>LR999960.1:64112486-65529986 GCA_905220385.1 Xylota sylvarum | reverse complement strand
TAGACGCAGAATGTCCTCAATTTCACTAAGACGGGAATTTCGTTCTAATTGGCATCTAAGCAAAGAACATCTAACTGCAGACTTTGAGGGAAATTGAAGATACTCATAACCGCAGACTACAAGTTCCGGTTCGATGTTCAATCCCCAGACAACACCTAAAATTTCTTTCACGGCCTCACCTCTTGCAAGCGTCTAACAAACATCCGGGAGTATAACTGTCATTAAAAACCTTCTCAAATAAAAAATTGCCCTTCAGACACGGCAGTAAACAGTAAGCCCCTTCCTGATATAAAATAATAATATTTCGACTAAGACTCCTCTACGTATTCCTCCGAGAACCCGACTTACTCTAAGTGATTCCTCGATACGTACAATTCACTTCTCTGAACCAACTTAAAAACTTAAAACCCTGGTAGTATTGAATTCTTACATTTAAATTTATTAATAGGAACAAATCATTGAACTGAAAGCAACAGGAAATTTTTGCAAGCGCGTTTGTACTTTAATTTTTTTTTCATGGCTCATAAGAAAATTCGTCTTGGCACGTGGACATGGTCTGTGCTCTTAACAGAGGGTGGTAACAACAACAAGAGGCAGAAGAGAAGCGAAGTATTAAATAAAATTTTCAGAATTCACTTTGCACGAGTTGTTCTTATGTATTTATGTATAAGACATCCATATTCATTTCACTCATTAATTTTTTATTGGAATTTCTTACGAGCTACATATTTACGTAGAATTCAGACAATTACCACAAGTGGACGATTAAATCAGGACGGCACATTATTGACCATTTAGTCAAGGATATTCCTTCTAAGAAATGTTAATTAGCTATTTATTCGCATTAAGAAGCCTAATCAATTATCACCGTATGGACATAGTCTATGTATGTACATATTGTTCGATCTAGACAGTCATTTTGATTTCCGAATAAATAAATAAATTTATCCCACAGCAATAGGGCTTCTAGTTGTCTACATATACGAGTAGTACATTCAACTGTAAGCGTGTAGACTACTCATTTTCTATAATTAGATGGGTAAATTGTGTCTGTCACAACTGATGCAGACGGTTTGGTTTATAGCTACACAAAATTAATGGACCAAGCCTGCGAGGTACTTTACATGCAATCAAGTATTCCAAAGCTTTAAAGTGTGTAAAGTGGCTGGTGTTTGAATTGTTTACTTATTTTCCTTTAAATCTTGGCAAAACCTTTCTTGCACCATAAATGATGTGTACTGTCGGGACGTGACACTGTGATGTTTGTGCTAATTAGACAGATTAATGTTACTTACATTTAGTTTGGTTAAAGTAGAGAATATTCTACTTCTACTCTAGATTTGACTTATTTCCTTGCATTTTTTTTTTTGCTTATAACCTGATTTTATGCAAAAAGTTCTCTTATCCTCGTGTGAGTTTCCCTTTACGTTATCAAAGTTCGAAAGTATCACATTAACTTTTCCCATCAGTTACTTGGGTACAAATCAGCTTGAGAATTTCTTTCAATCTGCTCTACTTACAGTCACACGTGTACACGTTACCATAGCTCCTACAAAGAAAAAAAAAAAAAAAAAAACTTTTCTTCTCATGATACGATAGGGATTCGTCGAAGCAGATTCCTTTCAATAGTGTTAAAAGGTGACAGGAAATACTTTCATTAAACAATTTCAAACTTTCGAAATCAAGGAGCTTATTTTACTCCTCTATTTTCTTCACATTTTCGTTTCCATCTCTTCGTGCAATAATCCATCGTTAGACATTTTCTTTTACCAATATTCGACATCCTTGCAATTCTCATCGATTGCTGAAGAGTATCTCAGTGAGAAACAAAGTTTATCTTCACGTCGTTTTTCATTAAAAAATAAAATGAAAAATTGCAGTTTATTCTAGAAATTCAACCAAACGCACTTGAGGTTGTAGAATAAAAGAATAAAAATCCAGAAAATGTTAGCCAAACCAAGGAGGAAGAACAGTAGTACTTGGTGGATACTTTGTGGTCGATGATCTATAATGGAACTGTCAATTGTGCTGACATTTATGATTAACAGTTGTGAAGCGCACAGCTGTTGAGAAAGTCTTCAATATCCTTCGACGTAGAAATATATGTATCTATTCACAGGAATCGATATTGCCAGTACGTGGTGGGAAGAATTTCTAAAAATAACACTGAACACTGGAAACTTGATAAGTATTTTAAGTGTTTTTTGTTGGTTCATTTGAGAACACAGAGTATGTTTTTCACCATGTTATAACCTTGATAAAGTCAACCCCATAAAATATAGTATTCTTGCCGGCGAACTTGGCATCGAGAATAATTCCAATTCCTTCGCATGTGATCCTTGTTCCATTTGTCAGACAAAGATTTAATTCCACGGATACATTGCAGATAAAATGTTGAACAGTAAGATAAATTCTTATTTTTTTTTTTCTACAAGAAAATGCAAATTTGTGAAGTCATGTAGATGCCAAGGAATATTTCCATATGAATTGATCAATGTGTTCCTATTTACTCATGACCTACATTTATTTTCAATATTTTTGTTTGGTAAGTTATCTTAACGCAAGTTTTCGTAAAATGCAGACAACTCATATGGGCTGCCAAGAAAATGTTGTTTCCGACCCAAACAAAATCGAAAGCTCATTCAATTTGCATTATGTTTTTGAAATACCTTTTTCTTGAAGGTCGCATTTCATTCTTGCAGATGTTTTCATTTGAATTTGCATCCCAATTTGAAATTTGAAGAAAGTTCAAGGACCATTTGGTACTTAACCTGATATGAAAAGAAAGAAGATAATCCGTCTTTAGTTATAAATTGCATTCAGTTGCGCTGAACGGCATTGAATTGCATAACACAAAGCTATTTGCAAATCAAAGTAGAAACATACATAGATTATATGTTCATCTGTTCATCGAAATTGCTTTGGGGGTTATTTTCCTCTTCTGAAGAAATAAGGACCTAGATTCGTTGTAAATGGTGAAAATAATAAACCCTCAGGCGACTAAAAGGGGAACTAAGGGTTAGCATGGATTTAAACTTCCGTGACCATAGCAATGCAATACAAATATTTTAGTTTTTCGTACAACTGTTATCTTTTTGATGTCAAAAAGGGATTTAGAGAAGGTGACGAACTATCATGTTAAATTTGAGATAGTAAGAGGCTTTGTCTACCTTGGCTCTGCTATTAATTCTGACAACAACTCTAGTCAATCGCTGTTTCTTTGGGCTGAGAAGGCAAGAATGTACTAAGGTCCTGGATATTCTACATAAGACGTTAATCATGCTGAAGCATGGACTCTATTAAAAGCGGATAAAAATATCCTCGGTCGCTTTGAGAGAAAAATTGTTCGTAAGATTTTTGGACGCATTTGCGTTGACAGAAAAGAAACCACAACCGACTTAGATTGCGCAACTGGAGGCAGTTGACTGAGAACTGGAGTAACTTGAAAGGCTTGTTTGTTCAGACCTAGGTTCACTCCAAACTTAGTACTACCTACTTTAGTAAGTAGGATTTATGGCTTTCCGATGGTGCTAGCCATTTACTGATAAAGTTCTTCGCCATTAAGAAACTCTAGGAAATTATTAACACCAGTGTAAGGAACATTTATTGAGTTTATGCAGGCTATCTAGGATCAGGTCTAATGTTGGACGTGCAAGTAAAATTTCTTATGAAACTACTCCTACCAAGGGTGGTTCAATTTCAGCTGGCTGGATTGGAATCAACTCCAGATTATATACTCTTGATTGTTGTATTGGCGTGGTGATGGTTTTAGCGTTCTATACGTAAATTGTTCTGTACTTAAATTGTAGGCTGCGGGGCTATATTTGTCCTTGCGGTTATTGAAGAATGTATGTCACGTCATGTCAAGTGAATGTGGTATCAGATGGTGTCCCAAACCTCTTTAAATAACGCATTCTTGCTATTCTCCATTTGGGGTTTTCGTCGACTATTTTCTGCCCTACTCTGGTTCGCACAATACTGTCTTTGTTCATTTGTCAGAATATTTAGTGGCATAGAGGTTATATGGAATGCAATGTAGTGCGTGACTTGTCTTCATAGCTCCTGTCCAGATCGATGAAGTATGTACAATTATAAGCGTAACCACTCTGGTAGCAGTAGTCTATGAACCGCCTATTTCAGATCGTTTATCGTAACTATCACGGCGCCGAGATATTTGATATGAGTTTTTGCTGCTGCGAATACGAAGTGTTTTGGTTTGCCAGTTTTAGGCTATCTGAGGTTTGCTATTGTATTTCTTATGTTTCACGTATTCCACCAGTTATCAAGTGCCAAAGACAATGGCGATATTGTCAGTAAATCCTCCAACTTTGGTTTTCACTGCTATAGAATACTTTCGTACATAATGCAGCAGTGGACCGAATACGGAACCATGTAGCATGCCACTTATGTTCGTGAGGATTTCTGTCAATGTTGTAAATAAAGTGTAAACAGTAGTGTGCTCCATTGCCACTTTATCTACACGATTCTGGACATCCTTGAGCATCCTAAATTACTGGTACCTATGTTTGCTAAATTCTTTAACTACCTTTAGCTATTTTGGAAGCTTGAATTCACATCGAGGTATCTGGGCTTAGTTCTAATGACGTTTAATATAGAATATGGTACCACACATGTATAACTGATTACTTTTTCACCCTAAGGGTTCCGTTCCTATTTAGTGAATATCCAAAAATGGATGTCTTTTCATTTGCATTCTTTTAACATTTCTAATTTTTATTTTTAATATATTTTTGTTTGCTTTCTGATAGCATTATAAATTTACGACTTTGGGTAATGGCCCCTAAACAATTTAGATTAAAGGAATGATTTATTAAACGGAAGATAGCACCGATTAAATGGTTTCTTTAAACATCCTTAAGGCAGTGGTAATTCAGAGAATGGAAACTTTTAAGGAAAACCTAATTGATATTCGGTTTTATTGTTAAACGAAAAGATGACCGTTGAATATGTATTCAAATGAGTTTTCATGGAATCTTCAAATTGTATGACATCGGTCTTGAACCTGGGGTGTAAGGATTACAAAGTAGGTTCTGTCTGATTATGAGATTCAATAAGCACATACACTTTGATATAATTTCCTTACATTTTTATGAAATTAAGAACACCAACGTATCCCTTAAGACTGACATTAATCCTTACAAATATTAAGATAATTTAATATACATACTCATATGCTTGTAATTTATTTAGCAAGCAGGCAATTGGTTTTGGATGCGTTATGCGTTATTTTTACCACCAAGAGCTTAGTTCATTTACAGTCAGTTATAAGGATTAAGTATATGAAAGCGGCAGGGCGTCAAATGATTAATTTCGTCTAGACTTTGATGTTTGCGCGCGACATTAATAATTTTACATGTGTTAAAAACCATTAATTTGTCATTTGGGAGTGACTTCAGTTTTCGTTTTTTTTTTTTTTTTGGAGCAGTCACGTTTTACTAGAGGTTGGAAATTGCTATTCATAAAAATACTTCAAAAAGACGAAAAAAAACCTGTGTTATGAATGACAAGCAATAACACTTGAAAGACACTTTTACTGTACCTGTGCACACATTTGCTGGGCAAAATTTAAAGGATTTTTTAAGGACGTTGACATATTCAACTCTTATTTAAGGGTAAATTTTCATCACCTTTCGGTTGCTTGTATGTTTTGAATTACTTAACAAGAGGGAGGTGTAGATATGACAATAGGTTTACTATGTACATAACAATAGCTCTTTCGATATGAATACAAACAAGTAAAAGCTAGGATAGGTATAAAAAATCGATTGTTCCGGAACTACCCTCTAGGAATTAGGTCTGTATACTTTGAGAAAATATTTAAAATATTAAAGTGAAAATCCTAGAAGTGAAAATATGTATGTCAGAAATAAGTGCTTAAATTCGCTTCATTCAAGACATGTATCCTAGCTTCTAGTAATTATTCAGATTGTATACAGTTTTTATTTTGGTTGCTAACCTTTGATATGGCAGTTATGCAGCTGGATATGTTTGTATCAGACGTTCTTGTATATTTCTATTATTTAAACTAATACTCAGTAGTTCGATGTTCTCGCTATCTACGCCTTGATTATATGCGCACATATAGGACAAAAGTACTTTGAAAGATGTTGTCTGACTAGATTTCTAAATGTATGTTATTTTTTCCTTTCTTATGGTAGGAAGGTGGAAGTCTTCCAGTGGAACTTATAATGAGATAGTGAAACTCGAAGGGGTCGGAATGCTCGACCCACATGTACCAATATATAATCTGTTTTCTATGTAGTCATTTGGCTACTCGGAAGGTTCGGACATCCAGAATACTGGAGACATGCCTTACATCTACCCCAATGTGATCAATTTGGTTGACCGTTTCATGATCAGGAAACCGCCGTGTTCCCTTGTGCATACTGAGATGAGGAAACCGTGTGTTTGCTATGGTGACGTTTCGGCCCGAAGCGAAGTCAATTAGCATAAGTTCATTTTCGGACGTGGTGCTTGCCAATCGTTACACCAAAGATGTCCTCCTTTCCTATCTTATCGTTAAAATCACCTAATACTAGTTTTAACGTCATATTTTGGGACATTGCTCGTAGATTTTGTCGAGAAGGTCTTAAAAACATTCTTTGGGATTCTTTAAGACTCCTTGCCGAAGTCTGCCACGTATGACGAATCAACATCCAAATAAACGCTGCTTCTTTTCCCTATAGCAATCACCATAGTATACGTTACAGTTTTTCATTCTATTTTTGACTGGCACATACCATCGCATTTCCCCATTAATCGGCACCAATTTTTTTCCTACATGACATGTCTTATATATGCTAAGTTCAGAGAATTGTAATTGTAACCAAATGTTCAACGATATACTATACTAGTCAAGTATTTGGTGTCGTCGGTGAGGATATCAACGAAGAAAAAAAATACAATCACCATCAAAAGGAAACCTGATGAGTCACAGATAGTTTTCGCTTAAGGCTTTGTTCCATTATTATTTCCAAATTTAGGTCAGACGACTGACTTCAGCAAAAACCAAAATTCTACTTGTACTTGTAACCGACTAGGTACATACTAGTTAGTTTGAGTAATGTACATACATAGTTGTTAAGTAGACATATGTACTTCTATGGGCAACATTTACCATTTCTTCAATTATTGATTTTGAAAATAAGAAGATGAATGCTTTATGAAAATATCAATATCGAATGAAAATATTAATGTTATCCACGTAACAACAACCAACTTTTATTCCCCCAGACAATGTCTTTAAATAATTCTCTCAACTGACTGGTAATCATCTCCTGACAATATTGTTTCTATTAGCACAACTGAGTTTTTAATAAAAAATGAGAAAGAAATTAAAACATCTCAGCGGCAAACACCTTAAGTTTCTTGTTTCAGATTTATCCGTGCGCTTTTTCAATTTTCTCCTCTTGTATTGCATTTTCAAAGTAATTATCAAGTAATTTAAATTTTTCTTTTCTCTTTGCAACATCCTTGATGGAAAGTTAAGAAAAATGAGCGTATTGTTCACGTAAGAATGAAAAACTGATAACAATCTAATATTAAACTGAAGAGCCTTTTTAATTAGCTTCAGTAGAAAAGGAAGATTAATACACAGAAGGATTGTTCGAAGGCACCAAAACATGGCACTTAAAACAGATACCCGTTTGGGGGCATTTTTATGTCCGATAGACAACCGGGTAACATTTTCTTTTCCTCAAACAGTGACACACACACACACAAAAAAAAAATAAAAGAACTGTGTCATTCTACATAATCCATGAGGAAGTTTTAATTATCCAAAGGCTGCTGTCCCGTTTAATATAATCACAAAACTAGGAAAGCACAACAACTACCTACTACTCCTTCATTCATTGCTTTTGTCCGAAACGCCATCCCAAAAAACTTAGGACTTTGGTCGTCCTGTGGTGAAATCATTTAATCCTTAGATTAAAATAATTAAAATTTCCGTAATGGTTTTCCAGTTGCTCGTCCTGTACCATCGTTGTCGTCGGCGTAGTTATTTTCGTTGCTCGGGGTGAGTTTCTATGTGAAATGCTTTGTACTTCATTCTAAAATTAGGTTGATTTAACTTTCACCAAGGGTCACCGCAAAAATGTATAATTTGCGGCTGAAATATAGATAAAGGCAGATAAAAGCAAGGATCATGCCTTAAATGCGCCTCCGCGGAAATTCTCAAACACATAGCGCTACTCAGGCTTAGATTTTTGAATGCTTTGAATGTGATTTGGCCGTCGTCACCACAAAGAGGCCATTGTTTTCTGTGACTTCCTGTTTGGGTGGGTGTTTAATAAGTTTCCTCTACTTTCATTCTCATAATTGGCAATCATCGTTTTAATTGAGTGTTTTTTTTTTGTTTACTCTTGTTCTATCTCATCCTCCTCAATCCGGTGCGAGATTTGCCGAATATCTCCTGTGGAATTTTGATTCAACGCAGATACCTTCAAAGGGATGTTCGCCTTGCTGATGATAATAATTGTAATTTAAAAGGATTAAGCGGCGGGTTATAACGCAAAGGAGTTCCCTCTGTGTTAGGGGTTATGGGTTTTTGGGGCGTTATCGTTTGTGTGAAAGCAAATGGGGGAGATGAATTAGATTTTGATGAAATTTTGATTTAAATAGTTACCCCATCAGGGGGTGGAAACGTGGATTAGTCGAAATGGACAACATTATAAAATTATTGAATTGGAAATGGATACGTGGCTGGAATTTGTAATAATCCTTTCAGCCCTTGGCAGATGAATTAAAGCAGAGGTTATTAATTTTGTGGATTCTATTTTCTTGGTTAAATTGTTTTCTCATTTGTGCGTGTAGTTGTGGTAGTTTGAAATAATTTAGGGATGAAATGGAAATGGTTTCATCGAAAGTGTGGATAATTGTTCTACTCGTAAATGAGTTTCAAAGGGGCGAAGGAAACCATTTAGTACAGTCGCAGTTGTGGGGGGGGGGGGGAGGAGACAGGACATGTAGAATCTACGGCGGCCAACATTCTGGGCACCTGATTAGCATATAAATATCAGAGCTAAAATCTAACAAGGCCGCTGAATCTGGCGACATAGCAGGAGGAATGCTAACGTATGTACCACGATTCCATCGATGAAGTCGGTAGTATGACGTGAACGAATACTGAGAAGAACTGCTCATTCCGATCGGACTTGATGTTGTAGATGTTGACAACAGCAGTGTTGATCTGGAAAGCCTCGTGTAGCCCCGATAGTGACGTTGCTCTACTTTTAAGGAGGTTTGAGACTCGTTGTAAACTTGAGAAAAGATGGATACTGCATTTGGTTATTATCCAAAATTTCTTTTCAATGTGCTCAATCAACAAATATATGCTATCAACAAGAAGGGAAGGAGCTACATTCGTAGAGCGAACGAACACCAATGCTCCGGCCCGTAGAGTCTTCGAATCTAACCCGGAGGGACAACGCAGTAGAGGGAGACCTCGCCTTAGGTGGCGCGCGCATCTACAAGGAGGCCTTAACCGACTTGGCTTGCGTCACTAGAGGTAGTTAGCTAAGGACCCGGCCAACTAGAGAGGCTTGTTATTCGAGGTTCAGGTTCACTCGAACTGTAGCGCCACCTAAGAAGCAAAAGAAAAAGATACTTTAACCATCGCTTTCTTCCACTCCTTCGATAGCTTTCTTCTTTTTGTTCAAAATTGTTTGCTTCTTCATTGTGGATAGTTTGGAATACTTTTTATGGGTCTTGGTGTTGAAGCTTCAATTATTTTCTTTTGGCTGCAAACAAGAAAACTGTCAGGATCGACGGTGGCTATTGAATGTATGCCGCTTATGGTCAACTATCAGCTTACCACTCGGTTGCTGTACTAGTTCTGGTAATCGCCTTATTACAAACTTCTACAAAGTTGACTTGACAAAAAATATAAAAATGTTAAGACCCTGTTAAGTTATTTTATTCTATAAAAATCACACACCTCGACATCATTAAAATAATGAAAAACAGGAAGATGTACTAAATAAAGATTTTTTTTGTTTTTTGTTTCTTGGGGTACTGCGATGGAACCCCGTCCTTAATTTTAGTTTTCATGTGCTGATTCCAAATTGTAATGCCAATGGCTCGGTAACTTTTCTACTCGCAGGTTCATTAATTAAAGTGCAATGACTTGAGCTAACTCCTTTTTTTTTCTTTCTAAAAACAAAATTTGTATAATTACTAGGAACCAAAAAAAAAAAACACAAAGTATATGTACATATGTGCTGCAGTCCATTATTTAGTTTTCTCCTATCTTGTTTACACTACCATCATCATTACTTAATTTTCAGTCCATCATAAAGCAAACATACATAAGTATCTATATGATAGTATAACTCATGACGGCAGTAAAAACTCTCATCATCATTTTCATCCGCTGTACCATCAAAGCAATTTTATCATAACGAAGGGCTTATCGTACTCTTGGCAAAGTGCAGCGCATTCCTTTTATGTTGTGACAGCTACTTTTTTTTTTTTTTTTTTAGTAACTCTATATATCACAAGTTCAACCGCATATCCTTTAGGTTAGGTACACCGTTGAGGGAGAAAGCGGATCCTTTTCATAGTATCCAGCTCTATTAGTGTGATTTACACCCTCCGCGGTGAATTTTATTTGTGTCCATTTTCCATTTTCTCTCAGGAGTGGAATTTCATCCCGAAGGGATCATTCTTCTGGTCTAATGGTTCAAAAAATTGCGACATTCATTTGTTGGAACTTTGAATTACACTTCAGACTTTTTAAAACTGAGTGAAGGTGAGCTTGCATGCAGTTGCATTTCTAATACGGATAATGTATCTATTACCCAGCTTTTACTAATTTAAATAATTCGTCTTCCTTGTATGATATGTAGAATGACATTCCTCATCTAACATCCCCTAATATGGGAGTAACATTTTTGACCTCATTCCTTATGTTAAGGGTTTGACATTTGCTCGCTGTCGCTTGTCATTAAATTTATTTTGAACACATCCCGAATCTGTCCCGACAAAAAACTGGGTCAGTGTTTCTTCGTGGCTACAAATGATATACAATAGCTTTTACGTCAATAATAAAAGAAACATTTTTTATTGCATTCATGGAAATAAAATGACGATGGCATCATCGTGCAGACATTTATTGCCCATTTATAACTACACGAGTTTTATTTTACTTTTCTTCTTTTTTTTTTTTTTGTTTGTCATGGTCACGAGGAGGATTATTCAAAAGGGCTGGTGGCATAGTTGGTCGGGGGAATCATTTTGAATCTGGACATGAATATTGCTGAGGAAAATTCACTTTTCCAAGCAAGTTAATAGTGGTGGGGATTGTGAGAGAAAAATTGTAGAGCAAAAGTGTTGTGAAGTGTTTCATGGAACAAATGAAAATAACTCGGAAAGAGAATTCCTGGAAAATAATTTTTGTAGTGGAAATTATGGAAATATTTTTTTCTGTAGTGGTTGCAACTGGTTTCAGTCGTCGGTGAAATCGTTTTCTTAATTTAATTAATGGTCTTACAAAATTAATTGAACCCTATGAATGCATAGCGTACTTAGCAGTAATGTGATAAAGTGACTTCTTTGACTGTGTGCACTGATTTTGGATGGTCTGTCTTAGTTGGTTCTACCATAAGGAAAAAATGATTTCAGTACTGCGTTGTCCATCTTAGTTAAATAGGAAGACTCTGACATCTCTAACTACGAATGCGCACTTTATGACTATCTCGATGACAGATCGCCCTTATAAGCAAACAGGACCGAGGACTATGCCTGTAATAGAGTCCGTGCTTCATGACAAAAAGTAAGACTAAGATGTTATTATCAGAATTGATAGTAAAGCGACAGCGACAAATTCCTTTAGAGGTATAGATATCCACTGTAAGCTTGTGTCCAATTCGTCGATGTCATGTGTTTCTTCTTGTTGACAGAGCGTACTTGCCTTTGCCTTCATATATACTAAAGCCCATTTTGGATAGTATTTCATCGACTTTTGGAAAATTCTGACTTCGGTATTTTGAGAAGCTTTTTCATGACAGCTTTACTCTCGGATATTTGTTCGACGCTTGCGAGAGGGAGGTCGTAAAAAAAGTTTGGTGTTATCTGGGACTCGAACCACCAGCTTAGTAGTCCGACGCACTTACCACTGAGTCCATATTTTGTATTTTCACCGAATAAAAACATCTTTAACTTCCACCATTTAATGGCTAGGTGAACTAGAGTTTTAGTTGTTTAGATCGCTTGTGTTTGCAACCTCCTACACTGCTACACTGTCGTTGTTGTATTTTCAGGATATTTACCACAATATACCTATTTCTAACTGCATATTAGTAAACCCTCTGTGCTCATAACCTACTTCATAGTTACATCTGCTGTTAAGTCCCAGATATCGATTTTCGCTTTCGCTCTCAAAACACTTGTGAAGAGTTGTCTCCTCGTGTACAGTGTTGGGCATGATCGTTGTCAAATCAGCATTTGAGTCTAAAACAAAGCCAATTTTTATCATTACAGTCTTCATGATTCCCCTTGCTGCTAATGAACAGTACCTCTGTGTTTTTTCCTCTAGAAGCGCTAGACGCTTATAAGTCACTCTTGAACTATACTGATGGTTTTGCTGCAGTTATACTCCACTTTGGTATTAATCTTTAATTACCTACCTATATCGACGTTCTTAAACGAATGATGCCATCCTTCATCAGATTCACTAGTACTGGACCTGGATATGATGTTGTACTGCCTAATTTCATCGTATGTCGGTGTTGTACAGCATTTTTAAAAGTGTTTTCTGTTTGAGTGGTTTTCCAGTTCAAAGTGTTGAATAGATTTTTGAGTTCCAGTATCATACTAGTGCAATGGTTCTTATCATATCACCCCTATAATCGTCTTCCTTCAATCAATCTTATTACGATACGAACAGCTTCATCGATGGTGATGTCTTCTGTCTCCTCGATCACATTTTCTAGTCTATAGCTTATGATACGTTCCACAGTGTCCAACACAGTACGGCAAGAAATCTTAAGTGAAAAGGTTTCATTGACTTGAAATTCTGCAGTTTACTCCAAAATTTGGTCGATTGTAGGATTTTCTGGTCTAAAATCGCTTTAAGGAGCAAGCAGACGATGTGAAAATAAAATTACGTTCATCAAGCGTAGAGTCGTTTGACCAAACCTTAGAAATCAGTTGGTGTATGCTTTTCACGAAATCACATCCAGCTGATTCGTATAGCTCGAGGAATAGCAAAAAGCAGAGTTGAATTTTTTGAATGATTTTGCCAATCTATCTGCATTGTTAAATTTTATCTGAGGTACAGTGTTCCCTTTTTAAACTTTTTTAAACTTAAGTAACCAATATGTGGAACAAAATCTTTCCAGTGACCCTGTTCCTATAACGACAGTCTATATTTGACTAAACTGTAAAACTTCCTTAAATACATCTTCAATCCGACATATTTCGCAGCAAAAATCGTTTTATGACTTCAAAATTAATTATAATGTGAATTTAATAGCTGAAATATTTTATTAAATAATTTACTTGCCCCAATAACCATTTCTCCTTACTTGGTATTGTTTACATTTACGCCCGAAAATTGATGCCGCTGCCAAAATTGGTTAGGGGGACCATTAAACGAAATGCAAATTTATTAACAGTCACCCCTGCCGTTCTGACATAAGGTAGCATTTGCCTTTCAATTATAATAATTTGAGGACTTCCACTGGCAGAGTATATAATATTTTCAAAGAAATTAATTCAGACAGTTTCTGGCAGCTCATATTGCAAAACTTACGTCTCTGGTATTTACGATAAATTTCTATTTGTTCAACTTCATGGCCCTGTAAGGCAGTAAGACTTACTATGTACTTTATGGTAGAGCATTATATTTGCAATAATCTTTCGGGCGAGATATAGAGTTCATTTTATTGGCATCCTTTCCTTTACCCCGGAGAATTGTTCACATTGTTTGAAATAAGTCAGATTCAATCAATGGATTGGAAAAAGGAAGGAAGGGCTGCGTAATCAGCCCGCAGTAAAAATAGAACCTCTGGATTACGACCGCAGGAAGGAAATATAATCAATTTCCCGTCGATTTTGTTCTGTTAAACCTTTTGTTTGGGTTCTGGCATTATTCGGGGATGGATAAGAAAGAATTGTAATTTAAAATGGTAACAATTCGCTGAATGAACAAATTGATTTTGTGAATTTCGTGATGAAAGGCTTAGTTTTTCTTTTACCATCTTATCGATTGAATTTTATTTTTATATGTATAAGTATGTCCTTGGTAAGCAACAGAAGTCTATGAATATTGTATAGGGACTGGACTATTGTGTTATATATGAATAGGGGTGATGTGCGTTGAAATATGGAGGGATTGGTGATTGGTGATTGATGATAAAATCAAAATCATTGTGTTGGCTATATTTCTTTTGATAACATGTCCATTATTATACGCATAATAAGTCGATGAATATGTATTAGCATTCAAATACCTTTAAAAAACTTAAGGATCTACTTACAACTTAATTTACTTTGACTGTGCTGTAACAATATCAGCCTTAAAGGGCTGACCACAAAAAATAAGTCCTGTACAATCAATTGAAGTATCTCGGCCAAAGAACCATAATTATGATACGTTTGCATTGAGAACCTATCTACAATGAGTTGCACCTTCCAAGAACAAACATATATACATTCCAGAACGCTTTGGGCCTTAAATTTTGAGCAAGGAGGATCAGATTTCATATCTGGGCTTTCCAGAAAAAGATATAGTACAAGTGTAAAAAATTTTGAATTCCACCCACTGCCACTTCATTAAATTGTATGAAAACAAAATTTTTTATTAAGACAAAATATTTAGATATTTAGATTGTCTACAATTCACTAATACATCAATTTTGGCCACGCCCACTTTTTGGGGCGTTTTCATAACAAAAAACAATTTTGATGAAATTTTACATGTAATATCCTCAAACGTTCAAAGTCATCGTCGTAGTTCAGTAAAAAAAAATGCAGTACGGCCACTCCCACTTTATAAGGGCTAGATAGGAAGAAGGATAGGGTATCAAACGATCCATTCCAGACGGATTGTAGCTTTTCTGTATATTTATTGCAGTGATTGGAAACACTTGGTGGCTACGTTTAGTGCTCCTCAACTGCGATCGAACCTGCACAGTTTGAGTCTTACAGATGAGTTCGATGTCATAGGGGAGTAGCTCTCCAACCCATTCTATTCCTTTATTCTTCCAATAATGTTGGATTCTGGCTTACTTCTTATTACTACTAACGAGTAATTTAGGTCAATTAGGAGTTGCTCTACTACAATAGACCGTGCTTAACAGGATGCACCTTTGTAGACGAACTTTTTTGTCAAACTCGCATTCAAATTCAATCAAATCAAAGAGGCTCAAATGTGGATCAAAGAAATGAGGTATTTTCAAAAGCTTTCAGTTATTTTTCAATCTTGTCCACAATGCTGATGTTGCAGCAATTACTGCTTTACCTGGTTAGTAGGTATCTCAAAAAGGAAGTGCTACAAATGTGGAGAACGAATTTTTTTTTCCATTACCTCTAATTGCACTCAGGTATGACTTATTAGTCTAAAAGATTTTGTACCTGTAAGCGCTTTGCTACATTGACCTTTCTCTTCATTCTTTTACTTTAGATACATTCTTACTCATGTATCTAAAGTAAATATTACGGGTGCGATATGCACATGCCCAGTGGAAACCGTCATAGACATCTCGTATCTGCACCTCATAAAAACTGTGACTGACAGTCTCTCAAAATATTTACCTACTAAGCTATTTCTAATTTTCTTTAGTTGGACATCGGAAAATCTTAGGCACAGAAATGAAATACATACATTTGTCGCGGATCCCAATGGTTCTCACAACCATTCTTGTTGTGCGTTTTACATTCTTAAAATTTCAATCAAAATATCTAAAGAAATTTTATTAGACATACAGATGTACAGTAATGTGCCACATATCAACTCAAAAAAGTTGTCATAAGTCAATGGGATATAGCAGATTATGTCTAAAGAACACCGAAATTCCTGAACAAAATTGAAAACCGTCAGTTTTATGATCCCATCTGATGTAATCGCCTCCCTAGCCCTTAAAATCATTGGTTTCATCAGAAAATTTGATTTCAGCTGGACTGCAAGCTCATGCATATCTTCTTCCAAGGAGTTAAGAAATCTCTTAAAAATTATCAATTATTTTTTTTTTTTGGCTTATTATTATTTAATATTTATCTATTAAAAAAAGTTTATACAAAAAACGTGTTAGTATTTTTATTTATAATTTCATGAAAGCATTTGTTTTTTTATAGGAAAAAGGTCATTAAAAGGACGCTTTGAAATTTGAACGTCTTAATTGAAATAAAAAAAAAGATAAAATTTTGACATGAAAAGGCTTAAGATAATGGGTGCCACAATTAAGGTAAAAACGTCGAGTTTCATTGTTAAAAAACACCATGAAATAATTTGACCCAACTACATTAAATTCGATGAAATTATGTCTATGCAAGTATGCACAATGTGTGTATCTGTTTGTATTAAATGAACTTCAACAGAATTACAGGACATATAAATTTACTTTACCGTTGCCATTGAAAAATCGTATAATCAAATGAAAACATCTCAATATGTTTTTCAGTATAGTCACATAATTATTTATTAAAAAAGCAGAAAGAAATATGAAAACATTTTCCAATGACTGATTACACCATATGCTTTTTGATGAGAGTGTCGTAAAATTTTGTAATGATTGCTTTTGAAAATGAGTTATTTTATCATATAATTATTTTATTCTGGTAATCATATTATATATTACAGAATGATTAAAACTTATTTTAATGATGCATCATGTGATGGTAGGTACTATTCAGTAAAATTAACTTTCGTATTTCGCTTTGTGACTTACTTATTTAAATTTAATGATATTGTTGCAATGTTCTGTGATCTTTAATTTATTTGATAAATTGGTTTTTCAAAAAAAGAAAAAAAATTTCTGAGTGTACGGAGATTCATTTCTACAGAGGAAGCCATAAAAGAGTCAACACAACGTACTATCTCATTGACAGTCATGCAAAGGGTTTGAACAACTTATCCAATGTTGTTGAACCTAAGGCACAGGTGGCTTCTTAAATCGAAATAAGCGCTATTGTCAATCTTATCCAAAGGGATGGAAAAGATATTCATGTACATATGTACATATATGGAAATTCATACGTCTTTGGAAATGGTCATTTCTTTGAGGTCCTGCTGAGCTATGAATCTCATTTACGTCAACCACTAAACAACACAAGGAATTAAAAGCAGCTTTACCGAAAATCCTTTGAAAGTACTTGGCTTAAAGTCGTTCTAAACAAGTTTTTCTCTTAGGGTCTATCATAACAGCTATGCGGATAGATGGACAACATTCTTTAGTATAGACCAGTGCTAGTTTTATTCCTTGTTCTGATACATTTGCTAAAGATTGTCATCCAGTTTCTGTGAAACTACCAGTTTCCTTTTTAATCTGTAATAGGTATCTGTTGGATTTGACAAAAAAAAAAACAGAAATATTTGTTTTTTTTTTATGATAGAATCATAATAGAATCTTCATCGAACACCACTCATCGCATGAATGGAACTAGCTTACCCCCCCAAAGATGCGATTAAAAAGTTCTCATTAACTTTACGACTACTTTTTTTCACAAAATCATTCTCAACGAAGAAGCCAATTTCTGGCTCAACGGCTTCGTTAATAAGCTAAATTGCAATTCAGCAAACCGAAGCTATTCATGAAATGGAATTGCACCCAAAAACTAGACTGTTTGTTGTGGATTTCATGCTTTAGCTGTTGTCTAGGGATCGAACCTCGAATCTCTCGTTCCGTAGTCCAACGCACTAACCAATTGAGCCACGGTGCCCACGTATGTGAATATTTCACAAAAAAATCCGTCTGTTACAGAAAAAGGACAAAACTCCAGCAGCTTACAATATCCAATGAGACATGTAGGCTTACTCTGGGTATTGTTTTATCGTTGTTTCCTGATAAATTAATTACATTGCTTACATACATTAAATTTGCTCAGATCAACTAAAAATAAGATTTGCTCTTCGATACTATTAATTTATGTATTTGTTAAAATAAGAATCAAGACTCCTTTTGGGTTACACACACTTGATTTCCTAGACTATTAGTACTGCCCATTTATTTAAAGACTTGCAGTCATTACTCTATGTTATAAACTATGCATCAAAATTAATTTAAGTATCCCAATGGATGAACCATCTGAGAGTTGTTACCAAATGAAATTGTATTTTTTTTTTGTTAACTATAGTAACGAGTAACTTACAAAAAGTGTGTAAATATAAAATATGAATATCAATTTCCTTCTAATGACATGCTTTTGCTAATAGATATCAGTTTATTTACCCTATGCGTCAGTCGCCACTATTTCCCATCAGTGAATCCACTACTTAAAACGCGGTTTCACGGAAGACCGATTCCAACATGTAATTTAAGGACTTGTGTTCTATGCATACTAGGTTTTAGAAATACCAAAATTATTTTACCATCACCAAAATGCCAGCTAGACGTCAGAATGTGTATGCACAACCAATGTTCATCTATCAGCTGCTCGTTGCTTATGGAGATGCATTACTGGAATCATAACTAGAAATGAAGTGAAGTGAATTCACCCGTCACCAAAATTCAATAGGTCGTAAATATGGTCTATGCCAAACAAATCTCCATCATTTCATTCCCGATGGAGAGGTTTTATTGAAAACGACTTTGGTAGATAGGAGATATTTCAGAAACTTTACTCCACTTCTCTATGACTGTTAGATGGCGTTTCTAGTAGTATGCGGACTTTTGCCTTTATGCCTATAGGAATTAAAAACCTAGCAAACACATGTATTCAAATTATTTTCCCAGAGATGTGCATACATACATATATATGTATGTACGTATTTCATTGATTCGTTGTGGACATTGTTAGGTTCCAGTCATTTGAGATTATCATCAGAAACACAACAATGCAACAATGAAAGGGATTTGTCTAGAAACACCTTGTGCTGGAAATGTACTAAAATCCGTAGGTACTGTCGTCGCGATAATGTGAATTATTTGAAAGTACGGTCAGATGAGTTCACTGTTAAATTTTTGATTCCCTGGGAAAGGAACCAGTAAAGAAAGACGAATGAATTAAACAATTATAAGGAGTGTATGGACTTATAAGGAGTGTATGGACTTCAAAAGAATATTCCGTTTAGTTTTATTCAAGATCTTTAATTTATTCGAAGAACTGACTTACAGATGCTACTCAGTTCTCACTTATAGTGCCAGGACGATTATTTATACAATTAAGATCCATCAGCTGACTTCTTTAACATCATACTTGAGTTGTTTCAAATAGTTAGAACATCTACATAAAGTAAAGTGACAGTCATAGTTCGGTAATGAGTGCTGGCATATCTTTTGACACTAAACGCAAGGATTGGAACTGAAAAAAGATCAGATTCTAGACGCCTAACACAAACTTGAGAAAAAGAGCTTGATGAACAATAAAAACGTTCAAAAAGTTTGAAGATTTTGTACCTAAAAAAACAAACATGTTAAAACTGCAAAGATCTACAAAAACGAACAAGCGCACGTACATAATAGCGATATTGCAGTTTATACTGACTATTTGAAAGAACTACGTTTTAGGCGATCTCGTTCCACTGTCAAAGGATAACATTCTCGATGAAGTCTCGATGTCATAAATTTCTGATTGGAAATGGGTGCACATGTCGTTATAATTTCACCTGGCTACTATTGCATTACCGGCTTAAGTGTCTACCATCCAAAGCCGAATAGGTACTAGCATCCTGGTTACATGTTTCAGTTTATTCAGTATTCTGATAACATCTCAATAAATTTATTAGATGATTATTACGTACAGTTACGTCTATTGCTCGCAATGTTTCGGCTTGCAGTTAAGATCCCTCCGCTATCCAAATATAAATTACTTGCAAAAATATTTGAAATAGAAACAAATAGGAAACGGAAGACTAATTTCGCAGACTGTGGCCAAAAATTGGTGACGAAATGTAGCCTAATGTCGAACGAATTGACACCAGCACACTGGCTTAGGAGTGTGCATAGTCCTGTCCTCTTTTTTTTCGTCTATCGAATATCGAATTTTTGTTTTGAGAAGCTTTTTCATGACAGTTTTACTCTCGGATATTTGTCAGACGCTCGCGCGAGTTGGGGCTTGAAAGAAATTTTAGGTGTTGTCTGGGGATTGAACCTGTAACTCCTAGCCCCGTATTCCAACGAACTAACCACTTGAGCCATGGCACCCACTAACCAGTTTAATCATTCTTCCGATTCCTCAGTATCCTACTGATAATACCTTCTAGTACTCTACCCCTGGACCATTATGATTCTTCCCCATTATTATTCTGAACCACAGAATCCGCCAATAGGTTTCACTAAAGTGATGGAAAACATGCCTCTGAGTTTGAAAAGTCTTGCAAACGTGATAGAAGTATGCCTCTGAGTTTGCAAAGTCTTGGTGCATATGCCCAACCGTAGTCATAATTTCCCTTCTCTTGATTATCTGTAGAATTCATTTGGCTAAACTTGAACCGATAACTTTGTTGCCTTGATAGACTCAAGTCTACAAATGATCCCTGAACCTACATGTATGATGGTGAATCGCCATCAAATTACCATGACATACATTCATGAATTATTGCTGTTGGATCCTGTTATAAGCCTTAGAAGCTTAGAACCCTTAGTATAATGTACATACATATCTCATGAATTTCGATTAGGCAGACAACCCTAGGTGTGTGACATCTATCTTCAAATAAGAAGAGAATAAGAAGGGTTCAAGTGATTAGACCTTGAACCATTTAAAGTCTAGTATAAATTTTAGAATGGCTTCTATTTTTAGCACGCCTGAATAATAGTTTCTGATTCTAGTATTTGCAAAGCTTAGACATTCATATCGAAAATGGAGCGCATCCACATCCGTCAGTTGAACTTAAATGCATTCCACCAATGAAAGTGTCACCACCTACAAAATGTTTTCTCATGCTGTATACGAAGAGAACTAAGTATGATATGTTGAACACAGGGATATTATTTATTTTTATTTTGTTATCCAACATTGTTCCACAAGTTTTGGCTTAATTGCTGGAAACTTTAGTTTCAGCTAAGCTATCTATGTAAATGTTGAAATCCTTTATTGAATGTACATGAATTAAGAATACTTTTTGGAATGTCACTTCCTGTTGTTGTTTTGACTTGTTTGTAAATTTCCTCTTTTCTATATTTTAAGTCGCTCATTGTTTGAATAATTCATATTTTTCACTTATACCATTTAAATTTTCCATACTGTAATACTGAACAAAGTATTTCTTGTGTATATGGCATATAATGAGTGGGGCAAGAACCACCTCAATCTGAGCTACTATGTCGAATAAGCGAGCGTGCCGCCAGCCGTTATTCGCAGCCCCCCTTATATTACTTGCGTGACCTACCAAGGTTCACCACATACATCACATAAACACCCGCGGTGATTATTCCTCCAATTAAAGCATACACTTAAAGAGTTTATTTTCAAACTTGTAACTATTATAATTCACGAGAGGTTAAGGTAAACATTTCTTCTAATTTAAATTTCAGAATTAAGTACTTTTTTGACCAATTGTCTGCCACTTAACTGAGCATGCGACGTTTCCATACACATACGTATATGTATGTACATTTATAATTTTATGACAGCAATAAAATTATTGTACATACATAAATGTTTGAGTTCTTTTTTTCTTCTTATTTGCATTAATTAAGTGTAGTGTTGTACAGAAGCTACACAAAACTCTTCTCGTATCCTTTTCGTTTTACATATTTTAAATTTAATTAACAAATCCATAATTAAGTTTTTGATGATCTTTTTTTTTTTGTACAGTTTTTAATTAGTTTTATTTTGTGTGTGCTTATCTGGTCAGTCACAGTATCCGTTTTTGTTTGTATGGTCATTCTGGGTAGGTAGCTCTGACGAATAGTGCCTGGATTTACGAGTTATGTCGCCAAGGACATAAACATCTGATTCCACTTTATGCTACCAAATCATTGTAGGTAGTATGAATGAAACGTTATGCTAAATCATCACTAATGATTATATTCATTTGGTGACATAAATTCTCAAGACCTTTTCTTTTTTATTGCCACTTTTGGATAATCAAAGCGCAGTAGTTCATACTATAAGAAATTATGTTTTCCATCCTGTTGGTTACCCGCGCCGATAACATAGTTAAGAACACTATATTCAGTTAACTGGTAAACTTAGCTTAGTAAATCAAATTTCCTTACCATTTACTTGGGTTCATTGCTAAAGTTTTTGGCTAACTACTGCAGCCCTAAGCCAATTAACACAATATTCTTCCTTTTGTAAAGTTTGTTTGTTGTTCTTGTTGTCAGACAGAACGATTCTATTAGCAGAAGTATTGTTTCTCCAGTCGTCGTCGTCGGTGGAAAGTTGTCTCTTGTAGTGTTCGGATGCGAGGGTGACAACGTTTTTGTGATTCTCACTAAAACATTTATACCACAATGTTGTGGCTGGGTAATGAAAAGTCGACGATATTCGCTGTTTGGTTTTATGGTAGTAAATGTAAGTAGAAAAAAAGTTTGACGTTGTGGGTGAGGTTATGGTAGGTAAACGAATCAAATTTTTGACACGACGAGTGTTCAATTAAGGAGAGGTACCTATAAATGGATGTTTACTTATGACTGATTTTACTATTGACTTTATTGAAGGCTTGACTTTATTACTTGCGATGCAGAAGATAGTGGCAAGTCCTTACTTCGGAATTTGTGGGAATTAAATCTACTTACTCCAGTACCTACTTTCTAAGTACTTCCTCTACACTACACCATTTTATTTTTCATGTAATTTTCACATGAATCAGCAACTATGTTTTCGGTCACTGATGATTCTGGTACTTCTATGGATTTGCGCTGAAGACTGATAGTATTCATTCTGGAGACAGTAAATTAAGTCATCACAAGCTTTATGTAGTCTGAAATACGAACAGCTTCTGCAAAATCTGGTAGCTGAGAAAACAAAATGACGACAAATTCAGCAACAAAATTCAGAGAGTTATTGTATCCTCGAACTATTTTCGAACGACTTATAGGGTTGACCAGACGCATATACTATATAGATACCCACAGATACTCTATCTACGGACGCAAATACTCTATCTACACTTATTTGAGGCATTCCAAAGTTGCTGTTATTTTAATACATATAATATCGCTAATCTAATATTCAATACAATAAAAAAGTAGACTGTGCTTCCTCAATTTTTTAGAATACTGTGAAATAAAATCCTTTTCATACTCAAATCTTTCGAAGTCTTGTAGTCTTCCTATAGATAGACAAATGGAGAAGTCCTGATTGGCTGTGAAAAAAATTGTATGATTGCCCTACACTTACATATATTAAGAAGGATTTGTTATGGGTTAATGGGTATGTCTAGACCTTGATAGTTAGGATCAACTTGTAAGTTTATCAGGCTTTTCTGGTGATAACCAAGGCTTGCTATCAAAGTTGAGTTTTCTCTTATTTTTCATCCTTTGATTAAAATTACCTCTTATTGTCTAGTAGATCTCTTGTTAAGGTTTCTTGGCTTCTCATATGCGAGGATATTAATAGAATTAATTCCAGCCATGATATAGTGTGACTCGTTCGAGACCGTTCGAAGACTCTTAGCATATCAAGATCCACCAATTTTTAGCTGAGAAAGTGTTGCTTGCAGTAATGACCCATCTAAAGTAGTCCACATGTAGTCATTAGTCAAACATTACTCCTAGACCTTTCAGAGCTTCTTTTTATTTGATAATTTGGTTTCAGAACCGAATATTCACCTATTTACGTCAGGTGTCATCTATTTCGGCAGATCCTTGCTAGCCTTTAAACTAAACAACTGCTTCGACTGATTCTATATCTTGAATGTATCCCACCACGGTAAAAACGCAAATGTCGTCAGCGAAATTAACTAATTCAACTTCTCATGGCAAAAGTGGTCCCAATTTCCTTAGTCCATACTGATGGTCTAACAACGCTCCTTTCTCGTCTGCCACCCCATGCAATCCGTCGTGTATGTTTTGTTCGAGAATGTTTCCCATATTGGACTGTATGACGATGGTTCTCCAAGTTGGTTTGTTACTTTTTCGTAACCTAGCAGTACTTAATGTCATAACTTTCATGATTCCGAGAATACTTTTGAATTAGTGCTACACTGTCATCTTCGAACATTTGCATACACTGCCCTGAAGGATTTCGATTTTGGAGTGATCATGGCGTCGCGATCTTTTTGATTCCTGTTTCTGTCTAATAGCATTTATATAATAGAGTATGGTACAAAAATTCAATCTAATTTTTCCAAGTCAACGAAGAATTGAATTATTGTACCTTCGAGAGGCTGGTTTATTAAGAAAACTAAATTCCGAACTTTCAGTAAATAGAAAGGCATGAGATACTAGTGATATGGTAACCCTCTGACATTTAAACTTGATTCTTAAAACAGCCACAAAAACCCACTTGATCCCATAAAAAGTTCAGGAATAGTAATAAACCGATTTTTTTCTGAAATTCGCGAAAACTCGTATTTGTGGGGATTAACTCAGATCAGCAAGTTATACGACATGAATCCTTCTTAAAATAAAACACATCCATGTACTGTCTTTCTTATGGGACTGTTCTAACCACAGTCAAACGTGTAAACAAATCCATTTAGCCTTGATAGTCTTATTTGCATAAATACTGTGTTTTTATTTATACACACTTTTCCCATCAAAAATAAAATATCATCGTTGGAGATAGATTGTATTCCTCATAATCTCCTTCATAATCTTCAAAGGAAATTACATTTCTCTTAACTGTCATAACATTTGTTTAAAATAATCTTAAAGTGAAACGTTTCTCTCAGTCCACGACCTGAGCCAGTACCTACACATTTTTTTTTTGTCATGATTATTATTTATCTTACAGGTTAAGAGGGAAGTTCAGTATGGTCGGTATAACGAAAAATGCCCTTAAGGATAGTCTTCCAGTCTCCTTTCTCTCTATTACGATGTCTGTTTTAAAAATACTTTCTCACAAGTGGTTTAATTAAAAGTATTTTGCGTTCAAATTACTGTCAAGAAGAAATGGGGGAAGATTACATTTCTTATAAATGTAGGTCAAGGCGTTAAGTAATAAAGTGTCCTTTGAGTAGTAAAATCCTTTCGAATTGGATTTAATTACTCTGGTTTACAACCATGTTTCGAAATTGCTAATAATTGCATTCAAGATGATGACAAGTGAAGATCCTTGGACAATCGTTTCGTTAGTTATCTTCTTCTAGTCTTGATATCTAAAAATTTTTTATTCGACAACTGACATTCCATTTGGCAGCTCGATTGTGTTAGATTTGAGAGATTGTCTTTGCTTTGAAAAGTAAACTTATTAGACCTTCAATTAAAACCCCTTTACTTGTTGTTTACTCTAGGTCGGAGTCTATATTTTTCATTTTTAAAATACGACTGTTTTTTTTAATTATTTATTAGAAACTTCCTAACTAATTGCAAAAAACCAAGACATATGGCTTAATGATATCACTCTCGAATAGCATAAAAAATGAGACACTCCACTAAGTAATTAAAACTTCGTAAATTGAATCTTGTACTGGTTCTGATATGGAATAAATGGATGAAGGCATTCAATTTGTTGTAAATAAGTCGTTAGCATTTACCCTGATGCCTTTGCCAACAGTTAACACCAATATATTCCTTTTTTTTATGAGGAGAGGTTGTGGTACGTACCTGCCAGACGTCAAGAAATATAGAGCATGACATCTAATAACACCGCTTGAACTACATCACCGGTTTACAACAAGGTACCTAGTTTAATTACTGCTTAAAACTTTTCAGATTTAAAGGTTATGGTCTACTTTGTCGGTAAAAGGAGACGTCAATAGATTTTCATAAAGACGTGACATGCAATCGTAAGGGAAATATGCAAATAATACTTATGAATTTTTAATTGGCGAGGTGATTACTTTCTCGCTTGGTTTTCAAGGTATTTTGCATCTACAAAACGAACTCTTTCCTATCATAAAAAGTTCTAAAGGAGTTCTTTGAAAAGGGATAAGAAAATCAATTGGAAGGTGTTGTCCTTGGCCTGAAGAAAAAGTCGAATAAACTGAAAGTGGAACGTGTAGTGTGAAATAATGATTTAACAGTCAGTTATAGTTACTACTAAAGCACTATATTGTTTCAATGATCTTTGTAATGCTCACCACTCTTTGTCATCCGGTTCGCTTCCGGTTCATTTTCTACGATTCCACCTCCTCCTAGCATCCAAGAGTATATAGTCCGCTTCATAAGCATTTCACTTTAATTCAGAAATCCTTCAAGGATGTCATTAAACTGTTGACCGAAAGTTAACAAGAATTCCGCTGGTTTATTTGGAGTAACATAATTTTTTTAACCTGCATGTACCCTGTCACATGAATTTACACATGTTACTCGGGAAAGTTCCTGTGCAGTTAAGACAAGGCGCTCTTTGAAGTATACTACAAATGAATTAGCATAGTTGTTAGCATAGAACCTTAAGGACTTTTTCGGTGATAGCCATAAAAGTGAGGGCACATTGAAGAAGTTACTTTTATTCAGGATCACTATTTCATTGAAGATGTGGATAGGGACGCTCTTATCATACGAGTATAGGCAACAACATCTAATTTGAGACGATTGATCGAAAGTTCATTCTCGGTGCAGTAATGATCATTTATGTACATCTGCGTTGACACAGATAGTCTCTGGTTATAATCCAAAATAGAATATAGTGACCTCATCCCCATATGCCTACGTATAGATGATAGAACTATTGAGAGTACACAATAGAGTGAAAACCATTATGTAAGAAATCAGTGAAAGAAACACCACTTTGGGGAGAACCCCTTCTCATCTTTCCCTTAATACAACCGTCACAACAATACTCATACTTCGAGACGTGATCTGATTACTGAAAAATGTATCTTTAAAAAAAATTGCCTATGGGCATTGGTTTTCAGCATACGAATTTACTTCTGGCTGAGTAGGTGGTGGTAGTTGTTACAGTACAGTTGCTCCATAGCATACTTACATCAATACCAGAACTCATGCGATCTATGTGGCTTGGATGTGCTAACTATTTTATTCGCAGGATATCCTCAAGATTCTCAAGAAGCTGGGCATTTCATTACTTCTGCTCTTGAAGATTGAATTTAAGTTGTGCGTCAGGTCACTCGTTCTTCTCTACATTGCTATGCCCTGGCACCCAGAGAAGTTTGCCTATGGTCGACAACCAATTGATGCATTCTTTTTCCTATATTCTACTAGCTTTGAGGATAATATAATCGAATCTAGAACATTTCTTTCTGACTGACTTTTACTGAAGACTTCTCCTTTGCTGGCACCCGTAGTGCTTCAAGCTATGGTTTTCTGTTTTCGGTTTTAGTTAAAATATCAACTATCCATTGCAAATACTTACTTACTGGATTTACTTTAACGAGATTCGATATCTTAATATTCGCTTTGTGGTTGTAAAAAGTTTTGAAAATGTCCTTCCTGCTAGTGGTCTTTGAACCCATACATGGTGTATAAATACTTCTGTAGACGTAGGCATTGACTTGGTAATCGATTAAAGCAACAGAAACTATATACATCTCTATGACTACACATAACATCATGCAACTACATAACATACATCCACATATCTACATATATCCCATTAGAAATTATTACTCCCAAAAGGATAAAGTTCATTGGCAGTTCGATCGGTTTTTCGACGTGTAGACGAGTATACGTTAGACTGCTTTGATTGAAAATTCAATCAGGATTTCATTCAATTAATGTTTCTATTTCCAATTTCCCATTCAGAGCTTTGAAAACCCAGACACTGAATTTAATTAAACTTTGCCGAATAGAAAAGTGCAAAGTTAAAACCGGAAATCGGTTTATGTTCTAAAGTGTTTGTCTTGATTATGTTAGGACATCTTTATTTATATTGCTATAGACAGAGGTAAACATACACAATAAACAAACAAACCACAGTAATTAACCATATAGCATCTCTTACTTAAATATTGCACTTTCACGCGCACATCTCTGACAAAATTAATTTGTATAAAGAAGGACCATCGTCATGAGTCTGTTCAAAATTCAATTTGTAAAGTGAAAAATCAATCGAACCATATCCTGATTGAATTTTAAATCAGAGCTTTCCGACTGGCTGCCACCCTCAATTCCAATTAACCAATGCTCTCATACATCGATGATTCGAATGGTGGTCCAATGGACATCGTTAGCCATTTTGGTTGTTGGTGTGTAGGGAAAGATGAGTTTTTTTTTTTCAACAGTGCAAGAAAATATTGTCCAAATCAATTTAATTGATTTCACTTAATTAGTAGAGGTGGTAGCAAGTTTTAGACTTTCTAAAACAAAAAAAGACTATTCTGCACAAACAAATAGAGTACACAATAGAATACACTTTAAAAAAAAAAATAAATTGAACATCCTTTCCTTTTCAAATACATAGATAATTATTAAACTGACTACGATGCCTTTAAGTATTCAGAGTCGGGTAGTTAGCCATAGAAACTATTGTCTTATCTACTCTCCTACAAAAAGGATAAAATATCACAACATGAACTAAACGTAGCATGTCGTGCTATACACGAATCCCTTTATGAAAACAAAAACAAAATATCCAGTAGTGGGTGTCTGTGCACAAAAGCCAAACACAAAATTACCCTAACACATTTTCAAAAATCCTAGACAACGACTATGAACGTTAAAGTCAACTGCCCTTGAAAAGTTGTCATCAAATGATGCTACAGAATGAGGTGATGGCTGTAATAAGAGGAGTAAAGGGAATGTGACTCGTGTGGAGCGGGTCAGTGTCCATAGGACTTTGTAAGGAGGTTGGTATTTCATAATTCGGATTTTGTCGACATGAGACGGAAAGATTATACATACCTCTGGAGGTTGAGGTATTATTATGTAGGGACATTTTGAAATGGACTTTTTTTTATTACCGAGGAGAAAATAAACGAAGCTCACTTTTTGACTGCGTCGACTTAGGTAATAGTTTGACTTTATGTAGCCTTAAGTGGAATTAAATGAAATTGCTATTTTTGAAGCACAATTTGTTCGTTACACTCTACTTATGAATTTTGGTCTAACTCAACTTCAAAAACTATTCATGATATCTATCCTGGGCACTTATGCCACAATATGTAAATGAAAAAAGGAAAAAACATACAGAAAAGCTACAATCCGTCTGGAACGGATCGTATGATACCCTATCCTCCTCTCTATAAAGTGCGCGTGACCAAATTGCATTTTGTACTCAAATATGGCTATAACCTCGAACGTTTGAGGATGTGACATGTAAAATTTTATCAAAATCGGTTTTGTGATGAAAACGCCCCCAAAAAGTGGGCGTGGCCAAAACTTTTGTATGGGTGGATTGTAGGGAATCTAAATGCCTAAATATTTGGTCTTAACAAAATTTTTCGGTTTCATATAATTTAGTGAAGTTATGAAAAAGTGGGCGTGGCAGTGGGCGGATTTCAAAAATTTTTACTCTTGTACTGTATCTTTTGCTCAGAAGCCCAGATATGAAATTTCATCGTCCTAGCTCAAAATTTAAGGCCCAAAAAGCGGTGACATACGGACGGACGGACGGACGGACGGACGGACGGACGGACGGTCATCGCTCAATCGATTTCGCTATTGATGCTGATCACGAATATATATACTTTATAGGGTCTATCTCGATTATTTCTCTATGTTACAAACTATGTGTCAAACTTAATATACCCTTAGGATAGGGTATAAAAATATGTAAATATTTATTCAGGCAACTTCAAATATTGGCGGATAGATCAAAGTACTTCACATGTTCAGATGTGTCACTCAAAAGTGATAGAATTCGGTCCATGTCAACACTCTTAGTTGAATCGAATAATCTTCCCCTAATGAATTATGCAGTGTAATCGGGATTTAAATGAAAGTCAGATATAAATGTCACATCTTCATTTATCACGTCAATACGTGCGATATGTCACTGACAGTTTGATGTGGGAAAATTGATGGATAATGTGACAGAACAATTTGAGAAGCACTTTCAAATAACATAATGTACAGCTTCCTATTCAATATTTGAATACGAATTAAAATGGAGTTTTTTTTTTTTTGACTGATTGCTGTGAATCTACATTTCCATTGACATCGTGTACTGTATCTATATTCTCTACCGGAACTCTTTTAAATTGTTTTCTTACATAATAGCCATTAGGGGTAGCAATAAAGTAAGATTTATTGTGGGTGTGTTTGTGGGCGGATTGTTATAACGTATCCATTCTATTTGCTAGATGGGGCATCCGAATTAACAGAAATTGCACCACTCACACGGTTCTACATTTGATCAAATATTTGAACAAATATAAAGGAGAATTTTTACACTCACTGCTATTGTGTGTATTTAAGAAATTTTCCTTCCAATTGCAACAGCTACAGACGACGATTTCAAAGTCAATAACATAGGTGGGTACTTATAGTTTAAAATACGTACGGACCACTGAAGATACTCTTTGGGGTTTGGGGTTTCCGAACTTATATTTGTTCTAGAACACGACAGGTTATGTCTTCTTTTTTCTCTCTACTGCTATCTGGCCAACTTGACTGTTAGTTCTATGCCTTCAGTTTCACGAAACATGTTAATTAACGTCCTTTTCTACTTGTACCACTACCACATCAAACCGAATATCAGTCCAAGTATACATGTCTCAAAGAAATCCATGTAAGGTGACTATATCTCATTTAGAAAAAATACATACCTCTATGCTACAAAACAGACTGGGATCAGCAAGGTCTTATCTACTTTCTTACTTACTTATATCCTATTTCCCATTTCGGGTCCTATGACAATATTCAGGACTCTCTATTCCATCTCTATAACTCCATAATTATTTTGCGCCATTCGCTAACCACAAAAAAAAAACATTATTGGTGAGAGAATGGATGCCTGTGGTACACCACTTTAGATCTCGAATTTCTTAGATGTTCTCATATGTAGAGCTGAAATTTTGTAGATCTAACTTACATATGTATATAACCTTTATAATGGCTCTTTACTTATTGACACTAACGAACGCCTGCTCAATGATGATCCGCAAGGTGTTGATGTGATCTAAGGGTCCATTGCGATTGTAGCCCTCAGCTTTCAAATTCTTAAAGAAAGAGGAGCTCTCATATTTAGAGAATCCAACCTTTGGAAACAGATAATTGGTCGAAAATATAACATCGAAAGCTCCATAACCATATGGGACTACATATATAGTCGCCTACAATAATTTCAATATTGAGAATCCTATTCTACTCTCAAGCCGGGCTGAGTAAAAGTCAACACTGATGGCAAGAAAATAGGGATAGGTACGGGTGGAGGTTTTAACGCAGAGGCAGTCCAAAAACATAAATCTTTTAGACTACGAAGAAGGAAGCGAGGAGTGTGTTCCAAGCTGAAACCGTGGCAACAGAGAAATCTGCAAAACGCATAGAAACTATCATGTTCCTCAATAGGACATAACGATGTATCTTCGTTGACAGTCAAGGCTGTCAGGAAATGTCGTGACGTACTGATCACCATTAGAATTCACCGTCAAACTCTGCTAGGTTTCCGGACATGCCAATATAGAAGGTAACGAAAAGACGAATGCTTCGAAAAGAATGGGGTTGGCACTGGATATCCATACTGCCACTGATCGGTAAATTTTATACAATATTTGACGAAATAATCGGGAAAGAGGCCAACTCATCCTGGTTAGCTAAGGAAGACTGTGCCACCTTTCGTACGTTATGGCCGGAATTGAACAAAGCAGAAAGAAACTGGTACTAAATCAATTCTATATCCACATATTATCTGAAGTAATCACAGGACAGAGTCCGACAAGCAGAGTTATGGAAGAGATGGAGTTAATCTAACTTCTGCTATGCCACTTTCCCGGTGTGAGAGAACGACGCTTACACACCTTAGAGGTTATCAGGTATCGGATCTTCTCCAGTTCATTTAGAGTACCAACTGATTCCCAGACAGTAACAAGATAGAATAGAACAAATAAGAAACTTAAAATTAGAGAGATATTACACTTTCGAATATATGTACCAAAACAATGCTTTTATTAATTTAAATTGGAATTTGCAGCAACGAACCCAAAAGTCAATAAACAAATTAAGCTCTTGAATTCCCTATGGATAGACGAGTACAACATTAAAATACACATACATACATACATAGGTACTCGTATACATAACCTAAATGAAAGGAAAGGCATTCCAAAAAGTTTAATCATTTCCTAGATAATATAAAGTCAAGGAGGAGCGTAACGCTGGGATAGGTTGGTACGTTTATCTTAGAAGTGCTCATAATTTATATTAAAATTCAGGACAGCTTAACAAATATGCAAATTCTGTGTAACCTCAAAATCAGTATATTAGACATTACGGAATTGGCAGCTTTTTCCCAATAAAATTTTGAAATACGTGGAATATTTTAAAATGTTTTGCTTTTTCATCTTCCTCTACGTGGCTCCTTAGAGAGTGAGAGAATTGTTGTGGGTAATAAATCTTCTTCGATATGAGTAGGAGTACACCGAAGTGTAGGAGGAATTCACTTAAACAAATTTAAAATCATTCGTCTAAAAATACATAAATAATTTAATTTATTTTCTGTCTTTTTGTTGTGGTCTGAATAATCTAACACATCACTATGGAAGGTACGCACTATCACTATGTCGACTTTCTTATTAGATGTAGTACGAGCAAAATAAATGATATTTAGAAAATTAAATAAATTATTTGCTATGTACATATTGTGAGATGGAATGAATCAATTAATAAATGATAAAGATATATTAAACTTAATTGAGGTTTCTGGAAAGTATCGTTTCGGTAAGTATTTCGGATTTATTTGATTTTCAATAATATCTATCAGATGCACCACACTATCATTCAAATCGATTGAATCAAATAAAGGGTTCATTTCAAAACCATTATGCATTGAACTAACAGAAAGACAATATAATTGTGTAATGTTTACAATATGATACATGCATTGTGCTTTTGATGCCAATGTATGAATTACATACATACATACATGTATGTATGTATGTCTTCAGTGTTAGAGGTGTAAGATGTAAAACCATGCAGATACACACATTTGTTGAGATTGAGAACAACATGCTCTAAGGACATTTCAATGTGTCGTTTTAATTGAACAGCAATTATCTAGCAATAACTTTGTACATACATATGTATGCATCATTACATTTCCGGAGCCTGATTGTGCTATAAATGCACTAAAAGGTACACCATCTTTACCTCAACTACTGGCAAGGACTATGTTGATTCCAAGACCAAGAAATTGGGAAGGAAACTTGTGGGTAGATCCATGTAGCTAACAATGTTTTTTTGCATTATTCCAGATGCTGTCGAAGGTATCTTCTGGACAAGTATCTATACGGACAGAGTATACATATTCCAGTTGCAGATTCTCAAATCATAATCCATGTTCGTCCCTGATGATGAGGTCCATTATACTTTCAGTTTCTTTTTTTACGTTTTTTTGTACCCAGATGCATAACCACCAATGTATCACTTACCACTTATGTATCACGTTCTACCTCGAATACGTTGAAGACGCTTGAACAAGGCGTTCAGCCAGTATTATAGTTCGAGTACCGTTGACACCATCGTGCAAGTTCCTCCGCTGATGTCTGGAAACAGAAAAGAGTGCCCTAGTGAGAACACGCTTTCTTAAGTGCTCTAGTTTGCTGCCTCCAAAATCTTTCAACGGGGTTTGGACTTAATCACCAGCTGAGGAACTAGGATCCCGGGCATTGGACCGTGAAAGTGAGAACATGCGTCGCTAGACAAAGACGAGATGTGCTGAAGAAGCTTTCATATTTAAAGAATACACTGGGTTCCCATTTGAAACACATACATACATATATGGAATCCTATATATTCTGTTTTTCTTAAAAACCACAAGTTAAGCCCTTGGAGCTAGGAACAATGCCGGCCGCGTGGATAGAGGTAAGAGTGGTCTTTATATCCAAAGTATACCCTCCCGAAAGACCTTATACCAATCATCCTAACGTCTTTTCTTCTTAAAATTCTGGAAAGATAGCAACCTACTATCCATGTCACAGCATGCTTATCAGAAAGGTAAATCTGTTCAAACGGCCCTTCACTCTATCGTCGAACCCATCGAAAAATCCCTCTCAATCAAGGACACATTAGTGACATTCCTAGATATTGAGGAAGCATTAAACAACGTTGAAGCCAATTCGATAACCAATGCACTACGATGGCTCAAGATCTGCTGCTTTGCAGTGCATATGCTTAAAAGCAGGATAATCACTGCATCCACCCCCAAGGGGGAGTATTGTCTGCATTACTATGGAATCCGGTGCTCAACGAAGTCCTTCTAAAAATAGAAAAACATCTCTATACTAGTAACAGGAAAATACCTGCGGGCATTGGTCGATTTCATGCAGTCTGCTCTCAATAATCCAATAAACTGGACTGAAAGCTGTTGCCTTACCATTATTCCGACGAAGGCTGAGTTGGTCCTGTTCACAAGAAAACACAAACTCCTTGACTTGAATCCCTCACAACTTGGAGGCACCCCCCCTATTCCTATCAAATAGTGCCACCCACCTAGGCCTAAAGCCTGACCGCAACCTTCTTTGAAGAGAAAACAGTCGAACGGGCTAGGAAATCACTGGCTGCCTTAAGTATATGCAGTAGATTCCACTTGGGGCCTACAACCTGGCTGGCTATACACTTCGGTAATAAAACCGATCCTCATGTATGGAGTACTGATCTGGAGGACCTCCATGGTGAAGATTTTCAACCTACATAGCTACAATGGAAAAACTCAACGAGTCGCTTGTCTCATTATTACTGGTGTACTGAGAACCCCTCATGCTCTTCTTACTCCCAATTGACATCGTCAGCAAACAACTGGCTGCCTGCTAAGTAATAAGACTGAGAAGCTTCAAACAATGGAAGGAACAACACACTGGAAATGTCAGAATACTGTCTGCAGGTTACCGACTATCTACCCACTGAGCACAACTTCAGAATGGGCTTCAAATTCTCAACATCACACAGAACTGAATGGACACAACGGGATGACCTGTACCATGAATCGCGGTCAATTTTTATGGACGGGTCCAAAATCTAGGACGAAGTCGGTGCTGGAGTTTATTCAGCAGACCTGGATAATCACCTCTCTTTTAACCTTCCAAAGTATTGCAGCGATTTTCAAGCCGAAGTCAGTGCAATTCGTTCAGCAACTGACTGGCTGCCGGTTAATTCACTATCAGCATCCGATATCGTCCTATACATACATCGACAGTCAGGTAGCTATCAAATCCCTTGCATCCAGCACAAGGAGATTCAATGCAGTGAAAGACTGCCGCGTATCTCTTAAAGAGATAACGAGATAGATAGTAAAACCTCACTCTTTTCTGGGTACCAGATCACTGTAACATACCAGGGAATTGTGAGGCTGACGAACTGGCTAGACTAGGCTCCTCTGGTTTAAATAATAGTAATACAAGCGCTATCGACATCGAGGTGCCAACGACTTATGTTAAATACTTTATCAACCCCGACATGGTGATTGAGGCCAATAATCGATGGCATCTCTGTCTGCTCTGGTCGACTTTAAATATAACTAGGTCCATCGAACTCCTAAAATATAAGAGAGGAACCCTTTCCAACACAATTAATACACCCGCCGGACACTGTGCTATAGAAAGACGACTTCTGTAGAAGCTGTAGAAATAGGAGACCATGGTCACCTCCTGTGCATGTGCTCTACACTCGCCGACATCAGAAAGGCTCCACTAGGTGAATACCTCTATAAACAATAATAGTGTCCGCAAATTTTAAAACCTATAAAGGACCTTCTGTCCTTAAATACAACATTTCTAAATATGCATATCCTTCGAGTTACTAGTATACCTTTATGTTCACTTCAATACATGTGAATATTAATTCAGTAACAATAAATATGTTATAAACAATGCCATCATTTCTTCTTAACCCTTATTCTTTAAAACGGGTTTATTTTGCTATTTAATGCATACACAATACGAAAAGGAAAACGGACAACATAAGATGAATGAAAGTGGGTATGTGGTAAAAGATGATTTGCATTTCAATTGACTGCGGAACGCTAAAGGAACTCGTTATTGCCGAGAAGGATGTTTCTTGTTCCTTTTTATTTTTTTGTTTTTTGTTTCTATCGCTTTCAGTAGGTACTTACTGAGAAGAATGCATCGTAAATACAATACATAAAAGAATATGTTATTTATATTGTTGTAAGGTTTTCTTTCTTGACATTGTTTTACTTATCCTAAGGCGATATGTTGAAGGAAGAAAGCAATGTTTTTCTCGATGCTGTCAAGTACAACATGGAAAAAGAGGTCGGGAAAATGTCTAGAATTTTTTTCTTTTAATTTAAATAGTTTCCTTTTTTTTTTTTCTCATGGCATAGTGTGTAGGAGTAAGTGCTTGTAATAATTAACTTTTCTTTTCCTTGAACTTCCTCGAAGGAAAAAAGGTAAACTGCAAGAAGGAAGAAAAAGTCGTCAACATGTAACTTTCTCACCACGTGGAACACTGTGAAGTACGTGTGAAACAATGGTGCAATAAAATCAATAATCTGCAGAAATTATTTTCCAAAGAAACCACCTACTGCACGATCTCGGCTTATCGAGTCAGACAAACCAACCCAATGGTGGGTTAAGTCATATTCCAATCGAGAGCGCATAAGACTGAGAAAGTAAACATCCTTGAAACAGATGTATTTGGGAGGTTAACATGTTACCCTGGAAGCAGTCTAACGTGCTGATAAGGACGAAAGCAAAAAGTGAATCTTATGTCTTTATATATCTGAGAGAGTTAGTTCACAGGAACGTACACACAGAAAAAATCCTTTTCGATACGTGGTAGCTGTAAAATAAAAGTAAATTGCATCGTAAATGGTTATGATATGGATGTGAGAAGTGAAAAATTGGTTACAGATACTTTTTTTCTTTCACAATTTTGTGTGATTCAATGCATCGATAGTCACACATTTTGACTGTATGCAAGCACATGGTTAAATCCATTCCATGTATTCGAGAATGACTTGTTTGAATGGTGCTAAAACCAACTACCGTGGCTTATCAGTTCCACAAAATAAAAGTCTTAAATTAACAAAAAGATACAAAAATAAATAAACACTGTATACCCATATCCATGTTTGTTTATGAAATCTGTCCATCATTGTCCTTTTAGTTGACAAAAAATTCAATGATCGAATCAAAACTAAATCAATTTTATTATAATTAAAATTTAGTTGACATTCGACATTGATTATGTACTAATGTCAAAAAAAAGGAAAGCGATATTTAATTGCACTATTGATGGTTTAACTAATTATTCTCTTGGATTCAACTATTTACTGGTTCAGTAACGTTCAAATAATGGGCTCACTGTTATTTCAAATAATGTAATTAATTCATAAAAACACTACACATACACCTGGCAAATCCATAGGGTGAGGCGGCTACAAATTAAAGCGATTATGTTGCCTAACCAAAATATAGTTGATCTACTTTGTTGGGTTTAATTAGAGGTCGAGAGGACGTACTGTGTTTGCATTTGAATTATTTGTTCATTGACACCAAAAATAGAGGATTGTGTGAAAGGTTTGAATAACGAAATTATTTTTCCAAATATATACATACATACTTATCGATTGTTTATGAAATTTATATGTATACAGACCACTCGACTCCGAATCTTCAAACTGACACAGAGTAATTGACTTTTAAAACACACGTGACATATGTTCAAAACATGAGCATCTTAGACAATCACAGTTTACGAAGCAGTAATATTGAATCGAACTGCTATCTTGAAGCCGGTTTACAAGCCATCCTTTTTCCCTGCTGCTTCTTTAATGCTTCTCGGTGAGTTGGGTTTCCAATCATCGTGATGTCCTTAGAAACCAGCAACTATTGTATAGTAAAACATTAGATAATTCTTATAAGAGCTGGAAGTAATGTTTTCTGAGTGTTCTGTTACTCAAGTGACATAGTTTTGGGTAGTAGCCAATGAAGTCAGGTGTATCCTCGTGAGTGTCTTGGCCTCTACATGTACTTATTTTCATTGTTGTGCTTAAGCTTCATTGTGTTGCTTCTCAGAAGGTTAGTGCACCTACTAATAGTGATTTCCTGTCATTTTGGCTTTGTTACATCTAGGCTTAAGCTTCCATATCATAGGTGTTAACTCAGATCAAGCTATTATAGCTTGTCATTAGGATCTCACGCCAAACTCGCGCCCTGATGTAACACAGTGAAGGTAAAATCTATTAAAGTGCTCGATTTTCGTCAGCAAGTTCGTGAGATATCTTATTTCTTGTTATATCCTTGTGACCAGGGCCCGGAAGAAAGTAGTATTGTGCTGCGAACCAAGAATCTTAAGTTCTTGCTCACAGCGTCGTCAATGTTAGTTAGGAGTTGATGTTAGTACCAAAAATTGATTTAATGGCCGTCGAACTGTGAAAAAATATGGTTTTATCATCTCGTGGTATTGCCATCATTGATACCAAACAAGCTGCCGGTCACTGGCAGAACCTCCGCATGGACAACACTGCTGTAATTAGGAAGTGGGATTGAGCCGTGTATGTATAGTTTCTCTGATAATATACTGATACCTGTTCCTTTATCGATATTTGACCCATCTTGTCCTTTATAGGTTCATTAGTTTCCCATTCTTTTCTTCTGCGAATACGCGAAGTACAGGATAATGGTTTTTTAAAGTCAATGTATATAATATCCTACTCAACGTACTATGTGAAGGTCTAAAACATTTCTGCAGCACACTAATCGACACGTAGAGGCTTCCGACCCTCTAGATCGATAATCGACCAAATTTTCACAGTATGGCAGATCCTTCAAATATAGACTCACCATCTCTTCATCGACTTCAAAGCGGCATATAATAGCATCCATGGTCTTGAGCTCTACAAGGTGATAGCCGAATTCGCGATCCCGGTTAAACTGATCCAGCTGTACCGCATGACACTGGAAAATTCGGAAACAGTTCGTCCGAAGTATTCCAAACATGTACCGGATTTCGGCAAGGAGATGCGCTACCATGTGACTTCTTCAATCTCGTCCTAGAACAGATAGTGCGCCGGGCAGGTGTGATCACGGAAAGTACTATCTTTAACAAATCGGTCGATCTGCTGGGATACGCAGACGACATCGACATCATCGGTCGCCCCGTTTTAGAGGCTTTTACGGCAATTGAAGAATAGGCGAAACGCGTTAGCGTTGAACTGAATGAGGATAAAACCAAGTACATGTTGTCAACAAACAAAGAAGCATTTGTCCACCGCCTAAGACAAAACGTCACTGTTGGCAACAGAAACTTCGAAGTGGTTAAGGAGTTTACCTATCTCGGAATAAATTTCAACTCCACGAATGACACCTTAGTGGAGATCCGACGAAGACTTATCCTAGGAAACCGCTGCTACTTCGGTTTGGCAAAACAATTGGGATCAAAACTCCTAACTCGGAAGACGAAATGCATGCTCTACAAAAATTTGATCCTACCAGTTCTGTTGTATGGAGCCGAGTGTTGGACGATAAGCAGGAAAGCAGAGCAGATATTGAACACTTTCGAAAGAAAAATTCTTCGTCGGATATTCGGTCCCGTATGCGAGAAGAGCGAATGGAGGAAAAGATATAACCGCGAACTCTATGAGCTGTACCAAGATGTGGATGTGGTCCAAAAAGCCAAAACACGTCGACTACACTGGGTCGGCCACATCGAGTGAATGGACAATAATGCTGCAGCAAAGAGGATCTTCGAATAACAGCCCCCAGGTTCGAAACCACAAGGAACACCGAACCTCCGATTTAAGGATCAAGCTATCGCGGATGCCAGAGCGCTTGGTCTAGACATCTGGAAGCAGCGTATCCGGAATCGATGAGAGTGGAAAGCTGCCGTGTCTCAGGCTGAGATTATTCACAGGTCGGGAGCCCGCTAAGTAAGTAAGTAGTAAAGTCAATGTATGAGGACATGTAGTTACTGTTTACGTCTTCACCTAAGAGTTTCTTTAGAATATGTGCAATGCTTTCAGATTTGAGTCCCAGCTGTTTTATTGGCTTATCCTTAAGAGTGCTTTGGCGGCTGACAGGTCTAAGCGTATCATGTTAAAAATTGTTCCCAGTCATGCTTTCTGTGTTGTTCTCATCGCGCTGGTTGTGCCTTCCAATGCTAGTCTCAGTATTTTTGTCATTGCCTTAGGATTGGTTGCTATGTCTGAAGCTCGCCACCAGACTACGTATCAATACGTAAATATGTCTACGGATACCCTCAATCGCTTAACAACGCCAAGAAAGTTGTAAGAAATTCGACTTCGAATAGGTACAATCCCAAAGGACTGCTAGCACCTTTGACCATCAAGATAAGCCTTATGCCGTCAGCATAAAGTGCGGAAGATTAACATACGTACAGGCTTTCTGAAACCGATCATGTTTGAATGATTTCAACTCTGACATTTAATTCAATTTGTAGATTCTAGTCTTACTAATTTTATTAAAACACCAACGCACTTAAAACAGATGTGTATTCTTCAGAAGTCCCTCGAAAAAGCAAGCCTCTAATTACAAATGTACTCCAACGCATGTTAGTCAAAAGAATTTGTCCTCATGTATGACATTCCTTTTATAACTTCATAAAAATAGGACATGTTATTATTTCCAAGTAATAAATTTGAAGGGTGTTCAGTGGAGCATGAACCATAATAACATACAGACATTCGACGAAAAAAAAAAAATGTCCTCCCCAGTATCATAAATTACCAAAATTTCAAAAAAACAAAAAAAAAAAAACCTACGCAGTGCACAGTAGAGTGGCGATGTAAGAAATCCTTGCAGCCTTTCGGTCTTGCTATGGAACTGAACGAATACTGTGCGTGTGTGCAAAACATATATCTTGTTGAAAATTTCAAGCTGTCATTTAAATACTTTGATGTCATGCAAATCAAAGAGCGATGTATGACATTCATTAATGGCATCCATTAAGTGTTATGTTGGAGTAAGTGTGTGTAAGCGATAGGGGGAAAGAATGGTATGTATGATGAAGTGCAATTAACACATTAATTAAATTTTTGTCTTAGATGCAAAATTTCATCAGTACTACATATATTCAAAGAGATTTTTGCTTTAATGATGTTTACTTTTTAAAAGACTTTGCACAATGCATAGTACTATAACTAGGGACTCATAGATGCCTACTTAGCGTTCATGTTCTTGCAACAGGAATTAAAAGAGACATTTCCTTAATATTTTCCAATTATTGTAAGGAAATACCAATTCAATGACTGGTGCCTATACCCTTTAGAGAAACTGGAAAGAAGAACGCGAATTACCCTATTCTAAGTCTTAGTATGTCCTAAGCTAACCTAGAAATTAAAAACAAAACCTAATGTCTATTGTACTTTGAAATTACCTTAATCTAATTCTTACTACGGTACTTCCTAGATAGACATTCGTGAGATGTGACGGATGTTAATGGAACCTGCTTGACTCACCCATCTTGACTCACCCATCGGCAACTTAACGACGCCGTCATTGCTATGTCCATTGGCCGAAATAGTTGGGACATAGCCTTGCCCCTAGCATATCATTATACCGCGGTTCATAGCAATCAAAAATTAATCGAAAGGAGTTCATCCAGGAGAAAACAATCAGCTGGATATCATTGATATACAAACATATGTGAACCTCCTAAAAAAAATCGTCACAATTGACAACTATAACATGGAAATAGTTATATTGTTTGTCACTCCTCAAAATTAAAATTTACTTCATAGCATAACGAACTTTCGGGGGAAATATACTTAGTTCGTCGAACGTTTAGTGTATAAGAAGGACGAATGTGAAAAGGACGACTTGACAGCATGTATTTAGTCTGCGATACATGTACGCATCAAAATAAATTCATCGATCATTATCTTGCTACATCAATGTCCACACATTTTAGTAAGTTTCTCCTACTGCCTGCGGTTAGAGTGATACTTCAACCCCAGGCAGTGAATAAAGCAAACCTAACTAACGCACAAATGGTCTAAAAATAGACAAAGGATTTCAAAACTATGAATAACTCATATTAAATGTTTAATGTGTTCAAATCTTATCAGAGACCAACTATTATTTTTAGCAACATATGTGGAAAAGATAGCATATAAATGAATATACCTTGAATATGTACATAGATACATTTTGAAGTTAACCTCAAAACTATTCTATTTTCGTCGAATTTTCCATAACCAAATCAATCAATTTACAATTACGAAGATTCCCCCAATCAAGAATACTTCAAGCGGAAAATATGACCCGAAATGGAAATATCCGTCCATATTAATCAAACCATAAAAGGAAATATCTCTTCGGAGAATAGGATTATTAGAAATGTCAATCACGAACCCTCTTCCGATTCAGTAGACTTGTAGTTCAACCCTATTTGTTTAGTCTCTTTGTTAATGACACACCTAACCACGAGTACAAAACAACACGGTAGAATATAGTTTGTCATTAAATGTGCAATTGCTCACAATATGGTGGCAATAGATACAAACATACACACAAGGATACACTAAATTACGGCGTTTACATTAATTTCAACGTATCTCTTTGTATTCTGCATTGGATGCTTAAAAAAGATTGCTTCTGTGGTGAATGTGAAAAGGATATAATGAATGAGTGCAAATAGATACACTACGTGTATTCAAAAGAAAACCCCGCTCTTTGTATGATAGATACATATTTTGTGTGTATCAGCTATGGAGGAGCCATTTAATTAATTGCTCTAATGCGGTTATTATAGAAGAAGTCGGAACAATATACATTTTTCCTTTTCTATCGACTAAGACTCTAACAGCTTTCCCACGGATAATTAGAAAAGTTTAGCGATTTCCTCTTTGTTAATCGGAAAGTTAGTGGTTTTGTTGTTTTATTAACAAATTGATTGAGTTATGGTTTTACATGTAAGCAATTTCATAGTCCCACATACGGACTAAGTAAATGTGATTTATTTAAGTATCTAAGGGTGCGTGACTTGTGAAATAGCGGTGCTGGAAATTGCCAAAAGATACTGAAGAACCACTTCAAAATCAAGCCATTGCAACCCTTACCATTTTATGTTACACTAGTGCAGAGAATAGTGTCAGGCTTTATTTTACCTCAGAAAGTAACCACACCACTCGGGAGGTCCACAGTGAAGATTATGCAGTTTTTACTAATGCAGATCTATGTACTACTAAAAGATGTGGCACATCCGTTAAAAAGTAGTTAAAGTCCGTCCGACTAAACCTGACTGAACATGAGACAGAATCGATTCTATTCAGCACAGCAGTTAAGTGTTATGCCCTCTACATGGCGATTGTAAAAGACCTCCAGTGGCTTCAGTGCTCTTTACGAGGGCATTATTTTGAGAATGATGCATATATGCACATACATACATATTCAAGGTAAAGTAAGAATGTTTTTCAGTCAGAAATAGTGTAATTTATAGTCCTCTCTACAACTCCAATCAGGGCCAAAGTATTCAAGATACAAAGCAATACATAGATAAATGCAGCCAATATAATGGTAATTGACAGAAAGGCCTAGGTCATGCCCAGACTGCAGTGTTTTGAAGCTCAAGTGTATTAGGTTTCGATACTTGGTGGGTAAACTATTCAGGAAGATTTTCGTACCATATTTGAGGCAAAGCAAATACCATAACCTTAAGTCAGTTTCACGGCAACTTCCACTTTATACATTGGTTATTCATTCTTCATAGTCCACTAGGTCCACAAGCTAGACCAAAACTGTTTTGTCTAGGCCTACCCTGCAAGCCCAGTGGCAGTGGATACCAAATATAGTACCGCATGTAAGTTTAAAGGGTCTTTTAGAAAAATTTTGCTCAAGTCATCCGAACACGTCGCAGAATTCAGTACAATTTACATAGTGGATTCAGTTTGTTCTCTGGCCCTTCAACTTCTGCTAAAGTCATTGGAAGACTTAAGACTGATGTCGCCGAACCCAGTACTAATACTAGAGACGACTTGCGTTCACGTTTTCTGTCACAGACTTATAACGAGGTTATAGGGGTTATTCAAGACAATCCAGTGCCTATTGGCAATACAAATGGTATTAACGTAGCACATACATATACATACAGTCTCCGCATTTCCTTAAGTTACTATTGTTATGATAAAGCTTTGTTTTAGAAGACCTAATCAGATAAAAAAAAATTGAACAAGACACCCCTATATGACTTCATTATTTATTTGTTTTTTGAATACATACATTAACATGCAAATACTACTGCATGTCCTTGTGTTACCACATTGAAAGGAATATCCTTCTCGTAATCTAAACAAATGACACCGGTTTTTGCCTAAGGTTATTCGCAGAAATATTGAACCAACTCGTTCAGCCAGAAGCACTTTTTTCACTTGATAACAAGTTTTTCCTCCCCCAGAAGAAAAAAAAAAAAAAAAGGAAAACAAAACCCACCAAGTTGGAAAAAGTTTTCTAATTGGCGGGAGAGAGATTCTGTTGATTGTCAGGAAAAGAATGTGCCATTCCCTGAACTGCGCAATTACCAGTGATTCAAAATGTCTGCAAACCTAATATTCTGTCAGTCAGTCGGCGAGAATGAGATTTTTTCCCAAAGATTACAATTTTTCCCATCAGTGGGTGGCGGATATATGTACATACATACATACAAAAGTGTTTCAGAGAATACGCAAATATTCTATTCATTCGACAAGTCTCCGCCGGCAAATATCAAGTATCTAGAATCATAAGAGCATCATTCCTCATCATGTGTATCAATATTCGAAAGTTACTCGCTCACATAGTTATTTTTTCAATCTAATTTCTACATTGAAAATTCACCATGGCATCGTATGTATTTAAGCATCTAACTACTTTCTGTATAAATTTCAACTTAATTTTGACTGAATACCAAACCGATTTAGAGTGGTGGTAGTAGAAGAGTATACCCTCTTAACCTGAATGAGAAAGCACTTTTGAAGACTCCCAATACAACCGAGATATTCCACTTCTTGTGCACTCCAGCACGGGTCAGGCAGTGCTATTGAATTTTATCCAGTTACTCCACCTGAATTGAATTTAAATACATGTACTAAAAGGACCTGTATGCTGTGACCCATCGTCAAGCGATCCCTGGACGACATGAAGGACCTAATCAATTTTGTCTTGAATGAGTACAATGGAAGCGCACACAAACCTCCGTCCGCTTTCAATCTGAAGAAATTGTTCACAATGAATTCGGGCAAGTATCTCAATATATATGTATGTATGTATTCGTACGCCGCCGCCCGCCTAGAGTAGGTGTATAGCGTAAGACTTTGTTCATGCAAAGTAGGATACAGCTTCTCCTGAGTTTGTCTACATAAAACGAACACCGACACAAGGCGGTGGATGGTGTTAGGGAGAATGAACAACGGCATCAATAACGAATGACTTTTGACTCCATTCAGAAGACGCTCGAGTTTATGTTTTTGAATACATTAAAAGGATATTTTTTGAGCTCTTTCATGCTGTCGAGTGATGGTTGCTAGATTCTGAGAAAAGTGATTTTAGGTTGCTCAGATATTTAAATCAATGTAATTTAAAATGTTTGAATTGAGGGTATTGTAACTAGTTTTCGTATAAAGGAGCTGTGTCGATAAATTTCTGAATGCAATGCTTCGTAGAGGAACCTTTGGCGCAGACCTAATTGTTTGCACTAAACAAAGAGAGTAGTGATACTGCAATGCGCAAAGATATTGTTTGAAGTTGTATGGGGATATTCAAGGACCTGTGGCAGCATTCTTACCGATCAAATATTTTAACAAAGCTAAATTTCCATAGGTATCTATACATGTTAGTTTTGAGAAAATCGTGACATTGGTTCTTTTCAGATAACATGCAGTTACCAAAGTTTCACATCCTTTCACTTTATCTTCCATGACCTTCTTTTGCCGCACGGATTCCCTAGGTGAGGAGTAAAGCAAGTCAAAACTGCTGCGGCCTACATAGAAAGAAAATTTTTCTTTAACGTATCCTTGAGCAACTTTACCTTCTTTTGCCTTTTCGGTCGTAGCACTGCGGTTTACGTATGTACATAGGAATATATTTCTTCCTACACCTCCCCCGTCATACCGCCCAACCGTACTGAGTGTAAGACGTGTTTATTCTTATGACATATTATCTCAATTATCTTTAAAATGTTTCCAACCAGTCGTGGATGAAAGTCGGACATTAAGGATAAAAAAAAAATGGTATAGACCATTCGACCGTCTTATGACACTTTGTTCTTTATTTTTTCCATCTCTGAGTCTTCGCCGTATTCTTTGTTCGTCCTTACCATGGATAGTCACGTATTATCCCCACAGATTGATAATAGGGTTTCACAGATATCACCGACCAGACATTTAATGCCGATTTATTATTGTTTTTTTCAATGGAGACACCTTAATGTACCTGATACGTTTTCTGTGTTAAGGGATTGGTAGGTTGTTACCCTTTTCACTTTAATCGAAAACGAAGACCCGCGTTATGATCGTGTTCTGCATGAATGCGTTACCATAAAAGTTACAATCTGACCAACAATGGTATGGTGGGATACGAAATGACTTGGTGTGTTATACCACCCCGTCAAGCGGCAGAAACAAACGACTGAATTAAAGTTTAATGGAAGAGTATATAACACCTAAATGCAGAAAAATGAATTTTATGGAAGATTAAGACTGTGTTATGGGAGTAAAGTTATAGTCGTATTAAATTTCTTTTTTTTTTTTTGGATTAAATGATCAGTATTTACGCTGCACGTATTTCCCTGGATAAAAGTTTTTCTTGTAACTGTGCAATTAAATATGGTCTTGTGGCGGTTCACATGAAGACTGTAAGACAAATTAAATTGGAATGCTGTGTAGAAATTTTGCTTTTGTTGGAAACCGTCTAAAGAGATGAAATGTCTAATGAGTAGGTATCTGGGATGTGGCCAAGTGGAACTGACTGACACAAAGTTCAATGTTTCCTTCACAGTAAGTGCGACATCGATTAGCATCCTAAGTCTTTGTCAGATTGTGTGACTAAGTTCCACTCCAACATGCATTTTACAATAGAGTTACTGACTCATCTTAGCGTATGAATCTATTATTACTTCTCTTGCCATGATGCGATAACTTTAGGCTCCAGATGTAGAAGATCCTTAAGAACACTCGAGTACATCTTTTGACTAAAGTTTGCAGTCAGTTAGTTGACAGTAGGAGTCAAAAATTAATACAAGTAGTTGGAGAAAAAGGCCTTTATTGGCTTTATAATAATTTCTGACAATTATTTGAAGGGCCCATCAATAATGCTGTTTTCGAAGGGCAACTTATTTTTTTTTCTTCGAAAGAAAGAAAGAAAAATACCATTGCAGTGATATTGACTCTACTATGTAATGGAACGATGGCTGCTTGGGTATTAGACTAAGATTTACTTAAGCTCCAAAATGGAAATAAAAATTGAATTGATTGTCCTGCAGGTATAGCGATCATTCACCATATTTACCATATTCACCAGAACCATATTTGCTGAGTAACACAATCTAGGTGCAGGGAAATTATTCCACGGGAATTTATTCCACATGGGAATTTATTCCACCTCTAGTGGGCAATTAGTTCACTTTTCGAATATGGAGTCATTTCTTTATATTCTCGTACAGATAACCTTCCTAATGCGTGGCTATTCCAACGCTGACCATCTATTGTCTATATTACAGACTTATCATTTCAAAAGTATAGTGTGGGATATCTTGCGTAGTTCTGGCCATCGATGATTGCTTACACATACTTAAGTACCTTCCTATTAGACTAGTTACATTGAATCCACCATTATGAAGTTAGACCTGAAAGAACCCGCGCAGATACGTTCATAATGTAAGGTCTTTTAAAACTTTCCCTCTGTCAGTCACATTCAATTTGAATTACATCCAAATATTGTACACATTCATTCATTCATCCTCGACCAATCATTCTCATGACCATAAAGCGGTCATAAAAGACCGAAAAAATCCATAAACGGAAACGCATTAAATTCAAAAGTTTAAAAACTCTAATTCGGCATTACGTGTGCAATAAAAGTACTGCCAGGAGACAGCCATTTAGGTGTGTGCAAAACCTTATACCGAAAGAGGAAACAAAACAAGATAAAGAAAAAAAAAACCCTCAATAAGAAGGCAGAAATAAAACAAATTTAACAAAAGATGATGCCAGAAATCCCCTTGCGTAAGTTTAATCCGCTACTTGCGTTTTTGTTTCTAAAAAAAAGGAGCAAACCTCCGCACATACGAATTGAATGCTGGAGAAATTGTAGAAAAAAAAATGAATATAACCTCTCCCCCATGAAGCAGGTATTCGCCAGCAAAAGCAAACCATGCCACCCGGCTAATGAAAGTACACAAACACAAGTGGCATGTCCTAATCCTGTGCACAACCGGCTTATCCTGACGCACAATGTACACGCAGAAAAAAGGCGCAAATTGAACTCATATCGGATCCAAAGTGTTTGTTTGTACATCCGTTCGTGTTTTTGTTACTGAAAAGGATATTGCCAGTAAACTTAACACGCCGCATTGCCTTGGAACTTTTTCTCTTTTTTTCTTCTTTTTGTTTTTTTTTTTTTTTGGCGAACAAGGTGATGGGGATATCCTTTGGGGCCTATCTGACACTTGTTTTCTTACCTGAATTTGGTTTTGTTTTCAGAGGTTTAACTCATTTCGCACAAACAATTTAAGGAGGGGCGAAGGATTTTTCATTCTTCCCACCTACACACACAGAGCATTGTGGAAAAGTCCTCAACTGAGCAGGTGGTCGAGGTTCCTTTATTGCGTTTATTTAATTTAATGTCCTTTCTTTTCTTAACTTTCACCTTTTCTTGTGTTGTTGCGTGGAAAAGTTCTTCTCAACGTCTTCATATTTATTTCTTTAAATTGCTTTCGTTTTTTTTTTTTTTTTCTTTTTGTGAATGACTTTAGGGAGAAACAATAATTTTATTGTTTTCATTTTTTTTGTTTTGTTGTTGTCAGGAGCGTATTTTATTTTTATGTGTCACACCTGAACTCTTTTGTAAGAGGAGTAACAAAAGAAAATATACATACGCACAGGATTTTGAAAATTAATGGAATTCTCTTGAAGAATTCCATCCACAATAGCGGCAGCAGCAGGATCAGCAATTAAATTAAATTGGTAATGTCAAGAAATTCATTTTGAAATCGACAGCGTTAATCTAATGTTATTATCCTGAAGGTGGTGGCAGGACACAGCTTATGTGTTTAGTAATCCTGTTTGAGTTGGAGCTTTTCTTTTAACTCTTCCAAGTGGATTATTCGATTAACTCTATTTTGCTCTGAAGAGAAGAAGACAAAAAAAAATAACCAGAGTTCTGTGCTGGAAATACAAAATAAGTTACAAGGATAATGGGAAAGGGTCACCAAAGTTGTGACAAGTTTTTTGATTATCTCCTTTAACTTAAAGTGCTTGTGTTAAGTCCTCTGGTAAAACTTAAGAAAAACTTTTCTTGTCAAAAGCCTCATTGAGACGTGCCAGCATTTTCAAAAACTTTTAACCAGAATAAACATTTAGAAAGAGTTCTACAAATAATAGTTTCGAACTAAAAATTTAATGAAATTATTTGTGAAAAATAAATGGCATGGCATCGAGACTGATCTGAATGATATTTGGAAGGAAATTCCCACTAGGTTTTAGAGTAGTCATAGGTTAGACTTTCTTCTAGCTATACGCTTGCTGAGATAAAAGAACGGACTATCCCTTGTATACTCTCAATACTCGTAGTACTAAGTATTAGATCACGCAAAGGCAATATAAAAGTTATTCATAAAAACAAACCCTCTCAACTCAGGTGTTGAACTTATAACTTAAATTGAAGCAAATAGACATGAGAATAGAGAATAACTTAATGAACGTATTTCACGACTGTCCCAGCACTCTACTCATCTTTTCTACATTTATGGAATTCAATGGATCCTGAACATGGATCCAACAACAGTTTGGACTTTCAACTTCTGTAGAATAGCCACCTGGTCCAGCTGTAGAGTCTAAAAAAATTTAACAACATGTCGACGGGACTTCAGGCATCATGGATTCGAAGATAAGCATGACATCCTTTGCCACACAAGTCAGATATGATGGTGATTTGTGCTTAGACCGATTGCAGTAAAAAGCCCCAGAAAAGAAAAGTTGAGCTATCAAGGAGCGAATGACAACAGCTCATGAAGCTTTTGGAAGATGTCCTAAGTATTGTTAATTGAATTATCTGGGGCTATATCGACTCAGTCTGCGGTTGCCTAAAGTCCCTATATCGGAAAGTATCCGAAAAATGAGCGGAGAGAAAGTAGGGAAAGCTTCCCAAAAAACGAGGCTCAAAACAAGCGAAAAAGGCCAGAAGGCGGAGTACTGTTCAGAGTGCTTGTGATAAGCGTTTTTTTTTTTAGGTATTTGCAACAGCAATGGGAACGACGAGAACAAGTGCTTGTGTTAGGTGTTTGGGGAAGCCTCAGGGCAGTGGTGGCAGATGACGCATGATGCAGCGTTTGTGAGCGGGCCAGGGGTGACGTCGAGTCTTTTGTGTTGTGTAGTATGTAGTATGGTAGTTATTTGTAGTTTAGTTATCATTTGGCTCAATAGCTTGGCCGCCCACTTTCGTACATGACAGTATGTAAAAATCTCGAGAACCACAACGCAAGATCCCTTCAATATGTCATAAAAAAGAAAGCGCTACACCTTCAAAAATGACTGCAAAGAGGAGGGATATCACTACAATGAAAATTCCAAGACCAGCGAGTACCTTGTCTACCTATAGAGATGATGCGCTGAGCATGAAAAGCGCTGTCATACACCACTTTTTCGGCGCAGGGACATAAGTCCCCGGGACATAAGGCAACAACTTTTTTTTTGGGACTTATGTCCCACTCCATCAAATTAGGGACTTATGTCCCACCGCATCGGGACTTAAGTCCCACCAAAAAATATATACATATATATATTTGTTTGTATCCTACTTCCATTACTTCAAGAGCAGTCAAGATATGATATAGGTATGTAATTTTCAAAAACAAACTAATGTCTATTTGAGGTGGCTAGCTAACGTTCTAGATCGAATTTTAAAGGAACACCTTTCTTAAGTTGGGAAACAGAACTAATAGCCTTTTAGTCATACTGATGCTGATACACGTCATTGACACTGATCGATACAACTATTTTCAAAGATAGATGTTATATAAACGACACGTACACATCTATTATTGTTTCCCCTTTTGTACTCATTAAGTAATTCCATGTTAATTTTAACATTAAATGTTCCTTAATCCCTGTTAGAGTTCAATACTTGTTTCTCTGCCGCAAAATATAGCATTTGTCGATATGACTTCTGTCAGTATCACCGCAAAGTACACAACTTGCGGCTAAACAGTTCCAAGAAAGTTAAAGGCAAACAAAATGGAGCTATGTAGTTCTTTAAAGACATCGGAGGCAACTTTTGTCAAAGTTCAAAACAAAGGTAAACACACCCTCAGTTTAGAAGAATATCCACGATATGGATGACAATTGAGTTGATTTTACTTATCCACGAATTTTACACGCAAGAAAAGCAATTACCATTTCAATGGAGTGCTTTTTTAAGTCACGAACATTGCCTCAGCAAAAGGATAAAATAAATGAGAATTAAGTGAACTTACTGTGCGTGATGATAGTTTTAAACGCTTTAAAAGATTTCATGTCTTCGTGTTGAGCAAGTACGTGAGGTGTTTAAACGTTTTATTTTTCTAAATAGACACGAGGAAGTTGTGGTGTGATTTCTTATTATCAGGTGTCAATGTGTAGGTTTAGGTAAACAATTGATGACTCCGTATACTTTAGCAGTTTCTTGGCGACAATAAGCAAGTCGTCATCCTACTTATCTAATCGAATACCGAGCAATAAATCCTTATTCCTTAACAAATTGCCTTACACTGATTTTCATTTCAATGGCCTTCATACAACACAAGGATACAACGATATTGCTTGTGATTTAATGGAGAATAGACCTTTTATAAGATTGTCTACATGTTTATTTATACAGCGCGCGTATATGTATACGTATATGTATGTGAACTTATAAGTTCATAAAAAAGTATTTGACTGAGAAGATAGAAGCACAAAATAATAAACATCCTTCCTATCAACTCTAGGTTGCCATCATATATGTACATATATGGGTACATTATGTATTACGTATGACACGCTATCATGTTACAACGACGCAGCAGTAGAAAGGAGAAACAAACAAAAATGGGATAAAAATCTTCAGGATTTTGGGAAAACAACTCGTCATACACTACGCTTGGAGCGTGTACCTACCACAGAAATATTTGATGAATGTTATCAAAGGATGTAGTGGGAGAAAATCAAATACACGAACAGTGTTTCGAGTCATGGAATATATGATTATCCTAGAGAAGTGTTCAGTTTTCTTATTTTTATTAGAATGTGCATATAGTACTCTGTTTTGGTTGTTGGTCCTGTGACAAGGATAATATATTTATAGATAGTTTATTTGTAAATATGAAAATGTAATTCAATTACTTGATTTTGAGCACACATTCGTTAGGAGTCGGTAAGAGTGCTCTCGCTCTGTGGTGTATACGTTACCACAATTTAAGGGATTACAGTCATGTCGTGGTTTGCACAGTTATGTAGCTTTTATAAGGTCCTTTCCCGCAATCAGAATAGTAAACAGTGATATTTTTATTTTTATTTATATTTTTAGTGTAGGTAGGTAGTTTGCTTGGGTGTAGTAAATCTTCAATAATGTCAATGAATATGTTCTAGGAGTTATTTGCAATATTTTTGTAGTGCTCATGGTTTGATTTATAAGTGAGGCATTGGCCATGAAAGATTTCTCCTATTTTTATGATTTTTGTTATCATTTGAAAAATAGTTGACTTATCGGTCTTTTAATTTAAAGAAGACACTACAGTCTGAAAAATTTATTTTGTCCATGGTATAATCAACCTTACAGACTTTAGCACCTCCCTTATGAAAGTTACACAGACGTCCGCGTTTCCTTGCTGACGAAAGGTCACCTCAAAGGGATACATCATCTGAAAAAGAGTAGCAAATGTATCTAAATGCTGTCTCAGCGGAATTCAGTCTCTGAAGACAGACCGTCTGCTAAATCCTAAGTATCTAAGCTAAGTTCTAATGCTTTACTTATCTAGGGTAAGAATTTTTTTTAAAGCTTGACTATACCTTTAAACTGGTCAAGCCTTAAGAAATAGTCACAATGATCTAGATGAATTTTTCTATACCCAGTTGTAAGTCTCTGTACAGGGGTACCCCGCAAGGTAGTAAGCTATCACCATTACTATGCCACAAGTGCTACTCCTAACCCTGGATAATGAGGAGTTCAATATCATACCTTATGTGGATGACATTGTGTTAGCGATTACAGGAAAGTTACTTTCTACAGTAAGAGACCTGATGAAGTCTACTGTTCCACGTACCACTCCTCCAAAACTCAAAAGCATTCAACTATCATTCGCCGACCATCTGACATACTTATGGGTACTGAATGATCTTGAGAGATGGATGATCAACAAGCAAACAGAGCTGATATTGAGAGCAATTTTGGTCCTATATTTGGTCCAGTATTCAAGAAAACATGACTCTGAAGTAAGTCATGGATCCGTAATCCTTTCTTTCTCTTCCTTCTTTATGGTGAAGTGGTTGAATTACGTTGAATACATTTTTTTGGGAATGGTTTCTTTTCTCCACTCTGGTACCACATGCAAAATTATAGTGATGAGGGAGTGGTATATTGCCCCTTGACATATTACGTTGTAGATATTTCTATACACAAACTATTATAATAAATTCAACGCCAACACATACTTACGGATATGGTGTTTCTTTGCTTTTTGAAAGTTATTGAATGATGAGTAGAAAAGCTTTCTATTTTCAGTCACCTACATACGCACCATTGTTAGAACATCCCTGCCCCCATCCTAGACCAATCTCAATTTCGTCTGTAAATCTGGTGCAAAACAGTCACCCATCCCACGTAATCCACAGATAGCGAAACAAACAAAAACCACAGATGTACAAAAGTTTTGTCATTAAAATTATTCTAATAAAATAGGTATACAAAAAAACAAAAAAAAAAAAAACATATCATGTCGAACTTGACTGGAACTTTTCGCCGAAACCTCTCATGTAGATTTTCTTTTCCAAAATTTCCATGGTATCCACTACACGTATGTATGTAAGACCGCAAGCCAAACTCCCAACATGAGAACGAAAATTGTAATTCCCACATGAGAACTAAAAGTTCACCTGAGGTTTTTGCTTCATGTGATTCTTGGCGGCATCGTTGGTGGTGCCCAGGATCATCATGATAACAGGCACAGGAGACCAGAAAAAATGCAAAACAATTCGCAAAACAAAAAAAAAGTAAAAACAAACCGAACTTTCTCACATACCGTCCGCAGGGTATGTGCACAAAGTTCCTTTTACCACTTATGTAAATCCACCATTGAGATGGGAATTTATTGCAAAAGTTTTGATTTTATTGTTAACAGGATTCTTTTTTTCCTTCTGCCAGTCGTCGTCCTTCAACTAACAGTTTGTTGTTCGTGAGTTGACGAAAGAAAATGTTTTGATACCTCGACTCGGAAGTTGAAACGTACATACTTACTCTTACCTATATGGAGGTTGGCCTCCCGTTTTCGTTGTTACGTATTTTTCTTGAAGTGACCAAGGTTTGCGTATGTAGGTATCCTAGATACCCTTGGAAGCGAATTTATCTCTTGACTTCTTGTATATCTCATCTGTCATGCCACGGTGCATGGACCACAATTTTGCATCTTTCGTTCAAGGGGAAACAGGACATTGATGTATGGCCGAAAAAGCCAAAAAAATGAACGATATGTGTGGAGGAAGTGTGTTTATTTATAGAAATTGAAGTTTGCTCTCATCTGGTGCATGCTTTTTTGATGGAAATTGGAAATTGTTGAAAACCACTTCTGGTGACTGTCTGTTATAAGGCAGATTTTGAAAAAATTTAATAGTTTCAGAATAAATATGGATACTCATGATGGAGGCGCTTAGGGAAAATTGCTACCGTATCAGAAAGTGTTGGTAAAAGTGCAAGGACCTCCTTCATGGTTAGAAAAATTTCAGCAAATTTCACAAAACGCATTTACTATTATAGCTTTAGAAAATGTAGATTTAGATATTAACAAATAAATGCTATTGCTAAAGGTAAAGTCACTTGTCTAGGATATAATTTATCATTAGAATGTAGGTAGGTCCATCTGTGCCCTACAAGTACATAGCCGTCGACAGTGTAGCACATGCTCTAAAACTATTAAATGTTTCCTAGCTAATCGAAGAATAAATTGAATCAGTTCGTCACCTGCTGTGCGACTGTCCTGCCCTATCCGTCGGAAGAATGAGGACTCTTGGTAGTTACTTCTTCTCGGATCTGGAGGACTTGGGTAACGTAGAGCTGACGGACCTCCTGAGATTCATATCATTATCTGGGTGGTTCCAATAGCGGACTTAATAGGTTTCCGGGGTTAAATGATTGGGCACAATGGACCCTTTTTGCGGTCCAAGTGAGCAGTGACACTGTCACAAGGCACCCATCTACCTACCTACCTACCTTCCTAGCTAATCCGACTGTCCATCAGGGCTCTGCCTTTCGTAGTTATCAACTGGTTTATATATTTCCAAGCAATATTTACTCCATTTTTACCACGCGACTTAAAGCTATGTAAATTCGTAATATGGTATTTGATTGTCTCAAGAGTTAGGACCACATCATCAGCATGGAACACCCTATCCTACAGTATTTCCCAAAACTGTTTGAAATACCATACACAACATGTGGTCCACAAAAACATATATAGATTGACAATTCCAATGTGAAATACGAGTGCAAAATTATATTCCGTATGATAAATAGACAATTCTCTATTCCAAGAACAAAAGTTGACAAACCAAACATTTATACAAGAAAGCCCAAAACTCCCTACCATTCGTAACGTTATTCCAATTTTGATTACCGAAACAAGTGCTTCATCGAGGGACATACTTGCCATTTTATACCTACTTTACAACCATACTTTTCCATCCCTTTTAGTTGAACCCTATTCTCAATACCATAATGTTTTATATCTTCGTTTTTAACTTGCAATTGGCACAACTTTGCAATTTTACGGTCACTTTGTTTCTGTTTATCCTCAACCTTTAGTAGGTTTTCGTGTAAAATCTATTCGTAACTCGTATCGAAATTGTTTTCCTCTACCGTAGTATAAACAGTTTTACTTAAGAGAATAACTGCAGTTCATTTTACGACCAATAAATTCGTTCAACACAGCACTGTACTTAGGAATATACTTTGCAACACTTTGAGGGCAAAGTTTTATGGTACCTACATACATCGAAAATATACTACGATGGAATATAACAATCGATAATCGATAATATTCGAACAATTTCAGTTAGCTCTTAGTTTTACTGGCAACTAACTTTCAATTCTGCCTTAAATTCTGAATTTTTTTTTTTCTCACTACCAATAGAGTAGCACCATCCATATGTTCAGGACATGCTGTATGCATTTGGAAATATGCAAAGCTTTTATTGCACTCTACAAAATTAGCATGGTATCTATAAAATCGAACGATCAAACTAGTTCGAAAATGGCATTAAAAAATATGTTGTTTTAGTATGCGTTTACGACTGGTTGAGAAATGATTATGTCCTGGTAATGTGTATTTATCAATTTTATAGCAAATCTTATGGCATGCATTAATCTTCATAAGAAAATCGACGACTCGATTTCATGCAAAACCACAGCAAGTCCTACCATGTCCTTAATTTAAATACCGACTGCTTGTTTGCTAGCATGTTAGGTAATGCGAGCTCCTTTCAACGATCATCTAGCCGTAATTAGAACATCGCCATGCACAGCACAGTGACATCCAATTAATTTAATGACATGCAAACTTGGTGCTCACTTAAGGTTCACTTCATATCTGGCAAGCGTTCCCGGATTCGTTTTTATTAATATTTCATGTGAGTGGGTGTTTTTTCATTACGATTTTTCGAAACCAGCAAAGGATTCTTAAAATACCCCCAACAGCAGGTTATTGTGACAGGGACTGTAAGCATAAACACACGCGAAGGCATCAAAGTGAGGTTAATTTTCATTCGCAAATAACACTTTGGCATTTAATTAATCTAATAACCATAATTAACGCCTTTCTCGTTCATGCATCGCTTATTATTTTAATCAAATGATTAGGGGTGACGTAATAGTATAAAATTAGGGAAAATCACATCTGAGGGCTATATTCATGGCATCCAGGTACGAACATAGGTGTTTAAAAGGTGCTAGAGTGTAACGTTTTTGTTTTACCCTTTCTTAATTTACATAGGGGAAGATAGTCCTATCCTATCCACACGAACTTATCTAAATCATAATTACTAACTACGTGCGAAACTTAATACACCCTATGGGATATGGTATATAATTAGGTGCTTGAAAAACTGTAAAACGTGCTCTCGATTTAGAAAAAGTAAAAAAAAAAAGAAGTGATAGATACACTCCAAAGTCAGCCTTAAGAGGTAAACTATTGCAAGTGTTAGGAAAATTGTTTCAAATTCACTTTAAAACCATTTGTAGCAATAGTCGATATTTTAGTAGTTTTCAAAAATATCCAAATAGATGTCGACAATAAGGTTCAAGAAAATGTTTCGTGCATGCTTAAAGTTTGGAGACAAGGATTTTATTTATTAATTTTTTATATGAGAATCTTTAAAAATTCAAAACTGATCCCGGCTTGATACTGTCATTCTAGTATGTATTTTAGTGCCCAGTACGGAGGCTTGGGAATAGTCCGCCTACGATCTTGTGCTGCATTGACCGACGACAATATCGTATAGCAGTACAGGTTAGGAGTTATATTGTAAGTTGTAAGATATACTTGTAAAGTAGTTTGTGAATGCAAAACTCTTTGAATTCAATGCAAGACTGAACCTTTAGGATATCCTCCGAGTGTCAAATCATACTGGACGAAGGGTTTATTGATTTTTTAGTGACTAAGCGAATGTTCTCGGATATTTGCAAGGAATCAGCACATTCAGAAAGACTAGAAAATACTTTTTGACATAATATCTATATCAATATACTACAGTCGAGTTGGCGTGACAATCCCGAAAACTAAAATCCCGAAAATCCAAAATACTGAAAATCCAAAATCCCGAAAAATTGGATTGGGTACGAAATATAACAATATAACAATGTAACAAAGCATCTAATTCTAATTGTGTATAAGCAGTGGAATATGTATGGGGGCATGATGCTCCCCTGCAACCCCCCTGCTTGGAGTCACTGCTGGATTTGGAGTAGGTGCGAGTTTGGGTATATGCAAAATTTCTTTAAATCCATACAAAAATTTTCATATTCGGGATTTTGTTTTTCGGGATTCTGTTCGACTCCCACTACAGTCACTTTTTACCCTTGCTTTGTAATTGTCCTTTCATTGGTCGTAAGAGGTGTCAGATTATCGTTATTATTCCTGGTAGTACAATGGTCCAGTTGCGTCTGAGTGCTCCGATGAATCTGACTTATACCGATAAAAAAAAGAGAAAAATTTTGTGACCACATTGATGGAGCCTTGAATGCACTTAGCAAGTGAACCAAACGCTAGTGGACACGGTTGTATCAATGACGTATGTTCCTGTTTCAAGGCATATTTACATATTAAAATACTTGATTTTATTTTTCATAGGGTGCAGGATCTTCCTATGGTACCAAACCTGTGCCATTTACCATAAAGATTCAAGAGATTTGTACTGGTACTCTACCCTATCCAACTTGTAACACAATTGCTATACCCACGTCTAATCTGTGGCCCTGCATTTGATTAGAAAAATTAGGCTCCACACTGTGCTTCAATTGGCAGCAATAAATCTACTTGTATCCTTTTTGTGAATTCTTCCTTAACCCCATTTCCTTTCCATATATGTACACGAATACAACATTACATTTACACGTTTCCATCATCAATACAAAAAGGAATTCAATCCTTCCGGAATTCAGAAGGTATTCAGTCAACCATGTGAACAAGTTCATTAGTGCAACGATTTGCTGATTGCTCTACGCAGATTGTCAGCGTGTACCTTGTTCCTGGTGGTGGTGATAAAACAGAGCAATTGCGTTGCTCGAAACATACATACATACCTACGTACATCCATATGCAGGTAAATAGATAGCAATTGGAATGAATTTGAAATTTCTCCAGGGAGATCTATTGTTTGAGTACATTTTGGGTGGAGAAACACACCAATCTCAACCTCAAATCAGTAAGGGTACAAGCTAACACAGTGCTTACAATCCAATTGAAAAAGAGGCAAATGCATTGGAAGTGGATGCTATCGAAGGTACTGTAATTGCTATTGTTATCCCCAATAGCGCATGTACACTTTCGACTTCATATCAAATGTAAAATTGATTTGAGATTTTGGTGATACGAACAAGAGAATGGTACAGAGCCCTTTCAGTTAAAGGACACGTAGAAGAAGAAACCTATCGATATAGGGCAGTAAACATGATTAATGTCAGTCTGACTACTAAAAGAAGGTAATAATTCCAATGATCTGGACTTGTTTGAGATAATTTTTTTTGAAGGTCCTTAATGTGATGCAATCGAGGTCTTTAATTCTCTATAAAGTAGAAAGCAAACATTCTGACTAGATCCAGATCTAAGCAACTAATTCACTCTCTTATGGTAAATAAATTTCATTTAAATGTCCTTTTATGCATTTTAATGTCCCACAGTGCACAGTACTTTCTGCTAGTCCTTCTTGCGCAAATTAATCATGTTTTTATACTGGTATCTGTGTAAGAATTATGTGACAAATTTCCTTATACCAATAAATGTTTTCGTTTCAAGTGAATATCCTTGTTGAATTATCTTCTCTATGATTCTATGGAAATGCAGAATGAATGTATTTGATAGTTTAAAGTCCTTCGAGTAGTATACTCTATAGCGGCACTCTAAAGGGTAATTGAAACAAGTCTGGATTTTCTTTGAGTATCTCTTGCATTGTTTGTTGTTTTCAAGTAAAGTTCAAGTATGCTGTTTGTAATGTTAAGCTGATATGACAGAAGGTTATTGAAATTTCTAAAGATTCTCTTCTACTCTTTGAAAGTTTATCAAGTGTGGGATTCATAATTATTTTTGTAGTAATTGTGTTTCGAACTGAAGCTTGCTGGATATTATTAAGATTTTGGATATTAAGATTTTAATATGGTTAAATTAAATTTAGAAAATTATTTATTTAAATAGGAAATATGCAAAAGAAGTATATATATATATAAGGCGGTATATTCCTCTCAAAAGTGCTTAATATCTGCTCTGCTTAGGAGCAGCATTTTGTGCTATTTAGCAGAACTGGCAGGATCTAGTTAGAGGATGCATTTCATATTCAGAGTTACCAATTTGCAATCCATATGCTTCGCCCAACCGAGGTAGCATTCGTCGAGTTGATGCTTAGTCCGAGGTAGGTAAACTCCTTAACCACTTCGAAGTTACTGTCGTCCACAGTGAGGTTTTGTTATAGGCGGTGGACAGATGCTTTAAGGACTGTTCTTCGCTTGATTTTTTAGAGTGTCAACACATAACGATTTAACAAGACTTTACCCCAATTTGAAGAAATTTATATATGTATGGTTTACACTTGAGGTGTTTTAGAGCAACCAATTCTTATAAGACTAAGTAGCTACAATCCAAACTTATACGCCATCTAGTTGTATAATAAAAAAATCACGGTGCTATCCTGTTGAACTCAAACTCATTTAAAAAAATTTTATTACTAAAAAGGTATTTGTATTTATTTTCCCATATGTACATATGTATGTACATCTTTGTCATCCAATTTCCCACTATAATGTAACCAGTCCTTCCTCCAGCTCAATTGTAATTTCCTTTCCACAGGATCTTCAAATATGGGATAAGACAATACGACGCTACCAAATTCATCATGGGTATGAAGCTGTGGTTTTGAAGGGAATGTTACGAGTACATACCATTTTAAATGGACTATTGATTCAATACATCCTCGTCGCAATTCTCGTTCAATATAGATCTATTAAAAGCCCTAAGGTAAAAGATGCTGGGGGCGGATTCGCAATAACATACAACTGTCACCCCGAGAGGGAAAGAAAATTACCAAATCCCAGTAGTCGATTTAAACTGGTTTGAGGGGAGAGTTATAAAATCGAAGTTATCATCGAAGAAATGAAAATTCCCAATATAGCTGGATGCGTAATGCTTGCTCCGTAAAATTATTCCAATCAATTCGGGAAACACCTACTTTTAGATCAAATATCTGAAGATATCCTAATAAGCAAATGTGACCTTAAGCCATACGGCGACAATAAGCAAATTTTCAATTTATTCAATTCTATTTACCGATGACGACGGCGACGACAATTAACTCGAGGCACAGATGGGAATGGGATTTCCGAATGGGATTGAAAGCAAACACCCTTCGTGCTTATTTAAATATTTGTCAATAAATATTGAAATTGATTTTGTATAAGAACTTTGTCAATGAGGAGGTAGATACATTCGAATTTAGAAATTAGGGTACCAGATTACTGGCGCGTAAAAGACTATATTAAGTTACACGAACTTATTGGGCTGAAACGCTGCCATTAAGATGAGTTTTTATGTCATTATTGGGGGTAAACTTATGGCGCCCGGAATTTGATATTTCAAGGACAACAGTTCCTGCACTCTGGCAAACATTTATTCTAAGCACAATCATGCTGAATTAAGTGGTACGTATTCCTATTCATGTCCGAGTGTCATGAAATTGATTTAATTAATTTTATCCTAGCTTTACAGTTTTTGCGTTGTCCATTTACGGTCTCCACCGCACACATCAATCCGCACATGTGAAATTTCTCCACTAATTATGCCAACCGATGTGAGTGCATCATCCGGTGGGTGTTTCCAGTATCCATCCACCGTCAAAGTAAACCTAATTAGCCTAATAAACTGTTAACTGCATTTCAATTTAAATACCAAACGTATAATTTGAGCATCCTTTATCGAGTCTCGTGTGGGTGCGTGCTTCAGGCTAAAAATAAAAGGATACACCTTTATCGGATTTGTTTTAATTAAAACCTAGTCAATTATACGCGAGTGGGAGTATCTGATTGACATGGCTAATTTCATCGCCTCACGTGTCTAATTCGAATACAATTAAGTGACATGATTAAACAACAGGAAGTTGTAGTCCAATGGTTAGTTAATTACTTGCAGTAAATAAAGCATACATGTTTTGCCTTGTTCTAATAATTCATATGGCCTAAAAAAATATTTCCTAAGATTGATGTTCAGTTCTACTCTGCAATCGAATCGATTAAACACATCCAAACTAATTAAACAAATGTATAACACATCCACGGCGATTTATGTAAAATTTAAATTTTACTTGCTTTTACCTACTCCTTAAACTGTTTCATATATGCAAATATCTTGAAAAATAATAATCGTCATCGGGGAATCCTAGTGAGCTAACGACTTGCATACGATGATGATGGTATAGAGTACCTACCCCCATAGAAGATTACCTACGACAGTTTTCAAAACCAAACTGATTGTGTCTTAAGAACTTGCTTAAAAAGTTTACGAAAAACTCATTAAAAATTTGCATAATTAATTTAAAGAACTCATTTCCCACTCTTGTTGTTATCATAACTTTTGTCCTTCATGTACAAAAGGTGTCTTCTAGGAGGAAGTCGATGTAAAAATTAACAATGCGACTAAAAGTACCTCATTTTTGAGCATGCGGTTTAATAATTGAAAAATCAGACGACGACAACGACAAAGATAAACTTTGAGTTTTTTAATTTTAAATTGTTAAGCGAAAGGATACAAAATGTGGCTAAATTATGAGAAATAAACATAATCATATTCATAAGCACTTTAGAAGGGAAATTTTTATTACCTTGAGACGTAAGAAAATTAAGTGTACATGTAGATCGGATGTTCTTGCTTATGCATTGGGCTTAATTTTCATAGAATCTTCTACGTTTTTTTATTTTTAATAATTTAAATCCATTTTGTATCAGATTTTTACTTTTCAGAACGTTACTCAAAGCCTACTAATGATCTCTAACATTAAATTGGATTTGTATTTCGAACAATAATCGGTCACAGAACCAAAAACTAAGACATTTTCGAAAGTTAGAAGTGGTCCGCGCTAGTGATTTGGATGAAATGTTGTCGTATTTCCTTACCATATCGTACCGTACTTCTAGAGAAAATTTCTATTCAGTTCTTCGAAACATCGGCCGAAGTAGCACCTGGATATAGTAAGTCAGCCAACCGTCTTCGATGTGCCAATGTTTGGAGTTGAGTTTAGATATACATACATACATAAGAGTTGGATCCTTTGTTATTCAAATCGCTCGTTTTTAGATCCTATCGAGTAGATCTAAACAATGACATTGTCGCAGTTAAAGCATTTACAATCAGCTGTTGAGGATGCATACCAAGAGGCGTGTACACCTACTTTCGCAACGCATACCACCTGGTGTAGCCCTGTTTCCGTAGACCTGTATGCATGTTGCTTACTATTTAAAGGACAGGCATTCAGCGGGGTGCTCTCCATATGGTCCACCACAATTCTTTCCATTGTTTTCAACAGAAATGATGTTAGGCTAACCGGTCTTCGGCGGGGTACTTCGCTTCGGTGCAGACGTTTTTTTTTTTTAATTTCTGAAGAACACCACATATGCTTCTCTCCATGTTACCGGTATGTAGCCTATTGCTAGGCATGTAGCGTACATACCTCTAAGCGTTGGTACGATGAGATGTGCACCCCATTGCATTAAGGCTGGGAAAATATCAACTTGACCTGCGGTCTCGTAAGAGGAAAACATGCTATCGTTCCACTGACCGCTTCTGGCGATACTATCCGATCCACTTCTGCTCTATCCATCCTGTTTGCCTTATACTCATTCCATGATTCAGGACCATCCTTTCTCATGGCATGATTAAAGGCTTTTCTCACCCCCTTCTTTAGAATTTCAAGTTCACTACATCACCAAGGCATGGGGTCTTTTTGATCTACCAAAGTAGGTGTACACGTCTCTTGGTATGCATTTTCAACAGCTGATTGTAAATGCTTCAGCTGCAACTCTATATCCCAAGTGGTTTTCGGTATTTTAGGTACCCTCCCATTCAGTTTATCCCGTAATACTTTCTGGTATTTTACTATGTCCGTGTTCCTGGGAATCCTGATATATTTTCGATCTTTCTTCCTTTTAGATCCGTATCGAACATTAAATGAGATGAATCTGTGGTCCGACATCATTGTCTGATCCATTACCTTCCATTTTAATATTCTGTTTCCTGGTTTGTCCATCAGCCTTTCCACTTTCACGTATTCTTGATTGATTAACATTCCCGGACACAGGCTGTACATCATCTTCTCCGCTTTCCGCCTCCTCACCCTGGCTTTAGCTAATCTGAAGGTCTCGGTATCATTTTTGAACTGTTCCCTGGGTCCTGTCTCTTATGGGGTGGTTTCGGCTAAATTAGCAATCATATCAGTCAATTCATTGACCGATATGTCACTATTTCCCTGTCTCCCTCTCGCCCTTTTCATCTTTTACTTAAGCTGCTTTTTCAGCCTTCGTTAAGAATCAGGGTCTGCACCGTCATCCTTGGGTTCGGTTTCAACAACGTCGATTAACCTATTTGCAGCACCGCATTGTCCATCGACATCGACGATTCAACTGAATCCTTTAGTTTTCCTCCGGACTCCATTGTCCTCACGAGCTCTTCCGCTGTCGTTCCCGCACCTTCCGGTGCTTTCTCGACCTCTTCGGAGCTTACACTACCTGGTAGTGTATCCTGTTCCTCTAATTAAGCCACCCCAACGCGACAAGGTGTCCAACATCCGGGATGGCACGGGAGTATGCCCTAAAGCAACCATGTCCTTGCAAAATGTCCAATCTTCATGGTGTAAGGGGCATCCAGCTATTTCTGTTGGATATACTTTGTTAGTCCTTCTGTCTTTGTAAGATGGATCCAATGTTTCTTGACTTTCATTCGAGTTCATTAATTTAATGTTTTGCAACAGATATCCGTTGGTAAGGCTTCTGCTGTTCCATGTGTGTATATCTCCTTTGTGAGTATATCAAAAGGTATCGCCTACATATACTTCTGCTGAAAGTTATAACCTCCACGAGTATTGCTGGCACTGTTGTCACATGACCTGTCTATATTTTTGTGACCTACTAAAATTTGGCATTATAAATTCCCCCAGCCGATGTAAATGATAAGATTTGCATATATGGTAGATACTGTATCTCATTAATATTTTCTTAAGCGACTCTTTAAATTATAAAAAAACTAAATAGCCAGTACTCAATCTTTTCTGAACACCAAAGACTATTTTTGAATACAATGACCTCCGATCCGTATCCGGATCAATTTCATTTATGTATACAAATGTTTTTCCTAAATACTATATGTAACATAGTTTTCTATTCAGATTTTAGTCAAAATCCTATGTAAAAGTAAATTAATTTTTTTTTTGAGTTGCAATCAGCTTTCAACATTTTTAACATGCATCGCCTTCAGTAAATACAATTTTTGTTTTTCAGTTAAGGCCAAGTATTGGCTTTGCCGACATTATCACTTAAAAACTAGATAATGGATTTTTTCGAATCTGCTAGTATGTTTTCCTAGCTGTTTAGCGGTATCCTATTAATTCGTATTTAATACATAAATGCATAAATGTAAACGAGCATTTCATCAACGACTAAATAATATTTATTTTAAAACTGAAGCTAAAAAATTTATAAATTTTTCTATGAACAAGTACTTGCGACTCAGTGATTGCCTTTGTTTTTCTATACACTCCTTCGTGTTTTTCATTTTTGTAGATTCAGAGTTTAGTAATTAACTATACTATAAGTAATTGCATTAGTTTTGCTTTGCCCCATGGAACTGTGGTGCATACATTTTCAGAGTACGTCAGCGAGATATATGTGTTCAACAAGGATATCAATCACAAAGTTGATTGGGAATTTATTTTTTATTATTTTTCAACTCATGGCCACAGGTTTGTATGTTAGTCAAACGAGTTGCTGAACTTTTCCACTTGTGTGTATAACTTAACAAGAATTTTATAAATATGTTCATATAAATAAAATTTTAAAATAACAAAAATCGTGTTTATTAATTAGAACTAATTTAAATGAATTGTTTGCAGAATGGCTGACTGAAATATTTGATAAATTGATTCGCAGATGGTGCAACTAAATCGATGAATTCTTATGCGTAATATTTTATGCATATCTAGTGCATATTTTCATATTTCATATTTGAGCTGGAATTTTGGAATTAAGTTCCGTTTTTTAGTGCAGATTGTAGTGAATTTATTTAAAGAAATAGAGAGATGTTTGAGGAAGTTAGTTTTCTAAGTTATTCGTAATAAAAAATACTCTGCTCATGGTAGTTTCCTTTAAAGAAAAAAAGTTCTTCCTGCCATTAGTGAACTCTGTTTGATAATCCTTGAAGATACGGTTACGATAGTTAAACAAACTGTCAAACAAATATACATGTGTACGTTAATCTTCTTTGGTCACTAGTCATCGACAATCTCCTAGTCGATCTTCAGAGATTAGGCTACATCGCCATAGGTTATGCAGATGACTTGGCGAGTTTTATCAGTGGTAAATACAGTACGACCATTTCTAGTGTCATGCAATGACTCCTTGCAAAACCGTTCTAGTACCTTTTACGAAAAGAAGACTGGTCAATCTAGGACCTATCACGATCAAAGGCACCACTTTTATCTATTCCAGTGAGGTTAAATATCTCGGTGTCATCTTTGCTTAGCTGGAATTCTCATATCAAGTCCGCCATTGAGCGCGCCACTAGGGCCATGTGAGCCAGTAGACTCCTATACGGCAGAACTTGGTGTTTAAGTCCAAAAATGATACATTGGTTATCACAATATCGTGTAATAGCTCATATTTTACGTTGTTTACGTAAGTTGTTTAGATAAACTCAGTATTGAGTATTGAGTTAGCGATTTACGAATCTCCTCTTTCGTTATAGGTTCTTACGCAATGTATTCTGAACAGTACCTGGAAAAAGCTGGAGGCTTCTTTGTTTTTCGGTTTCCTAGTAGTAATGCGGAACTTCTCAAAACCGGTCGGGTCGGGAAACTGAAAATGTTTTGTAAGCCCATCTTGCACTCCCTTCTGATCAGTAACTAGGTTTTCCTCATTCATCCCTTGTTATTAATATTTTTCATTGTAGGGATTTGAAGTAGCAGTCTACATTGGCTATTAGCACTTACGGCTGATAAGGTATGCGGGAAAGTTTGTTGTCAAGTCGCTCTTTGTACTCTCTGCCTACCCCAGGCTTGCGAAACGGAATGTCGAAAATTCGCTTCTTGCATAAAGAGCAGACAAAGAATACTTAGTATATTTCTGCCAGACATTTATTTCGCTATAATTTGGGTCTATTCACTGATGGTGAGGGGATGATGCGATCTGATGCTGAGCGTAGTGCCTTTAGAGTCGATGAAGGTCTAAGAAGATGAACATGGTTTTGGACATTCAACTGTGAGGTTAAATAAATATTTTTGCCTAAATATTTTTGAGGTCCAGATTCACTGTCAATTTTTGAGTCAATTTCAGTACCTATACATATATACGTACACTTGTTTCTATTCCATTGAAAACAGTTTGAATATTTAGAATTATAAATGGAAGGGGTTGAATAGTTTTACACGAAGCTATAACTAGAACGTATGATATAAAATGGCATACGCAACTCAAGGAAGATAGAGATTCTTGGAGCTTGTATTGGGCCGGTATGTATAGATCTCTGCTAGAAGTTGTAAACTTTTCTTACATAACTATAGTGACTTCACTACTGTGAAAATTTAAAGCTCCCTAGTTGCTTCTATTTATGCAGCAAAGCGCTCGATTTTGTCTATCTAACGATCGGTCGATATATGAGTTTCAGGGCACGATGATTCCACTATCCAGAGACACTTTGTGACTTTGTAGTAGTGGCTGAGAGTTAAAATTCTGGAAAACCAACATAATAAATTAAATGTTCAAATCCTTTATTTAATTAAGTGCAACTTCATTCTTTACATATCTGCATATTAAAGCTTAACTGTGTCGCTTGTGAGAAGAATTTACTAGTCTGTTCTTCATACCACTTCCTGCATTAGATCCAAACGAAATGGGATTTTTGCTTTCTCATTTCCTTCAATTTGCCGTAATGAAAAATTAGAAGTCTTTTTCGAAGTAAACAGAAAAAGTTTCCCTTCATATTACGTAGCTTTGATGATGGCACACATTCAAGATTACTCATTTATTAAATTGCTTATATTTTCCACGAAATATCAATCCAAATAGCAACACACTGTCAATTGGATCAGGGCGAATATAGCCATTGGCCATTTCAACTTGCAAGTCATCAGATTCGAATCATTTTTTGCCCCGAAGTTAATACGGGGTGGCTGATGAAATTTGTCATGGCAAATGATTGATATTAAAGGCTCGCACGGGTCCGATATGTGTGAGTGTGCCAACCCGGAGGTGGGATTACTTAAAGTTCAGACGATGAGGTTTAATATGTTAAATGACGAGTGGGGTAATCTCACAGAGACACCTACTCATCGTAGAAAAACAAATATAATCGTTCATCCAGAAATCAGATTTTCAGTCAGTTTTGATGAGGGGGTGTTCTTACAATTGTCGTGAGCGTTTTGTCATTAACATTATCTTAACACCTTGGTGCCAGCTTCAATTCTCCCCAGCCAGTAGCACACCCTAAAAGAGTTCCAAAAACACACCATTGCATAACAAAGTACAGTTTAATGACTTATTAATTACTTCAAAAGCAGCATGAAGATACGTGTTTCAAATACATTAAACACCTTTTAACGGAAAGTCTCAAGAATTATTCAGCACCACTCCCGCACTTCTCGGGGGTGAAATGATGTTTTCGCCCATTAAACGAATTTAAAAGGCCTTCTCCGAAGTTGTATCTTTTCCATTTGTGAATATTTATGTTACGACGTGTATCCCTGATGGTAATACCATATTTTCCATGCACATTGTAAAAATTAAAAATTCAATTAACTAAGATTGTTTAATAAATTGCCCGTAAATGGGAAGGATTTTTCATTCAGCCGTAATGAGCATCATTTCCCGCCCGCTGCCATTACCCCCAATCGTTGAACAGCCAACAGGACGGCACTAGCTGCTGATACAAAACCGTCAGAGGGGAGTGTTTAATTGTTGCCAAAAAAAAAGAGCTACAACAGTAGCGGCAGGCCGTGTCAGGCTTCGTACCGGCTTAATAGGCCATAAATTAAATCGATACGTGGAAGCAATTTGCCTTTTGTGCATAAAATAATTGGCGCTATGCTAACTAATTACGATCATTAAATTATTTTATGTCGATAATAAAATTGAAAAATTCATTAATTAAGCTATAAGTGCCGAAAGGATATTGTGGAGATGAAAGTTTCCTGTTATTTCAGGATTTTTAGAATAACCGAATTTTGAAGGATAGCTAGATGTGATGAAAGAAAGAATTGTATTATTGTTAAGGGAGTTTTTAATTCAATGGAAAATGATACGGTCAATTTATTAATAGAAAGTAAATATCTGAAGCAAACAAAAGTAAGATAGAAAGAGATTTAATATTTGTTATCTGTTTTAAACAGGAATTCGGAGGTTCTGATACATATATCTTCCAAGTTATTAAAGAAAGATCTTTGTAATGACATTAGACCAAATTTCTCCACTAAGACAAAACGATGGAAAGTCTCTATCTACTTACAAGTTCATCGACTTAAAAGACTTAATATGATAGTGTCGTTAGCTTCCAACTCTAGAGGACGATGACTGGACTTAAAATTTCGATAAAACTGATCCATCTATATCATCTAACTCGACAATAGCTTGAAAGTGACCCCTCAGAACTTTTGCAAGTAAGGACGTGCTACCCGGAGGATATTCAAACCATTGGATGTTCTCAGTATGCCAATGTAGGAGCCGTAACAACAATTGAACAACTATCAATTTGAAGTGGGCTTAAAGTGAACGGAAAGAAAAAAAAGTAGCGGTTATCAATACTTCTATCCACCACCAACACCACTGTTGTTAATTACGACTTCAAGGTAATTAAGGACTTCCTATATATACATCTGAGTAAATATCAACTCCATGAATGATACCCTAGTGCAGTCTCGATAAAGACTAACATACTCCAATATTTGGGAGGAGAAGATACAACCATGAACTCAATAGGCTATAATCAGATATATGTAGATGTAGAAGTTGAAACACATCACAATGCCCTTCGAGGAGCTTCGAGTACCAGAGCCCAAATTTCAGGGGATTAGGGAGATCGAAACACTCGTACAAGTACTAAGCGATAGTGGATAACAAAGAGAGCTTTAGGGCAAACAAATTTAAAAAAAGGTTTTTCCGACTAAGACTAGGATGAAAGACTGCTAAATCGCAGGCAGGAACTCTGCATGTTAAATGCTTAGATATTTAAATAAAGATATCCACTGTTCTGATGTGTCAAATACCGTAGCTCTTTGAATCGTAAAAGGTCTGTATTAATTCGGTAGTTTGATGGCCGTATATATGCCTATATTGTTCGAGAATATTATTGCTCAAACACTCTAGACCCTATACTGACATGTACATATGTACATGGCTTTCTAAGAATCTGAAGTAACTTTGGTCATCACTGCTGCAAGGATGCTATATCGTCGATAAAACATGGTTTTCAGTTCTGAATTTTGAATTAATCTTTGAAAACATGTTGTTGGTGCTGTGATGAAGGGAGCAATCACACCTTATCACACTTAGGTCCTTGTGGATCCATTGTGATGACCAATGCGGGTTTGGTCCCAATTCCTATACTGTGTTTTTCTTAGTTACTTCCTAACTGCTCGTTGGTGAATAGCGTCTTCAGCTATATAGTTCTTGTAAGTCCTGGAGGTAATATCTTCCTAGTGTTCTGTTCCTCAATTGACGTAGGCTTGGGCAGTGCCACAGGTAGTGAGGTGTATCCTCATATCTCATATCTATATATGTTGTCATCGGTAGGTTTAAGTTTAATTGTGTGGTTCCTTAGGAGATTACGGGTAGTGAGTGCACAGGGTTTACTTTCCGTTTTGTAGGAGTTTGTTGGTTCTGTCTTTGTCGTATATGGTCAGAGCTTCCTTGATATATCACGTGTGGTTTCCACCTACTTTTAGCTGTTATTAGGATCTTACGTTCGACATGCTCTCTGAAGTTGGAGAGTGGAGGTTTGATCCATTGAAGTGCCTGGATTGTCCATTGCAGAACCTTTTCTTACAAGTTCGTCAGCTATTTCATTCCCGGTTATATCCTTGTGACTAGAGACCCAGCAGGGATTTATATTCTGTTGTGAGCCAAGAACCTTAAGTGCTTTCTCTAGCCGTATAATAGGCACACCATGATGTGAGTTTAGCACTGTTTACTGCACTCTTGATTTTTCTATGACTGGGTTTATAAAGGCCCCAGTCACTGTGTGAATTGGTGGACTTTGACGCGTTAAGAGCCCTAGGACCCTAGTTTTCTTTCTGATCTCGAAGAGATCTTTAGTCCACCGTAAAGGATAGGCCTTTTCGTATGCTTTCTTTAGGGCTTCGCTTAACATATCCATGGTCGCATCGATTTCATCAGGGGTTCCTAATGGTTGTCTTTTTTTCCTATTTCCCTACAAAATAGTTCCCAGTTTGTCCTTCTGTGGTTCCTATATTTGATTGACGGTGGACAGCTGTCGTTGGTGATACTGCTTCGTTTTGATTTAGTGGATCAGTATGTGCAAATATGTAGTTCTGGCAACTGCTATGTATTGTTAGTACATTTTATCTGCGTTTCCTGAAAGATCCTTGAGCTGGAAAATTTGGCTATGAATTTTGTTTTTCTTTCTCCGATATAAAGGGTCAATATTTTGTTTTAAGCTCACAGCCAAAGAAGTGACGACAGTATTCATTCTAGTCTTCCTAAAACAAATAAAAAACTGAACAAGTAACGTATCTCAGTATTATCTCTTGTATCTTGTCTCCATTGACATCAGAAGATAACTAGCTATCAGGTCAGAATCGCTTTTGTCCGGGACTCCAGGATCTACCATGAATTCAGATGGACTTGGTGATCAAATTGATGCCTGTTGGACTTTAACGTTTATAGCAGCAGAACTGTTATACTAGTTCATAAAAATATGGATTAGTAGATACGGTCTGGGTTCCATGGGCCTGTTGGGCCAAATATATGAATTTTTAAATAAGAGTATAGTTTTTGATAGTGAAATTATGATCATCATCTCATTTTAATAGTCTACTGAATTCGTCTATTCTGATTCTAAGTAGGTATGCTACCTTGCTACTAAATTGATGTCTTCATACCTGTGGTCTCTACTTGGGAAGTTCGCAGTGGAATGAGTTATCTGTGATGACGGTTTATGTCACAAAATTTTCGGATGTTGCCGCAGATTAGTTCATTCACGAAAGTCTTATTCTTTCTTCTTTCAAAAGAAGAACGTCCTTTCAAGGCCAATAGACCTACATACACACCAAAGATATATAAAACATATAAAAGACAAAACCAGATGTATGTACATATTTAGTAAAATTATAAGAGGTTTTGAAACTTTTCTACCTATGCACATTATGTATTATATTCTATAAAAGTAAATACGAAAAATAATAGAAAAGGATACAAAATACAAACGCGATAAAGTTCTATACCCACAGACATTATTTGCTATGTGGAGAAATTTGTGCACGTTTTGCAATTTCCGGAATAATTAAATATTTCACTCGTAACTTTGCCGAACTTCCAATCAACATTAGTTATTTAATTATGCGAAATCATTTGCTCTGTGTATCCGTTTCTACTGCAACTTCTCGCGAAAGTGCCTTCTATTACATTCCATATGCCACAACTACTCAAAGATGTTTATTTGGCTTTTCTTCAAAGTTCAATGCGTGTTCATTTATCATAGCTACAAATGCTTAAAACAGTAGTCTCAGAACTTAATTAATAATTCACATAATAACAGCTCCGTTTGTTGGGTACGTCATTAGGGCACAGCCATTGGTGGAAATTGGAAATTAGAAAACTTTTTAGAACTAAAATGTCATTGAGATTGTGAAAAGTTTCTCTGCACACTGCGGAAGTTTTTGACTGCTACTCTTGTTGTCTTTGGTAGTAATGATGATTATTATTGTTGTAGGAGTTTTAGTTGGCAGGGTTTTATGAATACAGATTTGACAATATTTGTTATTTAGGAATTAAACACAAGAGTCTAAAGGAAGCAGTGAGTTTTAACTTATTTGTAGAGATCATATCCGGTTGTACTAGAAACCTACAATTTCGAGTTATTGTTATTTAGCTGCCTGGTAGACTTTTACTGCATAAATATTTGCCTACTACTCTACTGAACACATGTAATTTCAAATTGAAAACGAAACTATTTACGGAATGTATGTCTTTAGCCGGATGTGTCATATTTACAATTTACAGAGTACAGAGTGTCATATTTACATTACTTCGATTCGAACAATCCTCAGTTTGTGTACTGGATTCTACTTTTCTGGGTTCAAAATGATACTGGTTGGGTTCTACCACAGTTCTGTCACTGAAAAATAATTCCAAGTGATTCTTACCCTTCGTGCTTTGATTTCGCATTTTATTTGTCAGAATTTTTTTGTGCAATGACTTTTGGCAGTGAGTCCTTGGAATGACAATTATACTCTGGGATGTTTGTTAGACGCTCGTGAGAGGTGAGCCGTGAAAGAAATTTTAGATGTAGTCTAGGGATTGAAACACGAACGCCTTGCTCCGTAGTCCAACCACTTGAACCACGGCGCCCACTATTCATTTCTCCATTTATTCAACTATTTCTAGGGTCCACATTATAAGAGAACTCTGTCTGCTTGCAACCTCTAGTGTAATCCATTGTAATGTGGCTCACAATGTAGCTTTTGTGATTTATAAGATATCTTTTCTATGGCTGCTCGAGCAAGACTTAGATAGCGGACTTCTTCTTTATGGTGTACACTGCATCCGTGGGAATTAGTTAGAAATGGTTATCTAAGCCTTTCTCTTCCTTCCCAAATCCGGAACAAGGCATTACTTTCTGTTTTTGTCTATATCGCCAAAGTACAGATGTACAGATGGATTCAACATTATTTTTAAACAAGGCAAACTAAGAAAAGTGTAACAGCGTTTAAAATAAATATCTATGCACCCATACTTCCGACATGTGGCCCAATGAAGGATGTCGTTCATTTAAGCGAAATAAGCAGTAGCATAACATGAAATCAAGTATTTTCCTGACTAAACGAAATGATAAAGTAAAATGTTTGTATATTTATGAATTTCCAGCCTAGTAACTTCTAATATAAAGTAGATATTTCCATTATCCCCAATCCCTTTTTTTGCGCAAAGAATACATGTAGGTATACAAACTTATATGTTACTTCCACTACCGATACACGACAAAACCGAACGTGAGCATTACTTCCTGAATATAAATATTATGAAACCACTTAAGGACCCTTCATTCGCAGGAGATTATGATCCGAAAACATTTAAATCTGTCTAAGAATTTCTTACCATTAAGCTGTCGTGCACAAAAGATGTATGTCTTCACATATTAGATAAACCGTAAGAAGAGACTATTTCGCGTAAAAAAAAAAACAAATACATACATATAACCGTGCCAAAGTGTAATAAACCCTAGTATACCAAAACGACAAAATGGATTTTATGTTCTCTAGCCGTATGTCGTAAGGTTTTATTATGCTTATCATACTCGTATGGTGCGTGGATTCCTTCTGGGGAAATGGTGATGATAGGCATAACTCATTTTGTTTCTATTTTTTTTTATTTTATATATTTTTAAGGTTCTACGACATAATGTTGACTAGTTTAATGTCTATAAATCAATAAGCCTTATAAACATTAAATGCACGACATAGTAGATAATGTTTGAGTACTCTTATATAGATGCAGTAAAATCCTTCTCCATTTATATGCAGTGCACCGAAATTTCTTTGATTTATGTACATATATAGTGCCATTATTCTTCGAATACCTTGAGATGATCTTAAGAATAATGCGTCCGCCATAGAATGTGCAATAAACTCTACTTTCAGTAAAGAATAGTTCCAATTTGCATGTTCTCCATTTTTGTCGCAATCCTTCAGTCATTAATTCATTTCTCATCCAATTGCAAGTACGAACAAAACCATATTCTAAAAGAATAAGCAATTAACCCAACCATAAATTCCCACAAAAATAACGTCTTCTCTCCATCGCATGAGCTGTCTCCTCAGGTAATGATAACTTCGTTTTTTTTTCAGAATTCAGGATTTCTTCTTTAATGCTAACAAGGAGTCTTCAATAATCTGTGTAATTAGAAATATTTCAACTTAATTCTGTAATGAACAAATCTGTCATTGTTCTCGCGCAACGCTTATATCCTTTTTGTTCTTCCTTCAAGAAAATGAAGGCAAAATCGAGCGACAAAAAGTTTTCGCTAATCACCCTTTCGTGCCCGCAAAGCACTACCACTAGACCGTCAAAACGAGAACCAACTATAAAGGACAATTTTAATTAAGGGAATGACATTTATTAATTATATAAGAGAATAATCTCTCCTTGTCCAGTTGAAGGCGAATTGGAAGAAAAAAAGGGAAACAGAAATAAATGGAAATGGAAAAAAAAAAAAAGAAGAAGCAACGAAAAACGAACAACAGCAAGATAAGATTAAGAAAAAAAAAAAAAATTAAAAAAAATCCAGTCACAGTAGTTGAACTTTTACAATGACCAGTACGAAGCAGAACAAGGATAACAGCTGAGCTGAACAAAGCATTTTTCCATTTCAATCCTTAAGCCCTTGTAACAGAATCCCGTATCTTTTTCTATTCTATTATGGTGAACTTTTTTCGAACCGGCGGCTACGTATGTAATCCTTAACCCAAGTTGAGTTCTTCGTATCCATAAAGTCCTTTGTCGTTTTTCTTCTAGTTTCCTTGCAGTTTTTGTGTTATTTGGCGGAGGGTATGTTTTCCGAATATACACACTACTTCTATTTCTATTAGTGTATCCCTTTTTAGGAATTATTTTGAGAAGTTGGATTTATAAGTAGCTATGAACAAATGACAAAGACTTCTCGCTTGCACTTGTTGTTTGGTATGTATTGGTAAGCTAATGAGATTTTCGTGTACTAAAATGATGACTTTACGTAAATCCTTAATTCGTACTGAACGTAGTTGTTAATAAGACAAACCTTTGGCTTTGGTGGGGATGGATAGAATAACAACTGAGAGACGTAAGTAGATCTCATGCTTAAACTCTTCATATATGGTTCAATAGCGCCTCTTCTTTCCAAAACTTTTTAGCCAAATACAAACTGTTTTAATGTTAAGTCTCCTAGCATTACGCCAAAATGACAGATAATGTATTTAAGTTGTCTTTATACCGAAATCCGGTAAGGCCTCCCATGCATCCGCTAAAGACTTCCGTCCGATCAGCCTATCCTCCTTTTTATTGAAGACTTTGGAAAGGCTAATCGACGTACACATTAGAACTAAATTAGAAACTCGGTTGATATTGAAGGAGCTTTCAGGAATGTCAAAACAGAAGCTATGTACATATGTATATCTGCTGCACTTCTTGACCTGAAGGTTGACAACTACCTTTGCTATTGGATCGAGCATATGCTTAAAAGCAGGCTTATCTATGCTGCTGGCAGGGTGCTGTCTAACCAGAAGGTCGGTGTTCGGGGGTACCCCCCAGGGTGGAGTACTATCACCACTATTGTGGCTCATGGTAGTGAATGAGGAGTCAATCCGTCGAAGACTGAACTCGTATTGTTCATAAAAAAGTATAAAATACCACACATAACTCCTCCAAAACTCAAGGGCATTGAATTGCAATTCGTAGATCATGCCAGATACTTGGGGGTTATTCTAGATAGAAAACTCAGTTGGAAACTGAATTTACAAGACCGTGGCAGGAAGGCCTCGATTGCCCTCTATTCATGTAGGAAAGCCCTGGGCCCAAAATGGGGTCTCCAGCCCCGAGTCGTCCACTATATATACACGGCAATCGTTAGACCCATCCTTATGTACGGAGTACTAGTCTGGTGGACGGAACTGGACAAAAAAGCAACATCGCAATACTTGAGAAAGTTCAAAGGCTATCCTTGCTTGATGCTGTGGCTTTTGAGCAGTTTTGAATTGGTTGTGATAGAAGTGTTTTAATGGTTGCTTGGCTGTCTATGTAGATGTCTATATGATTATTGCTGTTCAGATTGCAAGTCGCGGCAGGCATCGGTGATTTCATATATTTCCGATTGGAATACACTTAAGTGGTTGGGCAGCTGTATGGACCGGGCAATTGATGGTCCCTCTGAGAATATTCCTGTGCCAGTACCGTCATCCATTTTTGACCCATATGGATGGATATGAAGGCGAGGTTAATGACCTCACCATTTATCCAGCTCTCTCACCACTCATCTGGATAGGATGGACCGCAATATCTTCCGAATTAATTTTTAATAATCCTAGCACCTAGCGAGTAGGAATATCAGCATGATGCGTACCGTGCAGCTTATTCCGCAAACCTACACTAGCATGACAAGCGAAGGAGAACTCTTCATTTAGTGAAATAGGAGAAATACAGCCTAGAATCTGAAGCAACTTTTACGGTCTGCGGTAGGCTAAGAAACTATTAGGGAACTATGATTGATTTTTTGGAGATTTTGGAATACATTCTACAATCGGGTGTTACACTAACCTACTAAATAATACTTTCAAAACTTGGATTGGATTTTAAGAACATACTCATTTGTCTAAATAATTAATTAATCGTTCAAACGCTTAACCCACTATGACTGTAAAAAGTCCTGCTGAAGTGTTGATTGTATTTGGTGAAAAAGTAGGTAAGTTCTTTAATTGAAAGTCTCATATAATTATATTTAAATTGTAAAAACTCAACATGTCTCCTTCATTAGTCTTTCACACTTACTAGTATTACCGTAACTTATCGTCTGTAGTTTAATATCATTTAAAAAAAAAAAAGAAAGTCTTTCAAAGGAGATTACATTTTTCTTAAGTTTCCGGGTCATTCGTTTAAAGTAAACATTACGTCAAGCATTATGAAAACGGGGACACCTTGATTATTATTTATTTCCCAACGTAAGTGGGTAGTTCGTCCTGAGAGCAGTAAACAAAAATATAAAAAAAAAAATAAAAAATCCTGAAAAACTTACATTTCATTTCTATGGTGAATGATGGAACTGTAGGAGTGGATTTAATTAAAAAATATTGCATTCAAATGGAGAATAATTTGGAAGCTTTCTGGACTTTTCCTTTTTTTTCTCCCAACATGCCTTGGAATATAGTAGGTCAAGATTTAACCGAAAGCGAAATATTTTTGCGGAGAAATAATTATATGAATTGGACTTGTGAAAGTTAAAGATTTAAATGAAAAAAAAAAGAAAACAAATACGTATACATTCTTCTTGTTTTCGTAATATGAGATATTCTTTGATGATAAGGTTCGAAGAAGGCAACAGTAATTACTTATAGTACAGTGGAAGTTTATGTGTAAGTCAATGAGTAGATCATTGGCCTCATTTTGTTTTTGGTACAGTGAGGACTTTTGTAACGTTTGTAATTACATACTTTCTATACATTTGTGGTTGGTTCTTAACCGAATTGATGATATCCTTTATGAAGCTCGGACAAAAGTCAATGAGATTGGTATACAGACATAGGTATAGATAAGTTATAAACTTCTACTTAAAGTTTCAAAAATGTGTTACTCCATCAATATAGCTTCATCTAAAAGATTTCTGATAGGAATTTTACAAACTGTTGACGCTATAATTGAGGAAGGACATGGTTTCTTAGAGTTGGAATAAGAATACCATAAAACTGCAAATACTGTGAAATACTTTTATTTCGAACTTAAGAAATACGATTTAAATATCGAAAACTTTTGTTTATAAAATAGGTTTGGTTAGGTACGTAGGTCGGCCGATGAAGGAATCCACAGCGCCACACTCAGATCAATTGTGATACCCATAGGGGAAAGATGTCCCTTGCCCTAATAATGCCAAACCATCCAGTTGATTTGATGTAGTTCAAAATGTCACTAATTGGTCTATTGGATGATTCTTCTAGGTCACGGAAGAAGTGTCGCCCGAGATATTTAAATCTAAGGTGGATAAGACCTGGGCAGTGGCAGAGAAAATGGGTTGTATCCTCATTAACTTCCTCATCACCACATCCACGACATATGCCTTCTTCTGTTAATCTTAGTTTTTGTCATATGATACCGCAGGGTGTTATGACCCGTGATAACTCCTATCAGGGTAGAAAGGATTTTCCTATCCTTCTGTATAATTCTGTCGGTCCTATTCTTATCATAGCAATGCCATATACTTCTTGTGATGACACAAGTGTCTAAAGAGGACCATCTAATGTTAGCCTTCCTACAGGCCCAAATTCCTACTTCGAGCATCAGTGAGCAAGGCGGGATGCGCACCGATGTGTCGACATGTTCTGATGTAGATTCTGAACCTCTTCTTGCCAGTTCGTCAGCCTTGTATCCGGTATATTTTCATGTCCGGGAACCCAGCAGAGTGCAACCTTGTGCTGTGTTCCAAGAACCTTAAGCTCTTCTCGACAGCACTTCACAAGCCTTGATTTTATCTCAGTAGCAGAAATTGCTTTTATTGCTGCCTGGCTGTCGATGAAAAAGGTGATACCTTCTGGTGGTATTGCCTTCAACGCAGTCTCGCGGGCGGGTCTCCAGTTCAATTTCTTGTCAAGTATGAGGCCTAGATATCTGGCGCTGTCCGAGATACTAATTCTCCTTTTGTTAGTAAATAATACCAGCTCGGTGTTTTGTGGATTGACCGCTAGTCCACATTTCTTGGTCCAGGTGTCTAGAGTCCTGAGCGCACCTTCCAGTTGTTCACTAAGGGTAGGGAGGAATTTGCCCGTAGACATCAATATGACGTCATCTGCATAAGCGATGGTCTTGACCCCACTACACCTGAGTTCTCATTAAGAACAATGACCCATAGTAGTGGGGAGATTACTCCGCCTTGAGGGGTACCTCTAGAGACTCGTGTTCCATTATGATATGTCTTTCCTCAAGAAATTCCACAGTCCAATTAATCAGGATATTATGGGTATTGAGGTTTATGAGGGTTCTACGCACCGCGTCCGTACTTACATTGTTAAATGCTTCTTCAATGTCTAAGAATGCAGCTAAAGTGTATTCCTTATCCTTTAACGATTTCTCGATGGAACCACAGAGTGCAGAGCTGTCTCAACACTTCTAGCTTTGATGTAGGCATGTTGGGCTGTGGATATATCATCTGGGCTAGCCTCTCAAAAGTTTTCAGTATAAAGGAGGTGAGGCAGATTGGCCTGAAGTCTTTTGCGATAGAATGACTTGCTTTACCAGCCTTGGGTATAAATACCACCTTGACCTCTCTCCATGTTCGAGGGATATGTCTACGTGTGAGACTACTTGTAAATAGATTGTTAGGCACCGAAGTAATCGTGCTCGCAGTCTTCTGTAGCATGATAGGAATAATTCCATCCAGCCCTGGCGATTTGTAGGAGGAGAATGATCTGATTGCCCACTCAATTCTCTCCTCTGAGATCAAGTCCGCTGGTAGTTCATATTCCGAGTTTGTAATAACTCTGATAAAGCTCAAGAAATATAGGAAAGTAGATGTCGAAAAAAAACCTTGGTAACTACCAACGCGCGCAGGCGGAAACCTCTTACTAGCTTAAAAAATCTTGATTTACGAAAATACTTTCCATTCGAATGCATCTACTGTATTTTTTACTTGCACCTATACCTATAGGGCAAGTATTGGTTTCGTGAAAAATTTCGAACTCGAGATTTTAATCAAACTTGACATTACTATGATGGAGAAGTCCAAAAAAGTGGGTCCGCCAATTCCGTCTGTCTGTCTCTCTGGATGTCTGTCTGTCTGTCTGTCGGTCTGTCTGTCTATTCGACTGCAGCCTAAACGGCTAAGCGGATTTGCTTCAAACTTCATATCTGGGGTCTGTGGGATGATCCCTAGAGGCGAAATTGGAATTTTCATTCTAACCTCAAAATTAAGGGTACTTTACTTAAGGCCGATTTCACTAAAAATGGATTTTCTCGAAAACGGCTCGAACGATTTTGACAAAATTTTATATGTGAGTTAGTTTGGATATATGCTACAAGGTGGCATACAACGTTTTGCGCGAAAAATGCGTATAAAGGTAATTTTAGAAATTGGCTGTTTCACGGCTATTTCTTCAGCGATTGAGCTTAAAATTAATATCTGAGGTGAGTATGATAAAGGCAAAGATATGACGTGCCAAGTTTTGGAACTGCCACGCCCACTTTTCAAAAATTTACATTTTTTAAAAATTTTTACTAAAAATCGAAAAATTTGGTAAAATGAAATTAATAGTCCTTGACGTTTTCTATAATTCAGTTGAACACCATACATAAACTTTGAATTTCAGTGCCTATAAAATAAGGTGCAAGTACGTACGACCCAGTCGTGCACTTTATTTTATATAACATCGCATCCAGTTTCTTCACATACAATATTGTACAATGACAATAATGAATTTATAATTAATAAATTTTTATCCCTAAAAGGATATTATCAGCATAAATCGGAAATGAATATGACGAAAAAGTTTTAATGTCAATTAAGTGACGTAAACTCATTAAAACAATGAAATCCATTTGATATAACCAATGTATAGTATAGAACTGAAATCAGTTCAGTCAAGTAATGATAATGAAGACCAGTAAAAACGAAACGTATTTGGTTCGAATTAACAAAATAACTCGGACCTATGACAGACATGTGCAGCAGTGTCATGCAATTCCTACAGTGAGAAATTTTGCAATACAATAGTTGACTTGTGATTGATATGCATTTATTAATATTCGACGAGTACTAATTAAAGAGCGATGGTTATGGATGCGGAATTAATTATTTTGCGGAAGTGATAATAGATTTTGTGGTCATGCATCGATGCATTGGTTGATGATAGTTTGGTCTGCTTCAAATTATGTATTTGCTGACATAGAAAACATAATAAATCAATTTAATGTTGACCGCTATTTAACGTCAAATGCAAATAATGAGAGCTGGAATTAAATCCCCTTTGTCTAAAGGAATTTTTACTAAAACGATACTAATTTTTGGTGTATTTTGCTTCAATTTAGGTCCACAATCAAATGTTTTCAGTATTTTTAAAGTGAAAGCTTTAGCTCCACTATTGGCATTCGACTAGAAAAAATGTTGGATTAGTTGATACAGCTCCATTTTTACAAGAATATGATTCGCTTATGTAGAGACCGACAAATTTTCTGCTCATTGATTATTCTAACTTTCTTACGCTAGTAAATTTTCTTTACTATGGCATTTTCAGGGGAGAAATCTCAGTTACTGTCTACCCACTTGTCTTTGTGATGCCTGCATCTTCTGATACAGCGCAAGGTTGTTCCTTTTTCTGAGAATGAATGCTTCCTATTTTTAGGGAATATATAAATATCTCATCCAAATTTAATATCGATCATGCCTTTTGAAGAGTCTAGACTGACTTAAGTTTTTTAAGAGAGTTTTTGAATTCACCTTAGGTGTAGTTCTTAGGCAAAAAAAATCTTTAACTTACTTGCTTTTTATTTGTCAAAAAGCGAAATTTGAAATTCAATAATAATTTAATTAAGTATGAAAAGATAGTATAGGTCTATGAACTTCAGATGAATACAAATTTCTAAGAAAGAGAAGCTGGGTGTTACTACCATTAGCATCTATGAGCTTGTAATTTGATTCTTGTTAAGGACTCAGCATAGACCGGACACTCTGGCCCTCCCTTTAACGAAACGACATCATACGAGCGGTATAAAAATTAGGAAGAGGAAATAAGACACACCGATGCACATACCTTATAAATATTTCTGGATTATAGTGTGAGCAAAAAATAGTGTTTGCTAGAGTATTTCGCGTTGTACGGCTTAGGAAGGAATCTCAATACTTGACGGTACATTTCAAAATAGCCTTGAGGGTGTATTGATAACTATTCTAGTAGTGACTGGTGCAGAAAACTGTTGAAGAAGTGGAATGAAACTGGCTGTTTTGATGTAGCACTTTTTGTGGAAGAAGCATTAAAACAAGGAGACATGAAATGTTTTTTACTGTATTCGAGCGACTGACTCCAGTATTCTTCTATCTCCTATTAGTATGAAAGCAGTTGAAATGTGATTTTAGGAAAACTGGACCAGACATGGCAGTTCTACTAGAATGGCTTATATGTATATCGCTGCCAGATCAGAGGGAATAAGGTACTTTCGTTTGAAGAATCTTAGAGATTTGAAGCATATTTGCAGAGTCTTTGAAAGTAACTCCTATTCGATTCGATTTTTTGACCTATAAGAAAGAAAATTTACGTGTTATCTGGGGATCGATCTTCGAATCCATTGCCTCGTAGTCGAACGGAATCACGGCGCTCACTATCTGAGGATGTTACATGTAATATATCACCAACATCAATTTTTTTATGAAAACACCCCCAAAAAGTGGACGTATCTAAAGAAAATGTATGGGTAAATTGTAGAAAATTTTGAAAAAATTTACGCTTGTATGTACTGCCTCTCCTTCTAAAAAGCCCAGATTTGAAATTTCAACTTCCTAACTCAAAATTTAAGGCCCAAAAAGCGGTGAAATAAAGACGGACGGATGGAGATAGTTGGTTTAATCGATTTTGCCATTGATGTTGATATAAGGTCTATCCCGGTTAGTTCTCTGTGTTACAAACTATGTGTCAAACTTAATATAACCTTAGGACATGGTATAAAAAATGTTACGTATACGCCTGCTCGCCATTGTTAACGAGCGCTGGGATTGAAGATGAGGCACAATATTTAACGTTTCTTACGAATGACCAAAAATGTTTCGTGGACACATAAGAGGACTTCATATTTCTCAAATTTCTATGAAGTCAGGATAATTGCCTAAACTAAGGACTTATTAGTGACCGCAGTACTCCAACAAACAAACACTGTATCTCTCCGTTACTTGTAACATTTCCATTAATGAATATCTCAGTCTTATTCATTTGTTTTGCCTGATCCATCCTGTTGAATTTTTTTGATCAAACATTTCACACTTACTATCTTACTTCACTACACTATCGCCAACCTTGAAGTTTTGAAAGCTGTTTTTCTAAACTGGTTCTATTAAGATATTTTCGACCAAAATGTCTCGTCCAACTTGGTTTCACTTTAAACAATTTTTTTAGATTGAGACAACGTATTCCTTAGTACTCCCTAGTTTCCTTGGTTTTGTTACCAGATTAACTTTTTGGACATACAAAATTCGCAAGGTAGCTGGAGGAAACCTGAGAGTATATAATTTTTATTTTTATACTTATGTAAGCTGATGTAATTTGTAAGCCTGGCCTGATCTAACTTTGTGAGTTTTCTAAAGGATTTAAATTTTATCGCTCTACTCGTAGTCAGTCTATCGGCCAGCTTGTCATCGTAAACTCCAACTTGGCATGGAACCAAGTAAATTTTGAAAACGTTGTCTGAGCATTTCTTTAACATACAAGGGCATATTTCGAATGAGTTAAATACTTTGTGTGGAGTTCCAAAGGTGCCAAAGTTGAGTATTGCTTCCGGGTAATTATATTTAATTCTCTGCTCTCTCTATACTCTCAGTCAACTGCGTACACTTCTATAATTTACTCTCTAATGACTGGTACAATCCCCTTTTTGTTTTTCCTTATTGAGGAAGTTTTCGATGAAGCTGTTTTTTAGTTCAATGTATTACCATTTTCCCTTTGCTTTCCATTCCAGGTTTTTTTTTATGTAAGAATTGAAGATAAGGATAACCGCTACCGAGTATAATCGGAACATAGGTTGACCTGCCTAAAATACCACACCTTTAATAAATCCATACACGAAATAGGAACGGAAGAATACTTTAAAGAACATACTGAGTACCTACCATGAAAAACCAAACACGAAGGATACAATTTCGTATAATCTCCAAATCCGTCGAAGCCTTTTCCAATTCAATTTACCCATATGTCATCCCAGCATTAAATTTTAATACCGAAAGTTGTTTTGAATAAGAGAGCATTCATTTTGATTATTCTGTCATTCTGCGAATTAAATGAGTGCAGGTTATACACATATTATGGTGTTAACAAAGGATCACATAATAGAACATGTATGTATATAAATATAAAGAAGACATCCTAGTTCACAGTTTTGTACACAAAAGTTTATATTTGGGAAATGATGGTCATATTTTATTCACACAATTTAAAATTTTTAGTTTTAAGTCTAAATATCATTATAGCAACTGGAATCCTTGAACCGACAATATTTCACTACTTCTCACACAATTCACAATGACTACTCACCCATCCAACACTTCTGTGTTGCAATTAAATTCTTTTAAATTAGATTTACGATTGCTTTGTATGAGTGTTCGTGCAGCTGATAGTTCAGCTGTAGCTGTTCCTGTCAGGATAAAAGCTTATTCGGCGAATAAAACAAGAACATTGCAGTCGGTATTCGTTTATCTCATAAAAGATTTACTGAAGCGTACGAGTGCGTTCTCAAGCACGCACATGCTATTTTCTCTCTATGTATGTGTGTGTTCGATTGAAATGTGAGTAAATGTGTAACATTAAAGCGTCCAATGGTGAGGGTGGTGGTAGAGTAGCAGCAGGATTTCCCGGAAGCAAAAGCAAAGAAATTAATAACAACAGCTGTTTCCATTATTTAGGTGAAGTGATTCTTGTTAGCTTAATCGGATAAAACGGATCCCCGTGTGTGTTGCTATAGTATGTGTCTCTCACTTTATGAAATTTTAATTTGAATGTTATCTCACATAGCAGGGCGTTCTGATGCTACACACATGCAGGAAACACCTGTGACGAAAAGTTAAATTTACACGTTAAGTAATTAGAACGAAATGTAGCCGTGTGGAATGGGTGCCTATTCATAAGCCTACATTCTACACAAAAGAAAGGTGTGCCAATCTCAATAATTCAAGCCACAATTAGCTGAACAAATTAAATAAATTTTTAATAAAAAAAAAAAAAATCAAAATCCAATAAGTGCCTGCATCCTGTGAAGGGAAACTTTTTAAATAATTTAATTCAAATTTAACAAACTTTAAACTATCTCCTCCAAGGATCGGCGCTACGCAATCAGCATCCTCTTTTCACTTAACTGTCTTGTACCACCTCTGACTTTGGCATATTTCTGTCAGCACATCTCTTTCGCTCTGTTAAGAACCAAGTTACTAAGGAGAATCTATAGAAAATTGTTTACTTTATTTGCCCGTACCGTACAGCCGTAGGATAGAAATGAAAATAAAAAGAAACGAACGAAGAGGCGAACAAAAATAATGCCAAACAGAATGAGAAGCAACAATACCGACAACATATTCTTTTGTGTTATATTTGCAACAACATTTACATAAAAGGAACCATCAACTTCGTCCCTATGGCAAGGAACTCGAAAAGTGGGCGAAGTAAATGGCAGTTTCCTCGACGGTTGCAACATATTTCCCAATAGTTCCGCAACCGTCTACATTGGTTTTTTATTAGACTTTTCCTTGTTCATCATGTCATTGAGATGCAAATAGGATGTTAATGTTTTTTTTTCTTTTCTTTTCTTTTTGTACTCATATGATGGTTCAATGAGTAGGTATGTGTATGTACATGGACACACATAGATCCTTTGAAAAGAAGAATTGTTAACAGTTCTATACATGACAAAGGGTTGTTACCTTAGGCAAATTGACTTTGTTCGTATTTTCAACAGATGAATTGAATTGAGTTTGTAAATTAAATACTTGTCGTACCTATTGACAGGTGGCTAGGTGCTAGTCATGAATATCTGAATGTGGTATCAATACATAGTGAAACCGATTCCTGAAATTATTTCTTGATTCAAATTAAAGTGGATTTAAGAACAGACGGACAGGTGATTAGGATAATTTGGTGTAGATAGCAAAATTAAGGGATTTCAATGGGTTTCGATTGCTGTTTGAATTTTTTTAATCTTTTTACAGAAATTTTATAAATCTTGAATTTCGAAACAACTACGATTTAGTGGCTTTGAAAATTGTGCTGACCAGAAGTCAAGCCAAGTAAGTTTGATTCCATTAATGAATTGCAATGTTCCTGTAGTGTAGAGTACCTTGGCGTAATATTAGAGGGAATAGCGATACTTTGCGAAATCAAAAATCATCATCCAATGTGTGAAAGACACAATCCGAAGGAATGATTGGAAATCAAGCACTTTTGACGAAGACTTGTTCTCATTTATGTTGATAGACATTACGCTATCAGGCTCAAGAATTAACAATGTCACTAAGAAAACCCAACTGTGAGTATTCCTCGGTTTACTGGTGGAGTCAGAAAGTTGCTCAGCTGCGGTCTGAGCAACATCGGACAAGACAACGCTACAGGGAAGAGATAACTTCACTGAACTCCAAAATCGATATAGCAATACAAAGAACCAAACGAACAAGTTTTAATGAACTGTGTAACGAGGCTGAGCATAACCCTTCGGTGGTCATATCGCCTCATCCCGCTTATCGAAACTTGGATACAAGGCAAGAATGGGGAAGTGGACTTTTACACATCCGAATTTCTAAGTGGGCACGGATGTTTTTACGTAAACCTTCATAGATTTAAATGCGACAACTCACCCTACTGTCCATCTTGTGAAGAAAATGTTTCCAATATACCAGCTTCATAGATGAAAAAAAGAGAAACACTTTTACATCAGCTACACAACTACCTTTCTCTATCATCAGCTAGTAAAGTAATTCTTGGAAAATACAAATGGTCTGGAAATGGAAATAACTCGCTCCTGTGTAACAGAATGGAAATTTTCTAGTATCCTAATTATCTTGGAAGAATTTTAGTAACTATGACAATGGACGAAAATCATAATTATGACGGTTTAGACATGAATATCATAGTCACTTATCACCATGTCAGTGGTACATAACCTAGCTCAATGCATAGTTTAAATATTTCCTTTACCCTTTGCCTGTCTTTGCTCGAACTGAATTACTGGATCGGATGTGTTGGGTACCAAAAGGCGATATATCTCACAACAGCGTCATACCACTTAATAGATACTTGTATTCCTATTTTCTTCAGATTTGCCTGGCTTTAAACATCCAAAAACTCGGTTTCCATTAGAGTTTCTATTATTATTTTGTCAAAGAAAGCTCTTCTTATTCGACAGCATCTTATGGAAAAATAATTAAAGGTGCACTGACATTGAAAAGAATTTTTAATTCTTTAAAAACTTTCACTTGACTGACTCACGATAAGATTTCTGCGAACAACATCAAAAAAAAAAATTGTAGTCAATAATTTGTAATATCCAATTGGAATGTTAAATAATACAATTCGTGACTTAAAACCAGAACAAGAAATGGTATAAAAACAAAAGGACAATAATAATAAAAACAAAATAAAGAACGAGAGAAAAAAAAGCGAACTTTCTCACAGCCATTCTAAAGATCGTAAATGAAACAACTTCTATAACCAGTAATAACAACCCTTAGGTGACCTTTAGGGCTGTTGTCATTTATGGCATCCCTTCAAACATAGTTTCTTTTTTATTTGGTCGAGAGATTTTTATTTCAACAATACGTCACGTCGTATCCATAAAATTGATTAACGTTTTTCTCTCATTTTTTTTTTTTTGCGTCTGTGTATATGTCAGCCTTCTAAAGGGACCAAAGTTTAATTTAATCTCTACCCCCTCCAACCACTCTATGCCCGCCGAACAAGAAATGAAAAAGCAATGTCAAAAGAAGATGGAGGGCAAAGAAAAATCACCAACAACAAGAATGGCAGCAAAATCCTTAAACTAAATCGAATTTCTGGATAATTCAATTTTTCTACTCCGCCAGACTATGCGTTGAAAAACAGAAATAAATTTTTCAAGTGGAAGGCAGAAATTCCTTTAGAACTACTAGTATAGCCACCCGCATCCGCATAAGTTTGTTTTGAATATGTCAATCACATAAAATTTTAATACCAGCAGATGTAGCTGCAGGATTATTCTATACCGCAACATGTAATTGGATTTATCATCCTTTTTTGTTGTCCTGTTTCGCCAGTCTATGCGCAGTGGGTAACACGTGGTTTATACATAAATATTTCCTCGTTCTCAATTTTGGTGCATCCAGGACATTCGAGGTGTGAAAGACGATCATCAGTCTGCGCGTTTCCTCTAAACTAATTTTGTAACCATCCCTCAAGCGAAATTCCGAGTAGAGTAGACAGAAAATTAACCACAAAGGATGACGGCGTAAGTACATAATGCACCTTTAGAGGTATCTCGTGTAGTAAACATTACGTTTTGTAGAAGCTGCACTAAGCTTTGTGAGTGACATGCCTGCATCTTTTAACAACGGATGCATTTTACGCAATATGAAGCTCAAATTACTTTTATTATTGCCTGCACGGTGTTAAGTGAAATCCACACAAAGCTATGAGCACTTGACTTGAAATTTATAACAAAGGGATCATAAGGTTCGAGTTTTATGAATACTAAATGAAGGAAGAAATTGTGGTTGTCTCCTTTTGATAAGCAAACACCATGTGTAACATGGTGTGTGTAGATATGTAATCGGTTTAAATTTGTGAACTCTTCTCAGAATGATAGTGAAAAGGAAAATTTATAAGCTCTCTTCCTTTGGTAGTAATGGCATAAGTGTACTTGCTGTTGTAGGTATGAATATGAAAAAAAAAATTAAGTCCTTGACATCTTTGCTGCCATATTATGTAGTTGGTTGCATTTTAAAAGCAAAATGAGAAAGCATAGGTAATTATATTACTGAAGTACGTAGGTTTAGATCCTAGGAATTGAAAAATATTCGAGAAAAGTTGGAAGTTAGAGTATAAACATTACTGGATCCTTGGATTGATGAATGGTTGAGGATGGTATCGCTCATGTAGTCAGAGTTTATGTACTATAGGTAAAATGAAATTAATTATTCGGCGATAGTTGTTGTCAGACATGCACGGTAGTGGTAGGTGCTAGAGATCTTGTAGGTCTTTTTAAAAGTCTTAAATTTATGGTGTTTTTCTACCGATTCAAATTTCAGGTCAGGTTTTTTAATTGAGAGATGAAGCTTTTACGAAAATACATTATCTTTATCTTTTCAGTACACCAATATTGTAGAATACATCCATAACAGCTTTGCTATTCCGTGTTACAAATGTTGGTTTATGAGAGTTAATTAAATAGATATCTGTGATAAGGTTGTTAGCAATTGTGTTCCCAAACAAAGACATAGATGTCTGCCTGTGGTTCTCCATTTCGCACGATGTTCATAGGCATCACAGATCATCAATAGATGAAAACTATTTGATTTCGACTTTTTAACCAAAGATCAGTTTATTAATACTCTCCGTTCATACCTTACCACTGCGTGGTCCTTGAAAGAGTGGCTACGACAGGAATAGCGATACAAAAATGGTCATATACTACCTTGTCTCTTTATGATAAGTTTTAATAAACAAAATTACCAATCAAAACATGTTTTTTTTTTGTGTGATTACTAAACAAACCACTTTTACTTAGTTAGTGCCCGAAAGGACATAGTAAATGTCACAGTTTGTCACCACCGATAATCCGATCGCAAACGACTGTCCGTCATATCTTTCAGCTTAAGGATATCATTTCCTGTATTGGTTACATTGTGGATTACATGCCTACCACTTAAGCGTTTAATATGTCCAACATTCATTCTTTTCCTTCCGAAAATTTACTGGTGGTGTTTAAGTTTTGTTTCCTGTAAATAGTTGCCTCGCAGTTCGCTACTCTAACATTGGATTGCGGTGTCAAGTGATATCAATGCACGTAATTGATTCGGATCAACTGGGGTTTCTGGAGCATTATACCAACAAATTGAAAATTCCATGGACGGGTATACTATGTTCGCTTTATTATTTCGAGTGGCTAAGGGTTGCGTTTACCTGTAGTATGTACATATGTATGTGCTTGAATCACAACTGTCTATGGCTACTCTGCAAATATAAGTTCTTCAATAATCTACTACTTCGATCATAGTTCGTACATTCTTAGTTGATTTCAAATTCAATCTCCGGTTAGAATCTACATTTATACATATTATTATACCAGACACCTATATACAGAGAATATATGTACATATATCTAATGAAGGAAATTCTAGTTGAATACGTTCTTGTAATTAAGAAAAAACAAGCATATTCAGCCTCACACCTAACTTTAAAACCATCCCATATCTAATTCTCCAAAGACCATTCACTTAATGGAACCAGTTGGTAAATGTGGTATACATATCCTTGAAGGAGGAGGAAAAATCGAAACGTTCTGTCATTCATTCACTCCAACCTCAAAGTATCCTTGATTTGTGCGCCCATCAGCGAGTGATAAAATGTGCAGTCATTGGAGCGGAAACAAAGTCAACGGGAATACGACGACATTTAATTAAAAAAAATAAATCAATACTTATGGGTATACTGGGGATCTCGCCGGAATCATTCTGCACACTTGATGGAGATAGAAAGCTTAAAGAGAAACCGCCATCAACTTACCGCACCAATGCATATCCTGGTTACGATTTCGTTTCTCTTGACGGTGGTATAGCTGGTTTTCAATTTCAATCGATGATTGGATGCCCCCACCTGGCATCATCACACCTCGTCACTGTCAGTCAACTGGAAAACATCTGTAACCATGATGATGACGAGGACACCATTGGGTGCTGTGGATACGATATTCGTCAAAGTGAAGAGTTAGTTGGAAAATATGTTCACGGCGGCGGTGATGTACACTTGTATCAAAAAGTTTTACCAGAATCAATGGCAAAAGTTATTGATATTTAAATTACATACAGATAATGCTACTGATATTGTTTGGGATTTACTATTGTTAAATTGCAGGTCTTTATGTTGTTTGATCATTACATTACACGTTGGTTGTGTTATAATTAAAACTTTTATTTTGATTGAAACGAATGGCTTACAAATTTGAAACTTTGTTGTTGTTGGGGTATTGAAGTTTGAAAAACATTTTCGATTCGAGGTTGCTGCACATGAAATAAGGGAATTTAAAATGGATTAATGAGCGGGCTTTTAGTAACCCCAGCACACTGAATGCCTTTCTTGCGCAACCATATACAACAACATTTTGTATTGGCTGGGCTCCAATGAAGTCGTTTGATATTACTGTTCCACTGCCAAAAATGAGAAATAAAAATAATCCCAACTTGAATAAATCTCACAGCCTAACGGTTACATTGCTTTGAGAAGACAGACATTGGAGTGTGTAAAACAGGATCAGAACAGAACAATGTTTGTTTGATCCAATATTTTACAGATACATTATTCCCATCTCTTTCTTTACTGAGACTCTGGAAAATTATTCTATTGGCTTAACACGCAGGTAAAAAGGGCTTGAAAGTATTCATGGCTAATCCGCTCCTAGTTGGTTCATCCGCTTTTTCATTTCCACAGATATCCCATGTGCCCTGGTATCCACCTTGTTGATTTAATTACATCAAGTTCAGTTTTCAGAGCTTGGGTCTTATCAGAACCCTACATAGTTTAAGATGGATCTGACCACCTCCATATACAAGCAATAATCTACAAATGCTGACTTACATATTTACCAAGTCCCTTCCATATGAGTCATATGAGGATATTTCTTTGTTGGTATTGATCTTCTGGTTTTGAAAAGCACTGGCTGGGTTCTCACCGGATTAACACACACTCTCTAGTGCGCATGTCAACTAATCGTTTCTCAATACGAGTGAAGACAGACTTATTGGTTAATTAATTAAATTTTTGTAAAAAATGAATCTCATCAATTTCTGGTGCTTTGTAAGTAGCAAGCGATTGCCAACATATTTTTTTGACATAGTCAGTGTCTAATATTTCATATCCAATGCTTAGTGGCGTAGTGATCGCCATATTTGACCTTCTTGCTTCTTCACAGAACGAAACGTAACACTTTAGTCTGTTTGGATACCATCTCAGTACTTTATGGAGAAGCTGCTTCTATAGTATATTCTTAAGAGCCCCAACTGCTTCTAATTTTCCCGTGCCACATTGACAATTTCAAAATGGATTGTGGAGTGTACGGTGATATTTTAAATCTCAACTTCAAACTATCTCACTGGGATGTTGCATACGACAACAAATTTAGGTAAGGTTTAATCGTGTTTTTTTCGTTGTTTTATCTGAGTCCTTCTCGCATGTCTCTTAGTATAGAGTCTTCCTTTCTTAGTCAATGACACATATTCAAAGCCATTTTTATTTAATTTTTATGCCATGTAGTTGCTTGAAGTATCTGGAACAGCATAGAGTCTTATGTAATGGCCAGGAAACCTTGCACTCCCAACATTAACTCTGTACGTATTTACTATACAAGTCAGCGACTGGCCTCTGCTATTTAAATTAAGGATTTTTGTTTGCCGCATTTCCAATACTTCCATAACTACTCCTATGATTCCATAGTCCCCTAAGCTGCAGCAATTTTCAAGCACCGCATTAGGAGTAGTTCCCAAACAAAAATTGTCTAGCCCAAGATTCCGTAATGAGTATTCACCTAACTACCATCCCATATATGTATGTACAGGCCATCGCGAGGTTGAATAAAAAAAATACTTTCTGTTCCGACATCTCAAGGTTTGGTTAAATGGTCTACGTAAGTAGACCAACATACCTAAGTAGACCAGTGAACGACATCTTGAACTACATGATATCAACTGGATGGTTTGGTAGTTCATAAGAGTAAAAACCATATCTACAGAACAAAGAATAACCAATAGGCAAGGGACTCTCTCCCCTATGGGTATCACAATGGCACACAAGTGAACGTCATCTCCAAAAATATTTTTCAGAAATGGTTAGCTAGTACTTCCATTACGCTTGCATGTTTTTCTAACAAGTAATGATCTTAATGTGTAAGTCCATTTGGCTATATCATATGTATGTACATGTCTGAAAGAATTCTCGAAGTTACTCCATCATACATTAGCTTCCGTGTTTCGATTGGTATCGGTTCACTAGGGGCTGATAGAAACTATCTCTTATCAGCAGGACTCCAACTAGTGCCTTCCTAACTCATAACTCTATGGCCAGCTGGGTTATAGATTGCCTGATTCGAGTACGCCTGGCATATGTGTCTATTAATTAATTCTTCACACGTACATATGTATATTTGATATTAAGAAATAGACCACAAATTTTCAAGGACTTTTTATCCTCTCTGTAAACATTTCTGTTATGTAAAATCACGAAGAAATTATTTTATACCTGAAAAGACAAAAGCTCACACGCATTAAACTTGCAAACAAAACGAACACTTTGAAGAAAAATCGCAGCATTTGACCCGTACCCATCCATCAGAGTGGCGCTCGTAGGGGTGGTTTTACAATTTCAATATGGCGACGATGCTAGCCCGTCATCTACCGCATCAATCGAAAATCATTTCCATGCGATTAGATAAATTAATTAAATTCGCTTCACATTTAATGGATTGCCTTCGAAGAATACCAGAAAAAGGGATACCACCACCAACACGACAGCTCCCGTAGATAACAGCAGCAATATCAACGAATTTTCATCGGTTGGTTACAGAGCTGTAGGGGTTCCTTTTCGTTTTTTCTCTCTCTCTCTCTGGAATGACCCCTAGATATTGTTGTGAAGATTCCAGAAACAAAAAAAAAAATTAAAAAGGAAGCTAGTAAAATTAAGACCAGACAGGCTTATGGAAATCGATTTAGTTATCTTTAACTCACATTCGATGTTAAAAATTGAAGCAAAAATCAAAGGATATACGACCATCGGTTTGCTGATTTAATTAAGTAATTTGCGAACCAAGCTTCGAATTATGGGGAATATATTTTGAGGAATGTACATGCTTCCGTAAAGTGGTTAAAGTGATTTTAAGCGAACAATCCACCAATAATAATCGGTTTGCATCCTGCTTCGGAAGTAATTTTATTATTTTTTTTTGCTTTATTGTATGCAGGAGATGCCACTTAACGTAATAAATAGCCGGTAATCACTTAATACGGAATGGACGTAAGTATGTATATGCATATTCATGATATAGTGATCAGGAAAAAGGAAAAATCTGGAATATTAATGGTGAAGAGGAAACAACTTAAAGGAAATCGAAATATCAGTGATTTTTATTAAAGGACTCTGAGTGGATATTGGGTAAAGATAAATTAAAAGAGAAGTAATTTTGTGGAAAAATATTTTACATTACAATGATATGCATCATAGGTTTCGTTCAACCGTATAAATACATTCATGTCAGTGAAGTATACTCGAGGAATAGTATAAATGAAATATGTTCATGCCAATAATAAGTGGTTTCAGCAGTAACATTGTTTATAAATGCGGATTACCATTGGTATGTATATTGTAGAGGGTGTAAAATAAGGAGTAGCCACAAGGTGGTGTCCTGGCTCCACTGCTAAGGTGTATGCTGGTTTGGTTGCTGTTGTATACACCAAATAGTCCTATTATTTACCCTAAAGTAAATGTTGTTGATGCTATCATTCTGTCTGTCAGATTGACTATCTTCCCTAAGGCGCAGATGGTCCTGGATTCCGTGGGGCCGTGAAAGAAATTTTTAGGTGTTGTCTGGTGTACCTTGAACCCCCCTCGCTCAGGCTTTGTAACATTATTGAAATCTGGTACATACAGAGGTTCATGCGACTAAATCCTGTACGGAGAGGAATGCAAGAATATCGCATCTAAATCTATATCCATGTCAGTGGCCCATAAATCTACATCGTAGGGTCCATACGCTTATGAAACCACAAGCAAGCGCACTTTAAAATGCCACAAAGAAGTCGATACACTGAACTATACTTAAGAGCTCAAAATAAAAGAAAAATCTATCAGCCACAACCAAAGTTACGTTGAAAAATTTAAAGATCTAAATGATTTTCATTAAAAATTTCTAAGGTTAGCATGACACACCTCGATACAAGCATACTAAACGAATGATTATCACTGTCTGCATTTCAGCAGAAAAGGCTTTAGACGACTTGATATAAGCGATATGACAAGATTGCCTGGAGAATTTCCTGTGCAATTATTCCATTTTCCTAGAATCAGACGGCAGATTTAGGTGTTGTAGTAGAGAATGCTAATGTCATGAATGGAGTTCAGTATATTAGACGAGATTTCCAAGTGCTCCAGTAGAGTTCAAATAGCTTATTTCCACAGATTTCTCTTAGACAATAGATAGAACCCCTACCAAGGCCTAGATATTACATATGTACGTTGTCATTAGCTTAAAATGACACAAGGTCCAACACAAAAAAAATGAATATTACTCTTCCTAATTAAACCGAGTACTTGTTTGATGCTGCAATACTAAGAGTACAGTCCTATTGTTTAAAAAGCAAGGCTAACCTTTGCAACAACCTAAATAGTAAAAAAAAAAAAACATAAAACTGGGCATAACTTCAAAAAGCCCACAATACCAAACGACTGGGGGTATTTTAATATTATAATTGTAACCACAGCAAAGCGTCTTCACGACGCAATGATTAGCCCTATTCATACTTACCCTCATTCAGGCGAAAATAATGCCTCCATATATACATGAACTCTTATAGTCCAGTAGTTCCTTTTATTTTTATCCAAAAGAGCAGAAACAAAAATGGTTGAAATATTGAAAGTCCGTATGCAGGTATACCTACTTCGGACCTGGAAACGCATTTGGCAAATTGATTCATGCTTCTGCAGCCACCGGAACAGGCTAATTTCAACATTTTCTTTTCATTTATTAATCGAAAGGCCTAAAAAGGATAAAGGAAAAAAAAAACTGGCCAACAAGCAGGACCAAAGCGCATTATAGCACTGATCCATCCAACCGAAAAATACATCAGCAACGTTTCATTAAAATATATGTGTGTGTATATTTTTTTACGGTCGGACAAAGCCATTGCAATGGGTATAAGCCGATGGATTTAAAAAATATTTGCACGAATTCAAGTTTTGTTTAAATTTAATTTTTTAATGTTGATTCCATTAATTTCATAAAAAAAAATTAGTTTCTTTTGTGGTGGCTGTATTATTTATTTTTGCGAATAACTAACATTTACATGGATCTATGGGTAAAATAAATCAAATAATTCGACTTATGCAATGGGTTTTGGTGAAATGCAGTCGACATTTATATCATAAATAGTTGACAGAAAATTCCCCGACTGCTTTTTATTGTCAACCGTCATAACTTGTTGGAATTTGTCATATGTGATGTCAACAACATTAACGTATTTTAGATATGTATAAATGAAATGCCCTTGTGAAACACAGTCTTAAGAGCAAAATCTATATGTTTTCATCACAGGGTCTCCTAATTAGTTTCCTATTCTTATTAATTTTTTTATACAATTCTCAGTCATAACCACTAAATGTTTTTAGAAATAAATTTCAATGACGCCCAATCCCCATCTATGAGCAACCGGATTAGTTCAGACACCCATTGGGTAATGGAACCAAATGACAGCCGAGTTTCGAACCACTATACTAGCATCCTTCTTATCATATATTCTTAGGCATGGAAGGGTACAGTAACTATCATAACTATAACTACATTGCTAAGAATTACAATGAGAGTATGTCCAAAGAGGATAGTATTATCTCTCTTTGAGAAGCTGAATTGTGGATGAACTACTCGTACTTGACAAGCTGGAAAATTAACTTAAATCAAGCTATCAGTATCAAAAAATAAAGCTATGGAAAAAATTACCTCACAAAGCTTGGTAATATGAAAATTGGACCGATATGTATGTCACATTCTATAGTGATATAGTATTTTGGTAATGTAGAAGAATGCGATTAAGTAGGAGGTGTTTAAAATGTTTATAATAAAAGTGAACCAAAATAATGAAGTCTTGCACCGATCCTTCAGTATTTTTCCAAAAACGTTCTGGAAATATTGGTACTTATGTGCTACAGCTTTAAAATTTTGTTTAAAGAGCTCGCGCTTTGATACCAACAAAGTAACCACGAAATTGTTTTAATATGACCATATAACCAATATTAATCTGTAATTCTTAAATTTATTTATTTAACGAGACCATAATGATTAAGTTCATGAACTGTTAATCAGATGATGAATAATGAAAATATTTCCACACCAGAACCACCTGGGAGGAATAATTAAAATTTTTTTGTATTAACATTGCTATAAACAAACATTTATGAACCCTACCAACCCAAATGGTGTCATGTTAATAAATAAATATTTCGTTTAAAAAAAGCCTTTCATTAACGTCAAATTAAAGTAGCTAAGGGCAAGAATACAAACAAGAGAAGCACACTAAAAACAAAAAATAAAAAAAAAATAAACAAAACAAATAATAAATAAATCATAAGTTCTTCATTAAATAGAAAACAACTATTTGACATTTATTTCAATTAAATGTGTGTATTTACATGCAAAAAACTCTGCAAATGGAATACCAAGCAAAGAAAGTGTGAAGCACTCGTCCTGCTGGTGTAAAGGACTTACATCAAGAAATAAAGTGCGAAGTACTTGTACTCTCTGGCATTGAATGAGAGTTTTTCCATGCCATTACATCCGTAAACAAATGCATTTGAACAAGCATTTGACTTAACATACATGCATGTGTGTGTATACAACAAAATCCTTGGATGTTCTTTGGCATCCTTTTTGCAAAAAAAAAAAAAAAAACAAAAAATAGAAAAACTTTTCTCTATTCAAAGCATAGAGGAGAGAAAACATTGCTGAATGGCAGAAGGGTTTACTGAACTGATGCAGATTTTTTCACGAAGACATTAAATTGAGGGCACAACGCGTGTGATAACATTTTAAATTATTGAATTGGACAATAAATTGCAAAAAAGATGTCACCGAGGATGAGCATTAGTTCTGGGGTGATTTCACTTGGAAGAAGTGCAAAAAGGAGTTGAACACCCTCTGCGCTTTCTTATGTTGTAGACAAATTTAAAGGATATCTCTACCCAATACTGTTTTCAAGTGGAGCTGTTCACATTCACACCAAGGAGCTAGTATAGTTACTTTCAGTTTGTTACAACACCCGGGAAAGAGTTTGGATATTAGGTATGGAGAGAACATTTTCTTCAGTTGTGGGGATATGATCTGAAGTCAGTTTGATCTCTAGAGTATAATCACAATAAAATTGCATGCTTGTCAAGCTATTTTCTGTACTGATGAGGAGTAATTTTTTTATTCTGATTGAATGGTAGGAAACTTGGAAGGATACATTGCAGATCCTTGTCGACTAAAGCCATCTAGCACTTGTTTCCCTTTTTCCTCGCTGGATTCCAATCAAGGATTTCCTCGCCGGGTAGTCTGTATCTAACCCGATCTTATCTATTACAAATGGTTTCACCACGATGGTAGACTTTGATGATATAGGTATTTGAGTTAAGTAGAGTTTAACTTTCAATTTTTCCTATCAAACCATCAATCTGACAATCCTGATTATAGCCCTACAGCATTCTGTTACAAAATGATTCCACTTCTGTTGCACTATCGCCCGTTGGTTGTTTATTTGTTTTTTTTGCAAGAAGATTGATTCGTATTGCATTGAAGGACTTAATTTAAAAGTATTGATTTTATACATTGCTAACTTCTTTCAACTGAACCCCTCCCGAATCGATGACAAGACAGTGTACAGTGGTTAAGCATTGTAGCCTTGTCCGTCTTGTATCTACGATGATGCCATTTTATCACTGAAGCACCCATTCTGAAGCCTTCATGATTTTTTGCTGGAGATGACCTAATTCCGGTTTTATGCTGCCGGCCGGCTGAAAACTCACGTATGTAGCCAATTATACTCTAATTGCTAGCTAGGTCATCGGTCTAGGAATACAATCATACTCGTACATCATGGTCCACAATATGTGTGATAGTACAGAGCCTTGGGGAACTCTCTTCGTAATGTTATACTTGTTCTATAGTCAATATATTTTCTGCAGGTAATCAGGAACTATTCTGGGGATGTCTTAAAGATTTTCCTAAATTTTTTTTTTTTTTACTTTTTCGTACTTCACTAGTCCCGCCAGCATTAAGCCGCTGCTTGTACTTAATTGCCTTACCACCTAATAACTTCATTTACTAAGAACTTCCTTTCTATCCAGTACGTGCGTTTTCACAAATATTTCTACTATTGGTCCTATTTCATTCCTGATAAAGGACTGCTCACTTCTAGAGTTAAGGAGTACCTTATCTGTACTATTCGTTTCTTGTGCAAGAAAACAAATGTAATGCTATTTTGATAGTTCATCCCTTGATAGTGGCTCTAATATTGTTGATTAGATTTTCGAAATAGGGGTGTATTATAACAAAACCTCAATATGCTTATAATTATTACTTTACTCATCTTATACAAAAATCTGTGATCCCTTCATCCAAACTTTGAGTTGAGGTTGTTATACATATGATTGACGAAACTAGTGAAACATTTTCCAAAATTCGCAAGAGGGTAGCCTGCGAATAACAGCAGTATAGCTCGAGAGTGACTGCAATGTAGAATATCAACATAGAAGCGGCGGCTGGCGACGAAAAAACGTCATAATTTATTTTTCCATCGCTCTATTTTAACACCTTTAGTACTATTTCTCTTTTTACGTACCATATCCACCATGTGTTTGACGTGTCATTAATTTTTCCTAGACATCAAGTAGACAGTTACTATCACACTTGACCAACAAATAGATCTCATTCATGATCCACTTGGCTTATCTGCAAATTGGATAAGTTATCCCTGGTCAACTTCCGTCGCTATAAGAACACCATCCGAAAGAAGACCATATCGTACATACATTAACCAAAGAACTACATATCTCACAAAATCCTGTCTGTCTTATCCCTTAGTTCTTATAAAATAATTTCGATTTAGCTCCTCCGCATGTCTACATCTACATCTACATCCTACATATTTCCATTTAAAATCTACAAAATCCCATTTCCTTTTTCAAAACCACTTTGTCGTCGTGTCTTGACCATGCACTGATGTAATTCATATTCATATGCTGAGGACATCCATGAAAGCACACATAATCGAGTTTCAATAAAAGTACCTATGCACAAGGATGCAAAAACAGAAATGAAAGAGGAAAAAAAAAATGACACCAAAAATTGAAGATGAGAAAAAGGACCAAAGGAGACTTTCTTCAAAGGACTAAAAAATAGCTTAAAATATTTTCTGATTATATGCATGCAAGTCCAGTCTATAGCACATCCATTCTATATCTTCTCTTATTCGAACTAGAGTAAGTGTGTTATCCTTGCTTGCAATCCATTATGTGACCAATGGGGAATTTTGTCTTGAAATTATATTGGTTTATACGAGTATCTGGCAGGGACACACCGACAAAGGAGTTACCTACTTGCATTCATGTGGTCAGTTGAAAGGATTGTAAATTGTCTTTATACTTTGTTACATGCTGAGCTTTTGTGCAACATAGAACGAAGGGACAAGCAAATTAAATGTTGACTTGTAATGGGTTTACCAAGGTAATTGGAATAGCAGTGCTATTTTCTTCTTGAGAAAAGTTTTAGTCGCAAGAAAAAACAAAAGAAAATATGTATCTTGAGGTATTGAAGTTTTTCAAAATATGGAATTTTGTAAATCTTGTTTTCGATTCCTATTAGAAGAAAGTTATGCAAGGAGATTGGGTTTAAGTGATAAGTAGTGGAGACAGTGTAAACTGTATCAAAGAATACAAAACTCAGGTCCAGCAACATCTCACTGTTCTTTGAAATTTGTAAAGCTGCAACACGCTGTATAAAAAAATTTGTTGACATTGAGAAATGCTCTCTCTTTTCACAGAGATTACTAATGATGCCAAATTATTTAACCATTTTCGAAATCACTCTTGTTTTTCAAACTCAATTTTGGAATTTCATTCCAAATTGTGACCACTAGAATATAAGAAAATGAAAAGATAGGCTTATAAGATACAAGGCAAAAGATAATTCACGAAGGATGGCTTTAGATATTTTCTGTTAAAATAGAGAAAATCACGGACTCTACCAGAAGTCCGACGCAGTAACCACTGAGTCACGCCGCTCATCATCAGACTAGATTAGAAAAGGGTTAATGCACTTCTACAACAAAGGAGAGGAGACATTTCTGGATTTACTAGCATCATGTAGGTATTTCCAAATACAAGTAATCTTTGCCAATAACTTCTAGCGATGCACCAACAATTTGAGGATGCACACCATATCTATAGAAATGTACTTGCTAGAAATAGGATAGCAACACTCAATGGATTCCTGTTTAATTACATATGTGATACCAGTCAAGTCTATATGAGTAATATCTCCAAACTACCATTAACTTCATTGAACGACAAAAAAAAATATTTCATTGTCAATTTTCAACAACAATACCAATCCTGTGCTCTCATACATACATATATCTTATCCTAGCCAAGCATAAATGTATCTTAATGCAACTCTCCAATAATAATATTCACTGACCATCTTGCTTCCAAAAAAAAAATACCAAAAAATTTAAGTATAAAAGCTTTCTGATATAAATTTCTGGATAATGTCTTTCGCAAATTATTATGCTTATATTTGTTATGTATAGTGAAGATACACTCATGTACAAGCAAATTGGAAAAGTTCTCATCCGTCTGTCTGAGTGCTGCGTGAAAATATGTATGTGTATACATAAAAACTTCTGCTATCCCTTAGCTACCAAAATTTTGATGCGAATTTTGTCCAAACATCATGGCAAACTTAGTTTGCATAATGCACCGAGTTGGTATTTCAGAGAGCTAATGGTAATGAGTGCTGGTCATTAAAACTGACCGAAAATGTGGTGTTAGTCCAGCGTTCCCAATTAGCTTGATATTGAATGCAAAAAACAAAAATATTGCTAATTGGTCATTGAAATCGCGGACGGTACTAAAATGATTCTTTGAGGCTTGAATGAGCAAAACCGACAATGTGCACACATGCATATAGTGCGTAAGTTTTGTGTGGATGTAAGCATCGCATGTGGGGAATGAATTTTCAGTAATTTATCTGTAAAATTACAGTTCATTGAATTTTACTAATGTACACAGGAATGAAATTTTGGCTAACATTATTATGTGCTAATTGGAAATCCCTTTGAATACAGGAATACTAAATTCGGCCACTTAAACATATTGATAGAATTAAATATGTACACATCCTATATGCGTATCTACAGTGTGGGGCAGAATAAAGAACGATTTTGAGAAGCCAACTAAAAAAAATACAATCAATTCATCCAAATTTTATTTTCACCACCTACCAGCTTAATATTTTTGAATTAGCATTGAAGAAAAGTATGTGTACTTATGAAAATGGAAAAGTAAATAATTTTTAAAAATAACTCCGGTAAGATAACTTTCCCGATGTTTTTCATCACAAAATGCAGCATTGTCAGTGGAATTGGAAACACTTCTTATCGTTGACGAACTCTATTCAAAGTTCTAAATACTTTTTATTCGCAAATGGTAAGCAGCATTGACCGATTTAGATGAATCTTAAAATTAGCTGCGGAAAGAACGACGCGATGGTTTGTAAAAACTACTGGACTGTTCTCGCGTTTTTCAAAATCGCTTTTTGTTCTGATCCACCCTGTACAAGTAAATCATATTAACTTTTCGTGTATTGTTTCCAGATAGTAACTAAGTAGTTAGTCGAAGCTAGCTCGTTTAGTAATGGATTACATAAAATATCAAAGGACTTACATATAAGGACTAAGTTTTATGATGTTATTTTAATATATTAGAAAAACCGGTGCAATGAACATGCCCTTCGACGTAAATTCAGCTTCGCAGTCAAGAATGCCACCAGACAGAATGTGAGTCAGGAGTGGAATGTAATCAGCTTGTTTCAGTATCTTGTAAAGAGTTCCATCTTCTTTAGTGTATTCAAAACTTCCAATGAACAAAATGGCAAAATTTATTACGCCAAGTCCAGTTTAACTGTAAGATCCACCCTCCATCTACTCTGGAGGTCGGCTCTACGGATTCTGTGGAGAGCCGCTTATTGTAATCTAATGACCATTTTACAAAAAGTTCAAGGATATTTCGTGGACTACCTTTAATAAGTGTGATAATATCGACGGGATCTACAGAAATAAAACTATAATAAATGTCGTGGTTATCATGGTCATGGTTAAATCCATCCCATGCGTAGAAATTTAAGAATAATTCCACAGTGCAAACGCTGTATGATCTCCATTCCACAGTTCTCCCTGTATGACTATACGATATTCCAGAATCTCGGGAATAGACTCTTCTGTGTTAGACATGGAAACGAATACTCGAAGGTCAAAGAAATTTCGACCGCCGTACCGCAAGGAAGCCTTCTTGGGCCGCATCTTTACCTGTTATATATTCGTGATATACCTAAAGAAGATGGCACTATTCTTGCTACGATGATACCACTATCCTAGCAGTAGCTAAAACCATTGAAGAAACGACTGCAAAACTGCAAACCGCAATAAATAAGGTAAATGAATGGACGAGGAACTCGCGGATCGCCTTCAACGAAACTAAATCTGTTCACGTCAATTTCACGTACAAGAAAACTAATTACTTGCACATTTTTCGAAACTTGGCCCGAATACCATTTGCAAGCGAAGCCAAATACCTGTGAATGACACTCGACGCAAGGCTGAAATGAAATTCGCACGTAAAAATGAAACGTAAGGAACTTGAAATCATATATAGAGAGATGTACTGGTTACTCGAAAAACATTCCCAGCTCAGTACAGAGAACAAACTGCTTTTATACAAGCAAGTTCTAAAACCGGTATAGACCTATGGTATGTAACTTTGGGGTTGTACCAAGAAAACAAATACAAATATTATACAAACTTTCCAAAACAAATTGATTAGAGAAACGACGATATCCATAGGAATCTCGAAATTCCTACAATCGAGGCTGAAACTGGAAGCCTCGCGCGAAAGCAAAGAAGCTGACTAAGCGGACATATCAACAACGCAGTCCTAAACATTTCGGATGAAAGCAATTTATTGCGCCGACTACAAAGAACGAAACTCCTTTCGACTCCTTTCGACTTAAGGAGATAAGGATTAATCGCATCTAAATTGTGGAACATGCAGGATCTTTCATTGGAAAGTAACCTGCCAAAAGTTTTAATATCGTCATAAAAAAATTGTATGTTAGATCTTAGTTGTGGTATCTAACAATTTATATCGAAGAGTAGTGTTTTTAGTCAGTAAAAAAAAAATGGATAAAAATGGAGCACGTATCTATAGTATCTATAGAAGATTTTCACCTACTCTTTCTCTCGATTTGGTATCTCAGAGCATCGATGATCCTGGAGACGGTTTTCATTAAGATCCAGATCCAGCAGTCGACGGCGCTCCCCTCGCATAAGTAAGGACTTATTAGCAAAGATCTGGAAATTTATTTCAATTTTGTTCGTAACTGAGTATGGATGTAGATACATACATAGTTGCGTATAAAAAGCTGGTGTTTTTAAGATTATCCTATGGTTCCAGAAATATTGAACAAATTGTGCATACAACTGACGTATAGACATTTTCTGGACCACCTTTCGATATTTATTTATCCTTTGCTATGCCAAATTTTATAAAATTAAAAGTTTGCAAGTTTATTTCTACGTAAAGGACATAAGACCCCTACACTACAGTATTTTAAACAAATACCGAGAGATCTATGAGTATGTACTTTTATATGCAATTAGGAAGAATTCGAAATTTTCTTTGGAAAAGTAGCGGAGCAATAAGGTTTTTATATATGACGGGAGTTTATAACTTTAAGTGGGGAAGCTTTTCCCGCAAATCAGTCAGTGTTCCATTAGCACAAAGTCATCACTAAAGCCATTATATGTATCACCTATAAAATAGTTTAAAAACTAAAATAGATTTTCTGAAAATACTAAATAAAACATTTCCCTATTACTACCAGTAATTTCCGAATTATACTCTGACGAGTAGTGGAGAATACTTTGACTGACTCAACTCTACTAGTTAATATATTAATCCGCATTCAACGCATCAGTAAATTAATTAATTACATTTTTATTGCCGCAACACTTTAATAAGCTATTTAAATCTATTAAAAGCTTACTATCGACTGTGCAATGGATTAGTATGAAAAAAAAAAAAAATTCCATACACACCTATTTGCTATGCAAAAGGTTGCAAGAGCTCTTTAAATCGAATCGATCAACTGTAAAGCAAACATATCACAATCAGGTCCATTGTTAAAAGCGGATAAAATACAATTCCTCTTTTCAAATTCGTTTAATTAATTTCATATTGTTATGACACCAGTGTGTCCTTGCTCGCCTGCTTGACGTTGTACCACATCACGTACAATCGGGATTGAGTTCGTGATTTCCCAACCTCACTTTATGTACTATGCGTATCCCAATTAACGCGGAAATTTTATTAAACGATTACTCATTCTGCACGCGCACTGATAATGCGTGTGTCCGTTCCGTACGCTTCAACTGTCCTATAATCGGATTCCGGTTTTATACTGATTCCGATGGTGCTTTTTGCGTTATCCTTCGGCATTCGTTCGAGCGTAAAAACGAACATTATTAATACTCGCTTTTGTTCACTTCCTAAGGGAAGATATGTATGGTGTAGCTGGGAGGGTGGTTAGCAATTGTCCTTGCGTAAAAATGGCAAAAAGGAAAAAAAAAATTTTGATCGAAATTCCATGGCATTTCTCTATAAATCGAAAAATTTGTTTCCCAAACTCTCCCACCGAGCGTTTAGGCATCAATAATGATTATTACCGTTATTGCCGGTGACAGGATATATTGAACAACATGTTCGCCTGAAAAGCGTGTAAGGACAAATTTATACACCCAGCAATAGCCGAAGGTAGACGTTTGTAAAAAAAATTAGAGAGAGCGCTGCGAACATAAGAGAGGATACGTGAAATGTGCGAGGGAACATGATGAAGAAAATCGATCAATAACACCCATGCACAGGACTTTAGGCGCTTTTGATGTTTAGGCATTATTACTCCCAGTGTGCTTTGTCGATTCGACTAAAGTTTGCTGGGGGGAATATTACCGAGAAATTGATTGTTGGTAATAAAATCGCATTGGATATAATTTAAAAAAAAAAAAATTGAACGAGGTAGAAACGATGACGACTTTGGTGTAGAATGGAACGAGGGTCCACTTTGCTCACAGCAGAGGACAAAGGATATAAGATAAAGATGCAGTATGACAAAGTAGTCGAGACATTCAATACGAATCCGGTTTATTGAAAGGTAAGAAATCAAGTCGAGACGAATTCGAAAAGGAATATGTGTACCTTATGCAAATGGAGAAAGGGTCTGACAGACAATGCATCCAATGGAGCAGAAAAGTTTTGCTTTTATTTAAATTACAAATCGATTACATGTGTATGGACTTTTGTTCTTATCTGTCTACTCTGCTCGTTGCTTTGAGTTTAAGAAAATACTGGAAAATTTAAATTAGAAATGCACAAAGTATAACAACTACATACACGTCTCTTTACATTTATTTCAATGTGGGAATATTCAGTTTTAACATTTGACAACTCAATTTCAGACTTTCAGTAGTATTCGTCTGTACACTCCCCCATTACGTGATCTTTTTTTTTACACACTGAAGGCACCAACAATTAATGTTCTCTCCTTAGAGTCAAGTTTATCTACTGTCTTTGATCACTGTCACGCATGTGGCCATATGACATATGTACATATGAAGTTAAATGGACAGGGCCTTGAGGCTAAGTTAGGTTAGGTCAAGAGAGGTTATTTAGAAAGTCCTGGAGGTAGTATGGGTTACACTTAACGAAACGGTGGATAAGTGAGAATCTTTCTGTCAATCCCAAAGTTCCAACTAAGTCATATAGGTACATTCTCATCTACTAAGTACTAATTTGAATTTACTTAGTCCCTTCCGAGCTGCATATACCTCTGTAGTAAGAATTGGAGAGCTAAGCCTGAGATAATTTTGTAGGCTTACTTAAAAAGGCCGATGGCACCTACACGGCGGACCGTATGGCTACTATTCGAACCTTACTTCAGGCTCATTTTCCATTTCGTCTAGTCGAGTACTCCACACGTACCCAAATGCATCGGACCATAGATTTTGCATTGCTAGTAGAGTAAATAGTTTATTCGGTAAAATTTTTAGTCCGGATAAAGTTAATGGGGCTGTAGGGTCCTTCAAACCATTCACGATCATTTCCCTCTTCGTACAGAAGTCAATTGAGAAGAGATACCATTGGCATTATAGATATCCATTGACATGGAAGCAAAATAGAAAGCGCTTAGTAAGTACAACTAACTCACTAGCGAATGTTCTATCCAGACTAATACAACCTAGGGATTTAGTTCAATATCTTTGTGGCATGTCTTCCAGCACAGGTTTAGGAGTAAACTGCTTAGATATTCTCGTAGCCTTTTCAAGTACTAAAAACTTCGTCGTATTCGTGTCCTTTGTTGTCAGAGAATGGAAACGAAGTCGATGTTATTGCAACATATGTACATATTTCAGTAAAACGTTTGATGTCTGCCACATATTAACTGGGTTTAGTCTTTGCTGAAGCTTGAAAAGGTAGATCATTTCCAGATTTTGTTGTTGTTTACCAAATTGAAGTAATAATTCCCTACACTAATCTTCTATCATGTATGGTGGCGAATACAATTTTTTGGAAGAAGGTTTTTCATGACATTTTTACTCTCAGATGTTTGTTAAACGATCGCACTTATAGCACCAAGCAGCTGCTATAAGTGCGATCAAAACAAATCCTTGAGTTTCAGTAACAAGTTTTTTTTTTCATTGCTTCAATGTCTTTACATTACGGATTTGAGGCATCTATAACTTCCTCGGTTGTTTTCTATAAATTTCGGTCATTGTGTTTTCTTTGCGACATCCTTGAGTTGGAAGATCACAAAGGATTCTCAAGGGATATAAACGACCACGTTTAATTGATGAAAAACTCTGAAACTCTTAATACGGACTATTACCAATAGCATGTCCCGATCCTTTAATGTATTGTTCCTACTTAACAAATTTAATGACATGTCATTTTATGTCACAGAATCCCTATACTAAGAACTATTTGTATGCAATTGCACTAACCATAGTTTAACGTCTACTCTAGTAGTTAAGCACACACATAAAAATAAAAAAAAATAAATAAATAAATTCTCTGAACATCCATATTTATCACCAAGGATACAGCTATGACACAGTCTCATTTAATACTCCCCCTCTCCATACACCATACACACATATCCCCATTGGACAAAAAACCACCCACGTATTCAATAGCAACATCATTACGGCGCCAAGTTGAATGACACCGGACTGAATGGAAAACTTAATATCCGGAAATATATAGTATCTGTCGGCTGTATTTTCCGTTGAAATTGTGTAGCCACAATTGAATTCTCGCACTTAATGCCACAGAAGTGTGTTTTTGTTTACCGATCTGTTGATGTAATATCCTGTTTTACGATTTTTTTTTTTTTTGTTCGCCATAGTCTGTGAATATTAATGACGCTATGGTTATTAGACGATAAACAATTTAAGTTTTTTCTCTTGTTTTTTTTTTTTTTTTTTTTTTGTTTTATTTTATTTTTTCTGAACAATTTAGCCGGGCAAATGGAGATAAATTTTCCATTTAGTATATTTTCCTGCATACAAAAATACAGTGCGACGTCACAGTTGGATACACATCTGCTAATCAACATCAGTATGGGCGCCACTTTGACAGCAAAGAGGGGGTTAACTTGATTGAAATGGGCAAAATCGGTACGTGACCCACTTGCATAATTTAGCTGCACTTAAAATCGCTAGTTCGTATCTATAGATTTGCACGTACACATTGTGAAGCTACTTGTATAGTTTGGTGTGCACAATTGTGGGAAATCGCTATTTTCAAATGGAAGGACATCACTCCCTGGGGAGTATAGTACAGTTGAAGGCACGTTAAAAATGGGTCAGCGAGGATGTAGCACGGTGCGTTGGAGGTATTGATTTGCAGAGAACGTAATGGAAAATTTATGGTTGGTCAATTATTAAAAACGTATTAAAGGCAATTGCAAATATAAGGGATGGTATTTTGATTGGTAATCTTTCATTTTCTATGCAAATTAAATAAATGTAATAAGTTCAATTACTCGCTGTAAGAGTTATGGGCATTTATGTGATAATTAAAGGCTTGAAGCTATGGCCTGGTTTATAAGGACAAAGAATGATATTGTGCACTCGTAATCCAATTTATTTGATAGAGATACATGTACATCCATATGTATCCGTATCTTTCTACCCCGTTATCAGAGCAATACATACAATAATATTATCGGTCGGAAGTAATGAAATAAATTTCTATTTCGCACATGTCGCCATTAAATATACTACAGGGAGCAATATCCTTAAAAAATGTACTAAATACGTCTTGCAATATGTGCTGGTCCTTAAATCATGAAAGTTCTTAACGACATTCCCATACTCAATAGCTTTGAAGGAGGAGTACCAAACAAAAATAAATAAATAAACCAAAAGAGGTTTCCAACGGATGCCAATAAGGTGATTTGTCTGTAGAATAAACTTTTCTTTCAAATTTATTGAATTGTATTCTTTCTTTTTGTCTCATAAAAATTGACAAAAAAAACTGTTTAACGCACACAGTTATTGATGTCCTTAATTCTTTGCTAAAAATTAACACTAATTTCATTTTAAAATTGGTCTTAATTTGTTACTAAGGTGGGTGTCATGGTTCACTGGTTAGTGTCGGAGTGCTCCCACTTAGTTAAGGCTCGATTCATAGACAACATTAAAATGTTCTTCCATAGTTTCACCTCTCGCAAGCGTCTGACAAACATTCGAGAGTATAAGCGTCATCAAACAAAAATTGCCTTTCGGACGTGGCTTTTTTGAATTATAGAGGACTGAAACTCTATTTTAGAGAGTTACTGAAATATTTTTGCATACGCCTGATTGTTAGAATTCCATCACTGATTTCTATTAACTTAGGTGGCGCTAAAGTCCGGGGTGGACCAGGGCTGTAACAAACAAGCCTCTCCGGCCAGCTCGATCTTCGCATGACAACGCGTGACCTTGTCTGAATCCTTTTTTGACATCAAAGGTCTCGGTGAGGTCTTTCCCGACCTTAGTGGAGCAGCGTGCATTGTCATCCTGTACAATTTGATATATAGATATAGCTTTATGTAGCTCTTCTCTAAAGATCCTGTCATTAGCGGCCTTAAAATCGATAAAAAGGTGATGACTATAGATTTGAAATTTTTGGGTTTTTTTCAAAGATTCGCCGTAGTCTGAAAATTTGGTCGACGGCCTAAAACCACATTGATGTAGAGCAATCAATTGAGGTGACATTGAGGAGACTTATTCCTCTATAGTTGGCGCAGTTTAGAGGGTTTCCTTTCTTGAAGATCAGGCAAAGAATACTGAGATTCCAAATATGCAAATGAAATGGTGCATGCTCTTTACCAAATCATCCCCGCTGCTTTGAATAGCTCGGCAGTCCGGCCCTCAGCTTAGCTTAAATATACATATGTAGTCATCTTATATTCATCTAAATCGAGTGAGCGAAAAGCCTTCTCTTCTGCTCATAGGACTTCTGGTCCTTCTATGCAACGCCGCTTTGTATACCATCTGTTTTTCTGCATTTGCTTGCCGACATTCTTCGTCGAACAAGGGGTTTCATTTTGGTGGTCGAGAGAAACTTAGCACATCAGATGCGGCATCCCTGATGGGTTTTTGGGAGCGTATCCACTGATCTTCAGTACTGGATATTGGCGGCATAAGATCCCTTGACAGATTAGAGGAAACTCGATTGGAAAAGGCTCTGGCAATCTCTTGCAATTGTAATTTTCCGACGTCAAACTTCCTCAAAGTATGTCTTTGACTTCGCGATGTTCTGAATATCCGCAGTACCTTGGCTGGAACAAGGTAGTGGTGCGAGTCGATGTTTACTCCTCTGAATGTTCGGACTTCCGTCATACTGGAAGAGTGTCTTGCGTCGATCGCAATGTGATCAATATGGTTGACAGTTGACTGATCCCGAGATCTCCATGTTCCTTTGTGAATAGTGAGATGTGACAATCGCGTGCTAGCTACTACAAGATTTGACGCCACTGCAACATCGAGGTGGTATCGCACAGGCTATGCTTTCCGACAGTACTACCAAAGATCTCGCAAGACAATTTTATCACCATAACTAGGGCACTGACCGTACGTCATGCTCAGGAGCTCGTAGTAGCTGTCTTTGGTATCATCATCTTTCTCCTCTGTGATGTCATGAGCGCATATCAGGCTAATGTTAGCGAATTGTTGCGAGATTGGTTTTATCTGTGATAGGGAAGTTACCCCGATGCACAACCCCCAACCTGGAGGACCAGTTCCTTTTATTCTCTCTCTCAATAGAGTTGTAGTTCAACAAGACATTTTGAAACATCATTGTTTTGTGCCTCTTCTTACTAAATCGGGATGTTCTTATACACTTCCTAGAATCCTTAGATAAACATTTCATGTATATATACATAAATGTATTGTATCTACATAGTTTACTTAAGGGTTTCTCATTTAGTTAATTGATTGTGAAATCATAGAAATCCGTAATCCCACTAATGGCTCTTTGGCACATATTGTTAACTAACATGGCTATGAATCACCATCGGATATGTGTTTCCAATTAGAAATTAATTGACCATCAGGGATATAGTGCCATCGTCGTGATATATTTTTTTTTTTTGTTTCACAAATGTTAGTAATCGATGCCGTTTTCATTTAAAATTCAATTAGAATAGGATATGTTTCTATTTCGAATGGGAAAATCATTATGTTATTGAAAACAGACTTACTCTAGGTCAAGTTAAATAGTTTTAACATAAAAGCAAAAGTTTTCCAAGAAAGTATAAACAGTCATCGACTGAAATTTATTACATGGTGATAATGTTATGCATTTAACTCGATAGAAATTCTACCATCCAATGAAACATGAATTCATTGAAATCCTTGCCAATCGGGCACTTAGTGTATTAAATAAGTATTTTTATACATAAAGGATCATGCATACCCATTATGAATATTTAATAAATATACCTATGTATGTACTTCAGTCGTGTTACTATCCAATTACTGTCAATCTTATGCTGACACATTCAAATTTCTCCATCCATCTCAATGTTAGTATACTTATCTCTTCAATTCTTGTTAAATTGGTAGAAATATTGTTTACTCATAGTTACCTCTCTCATTACTGGCAGTTTGGGTTCGAGTCAGGACATGGACTTTATGAAGTGTACGTGTAACGTGCATGTCTCCAGTTGAACAACTTAGAACTTAATTGTGCGTGATTGTAGCGTGACGATTTCGCTTTTCCTTATTAATTAGTCAATTTCCTGTTCAAACGTTTGCGAAGCAAATGATATTAATATTCTATTAAGGATTAAGAGGGAAGAAACATTCAAATGTTGGAAATGGATACACGTGTGTAAAGTTAGGAAGACTGGGAGAAGTAAATTGATGAGAAGTCTATTGATTTATTTTCTAGAACTAGCATACAAAGTTAGTAGGTACATGTATAGGTATAGGGTGGGCCATCTGTTGGTTTCTCTTTGAATCATATATTATTTTGACACTGACAGCTCTTATGGATAGCTCTAAAAATGGATAGAAATTCAGTATTATTTCGTATCGCGGTATGAAATGAATTGATATACGCTTGAATAACGTTGGGAAATATTGCAAAGTTACTTCTAAAGTGGATGCTTTGTTGCCGAGACAGTGCGAGTTTTGAAATTTATTTCGGTCGAAATATTGCACCAACTGCAGATGGTTTGCTGCCATTGGAAGGCCCATTTTTTTTCCAAGACGACAATGGAGAGCGCTACCGAGTCATGATAACCGATTTTTTATGGCAAGAAATTGAGGATTTAGAAACGACAGCCAAGGCAGTCATTTGAATAAAATAATATTCCATACTTTATCGGAAGGATTACTCTTTTGAATAAAGTAACAATCGTTGAAAAATATTGAACAGTGTTTTCTTTTACAGCCTTTTTAAAAGGCCAACCAAAAGATGGCATACCCTATACTAAGTACAAGCATCTGTCAACCTGTATATCAAATATTGTTTGTCAAGCTTGATCTGTTTCATTTATTTTTTCTTAATATGATAAAAAATACCTTTTCTGAGTACTTGAATATATTTGGCTTATCTTTGGTTTTATCCATTCTATGTAGTATGTCGTATCAACAGCTAATGCAGACAGGAAAACGTAGACAATTATTTTATTACTACATACGCAAACACACGAATCTATAAATGATCCATTGTGTACCCCTATCGTGGAGAAAACTAAATGGGAAAAAGAAAATCCAATTCAGATACAAATCTCATTAGAATTTTTTTCCTATTCATTAAAATTAGTATTCAAAATTTTAAAAACATTATATTCTCAAAATTTCTTAATTTTGATTTTATTGAAGTTTTTGCGTCACCTCTTATAAAAAGAAATTCTTAGAATAGAACCGCTACTATCTAAATAATGTTCACACTTGGTTAGTCGAATAGAATATTACCTTCAGCATTTGAAACATTTATAATAATCATTTTTTTACAATCTCCTCCCTCCAGCAGATTCCGAAGAACCCCCCAAACACTCAGAATTCATAATTTGCCAATCTATTATATATTCTAATTTACCTGTGAAATTATTGCCAATCGAAGAAATTATATTTGAAATTATCTTCCAAAGAAAACGGTAGCGGAATACGAAAGTGTGCTCTGACGAGATATCGATTTAGGTACATAGATACAAAGGCAAGACGGTTTCCTAGGTACACAGGAGCATTGCCCCACAGGAGCAATAAATATAATTGTTCATATAAATATCAGTTGATGGCAAATAATGTAAACGACAGGTATTCTTATTGATGTTATTGTGGTGTGTATTAGTGGAAACGAAAATGTGTCTTGAATAATAAGTTTCTGATTCCAAATTTTTTTTTTTTACATTTTTTTCATTCAACTTTCGGAAGATATCTTCAAACTGAAATCCTACTTTTTAAGATTTTATAGCAAGACTAGACGGGTAATGGATTTTGTACATACATACATATGGAACTACATACATATTTATAAAGAGAAAGGTAGAAAATTTCATACAGAAATATACTTACCCTTAAAGCCCAGTAGTCTAGTAGTATTGTATTCATCTGTACATAAGCTGTGTTGCGGAACTAAATTGTATGATAGTACTCGTACAAAAGATGGTGCTATACATCAACTTTCGACAGCCTAGGGCAAATTCAACGTTATCGAACTGGAAATTGCATTTCTGGCAGAGGTAATAAATTTATGTACACTTGTACTACCCCGTGAGATTTTATTTTTTTTTTAAACTTTATAGAATTGCAGTATTTATGATTTGCAAAATTCTCTGATGTAATGAAGGGAAGAATAAAAAGGGAATGGTGTCATTCATTTAATATACTGTTCAAATGTAAGCCCCAAAGCTAGTAGCTAAGCCCTTAAAGCGGTATATCGATGGGAATTGTACATAAATGAAAAGACTCCATTTTCTGGATCTCAGTCTTACTCTGTGATATATCGAAAAAGACGTTGGCTTTTAACCAAACTTAAGCTTCTTAAAGTATTAATACTTTGTTTATACCTCCGACTATATCCATACATTCGATTTTTGAATTCGTAATAATTTTAATGAGCAAATATCTTTCATATCATAACACGGGCTCGCCTCCTTTGAAAAACCATATCTTCCTGAAAAGTTATATTTATAAAGATGTCATCAAACTTTCTAAAACAGCCCTCAAAAGGAGCAACATTCCTGCAGGATTCTACTAGTGTTCACCGTTTGTAGTTTAGTCGTGGAATATTGACATCTACCTTAACGACTGGAAAATGAGAATGATTGTTCACCTTCGTTTGGGGACATTTTTCAAACAGAGTTTCGGTTTGAGTACATAGATGGCGTTATAGTTATCCTTAGACATCAGAACTTTCCAGTTAGCCTGTTCTTTCCAAACTACAAAAACCCATCTAGATGAAAAACTCACATGGAACTCTCACCTCACCAAAAACCATAGACAAAGCCAGGATCTCCTTATGGACCAACAGAAGTCTAATAGGTAAGAGCTGGGGTATAAACCCCAAAATTATGTTGTGGCTTTACACAGCCATAACTAGACCAATCGTCACTTATGCAGCACCGGTATGGTGGCAAAAAACGAAGCAGAGATCTACACAAGAGAGGCTCAAAAAACTTCAAAGACTAGCTTGTGTATGCACTACGGGCGCAATGAGAACAACCTCTACTGCAGCGCTGGAAGTTATCCTTAATCTTCCACCCTTACATCTTCAGATACAGAGAGAAGCTCTGACCAACGCCTTTATGCTCATATCTGAAAATGACAACAGATCCAAGCTAGTCCATCCAGACATTGCCGCAGAATTAAGCAAAGATGAACTACTTGGAATTACCTTAACGGATAGCTGTCTACCAAAATTTAACTTCAGCCATAACTTCAAGATTACATTCCCAGACCGGCAATGAAATGGCAGATATACTAGCCAGAAAAGGATCGGCATCAACCTTCATCAACCAAGACCATTCTGTGGACTACCCATAAACACTGCGAAACACTGCATTAGAAATTGGCTGAAAAATAAAGCTAATCATTACTGGACGAAAACTGAAGATAATAGACAAGCTAAAATGTTCATGACAAACATTTCCCTTACAAGAACGAAACAACTTCTAGGTCTAACTAGAAGTAAGATTCGTATAATCACAGGATTCCTTACTGGACACTGTCAAGTCAAAAAACACCTTATGACTATGGGAATACCTCAAGACAACACTTGCAGAATGTGCAACGAGGACGTAGAATCAGCAGAACACATTTTGTGTCACTGTACTGTCTAATCAGAACACGTCATTGCCACTTAGGGAAATTCTACCTAGAAGCAGAGGACATATCTGCTAGCTCACTGAAAGATATAGTAGGATTCATTACTAACTCGGGTATCAAGAGTGAGCTCTAATTGGAGGAAATCACAATAGGTCCCTCTGTGGGGGCAGTGATATGGTGACTAGATCCCCTAACCAAAAGTACATTTATACAGTTATTTCCCTCTACTGATAACAATTGTGATCCATTAGACTTTCTGACGTATGTCAATTGAACTGTCAAATTATAACAGAGATAAAACTAGCCTGACAGACCTAACCCTAATTGACTTAACCTAGAGGCGCTGTTCTAAATCACTGACATTTGACGTTGGTAGCTGAAGAAGTATCTTAGTAGGGATATCCTAAATTTTAGCAGTATCTTGAGAATTGTTTTTCAAACAATATTTCAAATGAACAGTTGAATAGGAAAGTAGGCCAAAAATGAATAAGTGAGTATTTCAATAGAGCCCACTAATCAAAGATGTAATAGTGGGTCACTGAAATAAAATCGTATCCATAGCCCTAAAGACTTGTGTCGTACTCTAGAGTATGCCAAATATCGACAGCAAAATATGACCAAAATGGATAACAAATTATATGTATTTCTTTTTCTTTAAAGTATTTACAAGTCACTCACAGATCTCTCGAATGTGTCTGTAAGGTATCCCTAATTTTTGGCCACTTATAAAGTTTCATCAAAGCTTTTCAGTATGGATAATAAGGTAATCATGCACGTACATACATACAACTTTAATATGGAATAATTCTATTCATCCGCAGGAGAAGCATGCCACATGTTTTAATAATGAGAAACACAATACTCGTGTCTTTGATACCAAATAAAAAGAGGAGATTTCCAAAAACAGATCATTAATTAAATAATTACGTAAGACCAAAAATAAGGTCATACATAAGTGTATTCGGACACCATAAAAAAACAACATGGTGTAATAGACAATATCTAATATTTTGTCTGGTTATTTGGTTCGCTTAAGGGACTTAACCTAACCATTGCCCCACATTTGTTATCAAGGACAACAGACTTCTGACCACAAAGAATAACAATTCTTAATCTCCGCATTTGTTTGTCGTGTATTACGTTCTGAATTAATATGTCACCCTATCTATGTTTAATGTGTTTTCAATTATCTTTTTTTTAAATTGATTTGAATTCTACGAGAGGAAAAAGTTTTCGAAATAAAATACATTTCAAATGAATGAGACATTTATCTATCAGTGACCATCCATTTTAAAATTATGCATGTCAGTTGAATTTTTAAATAAATACATATACATATGTATGTAGATAAGGATTCATTCAATCGATGTTGAGTTAAATTTTCAACAGTCTACCCAAATTTAACGTTCATTGAAATGAAATGCTGAAATTGCGTTTCCATTGTGACATTTGTATTATAAATATGCAAACAATTGTTTTTTGTCTTTTCGTACTGAAAATGAATCGAATTTATATACATTTGCTGGGGACTCTGGAGCGCTATCCATTCGCAAGAAGTATACAAAAGAAATGTGTGAATAAGGATATTCTTAATTGTTGTGTCCAACTGGTTTCTGGATTATCCGAAATATTTTAAAACTGAAACCACAATATTTATCCAGAGGTTTGAATTTAGCATAAAATATAAAGAAAGAAAAAATAAAAAAACAACGCCCACTACTAAATTCGAATTAAAACAACCTCATTCCGTTGATAAATTACAACCTCTTTACTCATTAAAAAAATATATATTCGTCAAATTTCCGTCTTCTAAGAACTGAGCAATGAAGTAAGTCATTAGCATTAACTACACCCCCAAGGACTATCACAGAAACAAAAAAAAACAAAAAAATTGCAATTATGAGCCGCACCGTGGTTCTAATGACTTCGTGCCTGATACCATAAGAGTGGAATGTGAATATCATTTCAAACAGCAAGTACAACGTCAAAGGGAGGCTTCTCTGCTTAAACGCTTCAATAAATCGTAATCCTAATTAATTTGGACACTTAATTAAAAGTGCTTATTAAATACGAAAATAAAGAAACCTCACAAAAATTAAATAAAAGTTAAATGAAGGCTGGTGTAGATTTTAAGGAATTAAAGCATGATAAATTAATTGTATCTTTGGTATTATGTATATTAAAGAAATTTAAATTTTATGAAAGAATTTTACCTTATTTTTTGCTGTTACTTTCGACTGAATAGAGTACAAGGTAAAAACAGGAAATATATTATATTCAAGGATGTTTTTGCGTTTTATTTTCATACTGGTGGCAGCGTTAGCAGCCGAGAGGAAATCGAAAATATTCTTGTAGATACATTTATCTATACAGTTTTGTTAAGAAATTCTCCGGCTGTCCAAGGAGGAATACAAAGTTATATGACCGTTTCTAAAGCTGGAAAATTGATTGATGGTATTTAATTTAAAAATTACTTTTCATTACTTAATGTAAATAAATGCAGTTCAAATCGATGATAAAAGGCGAAGATATACACATGTACATATGCAGAAGAAGAAGAAGAAAGAGTCTTCTAAAGTTTTGATTTTTTACTAAATTTATGTCATACCGCTAGCTCATGATGAAATTAAGGAAGTTCAGTAGTAAAATCATTTAGAAAAAACAAACTCACAAAGTGATCTTCAAACAACTCGTATTCACATAAGATAGTGACCAGGGAGTTAGATTGGAGTATCTGCTCAAAGCATCCGAAATCGGATCGGTATTGCCATTGTTAAAAGCAGTAGGGTAGCAATATGGACCAGTCTACTCAAAAAGAGAGAGTTATTCAAGAAAGATTGGTATGCCTCTGCTATATTACTAAAAGTGCTCCTGGAACAGTCCTGAGTATTTCTGCAGAATGAGGAATTGAAATGAATAAATATTTATGCAGAATTTAATACTCTTTTAAAAAAAATTCCTTCAGCTATACCTGTCCAGGAATAATATTATATTATCAGAAAATTCTACTTTAGAAAAAATGTCCTTACGAACTGCACTCGTCAGAAAATGTGAATCTACGATGTATAGACTAGGTAACGACACTACTAAGTGAGGCACAAGTGCATCAAGAACTGAAGTAGAACTGGTTTAACTGTTTGTACAGATACCAGCATTTTTCAGGCCTAAATGAATGTACTTCATACTCGTAGATAGATACATCTAAATCAATTCTGACGGTCACGCTCACATTGATAGATACAAATTTAAAAAAAACTTGCCACAATTTATAAACCCAAGTTTGCAAAACAAAGCCCAGAACCCTTCTCAGCTGAAGCTTATCAAGGATCCGCTGTTCGGCTTGCTGAGATGCCTCTGAACTGTGTTCTGTACTTTAAGTTATCAATAAAATGAGCAAATTTAACATGTTTAGAGCTTACATCTTGATGCCTAAACTTGGATAAGAGAAACTATTAGAATAATCCTGGAAAATTGATCTATTTACTCATATGCAAGCGAATTCTATATGAGTAGCCTAGATTAATGGTTTTTATAGAGAAATTCATAGAAGTTTAAAAGAATGGTCATGAAAAAAATGTAAGCTTACTATTTTTTTTTTCTTTTTTTCTTTAGATCCAGGTAGATTAGAACGAGTAAACCATGTATGCTATAAAGAAGCTATACCGTAGTGTGCACGTTAATGTCCATCACTGGCCTTGAAGGATACTTTTATCTAATTCACCCGCACCTACAGCAAGAGATTAGTAAGGATAATATACTACGATTAGAAAGCTTATTAAGTAATGTTAAAAATAGTTTCGGATCTCATTTTAAAGAATTGTTCATAACTCTAACCAAAACAGTATATGTACATCTTATTTGCGGAACTGACCAGAAAATAATTCGCATCAAACTTCATGATAATTTTTCGTGCAAACTGTTAAAAGAAGCAAAAAAAGATACAACTTTCGGAACAAGAACTAGATTAATATAACGATTAGCAGACGTACGTGCACATGTAGATCACTATTTAGGCAACCATGGCTTTCAAGCAGATGCCAAAACTCCTAGTAATCTCAGAGATCTAGGTTAAATAATCAGGCATAAAAACATTAAATCAATAGGCTCCAAACATAGCAGGAATCAAATCCATCTCATCCACTTGAAAAACTTTTCAACATAATCCTGCGCAAAACAAAAAAAAAATAACAGATTCGATCACATATGTACGTACATACGTAAGTATATAGATATTACTCACATATCGATTGAGTTCTTGTTCTCGTTTTGCAATTGGTTAAAACCAAAAAAAGATATCAATTCCATTGAATACCAAAAACACAAAAGTATTAGCGGTAATAAATCACACTAAGATCGATAAAACGGTTTCCTTCCTGTGAAAAGTTCTAAGTGAAATGCATGTCTATTTGAATAGAAAAGGAACAAAAATGCTTTCGCTTTCGTTACATATGCATCAGGAGCAGCACCAATGCCATACTGCACACACACACTGAGAACAAAGTCATGATATTTCACAATTTTTCATTTATTCAACTGACATAGCGAACTGGAGCTTCCGTCGCAAATCTTTTTGCTAGTTTTACCCGAGAGCTATTTTCTATCGCACGTATCTGCAATTGAATTCTCCTTGAGTAAAAGAAGAAACGTAGAGAAAAGTTTTTAGCATTGTGAGTTCTTGTGTGTGGCTCCCGTGCAAAGAAACTTCACAAAAATATATTCAAAGAGAACAAAATTCGAATATTTTACTAACTTACGTTTTCTTGTAGGCTTTGCGTGAAAAAACAAGTAAAAAAAAATCTGTCAAATGTAGGACATTCAAGGTTTAGATAGGGTGCTCTCAAATGAAATGCTATTATTAAAAATATATTTGGCACAAGAAGTTCATGGGACCTAGAGCCTAGATTCTGGCATCCATTCGCGTTAAGCGTGTAATATTCTTCACACAAATGGAAGGGGTCTACTATTTAATCCTGTATCTGACGGATAATTTTTTTTTACAAACCTCCTTCTCAGTAGTCCGATGCATTACCACATACTACATAGAAGGAAAACTGCCATTGACAATTGTGATCAAAAGTGGAATCCAGCAAGGATATATTCCTTTTTCATTATAATTATTATCGGTATTCAAAAGAAGGAACTTAGTGAACCCTAATATCATTCCCAACTAATTATACTACGTCTGCTTACTTTTTCATAGGATTATGGATCTACACCAACTGACGTTTAATTTGAAGAGAGATGCACGTTTCGTGGTCTCTAGAATAGATAGGTTTTAATATCCAGAAAGAATTGTGTCAACTGATGCTAAATGATATTTCGAATACAGCATTCTACCATTGTGCTCAACATGCCAACACCAATTGGTAGATACTAGTATGCCTTTTAGTCCTACCTACATATAGATGACAAATATTTTTCTAGGTAAGTCCTAGAAAAAAAATCAGTGAATTGTAGACCATCCGCATACTTTAAAACCAACATTCATGAACTGACGCCCGAACTAGAAGAAAACGTGTAGTGTCACTGAAAGTGCAATTTGAAATTACTGCAGCAAAGGTTTTCCAAGCAAGCTTTTGCTTTTAGGAAAAAGATGAACTATCATTCTACTTCCTCTATCTTGTAGTAGATCAGATAGATTGCAAGGCCAGAATCAACATAGAAGGTAGTATACTCCATTCTTCCAATGCACAGAAGATATCATATCCTTTCAAGTTCCCAGCGATCCATTTTAGAGGTGTTCACAGAAACTGGAGTGAACATTTTTGTCTACAACAAAGAAGTCCCTATTCACCGCCTAGGATTAAACTTCACTATCGGCTGATACATTTTTCACCCTTGTCGGTGTAATGGACCTACGTTAGTAGGAAGTAATATAGACGATTAAAATTATTATGATTATAGACAGGATAAAACAAGCATAATGGGGAGTAGTATGTGTAGTCATTTGTTTAAGTGAATTTCACACGTCACATCACATGAAGTAAACTTATTAATTTTCACAAATTTGTCTAGTGTATAGGGGTCAGTATAGACCCCTTTTTTTTCAGAAAGCAATCTGTCTAGCCTTTATCAGTAAATGAAACAAACTGATACTATATAATAAAATATTCAATATCTCTGTAGCTTATATTGATTTCTTTATCATCGAATTATATCAATTTCCTTTTCACAAAAAAAAAATTGATACTACTCCAGTTATCCTGTTTAAAGAAAAAGGAAGAAAAATTGTAAAAAATGTCTTCACCATGATGAATTTTATGCTGATAAAGCAGTTTATTTGTACATGATGCAAAGTACATACCATGTCCTTGGGCGAGTAACGACATGCTCTATATCACATATGCAAACATAATAGATTTCAATAGAATCCTTTTATTTGACATGCGAATAAAAATTCAATCGATACCCAAAGAAATCTCTACATAGGCGTATGTACTTATCTGTGAATAGAACAGGCTACCCATTACGAATGCAAAAGCGTAGGTAGTTGTACTTCGGTTTTTGAGGTTTATATGTATGGCGAAGTGTGCGTGTTCTTTTGTATAATGCGGTTTATAATTTCGTACATTTTCCAAGAAAAATCTACAAATGAAATCGTTACCTAAGATGCTTAAAAAAAATTTCAATAAAATAGGATATACTCCAGTAAACCTTTTATTCCACTTATAAACCCTATAATTCTTTGAAAAGTACTCGATAAGAGGTTTATAAGTTTGAACTTATTTACCAATCCCTCGTTTTGAGATAGTTTAAAGTGCTTATAAAAATTAGTAGTGGATTACGAAAAATGGTATGAGATATGGACATTCATTGATATTTCATTTCGTTTATAATCCTGGCAGAAAAGTTACAACTGATGAAGTTGTGTTTGGGTTTTGCTTGAACTCTTAGCAACTATACAGACTGCTCCATTTTGTACTTCCTATTGAGTCAGAATTATAGTTGATTGATTGTTTGGAGAATATCAACTATTCACAATAAACTTGAGACACAGTCTAACTATAATTTTTCAAACTACCCTTTGAGTTTTCTAAATTATTATAGTACCTAGAACTAAAAACAAAATCGGGCATCTCGACTAAGTAACAATCATCAACTCAAAAATTTCGAATTAAAAGCATGAGAATGCCAATGCGGGATGATAGGAAATATTTCCATTTACAACGACGAAGTATCTCTGCAAACTTGACTGAAATCCGAGCACTAAGGAGGACCAGATACAATCGCTACGTAGATCGCAGTTTAAGGTCACAATGATAATATGGTACTTAAATGCTGCTCCTTCAGTCAAGTACTGTAAAGTTTTGAAAGCATACAATGTGTCCTCTGACTAAACTGATGTTTCAATGGACCAATAAACCTTAAATCAACTTAGTATTCCGATAAGCTGTAAAGCCAATCTTCAAAAATTACCAGAATGCAAAAAAAAAATAATTTCACTTAACATAGATTTAAAAATGTCCATTCTGGAGTGCTTTAGTAAATTACTTCCTTCTTTATACATATATATGTAGTAGTAAATGCAAATGTAATGCAAATCTTATTGCAGGAAATCTTAATTGAAAATTAATTAATACTCCATGCAGAGGCAGCGATCGTAACAAAAGATATAGTTGATGTAATAGTGCGATATGGGAGTGAGGAAAACCAGCGACTGCGGTTTGCCCTTAAGGTACAAGGGTTTCAATTATGCACAGGTGTTAATGTAGCCCCGTAAATTGCAGAAATTGGTATACCTCAATGTCGACCGCATTTCCTCCCACTGGTAACAGCTTCATTAATTCACTTACTCCAAAATGAAAGTTATTTAACTCACTGATTAATATGCTGCCGCGGTTTCTGTAGGTAACGCAAAATGTGGCGCAAAAGTTGGTAAGTCATTTTGTTATTTTACCAGAGTGACGAAGCTGGTTTGTATGTGCGGTGGCGTATACTTGCCTTTTTTTTTTGATAATTTTTTTATGGTACGAGAAGGTGTTCCTATACACCAACGTGATATTGAAGACAGCTGCTCCATTTATTTTTATTTAGTTTTTGTCTTCGGGACATAAACTATTTTTCCAATCAAGGTTGTGGTGTGAATGTGTTTCCTCCAGGACCTTGCACAGAGTGTGGTGTAAATCAAGGAAAGTTGTTCGTAATTTTACTTTGTCATTTCGAATATCTACTTAAGTATTTTTCTCCTACACCTTCCCAACTATGTATTTTGTTGAGTATTTTTGCATATACGGATACTATCAAGAGAAAGTTATTTTAATGTGCACAACTGCTTATACCACAAGCAGTCAAGGGTTATACATAGTTTAGAAATTTATCAAAATCATTTCAGATAACGAACTTCCTTACAAAATACGAGTAAATGCCTTCTATTGATGGAATTTCGACAAACTATTCGCATTCATGCTGAAGCTAACATTCATGCATTGTTAATGCAACTTATCAAAGTCACCCTTAAGTTTCTATAGAAATTTCTATACCCGGATTTATTACTCGGAAAACTTTATCAAAGCACAAACATTTCGCTTATTCTGAATATACATCTGTCTATATGCATAACGTCGTCTTCATAATCATATTTGAAGGAAACATCGTTTAGCAAATTGTATTTAAGTGCAAATTTACTACTTAATCGGATTTCCACTTTGAAAAAAAAAATCCAATACCATAAAGACTAATCCGTAGTATTTACAGATTCGCATTTTCACTGAGCTGTTTTGGACTTTTTAAAGTAATTTAATGGAGACAAAATATTATATCGTTATGCTGTAGACTTGGGGGGCATAAATACTTTTTCTAACGTGAATATTAAAATGTAAAGGATCTCATCATTTGGGAATTCATTTAGTAGGCTTAATCTTCAGTTTTCATACAAAATAAAAATTATTTGAGTTTAAGACATTTGGGAGAAGGGATTTATGAAAATATTTATTGCAAAATATTGTGGAAATTAAAACATTAATTTGGCAATTCATAGTGAAAGAGAAAGAGGAAGGATTTTACGTAGATTAGTAAATGGGTGTCTTGTGACATAAGTAATTCCATTCATTGTTTTGCCCATCTTAATATCCTGGAGACCTGTAAAAATAAACCACTGATTAAAAATTCCCAGATAACTGTTAATGGTTCTAGTTCTTTTAAAGCCAGATAGCGAAATGAATCTAAGAAAGTCTTTGAGCTCAATTTTACCGTAGGTTTATCAATTTCGTGGAAAAGTGACTGCCGAAGGTAGGACATTATCACGGGTACGTACTATTTCTTTCTCGTCCTGTAGGTTCTGCAATAATTATGTGCTCGATGGACACGTTCTCAATAGACATTTTTTGGATCTCAGAGGAATTTTCAGAAAGGGGAGAGTGTTTGAATTATACAACAACAACTCTTTTTTTGCGAGTTTGTTTGCTCTTCCATTTATATCCATATGGCCTGGCACTCACCATAAGATAACCGTATTGGTTCTGGATCATCAAGATAGCGGTGTCATTTTCATGGATCCTAGGATCTTGATGCAGGCTTATTTCTGAATTTTCTGGTTAGTTCCACGAAGTGGTAGCAACAATCACTTCTCAAACATCGCAGGTACTATGTTTATACTATGTATACTATGAAGCAATTAAGACGCTTAGAAAGAAATCGGATCTAGGTACAACAGGAACATAACTCGAGGTGGTTACGATGGAATGTTTAATGCCGAGTAATGCCGCAGTGGCCGACTGCGGTGACTTCAGTCAAAAAAATTCGCCATACTGTTATAAAAGTATCAGCAGAAGATTCTCAAAATAAAGGTTTTTTGTTTTAATAGTTGTTCTAGAAACAAAACAATAAAGATAAAAAGATACTAACGTTCTGTACATTCTCAATACCTAGAATCCTTATGGAGGGTCTCCAAAAAAACAGAAAATTTAAATTTTTGAAAGCTTGGCTGAGTTCCAAAATATAAAAAAAATAGTGTCGATGCGGTAGTGCTATTCTTTTGATGCGCATCTGCAACGCAACTTCGATAATTTGTATACTTGTGCAGTGTGCACAAGTTAGATGTTTCGGAACGTAGTTTATACAAAGCAGTCAATTGCCAAAATTAAAATGACGAACTTTGAAAAAAAAATAAATTTAAATGAGTGATTTGAATGTCAAATGAAAGCATCCAAAAAAATTATCGATGCATAGTTTGCTCAATTGCTGCGTGTCGATAACGTTTAGAATACGTTTACTTTCTTTCTTTTTCATTTGATTTTTGGAACTTATGACTTTGCATCTGTGATGCATCTGATACATTTTGGAACTCACCCCTAGATACAAAATACGATTATATTTGAGCTTTATTTCATTCGAAACGTTCACTTTTACCTGCTTACACAAAAGTACTACTAAACAAAAAAATTATTAGACATTCATCGTGTACCGACCACCCAGAAGATTCAGTCTTATTATTAAGTTTGATCCATAGCTTGTGGGGGATATGTGGGAGTTTTCTTTGAAAAAACAATCTCGCCAATAACATCTTAAATTAGAAGTGATATTTTTAATTGAAGGTGCACAATGTCATGCCCACTAATATTCCCTGCTTTTATTAGAAAACAGGCGTATTTTGCTTGCCAAATTATTGAATGTTTCTATTTTGAGTTACCACAGTTCTGCCAAAAGGGTATCTCCCTTTTATACGATGTCAAAAAGGATATGTTTTGAGCCTTTCCACGAGAAAAAAAATAAAAATGTTAGCAGTGGAATTAAACCTAAGTGGAAACGAAAACAAATATTTTGAATCTAAACCCACGCCGAATTAATTAACTAGATACAAATACATAAATGAAAACACAAAACAGGACCACCAATTATATCATTAGCGGATGTTAATTATTTAATATTGGAACTCAGAAAATCAATGCCTTATGATGAAGTAGTAGATGATGGTGAATGTGTTTTCATCGATTTTTTATTTTAGGAGTAAGCTGATTTATGATTTAAAACATAAATATTACATAATTTGACCATGGTCGAAAGGATTTCTTTTCATTTTCACACAGTGAAATTGTTATCGAACGTAATAACACGATATTATTAGATATTCAGTAATCGAGACGAAAAGAATAAGACTTCTTCCGTATCCCCGCACTTTATGGGCATTATCTACTTCATGAGCTGAGCAATTTCCTAGTTTCAAGCGGCTGCGTATTAGCCAAGTTCAACATCTACATTTTAGTTATATTTTCAGATTGCTTTGTTAATATATACCCTTGATATATAGGAATATCCTCTATGCCCATCCTAAAAATCCTCTTCTGAACCATTCGTATTATCAGTGCTGTATTCTTTACACAAATGGAAGGAGCCTACTGTTTAATGCCGTATCCGAAGGGCAATTTTTATTTGAAAAGCTTTTTCATGTCAGTTATACTCTCAGATGTTTTTACAGATGATCGCGAAAGGTGAGGACGTGAAAGAAATTTTAGGTGTTGCCTGAGGATTGAACCTCGAGCCCTTCGCTCCGTAGTCCAACGCACTAACCACTTCAACCACGGCGCCCACAAATAAACGGGAAAACAAAAAAAAAAAAAAACAAGACAAATTATTCATATGACACGACTTAACGTGACAAGCACAGCTACAGACTTCAAATGACGACGAATTGAACATCACTATGTATAACAAATAGCAATTCATCTCAACTGATATCTCCTCTCTCTATTTTTGATAAGATCCATATCGATACCGCGAGGAAGAATCTCTTCCTCCTCCCGAACCAAGTGACGTAGGCTTTGACACGAATTGCTTAACGAATCAGAAATCGATGAGGCGAACCTGAATCTGCCCAAATCTCTATACAAGAAAAGACTCGCGGCTTCATCAGGGCTTTTGGTAGGTTTCTTAAAGGAAATTGCAGCGGCTGAGACAAAAATAAACTTGTCTGTAGTATCTTTCAAGCCGAAGTCTTGGCCATTGAAAAAGCAGCACAGACTATACATATAAGAAAACTAAATCCATAGACCGAAAAGCAAGGGAAAAGATGAATACCTCCTGGGCAACTAGAGGTGTCTTTGAACAAAAAAGAAATCAGCATCATGATAGGTATACTAACTGAACACTGCCCGATAGATGCAATGGGTGTTAGACTAGGCATCAGATTGCCAAATTACTGCAGGAGCTGGCACGATGTACATTGAAGAACTGAAACTTACTATGTGACTATCCCAACCTCCAAACTCGCTTTCGCTACATAGGAAACGTATTTTTTGGAGAACTGAAGGATCTGGTATAAGTCCCTCTCTGAAACATGATATATTTCATCAAGAGCACAGGTTAGTTTGACTCAAGACCAATCGAAATGCAACCAAACTAGATATGGTACCACAATACCATGGTACCATGGTGCATTATTCTACATACCATACCATACCATATCATAGTATATACCCATTTATTTATATTGGGGCCCTAGCAGTGCATTCCTTATTAGGAAACTTCTCCAGCAATATCTGTAGAAGTTGTATCGATAAAGGAGGAGGAAGAGTATACATAGTCTCTACTCACATTCAGTGTAATTGCACTGTGCTATTCCCATTAGGAAAAAAAAATCTTAGGCAACTACTTCTTCAACGCCCTAGGAAACCAATCAGATCTCGATATCTGGGTCCATTATTTGGGATACTCAAATTAGATTGGAACTTCAATCCGACTGCTTAAAAATATAGACAACTAAGGTATTCGTATATTCTCAGTGCTATCTCCTAGTCTAGATACGTCGTGAAGGTCATGAGTATGGTACGATTCGGTTTATTTAACAACTAGTTGGAGCTGAATCTGCCTAACCTAAGATAGAGTTACAAGAAAAATTTAAAATTCCTCAAAATTGCTTAGATTGTCATTTCTACTCATGTTTTGTTTTTCTTTTCTGTTGTACATTTCCTTATTATATTTCCTTGTTTTAATTTGTAATTTTAAAAAGATCTAAAAAATGTTTTTTTTTTATGGAACCCTTATATGTTTAAATTTGTTGTTATTGTCTAGATATAGAGGCGTACTACCATTAGAGTACTATTTTCTAGTGTGATGAGAACTATCGTAACGCCTAAAGGGAGTATACTGGTTAAGACTGAGAGGATATTGATTCTATGAATTATCTATTACTCTTCACACTGGAACAATTTGCCTACTTAACTTGATTGACATGATACTAATTATTTATTAAAATCAATTGCCGATTATTGTCTAGGACAAAAAGTTCTAGGTTTTCCTTTTTAAGTTTGTTAGAAAATATACGAAAGTAAATATATTAATAAAGTCCTGCGAAAGCAAACAAATTGGTTTTGCTAAAATGAGTGAAAACGCCTAAGGAGATACAAATAAAAACAAGTATGTCTTTAAGGCTCATATGTAAAAAGTTTCTCGCCTACCCTAGTTATTATCAAATTATTTATTTAGTATTCACTTTGTATAAGGTCAGCTTTGACTAACATAAATATTTTGGTGTAAGGCATTTGAAAATACTACATGTGGGTTGTCTCCAATTGTAAGGTAAAGTGCAGACATTTATACAGTATTATTTTCCTTTCAAGTTCATTTTCGGTTTACGAAATTGGTCAAATCAATTTTCTGCTTTATTCTTCTGCCCCAGGCTGGTAAGAGAACGTACATATGTGGAGGCGTACATAATTTCCGTTGCTTTACGAATCGTATAACAATCTACATATGAGAAAAGGACGAAATTTAATGTGTAGGCTTCAAAGTATGTAAAGAAGTTGAAAATGGAGTTGTGAAGTTTGGAGGGTCAAATCTATCAACTATCAATGTTGCATGAAGGATATGGTGGCGAAACGTTTGCATTTACATTATCCTGGGATTTAATCCTGCTGCCGCCTACCATAAAAACAGAAATTCTTAATTTCGGGACAAAGTAAAAAGACAAACCACCTTGTTTACAGTCAAAGGTCTAGTTTGTTTCAATGTAAATAATATTCATTTGTGTGTGTATCTCCCTTATTTCCTAATTGCGTTGGATCCTTCTAAACAAGTGCTGTTGACAATTTTCCTTTTTCACTGTAAATCCCGTCAAAGAGTTCTACGTAGGCACGGTTTGAGCGCCTACTGTAAAATTGAGAAAGTCGACAACGCAATAAGTAGTCGAGATTACTTTTGACTTTTTCTTCTCTGATGCAAAAACATGTACGGGATTACGGCTTACATAGAATTTATTGCTACATACTTGTTTTTATTAAACTAAAAGCATCCAATTAAATAAAAAGAAATGCAATTCGATTTTCCAGAGAGTACTACTTACCTACGTCAACTAAAGCAGTTTGGGTATGTACATTCGTTTCCATCATACGAGCATTTCCAACAGAAGGATATTTGATGATTAGAAATTTCCCAAAACATTGAGATGGAAATTTTCACCACGGTTGCTCAGTTTAGGTGAAAATCTAGCGAGAGCTTTTATAATTTTACACACCCAAAACTGGAAAGCCACAGCGGTCCAAGTAGAATGCCTAAGCATCCCCCCTTTCGCTTCCGAGATCTTAGGGTTGGTTAGCCTCTCAATAACGCAATATTTTTTGGAAAAATTGTTGTTACTCTCTTCACCATGGCCATTTTCCATGTGCGTAACGAAATGTTTCGTTCAATACTCACTGATGGACATTTTCCGCATGCATATGCATCGGTATGTTGAAGAGCTGATGTAATTGTTTTTATATCATCTAGACCCGAAGCCTGAGTAGAAGGTTCCATTGCATCCTCCTCTTTTAGGGTTTTCTGTTTTATTTTTTCCACAAATTGTGTTGTTCGTCATAGTTTTCCAAGGTCTCTAAGTATGCAACAATACGAATCCTTCAAATAAATTCGATAAATTTCGACTTCGATATGTCTAGAGTGACGCGATTAACCTTTGTATCCTTCACATGCCTTGTATCCATATCAATCTACGTTTTCTTGTCTCCTTTTACAATTTTACGATTCGTTGTCATGAAAAAAAAACCAAACCTTTGAGTACAAAAATGGGTATTGTGCTTCAGAATGCCGCTTCTGCTTTTTAAGCTTTTAGTTGGATCCTTCCACAGTTTTGTGTATGTGCGAGTATGTGTTCACATTCCGTTTTTTGTCTTTTTTTTTCGTTATTCACCAAAATTGCCGACAATTTCCATTTTCATAATGAAAGGACACTTTCCCTCGCTCATCATGATAAATTGTGGATTTATTTGAAGGATATAAGTTTTTTGTTTTTTTTTTTTGCTTTTGCTGAGGCTTTTGTCTCTGCAGCCTCTTTATCTTGTGCTTAAATGGCACCCAGTGATTTAGTAAGTTCATTCCTACACACACATAATAATATTATCTTTTCTTATGAATGGGAGAGTGAATGATTGCGATTGGTATGGTGTGATGTAGACTGTGGACACAGAATCGTTTTGTGGGCGAATTTTGTGTGAAAGGAATGGAAACTTTGTGTAGAGACAATTTAAGATAGAGTATAGTGTGTTTGAGCTCTTGAAATTAATCAAAATCTTTTTAATGTAAATTGGGCGTTGTGAAATATGTTGGAAGATAATTGCTAAAGGTCGGTTTGAAGTGGACAATTCCCGTAGACAGGAATATGAGCAATTTGAAAAAATTTACTTTCGTTTATCAATGCTTTTATAAAATATCTACAAAATTGCTAAAGAAGTAAATATACAATTTTTTGATTGCATTCAACTCTTAACGTTGATCCTGTATTCAACGTGTCCGTTGGTCTTCCATTGTGTTATTTGTCAGGGGGCACTACTAAGCGGTAACACAAAACAGGACATAAGATCAACGAGTGCGCGAAATGCGTCTCATCTCGCCAAACAATCAGCCAGTCTATAGTATTTGTTGATATATGTACATAGATGCAAGAAGTTTGAAGAAATTGACACTTTTAGGATGAAAGGACCATTACAACCACAGAGCTGCAGTCTGCTCAGCATTTTGTATAGTACCATGTCCGAAATATTCCATAAATACATGAAACTGAGCCTTGAGCCAACGTACACAATATATGGAGGTATTCCACACAGTTTTGAGAGGTATTCTATGCTCATTCATCACCCGCTTACCACCGTTTCATCACCATATCAAACAACGAAAAATAGTTGCACTAACCCACCCGCTTTCCGGTTATAAATAACACAAACATGACCGCATACGTCACCACCTCAGACAACTACAACCACAAAATCCACCAGTAGTATTCCACCAATCAACAGCCTATGTACAGCAGCGAAAAAAACCGCATTGTCCTTCACTATTCCATCACGTCGAGCACAATACCTGAAAGATGAAGGAGATATTAACTGCATTCGCCAATATACTTATCAAGGTGCTTCGCCCTGGGGATCACCAGTTGAATTTTTCAGGACTACAAGTGTCATCAGTATCACGACAGAAAACTCCAACAGATCGGTAGTCTTGAATGTATGTTTAGCGAGGAATGCAAATATAAACTCGAATAAAAAAGGAGGTTTTCGACTTACTTCACTGGACATATTCCATATCAGTACATGAAAATTTTTAAATTCATGCTTATTATTGATTTCCTCATTTTTTTGGAAATACTGAGTCATAAATACATGGCATTGTGGACAAGCAGATATGATGGAATTTCATCTCATTTCTTAGAACTTATAGATCCAAGACAATGTACAAAGTTGTATACAAAAGAATGGGCCAAAGGACTGTGGGCTTGTCCATGGCTCACACCGTTTATAGAAATGCCTGTGCAGTAATTATAATCCTCGATTTTGCATGGAGTTTTGGATAATACGTTCATATGCCAAAACAACATTACCCTTCAATAAGTACATTGTATCTATGCGCCTTCATTTTGCAGCCACTTTCGAAAAATTCTGGTGTCAAATAATAGCATAACCTCGCCATAGAGATTGGAGCAAAAACTTTATGTGTAGAAAATAAATGTTCCTTCTAGGAGTTGTTCTATTTGATAATTTCAACAATTACTTCAACATACTTCAGTTCAAAAACCGCTAGGTTCCCAGTTTTCACAATAAACCTCCTTTGGTGACCGCCACTCTAAGCAAAGGTCCTGCGCCACTCGTCGTACTGATCACTACTAGAAACAAAAGAAGTTCAGGTATTTGTATTTGAATTTTTTAAGTACAAGTGCCAAATAATTGTACTTGTACTTAAAAAAAACGTACAAGGTACATAATTGTACTTGTTCTGGTACTTGTATTTGAATTTTACAATCCTAGTTAAAATTGTATCTGAACTAAAGCAAGGGGTTCCTAGTTCTATTGTTGTTATTAGTTTCGAATCAAATTTCTTTGGATTTCAAAATGTGTAATGATCGAAATCTCAATACTTTACTACTTTTCTGCTTAATCATTTGTAAACGGAGGATAGGTATAAGTACTTTCATGTTTGAGTCACTTTTAACACTTAGCTAAGCAGTCCATGCAAATTTCTGGTGAAATTTTGAGTTTTTATCACTTAGAGGAGGTAGCAGAATGTCCTTAAGAGTTAGGTCAATAAGGAAAAGCGGATAAGTAAAGCTTTATTTCTTATACCTACATGTCAATAAGTATTTCCATCATGAAGTATGCACTTCAAACGGCAATCGTTCATCTCCCTTATAACTTCAAAGTCATGTAACCAATACGATGACCCTGAATATTCAAAACGCCTCAAAGAAGCATAATCACCAGACAGATAAACAGCTCTTCCAAATAATAAAATTGTTGACGTTAATCCCTGAATCCCTCGTAAAAAATAAATTGTCTACAATTGAAGATATGCTCTCATGTGCTTGCTATCAACAATACACTCAATTAGCATTGTCCTTTTTTCGAAATACAAATCCAAAATTCTCAAATTCCAGACAGGTCCACAGGGATAATTTTTACTTTTCCCCTACCATACTCCTGCTTTTTGTTAAAGATTTAATGCAAAATTTCAACTATTTTGAGGCACGTACAGTATCCGAATTGACACCAAATGCTTCTATCGAAGACATTAGAATTTTGAGATGTCATTTATTAATGTTTACAAAGAAGGGAAAAAAGCAAAATTTGCTTGTCTTTGTTGATTGTACCAGCCACCCCCATTTGTCCTGTAGGTACCGCTCGTCATTCGCTTCGCATGGATGGAACCATTATGGAATTCGGGTTATTCACATCGGCTGACAATGTACAGACAATAACAAATATTTGCCTTATTTCGCATAAAATTTGACAAAGGCAGATACAAACAATGGGCTTGGCAGGCATAGCGAGGATTGTCGGAAATAGTTTCTATATATACACTCCCACTCCTTCGTTTCTCCAGATAGGGAATGTTCTAATGAAAGTTGTAATAGGGAATGGGCTCCTGCAGCCGATGGGTGTACGTATACAGTACAACTGTATTGTGTTCTGTAAACAATTGAACGACAAATTGTACGTATGTACATTTAATTTTGGATAAAATATTTTCTTAAAGCTGATCTACGCTGCTGATGACATGCGGGTAGAAGCTTAAATGAAGTACGTACTGCCACTGTTTTATAAATGATGACACAGGTATTACAGAATGTTCACTACTGTTGAGGGATTTACAATAATTGAAAATGGATCCCAATTTTGGGCCTGACTACATGAATATACACATAAGGATATCACATAGTGCTTTGGCGCCACTTAGAACAATACAGTATGAAGAGTCAAGTGATATGACCTTCTGTTAGACATGTCTACTCCGATACATGTAAGTAAGATAATGTATGGTTAACTTGGAAGAATGCCAAATTGCAGATGGTCAAGGATATGATCTCCAAAATTATTAAGTGCCAATAGCATAGACCTACTCCTACCTCTCTGCGGTGCCATCTGGAAATATCTCAGATTGTGCAGATAAGGAGACGTATAGTGTGCACTGTGGACAGTAAAGACAGTCTCCGATTATTTATCGATTATTAAATTTACTTTATAAACTCTGCATTTACACAAATTCTATCTTTCTAAAGAAAACCCTCGCTGTCTTCAATCTACGAAAAATGCTTTAGACCTTGAAAATGCTGAAGTGAAACATGATAGCCTCAGATTATAAGAAGATATGATAGCCTGAGATACCTGGGCTAACCGAATAGAAATTTTCCTACACTTACTGGTAGACATATGTATGTATAGAATAATATAGTTCAGTGTTATGCTTTGGCTTATTTTTTTTGATCTTCTTGAAAGGACTTTTGGAGAAAATTATTTTAGGATAATTAATGCATGGCCATACACGGATAGTACAAACATACATGTACTTTTTTTTCTTCTAAAAGCACACCAAAGCATATTTAAATTTTTTTTTTGCCTCAGACAGTACCTATCTCGAATGCAATTTATGTATACAATACATTTATATGTATATTAGACTTACAGTGAGAAGGGATTCAATTTTCTAATTTGCATTACAAAATGGACATCAAAGGACCTGTTGTACATACTTTAACTAAATTGTTATTCAGATTCATGTGCTCTCACAAAGTTTAATTAAACTTATGTATGTATGAGTTTCTCTGAAATGCAATTTCGCAAAGAAGTCCTTGCCAAAACATCTAATAAGATTTAGGTTTCGATTTTCAAATATTATGTAAGCCTTGAACCCTTTTATTTGGGAATTCCTACAGCACTTCATTATACAAAGGAATGTACATTCAGTTAATTGACAATGCAAAGTAATAAAATATTTACATAGCCCTTCAAAAGGAGTGCGAGAAAAATGCATATGACACACATCCTGTACTACACTCTTCGTGTAGAGGACAACTTCCTGAAAAGCTTAATCCGCATTTTTTGGAAACATCGCCCGTTAATTTCATAAAACATGAAAGCTGGGACAAAACAAAAAAAAAAAAAAACAAAAAAAAAAGAAAGGAGAACGAATTTAAAACCTGGTGAATGTTGAAAAGGACTGTGAAATCCTTTAACTTCAACACCCTTTCACAAATAATTAAATTCATGTGCGGGTGTGAACGTAGTCACACGGAGGAAAAGATGGAAGAAGCTGAATGAGCATTCAGGAACATTCGTAGGAAATGTACACTCATAGCACTAGGTGCACTGTATGAATATGGAAGAAGGCACGTAGTAGGTAAAATGTCCTCTAAAGCTGAAGACTATAAGCGTGTTGTTGGTTATGTTGTTGTTATTTTTGCAACACCGCTATAATTTCCGGCTTCAAAACATGCAAAAAGGAACCCAGAGCGAGGAGCTCGCGCTGAGGAGTTCCGGAGGACGAATTTTCACGGCGAAGAGCTTTGTGTCATTATAAATTCGCTATGATGTCTAAAAATGACAAAGAGAATGTTCTTGGTATGAGATACAATGGCGAGCTGGTGTGATGGGTGAAGAATAAAGAATTCACCACTTGACAGGATATTTTCTTATTCCTTTTTTGTTTTCTATGGTTTTTCCTTTTTTGCAAAGTTTGAGTAATTATGATGGAAACATTGTTTCATTTGCATATCAATTAAGCACGTTTTCTTTCATTTTGTTTTCATAAACTGTTAGCAACGAATGTATGAGGCTGGAATTCTACTTCCACGTGGCAGGAAACTGTAAAGGAGAAAACACCGCGCGCGAGTGTTTTCAATTTCATGCTTCACATTAACGCACTTACAGAGGAAAGACATTTTTTTTTTTGAAAGAAAAATCTTCTCTTCACGCAATGCTGAATAAAGTTCGGAAATTTAATATTATAAACGAAAGATAAGTGATTTTAAGGATACGTTCAAATATTCAGTGAATTTGTACCTAGACATTGGTACATGCGAGACATAAAAACCTTTCATTTGTCTCAGAATCGTTTCCGATTCCCCTTAGATATTCTTTTTACTTACAGTAGCCCACTTATGTGCCGGAATGATTGCACTTCTTAATTTACTCAATCGTGTTGTTATGTTTAACGATTTCTGATGCGTAAATCTTGATGATATACATATGTACATATCTATAAAAAGATTCAAACATTTTTGAATTCGTTGAAGTTATCACTAAGTTATAGTAATAGTTCGAAACAGTAGAACAAATTGGCAATGCCATAAAATCCTGTGATACGACAATATAATCATTCCTCTGACATTTAGGACGCACAGTAGTAACTATTATGCTAAGTTTAGTGAACCGTTTTATGGTACATGTGCAGGAAGATTCTCCCAGAAAACTACTATGTACTAGTACATGCACCTTCAAAATCGTCCCTTCCAAGAAAGGGCGAAAATCCATAGATCCATTTTCGTACGAGTAAGGATGCGAGCGGTAACACATACATACATATGTAGCTGCTATGTACAGTTAAGTCTGAAGAGTTTCAAGACAACCTCATAGATGAGTAAGATCAAAAAAAGATTGATCACCTACTTCAACTTCAGATCCTGATATACATATGTACATACAAACAATGCCTACAACGGCTCTAAAAAATACAATCTCTCTATCGGCGTACCACAGCACTCTGTACTCGGTCTGATACTATAGAATGTCATGTATAACATGATACTGTAATATACTCAGCCTGAAATAGTGGGAATTTTTAGTCGAATCATTTTCGTAATTACTGCTAAACTATAAGAAGAAGTGAAGCAGAACAGTATCATCATCAGCAGTGGCTTCCCTTAGCCATTTACACTGATTTAGACTGAGGCGACAAGATGGATCTTTTTATTATCGAAAACAAGGCGTTGCTCTTAACAAAATATCAAACAAAACATCACTACTTGAGTGGGAAATTTAATTGTCTACCTAAACTCCGCTCAAATGGCGCAAAGGTTTGGTAAGTAGTGTGACTGCTTGTGACTTGAACAAGACAAGATCGAGTTCAAGCTTTTAATAAAACTGAAGAAACCCTGTAGAAACACTTTTTATCCCTCCTCTTCACCATTAGAATCTTCGAGTTTCCCTGTCAAACTCCACTTATCCTAGTTTGAGTTACTTGTCTCACTGTATCGTGTCTTTCATAAAAATGATTGAAGCGATAGTCATAGAAAATAATTGGAAATTCTGGAAGGCGGAAACTTAACCTAGATTTCATTTAAAATATCTTACGTATGTACATTCTCTGCTCTCCAATTAATTCTTTCAAGTAGTATTTCATGTACACATATTTCTCCTTAACTTTCTCACCTGGAGGAACATTCTCCTCAATGTTAGCATTGACGACCATTTCACCATCCGCCTCTGTCTGGAATAATCCCAACCATTGTAGTTACAGCAATTTAATTTTTGATAAGAGAGTATGTCAACATCATATGTAGAACTGCATATATGCAAGAATGACCACGGCCACGGTCCGCAACTTTGCAAACAATTACGAGCTGTGAAATTCAATTAAAATTATTTGAACAGAAATCATCTTAACGAAGGTTTTCCAGAACAGGTAAGTGGAACGTTGGTCCCGGTAAAATGCTTCTAATGGCATAAACGGCTTACTATGCCACAGATAGTTCAGCCAACAAAAAGGATTTTCAAAGTGCACCTTTTTGATTTGCATACGGTACGCTGATTGGGCAGGATATCTGTCCAAAAGGAGGGAAATGCTGAGCATTGACTTTTGGTCAGTTTTCCATTCTGTTAATGAAAAAGGCTTTTAACGTTTAGAGATATTGATTAAAATTTTACGAGCTTGTGTTGACTTCGTATGGCTTTTGGTAAGCATAAGCTACCAATTAAAATAAATGGAACTTTAGTTTATAATATTATCCTGCAGTGTACCGATATCGGGGGTTATATTTCGGATGACATAGCATAGCAGAGTAGGATATTTGGACAGTACGCCAAGGAGGTGGATTGTGTGTGCGCTTTTTCACTTTGAATGCATATAACAGCATATACTCTATAGGTATGCATACGATGTAGGAATATGGTGCATGAATGAATTTTCATTACCCATTCTACCAAATTAATACTTATATGGTTATCATCCTGTTGCTTTTTGTTTATTAAATATTTTAGGTTCTACAAAAGCAGTTGTGTAGGTATACATTACAGCAAGACCTTTTAAGGCATTTCAGGGCGAGAGATAGAGAATTTCAGATAAAGTATTACCGCTTGATAGGCACTCATCTTCACCCGGAAAATCAAGGTAATGTCATCAAAATACAATTCTCGAAGTTATTTGAAAACAAATTCAAGTTCCAGTCTATCTTACTTCAACTGGTTATGACTGAGCAATACCTTCGTTTATTGCTCAGCTAGCCTGCACTTTGTGCTCGGCTAGACCAGTTGTTTCACGGTGTATCTGCTCTTCTACCGCTTTTGTTATAATAATAAAGGCAATGTTATCTGCAAAAGTTACAATTTTGACATCTTGGGCATTGGTAGCCTCAACATTCCAGTAATATATTTTTGAAAAAGAAAAGCAGCTGCGGCTGAAGTCTCCTAGTAAGACAGCTGTAGTCAGAGCTGGTTTTAGGTCTCACTCATAATCTTACAATGCACACTTACTATCTTTAAAAAAAACAAACAGATGGAGTATAGGACTTTTGTTTTTTTTTTTGTATGCATCCTTGTACTCTTTTGTAGACCTAAAGGCTACAACCTGTGTTGTACAACCACCCATATTTTTAAGTACGTGTAGGTTTAGACTACAATTGTGATAATTTCAACGTCAAGGGTACAACCTCACGACATACTTCCCTGGGTGGTTCAGTTTTCTCCCTTCTTAAGATCATGTTTTTTGAGTACTCCTGATTCTTCCTTCACTGCTTTGAAACACATCACATAATCATACACATTGTGATTGACATCACCGGTGACATCACAACATATCCTTAAACAACAGCATCCTAGCTACGAGTTAATTTTATAAAAAATCATTCTCTCATATCATTGTCCTTTTTATTTTCTTTTCACAAATTCTCGTGGAAACTCCAAGAGTTATAAATCGATAATCCCCACCACTTGTTCGATTTTAAATGTTCTTTTAATAAGTAGCATATTAGAGATAGAATCTATAGTGTTTGTAACCGAGGTCTTTAACCACATCACATACCTCTTTGAAGTTAAAAAATGTAAAGCGATACACTGGCATATGATTCCTTTGACATCATACTTAAAAGGATTGCTTACAATTCCGAAGCAAACATCAGAAGTACCGACAACTTTCAAACAGATACAATCTGTTCCCGTCAAACGTACATTTACCTGAAGCCCTCCCTATGTTCTTGAATAGCTCTTTTGCATTAAATGCCGACTAGTTATTTTGCCTGTCACTTACGGATTAATTAAAAAGTCCATAGCAACTTTCCATTTCAACGAATTGTAAGGATATTCCAGAAATTTCTAAACTATTTATGGTATCTGAAGAACAGTGACACTAATACCATGTGCAACAGCGAGAACTCTTGACTTCACCCTTAAGCACATAAATGGTCCTCGATTAAATCCCAAAATGCTCCTTCGAGCCCTCATAAATACCCAAAGTCTTGCAATTTAGAGCTCTCACGGCATGTACTCAAATCGAATTGCCAAATCCTTTCTGAGACAGTGCTATACACTTGTTTTGATGGAAACATTTCCTACGGCTATTTGCGTCCGATTGGTTGGTTCCGATTTTCAATGCGAGAAAATCCATCAAAATATGGATTGCATGTGTCCAGAGAGTGTTACCATCATGACTATGACGCAGGATGCGTTGTGTTTTCGAAACTCTTCGGCTATTTAGATCAAAATCCAAAATATTTCATTTACGTTACAAGCAACGATTCGGGCTGACATTGGCAGGATGGGTCCCCGAAACGATTTCAAAATACCAACTACTGTCCTCCTGAAAATTCAGCCACAAGCATTGGTTACTGAAGCTGTATCAGCCAAAATCATTTTACCCCTAAGAGGCTTCTCTAACATACACAGATACAGATACATGCATAAACACCGTAAGGTAAGTGAAATTGTGTCAGAAGTCTGGAAAATGCCACAAATCTGCACAATCAAGCTAAAATGCAAGCAAATTTATTCCTTCATGTCTCTGTGCTTGGTTTTGCGAAAGTGCTCGTGGGAGAACAGAGAATTGCCTGCCTCTGAAATTAAGTGGTACGGCTGAAGTGGAGGCAAGATCCATGGCTTTCTCAGTGATGCCTGTAGAGAAAATTGGATGCAATTTTTCTCTGATGAGTGGTGCGATGCCTGTCGTTTGCTGAAATTGTGTCTCCTTCCATTCAGGAGACACACAATCACGTTAACCGAACTATAACGCAAAGTGATTGTTGCTGACGTTATACTGGTAGCTGATAGAATGGATAAAGGTCATCTTTGGCAAAATTAAATTCATTTAGAATTTATAAGGAAATGCATAGCAGGCACTTTGGAACTCAATGGCGCTGAGTATTTGGGCGAAAATTAACTCGAAGTGAAATGATCCGCAAAATAATACTTGTACGATTTTGGTATATGACTCTATTCATGATTGTCCTATATAAGTGAATTTTAAAGTCGAAGATTAATAGAGAAATATTTGCATTTTATTTGTGATAACGAGAGAAAGGATATGGAGTCAGTAAGCACAATTATTTAGTGACTCAGCTGTGATAACTCAAGTGGATTACCAACACCACCCAGACGTAATAGAACTCCTAAGACCTAAAAGCGAATACAGGACCTAAATAAATAAGTAATCACCCTTTTCAATACATATATCAAAATGGGAGTTATACCTTCAAGTCAGTTGCGTATCTTCAGTTGCCTAATATGGACATCTAAAGAGAATAAGTTGTGGTAGGATGGCATTATTTTAAATAGGTCCTTCTGCTATATAGATTCAGAGAATTTAAATTTTTTGATAACTACTACTAAGGATGTAGTCTTGATCAAACAAAGAAAGATCTGGGGGACGAGCACTCAGGCACAACTGATCCATTGTACTACCAGGAATCTTTATATTCAAGACAAGGATGTTATCGAAGGAATACATGTAAGCTTAATGTATTTATACAAGACAATAACGAGGCCAGTACTCACATATTTAAAGCTGTGAAATGTATCTATAATATGAAAAGCATTGATCACCTGAAAAACGTTGGACTTAAAACAAAAGGGCAGCACAATAGATAAGCACACAATGGTGGCCTGAATCGGAAATGCCTGTGATTCAATTCAACTTTACTTAGACATTTGTTAAATCACAATTCTTTTGATTACATTTTTTAAAACTTTGACCGACGTCAAAGTATTTCTGGTTTAAAGAATCAGCTCTTTTATATTAACATTCCACTTCATAACATATTCGATGGCAGGATAACGCGTTGTCAGGTGACTTCTTTGACACCATTCATGAAGTCTCAAAATTTCAGATCAATATTTAACGACTGAAAAGGGCGACGGCTTACAAAAAAAAAAATGAGAAAAACGTCTTAACGGTCTATTTTTTATTTTTCTTTCTATTTATATCCTTTTGAATAAGCATTTAACTTTCTTTTTTTTTCGAATTTTGCAATTTCATAAATTCTTTTAAGTCTTCTTTGAACTTACGTCAGAGAAACCAAACGAAAATTATGAAAAGGTTATTATTAAATTTAATACAATCCTCCGTACAATCCTTTTTATGTATAAAAAAAATGGACAAAACTGAAATACCATATGATTTGGAGTTGCATTTTCTTCCTTAACCAATACTTACTTAGGTTTCATGTGTGTTTTACGTCACAAAAAATTTGGTGGAAAAAAGGATTAAAATTGAACGCATATCCTGGTGTTTGAAATAGTTAGATTTACATATGTAATGTACATAGAAGGCAGGTATATTTAGATTGGATATAGTCTTTCTTGAAGTATGATAAATTTGGTATTTAAAAATAGCCAATCCAAAAGCACTGATAGATTGTAGCAGTCTTTGTTTCTCATAAGGTCACTAGGTTTCCCTTTTTGTTGATATTTACAAATTCATGGGAATGTTATGCTTTACGGAATAAATATTCAATTTAAAAAAAAACGGGTGGTCTTGGAAACTTGCACCCCCACCCACACGTGTACTCTATGAGTGGGCAGTCTTTCGTATAGTCGCTTGCACAGCATACCAAAATCTTTAAGGCGTTGAATCCATATTTATAGGGCCACTGAAACATCAATGCAAATCGAGTATTACCGGTAAGGTTTTCAGTTCTATAAATGGCACATAAGTGGAGGTTGTACGTGAGATAGTGTATATTGGTTGCATGTCTAGTAGAAAGTCCAATTTCTGGCGATTATTCAGTTTAATTTTTCGGAATATTTGTCGTATATATAGTACAGGCATAAGTCAAACACCCATCTTCAGAATGTCAGTAGTTGGAAGTTAGATGCCCTCCTTTGGTTCTAATTTGATTATCTAATTTGAACCTGCGAGTGAGAGGGGACATATTTTTATTCAGAAGAGAAGTCTACGTTCACTTTCTCCACTTGAATAGATTTGTTCAACAGAAAGCTTTCAAAGTAGGGCCCTATACGAAACTTGAGCGAATACTTTTGATGTCTAATATTTTACAATAGCTGGCGTCTATAGGTGAGTAACATACATAGCTCAGCAGGTCTCCTGTGTGGAGTCATTTTTATCCATGATTTTCGAAAGCATGGTCATTTGTTTAGAAAGCATTTTTCTCTCTTGTTGTGAGTATCGGTTAGATAGTGGCAGTTCTCTATAACAGTTTAAAAAGAATAGGTGCAATTTCTGAGGTATAGTATAGTATAGTTTTTATAGTATAGTTTTCTCCTGTTTCATAAGGAGAACAAGATGGTTGCCTTCCTGGATATGGAAGGAAGCTAGCCAGTTGGGCGGTTCGGTGTGGTTTGGGTGTAAATGCCCACAAAACTGAAATAGTACTCTTCTCCAGAACATATAAAATTACGTTAGTAGATTCCCCCTCTCTCAATGGTATCAGCTTTACTTTCTCTGACAAAGCAAAATATTTGGGTCTTATCCTAGATAGGTACCTAAGATGCAAACCAAACATTCAAGAAAGAGTCAAAGAAAATAGATTGGGGTCTACAACATCGAATAACTTATTGCTTGTACATCTCGGTCATTAAACCGATACTCAAATACAGGGTGATTGCTTGGTGGACCTTAGAAAAAGGTTTAAACCTCGACAAAATAAGTAAGGTCTAGCGTACAGCTTGTCTGTGCCCAAGCGGTGGTCTAAGCACAACTTCCTCTGCGTCACTGGACATTATGTTTCATCTTACCTGATACCCCTGGATATATTTAGAAGACAAATGGCAGCAAGTGCAGCCGTTCGCCTCAAAGCTACTCTACAGTGGTCAAGAAAACAATTTGGCCACACCTCCATTCTGAATAATTTCAAAATTTGTCTCGAAAACAAGGATTACACCACCCCACGTCTTCATTTCAATAAGAACTTCGTCGTCACCATCCCTTCCAGATCGCTCTCAAATAAAGAAGGACTTTTAGAAGAAGAGTCGATTCACTTCTACACTGACGGCTCAAAAACCAGAAACGGAGATGTTTTCTCCTACAGCCTTAATCTTAAGCTCTCCTTCCGTTTTCCAAATTATTGTAGCGTCTTCCAGGCAGAAATTATGGGAATCAAAGAAGTATTATCTTGGGTTAAGGAAAACGTAATATCTGCTAAGGAAACCGTATCTTTTCGGACAGCTATCAAATTCTTGGAGTCGATCTCTATAAATTCTCTAGACTGGCGATTGACTCTCAAAGCTGGATTTAAAATGCTCTAAGAAATTAATTTCTCTCAACAGATTGCATAACGGCACTACAATAAGTGTCATCATTAGACAATGTCTAATAGGTAAGCATGCTGGGCGTTTTTTTTTTGAACGACTTTTATAGAAGCTGCATGGATGGAAAAAAGGATGAAACCATTCCTCACCTTCTTTGTTTCTGGCAAGCCCTCTCCCGAAGAAAGAAGCTTCACTTAGGAGCCGTCTATTATAATTATTTAGGCGATCTGATAAACATAGATATCAAGAGCCTCTTACGCTTCATCAGAAGTTCAAAATGGTTTTGTAGAGTAGGTAGAGAAAAACCTTTTCCTATGATCCATGTGGTATCATAATGGAGTCATTACTGGTCTAATTCTGTTAGAGTTTCTGAGCTGGCAGACAGTTCGACCAAACCTTAGTTCTATTGTCTTTGTTCTCAGACAATGAGGCTTATCAGGCAGCATTTTGCCCACCTATTGGTATATCGAAACTATTCCTCGAACCACTCAAATTATTCGCAGAATTAGTCCAACCTGGTTCTTCTTCACTAAATTTCGATTCATAGCATTAGAAACATAATAGCTGACGGCTCGAGAACAATCGAAAATCAATTCAAAAAACGTCAAGAAACAAGAAACTGCACAGTCTACGTTTCTTGTAAGTTCTATCAATCTACCCAAATACCTTTACGCGGGAATGAAAGGTTTAAATTTTTCCAATTTGCTTAAAGGTTATTTTGAGGTTAAGCTCTATATGCGACAGCTTACTTCTTCCCGGACTTATTCAAACTTTGTATTGAAGGAAGCCCTGTTTAATTGACATTAGAATTATGCTCTGTTCTAAATAGATACCCAACTTCATGATGATGTGATAGCGATGTTCCCTATGAAGATTTATTGAAATCATAGATCAAATTTATAAACCCTACCGATAGATGAAATTCCATAACACATACAGTTGGATATTTTGGACATTTCTATTAAGACTGAAATAATTCCGATTCAACAGTTTGTACAAGCATAAACCCTCTTTGATCTGTGATTCTATGATTTATTAACTTCATATACATACATATGCATTGATTAAAATCAAAAAGACTCACTATTGTAGCGTATTAATGTGCGAAGCCTACAGAGGATATCCAATAGAATTTTGTTTACTCCCAAAACCGACCATTTCGCGGAAGTATTAAAAAGAAAAGGAAAATCCTGCACAACTAAATTAAATTCCCTTAATCCTCTAGGTACCGAATGGAATGAACATCGGATTAAATAAAAGAAGAGAAAAAAAAAATAAGGGAAACCGCCAAACGCTCTCATCGTCCTAAAAATTGGTATTTGCAATGTGTTTTCCCCAAATACGAGTACACTAGCAAGAAGCCAAATGGAGCAGCTGCAATATGCTTTTATTATTCACCAGCGACTGTACCATTCAATACCTTCCTTATTTTTGTTTTTTTTTTGTTTGCAGGAGAACCAAACAAAAAACTGGCGTGATACGGGAGCACCTTTATCGGCAAAATAGTGATGAGATTGCGTCCTGTTTTGTTTTCGTCCATTTGAACAGGTTGAAAACGATAATGTTGTTTTGGTGGCAGGTTATATGGGTATATCAGTGCTTTGGAGAGGAATATTTGTTATTTTTTCTTGTACACACATACATATATAGGTAGCCGCCGTTAACTTATTTCTTGTTTTCATGAGTCGTTTTTATGAGTCTTCGTTTTTATATCCTATCGCAATAGGGTATATTAATTTGAATCTGTATTTTATAGCAAAGAGAAATAAAAGAAATAATTTTAAAGGATCGACTATAGTCCTACAATGACGAAATGTTTGTATGCTCATAGATACTCCTTATTTTTTCAAACACTACCCCACATCTGATTTACGATACGTTCTAAAATAATTTTCAAAATACGAGCCACATTTTACTCTAAAAGCAAAACTATTAAAGCCAAGTTCAATTCGAAACTAAGTTTATCTATTAAAGCTAATGTTAAACAATATAAAATCTTATATAGCAAACCGAACCAATAAAAATAAATAAGGTATCACACAACACCTTGAAGTCCTTTCGTAAGTTTTTTATTGGTTTTCGCTTTTGTTTTTGCTTTTTTCATTTTCAATTTTATAACTTTCAGTTTTATTGGAAGCAATTCATTCTAAAACAGTGGTATGTTATATTAATGTTCGCATTCTGGTCGGTTGACAGTTTACGTCAGGTGGTTTTATTGTGCCCCGGTAAGTGAGTTAAGGTTAATTCTCCAACCGGTAGGTGGAATACATACATACAGTCAAAGGTATAGAGATCCAAATGGGTTTTTGTTGGTTGTGTGTCATCTCAATGGAAGATTTCTTCCTTCAATGGTATTCATGCGGTATTATGGATGAAAAGAATGGTAATTGATTGGACCGCTGTTATTATCGGAAAAATGCTGGAAGATTAAATTTGTGGAATCTTAATGCCATTTGCGGAAATATGCCGAACAAATATATGCCGAATTTTAGAAAAAATATTTTCTGGCGATTTTTAGGGAACCTTAACGGTCAGAAACCTAAACCAATTCGTTCATACACTTATTTTCTCTAAAGAACTTAAATATGGCCTCAATTGCTACTTTCTACTGCATCCGCATCTGGAGAAAACACACAGAAGAGATAACCAGAAAAGCCACGCGGGCTCTGATGATCTGTCGAAGCCTAGCGGGCAAATCCTGGGGATGTAGCCCGACCATCCTTAGGTGGATGTATATTGGTATTGTGAGACCAATGATCGATCACATATGGAGCGATTGCTTAAGCAAAAAGAACCAATCTGGTCACCACGAGGAAGATACTCATTAAGGTGCAAAGACTGGCATCCCTCTGTATCACAGGGGCCATGAGAACTTGTCCAACTGCAGCAATAGAGATACTATTGGAATTGACTCCTTTGCATCTTGTAGTTGAGGACTGTGCAAGGTCAGTCTCTTGTCATATGGGAATAGAGGGTAATGAAATTTCCGACTCCCTAGCAAGAAAAGGAGTATCAGAATGCTTCATAGATCCTGAACCAATCTGCGGAATAGGGGATACTATCCTCAACGTGAACGGACCCTACATAGTCATGTTATGCCTAATATTCATTCATTTTATATTATGCGATAGGAGCAAGCTAGTGCAGAGAACTCATGACCATCATATAGTCCTCTTATTTTGGAAGCAACAAACCCAGCATTGGTCCAATCTTTCAAAACTTTTTTTTTACTTTCTTGCTGCTGCTTTCAATGCTGGCAGTAAATGCTGTTTTCGGAGATCAAGCGACACCCGATCGAAAATATTTCGTCCCACTTGAATCCTTTTTCGAAGGTAATTTTCTTTCGATAATGGAAACAACCTTAGGGCCTAATCTATTAACATTACTTTTCAGACACTGACTCGATTTTCGATTTCTTGTTTTTTTTTGTAAATTGATGTTCAAAATTTGTATAAATATCTGAGTATAGAATGAAATCTTTGTACACGACTCGAGAAATACTACACTCACACGTCCTACGTCTAAGGAATTCTCGTTCAACCTCTAAAAACGCACATCATAGCTAAATGGACTTATTTCGCACATGTAAGCCAAATTTCGCACAGATGTGGTTATGGAGGTCGGATATATGGGTAGAGTTTCAGCTATCAATGCAGTTGATAGGTGCATTAAAAGAAAAGCAAATGTACACCAAGAAATCAGGAGATCAGCAGACTCCCGTATCCCTAAGCCCCAATCCATATCAGTACTCAAAGCTTATACCGGAGGCAATGACGAAAAAAAAAAAACCATCAAAGGTAGTGATAGTGAGTTGTACCCGGTACCATAATGAGTTGTATCCGGTACTCAATTTATTCGTAAAGAAAAAGTAGAAATCGCCATCCTTAGTCAAACATACAAACACATGGACAGCAAACTAGAACTGAAATTTAAAATCCAGTATATTTGACTTCAAATTCGCAACACACTGCATAGGCACTTAATTTAAATCACCTGCACAGAAATTTCTAATAACTCTCAATCAAGTTTTAAATAAAAAAATAAAAAAATATCACAAAATTTAAAAGTATTTAACTCAAAAATATATTCACCTCTATTAGCCCCCGAATGTCCTTTCGTTGAATATTAATAATTCATAACAACACCATTGGGCGAGAAAATCGATGTTTGCATGCGATAATTCTAGAGTTATTCAACTCGTGGGCATAATCGTCGATGCACCATGCTCATGTGTGAAAATGAAAAATAACCTAAGCGCAACACTTGGCAATTAGCAATTAACTAATTGGAGCGCTAATTGGGAGCATGTCGACATGTGTGTGGAATATGATTGACAAATGGGAGAAAAAAAAAATCCTGCATCATGGGAAAAATGAGGAAAAAAATATGGTTCCTGGAAAGTCTGGTTAGTGGATGTATGGGGAGTTCGAAATAATGAAAGGATCTGAGCACCATTATTCAATTTATACATTTATTTTATTTATACACAAGTACTTTTTGTGTGACACTATACCTATAGATTGAAATAATAAAAATATATGAAATAGAGCGCAAAAACAATTTTAAATTTTGTTTAGAGTTGCCACTAAAAGACATCAGGTTTCAAAATATGTATTTAAGTAATGTCTCACCAGCACTTCTACAGTCTTAACCATATATGTATCTAAAGCTGTTGATTTTATTTAAGAATCTTCAGAAGTCGGTCTGATATCACGAAAGTGATATCGTGCCTCATTTGCTTCCTCCGGGCTAATGAACTTTTTTGATATTTTATTTCATATAGCTGGCGGGTGATTTTTTCTTTTTTTTTTCTTCCTAATAAGATAAAAAGTTTTCTTAGCCTTTTGCCTCGTATACCCGAGGGAGTGTGAGTTTGTTAATTGACAGCTGGTGGTAGGTGTATGCATGCAGATAAGCTAGGAATTAGGCAAAGTTTGACGTATTTGTGAAACGTAAGATAGGATCCATGGTTACAATTAGCACAATAATTTAATGTGGGTAATAAATAAAATCTTGTCAGAGCAGACATATTTATCGCAAATAAATTTCCTTTTAATGAAAGTTGTGGTAAATTTTTGAATCCTTGAGGAATGTCGTGGGGTAAAGCCCAAGGGTGTTGTATGACTTTCTTTAAAAATATGCCTACGCTGAAAATGTTTCGGCTTGAGCTTGTTACACCACTAAGATAAGGATAGTCTGTTGGGATTGAAGGGAACATTCTTGGTATAACATGATAGGTATATTCTTCTTAGTTCGACGTTTTGCTGAAAGGTACTCATTCAGTTTCTAGCTATATTATGCTCAAACTGAATATTGTATATTTAATACTCTATAAGGACTATTTTAATTATTTCTTTATGTTACAAACTATGTGCTGAAAAGGTTTGGAGAGGTTAGTCAAAATTCACGTACGCAGATCTACACTGAGGATGCACCCTCTATCTGAAATGAAAATTCTGTGACACTGCGCTTCAAAATCTAGTCGCTAGGAAGGGATACGCCATGGGCATATTCATCAACATCAACAATTGATTGCATGACTCTGCTAGAGTATTGTGGATCAGAGCAATGCTGATGAATAGAACTTTCATTAGATGTTAGGAAAAATTAACTCTCTGTTGCATACTCTCAATAGTTCAAACGTCAACGCTCAGGCATACGCGGATGATGTTGTCATACTTTCTGTCGGGTCATCCGTACAGACTATCTATGCTAACCCGCAGATAGCCTTAGACATGACATGGTCAATGATTGATGCACTAGGAATGGGCTTAAGTAAATCCTTTGAAAACTGCAGTTGTTCTCTTTACAAGAAGGAAGACTGTGACTGGTTTGACTCAGCCAGTGCTAAAAGGCGTCACTATCCAGATCTCAGATAAAGCAAAATATCTATGGGTTATGGTTATATAGGGGTGATCCTGGATAAGAAACTTCTTTGGGCAAAACATGTTAAGTCGAAGACGTCCAAGGCGCTCTCAGTTTTCTGGCAGTGTAAGTTTACTTCTAGTAAGACATGAGGCTTATCACCGAAAAGGGTCCTCTGGATCTATACGGCTATGGTAAGACCTTTTCTAGCTTATGCGTCGGTTGTTTGGTGGAGAGGACTTTGGCGTAAGTATGTGACTGCCTCTTGCACGAAACTCCGGCTGCACGAGAGCTTCCCCGAATACCCGTGGCTCTGCTCCAGATTTACATCCCCTTGATATTCGCATCATGGGCTGCACTATCAAAGCAATCTACTGTCTTAGATGGGGTGGCATTAAGTATCATCCGCACTGAAGTTTCGATGAACTTGCGCGATCCTTATTATCCTATTATCCTACGACCCTGGTTCCATGGATATGCCGTCTGATGTAATGACACCAGCATTTCGGCTGCTGTACGTTCAGGACTGCCTTCAGTCCGAGTCTGAATTTGGAGTGAACTGTACTGTACGAATCCTCACTAATGGCTCCAAAATTAGTCAAATTAGTCAAGTGTGCTTGTGTCTTCGTGGAAACCGACAACACTAGACACCACTACTCATTAGGCAAGCATGCTTCGATTTTTTCAAGTGAAGATCTATGCTATCCTGCCATCTATATTGTTACGAATAGTCGGTCGGAGTATCTGCATCTGTAGCAACAAAAGAATGTCCTACAACCGATATTTAAAAAAAAATGTTTCAAAACAATATATCTATGCTTAGTATCGCTGTATAATGTGACTCTCTATCTCGTAGCAGAATGGACAGTCCTGTTCTATACACACACGCTGTGTAGTCTGCCGTGGTGACATCATTCCTAGTAGTTACAGATCAGAAGTTGTGGTATACTTGATTGGGGCAATACAACTCACACTTTACATTTAATTCTCGATGTCAGTTGTCATAATTTCCATGCAGCTTCCCATCGGAAGATTTTCACAAAACCGGTCTCGGGTGGAATCAATGTTGTGTACATGTTATATAATTTTTAAAAGATAATTTATGATCATTTTATTAAAGCCTTTTTTTATCTTAAATTAAGCGTTTCTATTTAGACAAAATTCTATCTTAAATATTCCGAGGGATATTACAAAAAATAAGCTAGCATCCATCCTGCATGTTCATTACACTTATAACAAAGTTATGACCACACAATCTCTTGCAAACGAATGACAGCCCTGTTGAACAGTGACAGTAAAACTACAGCACCTGTTGAAAACAAAGGAATCATCAAAATAGCTAACAACTTATCATTTCTTTATCCTCCCGCCCCACTACCTATCCTTTTGTCCTACAATAAAGAGCAAACAGTTTTTCCCTCCCGTAGTGTTGAACATTGCAATCAAAACATCAGACGGGCGAAAATAGAAAAAAAAATAAAAATAGAAAAAAAACGTCTAAGGACATACGTAGGACAGTAGAAAGGATACTTTCGGTATGAAAAATGCGAGCAACAACTCTATGTGAAACGTTCAAATGGAATTGTGTCGTATTAATCATTTTAAAGTGAAACATGAAACGATTTTTCTGTATCACACATGTGCACATATAAACCATACCAAGGATGAGTGGTATGGTAGGGAAGACTTTGCCTAGTACTACTACTACCAGTCCATGCCTCGCATTATAAAACACTTGGTTTGAGTTTGATTTTTCATGCGTTCCGTGCTACCTAAACGAGCTTGCTATCACTAACTAACTAGCGGATAGCATTTCTTTTTTTCTCTTCTCTATTAGTTTGAATGTGTGTGTGTGTGCGTCTGTGTTTGTATTGTGGAACTGTAAGGGTGTCCTGTTGAATTGTTTTGCAGGACTTTTTCTACTCATCTCGTTTCGTTTGCTTAACTCGGAACAGAACGTGTGAATTTGAGGTTGAGTGGTGCACAAGAAAACAAATTGTTGGTCATTTAGATAAATGGACAGGGCCTCAACTAGATAGGATTTGTTTCATTTCATTTTTGTCTTATATCCTTTTAACAGCGATGCGAGATGGATGGACGAGAAGTAAGATTAATGTCTAAATGGGTATAGACCGGGTGTGTGTGTGTTTTTCTTCTTTTTTTTTTATTATTATTTTACTTGGTTGTCTACTATGACATCCTACATGAATCAAAGGATTCTTTTCGAAGAGAAGATCCTATGTAGTTATGTGTTTTCTTATTTGACATTGAATTATTGAAAGAATTGATCGTGGGTGGGAGGGAATGTGAAGAGAGAATTAGGTACAAACTTTTCTATTGAAGTGAAAAACTTTGTGGATGTTGGTTCTAAGTGCAAATGGAATCACGTAGAAGGAAATTCCATATAAAGAACTGCATTAGAAAAGTTTAGATGTAATTGGTAAGTTTTCATTTCTATAGTGCATATGTAGGTGTAATGGAAGAAAATAAACACGCATCTTAACGGAAGGAAGGATGATTTATTTTAATGGCTGGTATTTCCTGTAGAGCTTTATGGACATGAAACATTTTTATTTCTATTGTCCACGAGTAAATGGATATCTTTTCATAAAACCCTGATGAGTTAAATTACACAGAATGGCGCAGTGTCATGAATTCATATGTATGTTGGGCCCACTGTATGGTCCGTAAAATTATAATTTAATGAAAAGCGGTCATTACAAAGTGAAAGTGGTATGTACATATGTTTTTCAAATAAAAATTTGGACCATTACTTCACAATATGGTAAGAAGAACAGGTATGAATCATAAACTCTGACCGATGAATCCATAGAGCCTCTTGAGATTAAGAAAATATAAAGAAGTTAAAATAAGAACCTTTGCTGTACCTAGTCTGTGTTGCCCATAGAGGAAAAGGCGTATCACCTAGCTTGTGAAGCATTACCTAACCAATACTAGCTTAAGATTGAATGTATGCTATTTACTTACTGTGTCTGGTATACAAACCATCTTGTCGATTTAATATAGCTGCAGACGTGGTTTATAGGTTTGTCGGACAGTTCTTCGATATCCTGGAAGAAGTATTCTCTCAGGAATTTCTTGGTAGAGGCGTGGACAATGGCAAAGGAAGTTGGTAGCATCTTCTTGGCCGTCCTTATCACTATATCCTCTACAAAGATGTTCTTCGATCAACCGTAGCTTCTTCATGTGATACCGCAGAGTATTGTACCCCGTGGGACATAGAATGGTAGAATTTTTTTTTATTTTTTTTTTAGAGAGATTTTGAACAGTGTTGAGTCCCCTTTCGTCTCTCTTCCACGATCCAATTTAGCCCGAGAGTCTCTCTGAAATTCTCCACAGTTCCTCTCTGCCTTTGATTCCTCGTGTCAACGCTAGCATCTGTATAACAGAAATCTGGTTCATCATCTGGGTATCTACCCAGTGGCTCCCCAGGATCTCCTTTCTTCTGCTAGATAGCGCCGGACACTGAAACAATATATGCGCTGCCGTCCCGCCTTCCTCCAGGCATAGTTCACAAGTGTCATCCTCCAGAAGACCCATCTTCTTTAGGTGATACCCGAAGTTTCCATGACCTGTAGATAACGCTACCACCCATTTCAGTATTCTTTGCCCTAAGCTTTAGAACTTCTCTATGAGTGGTGCCAATCGGCATTTTAATAGTCATTTTCGCCTGCCTGCAACCTTCCACGGTTGACCATATTCTCTGGTGTTCCGTCGCGGTCCAGTTGCTAATTAGGCATCCTAGCATCCCTCTGCCAATTGCAGCGAATGGTTCCGGACCGGAGAACTTCAAGGTTGACCCTTGCTTTGCTAGAGAGTCCGCCTTTTCCTTGCCCTCAGTCCTCAGTCCTCAGTCATCTCATTTCGAGATAGGATGGTAGATAGGGATTTCCTTTCTTTTGTCTCCGTCTGTCGGTTCTTCCTTTATTAAATAAAGGTCACATTTTTCTCATTGTAGCACATGTGCTAAAAGAACTCCTTCTGTTATTTGCTTTCATTAGAGCTTTATACCCCGATTCGTGCCTAAGTGTGCAAAGAAAGATATTTACCGTGTGGTCAGCTTGCTTCATGACCAGAGATCCAGCAGGGTCTTACCAAGAACCTTAAGCTCTTCTCGACAGCACTTCAAAAGCTTCGATTTTAATTCTGTAGCAGATATCGCTTTTATCGCTGTCTGACTGCCAATGAAAAAGATGATATCCTCACGTGGTATTGCCTTCATCGTAGACTCACGCTCAGCTATTGTCACCGCCAGGACCTCTGTTTGGGAAACGCTACTGTAGTTCGGGAGTCTGACTGATTTATATACGCCCAGCGCATCAGAAAATATACATATACATGCTCCTACATCGATGTCCATTTTGGATTCATCAGTATAAACTTCTGCAATTTCTGGATAGAGGGTTGTAAAAGGTCTTATAATGTCAAGATAAGGCGGCATGTAGTCTGTTGCTGTTATATTCCCTACATTCCCTACATACTCCTGAATGATCTTAGCGGGGCCTGATGCATTCGGACCCAACTGTCGGATTGACCTATAATCAGGGCGCTTGTGGCTACCAATTCTTGTATAAAAAGGTCTAACGAGAGTAGTTGTGGCTGACCTTAAGTCATGCCATTGGCTTTGTTCTCAATGCACGCTAGCCTTTGTACTTTCGTGATGTCCTTGGGTTGGTAGCTTTACTCCGAATTTAAGGACCTATAGCAACTAATAGTTTAATTGATTTTTTAACATCCTTTTTTTTGCCATAATACAAACCTTTAAGTAAATAAAACTAAAACTTTCCCTAAGATCTCATGGCAAAGCACGAATTTACATTTTTAAACCTCATAATCGCTTCTGAATTTGTACTTTTCTTAAAAATTCAAGGATGCGTTTTACTCCAGGATTGCAGTTTTTTTTTTTTCTCTAAGCTAAAGTTAAAATTAAAGTTCAATTATTTCCTTTAAAATTCACACGTTCTAAGGAAGTTGCGGTAAGAAATAATTTTTTTTTAACTATCCTTCATTGTGATCTTTGTCGGTTGGGAAGAAAAAAAAAAAAAAAAACGAAAGTCAAAGTCGAGGGAAATCTTTTCATTTTGTTCAAACTAATTAAAAGTTTTCCTTTTTTGGAGATTGAATTCGATATTTTTCTATTTTTCTTTTTTTTTATTCTCTTTTAAAGTTGGGAGCTTACTATTTGAACTGGACCCCAACACTTTGGATCATTTATCCAAGGGAGTTTACCTTCCCCTCAAATGGGTAACAAACTTTGTTCGTGGGTTTTTTTTGCCGGGTTTTTATGCCATTGTAAAGGAAGGCTATTTAATTTTATGACTGGAGTTTTAGTTTCCTACAAAAGAAGGAACTGCAGCTTTTTAATGAATGTCATTTGGAAAATCATATTTTAAATTAGTGGAAAAAATTCTATAGGGTCTACAGTGGTAAGGGAAAATAATACTCTAAAGTGATGTGGCTAACTTAGTCTCAAAAAGAAGATATGTCAGGTTAGAATTTCGTTACAAGACCATATTTTATGAATCTACAAAGCACACACTTTCCCGGATGGACTTCAATCTCCGGAGATGATCTACCCATTCCAGAGACGACATCGGGAATAAGCGCGGAAAAGATGGCTAATATAATCTATATGAACATAAGAAACGTGATTGGTGATAACTATCTATCTGAATCACAACATGCATACATCTGCGGTAGGTCGGTAGATACAGCCCTCCACAGGGTCGTATCAAACATAGAAAGATCCCTCCACTTCAAGGAATTCACTCTTGGGGCGTTCCTAGACATTGAAGGGTGTTCAACAACGTAAGCACCGATGCGATCCTGAGCAACTTACACAGAGCTCGGCTGAGCATCGGTTTCTCCAATTGGATTGCTCAGATCCTTCAATCGAGAGTTATATCTTCATCGCAAGGAGATGTAACTATCAGGAGAAGCGTCTGCAGAGGAACCCCCCAAGGAGGAGTCTTATCCCCTCTAATATGGCTCCTTGTAGTGGATGAGATCTTGGTATTATTGAAGGAAAACGGCTTCAACGTGATGGCCTATGTCGACGACGTGGATATCCTGATCTCTGAGAAATTCCCTTCAGTCCTAAGCGAAAGACTCAATCTCGCACTACAACTAGTGGAGAATTGGGTTAGCAGCAAAGGGTTAGGAGTGAACCTTTTAAAGACGGAGGTAGTTCTTTTCACTAGGAAGAGATCAATTCTTGCCTTCAGACCCTCAAGTGTCACTGGTACTGAACTAAGTATCTCAAGTTCAGCCCGATACCTGGGTGTAATTCTTGATATACACTGTGGCAGTCTGGCGGCTAAAACCGCTGTCTGACTGAGGGAAGGAAGAATGTGGTCATCGAGCCTGTATGGCCATGCCTCAATTTTGTCTCGATGTGGAACTACCAACTGTTTGTCAGAAACTGATCACATGAAGCTAGCATTTGAAAGGAGATTCACTATAAGAATTCATGACAAAATGTACTGGAAGTGCCGAAGAACCATGAAGGAGAAGGTGCTGGCGTTCTATACCGAAGGTTCTAAGATGAACGTTGGCAAGGGTGCCGGAGTTTATTCTGAAGCCCTAGGAATAAACAACTCCTTTAGAATAAACAATGTTTGCAGCGTCTTTCAGGCCGAAGTCACAGCCATTATACAGGCTGCTAAGATTGTAAGTGAGAGCAATATCGTTGGCAGAACGATTACTGTGTATGTAGACAGCCAGGCAGCCGTTAAAGCTTGTGAAGATCATTCGCTCTTGAATGATATATCTAGAGCTAATGTGGTGACCATCTGTTGGGTGCCAGGGCATATGGATATCATAGGAAACGAAAGGGCTGACGAACTTGCTAGGAAAAGATCGGCGCTGCACTTATCGCGGGCCCTCCCTTTTGTAGTAACCCCAATCAGTTCCTTAAGGAAAAAAATAGAGGATGAAGTCATCGGTCGAGCAACCAGTCGTTGGGTTCATCTGGAAACATGCGCAACAGCCGGGGCCCTATGGCCGGGCATCAGCAAGAAGAGATCAACTTCTCTGGTGAAACTGAGTCATTATAAAGCACGGGTCGTTTCAGGGATAATTACTGGTCATTGTGCCTACATTGTACTACATAATGACTTCTGTAGAAGCTGCAGGGACGAAGAAGAAATTGAATCAGTTCGTCACCTGCTGTGCGACTGTCCTGCCATATCCGTCAGAAGAATGAGGACTCTTGGCAGTTACTTCTTCTCGGATTTGGAGGACTTGGGTAGACGTAAAGCTGACGGACCTCCTGAGATTCATATCATTATCTGGGTGGTTCCAATAGCGGGCACAATGGACCCGAACTGTGGTCTTAGTGAGCAGTGACACTGTCACAAGGCACACATTTACCTAACCTAAACTAATCTAGATTCGATATAAAACCAAACTTCCACCCAAAAATGTTCAAAATAGGATTCTTTATGCACTAAGCCTTTTCGTACATAATGATATAAAAATTCGCATTAATTTTGAAGGGTATAAGTTATAGGGGCATATTAAGTGCAATTTTTGTTCAAGAAGCTTTATACTCTCGGATGTTTGTCAGATGCTCGAGAGAAATTGCCAAATGAAATTCTAAATATATCTCATGCATGTACATTATTTAATGTATCCTTGACCCCAAAAGAAACTAGAAATTTCAACGTTTTTTTTTTTTTCCTTTTTCATTAAGAATGATTTTAAGACATTAAAGTTATATAGTCTTCTTCTTTGGGATACCCAATTTAATTTATCTTAATTATTTCATTCACAATCATCGGTTTTCAAAATTACTTGCTTCATTTCTTTTATAGCATTTTATACGTATTTAAGTCTTTATCTAATCTACTTATTTCACCCCACACGATTCCCATTGAAATAAAGCTTCAATTATTTTGGCAAATCTATTTCACACAAATGATTTAAGCGACGAGATAATTTTCTTATTTGATTTATCGAAAAGCGTATTCATTTCGCATTCAGTTCGTGTCTTCGAAGTTTTGAAGTGTTTAGCTAGGAAATTTTCCGATAGACAAGAATAAAGAGAGAGCACACGAGCAAAGTACTTCTTTTGGAAATTTAGATTTGTATGCAGACGATAAGGGATCTTTGCCGTTGAACATGATGATATCACACGTACGGCAATTTTAGAATTTGGAAATTTTTGAATTTTCAATTTGTGAAGTTTTTCGTGTGTAGCACTTGCACTAAAACTAATTCAAGAACTAGTAGTGTAGCAATTTTGATTGAACTTTCGTAAAAGTTTTTGATGTTGCAGAATGTACACGCACATGTGATGAATAGGTAAAGAGCCAATTCGAAAAGATATTTGAAAAATAATATTTAAAGTATATTGTCTGTCTTAAGATAATTTTACGGAACAGCAAAATTAAGTTGCAACGATAGGAAGGAACATTTTGCATTTATAAGCAACTTGCTGACCGGTCGTATGTTTTGAAGGCATAATTTGTTGGTGTTATTATAGCCCGCTCCTCCTTGTGGTATAAAGGAGAGTACACACTGAAATTCAAAACGATCAAGTTACTGCCCGCTTAAACACATACACAGTGGTTATTGGAGGTTATCTTAATGCATGGGCAACAGAGTAGAGCATCAGAGTCATCAACACCAGAGGACAGGCCTTACTAGAAACGTACACCCATCTAGGGATACGCATCGCTAATAAGAGACAGGCAAATACTTATTGGAAGGCTGGAGTAGGCTCCATTATCGACATCACCCTCTCTAGCAACTCCATCTTCAAAACCATCAAGTGGAGAGTGAGCAAGTAATATTCACATAATGACCACCAAGAGATAATATTGGAAATCTAAGAAAAGAAACCAATACCAAATCTTAAGGGTTCAAAATGCAATGACAAATTTTTTTATAAGGATACATAAGTTCGAAAAGATGTTGAACGAAGATGAAACAGCGGAGACCCTCGCACATTGCTTTACTGGGTTACTATCACCACAGCGTGCATCAATGCCTAGGAGGAAAAACAGCAGGAAAGCATCACAGTATTATTGGTGAAATGAAAATATAAGGTCACTTCGGTCAAAATGCCTACAAACGCGATGCAAAGTCCAGCGAACAAGAAGGAGAGCAGACTTCCAACAACATCTGAACAGCCTTAGACAGCCGAGACAAAATTTAAACAGAGCCAAGACTGCATGCTCTAAACGTCTCTGCCAAGAAGTCGACATTAATCCATGGGGATCAGCATACAGAATGGTAATGACGAAAATGAATAGCTATAGGACGCCTCCAATAACATGTCCAATAATGCTGAGATCCGTAGTGGAGCATCTTTTTACCCAAATACCAGCTACTACGTGCAATACCATAAGAAAAGTCAATACAAAGGATATTCCAAGTATTACTTTGGAGGAACTGCTAAAGGCATGCAGCAAGATAGGCGACAACAAAGCGCTCTGCTATAGAAAAGAGACCACACGTCTTCATAACGACAATGCAGATTTGCCTCCAATTAAATTAGATTATTTTCTGTATTTATTGGATTCTTAATAACGAGTCCACTTAAGAACATGCCTCTGCAGATGTTGACTTAAAATAGTGAAACCCAAGACTAGTTTCAGAATGCATGTCGATTCCATTTAAAGTTAATTCCTGCATGCGGACCCCTGTTAAGACTTTCATCTTCCCTCATCAAAAATTTTAGTGGTTGACTAGTAAAGAAAAATCACATTTTGCTTTATGGTCTGCATAATGCCCATCCAGAGAGGAATCTGATAAAGACACGTTAGAACCATAATAAGCAATAAACCATAACATCAGACATAAAGACATCATCTTTCTCTTTATAAATCTGCCTTCCATAATCGTAGTTTTCATTACCGTATAGCCAAAATCTGCGTAGCCCAAACGGGGGTAATCTAATCAGCTTTTGATGACAAATTCCAATTATACATGTCGACAATTGACATTACCACATGGTCCATATGAATATGTACTTACGCACATGCACATATATGTATCTCAACACCTTCACCATACACAACACGTGAGCAAGTATACTCATTCTTTATTCACATTTAATTCGCTTCCTCCTAATCCGGTTGTGTTAACCCTTAATTAAAATTTAATCACACTCAAGAAAGCCCAATTCCCTTCTAAAAAATTCAGGATACCTACTAGTAATTCCACTCTAACCGAATAGTTCCTCCTCGCTCGAGCTCACCCCAGGCTTGCCTTCTGAGCAAACCTGATGAACCTAATGCTGATTTGGTAAAGTGTCCCTCATCCTTCCATTCTTGGGTAAATGAAATCAGTTATTTATGCTTTCATTTTCAAAATAAATCAATCTAATCAGCAGTGTAAATATGAAGCTTCACACGTGCAAGGATTTCATGGGAAAATTTTAAACGAATAGCAAAGTGCAAACGTGTGCACTGTACCTTTCTCCGGGAGAATAAACAAAAAGTCAAACAGAAACCCAACAAGATTTCGAAAATCTACAGGAAATATACATGCTTATCCAAATGTCAAGAGGGATATACAGGAATAGATATATTTCTAATATAAACAAGACCCTAATATTTCCTAATTGTACTAATGAACTCTTCGCTTTGATTTTGAAGAATTGGATGTTATCGTGTAGTCAATGGCAAAAGGATAATTGAAGTAATAGTCGTTGGGAAGCTTTTGTTTGTAACCTTAACCCTCCTTAGAGTAAGTGAAGTATGCATTTGCTGCTTCCGTTTCCTCTTTTATAATGCTGTGTGTTTTCTTTTACTTACGCAGCTGAAAGGAATCCTTCTCTTTGTAAATTAAACTTCTGAATGGATGTACAAATGATTTCGAGGAACCATTTAGGCATCAGCAAATTTCAAATTTGATTACCCATCTTTGATGTTTGATTTACGGGCAATGACTGTAAGCAGTTGATGACAATTACATTTAGAAAATGGAAATGGAAAATATGTCCTAAATAACATCCCTAGACTATCTCAAGCTAATAATGACACCCATTCTTGCATCCTTTCAGATTTTTAATTTCCCCTGCTTAATTGTCTTTGTGACCCTGCACAAATGAAACCAATAAATGTCCTTCTAAATTTCCATCATGACGAAAAAACAAAGAAGCGCGAATTTAATATCTCCTTCCTCCCATCATTCTTTTAGAAATTTCAAAAGAAATTAAAAAAAAAAAAAAAATACCGAAATGCACAAGCGCAAATAGGAAAGTCCATAATCTCTAAAGGACTTTCTAAAGGGATTTTCGAATAGTTGAAAATCAACCAACCGCGCCATGGAAGTTAACTTAAACCACCATCTGTACAGGGTTGTAAACCACTTCAACTGTGGACGAGGACGAACCAAGAGAATAGAATGAGAAAAAACGTCCTTTTGTTGGTGACGATGATGACGCTGACATGGGGTCATTATCACTAACAAAAGTTTTACCCTTACAGGAAGAGCAGCAAAAACAAAAAAAAAAAAAAAAGGAGTCAGCTTCACCCCGTCAACTTTACAAGTACCTTTCTCAAGAACATTTTTATGGGTTTCCATCTTCGTTACAATGGCACTGGAATGTATATTCTCCAATAGTACAAGAGGGAGAGTTTGCATAGACAAAGGATAAATGGAAATAAATTAGAAGGAAACTGACCATTTCACAGGACCTCGACTATTTTTTTTTATAAAAAAAGTTTTGAAGAATTGAGTGATGGACCAGTTAATTGAAAGAAAATATATTATAGGTAGGTATAGAGCTTTGAGATGCATGGCCTTACTTTTCAATTGTTTTATACTAGAAGTAAGTAGCGCTGGTTTATATTAACCAACAGTTTCGGAGAAGAAAATAAATTTAAAAACTGGCACTTAATTGATTTATTATTTTAATTCGGTTCTAGTAGATGAAACTAAGTAAGGATACAGTCTGGATAAAGATTAAAGAAGAGCCCAATACAATATATCTCCATCATCGTGTCACCCATGGTTTCTAATTTCATATTTTAGACAAAACATCTTAATTTCAATGTTAATGAGGTTCGCCAAAAGAATACGGACTCGGAAATGAAGCGACTATGGATACAAATAGGATCGAGAAATAAACCGCATCTGCTAGCCTGAATCGATGTGCAAAAGGGTGATGGATCACTTGCCAGAGTACATAAGAAATATTTCGACATGCTTTCAGCCAATTCAGCAAAAGGAACTTGAAGTGTAAACAGGGATGCCCAAAGTGAAGTGTAGCCTTCATAAGACTCGGCGCTTTTTCTGAACTGAGAAAGGTCCACTAAACCAGACATCGCTTAAAAAACGTGTACCCCAAAACTAACAACTTTTCTTTATGAACTCTTACGCATACAAAACTTCCCCATTGGGTTGCAAAACTACACCAATACACAGAAAAGAAGAGAAATACCTTCTACAAAATCTTTAAGGCTTTTGGTAATACTATTCAACAGGATACTTAGCCGCTTATAGATGTCTTCCAACTACATGATGAATAAAGATACCCTACAATTCCACGGATAGATGGAAAGCTTTCTACAAAGCAGATCAATTCAAATTGTCGTCGACGTTGAGTCTTCTGATATATTAGCTGGTGATCCTGGCATTCTATAGGGATATTGAAAAATAAAATGAAGGAAAGGTGTTTATAATTAGTTAGAAATAACTGATTCCACCTTCAGTATATCTTAAGGACATTTACCTTCCAATTGATATTTACCTTCCTGCATGCGCCTTGCCCCTGAAAGATTTTGTGTTCAGGCGTGAATTAATCCCATTCCCCTAAAGCGACAGTAGTGGACGACGGATTAGGGATTTAATCTAATCATTGGAATTCATAATTGTCATCCTTAATCCATCATCCGGCAGCGTTGCTCTAGGTTTGTGGTTCAATTTTCAGATATTATTAAAGTTTTTTTTTGTCGATTTCTCCTCCAAGCATATAATGGTAATGAAAAAGCTTCTCAAACACAAATAGATCTTCGGACGCGGTATCAAACAGTAAGTCCTTCCATTCGTTTGAAGAATATAACACGCACAACATGGATGTTTGAGAGAAGCTAGGTTCTAGATACGCCAAGCATTTGTTGTAATCATTTTCGCCACGCAGAAAACATTCATGTGTTTGCAGATGTATGCTGCCCTATCGGTCTTGAGAAGGAAAACCTTAGGCGAATACTTTATCACCGGGTCAAACTGGTTTAATGACTAAAAAACGAACCACACATCTTCGGCATAGCCCTACACCGAAAATGGTTGCCCTGCCTTCTGTCCCATCTGGCTTTTAAACGACAGAATAAAGTCACTGAACTTAAACGAAATATTAGAATCCACTTCATGTTGAAACCAGTATTGTGAAATCGAAATAATTGTTAAATTTACGTTTAGGTCTGTTTTTTTTATTTGTTCTTTGAACAACATCATGTTGGTTTTTTATCAAAAAAATAATCTTTTCTGTAGTGTAACCCGTTTCAAAAAAAATTAAACTTGCAGACTCCTTCACAACGTTCTTGCTATCAACTTGAATGTTAAGTCGGACTTGCACGATAGACTGAACCTTGAGCACACTTGTGCCATATAAAGCCACGAATATTGCACTGATTTTTCAATTCTCTTTAATACTATATTGAAGACCAGATCGGTCATGTAACCTTATTGAGTTATCCATAATATTTTCCCACTTTGAAGCAGTCAACCGAATTAGGTTAGAAGTGTTATCACTACTAAAACTAGGTGATGGATTTTAAATGATTTATATTTAAATATTGGAATAAATATTATTTTTAAATTTTTACAGCATAGGTACCTCTTAGCACATACCCTATACAAAGCATTCAATACCATAGGTAATGGTGCTTTAATAAAATATGTATATTTACTGAATATCTCTCGCGGTTGCACATATGGTCAGAAGTTATTGCCGCCTAAAGGCAGTTATTCCCTTTTTGGTACAGCAGCTGCCGAAGGAACGATAATGTTTACCCTCAAGCAAATGTCCGTAATGGCGTCCATGGCGTATCCATGCCATATTAACTCTACGCTTTTTAGCTCTCTGCAGTTTAAAGTTCTCATACAATACTTTGCTGTGAGATTAAAAAAAAAATATTGGTTGACTTAGCGCTCATATCTGTGTATTTTGATTTCATTCCGCTTCCATTATTAATTTCTTTTTTTTCTCTCTCTTAATGCTAAATGCCGAATACGAATGAAAAATTCGAAAAAGGAAGAAAATTTAATTTAAGGCGCATGCATCTGCCTTATATAGGCATTGAGGTTGTATATAAAGTTCACTTGAAGCATGAAATACGTAGAATATGATTGGATTATCGTCGTCTTAAATTATACGAATTAATTAAACCGATTAGGAAATGCAATTGCTTGAGGCGTACAGTTCCACAGTCGCATGAGATATTGGAATAATTACTAGCGTAATATTTAGCTAAAGGACAGGTTTGCTGCTATTCAATTGGATAATTAACTGTGTGGACTAATTTATTTGAATTGATTTTCCACGTCATTGAAATAAGTGAAATTAGGATTAGAATGCACCGATTCACATCATAAACATTTATGTGTAACGAGTTCGAAATTTTATTTTCAATCCATTGGTCAAGTTGCTCCTCCATAGCCTTTCTAACCTACAAGTTCTAAAAGCACCTCCTACCAAAAGCACTTACAAAGTATCATTATTTCAATTTGCTATTGTTATAAGGCAATAAATCATAAATTAGACTTATTCTCTGTGATACATGTCCCGGATGCCAAAATAAAGTGCACATACTTGTCACACGTAGTACTTCCACATCACGAACACATACAAATCCAGTCAAGTCAAAGTCTTTAATCTTTAATCGAATTGGAACGATTGAGATTCAAACGCGTATGCGACGTGTGGCTCCGTAATTAAATTAATGCGCTTCCATTGCCGCTCGACGAATGTGTGCGCCTTTCCAATCCATTAGTATTTGGGGAAAAAATTGAGAGAGACGACGACAATCTGAATTAGAAATTAAAGATTCCGATTTGGTTTTCTTGTTGGAGAGATTTCAAAGTTTAATTTGCCATCAGAGACCTAAGATCGATGTGTAAAATCGATTATGCAGATTAGCAGATTACATAGGTACGAAATTGATTCATGTTAGAGAAGTGCATTTCATTAAAATTGGGGAGAATAAACATTTCATGTGTTTTTTTATTGTAATAAGATATTTTTACATTTTTGAATGTACATACATATGTACATTTTATAAGACAAGTAAAACCTCATGGAATACATGACACTTTGTAAAAAATTTGCGCCGATATCGCAAAATTCCGCTGCATTATGAACTTCTAAACTTCGAAAATGAAGCCCATGAACCCCTTGAATTGTCTTTCGTGAAACTTGTGCCTTAAGCTCGCAATTTTAACTGGACTACAGCATCAAACTCATGAAACTTGTAAGCATCACATAAAGTGCTCCTGAAAATTGAAACTTCCAACTTCGTGGAACTCACCTGAATCGTTTGCCTTTCATGCACTGAACTTAAAAGCTTTGCGTAGGCTATGTTTTAATCTAAAAAGGACTAAATAAAAGCGTAAAGAATTTTGGAATACGCAATATAAAAAAAAAAAAAAAATTGGAAGCAATATCAGAAATTGAAAAAAAAATCCCGAATTATTATTAAATTTTGTTTGGAGATATAAAACAAAAAAAATTGTTTTCCAAATTTTTCCCTTGGGAAATTTTTCTGATGCAGATAATGCCATGATATCCTTAAAAATGTGTATACTTCTGACTTCTATCTGAGTTCCTTGTCCTTGTGCTTAAGGTTTTATTCAAGTCTAACATGTATATACCAAAGACAAAAAGTTACCATTTTTATACCCTGTCCAAGGGTATATTAGGTTTGTTACACAGTTTGTAACATAGCGAAATAATCAATAAGATAGACCCTATAAAGTGGGAGGGTGCGTCATAAGTCCCTGAAAATTGAAATAAGGATCTCTTTATTATTCAATTACTTTTCGGCAAAAAGGATATTATTTTTCAACATAGTCTCCTTTTAGCTCGATACACTTTGTCCAACGTTTCTCTAATTTTTTGATGCTCTCCAAATAATACGATTTCTTGAGGCCCTTAAAATAGGTGTTTGTTTCATTGATGGTTTCTTCATTCGACCCAAATCTTTTACCGCCGAGCCATGTCTTCATTTTCGGAAACAGGAAATAGTCGCAGGGGACTTAATCTAGACAATATTCTGGATGAGGGAGAGCAATTTGTAACCTAATTCAGGCAAATTTGCCATTGTGGCAGCGGACTTATGCGCCGGTGTGTTGTCCTGGTGGAAGAGCGTAGGAAGTATTTTTTTCTACCCAAATCTTTTCGTTTTTGCTTCAACTCGGCGTCGGCTTCGATCTGTCTGCATAATAGGCGCCGATCATCGTTTTACCCTTTTCAAGGTGTAAATGAAACCGCTCGGATCACAAAAAAAATATCGCCATGACCTTGTTGATCGACAGACGCACCTTGACCTTCTTCAGCTTCGAGAAGTCCACTGTCTCGACTGTTCCTTGGTCTCTGGCCGCCAAACAGTCTTTGTCAATTGTGAGCAAACGCGGTTCCCATCTAGCGGATAGCTTTCTCATCTCCAAATATTATTTGCAAAACTGAAATCACTGCTCCATGTGATAAGCCTATAGCCTTTTCAAGTTAGGTCACCTTTACTAGATATCGTGGATTTTATCAACCATTTCCTGTGTGGTGATCTCAATTAGGCGACCAGGGGCACATTTCATAAAACTACAAGTATTGTACTTGTAACTACAAGAACAAATAAAGTATGGAGTTGTAATTTTGTGTTCCATAAACATTTTTGAGCACTTGTAGCGCCGCAAATTCAAATTATAAGTGTAGCGATCAAAATGCTACAAGTCTGTAACTACAAGTTAAATACTTCACAGTTAAGCGATCACAGTACGTGATTTTATTAGTCTCTCTCTACTCTTGTAAGAAATTCTTTTGTAGTTACAAGTCCGTCGCTAATAATTTTTTGCGTCACTTGTACTGATACGACCGAACCGAAATTGAGTAAACCAGTGGTGGATCGTGGATGTTTCCAATGGATGGTGAAGAGTTCTCACAATACCCTTCAACCTTCTTTTTTGGTTTGCGTGATAGAATAAACTATTTGACAGATCTCTCTGAAAATTTTGGTACGGTCTGTTGAAAGATGCTTTTTGACAATCAAAATGTTGGATGTCACCACTTTTGGGCCTTAAATGTTGAGAGAGGAGGTTGGGTTTTTCAGGAAGAGATCCAGTACAAGTGTAACAATTTTTGCTCACTGTGGCACTTTTCCATAATTTTACTATTTTACATGTAGATGCTCGGTCATTCTCGTTCGTAATCTGAGATCTAGGTCTTGAGATCTTGTCCTTTTCAATATGCTTAACAAATCTCAACAATCTCCAATTGGCATACTCAAAGTGTCAAAACCAAAAAATACTGTAGTTCTCTTGTGGACGAGATTAAAAGATCCTTGTTAGGAAAAGATATTAATCTGCAGCAGTTCCAAAAGTTGTTCTCCAGGGATCATCCTTTATCCTCTGCGATAATCTATTATAGTAGACTTATAGGTGGACTAGCAAGATTCCAATATCCCTGGAAGAATGCTAAATGCCACACACCAGAAGAACCACTGATACCCATCAAAAGCAATCATGGTAATCTATAAATTCTCGAGGGTATCTAAAAACCTCGGCATACCCCTAGGTAAAGAGCTCATCGAGACAGAATTACAAATGTTGATACTAAAGCCTTTTGAGCAGTTCTATAGAAGGTTCTCAATTACCGCATATCCTTCAATGCAGAAATACATTTATGTAGGTACATTCGAAATATCGGCATCTTCATTCATAGTGGCTGTTGTCAAAGTTCAAGTTTTGACTGGATCATCCTCTAAACTATTAAACAGGAACAGGTTCACTAGGCTTTTGATTCATGATCAGTCTTTTCTATGAGTCAGCTAATAGTATTATGAAGCGAAATATGGCAAGGCATAATCTGATTAGCATTCAGATTAAAACCAATTCTGTCAGGATTTTGTCATGCAAATTTGAAAACATTTCCATTTCTCTTTGACTAACCTGAAAAAGTACTAAGATAGTACTAAGAAGTACCTTCTTGTCACAAAATTGCACTATAAAAAAAAAGATAAGTACATTGGTCTAATCTTAAACATAATATTAAATAGGAAATCACGTATTGTTAAATATGTATGATCTATCCCTAGGGAAGGTTGGTAATACTACATATAATGATCAGAGCGATCGTTGCATATAAATTTAGTATTTCATAGGCTGAGTCTATGATCACCAATCACGAATATAATATATAATAATTGAGACTGAGGCGTATTTTCTGAAATGCAGTCTTAAAAACAAACTTAGGGCTTACTTCCCCAATTTTCTTTAACAAAAAAGGAGCATCTAGATAATTGCACCCAAACTGCTGTCTATACAGAAGTACCAAACAGAATTACCAAACAGAAGTTCTAGGACTAGAAGCATTCTGAGGTCTCAAAGAAACTTATTAAAAACGATATGAATATAGATCAGGAATGAAATTTCACTTTTTTGAGACGAAGAATCCTCTCAATTTTGCTATCTATGTAGTAGCACTGATAAAAACTGTCAAAAGAAAAAAAACACCTTCGATCGATGGCCAACAACAGTAAGAATGCCACTTAAAACTGGATTTGTATAGACATTGCATTCATTGTACCGATTACTAATGGTAATAACCAGTGGATTATATATGTATGTACGTTCTGACTAGATAACCCCAGGACTATTACCATATAAACTAAAAGGAAACTTTCTCATCTTTTCCCCTTTTTAAGTGGAAAAAGTAGTAATCATACCACACGAATTGTAAATTTTCATATGAAGAGCTTTGCATATGCATTCATGAAAGTCTTGAAAGTCCAATCGATTTATTATATATATATTTTTTTTTTTGCATTTTTTTTATGTGCTTATGTTGCAGGAATTAAATTACAATTTCCTTGTGAAAGATTTTTCCAATATCCTTCACCACTATTCACTTGATTTATGACCAAACAGCCAACATTTTTAGATTTTTCTCTGTTCACGTCCATCAATAAGAAAAAGTTATTCGTTATATCACCCCAAACAAAAAAAACAAATTATTAATGAGCAACAAATTATTTGCAGATTTTGCATTCCCAGGCAAGCAGTAACTTTACGTTCAATAAACCCTAATAGCTAATTAAAAGTTCAGTGTGTAATGAATGGTGAAATATATTTTTGGGTTTTATCTCTCCAACCAGAACAAAAATTTATCAAAACAAATTTAAAAAAAAAAAAGAAAAAAAAAATGAAAATAATAAAAATCTAATTTAATCTTTATGCCATGTCACGATACCTTTTCTCGCTTCATACATCACGTAGTAATCTACCCATCCACCGATCCCGACATAACACACCTTTTGTACCGACACGGATACAGTCACTTGGGTGACCTAACTTAAGTCCACATGAGTCGTAGCCGCTGTTATTTACCCATTTGTACTCTGTATGATGGTCACCATAGTTTTACCTAAGGAAACCCCCAGAAGCCATTATATCCAATAACACCTTTCTGCCTGCTCTCGTGTACGTGAGAGATTACATGGGAGAAGAAAAAAAAAAGACAATCTCCACCAGCCAAGGTATACACCAGGAATACTTTCCTGGCGCGCACTAAAGATTTAAGGTATAATCATTTTTGTGGGATTGTAAATTACTTTTTATTATTGTCCTTTTCTTCTTTTCGCTGGGATATATAATCCCAAAAATGTCCTCACAAGTATAACAGAGTACTCAAGATATGTACGGTGTATACGGGTGGACTCATTGTGTGTCACGTCACGAACTCAGGATGACGATTGCTCATCATATAGCACTTCATGGTGCTTAAACATTAATACCTCCTTCACGGTGGCGAATATCAAGAAGGACACGTCAAGGCACATTGCATTCGGCATTCGGCATGAAGAATTATCTTTCGTCCTATGTAGTAACAGTACAACCATAAAAAGTTGTAATATTAGATAATGATGGAGACGTCATAATAATACAAAGATGTCCATTTGATTTAGAGTGACATGAATTTGATACATATACGCAGCGCCGTCCGCTCGTGTTGTGAGTTTCTTTCTTTATTTTTTAAACAATCTATCTAACTTACCTTCTAATTTATAACCCAGATCATCCTTACTGAAGTTATCTGATTCATCCGACTAGCAGCAGATGCACAATGAAGTCATCAAAGTGAAAATGGGTTTCAATTACAAGAAAACCTCAAAACCACTTTTCGCTATTTTATCCTACGGAGAAATGTATCGCTATCCACTCATATCCCTTAACATATAAATTCTCTTCACCATAATTTGTTCTTCCTTCAAAAGCCATTAATTTATTTCAGAACTTCTGAGCTCATCTACATCGAAATTCAAAGGAATAGGTAGCCTAACATGACTAGCATGTAAGTCAGATGTGTATCATACGGATTGTACGGAACCATGTCAAGACTTGTCTAATAACAACAATTATAAACTCGACCCGATGCTTTATTAGTGTGGTTTCTGGTTGCAAGGTAAATTTCGGTTAAACGTTAGGAATTTACTTACACAATGCAATTAGTATCAATTAGGTGAAGTTACTTTATCTACATACATACATACGTATGTGTGGTTATATACACGAAGCCTGGCACTTTTTGGTACACTGTGGGATATGGATGAACACGAGGAGAGTAAGGTGTTGAGTAATTGAAACAGTTTGGAAATTACACATTATACTTATGCAGTGATACAAGGTAGCTCAAAATCGATTAACCTGCAACCGAAAGTGATGTTTTTAAACTACCACATGTAAGGGATTGTTGGGGAAAGTTATTTCCATTAGGGACTAATTGATGGGCAGTCCATTTTCAAATGAAATGAACAATATTTTAAATACCCAACTATTTTCGGACTTTGTTAACCACTTAGTAATAAATGAAGAGGTGTAACTTTTACCAGTATGAATATATCTATATTGATGGATGGGGATGTGAGCTGTGGGGACCTAGAGCATGTACGTATGGTATCTACTTCCAAGAAGCTGATAATATTAAGTCGCTCTACAAACAGTGCAGACACCCTTAAGCCAATAAAAGTTCATTGTGACGCCATCAAACCAACCGAACATTTTAATAAAGCGAAGGAGGATCATGATGCGTAATCACTCCAGGGGCCTATTTCATAAAACTACAAGTGTACTTGTAAACTTGTAACTACAAGCACAAATAAAGTATGGAGTTGTAATTTTGTGTTCCATAAACATTTTTCAGCACTTGTAGCGCGGCAAATTCAAATTATAAGTGTAGCGATCAAAATACTACAAGTTAGCACAGACTAACTTGTAACAGTTAGTTACAGGCCTGGCATACTTGTAGTTATTAGTGAATTGGTATTCTTTATGAAACAAAATTTTGCACATAATTTACAAGTTACAAGAGAATTCACAAATAATTATTAATGTCGTAGTTTTATGAAATAGGCCTCAGTTCGTCTAAGTTGTCAAAGAAGGGCGCTTTTAGATGGAAAAGTTTTTTTTTTTGGGGATAGAGCGTGTGATTTAGAAAATGATTTATTCCTCCTTTTCATCCCTACAGCTTCTACAGACGACATTTTAAAAAATGCCCAGCCTTTTGACTTATCAGAGTATGTCCAGTAAAAATGCTCATAACGTGGCTGATCTGCAACTCCTGCAACAAAACCATCTCGGGACTATGTTTCAGATCAAGCTTAGGGCAGATCTACCTCAAAATAATGCAAGTAGAGAGATTTTCCCATTTTTAACAATTGGTTTTGTTAAAAGTGTCCACCTTTAGTAGAAGTTTATAGGTAGTAAGTGGCAAACACAGGTTCCGCCCTTTTGATCCTTTGGGTCGTACACCGTCTAGTCAGCACCGCAGGCTTGCAATTTCCTGCAACGTCTTGGTGGCTTGGCACCATGCTGATAGGTGAAAATTAAACTGCTCAGTGATCTCCAGAAGAGACAAACGGCAGTTTAAAGTGGCCATTGAAGTGAAGTAGTACGAATCCAAGGATTTGATTCCCGCTTGACTGTCAATGAAAATGTATTGTTATGTACTGTACAAATCTTTTGGCCTGGATTACATTTGTGAGTTATAATTAAAAGTAAGTGTAGTGCAACTGATTCTTTTCACCAGAAAATTCACTTCTCAACTTCAAAGATTCAAAAATTTTAAGATATCGATCTTCGATCGAGCAATACATATGCCACTGTCATGAAAGTCAAACTTATACAACCCTATGAAGCAATAACTTAGCTACCTTACCTTAGCAAATAAAAATATCCGAAATGGATAACGTTCAGCAGGTGATGAATGCAACTATAGTTCAAATGGATCTGTGCAAGATGACTTTCTTTGATCTGCATTTTTTGGAGCCTGAAAGAAGATTGTCTTCATTCTTAAACATTGCTATCTAACTCACACTGTTACGTACAAAATATATTGGTGGATACCGCATTACATATAAAAAAGTGTATAACACTATACAAAAAATTCACACCCCGTCCATTTGTCTAAACAGGGTTTTCAACAGCATCACTACCTAGACTTTTTCTTTCTTCATAGTACCCCTTAAAAATTGTCGGTTTCGGGGACGGTTTGTTTTTGAAAAGGTTGTTCAGGCCAGTACAATCGTAATCCCGATCGATCACGTGGATCAGATGGACACTGTTTGCTGCATCCAATACCACAGGATGTTCTGTCAAGGGATACTGCAAACCCACTCATGTGTCGCGTTGGATATCTCAAGACAATTCGAAGCAACTGCCTAATGCTAGCACTAATATTTAATAGGTCACTTACCAATGGTATTTCTGATGTATGAGGCTGGTTAAAAAATTTGTCACATACATATGTTTAACTAAAATCTTAAGTCGACGTTGGTACTAAGGATGACTCTATGTTGATAATGATTGTAGATTTTTCAAGCCTAGCCTAAAACTGTGTTATACGTAAAAAAAATAATCGGAAATATCATTTGTATTGTATACCTCTAAATCGATTCCCAGTGGCTCTGGAGTTCCCAATAATTAAAAGGTCATATCTACTCATGATATCACGTGACTTGCAAAACGCTAAACTATGCGACCTCTCGAGACTGCTTCTTATATCCCAGTGTAATAACTACAAGCGAATTGGTTTACTTTATTTTTAGTAAGTGTAGTCAGCATACGTAAATATTTTCAGGAAATGATATCGAACCCCGTTGCGAATACTCTTCATTATCACATGATGCTTCGAGAAAACCAAAGTCAATATAACGTAGAGCCTTTTTCGTATTTTTTCTAGTAAAATACAGCAATAGTTAGCCAATTAGATACTGCTTTCTTTCTTTCCAATCACAAATGTAAAATCATTTATATTCTCTCCGACAGCAAAACCAAAGTGGTGTAGGAGAGTAGGATAAGGAACTGCATCGTGACAAGACCATTCTTACCAATTATCGTGTTAAGATAAAGAATACTTTCACTGGATCGAAAAACACATTTTATACCAGCCTCCCTCATATAAAAACAAAACAACACCTAGGACTACCTAGAAGTTTGATTCGTATAGTAAAAGCTTTCGTTAAAAAAAAAACTATCGAATGACACCACATCCAGAATGTGCCACGAAACCAAAGAACACTCTTGGATTTAAAACCAAATCAGGTATCAAGAGCGTACTTTTATTATTATGATATTCTCTATATCAAATCAGTAAGCCCTCATCCCAAGTTTGTCGGTTCATATCGCCCTTCTGGCACTATGCTAAATAATTGCCACATTCATCAAATCGGATAAGCATCCATGTGCATTCAGATGCAAGAATATATCTGGCAGTATGTATTTTGTTAAGGACATAGCAGCCCGAAACAGATTTCTAAAACGGTCCAATCTATTCTATAATAGATACACCGGAAGCATGCAAAAGTCTTTCATTAGACACGTATTGCCGGAAGTCAATAACTAACATGCGTTTCTGTTCATCCGCTTACAGACTCTTCCTCTACAATGTTTAACCACATTCGACTCGCATATGTACATCGAAACTAAAGAGATGAAGGCTCGATAACATACGATCTAGCCTGATTTATAATACTTCCCTTAGCTATGTCGAATTTCATTCACCTCAATGTTCAACCCCAAAAATTATTGCATCCAGAAATATGGAATTTATTTTAAAAGCATCTAATTCCACAAGAGGAGAGAAAACAATGATTCAATATTCATCACTTCAGAGTCGACCATGGATCCTCACAGAATAGTTTTCTCCTCCTAAAAATACATATCCCTACTGCACACCGGTACCGAGTTGTTTTTGAAAAATACATAAATGGTTTCTTGCGATGTTAACCTAGTCTGAACATCGCCGCTCAAGGTATTCAACATAAATAATAAATTTCTGTATCTTATGAGAAATAATAATTCTCACAATTGCAACATCGCAATGTGTCTGTGCATTGGGCTAAGTGCCAGAAAAGATGAATGAAAATTCTTATGGAATAACTGCACCATAACTCCCAGTGAAAATGTCCATTCGACACGCTGCTGCTGCACCAGCACCGATGAGCAAAAGACAAAAGAACGATATTACTTTCAACGCTACAGTATCCGAACTGAAGCAGATACTATTTATAGGCTTTCGTTTTCGAGTACATCTTCTATGTTGAAAATTGGTATCGTACTTAAAATTTATTACCAACATTTTAGAGTTGAGCACTAACCACCACCACCACCACCAACACCACACCAGTTCATTGGTGGAGTCTGGAGTGTGAAATATTATTTTCTTTAACTTTTTGTATACCTAGCCTCGGACGGTGTTAGAACCGTGTTGAGTAATTCATCAGTATTTATGAGAGGTTTTTGTTTTCATTTTATATGAAAGTAGTTTTGTTGAATTGTTTGAATTTGAAAGGGATTTTGTGTCGAATGGTAAACTTTTTGAGACCATTTTGTATTACACAAATTGCTTACAGAAGTTTGTTTTTCAAGTAATAAAAGGATATGCAGATCCTGACTATTTTTGGATAAATATGCATGACCCACAAAAGTTGTCATTAGTTTGAAGAGTTTTTTTTAGACACGTGAGCCAGTTTGACCACAAACAAAAGGATTTTTGATAGAATAAATGTAGCAATTGGAGTCTTGAAAGTTCAAATGTAATATTTCGAGAACACATGCAGTAATAGTGTCCTTGTTCCACTTGGAGAGTAAATCTAGACGAAGTATTTATAAAATACTCAAGTTCTGATCTGATTCGATTTTTATTTGTATGAAAGAAGTGAAGATGTGCAGAATTGCGCATCAGTGTAGATGCCGATTCATGGAATCTGTAGTTAGTACGATGAGTTACTTGAGAAAAGGGAAACTGAACTGTATTTACGAGGATTGATTCAACCAATTTTTCGTCATTAATTTATGGTTTGAATCAGATACCTAAAATAAATGAAAATATAAAAAATAAATAAATAAAAAAGTAAAATATATGAAAGTAGACATAGGAGACCAAATGACTAAATCTAAACAGGCAATCAAATACCAGCATAAGTGTTTGCCACCACCAACTGAATGCCTACTGGACCTGGTTTACGGGGACGGCTGAAAAAGGATGGCACCTTTTGATCGGATGTGACGCGAAATCCTATCATGTCCAATGCCGTGAATTCTTACTAGATATCGCAAAGATCAAAGGCATATTCACGTAAGGTTGCTTAAGCTGCACCTATCTGCTCCAATTATCGAAGGGGCCTTCAACAATGTAAACTTGAAATCAGTCAGAACAGCGCTAGACCAGACGCACGTAAGTCCTATCCTATCAGATTGGATAGAATGTATGCTCAATACACGAAACATTAAGTCTTAACTAGATAGTAGCACATGCTGTGGACTTCCGTGGAACCTTCAACGAAGAGTCTTATCACCGCTACTCTGGAAGCTATTTATCAATGAAATACTTATAGATTAGATCTGCTACGAATAGCGTTGAACGCCCTGAACAACTGAGACAAACGCTGCGGACTTAGTCTTAATGAACAAGAAACCGAACTAGTTCTCTTTATCAATAAGAGGAAAATCCCCGTTCGAGCCACTAAATGGAGCCCAACTCCCAATATCAGACAAAGCAAGATACCTAGGGTACATATTAGATCCAAAATTGAACTGGAATGACAATATACTTGAACGTACAAAGAAGACGTCGATGTCTTTTTATGTTTGCAGCAGAATCTTCGGTAACGAATGGGCGCCACAACCAGCCACCATCCACTGTTCATAAAACTATCCTCACGTTCATAAAACGTGTAAGTGTGTTCCAAGCGGAAATATATGAAATAATCGAAGCGTGCCGGAACCTATCCACTCTCAACAGCAACAACTTACAGCCAAGCAGCCATCAAAGCCATCAAAGCCATCACTTTCATAGCAACCAAGTCAAAACTGGTCAGGAGATGGAAAGAGGAATTCAAACTAATTAGTTCGAGGCCGTGGAAGCCCATATGTTGCTGATATCCAAGTGAGGCTGCATTTCCGTACTGGTTATAGTCGGCATGTATCATAGCTGGTATGGTGCCCAACGATATTTTGGTTGATGAAATGAAACGAGTATATACAACAAGAAACTCGCGAATCGACAGCATGGATGAGCTTTCAAAGCAGATGGAAAGGCGATCTCAATGGAAAAACCTATGGGATGACGCTACAAAAGGAAGATCGACACATAAACTCATCCCCAATATAGAAGTTTGGATGAAAGTGAACTATAATATCAAACAGATCCTAACTGATCACGGAGAATATAAAACCTCTTTGTCCGTGCACAACTCGTGATGTTCCACTGTCCGCGCGTATTCCTGGTAGTAGTTATTAACGTTTGCAAATCGCACATGCTGGTAACTTCGACTACTGGTATCTTTAGAAGATTACCACATCCATTAGCGCAATGTATGTACGAAGTCCTAGCGCGACATAGCAAGACAATCCAGTTTGTATCGTATAGCAAAATATATTCTTCTTTAGAACTACATTACTCAAGATAGCCATCTCATATTCGTCTCTGTCTAACTTTCTCCATTTCCTTATATTGTCTCTTCTCTACCTATATAGACCAAATTCATTCCACTATCAAATGCCACATCATTTCTTACAACATTCTCTATCGTCTAGCATGTTGAGTGCATGTAAACAAAACCACGAGACAATTCAAGTACCATTACAACTGTCTTACAACTCCAACCTAAACATTCTGTTACAAAATTTCACACCTCCATTTCACTTTAATTCACTTCACTTCATTCTGTCTCTTGGTGTCATAACCAATCTTTCGCTCATAAAAGAAACGTCAAACACATTTTTTTTTTTTTTTGATGTCCTTGCCAGGGCGGAAGAACACTGTTATGAACATCAGACATTACTGCAAATTACCCTGAAAGGATAACGCCCAATGTTGTTACATAATAATAATATCCATGGCTAAGTCGGAAAAAAAAAGGAAAACAAAAAAAAAAAAAAGTATATGTATGTATACCCCAGTGAATTCTCAACGCTTGGGCCTAAATCAAAAGAAACCAGCACTAAAAAGGACAACAACAGATAAGGGTGATAAAACTGTAATTTGTCTCTGTGTGCGGACAGTATCCATTACTTTTTCGGTTGGGTAATTTGAATCATCTGTAATAGAGACAGCAAAGAAATTAATCGTGAAATATGAAACAACTAAAAGAGTTATATTCATTTGAGGGACACAAAATAAAGGGGCAATCGATCGTTTAAGGGTCCATAAATAAAAGTTCAAATACAATTTCGGGCGGTAAAGTCCAGCAGTGCCCCGGGTGTAGTATTACAGCCGAAAGGAGTTATTTAACTCTGCCATAATAGATTACCGAGTGGGAGTGCGTCTATGGCAATGTCAATAAATTATCAAAGTAATGCTGAAGTTTTCAATGTCCTATGAATCGAAAAGTATGTGACAATCCTTATTGGAATTTATCATTCAATATTTATTTGTTTTTATGAGGGGGAGTGACTAACAGATGCTGTGCTGTTATTATTTCTTTCTTTGAAGTTGATGACCATTACCTACCTATACTGAACACCCTACAAATGCGCGCCATTAAAGCCACCAGCGGAATATATTAAGAAGTAGAAAAAAGTTTTAAACTTTTAAAGCTGTGCGCATGGCTGTATTCAATCAAAGTGGTCCTTAAAGTTCTCGTAAGTTGCGTCTGTTGATGCTTTATTACGCCATATAGCCGACGAACGGAAAGTTGCTAGACTATATGATAAATGGATTAGGCATTTATTTGTACATCGTTTAAGAGACCATCTACATGTTTTGAAGAGGATTAACTGGTACTGATTAACTCTACGTCCTGGCACGAGCCGCAAGTGACTTATTTTTATTTAAATGTAGCCTATTACTCTGTGCTTATAGGAATATCTTTACTAAAATAAACTTTGATGTACATGTTCATGGTAGTGTGCGAGGACTGACTCCGACCAGAACCTAGGATTGAGGGAGAGACAGACTTAGACCAAACAGAAGTCACAATGTCATACCAAGATGAGAGCCTAAGCGAGGAATGTATTGAAATTGAATTTTTTTACCAGTCGACTCCAAAAACAGTCAAGGATGCCGTGATGGATAATATAAGATTCTACTACTTGTTTAGCAAATATGAAAAGCGGATGCAGTTAAACGGACAGCTAAACTATTTCAATGGCCATGAGGTATACTTACAGTAGGGAATAGGTCGAAATAGCCTAACATACATACATAGTTCGTGAGTGCAAGGACTCTGAGTTCAGTCCCATGTGTGAATTCTTTGATAATTGTTTCGTTTCTAGGTCGCATTGTGATTTTACAGGACTTGAACCTTCTTTGGGTCATGCTGATTCTTTGATCAGGGCTTCCGCCGTTTTTTTCAGAAAAAAAATACTTCAAACAACTTAACAACTTACAATTTTTTTCTTTTTTATACTGGACGGTACGTCATAAAATTTTTAACAGGTTTAACGGGTATTGGTAGAAAATTGTTGAAATGATGAAAAGCAACTGGCTATTTCGCAAAGGAATGGAAGGAAACATTTTTTTTATTATTTGCAACTTGCGATTTTTAATTTAAGCGCACTTGGGCCGTATGTATGCTTTATATTATATATTACAGCCAGATCATTAGGAGTAAAGTACTTCTGACATCGTGTGAGGAATCCTAGATAAGATATTTCGGGGCACGGCGAACGAAGAATCTAATGAATACTTTAATAAAAATATACTAAGTGCACAAATTAATTCATAGTATTCCTTCAAATAAAATAAATTGTTAACCAACCATAGCACCATCATTCAAAAATGATTCACCTTTATTACAACCATAAAAAGGATAATGTTAAAATACCAAACGTAGAGAAATAACTCGAAAAAATGGAGACTGCATATACATACATAAGTTTCCTAGTAAATTATTATAGCAAAAAGTTAAGGATAAAATTAACTCTCCAATTTCTTCATAAAAGCTTTTGCTGGCAAGGCTGAACCCCAAAGCAGCTTTCCAGCAGATAAATCAACCAAGCAATTATTATAACCAAAACACATAACAGACACGAAACTCAATATAAGAACTAACGAATCTTTGCAGTAGGTACACATACTATATGCGGACATCTACTAGCCAACTTCACGCCGGTTGGAAAATTAGTACTAGCGGTCGGAGCTCGGAGCGGAAAAAATTCGAACCTCACGCTTTGTTTAAGGTTAGATGTGTAAAACGAGTAAACATTTAATTACTCTGCATGAAAATAAAAACAGTCCGTAGTGGACCTTGGCCTCTACCAACAAGCCTCTTCAGATAGCTCGATTTTCAGCCAAATGCCTCCAGTTTTACACACCAAGTTAGTTGAGGTCCCTTTCTAAAGTCTTCCTAGTTTAGGCGTCGTCCCTCTGGGGTGGATTCGAAGACTCTTCCGTTCTACATGACAAAACCATCTTAGTTGTATTCGAATTCTTCTGACTAGGTCGATGTGGCTATATATCTCGTACAGCTCATGATTGAATGATCAGGGTCTTATATAGGGATACTTTAGTTTTTCGAGAAAGGACTTTGCTAAAATTAGTGATCCAATTAGTGTTATTTAACTATCTTATCGTTTTAAATTTTATAGGGTTCATCCTAACACAGAGCTTAATGGTATGGATTTCCACCTCGACCGCACTCCATTGACATCGACCAAACCAAGACCTCACTTCGATCTTGTGGCGAACCAGATCGGAATTTTTTGAATAAGTATATTAAGAACCATTCGTTGGAGCAGTCTACACACAAATTGATGCCTTCTTTCTAAAAATCAAATGAAATTTTTAGATTTCTGTTTGATTCCTGCACTGCACTCAGAGCTATCTATTGAGTTTCTTCGTGCAGAGCAGTTTCAACATTATTTTATCTAAGACTTGAACCATAAGAAAGCTTTTTTTCGAAAATAGTAGAGTTGAAACGTTCCACAGAAAATTAGTACAGTTCAGAATACTTAACTCCGAAAATATTGGGAATATTTCAGGATTACTCGAGTAAAGATGCGTATTTTTACCAATAGATGGCACAAGAAAAAAAACTCTAAAAGCTCTCAAACAATTAAAACAGTTTTTATTCCAAAATAATATTTGAAGATGATTTGTAGCGAAAAATCTTACGTCTGTCTTGTATCCTGTTTCCTAAAAATCACACTCACATTACTGGTACATACACATTTCCATTTTATAGACGCATATGTATGTATCCCGAGCTATTGTCAAATGATGAATGAACTGTCCCAGTACTTGTAGTGAAATTTTCCAAAAATATGTATGTTCCTTGGGGCTATTTACAACTCCATAACTCCATATTACGGAACTCAACAGATTGCTACCATTTAGAAGATATACTCCCTGCCCTTGCATCATATGCAGCAACTCATTTATGCTACAGTTTTGCCTAAAGCTTGCCTTCCCTGTATAATCATTCATCACGCTCAGCAAGCATCATAGCTCGGAGAAACATGCCACCCATCCAAACTAATGGTCATCTTTATGATGTCTAGCTCATTCTCATGCATGTCCTTCTCAACGCTGATGCTGCAACCGAAAAATCTCATTCATACGGCACTTATGGCACACACAACATATCCAATCGAAAGTAATAAGGATCACGTTTATCAACAAGCACCCCAAAAAGTCCTCTGTACACAGAGGTCACATACAAATATGCCCAGCCCATCTTCAGCAAACCGACCACCTCGCCCCCAAAACAACAATAACCAGTGCAGGACTGCTGCTCCTGGTTCAAGAGAAGTCACCGCAAAATTTTAACCAAAAATCTCGTAAACTTTGACATTTTATGTTGGTAAACCATTGAGGGGTGGATTATGTGTGTGCTCTTATGTGCTTTTCTGCCCTTTGCCTGTACCATGGTGCTTGTTCTGTTCTATGGATGGATTATTAAGGGGCGGATGGCCATTGTCATTATTGTTATCGACTCTACTTAACATTTTGATTGAGGACTAAAAATGTATATCGATGAGGACAATTCATTGGGGGCTCTCTACCATCGTCGACGATATTCAAGAAATGAACCCTGTAATGGTGACCGTAATAGAATAAAGAAAGAAGAAGAAAAAAAAGGGTAAAGACGGTGCAGAAAGGAGATAAACGTTTTCAATTTCTTCGTTTGGTTTTTCACTTTCGCCGTTGTTTGTCAACAAAACTAAAGGATCAAGAGAAGGATTCTTGGGAGAATAGTGAATTTTTATGACAACCCGAAGATCCAACAGATTTGTGTTTAAGGAGGCACTTTCTCTCAACGTCACAGTGGACAGTACATGCAAAGTGAAAGGAATTACTTGAAATCGCCACCCCCAGGTTGTGTAAGAAATTGATTTTTAAAAGGACATCTACATGGAAATGAGAAGGTTAATCCGTTGTATTTTGTTGGGACAACAGGATTTGTGATCTCCTCCAATGATATGAAAGGCTGAAATGGATTAAATTTTATTAAGGCTTTAAGTCCTAGGGACCAAGATTTAGTTTTCAAATTGGTTTCTACGTTGTGTGCTAGAGATTACGAGAAAATTAAATGATCATGAATGCGAAACAGTATTCATTGCCACATAATTGAAATGACTTGGACCTAGAAATTTAAATAGGGGATATCAAAGCCAATGACGGTAATAACGACCACTAATACTACAGAATTTTGAAATCACAATGACAAAGTCCAAAGGCAATGTTGTTTACACTCTGGTTATACGTTGGCCTGCTGTAGAATTAGGTGGCCGCCTAATTATGGACAATTACATGCAACGAGTGCTCTGACGTGTTGAAGGTGGGAGAGAGTATTAATACGAATACGTTGAATGACTTGGCATACTACCTGTTGGTAGTACCATTGGCAGAAACAGAATTTAATAGAATTTTGTAAAATGTTTCTTGGCAATTCGGATACGTATTATATTCTCAAGGTAGATGTTAGTTAAAACTATTTTTTTTTTCTTCAAAGTTAAGTATGAATGGCCAATGAGCACACAAGGGATTCATTGGAAATTTAAATACTAGATGCATATGCAGTTACTCCTCTTACCTAGGTATAAACACTCAGAAAGGAAGTACTGCATAATACGAGATATATCAAATAACATACATAAGTACATGCAAGTCATTGCCGCATGAAATTAAGAACAAGATCTAAGGAAGCAGTAAATCTCCCAGATAGAACGCACTGAATAGACACGATAGTTTCGATTACATTAACTCTCTGGAAGACGATCAAACTAACTCTCTGGAAGAAAGATAGATAGATCATCTATTTAAACGCTATCATAAGCCACGACGAATTTTCTGCTTTTTCTTCAAGATCAGTCGCAATGTAAATATTCTTTAAGGATGGATTTATTACTTTCTTCCAGGTCCCTGATCACAAGAATGAGATAACTGATGAACTTGCAACAAGAAAGTTTGCAATAGACCAAACCGAGCATTTCAATGGATTAAACCTTCACTGTGTAACCTCTGGGAATGAGTTGAACTTGAGCTCCGAACGGCAGCCAAAAATAAGTGGACACTGGCCATGATACGACAAAGTTAGAACCAACAAACTTCAACAAAATGACAAGAAGTCGCTGTCAATCTTAGTAGGTGCACCCACTGGCCATAGCCTTCTATGGAAACACAGAATTAAATCTAAACTGAACGATGGCAATATAATGTTTGTAAAGGGTGAGGTGATGAAGAGGCTCATGAGGATACAAATAATTTTTTCTACCACTGCTACATACCTTCTCTGACGTTTTTCTGCACAATCTTCCCATTTTTCTGAGGACATCACGATGGATGTAGACTCTAATCACAAGCGAGCAGTAAGAAAGCTAGGAAAAAACCCGGTAAAGTGACTGGAACCAGCCACCTATTGGGTATTACAACGTACCTAAGTAGGGTGCAAACTTTCTCACCTCATCAACCCACCAACCTAACCTCACCTAAAGCCAAATGTGTTCCAACCCAAGACCGATCTTATTTTAAAGCGTCTCAGAAATTCCCAAACGGACCTTGTAAACGCAAGGTGCATTTACAATGAGAGGATTACTAATAATCTTTTGGATTACAGCTTTAGCGATAAGCAACAATTTAATCCAAAAATTAAATGCAAAAATATGGCGCTACAGGGTCCGTACAGGTATCAGGCACCAGCTGACTTTGAAAATATCCCTTAGAACGTTTTGCCAAAACTTACAAATCCTTCAACAATTCCTGAATTCTTCCCAAGGTTAAAGCTACAGACTGTCCGAGTAAAATGAATTACAACTCATCACTTCTCCCCTATGCACATTCCTACTCGCATACTCCCTTCAGACATCCTAATGATTTTCTGTAGTAAAAGGCCAGCAAATGGCAACTAAGATATTCATTGCTCCGCTCCTATTGTGGCTGCATTGGCATAGCTGGCACTCCTTGTATTTGCTTCATTATGGCCTAAATGATAACTTTCACATAAATCCGATTAAACCATCAATTACTGATTAGTACTGCATTTACAGGGCATTCAATCATGTCTCGTTGCACACTACTTTGTCTGTGTGAGTTCGGCTACAGATACTGTACTGTTTCAGATGACTATAATAGTTTCACTCTGCCTTGCATCCGAGAGCCTGAATGTGGTACCCAACAAATTCTGTGCTAAATAACTTATCGAAGCAGGAGGCTTGCAGTGTAGTACGAGCGTTATAATAATCGCTTCAATTCATAACGCAGAGCAATGAGGAGGGACAATGGCATGCGATTCCTGTTAACAAAGGCCGATTAAGAAGAGAATAGCCTATAGCCAGATTTATTTCTCTGCCCCATGCCCCCTGAGGAATGATAGGACTCAAGTAAGTAAGTAGATTTATTTCTTGTGCAAAGTCAATCGTTGCAGGCTAATTACACTCAACGAGGAAAATGGATTTCGAACACTTATCACTACTTCAACAGATAAGTACCTACATGCATACATAATTCATTTCAAAATGAACAATGTCGATATTTGCATTTCAGTTGCAGTTATAATAAGCAAAAAAAATGTCTGGTAAATAAATGTGACCTTGTCAACCACTTATAGAAAAAAAAACAAAGAGTCCTATAGAGTACTATAGTGCACAAATCAATTCAAAAACAACACCTCCCACACACACACACATCAATTTACAACGATCGATAGTTAAGTTCCCAGCAGCAGTCAGATAAATTCCTGTGTCCTGTAAAATCTTCTTCTCCTTGTTACCTTAAAAATACAAAAGCAAAAGTAAACTTTTCCTGAAGGTAATAAATAACTTTTTACCCGCCTCCTTACACGTACCCACTTCCTTCCGTGTTAGAATTTTAAATTCGAAAAACTTGTTATATTTACTATGCAATGTCAAAACTATGACGGCTATCGAAACGAAAACAAGATAATGTAACGAAATCATTGTGGAATCCTTAACCAGGTCATGGATTTTCCTCCCTAGTTGCACCCTTGTTTCGCTTTAATTGACAGGCAATAAATAATCAATCGTCTTCTAGGATACTTATACACAATGCACGTGTGTTTTTGTTCTCATGCACACAAGGATGGGGGCTATCACCTAAGGGATTAAAATGGGGCAATGAAGGCAAGCATAAGCTCTATATAACATGAAAGATAGATAATACCATCGCTACGAGGAAAGAACTTGGTGATTACAAAATCTGATTACAAATTTATTAGTTGCATTTTGTTGGACGATGCCGGATGTTTTGTTGTGTGGGTGCGCATCATCAGTATGTGGGTTGGTTCAAAGGGGATGTATTTCTACATAAAGCAACCAATGGATAACCGAACTTTTGTGGTTGAAAGTGCTTTGGTATCTTGTTGTAAGGGACTTTAATCAATTGAGTTTGGTTGTGCATATACGTAGTTATTTACCTTGTGTAGGTACTATTTATTTGGTTTAACGAGATGTTTTATTCTCCATAGTTTTGGAGATAGTATTTTGAAATTTTGAAAGGAGTTTGATAACAATTTAACAATTTAATAGATGCCTAATGTAGGACTATGTTATTAGAATATGCACAATAAAGTTGATACAATTAAGTATAGAATTCATTCCATTGCATTGAATTTTTCTCTTCAAAAGTACGAGGATATATTCATCCGTTTTCAATAGAGATCCTGCTTCAGAGCATGCATGTGTACTAGGGGTAAACTACGAACTACCTACTGTTTCATATGACGCCCTTAGACATAACTGGGAAATAGATGACAGTACGGCTAACCGACTTGATCCCTGATCAACTAAAGGAACGGAGGTACTTTTAATCAGAAGAGGAATGGCATTGGGTGTATTATCCAAAAATCTCCATTTCACCATCATTTATCAACTCCAGATCACAGTGGGGTTAATCAGGAAGACAAGAGCTGCCCATCAGTTCTATGTTTGCACTGAAATAGAAAAACAAAAAGCACGTCATCAGACGAAAGGAAAAGAAGCACAGGAAACATGACATCAAGGATTCGGAATTTTTATAAACGGGTAAAGAGGGTAACCCAAGGTTTCATTACCCAGACGGTGGACTAAAAGGGCAAGAATTGGAATATATTAACAGAGAAACAGTCTGTACCGAATTTATGATAAAACTTTTTCTGGAAACTGTTAACGGCAAAAATAAAATATGTCAACTTGAAGGACACCCAATCACTAACCACCAGGCCTGAACGAAGTTGAAACAGCCATAGCTACACTGAATCGGTATAAAGCCACAGGCGCAAATGGCTCTAAGACATCAACAACTCATACACAAGACATGCTCCGACGAAATTATACACAATAATCAACATCCTCATCCTCAATATCAACTCTTCAATTTATGTTGAATGGTAGGGAGAACCTTATACATGACAGATAGTGTCAATAGAGTTGAGTTTTGGTATTCCAACAAAACTCATCCTCTCAAGTACGATAACGCTCGCTACTCCATCAAGGTAGCAGAAAAAAAAACACATCGGAAACCTTCAGGTCCAGTAAAGGTATTAAAAAGGGTGTCACGCAGTCATGCATTTTCTTCAACCTAGTCTTGAGGAAAATAGTGCATAATTCCTATTTGCTTACACAGACGACATTAGCATCATTGGTATAATGAAGCAAGTAATCTCCGGCTGAATCAGGAGCTGCTAAAATGGGTCCGGTTGTATATGAAGCAAAAGCATAGTAAATGTGTCTCGAACAGAACGCTATGATGGACAGCCACAACTTTGAAAAAAATCACTCATGTAGGTTCAGGTATTAATTCTGTGGAGAAACAGAATAACATTCGCCATTCCCTTCTACTCTGGCTTCAGAATATATAGAGGCATCAACTAAATATTTAGCAAGTCACAATCGAAAATAATAGAGAATATATATATTTTTTCATTCCTGTCGTGCAGAGCCGATGCGCTTTCATTTAATATTAACGAAGTCCATGTTAATATTAAATGAAAGCGCATCGGCAAGCAGGAAAAATGTACAAATCCGGTGCACACAACTGGAGATAGCTGGCTGGAGGTTGAGGTCATAGTTCAACCCGAACTGCAGCATCACTCTAAGTAAGTAAATAAATTAGTAAGTAAGTAAAGAAACCGTAGCCTGGTTTTGATGTTCTGCAAGGGATATTACCATCTTCAATTGCAGTCAAGCGACAATAAGGTCATTAGAATCGTGGCCTGTAACCTCAACTGCTGCTTGAAATTAACATGAAATTGAACATTCACCTATGATATGTGCAAGACCACAAAAATATCGCGACAAACTGAAAATATTTCGACAATCCTAAGCAAAAGGTTACTAGTCTTGGGATTCTGTTGAGACTGCGAGTTTTGGTGCTCACTATCGACAAGGCAAAAAATAGATAGAAAATTACTAATCTTGCCATATCTCGAGACGGAATTAACCTAGAGTAAATCATAGTACTTGGTTGGTTATGCTAAAGTGATTACAGATCAGTTAAGTTGGATACTGCCAGATGAACCTGCATGCATAGACGAAAAGAGCAATGGCACTATCCAGAACTAGCTTTCTATCTGTCCAGTTCTGACACATAAAAGACTACTCCACTTAAGGAGCTCTTCTCTCTAAGAATCTCAGGAAACTGACGTCTTTAGATGCACAGACCATCCTTTCTTCCATAAAGAGCTCCACTTCCTTCAATTATTTCTTGTGTAGTTTGGAGATAGTGGCAGAATTATGGTATCGCAATGGCCCTGCTTCAATCTACCCCAACCTTAGCCCTAATGCGTCAGCACTCTAAAGTAGGAGTAAAATGATAGAGTCTTCTTAGGATTTATTACTCAGTTGCCAGCCCAAAGAAACAGGTATTGACAATTTATCCTTCGTTTGACATGTTATTGTCAGAATTTACAGCAACCTCGAAGTTATTTGTACTGTCCGAATGCTGCATGTTAAGTGCCCCTTTTTGTTGTCAATATATATTTACATGGTTTTGTTCTCGTGCACCGCTAAACCCATTTTACCAGTTTCTGTCTCAACTCTCGCAAAGTCACCGGTGACAGTTCGCTGAAAGATAGTGTTTTGGCTTGGAAGTTGCGCAGAGTCATTTCAAACCTGATCACATGAGAATATAACACTTTCTTTAAGTCCATTTTTGACATCAAACTTACATATCTGTGAGATCCGAAAATAGTCACCGCTTAGGAAAATAATCACTTCTTTTGTTTGAACCCGTCGAGCCATGTCAGATGTGATTGCTCTTCAAAAATCACTAAACACAAGAATAACCCGTCGAAAATTAACGACCTATTCACTATTTGCTTATTTACTTACCCAATTACCTAATTCAAATCAACGAATCTACCCGATGCATATACATATGTATAAATTGGCAAATTAAATTTAAAATCTACTGCCACGTTGGCCCACAAAAGCACCTATCATCGATTCGTATTGTAAATTATTGACAGCATGCACATTTATTCGATGGCAATTTTGCCGCTGCTTCCGTATCCTTTTCTCGTTCCGCAAATGCGCTGATGTAGAAAAATCATTGCACTGTATGTGTTGATTTAAGACCTCGTTCAGATCCGATGGTGAGAATTTTCTATTTGAATGCATTCGAAATGGGTTCCGGTGGTAGCACTTTTCTACTCTATCCTCAATCGGCGGTAATTAAATGGTTTTGGTTTCGCTGCTTTTAGTGTTTCCAACGGAGCATGTGACTCTTGGGGAGGTGGTACAAGGCTGTTGCCGAACGTATAGAACTAATGCATTCGATTAGTGTTTAATGCATAAAAGCGGAAAAGAGTGTAAAAAGGAGTGTACTATATAGCGTTAGTTGGCTTTGGCTAGAACCTCGATGTATTAGCAGTACGCGAGCACGAATAGCTCTGCTGGCTTTCCAATATACCAAGAGTAATTAATTATTCATGAGAACAAGTGTAGATTACAAACGTATTCTCATCTCTCTGTGTACGGAGAGTGTAATGGATGTTTTTCTTTTGTACTTCTGCTAACAAAAAGAAATTCAATTAATTGATCACAAATTAAAAGCAAATGAAAAGTGTGTGGTTTGTTGAAACAATGGACCTTGACTGAATTGTATATATTTCAAGTTTACCAGATCAGCACTATCAATAGGTTGTTCGAAATTCGATTGGTGCTAATGGATACAACGCATACATGCATTGAATTAATGATTTGTATCCTACATTTGTAAATCAGTACGGGGAACTAGAAATTTAAGGATAACTGTTAGTCCATGATGCCAAAAACTGACCAAGTTCCCTCTGATATATATGTTCATGAGGTATTTTATAAATATCCTATCCGTCCTAGAATTTCTATCATTATGCATGCATGCAGACTGTAGAATGGCCCGCAAGGTGGCGTTTTGTTTCCACTTCTTTAGTGTATTGTAGTTAACTCTCTGTTGAATACTCTATGATATTGCCATACTTTCTGTTGGGTCATGCCTACAGACTGTCTATGCTAAGGCGCAGATATGGTCGATGAATGGTGCAATAGGAATGAGCTTTCGTTCAATCCTTTGAAAACTGAGGTAGTTCTCTTCACTGGAAGGAAGATTGTGAGCGGTCTAACTCAGCCAGTGCTTAAAGGTGCCACTATCCAGATCTCAGATGAAGCAAAATATCTAGAAGTAATCTTGGATAAAAAACTTCTTTGGGCGAAACATGCCAAGTCGAAGACGTCCAAGACGCTCTCAGTTTTTTTTTTTGGCAGCATAAGGATGCTTTTGGCAAGACATGGCGCATATCACCGAAAAAGTCCTCTGGATTAATATGGCTATGCTAAGACCTTTTCTAGCCTATGTGTCGGTTGTTTGTTGGAGTGGGCTTTCTCGTAAGTATGTGACTGCCTCCTGCACGTAACTCCAAAGATCGGCCTGCCTTGGCTGCACGAGAGCTTTCCCCCTTGATACTTTTATCGTGGGCTGCACTATCAAAGCAATCTACCGTCATAGAAGGGGTTTCACTGTAGTTTCAATGACCTTGCGCGACACTTATCCTACGACCCTGGTTCCATGGATATGGCGTCTGATGCAATAACACTTTACGGAATTTGGGGTGCTGTGAAAATTTAAAGTCAAATGTCCTTGCGTTTGGAACTGGCTTCGGCCAGAATCTGAGCCTGAACTGGGCTGTAGTCGAAACTTCATGGATGGCTCAAAATCTAGTCAAAGGTCCGGTGCTGGTGTTTTCGTGGAGACCGGCAACGCCTCTGTTTTTCTAGCAAAGATTTATGCTATCCTAATGGCTGTCGACTATTTTGTTAAGAATAATTGGCGGGATCGGAATATCTGCGTCTGTAGCGAAAGTCAGGCTGTGCTTAAGACCTGTAACCCGTTCCAAAATAGTTCGAAAATGCAAAAACTCTTTGAATTCGGTCGCAAGGCTGAACTCTTTGACTCTTGTCTGGGTTCCATGTCACCCCGGGGGTTGCGGGAAATGAAATCTCCGATGACTTTGCTAAGCAAGGCTCAGAGGATGATTTCTCAGGACTTGATCCTGCGTTGGGTCTTCCCACGTCCTTGGCCAAGGCCTCCATTGAAGATTGAGTTTCCTGCAAATATAATTGTTTGTGGCACGGCTCTCCAAAATACATTCAGACTAAACGTACACTCCCGAACGTCTGTAAAAAACAAGCGGCATTCTTACTGTCTCTCAGCAGAAAAGACTGTAGACAACTTATTGGCGTTATTATCGGACACTTTTCTTTTGCCAAGCATCTTAGTGTGCTAGGCTTAAGAGACCCCACTGTCTGTGAGGCCTGTGGAGAGGGTAACGATATTTCAAATCATTTTCTTTGTTATTGTCCTGTAGAATTCATATACTATAAGCTCCTCATCGCTGAAATGTATTCTCGGCTTTCTCCGAAAGTGGAAGAGATTCCAGCAAAATAAGTAATACTGGATTTTTTTTCCTGGTAGTACAATGAACCAATTGCATTTGGAAGAAGAGATGGAAAAATCTTCGTATGTAGAGAACCAAGAGTGACTCTTAGCGACGAATGTTTCCGAAGGATGCCACTGTAAACTGATGGTGTAATGGTTTAGGGATATTTTTCCAGAGAAGAACGAGGTAGAATGTGCTTTCTAGACTCAAAAGTAACAGCAGCAGTTTACCTAGAGGTTCTACAAAACGAACGAGCTCTTCCCGAAAACTAACAGATTTATTTTTCAACGCTAATGATAATATAATGCTCTATTCCATGATTTTTTTTAAAGAGTTCAGACCTTATACTCTCTTCTTCTGATAGAGAAAAAAACAGGGCTCGTGCAGTAGTAAATTGGGGAACTACATACACATCTATCTACTTGTATTAGCGAGTAGTTACAATCTTTGGAGAGGCAATGGTGATGAGAAAGCCACAAGTGTGCGTCTCAATTCTTTTGTCACAGTTTACGTAAGTAAACTAATATAAATTATTAGATTTAGCAACAAATGCCTTCAATAAAAGGAATAATTATCCTCGACCGATATCAAACTGGCATTATTTATAATAGGAGAAATACGGATGGCATACAAATCGAAAGGATTTAGAAATGTAATTGTATGATACAAATCGTATTCCCCACGGCCATAATATGGTTGACTTTGCAAATTTTAGAATCTAATAATTTGGCAAGGGATTAAAATTACTAACAGCTATGCAAACAAATTGCTCATGAGTTTATATTAAAACCCGGAATTAAAGTTTTTTTTTATGGAATTTGTTTCGAATTCCGGCGTGGTATGATCATACATATGTTACAATCCATAGCATATGCAATGTAAATGTTTTAGTGGGAATTTAATCAGTTTTTAATATACAATGATTGTTGTGATTGTGTGGCTTAAAATTCAAATAATTAACTTAATAGATAATAATTAGAACCAGTTCTGAAAATGATTGTTTTAATTAACAATAGACCAGTTAGGTTTATCGAACGGATACTGAATTGATAAACCATAATAAATGTACTGATTGGAATTGAATTATTTATGTATTCGGATTAATTGGTTGAATTAAGTTTTTGGGTTTTTGGGAAATTCGTGAATAATATGTACAATGATACTTGATGTCGTTATGATTATAAATCGATGCTATCGAGATAGTAACTGCAAAGAATTATTTTCCCACTTTCATCGAGAATAGTCAGACAATTTTATATTTAGTGTCGCCTTGTCACTCTTACACTTGAATTCTAAGGCTGATACTTCCAACAAGATGCAAATTCAGACATTGTTTGTCGTTAGTCGATATCTCTCTCGTAGAATATAAATCGGATAGGGTGTTCATTTAACACAGAAGGAAATTGAGATGCGGAGAACTGCATGATTGATGCAATAGGAATCCTATGATTGTGAGGATCCGATGTACATATCTGTATGGTTTCCCATTACGACTTTATGTTATAACTTTAGACCTACTCCCCAATAGCTGAGTCAAAAAGTGTTGCTAAAAATCATTTCAAGCAAAGGAGTCGATTTCTATTCAAAAGGATGTCATTCAGATTACCAGATCATGCAGTGTTTTTAAACTTAAACATGAAAATATCAAACATTTTAGAAATCACACATGCCACATGAACAATCACACAATCAACACCATACACATTGAACCACAAAACCAAAGCTATCTTAATAACCAGATGGAAAACTGTAGAATACGTGAATATAAGGGTTCGAAACCAAAATATATAGGAGATCGAAGAAAGCAATAAAATACTTAGGAGTAGTAAAAATTCGTCATTAAAGCAAGCAGCACTTTCCCAAATACTGCCAAACATTGGTGGAGCTGGTTATCCTAGAAGGAATTTGATATCCAGAGTAGTCAGCTCAGCCATATTATACACTGCCCCGGTTTGGGCGAAGGCACTAGCAACGAAGGAAATGAGAAGTGCAGGCACTGTGTACTAAGTAATATCAGTGGTTTTCGAATGATTTCGAAACATTCTCGCGGACAAGATGTTAAGGATCTGTAACAGGAGAAGCCCGAGACAGCCGTAGCCAACAGCAATTAAGAGGATCTGGGAAGAAGAAAAATCAGTCTCAATGACTGCATTTCAAGCTCGGTGGAACAACACGATGAAAGGCAGATCGACCTTCAAGTTGATCCCGACTATCGTGATCAGAACAAAATCAGTCCATGGTGACAACCAACTTACGCAATTCTTGTCCGGCCATGGTGGCTATCGCAAATATCTACACCGATTTGTACACGATAGCTCGCCATTTTGCCCGCACTGCGCTGACCAGGAGGAAGATATGGAGCACGTTGTATCCTATTGCAGGTGCTTTATGGAATGGAGAAACAATCTTCGAAGTCCACATTGCCTTATAGAGCAAAATGTTGTATGAGGACGATTAGATGGAAATATCAAGATTCGTAACAAACGTGCAAATCCTGCTGAGGATAATAGAAAAATAAGGCCTGCCGAAATAGCAGAAACAGAGAGCAGAGCATAAAACGCTAACCAACGCGTAAAGTAATAGATAACGGCAGAACCGCGGGAAGAGTGATAGAAGTGTGATTAGGATTAGTATGATACGTAGCCGACTTCCTGGAATCATACTAGTAGGTCGGGCTACTAGTATCTATAGAACATTACCACATCCATTGGCGAAATAAAACCTTCAGTGGAATGTGCATGCATTTTTCCTCTAGTTGATGCATTCCATGCAGGTTACGTGCACATTGATTTCTCTCAGTGCATTGATCCTGTTACCTCCTACGTCATCCACACTTGGGATTCACCATCATTCTATCACTGTACTACTTGCTGATACTTACGTAGGTTTTTAACTACTATTATTATGACTACTTTCTAACAATGGCAATTCCAATTTTTATGGACCCTATAATTCGTAGCTTCAAGACGGCTTCATATATTATGTTCTAGACAATAGGACTAAGAACGAAATCTTTTGGAGCTGAAGAAAGAGGTAGAGTCAATCAAACTTCTGCATTGTACATTCTATGAGAAGAACGCTAGGATCCAGATTTTTCATAAACATTAAGGTAAGAGCAATAAAAGTTGTTGTTTTTCATAATGAGCGATGGAGAATCTAGCTGGACTACACAATTGTTGAAACAACCCCAATGCAACCATTAAAAATTCTTCAGGACGTAGTTCAGGCATTTCCTTCTTTAGCCTTAATTGCTGACCCATGTAGTAGATATTTATATTGGATGGCAGCCAATAACACATCAGTATTCAGTGCCCTCAACTCGTCGGCCTATCAGTCAGTGCCCAGTAAGTACAACGATAATAGAGGTAATCAGCGGTCGCATCTAATGTAACCAAACTAGTATTACTTTTATGATCTAGCCTAGGGCTAATCCGTTTTAGAATTCGTAGTTGGTTCAGCTAATAGCGTTCAGTTTAATAAATATTTACGTTTGGTAAGCAATATACATACTTAAAGCCTACCCTTTCAACAGAATCTTAGGCGTGGCGGGCTCGATAGCCTTGTATTACCCCCTATTTTAACGTAATGCCTATCAGATACGTAGAAATAATTTATACATCGCAAGCGTACCGATTTTATATTGAATTTTTATTTTTCCTTGATGCAGTTAGTAACCTACACTATTAATCTCCCAAAACTATATCTGCCCTTCTAGCCTTTAGGTAGAACAGTACCTACTAATTTTTCTACTGTATTTTGACTCACATGTAATTCCAGATGTATTCCGAATCTTACCCCATCTCACACATTGCACAAAAGTCTCTGAACTAAATAGAAGCCCAGTCGTACACTCAATTCGAATTTACGTATCAAATTACATTCTTCTTCCTGACGTTTCACCCTTAACTTAATGGAAATAAAAATATACCAATTACACCCCATCAATCCCCATATCAATATTAAAGGTTACATATTTAAATTAATATACCCTTTTTGGGGTTTACATACATACATATGCGCTAGTACCTATATGTGACTGAATTAATACCCATAATACCTTAATCCCACATTATCCCAATTTGCTTATCCTACAGCTTATTTCCCTTTCATATTACTTCCATTTGAACACGCTGCCTTAAAAAGGTACAAGACTACATCATGAAAAACACGTCTTACACATGACTCGGAATTAATGTCCGTGATAACGGCCCGGCTCCGTCTTAAGTAGGCACATAGACTTAAGTAGTGAAATGTAAAATGTGTAGACTTTAGGCACTTTGTTGACGCCTTGTTCAAGCAACTTCCTATGGTATGTGGGCTTAAGAACGTGTGAGTGAATATTTGAAATTCTTCGACACGTAATTATGTATGTATATACATATATATGTACATCAGCGAAAGTGCCACCAAAAAGTATACCAACATTGAACCGTCGTTATGTAGTTAAAGTGTCTCGTCCCCCTTTCAAGATTGTATACCTGGCTGGTGGTGTGTTAATGCTATAATTCGCTTAGATCCATCAGTGTTAATCTAATTTCTAATGAAAAATTCATTAGAACACTTTCCATTAGCATAATCCAAGGTTATGTTTTTTTTTAAACTACGATAGGTCCATTTTAGGATGTTATCTGTACTGTAAATCGTAGCCTCACGGTTTAAGGGGGGTTTTACGTAGAAATAACTGGAATGATAATGCGGTCAACAGGCCTAGTCAAAGGGTGCCAAACGTAAGTAACCACTTCATTATTGTTTTCGCAGATTTGCTAATGATGTTGCTTTGTTAGTAAAATAAGTGCACCACAATGTGTATGCACAAACATATCCTATGGCTTGTGGTTATGTGTGTCCACCACATAATCTAGTTGTGAGGTTTTTTTTTTTATTGTTGAACTACATACATATGTATAGGTATGTAACGAAACCACAAAAAGTAGCAGAAGTTCATAATAAGGTATGTTTTTAGCTTTAATTAATAATTGAGTTAGTATTCATATATAGTGTGGAGTTTTCTTCTGGATTTTAAAGGTGAGAAAAATTTGATTCGAACCGGATTTGAGTAAGAAAGACCACCTATAAAAACAGGCGACTGTAATCAATGTTATAGTGTAAGATGTAAGAATAATTCAAGTATTCAGGTGTTGGCTTGTGAGTTTCGTACAATTCTTTCGAGTATGATGCTAAAGAATTCACATGACAGCGCGTCGTCTTGTCTAAATTCTTTTTTTGACATCAAAGGTCTCGGTGAGATCGTTACCGACCTTGATGGAACAGCGAGTATTCTCTGTCGTCATCCTGCACAGGCGAACAAGTCTGGCAGGGGTGTCAATACCAGACACGGCTCTATATAGCTCGTCTCTATAAATGCTGTCGATAAAAAGATGGTGGGTATCGATTTGAACTTCTTGGTTTTTTTTTTCAGGATCTACCGAAGTGTGAAGATTTGATCGACAGTGAACTTTCGTGGTCTGAAACCACAGTGATAGTGGACAAATAGGTTGTTACCTCAACACCTTTTCTCGCATGATATACCACCTACTCCATAGCGTCGATTGTCGAATGAATCATATTGATGGTCCGCAGCCACTCACTTATTTATATACTCCAATATGTTTTGTCCAAAACCATTGCGTCTTGCTTTCATCAGGTTTTTTCGTGTAACTATGCATAAACGGATCTCGAATTGGTTCGATGGTGTTCCAATGGGGTTCCAATTGGTTCAATGGGGTTCCAATGGGACCAATCCTTATATCAGGTTGTTCACATAGAGTTTCAGACATCCACACAATATGACAGATAGGAACTTGTAAGACATGTTGAGGAGATTGATACCTCTGTAATTGGCGCAATTGAGGGGGTCTACTTTCTTGTGGATCCGGCAAACGGTGCTGAAATTCCATTCATCAGGCATACAGTCAATTTTAGAAATGAGTTGGTGTATGCTTTCTATCAGATCATTCCCAGATGCTTTGAATACCTCGGCTGATAAGCTGTCATGCCTATTAGCCTTTGTTGCATTTAAACTTGAATATTGCTATCCTAACTTCGTTTTGATCAGGTAGACGGAACATTTGGTTCATTTTGCCTGACAGCGCGATGTTGGTCTTCGTCGCCATTATACAGTCTGAAGAAGAAATTTTTCCATACTCTCAGCACCGACTATGATTCTACTATAAGGTTTTCTTGTTCATCTATACAGGCTCCTATAAGGGCCTAAGTCCGTTGCCAGACGTGGTTTCGTGTAGGGTATGCTTGCCAATTGTCCCAGCAAAGATACTCTCCTTTCCTATCATTTTAAAGTCATACTTAGGACATTGCTCATATGTTTTGTCGAGGAGCTCGTAGAAACATTCTTTGGTGGCGTCGTCCTCGTCCTCTTTGGGGCCGTGAGCGCATATTAGGCTTCTGTTAGCGAATTGTTAGTGAATTGTCATAAGTCGTTCGCCCACATACCGACAGCTCAAGGCTTCTTGTCTAAGTCTCCCGCATATGACAAATCTACATATCGCAGTTCCTGAATGGCGGTGATATCTACTTTATAGCTGCACGCGGTTTGTTAAGGGTTACAACATTCCACGTACAGATTCGAAGATCGTTGTCCGTGTTTCGATGGCTAGAGTCGTCAATAGTGAAGTCATCTTTATCAGAGGCTTGTGTGGTTTTCGGAACTAAGTATTTCTTTTCCGTGGTATGGAAGTTACCCCTACGCACAACCATTAACCTGGGAGACCAGTTCCCTTTAATACCCCTAGGACAGTAATCCGCTGCGGAGATATGAGCGCTACCATTAAAGGTTCATACTGGATAGATAGTAGAACTGTGGACGGCACCTTTGATTCCATCTAAAGAATCCGTCCGCTGCCGTTAGGATGAAGAGGAAGTGCGCTAGTGTGAAAAAACAATCCTCCCCCTCTAGGTACTAGGCATCCAGCGTGGAGGTTTAAAGTAGGAGATGATAGTGAGAGGCTAAGGTACGAACGCTTGTGCTCTCATATATTCGCATCACTGCCCTTTGGCCACCCACCCATTATTTGCTCAGTACTTAAAATACTTAAATACTTTGTATTATACGGGTTCGTCTTTAGAAAAAAAAAACTAGTATACCTATCAGTGATTCCACATATAAGACATTTTTTAGGGAATACAATATTTTTACTTTCAGCTCTATCTGAGTGGTTTGTAAAACCACCCTCTATATTCTGTGAAATAATTAATTAATCAAGTTTTGATTAAAATTAAATCCGTTTTCAATCAATTGAACAATGCAACAACTAATTGCAATTTGATTGAGGGTTTTATCAAATATAATCTGGCTACAATCGGGTTATTTTTTTCCTTCGTTTTGATACTTAATTCGATTAAATTGAAAGATAAAATCCTTAAGCAGTTGCAGTTGTTCTAAAACATAATAAAAAATAAATGTAAGGTCAACATGTTTTAAAATAATTTATTGCTAAACAATAAAAGATATATTTTTTTCATACGACATGACAGCTCCCACTGATCTCTTCTTTTTAATCTTTAAATACCTAAAAGGTAGGTCTTCCAGTCTTTAAGTTCCGTCATTAATAAATTGTATTATGGAATTATGGAGTTATAGCATGAATCTTGGGACTAAACTTGAAGTGTTTTTACTTTTGCTATTAAATACAACTCTTGGAATTTTATTTCCACTTCCCTTCCCTATGTTTCAAATGATTTTTTTCAAAAACTATTTACGTACATACATATGTACCTACTCCATTTGGTAAATCCCGCGTTGTAATTGAATTCATATCAAAAAAAATTTTCTCTTTCATTAAAGAAGAAAAAAAAAAAAAAACGAAGAACTATTGTATATTAAAATTCCTTATATATAATTTCCAAACAAAATTTCTTACGCAGTGATTAATTCTATAAATTCCATAGAAGCTGGAACCAGCTCATGAATAATATAATCGGATACAATGGAAACTTGAAAATTTCTTACACAAGTTCAAATAATTATACACCCGGACCCGATGATGTTCCTTTAAATAAATATTACCCCGCCTTCTGGCTTCTGGAGGATGAAATTTAAATGCACTCTCTGAAGCATTACAACAGCAAACCAAGGACTGCGTGCTAAAAAACTAAAAAAAAAAAAAAAAACTTTAGCTGCGAGAGTGCAGCTGCAAAGTTTTCCCTTCCGTTTATGGAATACAACAGAAAGATTTAATTAAGGGATTTTAATAGTTTTTTTTTCCGTATTTTGTATTAACTTTAATTTTCTTTCAAATGAATCGGAGTGCAGCTAGCAGAGTATAGTGTGGATGACTGGCGAGTAACTAAATTTACGAGTTGTTTGGTGAGTTCTTCTTTTGTAAGTGCATGAGATTTTATCCAGTTTCTAGAGCTAAGCAAGGACTTTTCTATCCACGGGACTTAATTTTATTGTGATTTTCTTCATGAGTCATTATTTTAATAGTAACGCGAAATATTTTTCGTTATAGCGAGAACATTTTTGTAATTAGATTATGACGAAAATAATAAAGAGAGATTTTCAATTTAAAGCTTACTTAAATAAGAGGGTGGTCAGATTCAATTAATGATGAACTTTCACTTATCTGAGGTGAAACTTCCATTTGCAATGTTGTACCCAACCTCCCTGTTCGTTGGTCTTAGGAAAGTAAGTTTTTAAGTAGCTTAACTCGGAGTTGCGTCTTACACTGAAAATATTGTTGCATTGCCTTTGGGAAGGTGAAACCATATACCCCCACTTTTTAGTCAGTCAAGGCTCTTTCTTTTGCTACCAGAATACAACAGCAAATGAACTTTTCGCTCGTCTAAATTATTATCCTATAAACTAGATCACACAGTAGTATCAAAAAGAACTGTCACAAGGTATTAACAAATTATCTGTGTGATTTTAATTTCCTTAAAAATGACTGGAATGAGTATATTAGATTGTAGGTTATAAACTCTAGCTAATGATTTCTTTAATCAATACATCCTGATTAGTCCCAGATCCTAATGGATATCCGTGTGTGTAAGCATTGCCATTTTCCTTAAAACGAGCTCCAGATGACAGCTTACCTAGACTAGGGTAGGAAGAGAAATGTATTTTTGTGGGTCTCAAGATCACACCAACTTCTGCGGGCTGTGGCACTTCAACAATCGTCTTGTAACGCATTTAAGAGTATCTACTCAGGTTTGATAATTTCTTTGATTTTATTTGTCGTAATATGTGGTCGTACTGACTTCGTCTACAGTAGGACAAAAGCTAAATTTCCTACATTTAGCTGATACCAACACTCTTGGCGGTACGAAATTTTACTTATAATAACCAAAAAGAAGGTCATACAAAGAATGTAATTAAGTACACCAGACCTTGCTGCGATGAATTATGCCTATAGGTATACTAAAATGAGTCGAATGGCGATCTTAGTGCCCTGATGCCTGCATCCCATTATCCATGGTGGGATGCGAGCCAATTACTTCCGATTGAAATAAAGGTATAGCCTCAAATACGTACGTAAAGACTATCGTCAATAACTTGTTTTAGAATGAACAGTGATTGTATCTCCTTTTCACGTAGACATCCTCACCATAATTTATGCTCGTTGCGTTCTTTCTGGAAAAAGAAAATATTGGAAAGTTGGGTGAAGTTCACAGATCCAAGAAACCTTTTGAGTTTTTAGTGAACTTCAGGATCATCTAGCCCGAACACGATGTATCTTTCTAGTGATCTATGATACATCGTGTATATATCTTAGCACCTTTTTCCAGGGCATTCGGAAAGAAAGTGCTGGAGACTTTCAACCTAGTGACGTCACCAGTCACAGTCTGTGGGCATGTTTATTCAGATAAATATGTCCAGAAACTGTAGCATATCTATAGGACGCCATACGTCTGCGCCGCAGTCTGGGGACAAGAACTATAGTCAATAAAGTCGAAAAAATTTTAAAGAAGAGTTATGTCATAAGTGTACTTGTAGCATTGGAGAATAAGGTAATGAACAGGCACGTGGAAAATGACAAAAGCTGATTTTGGAAAATTTTAAAAACTTGGCGAATGCTTAAACCAATTGGTATTGGTTTGGGTGAAAGAAAACATGACGATCGAAGAAAATAAAAACAGAACGAGCTGAATGAAAGGACAATAGTAATTTTTGAAATATTTGGGTCACGATTTATTTCTTATTCTAGGCAGAGGTATATAGTATTATAAACAGCTCTACTGAACACCGTGAAAAGCTTCCAAATATATGCATCTGCAGACAAACGACATTGTCAGAAAGCCCTTCCGAATAAAAGTACATCCGACAGCGTTGTAGACTTTTTAAAATTTAAAATTTCATAAATTTCGCCAACTGATGTAGAAAAAGTGGACAATTTTTCAAATCCAAACCTACTGCGACACGCCACTAAACTTCATTAACACAATGTTGACCAGAAATTTCCACCTCTGTCCAACAACGGTAAGCCAGCACTATGTATACATACTAACCCAGTCATTTGCAACTTGTTGTACGCATTCCATGCAAGCCTTAATGATAAATGACTTTCGGTAAAAAGTCCTAATTACACAAATTAAACGAGAACAGTCCGAACACAACATTTTTCATTTCGCCACTTATGTTTCACATTTCCACAGTTCCGCTCTCGCTCTTTACCGCAGCACACCGTCTGCTTTAATTCTAGCGCAAAATAAATATCCTCCATTAATGTCGTCATAATTGTCTAAACGAACTTCCTGGAGCGTTCAACCGTTTAGGAAAATAAAACAGAGCAACACATTACGCTCTCTCCCTCTCTCTCTCTCTTGCTGTATAACTCGTTATATCTTTTCATGCAAACAGGATACCGAAAACCATCCAAGCATCCACCCATCCGCATATATCCACTCTTATTCGCACATTTCATTATCGCATGGAACACATACTGTGGGGTTAGTTTCGTGGTAGCATCGGTAGACCAGCGGCGAGTACACTTCACATCACACACACACATACACTCAAAGCACATTGACCCTCATTAGTCCTTTTTGTCCATAACCGCGCCATGTTATTTGCTCATAAGGACTGAAAACAAATTACAGGTGTGTTTAGCTTTATCGATGTCACCATATCTACCTCGCATGACAGAATTTCCTATGGAGTGAGTGAAATTAATTTGACATTTGCTGTGAGTCCTTCAAGCATAATGGAAATATTAATTACCCTTTATCCTTTTGAGATTGGGCACATGATTACACGGAGTCATACCTGCCCCTTGCGCCTGCCGCCGACCAACCCAAGTGCGATAATTTGCCATCAAGTAGTCGTTAATCAAAATGAAGGACCCCCTGCTGTGTTATGACCAAACGAGATCACTCTTCTTCGTAAGGATTCTTTCACTTTTCGCATTTGCACACAATAATCCACCCTCATCATTGATTTCCATCCTTGGTGCATGTTTCGTGTTCGCTACGAGTAACTCCGCAGTACAGCCATTTTCTTTTATGTCAGTTTACGTATGATGTGCGCCAAAGGATAACATAACAAGCCATGACATATTTTATTGATATTTTACGCTGTCAGAAAATATAAATAGTCTGGAGGAGGAGAAGAACCTTTGTCATCGCATGGAGCTGCTGTACCAGCGTTTGTTCACATCTCAAACAGCACAAGGCGAACGAAGTTGTGCGAACGAGGATACTTTACGAGGCGCTTGGTGGCCTCATGAATATTTCATAAGGACCATAATGACATGGTCGATGACCATGCATTGAGTAAATTTATCATAACTTTGGATTCTTGTTTTAGGGGAAGCCATGCTTTTTAGTATTTTTGGTTCTTTCCTTTCGGCTATGGTAATGTGTGATTTGAATGACAATGAGACGAAGTGAACTTGCTAAAGATGCTTTAATATGCTTATGAGAGATTGATTCGCTTCGATTGGCTTATGAGGACTAGAGAAAGTGAATAATTTTTCACTGATTCGACAGCTCAACGACTACTTAATGACAATTTGAGTTCAAGTCGATTGCGGAGGACGGAGATGTCTTGATGAAGTCCAAAATTTTATTAATTTATATTTTATTTATGCAATTAGGACTTTGATACAATTTCTGATCCTGGTGTCAATACATTTACTCATTTACATAATTATTTCTTTATATGACTATTGATAGGCTAATTTTCAGAAAAATATGATATCATCCAAACGAAATGATATTGTGCCATCCAGACTTGTTTATATTCGACTTTGTCGGTCACTGCTAATTGCGTTGTCAAATAAATATCATTGGACTTGATATAAGATAAGCCTACAATGAAGTCTGCAGGATAGTTGTATAGGCTGAGTTCCAAAATGTAAAAAAAATAGTTTCGATGCGGTAGTACTATTCTTTCGATGCGCATCTGCGACGCAACTTCGATAATTTGTATAAATTTTACACAGCACAAGTTTGATGTTTCGGAACGTAGTTTATATAAAGCAGGCAATTGTAAAAATTGAAATGACAAACTTTGAATTAAAAATAAATTTAAATGTCAAATGAAAGCATCGAAAAAATTATCGATGCATAGTTTGCTCAGTTGATGCGCATCGATAACGTTTAGGATACGTTTAAAAACTTGCGACTTTACCAAAACTTTCTCATTTGACTTTTATAACTTATGGCTTTTCATCTATGATGCATCTGATACATTTTGTAACTCACCCAAACTTATACGAATCCCAGGGTATAAAATTTTTAAACAAAACATTTTGAGTTAGAGATATCAAAAAGCCAAATAGTTTCCATCGATGGAATACATCATAATTTAAATGTCCTCCACTGAAACGCCTGTATGAATGCGACTTTTTCGTATAAATCGGGCGATATGCCGGCGATTTGATGTACATACATATGTATATACATATGCAGATCCTGAGGTTGTTTCAAGTCTCTGACTTGTTGGTAGAGACAATGAACTTGACCCGAAACAATGGACTAGCCCCAAAGAAAAAGGACCAATTGACTCCGAACTTCGACTTCAATAACTCGATGGTTTGGCCATGTATGGGGCATGTGGCACTATCTTGTTGAAACCACACATGGTCCATGTCTTCTTTCTTCTTTCAGTTTATCTTGTTTGACTGTGATGCTGCCAGCAATCAAAAGTATGGGCCAATGACCCCGTTGAGCAAGAATTCAACGTCTTTGCGGAGAATCATTTCGCAATGAAAATCGTAGAATCGGTCAACCGTATGAGAAATTTGATCAAAAAATTTGGATAATTTGCAATCGTTGTTGAAGCGTGTTCTTTGCGGAATTAAAAGCACATATAGATGAGGCTAAACGACAAGGTCTTATCATTTTCAAGGCACAAGATAGGTGGGTTCCGGTCTTAAGTGAAATTTGTAGCGATCTTCAAACTGCAGAAGCAAAAGCAAATAGAGTTCTTAGATTGTTTCTGGTCAGATTAATAAGAAACTTGGATTTTCTGTGTGACATCGTAGGGAAGAAGAGTGTTTGTGCCTATGACGTTGGAGGTAGTTATTCCACAAAATAAGTCAGACCCAGTAAGTGGGGTTGATGCACGAATATTGAATAGCGACTCTGCCATTTCGCTCTCCATTTGGCTTTTGTGAGTTGTGAGTTGTGACCTACTTTTTCTTTACTACTTATTTTTTTTTAGATTTAATTTTTAGTGAGTTCAATGTCCTTAAAGCGGTTTAGTTATCAGAGAAGATGGAGGTAGTTTTGTCATTAATATTCAGTTGTAGACTAGTACCAACGCACTGATTGATGGCAAACATTTCTGTCTGGAAGATGGTAGATTATTTGCCTACACTGACCAAGAGTTTTATGTCATATGACTCTCAAAAGATTACAGACCGATTTTGGACTCATCAGTATATCAGATTAGATCGTATTTCGCTGGATAGGTGTTGAATTTTTCTTAGTTATCCATTGGGTAGAGTAACAATGGAGCATTTTTTTTTTTAAACAATACAAGGGAAGCATTTCATCCAGAAGCATGCAATTCATTTATTAGTGACGGAAAGTTAAGCAGAAGCAGATATCTGTCAAGGTGGTAGAAGTGTTCGGATGTCATTTAAATAGTTAGAAGAGTCTGTTTAAATCCAGTTTAGCTTCCATATCTATATATGGATTTGAATTGAAGGCAGTCTGAGTTGGGAAATGAGGAGTACGAAGTTGAGTGAACCGCGGAAGGCATATGCATGCTCTATGGATGATTCGTTCGATGTAATGGTTCCAAGGCAATTCACTGCCTAGTGTGACAAGTTTTTTTGCATCGCGTATACACAGTATGGTTCTGCCCGAAATAGAAGAATACAGATTGAAGTTTTTTCTATTGATAAAACAGTTTTTCAGAATTTACAGAGAAACTTTTACTGCTATACCATCTCTGACCTTCAGAGAGTACAAGGCTAAGTACCGATGTACTTCTTAGATGGATCTTTCAAATAACCTTCTGACAAATATCTCAACATAATCGGCGTAGCCAATTGCACTGATGAAATTGAGAAAGGGACATATGACGGCTGACAAGGCTTCACAGTGGGTGAGTGTCAATATTTCCACATAGTCAAGAGTTGCCTTACCTACCGATATACATAATGTATCTTTGAATCAAGTAAATGAATTGACCATTTCCTTAACACGTTAGTTGGTATGAATTGATGCTTTTCTTTCGAGTCAGCCAGGCCATAGCGTTATTACTCCCATTGAATTCGCACTAATTGGCATTTATTTAACAATGGTGCTTCAAATTTAAATTATCGAATATTTACAAACGATAAATCCGCAAAACTCAATAAAACATGATATGATTCTGTCCCGTGGGTGTTTCGTAATAAGATGATATACAAAACGTATCCACTCATTATAATGATACAATTAAATTAATTTCCAATACTTTCCGTCAAGTATTACAATTCCTAATCCGAAATCATTAATGTGTTTACCATCACAAGTACCTACCGCACGGATCAGCTATCTACTTCTGAAAATTAATTAAAGATCGTCCAGGCAACATCAAATCCGTAAACCGTCTAGTTTCAATTCTGTGTCTTAATTATCGCTGTTCATTATTTTTCCTACGTTTCAATTTAATATTCAAATTAAAAAATAAAAAAAAATAAAAAATACCATCAGCATACACAGGGAAGGAAAAAAATTGAGGGCGTCAATAAAAAAAACCTGATTCTGCTGTGTTCCCATTCCCGTTGCCTTTACCAATTAGAAGGAAAATTTCCATCTCTTCCTTTCGCTTTTAAATTCAGTTTCAATTAGCATAATCATTTTTATTCCCAGTGAAAGAAAAAAAAAAGAAATACTTAATTAAATGCCTTAATTACAACAATCTGCTTGTGTCCGGTAATCTGCTGCTGCTCCTGGCTTATTCGTACAATGCTGTCGGGCATAGCCAATATTGCTTTGGGATCTTTCAATCGATGTTTTTGTCAGAAGGACATTGTTTACGACTGGAACAACACAACTACGACTGCATTGCTATTCTTTTTCTAATGATAAAGTGAAGGAGAGGAGAAAATCAATTGGTAATCGCAAGAGCCCAATACAAAACAAAGAGCGGATGTCAAAAGTGCAATTAGCTCGCAATTACTGAAGTGTAATGGTGGTTGTAGCATTAGTTCTTGCTGCCGTATGTCTACCGTAGTCTAATAAGGCAATTTGTCTTTGTCTGCCAAGGCTTCCTTGAGGCTGATTATATTCTGTGTTGGACAGCTCATTGTTAAGAGCAATGATGCTCATGCACACCTTGTCGAAGGCTTATGTGCCTTATATACATACATATATCAACTGTGCAGCTTAATTACAATTTAGACATTACACAGGCATCGGTAGCAAACTAGCTGTCGGCTGATGTGGTTTTCATTGCCATAGATGGTTGGATATGATAAGTGCATTAATCATAAAACATAATGTATGCATGTAAGGCTGATTAGTAATCAGGTACAAGGCGGAATTTGTGGTATTGGATTAAATTAGTGTTGTAGAAGCATAAACTAAATCTTATTGGGGAATTTAAATCTTAAAGTGGAATCCTTTCATTTATACATTATTAATTCAATTTGAACTCTTCCAGGATCTGTTTACTTTTCAATCAATTTTGCTCGAAACAAAATATTGATATCTGTGGGATGTGAAATGATGGGCGCCATGTTGTTATCTAACTTGCGGCTTCATTCCGCATTCATATGTTTATTTTGATGATTATGATTCTTGCCAAAGGATGCACGTGAGTAATAACCACTATGCTTCCGCCATGATTGCCGACATTTTGTGATTACATTGGATGCCTGTCTTGTTATGACTAATACTCTCACCAGATGCTTGATTATATCAACAAACGTTGCAGCGCTCTGTCCAAGGTCCTGATGTGGGGTGTAATTTTTTGCAGACAGGATTTGTCTACTTTGACCGTTAAATCTATCTATACATAATTTTATTGGAGTACTAATATATGTGTCTCTAACAATCAGCTGAATTATTTCACTTGTGTCGATATGAAAATATTTATAGCGACCTTTGAAAGACTGTAGCTCTCTGTTAGCTTGCTAACCATCCGACAGCACTCTGCGCATGGAAGGAATACTGGGACAAAACACGATTCTATATAACTCATATCTATCACGCTATCACAAGAATTTTAAAATCGATCGACAGGTAAGTCGCAATTTGGTACTCCTAATTTTTCCGAGACCTGTCGTAGTTCAAATATTTGGTCAAGAGTGAACTTTCTTGACCCAAAAACCAATTACTAAGGACCATATATCACGAGCATCGGACAGTCCTTATGGCTGTCATTTCAGATGATCTTGTTTCTTCAGAATCGGAATAGTATCATAGATTCCATGCGCCGGGCATACTTTCATTTCACTACTTGGTGAAAGTTCTACCATCAGCTTTTGTAGCTTTCTTAGATTTAAATGAAGGAATGACTCCTTTCATTTCATTGTCGTTTGGTTGACGCGATCCAGGATGTTTTTTGTAAATGCTATTTCACATCTCTAGCAATGGCTTGTCTTGGTCCTCCTCAAGAGAATATGACATCAGTCCTTTCTACACAATAAATGAGGACTTGGGTATTATTTTGGATACCAAACAAACTTAGAAAGCGAATCTACTAAAATGCTTAAGAAATGCAAGTAAGGTTCTCTATTCCTTTGGTAGGAGCTCGAATCAAACACTCGCTGTACTTGCCAGGCAAATACTACTATACAGCATAATCGAATGGCAGCCTATTCTTCAAAGGGCTGTACACCTCAATTACGTAACGAAAGTGTCAAGATCTGTATGCATCAGTATCAGTGGTACACTAGGAGCTACTCCCTCTACAACATAATATATTATTCTCCATCTGATGTCCTTAGATATATGTACATATGTATATGGCAAATAGATAGACGTCAAGTTTAAACAGTTCTTCGGAGAATTTTAGCATCCACGTTGCGTTGGCCACTCCTCGGTCATACCAATGAAAACATTGACTACGCCTTGCCGAACTGCAACCATTCCAATGCGCTACGAGTGGAATAATGTTGCCTTCTAGGATCGAAGCTTAGTTCACTTCTATAGTTATTGGAGTGTCTAAAGTTTTTAGCTGATAATTATGACAATCAAGAAAGCCTTTTTCTCGTTAAAATGATATATGTGCTCCGCAGTATAGTCACGTAGGCATAGGGGTGTTACTTGGTGGGTTGCCTAATAAATTGGTGTGGTCCTGTTGGTGAAGGTGATGATGAAATTTTTTTTTTCTGGAACTGCCTCTTATAATTGATTTAGCAGCTAATTATTCCAACGATATCTATTGGGAGAAGCTCACGATCGGTTTGAAGCTGCAGGGACTTTCTTAGTGCCTCGGTGATGCCGAGATATGTTACTAGTTTATTGTTTTCAGTAGCTTCAGATTGGAATTTTTTGCAAATAACAAAGCAACCAAAGATGTTCGGGCACATTCAGGGACATTGTACTCCCAATCAAGTTCTACGTAAACATGCAATACCAAACAGCTACATATATTCGTGATTATAGGGGAAAATCTTCTTAATTTTGAAGGGCTAGGGGATTATTCTCTAATTTTTGTGTAAATACTTACACCACAGTTGTTGATCAATGTGATTACTATATACACATGACCCTAATCAGACTAGTTCTACGGTGCAGAGACATCGACTATGTCAAGAGTGGATTAGGCCACTCTCGGTTCTTATTGGAAAAATACTTCGAAAAATGTTTGGTCCTGTCTGCATAGACGGCGAGTGGAAAAGTCAATGAAAGCCTGGATCTAGGACTCAGGAGGCAGATAACTCTTATTGTCTAAAAAATCACCGGAGACCTTTCCGTGCTGACAGATTGCATTATTAAAGATTTGCATGGTATATTTTTTTCTGTTGAATCCGTATTCAGTATTAACATTCAAATTTTGTTAGACATATTACGTTTCGAAGCAATAACGCGCACATGACACTCAACTAATTTTCCATGTTTCTACCTGGTAATAAGACTCCTGTTACTAGTATCCTACGAGGTTCTTTAACATCGCATGAAATAGAAAATTTAAGGATAAATAAATTCAAGTTTCTTTCAATTTACTTTAAATAGTCCAAAAGACATGCCACATCTTGGCCATACCTACAAAATAAAATCTGTAATTCAAATGCGTTTTATAAATTCATACCCGTAAATATTTGCATCATAACAATATTCTTATTCAAAAAATATATCTCTGCAGAAAAATTATTTCTACCCTTGCTTGTAGAATAAATAAAAAGTAGATTTGAGGAAAAATAAACATCAAAATGGAAAAATCACTTTTGCAATAAGAAATTATTATTGTAGCTCCGACACATCCTTGTGCTGCAACACAGTTTGTCCTCCAGGTGCTGCAATGAAAATTTCAATTGAATGACACACCAAATCAATTGTTGGGAGTTCAAGAAGCGCATAACAATCAACACAATGTTTATGTGTATGCATTGCTCTAAAATGGATATCCAACACGCATTATCCTTCCATGCAGAACCATTGCCAAGTATGGCAAGAGCATGTGACAATGTTCGTGTGAATTTGTTACTCTCACACGTTCGAGTGATGAGGATGACTGCCTGGATCTGAATAGGGACACATTTCACTCTGGAGTATAATTTTGTTTGAATAACGAAAATGGTAGAAAATAATTTTGGATATCTTAGCTTAGAGTAAAAAAAAAAAAAACATTCAAAAGAAGAGGGGCAACATTGTAAACATTATTCGGAATAGTTTGCATAAGATAAGTGTTTCTTTGGATTTATTTGCATAAGTTTAGACGTTGAGAAGGATACTGGAGGTTAAATTTTTTTTTGCATCTAGACGATGAATGGACTATGATGTTTTTAGAAGGATGCTTCCAACAAACCAATTAAGGACGTCTGTCAGTCATTGCATTAATTTTTTTTAGACGGAGTCAGCTTGTTTTCTACTCAGCATGGCTTGATTCTGTGTAAAAACTCTTTCAGTATTCACATCAAGAGAGAAAATGTTGTCAGGCAAGTGTGCCACAAAATCAATGTTGAAACTAAGACAGCATTACCGACAGAATCTCGTACTAAAGCTCCTTTTCCTGAGTGGTTCTTGATTTCATAATTAATCCTACAAGTTTCTAAAACTCAGAAATGTAGAAATGGAAGATTATGAATACATTCTCTACTTGTACAAATTCTTCCTTGACTTAACCCGTAAGTTAGCATTCAGTTACTGTTCATGAACGCGAGTTTCAAAGTACAATCAAAAAGTTTCCCTATGCACCCTTTGCAGCAAACAATTCCAATTTATAACACACATACCCTTCACCCATCTATTCGACTTTCATTTACATCCTGAATCCATTATTTTTTGAACTACATATCTTTTACTTCTTCTTATTACGTTTATGATGTATGTTCTCCGAAAAGCATGAAATACAACTCTCTCCTATGCGCTTGTAAAATTCAACAAAACTCATTCGTTCACAGATTCACATTTACAAGAAGTAACAATTCCAATTTCACCAGGACACAGCACCGACCAAGGAAACGGAAATAGCATACTACTATCGTCAAGTTAAATAAGAATAAGTACCTACATATGTAGTGTAACTACAAATGGAGATTCATGTAACAAGAGATGAAGATCAAGGTAATAAAATTTTTAAAATATGTTACCCTTCATGTGAGAAAGATACAAGGACTTGCAAGGATGTAGAGTAACATTATAGACTGTCAGGCAATAGTAGTAGAAAAGATTATCTGTCAGTTTTTTTTTGTGATAGATATTTAAATATTCAAATAAATACTTGTAGGCTTAAGTTTCTTTTTATCAAAGCAGCCTCGTGTTCTTACGAACCGTCCAAGAAATGCAAAACAGTTCTGCACTTCAGTGTCCGTGTTTGGATGTGTTCATATAAATAATGTCAGTCGGAAAAATCTGTAACAAAAGTTTCCTTCCCGTCACCTTCAAAGACTTCAAAGAAGTCAAACAATGTCGATTTATACTTGCTGTCCTAGACACTTCAGGCATTAGCTGGCGATGTTGATTTTACTATTTCGTCTCAGTGAATACCAACAACAAGAAAACTCCTAAATATCACTAAGATCCCCAGGTACAACGTTAAGTGACTAAAGAACCATTTAGTGCGCTAACAAATGGGGAACAGCCACCAAGTAGCCATGAAATGGCAAAAAATACTTTTGGAGTGAAAGACAATACCGAAAGATCGCAACGACAGCAGAGCACATCGCTTTGAGAAGATACATGTTGACTGATCGGGGAACGAAAACCCTTTATGCTCGTATTGGAGCGGAAGAGCAGAACCAGCAGCAATTTTGTAGGTGTGATAGCAGAACCGTCTACAGAATCACCAAAAAGCACACATGTGGGCAGAGCTTGAGACAACACTCGGGAAGAGCCTTAAACGGCTCTCTGATCATTTCGGATGAAGCCTAACTCAAGAGATGGACACACCTCATCGAGTAGTGCGTCGATAGTGTCAATATTTTGTTTATTTGACTTGCCTTGTGCGCGTGACACAAGGATGTATCCTTTCACCGATATTTTTTCTTATTGGTGATAAGTGATGTGCTCCTCGCCTTCTTTTCTTTTGAAAGCGAACTGGAGGATGAAATTTAATGTCAAAACTCAAATACATGAACTACTACTACTTGAATGTAGTCCATTGGATTAGCTACAACAAATGAATGCAAACGTAGCTGCAGTCAAAAATTTTTGGGATTGAAGGAACTCAAAACCATCGACGTGAACTCACTACACGTATTCTGCTACTTCTTTTTAGTCTGAATGTGTGCAAAGAATTCCCGAACTATCCCTCCATCTGAGTTTTAAGTTTATGTAGTCTCGTGTCCTTTCAGAGTACACGATGTGTGTATTGCGCGGTATTTTTTATTTTTTTTTTTTTTTCACGTTAAGAATTCAGAAATACTTATTGATCTTCAAGGGGACTATTACCTTTTTCCCTACAAACCATTCCATCTCTATATTAAGTGGGGATAGATAGATGAACGTGAACAGGTGGAACGTGATAAAGACTGCTTCTTATTTTCAAGGAGTAGTCTTTACATAGGTTTAGTTTCGGCTACCATCGCATTCCTTTGCTCGTTTCATCTTATATTTTGTTCACTGGCGCCGTTCTTTTACGTATAAACTACATACGTATATCTTTTTTGGAATCCTTTTTCTCTTTAAATTATGTAAAAATACTTTTCGTTGACCAAAATTGACAGCATTCACTAATTATTACTGAAATCAGGAAAAAAAGTAAAAAAAGCACATCCTAGTGCTAAAAGTATACCATTTAAGCAGAGTCAGAGAGCGAAGCTGCCAAATCCTACTCCACATCACTTATGAGCATTGCTCTTAGCAATTTCTCAAACAAAAACACATACGTTTCCAAAACAAGTGCACAGTGGCTACTCAGATCCAAACATCCTTACACCTGTTAGCTAAAGAAAGACCGTGTGAAAATGGCTTCAAAAAAAAAAAAAATCCTGGCGGCAGTAAACTTTCAACTGCTCAATTTCGGGGAAAACAAATTCATCATGCTTATCTGGAGACATGCCAATTTAACTTGAAACTACATACATATATTCAGTCCTTACACACGTTGTACACGTTTTGCTCTGTGTTTATGTGTGAGTGTTTCACATAACAAATGATGTCCTGCTACTGATGGTCTTGTCTGCCGTGATCACCTCGTCTACTTTCCACAGTCTGTATATGTTGGGTATTATTTTGACACAATGCGTTTTCAAATTTGCATGCTAATTAATTGGGTGCAGAAGGCAGAGCGCAGCATCTACCAAAGGAAGATTATTCGTATAGATTGTAACGAACATAGCATGGGGTAGTAGTAGTAGTACTACCTATAGTAGGTGTCCTTGTAATGAAAACATATTGAATTTTTTTTTTTTTTGTGCTGACTATCCTTATGTTTATCCAGTTGAATATCAAATTTAATTTCGCATTGTTTATCGCACAGTAGCTAGTTGGATGGTTACAGGAGAAAAAGAATGTATACACAACAACAACAACAACAACAACAATAATGTACGGAAAGGCGTGCATACCTATACATAAATAATGAGACAAAGGCCGGTTTTATGTGTCAGAAATTTAATTAGGTTTCATAGATTAAAGTGTCGTAATAAATTTATGGTGCACCATCAGTAATGAGTGAATTGTAGGTGTGGATGGATAGATATTTTAGGGTGGCAACAGTGTGAACGGTGCCTTGGAGCTATGATTGACTCATGGAATTAATTATCAAAATGTGGTATGTCCATGCAACTATAGTTCAATGTTTAAGTGATTTGTTTTTTCTTTTAATAATGTGGAATCGAATACCTTTCAAGTTGGAGTATTAAAAACGAAACAATCGTGAAAGAAACAAATCCGGAATGGCCTTCGCCTTGCAGAGTTATAGATATTCCTTCAAAAAAAAAAAAACTACATATGTACATACATGAGCGACTACTTTTTACAAATATTACCTCTGAGCACCTTTGTGACTATGAGTAGGCAGGATATACTTGACCTTTCTCTAGGTAGTTTGAGTATAAGCAGATTAGGACTCCGGTGAGCCATCTTTTTCCTAACCACAAAACTACTGTTTTTAACTAAGGTAAGACATGTATCACGGAAAAGGGACAGTACGACTTAACTGATTACACCTGATAGACCTGTACAGAAAAGCAGAGTATCTAAATAGGATATATGAGCTGCTTTTCCGTCGGAAACACAAACGTCTCCAGGAATTATCAAGGACGACAAAACAAGAGCATGCTCTCTTGTAGAGTCTTCTTTTGAAAAGTAAGCTGGCCAATTTGAACTAAACTAATCCTAGACAGTAAACTTGGATGCAAAAACCATATGGACGAGATTTACAGAGAAGTTTCAAGTGCTCTTATGTTATGTAGGACTCTGGTGGGTACGTTCTAGGTATGCAGATCGATTATCAAATGGACCAGTCTAATCATCATGAGATCCTCAATAAACCCTCAATAAAGTACAAAGACTAGAATTCATTTGGGTAATGGCCAATTTTCGTTATGAAAGTGCTTTTGGAACGTACCACATTACACCTAGTGGTGAAGGAAAATGCTAAAGATCCTGAGAATGGCAAAAGAGGCGATCGAAAGGAAATTCTGATTGGGTCAAAAGAATTTGAGGCACTCCTCCAAAAATGTTCACTTCTTACAGTCCTTGATGATACCAAATGATTTGAGAAAAATTGTCTATGCATGACTGTGATGCATACACAATCCGTAGAATGAACAACCATCCCGTAAAATGATAAACAGAGAGTTCGAGAACTAAGAAAGGTTTGGCGAAGAAGCAACGAGGCCCTAAAGAGCCTAAATATTCTTCACGATCTGGAAATTCATGAGAGCTAGTATCAAAAAAGTTTCAAAGTATCCATCAACCTCAATCAAAGTAACCTACATATTCTAACTGACTTCGGACGCTGCAATAGAAAACAAGAGTAACGTGGGAAGATAACAGAGCCAAAGGCTGGAAGAAAAGAAAGCCCTACATATAAAGAAAGGGGCCTATAGCCAGTCGATGAAGTAGTTCTTCCTTACCGTAACTATTATGAAAGCAGCCAACCCCAATACCTTATTGTCAAAACTTTCAAAATATCACCTCGACTACTCAAGTAGATAGTATGAAGGTTCGAATGCTGGAATGTACTGACCACATCGACATCATCGGGCATTCTCACAGAGGTATTGCATTCATAGGCATTCACGGCAATTGAAAAAGCCAAGAAATATAGGTCTAAAGGTCAACAAGAATAAAATTAAATGTTCCATGGTGACAAACAAATATCTGTAAACCGGTTACAAAAAGTCACCACCATCTTCGAGGTAGTAAAAGGAGGTCCCCTACCTCGAAGTAAATATCAACTCTATGAACGACACCTTGATCAGAATAAGGAGAAGAATCACAATAACAAAACGCTGCTACTTCGGCTCTAAGGATAGTAATCCTCTACAAAAAATTAATCCTATCAGTTTGACTATATGTCACCGAGTTCCTGGAGCATAAGTAGTTCATCGGAGCAGACCGTGGTCTCATCCGTCACAATTCGTCGCGAGGAGGAGAAACAGAGAAGAAAATGTAGGAGGGAGCTCTATGACGTCGACGATATAAAGTGGCGAAATGCAACAGGACTCTGCGTTGAATCTGCTGTTGTGATATACAATGAATGACCACATACTACAGCTGCCTTTACCACATTCACTGTTGTGACTTCTGATTTATAAAAGGAGTTGGAAGCATTGGCTTCCTTTGGTCAACCTGCAACTGAAAGATCATAAGATCTATCCAAAATGCATGTCGACCTTATTTTCATTTTACTATACCAAACTTGTGCAAGGAAATATGTTCGCCAGATGGGGTACGACTCTAAGAATCTTCCCTAAATAATAAGCTTACCTACTTAAGCTGGATGCTTCGAGGAAATAAACCGTAGATGGGCTAGTCGCTCGACATGTCACATTTTTAGACAGATTTGGCTGGATCAGAAATGTAGTGCCCGGTCGGTAATAGTAAGGCGATCGCAGATCAGTTCCAATATGTTTAATAGGCCAACATGCTATAAGTTTGGGCCCCTTCTCAAATTACTTCTACATAATCTGTTTGAGCGCTTCATGTGGGTGCTCCTTTCTTCAATGACCTCACCGAACTGGCGTCCTTAGATGTTTGTTAGTACCCATTGCTTCATTAAAAGGCCCGGCTGATTTCATCCAGTCTCTGGGTAGGTAAAATCGATAAATCAATGGCACCATAAAGGACTTCCTCTTGTCCAAGAGTAATCTAATTACAGACAGCCACCCTACTTTTCGTGAAATCTTAGTCAGCGCGAAAACTCCGAAACGTCCTATATACTACCTGCATACGCCTTCAGGACTAGTTTAGTTAAAATAATTCTAAAGCATTTCCATGCAATACTCTTCCTACTGAATCCATTTAGATTTACTTCTTCCCAAAACAAAAATCCGATTACTTTTCAAACACTCAACCACGTGTTGCACACACAAATGCCTAGTGGTTCCGAAAACTTTCAAACACCCATAACTATGAATCAACAAGCATCACCGTAATGGTGTGCTAATAGATTTCTCGAAAACAAAAACTTGCCATACTGGACTCTAAAAAAGGATTTCATTTGTGAATTCCTGATCTGATGCCAAAAACATCAGAATGCTGCAGTCAACTTTTTGAATACGATTTTTGGCAACAACACACACGTTCCACTTTTACATGTAAGCACAATAAATTATACCTTCGGGTTAGTTTTGTGTTTTCACGCAGACACACTGCACTTACAATTTACACATTATCTATTATCGGACTGTGTATGTATGAGTGGAGAGTATAATACTGCCCGGAGTATGCATACATTTGGTTGTTTTAGTATTCGGTGAGTGTAAAGGCCGGCGGCTTTTCAAAAAGATACATTACTGTTGGTGAAGTGGGTAGTATTGAGTACACTCATATGTTATGTAAGCTTGAAGGGTTATATGTACTACCTACTAGCAGTGTCCTATTTGTGTCCTACGAAACAGAAGGACAAATAGAATTACAGATTTTGTTTAATAAATTGTGTTCTTTAGAAGATCTAAGTAAACAGGACGATAAAGCGAAACTGTGTCGACAAAGAGCTACTGTAGCATTTCTGCAGTATAAAATGCGAATGGTTGAAAATCAGATTTTTCGTTTTGACAGCCAGCAGTGGATAAGGACGATATTAAACATGGTCTACAACGACACTACCACATCCGAAAATCAGAAGCAATACCATGGATAATATCTAACATTTTCAGAGATGGTACTAAATAATAATGCGTAAGGAAAACAAAGGACTTCGCTTAAAAGAATGTCCTATACACCATCTTTGCTCCAAAAAGAACAATACTATATCACAGCTTCAACAAGATTCCGAAATTATTAATGTCAGGAGAACATGATTCCTAGGAACAGCAAAGACAGCCACTTAACCATGTGAGAGAAACGAATAAAATCAAAGTTTCGAAATTTGAAAGTAAAATCGACCCAATCGGAGTGTGAGTGCTTTTGGGATTTGGATTTCCTTAAAAGTCTATATATCGGAGAGATACACTGCAGTCTTATCCTTTACAGTCATAGTTTTCATAGTGATTGTCTCACTGTCCTTGTACATTACGATATCCGACACGAGTGTTACGATATGCTAAATGGTATTAACCACCGCCAGCCTGTTAGTGGCTTGGTGAGTAGTGGTTAATCAATCAAATCAGCTAGTCAGATACAAATACCTTTTTCATTGACAAACGACATATTTTTAGCTACAACCGAAGAAGAGAAAGCTGAGAGTCTGACTCACTATCCAAGATGACTCCTAAATGGTTAGATTCATTAGAGGCTCAGGTTGTGATAGATTTGAAGACTATCTAGGTTATACCTATCGATCACTTCCTTATGGTACATCAGTTTTTAAGAGAATTAACTGAAAAATCAGTTCCTCCAGCTGAAACTTAGATCCTCAGTGCCTTTAAATCAATTAAGGTAGGTATTTGTAACGACTTTTTAAAAAGTGTGCTTCTTTCGTTCAGGCTTATATTATAAAAGAACTCTTAATAAATGTGTTCAGGGATTCCTCATATGGCAGCCAATTGAGACACAATCAATATCCTTTCAAGTGACACATACAAGCACATACCTATGGAGATGTTTAAAATATGTTTAACAAAAGTCTCTTTTATGCTTACCAAATTGTAACCGTTCAAAAGTAATAGCAAATTTGACACAAAATAATAATAGCACTTTAGGCTAACATGCACCGTCAACCGTAAACATTTCTCACCCTATTAACCATCCCCTAACGATATGAAATCACCTCGACCCTATTTACGCATGGTATTCAATCTGCAGGACCCTTCAAAGTACCAGCAAAACAAAACGCAAAAGTAGAACAAAAAGTTCAACAATGAACAAAAGGGCCACAATAATCCCTTGCTCTCTCATACATACATGCATAGACATATACATAAATATATAGGCCGATATTTTTCTGGAGAATTTCACCCACAGTTACAGTAATAGGTCGCCGCCGCCATCGCCGCACACATAGCTTTTCATCTATGCAAGTCTGGGAACAGAATCGTAATTGTTGGACATAGAAAAAGAAATTTCCTCCACACACACACACACATGACACGGGCAAACCGATTCACATGACGGTAGTCGCCGTCGTCCATCCGGCAAACAATGGTTTCTCTAGGGAGAATTTATTGCGGTCAGTTACACAGTAAGACCGCACCACACACTAAAGTGGGCCATTCAAGTTGCGGGTGGGGGGGGGCAAATTACTTTCAGACGGGCAATTTGTTTTCACCGACCACCGTAAAAGAGTTTTCGCCAAAAGGATTCACCCACAGGAACAAAAGTTATTCATCGCTTCGGAACCGGTGACGCCCTTTGTTCCTTCGTTCCATTTATATGTTGTACGAGTATGTATGCCTGTACGTATAGGTATATCGAACCGGAATTTCCTTTTTGCATGTTCATAACAATATACTGATTAGCCGAGAAATTTTCAAGTGGTTCTTGTTCGCTTTAATTGAAAAGAGAGAAAGAGAGCGACGGAGCAAGAAAAAGCGAGAGAGAGAATGCAAATTGATTTTAGTTCCATTCAAGCAAGGACCTTGCCCCAAGTCTCGACTCTCGAATCGAAGTTGAACAATAATTCCACTACTATCGTGGTATTAATGCTATCGACTGAAATTGCTTCGATTGTCCTCGACCCAAATGGCCAGTCGGACAGAAGATTTCCTTTTTCGCCAATGTCATCCGGTACAAAGGCGCTCCGCTCTTCTATTGAAGTTTTATCGTTGGTCGTCAATCAATTGGAGTGAACATTTCCCTCCTAAACGTCATCTGCTCAAGGGCGATGTTAAGTGATTTCGTTTCGCAAGTAATACACAGCCGTGTTGGAGAATAATGCAATAAAGCGTTTTGTATACACACACACACACACATATACACAGTTACAGGCGGCCTGATGCTATGTGCCGGTCGGTTCGATATTAAGGATTTGTCGTTGGAATTTGGCGAGAGCCAGTGAAATTGCGCAAACTTGAAGTAGTAAACAGTTTTAGAAGTTAACAACTGAGAATGATATTTTAGGTCAGGGGAAATTAAATGAAAACGACGAGATGAGACTGAAGCCGAATGGCTGGAAAAATCAAATTAGGTTTCATAGCAGTCGGGTGAGCTCTGACATAGCTCTGACATTGTGTGTCTTGTGCGGGTAATGATGGTATGGATCATAAAGAAAGAATGTACCATGGGCATCAACTTCTTCGTGTCGCTAATTTGTTCACAAGTGTTGTGATGAAAACTGACTTGTTTAACTGAGTTCTTCTTAATGCTTAATAATAGGTTACACCATAAAACATACTTTTGACAGACTATTTGCTTCTGTAGGCAAGTCGATAAATTGAATTGAACGATTTCTTCAAGTCTCTCAACCAGACGTTGAAACATCGAATAAATTTGATTTGTTCGCTTTCTACATATTTACGAGTTATTCAACCAGTTGGAGATTATGTAGCGAAATCAACAACTAACGCAGCGATTTCATTCTACAAATTATAATGTAGTATGCTGTTAAATTGAATAGAATGAATCTTAAACCTTTAAAACCATTCAAAGCCCATTTATTTGCAGCGCTTTTACAAAAGGAAACCGAACTCATTCTACTAGGATTGATCAACTGGGAATACTTCCTGATCACCTAGAAATAGATGTAGTGACAGATCTACCCAATAGTCCTAAATGATGATGAGACTCATTGGCATTTATGTATATTAGATGCCGATAAGGGTCTATCTACCCCTCTGCACTCGAGTCAGTTTGCGTACAGGAAAGACAAGTCACCGGAAGGAATTCTTCTGCATCTCGTCAAAAAGATAGAATAGGTACAACTCCACTCTAAGGAAATAACTCCGTGTGTCATCTTAAATTTTAAAGGCGCCGTCGACAATACTGACTATGACTCGTTCGCAAGAGCAATCAGTGGTAGAGATATCAAAGATTCGACCAATCAAGGTTGACTCAGCGGCCAGATTCTTAAATAAAAACAGTGTAGGGTCTACGGAGTTGAGATGGTTGTATAACTACACAGGTTCCATTCTAAAAAGTTCGCATCGAACAAACGTCTCGAGCAACTCACGCACAAAACCAGAAAATCATTCAAAAAGCTAAAAACAATGGCAAATGGTATCAACTCATAGAACCTCTAATTGAACAAGGAACAGAGGAAACCTAAGCGCAAGTCTTTCACTTTTTTGCGAAAAAATTGAAAACTTTCACTCAAACTACCTAGATTTCTTAAGGAAACAAAATAGGGAATTCAATAGAAACCCTGGCGAAACAATAATTACTCGACACCCACTTACTAGACTGTATATATAATACTACTGTGTCCTTGGATCAATTCAGGAACCACGTTGTAAATCCTTCCAGCATAACCGTAGTCTATCTGAAAGAATTTTCGCGTCCAACCGAAACTGGATTCGGCCCATTGAAATCATTAGAAGCGAATGCTATCCGTCGCTCCCTCTGACAACAAAATTTACTAATACTCTTTTTTACACGGCTCATTAGGATCTGCCTAGTGTACATAGATTAAGACAGTTTTCAAACCTAACCGACAAAGTAGGCAAACAAATGGCCCACATTCTACCACCCTATTATTTTCCCTCAAAACAATGAAGAAAATAATGAATCAACACCTGAAAAGTCTACTTGACTGACATTCGCAGCCTAGTATTACAAATCAATGACTGCAAAAGAAACTGCACTATTTGCCTCTATCAATACACAGAGAACTTTCAACAACACTTTCTACAAAACTTTTAAGAAGGCTACGGTTAGAAAAAACCCTCATCATAAATTGGGTACTTACTTATTTACTTAGGTGGCGCTACAGTTCGGGTTGAACCTGGGCCTCAACTAACAAGCTTCTCCTCTCCTCTAACTGCCTACAGTTGCATACCCAGCTTGTGTACTGCGTTGTCCCTGCGGATTGGATTCGAAGACTCTACTGGCCGAAGCACTGGTGTCCATTCGCTCTGATGCGCAATTTTTTGACTAAGTCGATGTCCCTGTACAGCTCGTATAGTTCGTCGTTAAATCTCCTTCTCTAAAGCCCTTCAACGCAAACGGGACCGAAAATTTTACGAAGAATCTTTCTCTCGAAGCGACCAATATCCTATCTTCATCTGCTTTTGATAGAGTCCAAGCTTCAGCGCCATAAAGCAGGACTGGATGATCAAGGTCTTATATAGAGTCTCCTTAGTTGTTCTGGATAGTGCCTTACTACTCAATTGCCTTCTCAGTCCAAAGAAACAGCGATTGGCAAAAGTTATCCTTCTTTTATTTCTGTCGAGGTGTTATTGTCAGAATTGGTAGCAGAGCCGAGACAAAGTCCCTTACTACCTCAAAGTTGGGTACTTTCCATACTTAAAACAATTATAGCCACCAAAGAATACCCGTGAGTGTTCTCTTCTCCCTACTCTGGACTGTAGTTAAAGAACTTTTTGAGCTGCTCACACAGATTTAAAATGATCTAGGACTAAGAGCCAGTAAAATAGATCTCATCTCTGTCATTGGAACATCCGCATTGATTTATCGAAAAAGTGAATTACTTTGACAATACGCTTACCTGGAACTCGCTCCGATACATATGTATATCTTTTCAGCTATCGACATGCGGCTCTATTGACTCTTAAATCCTACATGTTAGGGTCTTATCTAATCTGGAACTGTCTCAATCTAATCAAACATCTTGCATCTATGAACAAGGTTACCGTAGCTTGAATTACAAGAGATTAAGGACTTGATTATAACGAATGGTCTGACTGACTGGCAAGAAGAGACACTTGTCACTTGCTTGTCGGTCCTAAGCCATGTTTTTGAGTACCATCCAACATTGCCCACTAACTGCAAGATAATTTAATGGGATATTGACAGTCACGCTGACAGGGCCAAACATTTCCATCAGTATGTACCGATATAAGGGCAATATAAAAGCAAGCTGCTTGATCTCAACAAAAACGATTTCAGATTCTAATGGGACATTGTCCACTTAGACACAGAAGTGTGAAACTATCGAACACTTATAGTTCTTTTTAGAAAGATGTATGGTGGTAGTCCGCCAGCAAGACCAGTAAGCGACTCTCACGAAGATACAGAGACTGGCTTGTATTGGTACCAAAAGTGCCATGAGAACCACACCTATTGCAGGACGGGAGACTATCCTCAATCTGATTCCGCTAAATATCTTCATTCAAGTCTTGGCAGCTATTAGTGCCCTAGAATAAGTCAGTCAGATAATTGGAGACAAAATACAACGGGTCATTCTATGATTCTGGAAAATGTACCTACCACGGATTACCTGACTCTGTACTTCGATTTCAAGAGGTCCTTCACAAGCTCGTTCCCGAGCAAAGAAGAATGGAGAAGCGGTCAGTTTACCAGTACACGTACCATCTCTGTCTTCACAGATGGATCAAAGATGGATGTAGGCGTATGCCTACTAGGCACATTCTCTGAACTGCTGGCCATATTCAAATCAGTCCGCCTACCGAACCGGTAAAGGCAATGCCACAAGAAGGTACCACCTTTTTCATCGACAACCAGACAGCAATGAAATCGATTTCTGCTATCAAAATAAAATCCAAACTTGTGAAGGGATATCGTGAAGAGCTTAAGTGTTTGGAACACAGCACAAGATTGCGTTCTGCTGGGTCCCTAGACACAAACAATATATCCGGTAATGAGAAGGCTGACGTATTGGACAGAAGAGGTTCAGAATCTACATGAGAATATCAGTGTTCATCCCGCCTTGCACACTGAAGTTCGAAGCAGGTATTAAGGTCTGTAGTGAGGCTAACATGAAATGGTCATCACAAGAAGCATATGACCTTGGATAAGGAAATCTTTTCTACCCTGATAGGAGTTATCACGGGGCATGACACTCTGCCATATGAAAAAACTAAAACTAACGAAAGAAGGTTTATATTATGGAAATGGAAATGAGGAGGTCAACGAGGATACAACCCACTTTCTCTGTCACTGTACAGGTCTTATCCACCTTAGATTTAAATTTCACGGGTGACACTTCTTCAATGACGTAGAAGAATTATCCAGCAGACCAGTCAATGACATCGTAAACCACTTCAAATCAACTGGATGGTTAGGAACCAAATTTGTGGAATTAGGGTTAACCAATAATACCAATAGGGTCTCCCCTATGGGTTTCACAATGGATCTGTATTGACCCAGAAAGGATTCCAAGTGGATATCGAACTAAGTAGAGAGTTAAAGGCAGTTACGAAATATTGCAATGTCCTGAGTTTTCAGATATGGCATTATAGAAAGATATGAAAAATCGAAGGCTTTGACGAAGTTGATACCGCCTATGAACAATAGTGAAGCCAATAATGGAACTTTGCAATATGATTGCCCGGATAACAAAAAGCAAAACCAATGCTTTGTAATTTCCAGGGACGACCTCATCAAACATCCTACATCCACACTGTTGCCAAAGTTTGATATCAATTAAATAAAGAATCTGCAAGTTGTAGACAGTTCCTGTTAACGTATACTCATCAGCCTAATCACCAGACACCATTCTTCGCTACAATATTACTTTTTGATTTATAAGAATACTATCTTCGTGCAGAATACTCACGAAATTCTTCGAAAGCAAAGCAGAATATCAGATTCAGATGAACTCGGTCATGTCCTGTTAAAAATTAAGATTAGATTTCCATGAGCACAAAGTAATTGACGATAGAGCTCAAGTCCTTCGAATGGGCCATCAAGCCATCACATTCCCTTCCAAACATGACCTATCTTAAGGTTCCAATCGTTGTCCAATACAAACAACAGCAATAATGGACGCCATAACTCCTGCCTCAATATTAGGGGAAGCATACCTAAACGAAAATATATTCTCATTGCTAAACTCAATTTTTAGTGGGACTTAATTAAAATGACATACAGTAGCACTAAAAAGTATATTAGCAGACTAAGACCAATACTACTGATACTTGCAATGCAAAAGGACTCCTAAAGAACTCAATAGCTATGACTTCTAAAATTTCGACAGTCCCCTCATTGTTCACTCGCAAGTAAATGAAAGTATCGCAGTCATATTTTAAGGACCAAGACCTCTCTCAATGAGGTTTCTTAAGTCGTACAGCAATAAACCTACCCCAACACTTAACTTTACCCTCTTCCACAATTCATCTCAAAATCATGGGAGAGAATTTCCCTTTTTGCAGAAATAAATCCCACTTCCCCGCCAATAGTAGTTCCCCTTCCACAATTCACTACGCCAGCAAATTAAAACCCACCCCAACTTACACAGATGAATTTTGGAAAAATTATTTACCAAACTTAATATAAAATTCAAATCTCGTCCAATGTTTAAGACATTAAAGTACTCTGACCTCTTCCGACTAAATTTACAATATCAATAAATCGAGGCCAAAACATACCCAATTTAAATTTGTATTTACGAGCACCACCTATTCGTACAAGGACCTCAAAGGGACATTTTTAACCTTAAAATAACACACGTGTTACATCGCCAGTACTACACTCCCCTTCACGGGTTTCATAATTTAAGCTTAATTATAAATTAGGGGCCCACAAACAGAGAGGACATAAAATAAATTCATGGCCAACCCAACTATACGTATATGTATGTAGGTAGCTGCCGGATGAAAATGCATTTTCACTCCTATTACACTGGTTATAATACTTGGAGTGTAAAAGAAAAGTTCTCTTAAGGAATGTCACGGGTTTTGGCAGCAACTTAAATAACTCTGGAGCAGGGCAGTTCGTTTACTCGCTGTGCCATGCACGAAAAGTGGTTGTTGACCTTTTTGTGGAAGAAAAAGAAAAAGCAGGCGAACAAGAGAAAAAAAGAAAAATTAGGTTGATTGTATGCAGATTTGCTGGATGGTTTTTGTGGAATTTTTGAGGTGGGTTAAACAGGTTTTGTATCAAATTGGCAGGTGGCCAGCGTAGAGATTTGTATTCTATAGGGATTATAGGTGGCCATAAGGAAAAAAAAGGTAAAATTACATTATAATTGAGTGTGCCATTTAACAGAAAGGCGGAAAAGATACTTAGGCATTCGTATGCTTTTGATTATTTGGCCTAGGAACATGCTGATTTTGTTTTAGATACCAATTTGGATCTGTTAATTTATTGATATCTTTTGATTTATGTAGGTATGTACTATATTTGGAAATTTCTCATTGTGAACTAGGCGATAAGATATATAATATATATGTAACTCATTGTATTTTAAGTTTATTAAATGGCAGTTAACTACAAATGTTTATCTCCAGTGTAAGACCGATTTATAAGAGGCCGTCGTTTTAAAAACCATGCACATATGTAATATTATCAACAAACGGAGAATAATTATCCCAAACTGTAGGACAGAACTTCATTTTTGGTAACTAAAACTTCGAAATGGTTAAGAAATTCTAGAAATTCCCATTAACAGATAAATCAGCTCAGAACTAGATGGCGTACATAACGGTGTCAGCATTCAGAGGCACTCCACAGGGTGGGGGTTCTATCGACCCTTCTCTGCGTTCTCGTGGTAAACGAAATCTTAATTAAGCTAAATTTAGTAGAGTGAAGGCAGTAATATTGCCACTGCTTGGATAATTTCTGTCCACTCTTAGTGACCAGATAGAAAATTCCTTATCCATGGTTAATACCTGGACCAAGAACGCTGGACTTGCAATCCACAGAAGATAGAATTGATCCTTTTTACTAACAAAAGGACAATACCGGATTTTGAAAAGCCATCAATTGAATAAACTGGTACCTCAACATAAAGGATAGAGTAAAGAAATCAATGATAGCATACCATGCCTGCAACAGCATATTCGGCAAAATCTGGGATTCTAGTCCCAACATTTTTATGTGATTCTATACGGTGGTAGTAAGGCCGATACTGACATACATATGTCACCAACCTTAAAACTATGCTTAAGATTCAAAGAATGGTCTGCATTGGCACCACTAGGGCAATATGAACCACCGTACAATGGGGCTGGAGGCAATACTCAACCTTAAATCCCTAGGCCACTTCGTGCAAAAATCGCAAGGTATCTATTCCGAAGTCCACGGAATGTCTAGTTCCTGACTACAACAGCTTTTTCCAAAGTGAAGTCCTGGCAGTGACAACAACTGTTTAACAGGTTGCAATGGTGGTATTACCACACGCTGCTAATACCTTTTTCATTAACACCCAAGCGCCAAAAAATCGATTTCTGCCATTAAAATAAAATCGAAGCTTGTATGTCGTTCTCGTGACTTGGTAAGCAGCGCAATGTAAAACTCTGCTGTGTTCCTAGACACAAAGGTCATTAGATTAGAAATAATATTCTCCTGAAGACCAGTTGTAAGAAGGACGACCCTTAAGGTTTTCTCCATACTGACTGACGGAGTTTTATCGCCTGTAGGTTAGCTTGACATATTTTATAGGGCCAGTTTAGTTAGGAAGGATATCTCAGAGTGGCGAAACTAAATCTCGCGATTAGTATAGGTTTTCAACTAGTGTTAGGTAGGAAGGATATCCCCCTCTACGGACCGTGGAGGGTATGCTAAAGCGTGTGTCGGGAAATGAATGAGTTGGCGGGAAAAGGATCATCACTTGATCTATATGAGACAGACACTACAATAAAAACCCCACCCTGTAACCTTAGGCAAGCGATTAGGAACAAAATACTAGTAGCAGAAAATGCCAATTGGAGCGGGCACAACTTCTGTGTCACAGCCATGAAAATGTGGCCAATCTGCCCTCTACAAAAATCAAAATCCGAGAGAATTAAACGAACAACTGAACAGAAAATCTTTGTGCTCTCATGTGGATGTAATTACCGAACCAGACATAACATTCTGAAGTATCATACACAGAAGGTGAAACTTAGCACGGATGACCTGTGCAAAAGTTGTGGTGACGAGGATATACATGAGGATACTCCACTGCCCAGCACTCTGTCACATTAGAATAAAAATTCTGGAAAAAAAAATTCTTCCAAGACTTAGAAGAACTCTCTGACGCTTCGAGATGACTTAAAGATCCATAAGTGTTTTAAAGTTTCTATAGTATGGGAGTCATAACTCTTATTGCATAGCAAGGATATATCATAATATTGATCTATGTGTGACGGGTACAAGTTTCTCTTATTCTGTCAACCCATTATCCTGTCTAAATAAGGTCTGTGCCGCAAATCACTGCTTAATAGAAATTGGCCGAAGGATAACACAAAGAAACTACTTGAACTGGTAACCGGGCTGCTAATTTGACGTATAAAATTAATGCTCGACAGAATGTTAATCGTATCAATCCTACTAAATACCGCTTACTGCTGGACGTTAAGTAGTTAAGCTGCAAATATTACAAATTCTGTTGAAAGAATGATACTTTCCCGAATATGAGATTCCTTATGGTAAGTAGGACAATTAGAAAAGAAAAATGCCGACTGTTCAACATTGTTTTCGTAAGCTTTGAGATTTATTCCCAACAAAGTTCCTTCCCTAAGGTTACTATCGATAACCGGTGCTAAAGCAATGAGTATATAACTCCTCCACCAGGAGTGGCTCCTTATAACCAGTTGATAACAATGTGTTCAACTTTGATGCGCAGTCGATTGTCCTTATCTCCGAAATGCTACTGATTTTATCTATACACTTACTTTTGAGTAAACATCAAGGACTATCTGAAGTATTCTCAGGGAATGATAAGAGACTGATGATGCCGACATTTAATTGGGATCAAAGAACTTACCAGCAATATACATGTAAAGATACGGCAGTTTTTAAATAAGAAGTGGAAGCGCATGGGGTTACATGAGTGCTCTTAACTAACTCGAATAGGAGTTCTATCTCCAATTAGAAAGTATTGCAAACGCTTCAACTAATCCACCCTTCATCGGATCTGGATTGTAGTGGGAGAACTTTTTAGATGATGGTGCCTACAGTTCCTGTTAGAATGAGGGGACTAAGGCAAAATGATCTCCTGTGATGTGGTGGGCAAAAATCACGCCCCTTCAACCCGTAGTACAGACAAAATTTGGGTCAGACCTTGGAGTTGGTGGCTGGTGACCTCACCCGTAAAAGAGCCAAGGTGTTGGATCCCAAACTATATTGGAAGAGCAATCAGCATTGGCTATACTGAGCGGTTGTGAAATCATATGGGTCTTTACTGAAAAACACTTAAGGAGATATACCATCTTTCGAATTCCACCAAAATCCAGAAGACAACCTGTATCGGGATCCTGGGATCCATGCAAACGACACATACGTACAGTGGGAATGGAAAATATTCTTAATGTTAATCCGCTGAATCTATGTTGTAAGAAGAAAAACAGCATTTAGATTTCAAAAATCAGGATTCTAGTCACCAGAACCCCACGTACATGCATCCATCTTGGGTCGATGGGAGGAAACGTAACCAAAGAATTCCATGGACTGTGACATCTTACCTTAAACACCTCGACTAGACTGATGATGTTTGCCTACTTTCAGACAATCTGATCACCCAAGCTAAGGGAAAGAAAGTGATCCTTAAAATAAACACAGCCCAAAAGAAACTCAACTCAGCATTGCTGGACAGGAAGTCGAGCAAGTAGACAACTTTACAGACTTACAAAGTGTGCAGCAGAATCGGGAAGGCAAAAGCTGTGTTAGGAATTTTATCCAAAGGCTGGACAAGACATGTTTTCGGCACAATGAGTGTAATAATTTGAAGGTGCATACCACTAACACATGCAAGCTGTAGGCCATTCCATTATCAAATATCATAAGAAGATACACACACACCTCCTTCAGTCAAGTTTCTATAAATTCCCTATCCATTTCAACCAATGATGATTTCTCCCAATGACATAAAAATTAAAACCACATATCAAATAATTCCATTTCCAAACAGCCAACAGCCAACAGCTGAAATCTATTTCGCTACCAAATGTCACACTCTCTGTCACTCGGCAAGAGTTTCCATTACTTCTTTTTTCTCCTTCGATTCTGTGCTCCTTTTGCGCATCAGTATCATATGCTTTCCTAGATAGACAAAATGAAATTGAATATCTAGGATAGGAAATACCTTTGCTGACATTTCGACAGCCCATTTAGAGAGTGTAATTTCCAAACTCAATTCCATTCGACAACTGAAGAGGACTTAAAACCAGCAACAAAAAATGTATATACACAGACAGTCACATGCACTCGTATTTCCTTGAAAAAAAAAAAAGGAAACCAAAGTTAGCGAAAACGAACATATTCTCTTAAAGTCCTTACAGCAAGAAATGGCAGCTATGCCTCGGCATTTTTTGAATGACAGGTGTCTTAAATGGTCGGAAGTCGTTGTGGAAGACAAAACGTTGTGTACTACATTTGACAGGGTTCAAATACGTGTGAAACGAAGACACGGAGAAATTGCCGTAATTTTCACATCCTTTAGCCGAGGCTTTAATACGTCCTTAAAATTTGTTCGCCCATATATATACAAATCGATTACCTGGCTTATATGTATGTAAGTATGTAAGGATGAGGATTTCACGGATGATGCTGAAAAATTCTGTAAGTTACTCATGGCAGATTGATTGCTCATATTTGCCGATGTTATGCACGTATTTCGAATGAATAAATTGGCTGCTAGGGATATGGTTGATGATGAACGTGAGTGCGGCATGGTCGGCGGGTGTTGAAGTCCCGACGGTATGGGTGAGGGTGGGTAGATATATTCGCTGTTGTTTCAAGGAATAACAAAACGATTTTTCACGCCTCGTGAATACGTCACATTCTTTTTCAAAGGTTTTACGGGTAATTTTCTTCAGTTTTGTTCCGTATCGTCTTACTCTCTTCGGGTATGTGTAATACTGGTCCTCTATGTGTAAAATGTATATGATTGAAATCCTGTATCGGGGATATATCTGTATTTTTGTCCTAGGGCAATGGAGTCGATTCGAATTTCATGTGAAATAAATGAGCAGTCAGTTATGCATGTCTCGCGTTCAATTGGCGGTTGAGAAACATTTGGCTTCGGAAAATTAATCTGGCAAAATTGAATAAAGGGGTATTTGTATGATGTTTATGTCGAGCATGATTAATGTTATAAGGATTGAAACTCTTGTTTCTTATAGATTGTGTGTGATTTTACTCATTGCATTACTAAGTCTAGTAATAATTTTAAAACACCAAAGCTAAAGCTAAACAAATTCGTTGAATTATACATTTGAATGAATTCATCTGCAGAAGAGTATCTGCAGTTTCTGTTCGATGCATTTTTATTCGACATTGGGCCAATTGACTGTGTATCTATGAAAGAATCTTAAGGATTTTCTGGCTTCTATAGCAGAGATTGGGTTAGGAACCGATAAGAAAAAAGTCATTCAAACGATTAATTGGCGGCGATCCAGTTGCAGGCAGTAAGTTGCTCCCAATTATCGCTACACTGAGGACTGCCGAGGTTATACCAATGAATCTCGCCTGTTTCGAATCATATAGAAAGGGCAGTATTCTGAAGATGTGTTTGACATTAGATAATGCTTGCAGACGAAATGAGGGATATTTATTTGTTCCGAAAGATGAGGGCCTAACCCACATCATATGTCAAGGCCTTCGTAGGTTGTAAGTACTTGGAAAGGTAAAAGGTATGGCTGAAAGGTTGCTTCTTAATATCGAAAGAGTTCCCTTGTCGTTCAACAACACCCAGCGCGAATGTCTATGAAGGCAATCACTGTCACGCTGTTACGCTGTTAACATAAAATTCATAAGACACATTTTTTGTCATGATCTCCAATTAGGTTATTGAATTGACCCAACAATAATCGCTAACGGTGCCAATTCAAAAAATCCTAAACACCAAACAACGAGGAATGGAGGAATTCTTAACGTAAAACCTTGAGAACCCACTGCCAATGAATCGAAAACTTTACAACGGCAGCTCGGTATCAAGGGACCTTAGTCCAAAGTTTCTAAGAGCCAAATGGCGAATTTACTAGCAGACCTGAGGAAACCTATCAATTTTTACCCGGCATCCACTTCCCAGAGTGTATATCTGACATGTTCGTAGATTGATTGAGGAACCACATTGGCAATCATTCCACGCGAGTTCTATCCACCGTTGACCGACTTAAATCACCATAAGCGGATGGTATCTTTTCTTGCCTTGCACCGACAGACTCATACGGATAAAGAAAATAGTCGATCTAGTCGAAATAAAGAATACATTCCTTACTCGTACACTCATGCATTCAAATCAATTTACTTATCAGTCTAGTATACTAAGACTGCCATTCAAAGTATGATATTATCACAAATCAATAACTCGAGGCCATACTACAAAGCAGAAGAATACAATAAGCACGTGAATGATCCTTAACAACAACTACAACCTCCAATAAAGGATGCCTCCCCCTTGCTTCGAATTTTAGTTTAAAGAGAACTTCTGGAACTGCTATCAAGCGTTATGCAGATGATGTTGTCACCAAAATTAGGGAAAGAATCGATGAAATTATATCAGTGATGATGCAAAGCGCATGTTTGAGATAATGGTGGACTATGGACCTGACCAGAAGCCCCTGAAAACCTATTCTTGTACCCGTTCCACGAAGAAGAAGTACAACTTCAGACATGTATCTTATAGTATTTTGTGGCTCTGAACAGTCGAAAAGAAATGACGGCAACTGGGAAAGAGCAGGGGCCTATTTCATAAAACTACAAGTGTTGTACTTGTAAACTTGTAACTACAAGCGCAAATAAAATATGGCGTTGTAATTTTGTATTCCATAAACATTTTTCAGCACTTGTAGCGCTGCAAATTCAAAGTATAAGTGTAGCGATCAAAATGCTACAAGTCTACAAGTCTGTAATTACAAGTTAAAAATTAGTTGCGAAGAACTGCGAGTCTGCGGCAATACTTCACTGTTAAGCGATCTAAGCATTTCCCGTTCTTCTTCTTTCTTTCTTTCTTTCTTTCTTTGAGACATTGTGATTTTATTACTCGCTCTACTCTTGTATTTGTATAAAGAAATTTACTTGTAGTTTCAAGTCCGTCGCTAATAATTTTTTGCGCAAATACTTTTATGAAACAGAAAAGCTCGTCGCAGATGTAAATTCACTTGTAGATACCGGCCTGGCATACTTGTAGTTATTAGTGAATTGGCGTTCTTTATGAAACAAAAATTTGCACATAATTTACAAGTTACAAGTGAATTCACAAATAATTATTGGATGGAGCTAAAAAACATCATTAGCAACCGAACACAATGATGCGTAGGGAGGACACAGAATTTAAGTTTTTTAGCAGAACCTACAGAACATAAAAAAATAAGTAAAAGCTTAAAATAAACATTTTTAAAAAAACGTGGTATTCAGCTAGAACAACCCATACTTGGTCAGGGTTAAGCTTCACGTGCGTTGTGAGTGTTTTAACTTTTCCTATGAATAGAAGGGGTGCTTGTTCAAGGTTCACAGGCACCGAACTCAACTATGGGTACCGTTGTTGTAGAAACTATTGTCACGAAAAATATATAAACACACATATGTCATTACTTTCACCACATCAAACCGTACAACAGATCTCTCTAACCCACCATTTATTAAATCACGTGCTCTATCATTCAACCCACTCACACTTGACCTTAAACTTTCAACCAATTTCTTACACAAAATACTGTATGCCTATGCATACAGATCCCAACCTAAATTTACTGAAACAAACAGAAAGAAAAAAAAAACAGAAACCCACAGTTAAAATTAGATCTTTAAGTTGGTCCCATTATTCAGGACAACCTCTATTTTGAACTGCTCCCTCTGTGTCGACGTCGTTTTTCAAGACTTCCATCTCATCACGTTTTCAATTATTCTCGCACTTAACACCGGTGTGATGTTGCCTTTTATTGTGGCCTCTTTTCCTTGGGTGCCATCACAACCGGATTTTAATGGAATTACCTATGCCAAAGACATCAAGGCTGCTTGACTTCCCTGATGGTTTTCCACCCCGTGCTCATTTCCTTGCGCATTCCAAACAAACATTTTGTAGACAACGTACATCCCATAAGGACGAGACGAAGCAACCATTACCATAGCGCGCCGACGACGCAGATTTTGGATTCACTTTTTTACGTACCTTAACCAGTGTGTATGAAACTAATTTATTTTACGCCTTTTTTCCTTCGCCGCTTTTGGGCGTCTTCGGAAGCCTTCTTCGGTCTTATTTGCAGGAGGATTCCCCCCTTTTGGTAAACATACCAATTACTTCCTTCAAAACCGATGGTGTATCCGGCAAAGGATGTCAACACTTCATTGCTTATCTGATTCAAAGGATATTCATTCCACGAAAAGGTATTTACAAAAAGGAAAGAATTATGCGGTAAATGATGTGCAGGAATGTGGCATTCAGGAAAGCGAGGCCGGGTAAGCTTATGTTAATGTAGGCTTGCATAAATTACGCGAAGTGATTTCTTTTTTCGGCGAAGGATACGTCTGCGGTTACTTATGTATACGGAATGAACGCATTTCCCCATTGGAGAAAAAAAAATCGCATACAGAAGAATAAAAACCTCGTCCAAATGTATTCTAGGATTGACAAACTAAAGGTAGTACTATGATCCTTATTTACATGCAAAGGACCATATTTGCATTCGCTACCATCATTGGCTCCGGAACTCCTGCTGAAGCTGGAATGCTAATTAAAATAAATAACACATGAACCGCATGTAAATGCAAGGAATACTTCCGGTTGACATACCGTGTCAATCCCGTCTCCAGGGACACTGTGTCGCCACCTGCCTTTGGAGATGCCATGCCAGTGTTAACTTGAGCTAAAAGTGCCAAGTTTAACCGCCCCGCATAAATCATAGCAATGGGCATCACCATAACAGCCAGCGGTTGATGCAGAAGTCATTCCACATCCCTGGCATTTTGTTGCAAACATATTCGCGCAAGAGGATGGTGTCGTGGACGAGTTCGCGGGAGGATCTTTTTTTTAGATTCTTGTTTTTGTTATTGTTTTATGTTATCCCTTTACATCTGTGCAGTTTCTCTGTAGGTTTCCCTTTTGATTGTCGTGTTTATCCTGGCAAAAAGGATTGCGCTGCTCGGCGCGTTTTGTTATCACCAAAAACAACTCTGCCAGAATGCCTGGGGTGATTGTTACTAGACAAAGGAAAAAGCAATATCCTCCCGACGTATCCTCCATTCTGTGCTTTCATTCATTCGTTTTTTTTTTTTTTTTCCTGAATTTAACTCTGAAGTGGGTGTGTTGCTTTGTGTATTGTGAAGTGGCAGGGTAGTTGCAAGAGGTAATCATATGTTTTGCATTTTTATTGCAACATTTTGAGGACACTTGTCGTGTGAAATGACAACGTTGACAAGGATCCTTGGTGAAGGGTGAAAGGAGGGAATCGCTGGGCTCTGTGATGAGTGTTTTTGTTATTACCTGTGTTTTCAAGTGTACTTCTGTGACTGTGCGATGATGTTATTCGAATTTTTTTTTTTTTTCTCCTTTTTCTCGTCCTAATGTTTCCACTGTTGTTGCATATGTTTTACCGGGAAGAAGAAGAAGGACGCAATGTTAGCACTGTGGTTGGTGTATTACAATTTATGACGGTAGAAATAGGGTTGATGGAAATTCTTGCATTTCTAAGCAGGATACACGAAAGTTTCTGAATAAATTTATTTGTTTGCCAAATTTGATAACTTTTGCTCGTTGCTGGGGATATTTGATTTACACGCAGACATATGTGAAGTGAATGATGTAGTGATGGTGAAGGTTAAGGGTTTGGCGTTTTATTAAAATTGTATAGATCCTTGACTTATGTTGTCTCAGGGTCGTAGAGAAATATAATTTTATTTTATTTCTGTTAACAAAACGACTGTTCAAGGTAAAACAAATATTTTATTTATTTAGGCAAATCTTAAAAACAATAAAAATATCACATTTCACACATCCCATTCAGAACGCAGAACATCTCATTTGAGACGGCTTCTCGAATACATATATCTCTCATGGACTATTAAAGATTGCTTGTAATCAACATTACACTCCAAGATGGTAGCCGGCTTTCGATATTGAGTTTATCACATGAGAAAGAAATCAGTCACCTATATCCAGTTTTGAATTGAATGAAATCAACTCTACACTCTACGTTAGAATTGAATACTCTTCAAAATAAGTCGCGGTATCACTCAGATGCTTATTAATTTTTTTTAAACAAAATCCATTAGATAAGATACATTTATCCTTCAAAACACATAGTTCAAAGTGATCTGAAGTATCAAAAAATATGCTTTAATCGTCCTTGTGTAGATATAATTTTTGGATCTCATATACAAAATTTCTAAGGAGATAGCAGGTGTTGTAATTATGAGTGATTGAATTATGAATGAGTGATGAAAGTTACTGAAATAATGAACTTGTGACGTAAAACAACTTTTTAAATTTTTTTTTCTCTGATAAGTTATTTTTTTTTTTAAATATAAGAAAAAAATTGCTGGTAACATTTACCTTTTAATAGTATTAATCACTCCTTTCTTGTGATCATGCTACAAGTCGTTTTTTTTATCTAGCTAGCTATCTCAATCGGTTTCACCTTTCTTAATCTCCTAGTTAGATTATCCGTATTTAGAAGTTGTGTCATGTCTACTTTTATACTTTTTAGCTACTTTTTTAACTTCATCTTCAATCAAATCAATTTCTAGTCTCAATATCAGAGTATCTTATTTACCATGGTGAATATAAAAAATCGCTGTAATATACATATACACATATCTCTAGAATCTAGGAGTTTTCTGAGTTATTTAAAAACAATTTTGATTTTTGGCATAAAACACACAATTGTTGTAAAAAGTTTTTGATACATACATGTATAAGAAATCGTTTGTCTTGCCAACATAGCAGATACCGCATGTTTCGTCGTTGTTCCTTAGACAATCGATTTTCTAGACTACATCTGTCCATCTGATCTTCTCTGTCTCCACCTTCAATTCTGTGAAGAGTGTTGCACTTGTAAATTGGAAAATGCCCCTCTACAGTGTACAAAAATTTTATCAAAATCGTGGGGAAGGCCCCTTTTCTAAAAATTAACCTTTTTCATTAATCATTCCCTCCGATAGGTTCCACGCTAGGAGTATGATAACAGCAACTCTTATCTGTCCAACGTCGCTATCACATACCCCTTATCAGTTGTGATAATGATAATGTTTTTAACTGCACCTATGACATGGGGCAAGTATTGGATTTGTGCAGGTTTTCGATCTCGAGATTTTAATAAATTTGGACATTACCATTAGAGAAGTCGAAAAAACTGAGTCCGACAATGACATCTGTCTGTCTGTCTGTGCACGAGGCTTCAGCCTTAACGGGTGGATAGGGCACAATTTATAAACTATACAATTCTCTTTATTCACTCACACATAACATAGGGCTTCACTCAGCTTCTGGGGTCGTTTTTGAAAAAAAAAAAAAAACATTTTTTCCATGAAACTTTGCAGATAACATTCGTTCAAAGTTATCATGATAGTGCTCTCAACAATGCGAAGTGTCACGCCAACTGAACTAAGGCTCATGTATGAGAGAGTGAATGAATTTCTATACCTATCGTTTCAGATTATAACCTTTAAAAACTTTACTTGAGCTTGAATGTGCAAGTATGTGCGACCCAGTCGTGCACTTTATTTTTTCAGTATCCATAAATAGGCATGCAAGTGTCGCTAAACATAAGACTCAGAGTAAAACTCACATATGTACATTCGTAAATGTACTGCACAGTTTGTCAGTGTTATTAACGTTTTCTGCGTTTTTGTAAACTCACTTAACTTCTTTTGTTTTATGTAGGTAAGTTAAATTCAAGAATTTGTGACATTTCATACTAGTAACCATCTATCTCTCTTCTTGTACATAGTTCATACGTGTCAAATAAATAAATCATCTACAGTATTCATATCGGTGGATCGCCCAAAATGGGAAATTATGACCAAGACATGGAATACAAATATGGAGAAAAGGTATGCAGCATATTAAACCAGTATACCGAAACTCAACGTATCCTCGCACAACAAAAGCAAAACCTTGAATTCCTATTGACATGCAGCGACTATGGACTAACACCGAACCACCTGAAGAACTCCACTGAAAATTTACTATCCAACAAGCAATTGCAAGATAATTATGACAAGATTGAACTCGAGTTCCTTCAAAAAGTTCTAGATATAGAAATCTCCGAGATTCGCCTAAAAATCGAAACAACAACCAACGATCAAAGACTTCATGAAGTGAGCATTAAAGCAACGTTATCAGCTGACGATTATAAAGCATTTACCACTAAACAAAAAGAAGTATTCACCGATACAGATCAAGAGGAACGACAGAAGAACACACAAGAAATCGATCAGCTGAAAAAATCACTCTGGAAAACATACAACATCAAATTTAATGAAACTTGGTTTGTAAATACTACCAAAATAGATTTCCCACTGGAGATCCAATGGCTATTGTCATTGGGAAAAGATTTTGCATTACCAGTGGACACGAAATCATTCCCCCTTTTTCAGCTGACCGTGGAAGGAGAAGACGTGATAAGGGGCGTAGAAGACAAAAGGGAACAAAACAAGACAAGAGACAAATACAGAAATATGCTGGACTCTTTCCACCGTCATCTCCAACATACCAGCTTTGCCAAATATGTGTTACGTATACACAGAGAAGCGATCGCATTTCTGGAACTAAACAATACCATTCTTATCACTGAAACTGATAAGGGGCATGTAACAGTGGCGATGGACAGAACAGAGAACAACAAAAAAATATCAAAACTGTTATCAGACAAAACAACATTTAAATTGCAGAGAGTCAATTCAACAACACGACTGCAGAATATGAACAATGAATTCGTGGAATGGCTTCATGAACAGAATATCATTACGGATATAGAGAAAATGAAGATGACGACATACACAGGAGACTTCCCATCTATAAACGGTCTGCCAATGATTCACACGACAAATATGCCTCTTAGGCTGATATCGTCATCGATGCATTCATCGCCGTGCTATGAACTGTCTAAGTACGTGCAAAACATATTACAGTCAGCGAACATGAATTCGGAATTATCGATAAAAAACTCTTTTGCATTTGTGGAAAAGTTGAGAAACTTAAAACTTAAAGAACATGATGTCTTGGTTTCCTTCGAAATGGTATCCCTTTTTACTGACATACCAGGAAAATTTGCCGTTGATATAGTCATGGAACAGTGGAATAAAATAAGCAAAAAAACGGAGATAAACAATAAGCAATTCAATGAAATTCTATATTTCTGCCTGATGAACAACACCTATATCCAGTTCAATAAAAAAATCTACAGACAATTACAAGGTCTCCCAATGTGTAGTCCGCTTTCTCTCACCATCTCTAATCTGATCCTGGACTACCTCCTGGATAAGTGTTTTAAAAAAATTGAGACCACATTTATTGCCAGATATGAAGATAACATATTTTCAGTCATGAACCATCATAAAATTGACAAAATGCTGCGATTCCTTAATCAGTTTAACGAGAAAATCAAATTCTCAGTCAAGAGGGAAGAAAATAAAGCGATAGAGTTTTTGGATGTCAAAATCCAGCGAGAGCAAGACTACCTCTCATTCAATTGGCACCCAACAGAATCAGCATCAGGGAGACTCATCAATTTCATGTCAAACCAAGCAAAAGACATCATCATAAACACTGCTTCGAACCTAGTGAGCACAGTTTTTGCGTTGAGTGATCGGAAATTCGACTCAGAAAATGAGAAAACGGTCACCAAGATCCTCACCGACAACAGTTTTCCTAGTGAAGTCGTAAGCAGCTTAATACAACAATATAAACATAGAATTCCTCACGACAAAGAAGAAAAAAAAGAAGATTCCATTAGTATGTTGTATATCCCGGAACTGGCCGAGAGCTTTGAACGCGAAATCGCCAACAAGATGAAGAACGTACATATAGCGTATAAGTCAAGCAAAACGCTTGAATCACTGTTCACAGAACTTAATGTGAATTGAGGTGAGCAGTATACATATATCTAGTAGACTGTCAAGTGAAAATCGACGAAACTTGCTGCCACTCCTATATAGATGGCACAATAAAACTGCTTCTCAGCCAAAGGATATCTTGCCACAAATCTAACATCAAAAAAGTTAAGATAGACGGGACAATTTACTGAGTCATGTCATTGAAACCAGACATGAATCGCTCTTTGCAAACGTTACAATCCTGCAAACTTCTTCTTTCCTTAGATATACATTTTTGGATCTCATATACAAAATTTCTAAGGAGATAGCAGGTGTTGTAATTATGAGTGATTGAATTATGAATGAGTGATGAAAGTTACTGAAATAATGAACTTGTGACGTAAAACAACTTTTTAAATTTTTTTTTCTCTGATAAGTTATTTTTTTTTTTAAATATAAGAAAAAAATTGCTGGTAACATTTACCTTTTAATAGTATTAATCACTCCTTTCTTGTGATCATGCTACAAGTCGTTTTTTTATCTAGCTAGCTATCTCAATCGGTTTCACCTTTCTTAATCTCCTAGTTAGATTATCCGTATTTAGAAGTTGTGTCATGTCTACTTTTATACTTTTTAGCTACTTTTTTAACTTCATCTTCAATCAAATCAATTTCTAGTCTCAATATCAGAGTATCTTATTTACCATGGTGAATATAAAAAATCGCTGTAATATACATATACACATATCTCTAGAATCTAGGAGTTTTCTGAGTTATTTAAAAACAATTTTGATTTTTGGCATAAAACACACAATTGTTGTAAAAAGTTTTTGATACATACATGTATAAGAAATCGTTTGTCTTGCCAACATAGCAGATACCGCATGTTTCGTCGTTGTTCCTTAGACAATCGATTTTCTAGACTACATCTGTCCATCTGATCTTCTCTGTCTCCACCTTCAATTCTGTGAAGAGTGTTGCACTTGTAAATTGGAAAATGCCCCTCTACAGTGTACAAAAATTTTATCAAAATCGTGGGGAAGGCCCCTTTTCTAAAAATTAACCTTTTTCATTAATCATTCCCTCCGATAGGTTCCACGCTAGGAGTATGATAACAGCAACTCTTATCTGTCCAACGTCGCTATCACATACCCCTTATCAGTTGTGATAATGATAATGTTTTTAACTGCACCTATGACATGGGGCAAGTATTGGATTTGTGCAGGTTTTCGATCTCGAGATTTTAATAAATTTGGACATTACCATTAGAGAAGTCGAAAAAACTGAGTCCGACAATGACATCTGTCTGTCTGTCTGTGCACGAGGCTTCAGCCTTAACGGGTGGATAGGGCACAATTTATAAACTATACAATTCTCTTTATTCACTCACACATAACATAGGGCTTCACTCAGCTTCTGGGGTCGTTTTTGAAAAAAAAAAAAAAAACATTTTTTCCATGAAACTTTGCAGATAACATTCGTTCAAAGTTATCATGATAGTGCTCTCAACAATGCGAAGTGTCACGCCAACTGAACTAAGGCTCATGTATGAGAGAGTGAATGAATTTCTATACCTATCGTTTCAGATTATAACCTTTAAAAACTTTACTTGAGCTTGAATGTGCAAGTATGTGCGACCCAGTCGTGCACTTTATTTTTTCAGTATCCATAAATAGGCATGCAAGTGTCGCTAAACATAAGACTCAGAGTAAAACTCACATATGTACATTCGTAAATGTACTGCACAGTTTGTCAGTGTTATTAACGTTTTCTGCGTTTTTGTAAACTCACTTAACTTCTTTTGTTTTATGTAGGTAAGTTAAATTCAAGAATTTGTGACATTTCATACTAGTAACCATCTATCTCTCTTCTTGTACATAGTTCATACGTGTCAAATAAATAAATCATCTACAGTATTCATATCGGTGGATCGCCCAAAATGGGAAATTATGACCAAGACATGGAATACAAATATGGAGAAAAGGTATGCAGCATATTAAACCAGTATACCGAAACTCAACGTATCCTCGCACAACAAAAGCAAAACCTTGAATTCCTATTGACATGCAGCGACTATGGACTAACACCGAACCACCTGAAGAACTCCACTGAAAATTTACTATCCAACAAGCAATTGCAAGATAATTATGACAAGATTGAACTCGAGTTCCTTCAAAAAGTTCTAGATATAGAAATCTCCGAGATTCGCCTAAAAATCGAAACAACAACCAACGATCAAAGACTTCATGAAGTGAGCATTAAAGCAACGTTATCAGCTGACGATTATAAAGCATTTACCACTAAACAAAAAGAAGTATTCACCGATACAGATCAAGAGGAACGACAGAAGAACACACAAGAAATCGATCAGCTGAAAAAATCACTCTGGAAAACATACAACATCAAATTTAATGAAACTTGGTTTGTAAATACTACCAAAATAGATTTCCCACTGGAGATCCAATGGCTATTGTCATTGGGAAAAGATTTTGCATTACCAGTGGACACGAAATCATTCCCCCTTTTTCAGCTGACCGTGGAAGGAGAAGACGTGATAAGGGGCGTAGAAGACAAAAGGGAACAAAACAAGACAAGAGACAAATACAGAAATATGCTGGACTCTTTCCACCGTCATCTCCAACATACCAGCTTTGCCAAATATGTGTTACGTATACACAGAGAAGCGATCGCATTTCTGGAACTAAACAATACCATTCTTATCACTGAAACTGATAAGGGGCATGTAACAGTGGCGATGGACAGAACAGAGAACAACAAAAAAATATCAAAACTGTTATCAGACAAAACAACATTTAAATTGCAGAGAGTCAATTCAACAACACGACTGCAGAATATGAACAATGAATTCGTGGAATGGCTTCATGAACAGAATATCATTACGGATATAGAGAAAATGAAGATGACGACATACACAGGAGACTTCCCATCTATAAACGGTCTGCCAATGATTCACACGACAAATATGCTTCTTAGGCTGATATCGTCATCGATGCATTCATCGCCGTGCTATGAACTGTCTAAGTACGTGCAAAACATATTACAGTCAGCGAACATGAATTCGGAATTATCGATAAAAAACTCTTTTGCATTTGTGGAAAAGTTGAGAAACTTAAAACTTAAAGAACATGATGTCTTGGTTTCCTTCGAAATGGTATCCCTTTTTACTGACATACCAGGAAAATTTGCCGTTGATATAGTCATGGAACAGTGGAATAAAATAAGCAAAAAAACGGAGATAAACAATAAGCAATTCAATGAAATTCTATATTTCTGCCTGATGAACAACACCTATATCCAGTTCAATAAAAAAATCTACAGACAATTACAAGGTCTCCCAATGTGTAGTCCGCTTTCTCTCACCATCTCTAATCTGATCCTGGACTACCTCCTGGATAAGTGTTTTAAAAAAATTGAGACCACATTTATTGCCAGATATGAAGATAACATATTTGCAGTCATGAACCATCATAAAATTGACAAAATGCTGCGATTCCTTAATCAGTTTAACGAGAAAATCAAATTCTCAGTCAAGAGGGAAGAAAATAAAGCGATAGAGTTTTTGGATGTCAAAATCCAGCGAGAGCAAGACTACCTCTCATTCAATTGGCACCCAACAGAATCAGCATCAGGGAGACTCATCAATTTCATGTCAAACCAAGCAAAAGACATCATCATAAACACTGCTTCGAACCTAGTGAGCACAGTTTTTGCGTTGAGTGATCGGAAATTCGACTCAGAAAATGAAAAAACGGTCACCAAGATCCTCACCGACAACAGTTTTCCTAGTGAAGTCGTAAGCAGCTTAATACAACAATATAAACATAGAATTCCTCACGACAAAGAAGAAAAAAAAGAAGATTCCATTAGTATGTTGTATATCCCGGAACTGGCCGAGAGCTTTGAACGCGAAATCGCCAACAAGATGAAGAACGTACATATAGCGTATAAGTCAAGCAAAACGCTTGAATCACTGTTCACAGAACTTAATGTGAATTGAGGTGAGCAGTATACATATATCTAGTAGACTGTCAAGTGAAAATCGACGAAACTTGCTGCCACTCCTATATAGATGGCACAATAAAACTGCTTCTCAGCCAAAGGATATCTTGCCACAAATCTAACATCAAAAAAGTTAAGATAGACGGGACAATTTACTGAGTCATGTCATTGAAACCAGACATGAATCGCTCTTTGCAAACGTTACAATCCTGCAAACTTCTTCTTTCCTTCTCTAGTTCGCACTTTAAAATTGGATTGAAAGGATCACAAAACATCAACAAGTGTATCTAATTGTCAGTTTTAAGTTGAAAGTACACATTTATCAGTGTACTATTAGTCACATTTCATAATTGTAACCATGTATCTTTTCGTAAAAACCTCTGGAAAATAAATGATTTAATTTTCATTTTATCCGAAGTTCACATCTTCAGTTCATAAATAGCTTTAGCTTTTTCTGTGTATAAATCAAAAGAAAATGGTCTGTAACTAATGGACGAACGACCAATTGAATTCGATTGTAGGATGTTTTCGTATCTAATTTTAGAAGCTAATTTGGAAGTTTGCAGCGATCAATTCTTTGGAGCCAATTTTCCACCACCCTGCCACACATATCGGTCGTTCGTGTGCGATACTGTTCCTGAGCTCCTCTAACGCTGCTGGCTTGTTGGCTGGAATAAACTAACGACCCCACAAAAAAAAATGGTCCCCGGACAATTTTTCGAAATTACACGATTACCGAACTTCCCTCTTCAATAGATCAATTGTTTGACCAGCTGTGTGACATGTGGCACCATCTTATTGGAACCACATATTCATTCTGGTACGATAGCGAACTCCATTGACCGTAACATGACGATCATTTTTATCGACGAAAAAATGCAGTCCAGCTCCGGCACGAAATCCACACCACGCAGTCACTTTTTGTGGATGCAGTTAAGTCTCTCGCAGAACATGTAGGTTTGTTGCTGTCCAATAACGCATGTTTTGCTTATTGACAATGCTCATTAAAATAAGCTTCATCGCTAAAGATGAAATTCAGGAATTTCTTCAAATTTTTGCTGAGCAAAATCGAAGAAGTTTCGGCGCTTCAAATTATCAAGAGGCTTCAATATCTTCTTAAGTTAATTTGATCTTAGGCCAAGAATTTTACACAAAATTTGCCACAATGTGGAGTTTGAGATTCGCAATTCCTGTGAACGTCGTGGAATCGTCTGATTTGGATTTCGAAGCACTTAAGGCTGCGATATTTTCTGTACTTCGATTGGTGTGTCGTCTCACTGACACAGAAACATTCAATATTGCATATGTTGGCTCGAATTTATTTACTATAGCTTGCACAGCCTGTCTGGTGAGACGATTATTATGACGGAAAATTTAAGTAAGCGCTCTTAAAGAATTTCGGTAGTAATTTTTAATAATTTCCAAACGTTGCTCATTCGTGAACTTGACCATGATAAAAACGTAAGCCTTGACTGACGTATCGACACTGGCAGATCATAAACAAAGTTTAAGGTTGCATTTGTATTAAAATACAAAATTTTTATGTTCCACTTGAAAGAAGGTGGTTCTCAACCGTCTTGAAGTACGCTACTGCAGGCAGTAAACGAAGGACCAGGGTAACTGGAGAGGATTGTTGGTTTAGGCCCAGGTTCACCCCGAACTGTAGTGCCACCTAAGTAAGTACTTAAGCAAGTAATTTGTCAATAAATTATTGCATCTACCTTCAAAAATATAACTTAAATGTTTAACGAGTTGAATGCTTAGTCCACACCAATTATAAGTAATTGTTCATTCAAGCTCCTGGCTATCAACATTTTAAACAAATCGTACAAACTATTGAATGCGAATATCTGATTCAACTGTTGGTCCAGGCACAATTGACGTGCTGCAAACGTTTACGGATTAATTTCGAACAGTTTGTGGATGATGCCATTTCAATGACAAAAATGAAATAAAACTGAACAATTCACCAAAACTCATTGGCAGATGTTTCTCTTCTCCATGCAACCTGAGCAATTCATTTAATTCATTAACATATCTGTATATCATTTCAAGGGTTCGGGAAGGGACTACTAAGGCAGTACATTCCCACTCAGTAATTCAGCACGATGTAACTATGGCTAACGTATACCTAGCATCATCAAATTAACTTTTATCAATAAATAAACAAGTTGGACGGATGAAACTGTAAACACGATTACCGGTACCGACGATGGTTGTGCAATGAATTTTAATAGCATTTCAAGAACGTATCTGACATTTGCATACTGAACCGAAGCAAAAGAGCAATTCTAGTATTTGGCAAAACCATTAAGGGGTGCACCATCGAATTGAAGTATCCTATCCCTCACAATTTCAGTGCAGTGCAGAGCAACCGCCGCCGATGGGTAAATGGAAATCACGATAGTGTTGCATAGGGAAATGAAATTATGGGTATTGGAAATAATTAATTTGGCAGAGCGTAAATGCAATCATATCGTGCCCCATGAGGTAGACCGTGGCTTTAGGGTAGTCCCTGTATTTTATTGTGAATGCAATTTGAGTTAGTGCCGGTAATTTTATTAGGGCATTGTATTCCAGTCTTAGTTATCCTAAACATAATCTGCACTCCTTCATGCTTACAATGAAGTGCACGTGTTTAGTTTTTATATTGCAATGAAATCCTGAAGCATATATGGTGGCTACGAAGATCTCTCTCCCACATGGGAGGTTACTTTTATTAATATCTTAACGTTCGCGTCTGGCCTTCGAAATCTAGAGCAATTGCTTCTTAGTGTATTCCAAACACTTGGTTGGTACCTTTTTCCAAAAAAAAAAACAAAAACAAAAAAAACATGCACGGGTAGAGATACGATGCCTTCGTATCTGTTCACACTCTCGTTTTATGATGGTGTGTATTATCGTCCTTGTGTACCTGGAAATTATTACTTTCCTTATTGCGGATTGAGGGGAATGTTTTATTCGCACATAAACTCCGTTGGTAATGCATTTCCATTAAAAGTACATTATATTCGGTATGATACTTAAATTAATTTCGAGCGCGGGGGACTTGACTTGCACCCCCAATGGAATTTCTCATACATAAGTATCTGGGTGTAAGCGCCAAATGGGAAAATTGGGATTATTTTTCCACAAAAGTAAGATTAGAATTAGAACACTTGGAATGTTTCAGCAGTTGGTAATGTTTATGGGAGCTAAGGAGAACATCGTTAAAATGCACCTCGGAGATGTTATAAAGATAACTTATAGAGAATAGATTAATGGATTAAAATGAAGTTTTTATTTAAAATAAAATCGAGAATCGAATATGCATGTGCATATTTCCTACTGTTTTTTTTCCATTTATCCATATCCATTGAGAAAGATAGTTCAAACACATGTATGGTCGTAGATTTGTAGTAATAGGTGGTTTCAGTCCTTCTGTGCGAGTTTTTAAGATAATGACCCGAATTAGATTATCTGCTCCGGAATGTAAATGTAATCATCCATTTTGAACGTGACATCCCCTGGTCCTTCAGCAGAACTACGTCTCCTAGCTGCGGAGACAAGACGATTACTCTCAGGTCAATTGCTTTCAAAAGTTTTGCTGTAGTTGCTAAATCCTTATCAGTTTTTCTTGCTGGTGTCTGATTCCGGCACGCTTTGTATGGGTTCAGTGTTGACAACTACTCAACTGTTAGGATGAAGTTACCAGTATTTTGTTTTAAGAGAAATAATTAAAACAAAAAAAATCCATTTAGCGCAGCAAATTCAAATTATAAGTGTAGCGATCAAAATGCTACAAGTCTACAAGTCTGTAACTACAAGTTAAAAATTATTTGTGAAGAACTACGAGTCTGCGGCTATAGGTACTTCATAGTTAAACGATCTAAGCAGACATTTTTCATTAAATTTATGATATGTTATGATATCAAAATTTATACGCTCTTTAAAAATTCGTGGTTCTCGTATCCGATTGTCTTCGTAGTCACTATCATCACTGCTTGAGATCAGTTTTATTTTAAACTTCTTAACCACACGTTGTCTAAGCACTAAATCCTTACCGCGAATAAGTCCAATTTTTCCAGTACGTGATTTTATTAGTCTCTCTTGTAAAAAATTCACTTGTAGTTACAAGTTCGTCGCTAATAATTTTTTGCGCAAATACTTTTATGAAACAGAAAAGCTCGCCGCTGTTGTAAATTCACTTGTAGTTACAGGCCTGGCATACTTGTAGTTATTAGTGAATTGGTATTCTTTATGAAACAAAAATTTGCACATAATTTACAAGTTACAAGTGAATTCACAAATAATTATTAGTGTTGTAGTTTTATGAAATAGGCCCCTGGTCTTAACAATTCAATTCAGTCATTCTGTTGTTCGATTTAGGAACCGACGTATCAAAGTTGTTATAAAAATAAATATGGGACAACATTGTATTCAGTTCATTCACTCGAAAGGTGCAAATCACCCATTCAAACGGAACTAGGGGTTTCTCTTAACCCGGCGAGAGTGTGGTGACAAAATGTAAAATTGAGTATGTGGCTGGGTATGACATACCCACATACAAAATTACATGTAAATATTGTTATAATAAACATTAACATTTAATCAATGGTATTTTATTATAAACGGTATATAATAATTAGTTGCAAATGAAAAAATACAGTTATGTAAATAACATTGTGGGTATGTCATACCCTGCCACTCTCTCGCCGGGTTAACAAACTTAACACAAACCAGTCAAGGAATAATTAATTTATGGAAATATAGAGTAAGTAAAAACGCATCACAGACCTCTCTGATATTAATTTCAAAGCAAAGTTCACTGCTTATCTCCAGGAGTGAAGGACTTCTCAGTTCAAGCACTTGCAACTCCTTAATATCTCTTCCATACATCTGAATCGAAAGAAAAAAATAAATAAAGATAACTTCCATTTACTTCTTGACTTTGCCCTTCTTTTACATTTCCATTTTGGTAAGCTTACATCTCTCATTATTATGTTTGAAACAATATGCCACAATAAGCCATTTCCTTCCCCACAAATAGACTGCCTAGCTTCTTATTATGTAAAATACGAGTAGTTGTACTAAGACTAGTTCTACATCCGAGCCAGTAGCAGAATAAAAAAAACAAAAACCCACAAATTCACATCACGTCCGAAATAAGAAAATTTGATTTATGCGAACACAAAATGTTGTCAATATTCAGAACAGCAGACATGCTGTTCGTGTCCTTTTACCAAGATAAATGAAACTTATCGAAAATAGTCTGCCATATTTTTTCCGCCCTCACATTTACTCACCCTTATCAGTTCAGTGCCCAGCTAAGGAAATACACAACCGGAAAATATTGAAATAAAGCAGACATTTTATTAACTCACTTCTCCAAGGATATAATCAGGAGGGGAGAGCTGGGTCGATTAATAAGAAAAATCAATTCAATTCAATTACATTCAGATGTACTCGGGGTGAAATTAATGGAAGTAAGATCTATTTTAAATGGACTTCAATTTTCATAAAACAGTCATAGTCTCGTAGCCCCCACCACCTCCACTGGGGACGACGATGGAAAATCCACTTCACAAATTATCATGAAAATTTTCTCGGATTCTCATTATGTTCAATTTACTTTGAAAGGTAATAAATTCTGCTCCTTCCTGCGGTAAATATTCGCTCGCATCTACTAAGTGTGTTCTTTTTTCAATTTCTTTGTGCTGCGCGTTTCTCCTCCTTTTGACATGCTGTGGTGGCGCGCTATGTTATCCTGTACTGTACTGCGGATGTCTGATCCTTGTGTTTATCTTACCCTCATCTTGCGGTGGTCGGCAGAAACTTAGAAAACGAAAGGGAAAGCAATTTTTTTTTTGCTTTTATCTCCACCAAAGACAACGATGAAGACGACACAGCGAATATGAACATGGAAGCAAATTGTCGAAAATTATGTTAATTCATAAGCTAGCTGAGCTGGAGTTTCCGAACGTGTAGCGGATACTGCGTCATACTCACTGCTGGTGCTACTAACTTGACACCAGAGGATAACGATAAGAGAGGACTCTTGTAGATTTTTTTTTCGTTTCACTCCACGTCTCGATTCCCATGTGCGTTACGCAAATGTAAGTGCGGATGCGGATGTTGTTTTTATCTAACATGTCTCTGGTGAAAAATGTACTCTCGTCTCGGTTGGTCGCGATGGTACACAGGTCAAGTAAGCAATGATATCGGGATGTGATGATGCCCCAATTAGAGGTTTTCGGTGCCCATGAGCGAAAACGAACCAAGGAAATGGAGACATTTCGAAGTCATTAATTTTAATGGCGATTTAATGGAGCGAACCTGGTCTGGTAGTACTTATGTGATGCATATTGGCATAATTTAGGCAGAGCCAGGAGATTGTGCTTATTCGATTCGTTGAGAGTGGTGTACATTTTTTTTTTATTTTGGGATACAGCCGTTTAATGGATAATGTGTGGCAAAAATTTCTCTAATCACTCAAGCGATAAGTCTAATTCGTTTTACATGATGTTCATGTTTAAACGTAGGTGGCATAAAAATTTAAGGTATGGTTACTCAATTTGAAAAAAGTAAGGTAGAAGACATTTAAATTTAAAATTCTGACTTAAGGAAGCATTATGCAAGCATCAATTGGTTTCTCGGTTATGGGTGAAGTTAGCTGCTATTTAATCATGGAAAAGTTCGGCTTTGCATTTGGGCAAGTCTGCGATGCGAAGCCATTCACTAAATGTCATTACAACCACAAAAATTTACTGGTTGTTCCGGATTTAATGCTGAACGGGTTATTGATATACTTTTTCTTCTTCTTCTTCAATAAGGCTGACAATGGAGTTATTGAAGTCGAAGTTTGATATCAGATATGGACCAGTCAACTCCCTGCCTTGTTCGTGTCATTTGATGCCACTGAACTATTTTGTTTAGGGCTATGTTAAGTCTATGATCTATGCCTGTAGGCTAGATACTGAGGGCGACCATCATCGAATACCAAACGGCCCGATTTATGCGAAAAGTCATGGAGAATTGGCTTCAGAGCATTCACTCGTACAGGTACTTTCGCGGATACTCTGCATTTAAAAGGCTTGTCTTAGGTAAGGACTGTTCTTGCATTAGTCGTGTATACCTATATGCATCTTGAGCATCATGAGAAGAATACTGATTGGCATCATAAGTAACAGACTAGACCGATGAGTACGGAAACTAATATGAATTCACGAAGGTGCGCTCCATCATTGACGCCATCGAAGAAATCGTAGATACATGTATCGAGAAAGGCCATTGAATGAAGGCAATAAAAGTGCGGAAGTACAACATTAATACGAAACAGAAAACTAGAAAAAAAATCCAGAGCTCACTCCCAAAAAAAATTATGGAATTATTTGGTGAAGATTATAACCACCTTGTAACGGCCTTGCTGTAAGACACCGACAGCGCTTCCCGTCGCTATTGTTCGTTGTGTAGAACCTGATGTGTGATGGCATTTTTAGAACCTTGTTATCGTTAAAAATACTTATTGACTTTGGCTTCTAATAAGCCATCCGGATAGTTCGAGGCAGATTGACGCGAATGGTTAAAGAGAAAAAAATGTGCAGGAGACTTTTAGAGTGTGTCAATCGTTGCTCTAGATGCACTGCTAAATCTTTTGAAACTCATATCATAGTCTGTACTATAAAAGAATGTATAGTCTTAGATGTGGCGAGTTCTGGTATTATCCACACTGGAGTTTTGAATACACTTATCCTATGCTCTTGGTCACATGTATATGCTATCTTACTCAAAAACATCGGATCTTCAACACAAAAATATTGTGTATATTCTTTAGTATCCTGCAGAAAACGGAAAATTACGGGAATCTTTAAGCATTTACAAATTTTCATTATATTGAATGGAAATGCTATTCTACTCTTTATATGTATAAATGCAGTTAGGTATAAATATATAATAGAGTAACAAAGTATTCAGAACTTCTTCTTAGGTTTCGCTACAGATCAAGATGAACCTGGGCCTCCAGAACTAAAAAAAAGTTAAAAAGTAAAAGAGCTATCAATCACGTTTTCGCAGCAATTATACATAAATAATAGAATTTAACCTAAAAATTCTCACAACTGCGATAAATGCAATAAAAAGGATAAGGTTCTTAGTTTCAAAGGGTTTTTTTTTTTCTTAAATTATGATGGCTATCAGGTCAGGGTAATAAAAGTGTATGTCTGCATTCTCACTCATAAACTTCATGAGTAAAAGTTTTATTTTATGATCACTAAAGTACGTAGTCATTAAATTATAATTATCATTTGTACATTGGATGAGAAAATTGAGAATACGTTTCTGAATTTTATGTTAGTCCTTATGGTTGAAATTGGGAAGAATATATAGAAATTTTTAATGAGTTCTCAATTTTGTTTAACCTAAGCAACTAAAGTATGTACTTAAGTAAGAATATTTCGCATTGTTAGAGCGAGATATGTGCATATAAACTCAATCGACAATATCATATACTTATTTATATCACCCACCTTTCTGAAGTTCGGGAAAACTACTTAATAACCGGCAGGATAGAGAATAGAAATAATAAGTGACGATGTCTGAGATAACCAAGACTACATACAATTACATTTCGGACTTTTCTTTAAGCATTTTGATTTTAGTAATGCACTACATCAAGTGGGACAAGGGGTCTTTCGCGTGAGTATGTGACTACCTTCTGCTTTCCCGAGTACGCCTGGCTCTTGATGCTCTGCTTGATTTACCTCCCCTTGATACTGTCATCAAATCTTAGACGGGGTGGCATTTGGTATCATCCGGACTGGAGTTTCGATGACCTTGCACGACACTTATCCTACGACCCTTTTTCCTTGGATATGCCGTCTGATGCAATGACACCGGAACTTCGGCTACCGTGAAAATGTAGAGTCGAGTTTCTTTGCATTTAGGAATGGCTTCGGCCTGAGTCTGTGCCTGGACTGGGCTATAGTCAAGGTCCGGTGCTGGTGTCTTTGTAAAGACCGATACCACTAGACTTCACTACTCGTTAGGCAAGCAAGCCTCTGTTTTTCAAGCGGAAATCTATGCTTGTTGCATACTACCTATATTGTAAAGAATACGTGGTGGGGTCCTTGCTCAACACTGTAACCCGTTCCAAAATGGTTCGAGAATACAAGAAGTCTTTGAATTCGGTCGCAAGCCTGAACTATTTGACTATCAAGGATGACCTGGAAAAATCTTGTCCAGGTTCCATGTCACACTGGGATTGCGGGCAATGAGATCTCCAGTGAGATTGCTAAGCAAGACTCAGAGGTTGATTTTTCAGGATCTGCGTTAAGTCTTCCTGCCTTCTCGGTCAGGGCCTCCATTGACGATTGGGTTTTCTACGACCACATTTGTGTGTAGCACGGCTCTCCAAGATGTAGTAATATCTGTAAGAAATCAGCGGCATTCTTGTGTCTCTTAGCAGAAAAGACTGCAGACAACTTATTGGCGTTCTTATGGGACACTTTCCATTTGCAAAGCATCTTAGTCTGCTAGGCTTAAGAGACACCACTATACTTGCGATACTTCCAATCATTTCCTTTGTCCTGCATTTGCTCGGATCAGGTGGCAGATCTTCGGTGCTGATGTGGGGAGTGTTGATACAGTAAGCTACTATATCGCTGAAGTGCACTTTTTACGAAAGTCAAAGAAATTCCAGTAAAATGGATAATACTGAATTTTGCTTCCTGATAGTTGCATCTGAGTGCTCTTGGTGAGTGTTTTTTAACCCGATGAAAAAAAAAAGTCCTTTTTGGGACATGAGCGCATATTGCGACTATATTGGCGAACTTAGCATTGATGGCGATTGTCATAAGATGTTCGCCCTTGTGTCAAAAGTTCAAGACTGATGGCATACACTACAGAATAAAAAAAACTGAACCAATCTCTCCCCATAACTCTGCTGCATCCGTAGTTCATTAAAATTTAACATAAAAAGGTCCCCGTATGACATTCGATAGACCATTGTGTTAGTGCCTGGTTTGTAAATTTCAGCCAAACCCCTATAATGACCATCTGCAGCCCTCCTTACAAAAAAATTCAACTGCTTCAGCTAACATTTCCACCTGAGTCATTCGAATCTAAGGCATAAGCATATACGAAATTAGTGGATCGATTTTGCTTCCATAACTAAGCATTTCCTTAGAAATTTATTTATCCGTAAGGTACTAAGACAAAATAAACCAGCAGCATGTCACTAATTGGCAAAATCTATTGAATTCAGAAATTAAGAGCTCAGCCATGACAAGGCCTTTAACCTTCAAACCCTAAACAAGACATTAATTTTTCTCTCACTAAATCTATCCACCACATTGCTGGCAAACTATTCCAATCCTTTTCAAGAAAAATCTGCAAATTACCTAGTTTTTACTTTATTGCTTTCAAAGTCAATTTCAATACATCCCATTGAAAAATCTAGGTCAATCCGAATGAACTACCTTCCAAATTTAATTTAAATGCAAAAAAAAAGCAAACGCCTCCACGCACCATATAAATCCAAAAGTGGAACAATAGAAGTAGACTGCAGTTCTCAGCTTTCCTTGTTCACCAACATGCGGTTATGGGGGGGAAAACTTTCGCCAGCCAATAACAAATTTATGATTTTGACAAATTTCCGTTGAGAAACTTCCGGTTTTGCTCTTACCACATCATGCCCTAAGAGCCCAAGTATTTCTCTAAAGAAACCCTTTACATCCGGCAATAGACCGTAGTAGGGGAATCAGGTTTGATGCTAAACCATCGGATAAATTGCCTAAAAAAAAACTTTGACAATGGATGAAATTATTCGTAAAGTTCTGCGTTCCGTAAGTTCCTATCAGAACAGGGTGGCGACTATCGTTACAAGAGCAAGTAAAGGTTATGAATTCGAAATGCATTGTTGGGTGAGTGTTTCATTCCTGTGTGCAGTACTCTGGTGTCACAGTGTTTTGGGTAAAACTTTCTGCCCCTACTATCACCGTCAACAAAACCTGCTTCATGGTGATGGGGGTGCAATATTTTTGTTTTCATTTAGCCCTGCAGTATGTGCATCCACCCAGACTAGGGCTGACTAAATTAAATAAAACCGGAAGTTGCGAGGCAGATAATTCAATGGAATTTTCCGCAGCGCGTTCTTAAAATTATTTCTGTCGTCACAAAGTTAGTTCGAGCGCATCATGGATTTGAACTTTATTGTTTATAAGTGGAAAATCCGGTTGCGCTCTGTATTTAGATTGACAAAGAGTTTTTCCTATTCTTTTAAAACTGGGAAACTGGGAAACTCAATAATACACAATCCATTTTGTAAAGTATAAAATTCGTTTTCATGCTGCTTCTTTCGCAAAGTTTTTCGAAAACAATTTTTTGAATAAAATCAATTTGAATGGGAATGAGGATGTTCAATAATTCATGAATTATATTTTTGTTATTTTGTTTGACTATAAATGTTGTGCTGGTAGGTATATAGGTTTTTAAGAAAACCTTCAAATTCTTTTGCTCAAGTTATGTTTTACTATGTTTTTGTAAAGTTAGTTTAGAAACGCTTATGGAGCAAAATGGGATTTAAAACAGAATGTGGAATGAAAAGAAAGGAGATGTGCTGGCACATATCGATCTTAAATAATATTGGATTGCAATGAAGGAGAAATGCTTCTGTCATCAATATATTCGTCAATAGAGAATGATTTGTTTTTCATGCATAAATTGAACATTGAGATCCAGAAAATCTGTCAAAATATGCCCTGTTTTTGGACTGACCAAAGAACGGCAGTAAATAGTGGGCATCTTCCATTTGTGTAAATAATATAACACGCACAACACAAATGGTTGTGAGAAGATAGGTCCTGGGTCACATGTAGATACATAAGTACGTGTCGCTCCAAATATTTGTTTTTTTTTTGTGTGTGTGATCGTCTGAAACTCTACATCAAGAACCAAATCGATCAAATTTTCATAATTCAGCAGATCCTGGATAAAACACAAAAAAAACAAATTAGTACTTCCCATCTGTTTTGATGATGAAGGCTAATTTTTAAGTCTGCCAAGGCTGTCAAAGCTACTTTGCCGCTCTGATAAACTGCGTTCCAAGGTGCTTAACGATCTTACTGAAACTTCAGATATCAAAACAGATATAGGCAAGCATACGCACAGTCATGTCATTTCTTTAATATCATACCTGAACAAATTCTTCAAAACTCACAAGCCAGTGCTGGAGGTAAAATCTGTAAAAGAAATTGTGGGGCTACAGGGTTTATATAGAATTTCTCGGTTATACGTGATGGCAGCTCTATTCCTTTGTTCCAAGGAAATAGCTATTTGGGCATTGCTTGGCATTGGAGGCGCATTCGATAGCACTGGCTATTATAGCAAGAGCAATTAGTATCAGAGGTATCGAGGATTCAACCAACCAATGGATAAGGGCCTTGCTTGAAAGTTGAATTATTAATTCCTCATGTGGGGAGTGTCTGTGACCGCAGTTAAGGGCTGTCGCCAGAGAAGAGTCCTTTCTCCCCTTCTGCCGTCGCTAGTCATCGACATTCTTCTAGTTGATCTACAGAGCTTAGGCTAAATCGCCATTGGTTATGCCGATGACTTGGCGATTTTTATTAGTGGTAACAACACGACCATTTCTAGTGTCTTGCAAGGTGTTTTACTAAATGTATTAGAATAATGCCGCAAAGAAGGATTATCCATCAATCCATGCAAAACCGTTCTAGTGCGTTTACAAAAAGAAGACTGCTCAATCTATGACATATCACCATCAAAGGCACCATTGAGGTTAAATATCTCGGCGTCATCCTTGACAAATGGCTGAAATTCTCATATTAATTCCGCCATCGAGCACGCCACAAGGGCAGGTGGGCCAGTAGAAGCCTTGGGGTCAGAACTTGGCGCCTTAATCCAAAAATGATGCATTGGATGTATGCAATGATGGTGATGGGTGTCACCTACCACGTAAATTATGAATGATTGATACGTTCATCCAAAAAATAAAAAACAAAATTAAATTTTTGAAATGTTTATTCGTCTATGTTTGAACTAAGACGGTCCATTAATTGTTTTCCTGCTTTTTCTTCAACATATTCGCCGAGGTCAAATATGCTGAGTCCAGTCGATGGCAATTTCCCTCGTAGATGTCGATTTAGCTAAATTCGATTTCGCTGAACTCGAATTAGGTCGAGTCAAGTCGATGACATCCGGTATTTTGCTGACAGCTGGTATGTCGGTTATTGGCACCGACATAACTCGTACGTGGCCGAAAGTCCTTAAACCGACAACAGCAACGAAAAATTCAGAGCTTAAAAGAATTGCTTGACTTCATATTACGGGTTCCATGCGCACCTGCCCTACGGCAGTACCGTGCAAACAGGTTTAATGGTGCTTCGGCACTGGATCCTAGAACTCTGGTCTGGTTCACAGACGGATGAAAACTGGAGTTGGAGCTGACGCCTTTGGGCCCAACACCAAGGTCTCGATACCTATGGTAATGTGTCCCATGGTTTTAAAGGCTGACCTCCATGCCATGGAGATCTGCGCTAGGATAAACCTTAGTAAAGGTATGATGTAGATAGTTATCAAATTTTTCTAACCAGTCCAGGGCACATGTAACATGTAACTCACTTAAAAACATATAATCAATAATTTTTTTTTAAATTTCGTTTTGGAAAGGACACACATAGCTTACTTTAAAGTCGAACTTTTGTTTGAATTGGTCTGTAACTTCCAAATTACTTTGCGACAAAAAAAAAAACCTTTTACGTATGTAACTGAAGAAGACATATTCCCATCCACTTCATCCACACCCAGATGTGACAAATTATCTACATACTATTTATCAGAACTGTTCAGGACTGTTACCGTATTTTTTTAGTATAAACTTTCCTAACTTACTTAATTCTACCTCATGTGGAAATCAGAACACGTCTGTGTTGTGTGAGTGTGTTCATTAAATACAGTGCTGTATTCTGTTCTCGAGTTTCGAAGCGAATTACTTTGACAGATTGAAACAGAAGTTAATTTAAAACGTAAAAGATTTACTTTTTATGTAATTCCCAGAGTTGAAGGACATTGTCCTACGTACTCCATATATCAAACACAATTCAGAAAAGAACTACCCAACCATAAACTTTTCCAAATAAAATCCAATTCAGACAAATGCTCTAAGAAGATAATCATCTCCCGAATCATATTTTCCCAAAATCACTTGCAACGCATTTACGTTCTTCATAGATGAAATATAAGGATCATAAAAGGGATTTTCCAACATGAAATATAAGGACATATTTATTACCACAACCAAATCTCGGTTTATTGAATCAATCATGATGGATTTTCCCAAGAAGAAATTAAACCCAAATTGAGTCGTACAGCTTCAACAACCCTTTTTAACTTTCTGGGAAGGATGTGGCAAAAAAGGCTTTCCGATCTAATCGAAGAAGACTCAACTGCTAACAATGATAAGTCCTATCATATTAACATCATGTACAACACTAATCCCAACATGTTACACTGTACCTACCTACCAACTGTGACATTTTTTGGGCCCACTCTGAGGTTTCTACACTTCTCGTACCCCAAAGGACCGAATCCTGTCGGAAAATCTAGAACCGTAAAGTTCTATTTCCTTTCCAATTCCTTTGGGTCTAGGTAAATCTGTTGTTAATTTCCTTCCTACTTTTTCCGGTTGGTTGAGATAAATCTTTTTATAATGACCACAGGGCGATGCATAAATAATAAAAAAAAAAAAGGGTCAGCACAAAAAAAGGAAGACGTACGATGAGCTTTCTCCCTCACAAACAAATGAAATGTTGACCTTTTTTCCACCCGGCCGACCGACGTGTATAACACAAAATTCACTTTCGATTTTGTTTTGGGAGAATGTTTTATATCACTTCATTGGTAGCACAGGATATGGAGGTATCGTTCTGTTTCGCTCGTACCTGTAAAGGACAATGTGTGCTGTGTTGTGTTGGCCGTGTGAATGTGTTGCCATTTTATGTCCCTTCGACGACCAAACACGAGACCCAATTGAAATCTCATCGACAACATCAACATGTTGTCAATTTTCCAGACCGTAATTTATTTCTTTGGTTATATTAAAAAGAGATTTTTTCGGGATGGTATTGATGATGATACAAAGAGTTCACGTGTGGGACTTGCGTGTGTTGGCGTGCCTGAAGCGACACGTGAGGAGTGCGGTTTATACAACACATTTGGGAATTTGTTCTAGATTGAAAGACATAAACATCTGTAGGTATACTCGTATAGCATACAAGAAAGTTTGTTAACAAAAAATTGACTCTTCTATGTTGCCATAAGGTAGGTATATGTACATGTCTCAAGAGGATGAGTACTACGAAAACTTCTATCGTCGATACAGAAATGAAGTGCAAAGACTGTCACAAGCAGACTTTGGATAACTTATTGACTTCTTGCTCTTGACCTTTTAGTGCCCAGTGTCAAAGAAGAGAATATTGAAGGAACGCTTGTACCAACTCAGTTGACATCAACCAATAAAGTTGCAAAGCTTTGGCATACAAACCAATATTTGCACGAGTCTAGGTTGAGAAAAAAAAAAATTCAAAGGATAAGGAGAGAAAATAAATAAAAACTGATGGTGAGAAAAAAAAATGATCACAAAAACCCCTAGGAACCAGCTATGGCTTCAAGCGATATCCTGAAGGTCGGGTAATTCGAAAAGTTCTTGCAGGAACTTCAACGGTTATAGCACTCGGAAATTAACCACCATAAAGCGGGTACATTACGAGCAGTAGTTGCAGTTAGAATAAGTTTGTTTCCTTTTTTGAATAATTTCCCAAATATCTCTTTCGACTGAATTAACTGAGACAAGTAGTAGGCAGCACAGATATGAAATGTCGATACTACAGCAGATGAAATACTTAACGCTTGCAAAAATATCGGTCACCGAAAATGTTCAGAACCGAATGGGCTGTTCAACAAAGCTCTTAAAGCTAAAACAAAGCATAAGTCTGCAATATTCATCAAATTCATGCATCTATGGCTCGAAAATGGTACCATCCCCTCAAGTTGGAAAAAGAGAGGTTAGTTCTATTACCAAAAGCAAGAAAACTCAAGGTGAACCATTGTCCTATAGCCCAATCTGTCAGCTTCAAACAATGGGAAGGAGATTACTCCTGGTCCCTGATCCAGGGTTTCAGCTGGAGGCAGGGACATAAGTTATATTGTGGATTCATTACACTTTATGTTAAAATTTTTAAAACTATTATGTTAAAAATGCGTTCAATATAATCCATTAGGGCTCTATCATCCTTCGAATAGTCGATAACTCTCTTCTCACAGTACGTACCTACTTTCCTGGATTTATTAAAACTTTTGGGAATGTTAGCACATATACATACATAGTATCCCTATAGTATCGGCGTTAATCAACCCTTCTGATGAAGATTAGACGTACGATGTAAAGCCGTCCTCGATTCATGTGGTCCTAGTTGAAACCATCGGAATCCTTGCTCGAGCTGCAGTCGATAGAAATGCAGGTGGAATTTCATTCGATTTTTCCTTTTTAACCACTTTAACGTCACAGGAAAGCCGTCTTAACAATTAAGTTCGACGTTTCACCTAGAATCTTGCCAGAATTTTAAAATTTTTCAGTCCTAAACCTTTCAGCCCCGTCAAGATAGCTGAAAAAGGGGAAGTAAGGGCTACGGTTATGAAAGCCTTTTGCCGTGGCCATGCATTGCGCATCATTCTATCCATTTTAAATGAAAATTATAAAACTAGCAAGTACGAGAAGACATAATTCTACAGTTAATTCAGACGTACACTCTGTTCATTAAATTGTAAGCTCTCAAAACATTTAGTCTAAAATCCAAACAGAAAGGACCGTAAACAATTTTGTTTTGCCAGTATCACATCATTCGTCTTCAAAGGACATCATAACATACCGTTCCGGGCTGTACAATGGTTGCAAATAATTTCAAATGAAATAATAATAGTAGGATCACATCTAAACATGGCATAAATCCGCTCATGTAATAAGAAACATTTATCCTTCCGGCCGTATATCTAAATATACAGCGTTTCCTTACGCCCCGTTCTAAACTGCTATCCTGCTGAAAGGATAAACCATTTCTGCAATTTTACTCACATTGAGTGACATATGTTTTCATGTCACGTTCCATTTTGCGTTTATATAAATGAATGCATAGCGATGGAGAATATTCAGGAGTTTTGAGATATACACATATCCGGAACATATGTACGCTTCACACGACTAGAGTAAGCATAAGTGTTATGCGAATGACCAAGTGTGTGTGTATGTGTATGTTTTACTTGATCTGTAATATCCATCTTGTAAGCATTGAATATTCAGTTAGGCTTTGTCAACCTCCATCACCCATTCCATGGCAAAAACATCAAGCACAGAATATGTTACTTGAAATTACCTCTGCCTAGGATATTCAAAACCTCAACCCTTAAACGCCTTAAAGTTAATCCACAACAATCTGAGGACGAAGGTATAGAGACATCCTTTCATAAAATGATTACTATCTCTTTAAATTGGGGCTTCTGCCAGTATCTGCCTGAAACTTTTGGATATATGTTGTAATTAAGCAAAGGCAGCTGAGAACGTTATGGTAAGATACGTTGCAGACCGATGGATTTGTTGTAAACGCTGAGAGCCCACCCGTTGAAATAAATAATAATTAAAACACTTTAAGTTTACAAGTGTATCTATCAACATTTAAAGTCCATCAAGGGCAGTAAAAATGTTCAGTAGTGTCAATGTTCTTTGTCGCTATAATAGTTAAACAAAAAAAAAAATCAAATCCCGTAAATTGAATCGAAATCATAAATCGTTTCACCCCAAATGCTGCAAAGTAAAACATTTATTCGATTAGAAAAGAAAAAATATCGAATTCACTGTCTGTCGCTTTGTGGATTTTATGATTTCATCATTTCACTTAAAGATTTGCTGATACCATCAGAACAGCTCTCAACTTGGTCTCTGTGGAATACGGATGGCTATGTCGAATGGAATGGTATTGATTTTCTTTTATCTATTCGCAAAGATCAACACTGAGGGTTGATTTTCTGGGTAGTCTTGTAAATTTATATAAGAGTGGACTCAGTGTGTAAGTAGGTCCTGATCCATATCAATAAATCCCATTAAAGATTACATCACGTAGAAAAAAAAAACGCCTCTTGAGCGCGAACTCATTTTGTGTAATCTATTCTGCAGGTGATTTTGCGAATGATGCAGGAAATAGACTTCGCTGATCATCCTGAAACATTGCATTAAAATTCAAAATCTATTAAATCCATGGAAGTGTTCATTCAAAGGAAAGAACAATGGAAATAACATCCATCATATTCAAAATGGTTATGTAAGTAGTAAGTCTTAGCGCCCAATTGCACTGAAATCAGTCGAGTATACGACGTCAGATATTTGATTCAATAGCAAATGTACGTGGAAAACAATAGGAGTACTCAGCCCGCCAGCAAAATGTCAGTTCTCTCTGGCATGTGTAGGCGGATGTACGCCAGGATGCATCGAAATGCAAAATCGGATACAACATATGTAAGTATGCAGCTGGCGAAATTCAGATGTACCCTTAAAGCCAATGTATACTACTCGGCCTTCATACGATAGGGACGCATTGTTCTCTTGCTAAGAATCATTGAAATTGAGTAAAGCAGACGTATCAGTCTACTGAGCATCGCTTACAAGATCTTATCTAAAATATTGTGTGAACGTCTGAAATCGTTCGTCAACAACGTGATTAGAATATGCTGTCAACAAGAAGTGACACACAACATCGACGAATTGGACAGAACGTCGCAGTCAATAGCTATAACCTTGAGGCAGTTCAGGACTTTATCTACCTATCAAATTCTGACAACAACTCCTTAGCAGAAATTAAACGAAGGAAAGCTCTCCAATCACTGGAAAGGCAATTGTACATAGTAGTAAAGCCCTATATCGAAGAAAATTCTGCATATAAACCTTCAAGCATGAATTATATTGAAAGCGGTTGAAGATATCCTCAGTCGTTTCGAGAGAAAAGTTCTTCATAAAATATTCGGTCCCGTTTGCCTTGACAACCTTTGGAGGAGGAGATTCAACGACGAACTATACGAGGTCTAAGGCAAAATCGAACTACTGAAAAAAAAACTGCGAATTAGACGTCTGACATGGCTTGGACATGTAAAATTAATGGATACCAGCGTTAAACCCCGCAGAGTTTTCGAATCCAACCCGGAAAGACAACGCAGTACAGGAACACCTCGGCTCAGTTGGCGCGCACAACTAAAAGGAGGACCTCAACCGATTTGCAGCTTCCACCTGGGGGGAGTTAGCTACGGACTGGGCTAGCTCGTTCGTTGTGGCCCATGTTCATCTCGAACTGCAGCATCACCTACGTAAGTAGGTCAGCACCATTTGAAATGGCCTTCAATTAGATATTATTTAGGTTGTTAAAGCAACGGATTTATACATCATTTACATCAGAATTCAAACAAATAGAATCGGCTTACTACAATACCTACATTTCACTGGTTAAAAAAAACTTCCATGATAAAGTATTTGCCGCCATGGTGACAATTGGTCTAATGCCACTTTAATACACCGAATTTAGGCAGACGTGTTTAGAAAGGATTAAAATGGAATCCACAAAATTAATTGCAATTTTAACCGTAGGCTCAATATTTCCGATGAATACATTCGAAGTTTACATTGGCTCATTCGATTACAACAATTTGTTTAAAAATTTTTCTCTGTAACACCATTACTAAAAAGTTTTAATGAAAGTTTTTAAGTACCTCTAAGAAATTCTTCAAAAAATTGGCATTACTTAGGAGAATTAAAATTTCACAGATCAGTGGAAGATATCTTCTGTAACTTCATTACGCGTACTTCATTTATACATTGTTCCATAAATGCCAGATATCTTGCAACAAAGTTGCCCATGTTTTAGATCATCCGATTGTAGGTCTTTCGGTTCAACCCTTTTATTCCTTCTTGCCTATTTCACCCAGGTAAGCAAGGGAAAGCCGTAATATGTGATTTTTACCTAAATTTCGATACCTGAAGAAAATCGAAAATTTTGCTGGATAGGGTTTTTCCAACAACGAGTCTCTCTTTCAATTACGTTTTGTACATTGTTCCATAAATGCCAGATATCTTGCAACAAAGTTGCCCATGTTTTAGATCATCCGATTGTAGGTCTTTCGGTTCAACCCTTTTATTCCTACTTGCCTATTTCACCCAGGTATGCAAGGGAAAGCCGGAATATGTGATTTTTACCTAAATTTCGGGACCTGGACAAGATCGAAAATTTTGCTGGACAGGGTTTTTCCAACAACGAGTCTCTCTTTCATTTACGTTTTGTACATTGTTCCATAAATGCCAGATATCTTGCAGCAAAGTTGCCCATGTTTTAGATCATCCGATTGTAGGTCTTTAGGTTCAACCCTTTTATTCCTTCTTGCCTATTTCACCCAGATAAGCAAGCGAAAGCCGTAATATGTGATTTTAATCCAAATTTCGGGACCTGGACATAATCGAAAATTTTGGTGGATAGGGTTTTTCCAGCAACGAGTCTCTCTTTCATTTACGTTTTGTACATTGTTCCATAAATGCCAGATATCTTGCAGCAAAGTTGCCCATGTTTTAGATCATCCGATTGTAGGTCTTTCGGTTCAACCCTTTTATTCCTTCTTGCCTATTTCACCCAGATAAGCAAGGGAAAGCCGTAATATGTGATTTTAACCCAAATTTCGGGACCTGGACATAATCGAAAATTTTGGTGGATAGGGTTTTTCCAGCAACGAGTCTCTCTTTCATTTACGTTTTGTACATTGTTCCATAAATGCCAGATATCTTGCAGCAAAGTTGCCCATGTTTTAGATCATCCGATTGTAGGTCTTTCGGTTCAACCCTTTTATTCCTACTTGCCTATTTCACCCAGGTAAGCAAGGGAAAGCCGGAATATGTGATTTTTACCTAAATTTCGGGACCTGGACAAGATCGAAAATTTTGCTGGACAGGGTTTTTCCAGCAACGAGTCTCTCTTTCATTTACGTTTTGTACATTGTTCCATAAATGCGAGATATCTTGCAACAAAGTTGCCCATGTTTTAGATCATCCGATTGTAGGCCTTTCGGTTCAACCCTTTTATTCCTTCTTGCCTATTTCACCCAGGTAAGCAAGGGAAAGCCGTAATATGTGATTTTTACCCAAATTTCGATACCTGGACATAATCGAAAATTTTGGTGGATAGGGTTTTTCCAGCAACGAGTCTCTCTTTCATTTACGTTTTGTACATTGTTCCATAAATGCGAGATATCTTGCAACAAAGTTGCCCATGTTTTAGATCATCCGATTGTAGGTCTTTACGTTCAACCCTTTTATTCCTTCTTGCCTATTTCACCCAGGTAAGCAAGGGAAAGCCGTAATATGTGATTTTTACCCAAATTTCGATACCTGAAGAAAATCGAAAATTTTGCTGGATAGGGTTTTTCCAACAACGAGTCTCTCTTTCAATTACGTTTTGTACATTGTTCCATAAATGCCAGATATCTTGCAGCAAAGTTGCCCATGTTTTAGATCATCCGATTGTAGGTCTTTCGGTTCAACCCTTTTATTCCTACTTGCCTATTTCACCCAGGTAAGCAAGGGAAAGCCGGAATATGTGATTTTTACCTAAATTTCGGGACCTGGACAAGATCGAAAATTTTGCTGGACAGGGTTTTTCCAGCAACGAGTCTCTCTTTCATTTACGTTTTGTACATTGTTCCATAAATGCGAGATATCTTGCAACAAAGTTGCCCATGTTTTAGATCATCCGATTGTAGGCCTTTCGGTTCAACCCTTTTATTCCTTCTTGCCTATTTCACCCAGGTAAGCAAGGGAAAGCCGTAATATGTGATTTTTACCCAAATTTCGATACCTGGACATAATCGAAAATTTTGGTGGATAGGGTTTTTCCAGCAACGAGTCTCTCTTTCATTTACGTTTTGTACATTGTTCCATAAATGCGAGATATCTTGCAACAAAGTTGCCCATGTTTTAGATCATCCGATTGTAGGTCTTTTGCTTCAACCCTTTTCTTCCTTCTTGCCTATTTCACCCAGATAAGCAAGGGAAAGCCGTAATATGTGATTTTTACCCAAATTTCGGGAGCTGGACAAAATCGAAAATTTTGCTGGATAGGGTTTTTCCAGCAATGAGTCTCTCTTTCATTTACGTTTTGTACATTGTTCCATAAATGCCAGATATCTTGCAACAAAGTTGCCCATGTTTTAGATCATCCGATTGTAGGTCTTTTGGTTCAACCCTTTTATTCCTTCTTGCCTATTTCACCCAGGTAAGCAAGGGAAAGCCGTAATATGTGATTTTAACCCAAATTTCGGGACCTGGACATAATCGAAAATTTTAGTGGATAGGGTTTTTCCAGCAACGAGTCTCTCTTTCATTTACGTTTTGTACATTGTTCCATAAATGCGAGATATCTTGCAACAAAGTTGCCCATGTTTTAGATCATCCGATTGTAGGTCTTTCGGTTCAACCCTTTTATTCCTTCTTGCCTATTTCACCCAGATAAGCAAGCGAAAGCCGCAATATGTGATTTTTACCCAAATTTTGGGACCTGGACATAATCGAAAATTTTGGTGGATAGGGTTTTTCCAGCAACGAGTCTCTCTTTCATTTACGTTTTGTACATTGTTCCATAAATGCCAGATATCTTGCAACAAAGTCGCCCATGTTTTAGATCATCCGATTGTAGGTCTTTCTGTTCAACCCTTTTATTCCTTCTTGCCTATTTCACCCAGATAAGCAAGGGAAAGCCGTAATATGTGATTTTAACCCAAATTTCGGGACCTGGACATAATCGAAAATTTTGGTGGATAGGGTTTTTCCAGCAACGAGTCTCTCTTTCATTTACGTTTTGTACATTGTTCCATAAATGCCAGATATTTTGCAGCAAAGTTGCCCATGTTTTAGATCATCCGATTGTAGGTCTTTCGGTTCAACCCTTTTATTCCTTCTTGCCTATTTCACCCAGATAAGCAAGGGAAAGCCGTAATATGTGATTTTAATCCAAATTTCGGGACCTGGACATAATCGAAAATTTTGGTGGATAGGGTTTTTCCAGCAACGAGTCTCTCTTTCATTTACGTTTTGTACATTGTTCCATAAATGCCAGATATCTTGCAGCAAAGTTGCCCATGTTTTAGATCATCCGTTTGTAGGTCTTTTGCTTCAACCCTTTTATTCCTTCTTGCCTATTTCACCCAGGTAAGCAAGGGAAAGCCGTAATATGTGATTTTTACCTAAATTTCGGGGCCTGGACAAAATCGAAAATTTTGCTGGATAGTGTTTTTCCAGCAACGAGTCTCTCTTTCATTTACGGTTTGTACGTTGTTCCATAAATGCCAGATATCGTGCAACAAAGTTGCCCATGTTTTAGATCATCCGATTGTAGGTCTTTCGGTTCAACCCTTTTATTCCTTCTTGCCTATTTCACCCAGATAAGCAAGGGAAAGCCGTAATATGTGATTTTAACCCAAATTTCGGGACCTGGACATAATCGAAAATTTTGGTGGATAGGGTTTTTCCAGCAACGAGTCTCTCTTTCATTTACGTTTTGTACATTGTTCCATAAATGCGAGATATCTTGCAACAAAGTTGCCCATGTTTTAGATCATCCGATTGTAGGCCTTTCGGTTCAACCCTTTTATTCCTTCTTGCCTATTTCACCCAGGTAAGCAAGGGAAAGCCGTAATATGTGATTTTTACCCAAATTTCGATACCTGGACATAATCGAAAATTTTGGTGGATAGGGTTTTTCCAGCAACGAGTCTCTCTTTCATTTACGTTTTGTACATTGTTCCATAAATGCGAGATATCTTGCAACAAAGTTGCCCATGTTTTAGATCATCCGATTGTAGGTCTTTACGTTCAACCCTTTTATTCCTTCTTGCCTATTTCACCCAGGTAAGCAAGGGAAAGCCGTAATATGTGATTTTTACCCAAATTTCGATACCTGGACATAATCGAAAATTTTGGTGGATAGGGTTTTTCCAGCAACGAGTCTCTCTTTCATATACGTTTTGTACATTGTTCCATAAATGCCAGATATCGTGCAACAAAGTTGCCCATGTTTTAGATCATCCGATTGTAGGTCTTTTGGTTCAACCCTTTTATTCCTTCTTGCCTATTTCACCCAGGTAAGCAAGGGAAAGCCGTAATATGTGATTTTTACCTAAATTTCGGGACCTGGACAAGATCGAAAATTTTGCTGGACAGGGTTTTTCCAGCAACGAGTCTCTCTTTCATTTACGTTTTGTACATTGTTCCATAAATGCCAGATATCGTGCAACAAAGTTGCCCATGTCTTAGATCATCCGATTGTAGGTCTTTTGGTTCAACCCTTTTATTCCTTCTTGCCTATTTCACCCAGATAAGCAAGGGAAAGCCGTAATATGTGATTTTTACCCAAATTTCGGGACCTGGACATAATCGAAAATTTTGGTGGCTTTTCCAGCAACGAGTCTATCTTTCATTTACGTTTTGTACATTGTTCCATAAATGCCAGATATCGTGCAACAAAGTTGCCCATGTCTTAGATCATCAGATTGTAGGTCTTTTTGTTCAACCCTTTCATTCCTTCTTGCCTATTTCACCCAGATAAGCAAGGGAAAGCCGTAATATGTGATTTTTACCCAAATTTCGGGACCTGAACATAATCGAAAATTTTGGTGGATAGGGTTTTTCCAGCAACGAGTCTCTCTTTCATTTACGTTTTGTACATTGTTCCATAAATGCCAGATATCTTGCAACAAAGTTGCCCATGTTTTAGATCATCCGATTGTAGGTCTTTTGGTTCAACCCTTTTATTCCTTCTTGCCTATTTCACCCAGGTAAGCAAGGGAAAGCCGTAATATGTGATTTTTACCCAAATTTCGGGACCTGGACATAATCGAAAATTTTGGTGGATAGGGTTTTTCCAGCAACGAGTCTCTCTTTCATTTACGTTTTGTACATTGTTCCATAAATGCCAGATATCTTGCAACAAAGTTGCCCATGTTTTAGATCATCCGATTGTAGGTCTTTTGCTTCAACCCTTTTATTCCTTCTTGCCTATTTCACCCAGGTAAGCAAGGGAAAGCCGTAATATGTGATTTTTACCTAAATTTCGGGACCTGGACAAGATCGAAAACTTTGCTGGATAGGGTTTTTCCAGCAACGAGTCTCTCTTTCATTTACGTTTTGTACATTGTTCCATAAATGCCAGATATCTTGCAGCAAAGTTGCCCATGTTTTAGATCATCCGATTGTAGGTCTTTACGTTCAACCCTTTTATTCCTTCTTGCCTATTTCACCCAGGTAAGTAAGGGAAAGCCGTAATATGTGATTTTTACCCAAATTTCGATACCTGGACATAATCGAAAATTTTGGTGGATAGGGTTTTTCCAGCAACGAGTCTCTCTTTCATATACGTTTTGTACATTGTTCCATAAATGCCAGATATCGTGCAACAAAGTTGCCCATGTTTTAGATCATCCGATTGTAGGTCTTTTGGTTCAACCCTTTTATTCCTTCTTGCCTATTTCACCCAGGTAAGCAAGGGAAAGCCGTAATATGTGATTTTTACCCAAATTTCGGGACCTGGACATAATCGAAAATTTTGGTGGATAGGGTTTTTCCAGCAACGAGTCTCTCTTTCATTTACGTTTTGTACATTGTTCCATAAATGCCAGATATCTTGCAACAAAGTTGCCCATGTTTTAGATCATCCGATTGTAGGTCTTTTGGTTCAACCCTTTTATTCCTTCTTGCCTATTTCACCCAGGTAAGCAAGGGAAAGCCGTAATATGTGATTTTTACCCAAATTTCGGGACCTGGACATAATCGAAAATTTTGGTGGATAGGGTTTTTCCAGCAACGAGTCTCTCTTTCATTTACGTTTTGTACATTGTTCCATAAATGCCAGATATCTTGCAACAAAGTTGCCCATGTTTTAGATCATCCGATTGTAGGTCTTTTGCTTCAACCCTTTTATTCCTTCTTGCCTATTTCACCCAGGTAAGCAAGGGAAAGCCGTAATATGTGATTTTTACCTAAATTTCGGGACCTGGACAAGATCGAAAACTTTGCTGGATAGGGTTTTTAGAACAACGAGTTTCTCTTTCATTTACGTTTTGTACGTTGTTCCATAAATGCCAGATATCGTGCAACAAAGTTGCCCATGTTTTAGATCATCCGTTTGTAGGTCTTTTGCTTCAACCCTTTTATTCCTTCTTGCCTATTTCACCCAGGTAAGCAAGGGAAAGCCGTAATATGTGATTTTTACCCAAATTTCGGGGCCTGGACAAAATCGAAAATTTTGCTGGATAGTGTTTTTCCAGCAACGAGTCTCTCTTTCATTTACGGTTTGTACGTTGTTCCATAAATGCCAGATATCGTGCAACAAAGTTGCCCATGTCTTAGATCATCCGATTGTAGGTCTTTTGGTTCAACCCTTTTATTCCTTCTTGCCTATTTCACCCAGATAAGCAAGGGAAAGCCGTAATATGTGATTTTTACCCAAATTTCGGGACCTGGACATAATCGAAAATTTTGGTGGCTTTTCCAGCAACGAGTCTCTCTTTCATTTACGTTTTGTACATTGTTCCATAAATGCCAGATATCGTGCAACAAAGTTGCCCATGTCTTAGATCATCAGATTGTAGGTCTTTTTGTTCAACCCTTTCATTCCTTCTTGCCTATTTCACCCAGATAAGCAAGGGAAAGCCGTAATATGTGATTTTTACCCAAATTTCGGGACCTGGACATAATCGAAAATTTTGGTGGATAGGGTTTTTCCAGCAACGAGTCTCTCTTTCATTTACGTTTTGTACATTGTTCCATAAATGCCAGATATCTTGCAACAAAGTTGCCCATGTTTTAGATCATCCGATTGTAGGTCTTTCGGTTCAACCCTTTTATTCCTTCTTGCCTATTTCACCCAGATAAGCAAGGGAAAGCCGTAATATGTGATTTTTACCCAAATTTCGGGAGCTGGACAAAATCGAAAATTTTGGTGGATAGGGTTTTTCCAGCAACGAGTCTCTCTTTCATTTACGTTTTGTACATTGTTCCATAAATGCCAGATATCTTGCAACAAAGTTGCCCATGTTTTAGATCATCCGATTGTAGGTCTTTCGGTTCAACCCTTTTATTCCTTCTTGCCTATTTCACCCAGATAAGCAAGGGAAAGCCGTAATATGTGATTTTTACCCAAATTTCGGGAGCTGGACAAAATCGAAAATTTTGCTGGATAGGGTTTTTCCAGCAACGAGTCTCTCTTTCATTTACGTTTTGTACATTGTTCCATAAATGCCAGATATCGTGCAACAAAGTTGCCCATGTTTTAGATCATCCGATTGTAGGTCTTTTGGTTCAACCCTTTTATTCCTACTTGCCTATTTCACCCAGGTAAGCAAGGGAAAGCCGGAATATGTGATTTTTACCTAAATTTCGGGACCTGGACAAGATCGAAAATTTTGCTGGACAGGGTTTTTCCAGCAACGAGTCTCTCTTTCATTTACGTTTTGTACATTGTTCCATAAATGCGAGATATCTTGCAACAAAGTTGCCCATGTTTTAGATCATCCGATTGTAGGTCTTTCGGTTCAACCCTTTTATTCCTTCTTGCCTATTTCACCCAGGTAAGCAAGGGAAAGCCGTAATATGTGATTTTTACCCAAATTTCGATACCTGGACATAATCGAAAATTTTGGTGGATAGGGTTTTTCCAGCAACGAGTCTCTCTTTCATTTACGTTTTGTACATTGTTCCATAAATGCGAGATATCTTGCAACAAAGTTGCCCATGTTTTAGATCATCCGATTGTAGGTCTTTACGTTCAACCCTTTTATTCCTTCTTGCCTATTTCACCCAGGTAAGCAAGGGAAAGCCGTAATATGTAATTTTTACCCAAATTTCGATACCTGGACATAATCGAAAATTTTGGTGGATAGGGTTTTTCCAGCAACGAGTCTCTCTTTCATTTACGTTTTGTACATTGTTCCATAAATGCCAGATATCTTGCAGCAAAGTTGCCCATGTTTTAGATCATCCGATTGTAGGTCTTTTCGTTCAACCCTTTTATTCCTACTTGCCTATTTCACCCAGGTAAGCAAGGGAAAGCCGGAATATGTGATTTTTACCTAAATTTCGGGACCTGGACAAGATCGAAAATTTTGCTGGACAGGGTTTTTCCAGCAACGAGTCTCTCTTTCATTTACGTTTTGTACATTGTTCCATAAATGCCAGATATCGTGCAACAAAGTTGCCCATGTCTTAGATCATCCGATTGTAGGTCTTTTGGTTCAACCCTTTTATTCCTTCTTGCCTATTTCACCCAGGTAAGCAAGGGAAAGCCGTAATATGTGATTTTTACCCAAATTTCGGGACCTGGACATAATCTAAAATTTTGGTGGCTTTTCCAGCAACGAGTCTCTCTTTCATTTACGTTTTGTACATTGTTCCATAAATGCCAGATATCGTGCAACAAAGTTGCCCATGTCTTAGATCATCAGATTGTAGGTCTTTTTGTTCAACCCTTTCATTCCTTCTTGCCTATTTCACCCAGATAAGCAAGGGAAAGCCGTAATATGTGATTTTTACCCAAATTTCGGGACCTGGACATAATCGAAAATTTTGGTGGATAGGGTTTTTCCAGCAACGAGTCTCTCTTTCATTTACGTTTTGTACATTGTTCCATAAATGCCAGATATCTTGCAACAAAGTTGCCCATGTTTTAGATCATCCGATTGTAGGTCTTTTGGTTCAACCCTTTTATTCCTTCTTGCCTATTTCACCCAGGTAAGCAAGGGAAAGCCGTAATATGTGATTTTTACCCAAATTTCGGGACCTGGACATAATCGAAAATTTTGGTGGATAGGGTTTTTCCAGCAACGAGTCTCTCTTTCATTTACGTTTTGTACATTGTTCCATAAATGCCAGATATCTTGCAACAAAGTTGCCCATGTTTTAGATCATCCGATTGTAGGTCTTTTGCTTCAACCCTTTTATTCCTTCTTGCCTATTTCACCCAGGTAAGCAAGGGAAAGCCGTAATATGTGATTTTTACCTAAATTTCGGGACCTGGACAAGATCGAAAACTTTGCTGGATAGGGTTTTTCCAACAACGAGTTTCTCTTTCATTTACGTTTTGTACGTTGTTCCATAAATGCCAGATATCGTGCAACAAAGTTGCCCATGTTTTAGATCATCCGTTTGTAGGTCTTTTGCTTCAACCCTTTTATTCCTTCTTGCCTATTTCACCCAGGTAAGCAAGGGAAAGCCGTAATATGTGATTTTTACCTAAATTTCGGGGCCTGGACAAAATCGAAAATTTTGCTGGATAGTGTTTTTCCAGCAACGAGTCTCTCTTTCATTTACGGTTTGTACGTTGTTCCATAAATGCCAGATATCGTGCAACAAAGTTGCCCATGTTTTAGATCATCCGATTGTAGGTCTTTTGTTTCAACCCTTTTATTCCTTCTTGCCTATTTCACCCACGTAAGCAAGGGAAAGCCGTAATATGTGATTTTTACCTAAATTTCGGGACCTGGACAAAATCGAAAATTTTGCTGGATAGCGTTTTTCCAGCAACGAGTCTCTCTTTCATTTACGTTTTGTACGTTGTTCCATAAATGCCAGATATCGTGCAACAAAGTTGCCCATGTCTTAGATCATCAGATTGTAGGTCTTTTTGTTCAACCCTTTCATTCCTTCTTGCCTATTTCACCCAGATAAGCAAGGGAAAGCCGTAATATGTGATTTTTACCCAAATTTCGGGACCTGGACAAAATCGAAAATTTTGGTGGATAGGGTTTTTCCAGCAACGAGTCTCTCTTTCATTTACGTTTTGTACATTGTTCCATAAATGCCAGATATCGTGCAACAAAGTTGCCCATGTCTTAGATCATCAGATTGTAGGTCTTTTTGTTCAACCCTTTCATTCCTTCTTGCCTATTTCACCCAGATAAGCAAGGGAAAGCCGTAATATGTGATTTTTACCCAAATTTCGGGACCTGGACATAATCGAAAATTTTGGTGGATAGGGTTTTTCCAGCAACGAGTCTCTCTTTCATTTACGTTTTGTACATTGTTCCATAAATGCCAGATATCGTGCAACAAAGTTGCCCATGTCTTAGATCATCAGATTGTAGGTCTTTTTGTTCAACCCTTTCATTCCTTCTTGCCTATTTCACCCAGATAAGCAAGGGAAAGCCGTAATATGTGATTTTTACCCAAATTTCGGGACCTGGACATAATCGACAATTTTGGTGGATAGGGTTTTTCCAGCAACGAGTCTCTCTTTCATTTACGTTTTGTACATTGTTCCATAAATGCCAGATATCTTGCAACAAAGTTGCCCATGTTTTAGATCATCCGATTGTAGGTCTTTTGCTTCAACCCTTTTATTCCTTCTTGCCTATTTCACCCAGGTAAGCAAGGGAAAGCCGTAATATGTGATTTTTACCTAAATTTCGGGACCTGGACAAAATCGCAAATTTTGCTGGATAGGGTTTTTCCAGCAACGAGTCTCTCTTTCATTTACGTTTTGTACGTTGTTCCATAAATGCCAGATATCGTGCAACAAAGTTGCCCATGTTTTAGATCATCCGATTGTAGGTCTTTTGTTTCAACCCTTTTATTCCTTCTTGCCTATTTCACCCACGTAAGCAAGGGAAAGCCGTAATATGTGATTTTTACCTAAATTTCGGGACCTGGACAAAATCGAAAATTTTGCTGGATAGGGTTTTTCCAGCAACGAGTCTCTCTTTCATTTACGTTTTGTACGTTGTTCCATAAATGCCAGATATCGTGCAACAAAGTTGCCCATGTTTTAGATCATCCGATTGTAGGTCTTTTGTTTCAACCCTTTTATTCCTTCTTGCCTATTTCACCCAGGTAAGCAAGGGAAAGCCGTAAATGTGATTTTTACCTAAATTTCGGGACCTGGACAAAATCGCAAATTTTGCTGGATAGGGTTTTTCCAGCAACGAGTCTCTCTTTCATTTACGTTTTGTACGTTGTTCCATAAATGCCAGATATCGTGCAACAAAGTTGCCCATGTTTTAGATCGTCCGATTGTAGGTCTTTTGGTTCAACCCTTTTATGCCTTCTTACCTATTTCACCCAGGTAAGCAAGGGAAAGCCGTACTATGTGATTTTTACCCAAATTTCGGGACCTGGACAAAATCGAAAATTTTGCTGGATAGGGTTTTTCCATCAACGAGTCTCTCTTTCATTTACGTTTTGTACATTGTTCCATAAATGCCAGATATCGTGCAACAAAGTTGCCCATGTTTTAGATCGTCCGATTGTAGGTCTTTTGGTTCAACCCTTTTATTCCTTCTTGCCTATTTCACCCAGGTAAGCAAGGGAAAGCCGTAATATGTGATTTTTACCTAAATTTCGGGACCTGGACAAAATCGCAAATTTTGATGGATAGGGTTTTTCCAACAACGAGTCTCTCTTTCATTTACGTTTTGTACATTGTTCCATAAATGCCAGATATCGTGCAACAAAGTTGCCCATGTTTTAGATCGTCCGATTGCAGGTCTTTTGGTTCAACCCTTTTATTCCTTCTTGCCTATTTCACCCAGGTAAGCAAGGGAAAGCCGTAATATGTGATTTTTACCTAAATTTCGGGACCTGGACATAATCGAAAATTTTGCTGGATAGGGTTTTTCCAACAACGAGTCTCTCTTTCATTTACGTTTTGTACATTTTTCCTTAAATGCCAGATATTTTGCAACAAAGTTGCCCATGTTTTAGATCATCCGATTGTAGGTCTTTTGCTTCAACCCTTTTATTCCTTCTTGCCTATTTCACCCAGATAATCAAGGGAAAGCCATAATATGTGATTTTTACCTAAATTTCGGGACCTGGACAAGATCGAAAATTTTGCTGGACAGGGTTTTTCCAGCAACGAGCCTCTCTTTCATTTACGTTTTGTACATTTTTCCTTAAATGCCAGATATCTTGCAACAAAGTTGCTCATGTTTTAGATCATCCGATTGTAGGTCTTTCGGTTCAATCCTTTTATTCCTTCTTGCCTTTTTCACCCAGATAATCAAGGGAAAGCCATAATATGTGATTTTTACCTAAATTTCGGGAACTGGAGAAAATCGAAAATTTTGCTGGATAGGGTTTTTCCAGCAACGAGTCTCTCTTTCATTTACGTTTTGTACATTGTTCCATAAATGCCAGATATCTTGCAACAAAGTTGCCCATGTTTTAGATCATCCGATTGTAGGTCTTTTGGTTCAACCCTTTTATTCCTTCTTGCCTATTTCACCCAGATAATCAAGGGAAAGCCGTAAATGTGATTTTTACCTAAATTTCGGGACCTGGACATAATCGAAAATTTTGCTGGATAGGGTTTTTCCAACAACGAGTCTCTCTTTCATTTACGTTTTTTACATTTTTCCTTAAATGCCAGATATCTTGCAACAAAGTTGCCCATGTTTTAGATCATCCGATTGTAGGTCTTTTGCTTCAACCCTTTTATTCCTTCTTGCCTATTTCACCCAGGTAAGCAAGGGAAAGCCGTAATATGTGATTTTTACCTAAATTTCGGGACCTGGACAAAATCGCAAATTTTGCTGGATAGGGTTTTTCCAACAACGAGTCTCTCTTTCATTTACGTTTTGTACATTGTTCCATAAATGCCAGATATCGTGCAACAAAGTTGCCCATGTTTTAGATCGTCCGATTGTAGGTCTTTTGGTTCAACCCTTTTATTCCTTCTTGCCTATTTCACCCAGGTAAGCAAGGGAAAGCCGTAATATGTGATTTTTACCTAAATTTCGGGACCTGGACATAATCGAAAATTTTGCTGGATAGGGTTTTTCCATCAACGAGTCTCTCTTTCATTTACGTTCTGTACATTTTTCCTTAAATGCCAGATATTTTGCAACAAAGTTGCCCATGTTTTAGATCATCCGATTGTAGGTCTTTTGCTTCAACCCTTTTATTCCTTCTTGCCTATTTCACCCAGATAATCAAGGGAAAGCCATAATATGTGATTTTTACCTAAATTTCGGGACCTGGACAAGATCGAAAATTTTGCTGGATGGGGTTTTTCCAGCAACGAGCCTCTCTTTCATTTACGTTTTGTACATTTTTCCTTAAATGCAAGATATCTTGCAACAAAGTTGCTCATGTTTTAGATCATCCGATTGTAGGTCTTTCGGTTCAACCCTTTTATTCCTTCTTGCCTTTTTCACCCAGATAATCAAGGGAAAGCCATAATATGTGATTTTTACCTAAATTTCGGGAACTGGAGAAAATCGAAAATTTTGCTGGATAGGGTTTTTCCAGCAACGAGTCTCTCTTTCATTTACGTTTTGTACATTTTTCCTTAAATGCAAGATATCTTGCAACACAGTTGCTCATGTTTTAGATCATCCGATTGTAGGTCTTTCGGTTCAACCCTTTTATTCCTTCTTGCCTTTTTCACCCAGATAATCAAGGGAAAGCCATAATATGTGATTTTTACCTAAATTTCGGGACCTGGACAAGATCGAAAATTTTGCTGGATAGGGTTTTTCCAGCAACGAGCCTCTCTTTCATTTACGTTTTGTACATTTTTCCTTAAATGGCAGATATCTTGCAACAAAGTTGCCCATGTCTTAGATCATCCGATTGTAGGTCTTTTGGTTCAACCCTTTCATTCCTTCTTGCCCATTTCACCCAGATAAGCAAGCGAAAGCCGTAATATGTGATTTTTACCCAAATTTCGGGACCTGGACATAATCGAAAATTTTGGTGGATAGGGTTTTTCCAGCAACGAGTCTCTCTTTCATTTACGTTTTGTACATTGTTCCATAAATGCCAGATATCTTGCAACAAAGTTGCCCATGTTTTAGATCATCCGATTGTAGGTCTTTTGCTTCAACCCTTTTATTCCTTCTTGCCTATTTCACCCAGGTAAGCAAGGGAAAGCCGTAATATGTGATTTTTACCCAAATTTCGGGACCTGGACATAATCGAACATTTTGGTGGATAGGGTTTTTCCAGCAACGAGTCTCTCTTTCATTTACGTTTTGTACATTGTTCCCTAAATGCCAGATATCTTGCAACAAAGTTGCTCATGTTTTAGATCATCCGATTGTAGGTCTTTCGGTTCAACCCTTTTATTCCTTCTTGCCTTTTTCACCCAGATAATCAAGGGAAAGCCATAATATGTGATTTTTACCTAAATTTCGGGAACTGGAGAAAATCGAAAATTTTGCTGGATAGGGTTTTTCCAGCAACGAGTCTCTCTTTCATTTACGTTTTATACATTTTTCCTTAAATGCAAGATATCTTGCAACACAGTTGCTCATGTTTTAGATCATCCGATTGTAGGTCTTTCGGTTCAACCCTTTTATTCCTTCTTGCCTTTTTCACCCAGATAATCAAGGGAAAGCCATAATATGTGATTTTTACCTAAATTTCGGGACCTGGACAAGATCGAAAATTTTGCTGGATAGGGTTTTTCCAGCAACGAGCCTCTCTTTCATTTACGTTTTGTACATTTTTCCTTAAATGCAAGATATCTTGCAACAAAGTTGCTCATGTTTTAGATCATCCGATTGTAGGTCTTTCGGTTCAACCCTTTTATTCCTTCTTGCCTATTTCACCCAGATAATCAAGGGAAAGCCATAATATGTGATTTTTACCTAAATTTCGGGAACTGGAGAAAATCGAAAATTTTGCTGGATAGGGTTTTTCCAGCAACGAGTCTCTCTTTCATTTATGTTTTGTACATTTTTCCTTAAATGCAAGATATCTTGCAACACAGTTGCTCATGTTTTAGATCATCCGATTGTAGGTCTTTCGGTTCAACCCTTTTATTCCTTCTTGCCTTTTTCACCCAGATAATCAAGGGAAAGCCATAATATGTGATTTTTACCTAAATTTCGGGACCTGGACAAGATCGAAAATTTTGCTGGATAGGGTTTTTCCAGCAACGAGCCTCTCTTTCATTTACGTTTTGTACATTGTTCCATAAATGCCAGATATCGTGCAACAAAGTTGCCCATGTCTTAGATCATCCGATTGTAGGTCTTTTGGTTCAACCCTTTCATTCCTTCTTGCCCATTTCACCCAGATAAGCAAGCGAAAGCCGTAATATGTGATTTTTACCCAAATTTCGGGACCTGGACATAATCGAAAATTTTGGTGGATAGGGTTTTTCCAGCAACGAGTCTCTCTTTCATTTACGTTTTGTACATTGTTCCATAAATGCCAGATATCGTGCAACAAAGTTGCCCATGTTTTAGATCGTCCGATTGTAGGTCTTTTGTTTCAACCCTTTTATTCCTTCTTGCCTATTTCACCCAGGTAAGCAAGGGAAAGCCATAATATGTGATTTTTACCTAAATTTCGGGACCTGGACATAATCGAAAATTTTGCTGGATAGGGTTTTTCCAGCAACGAGTCTCTCTTTCATTTACGTTTTGTACATTGTTCCATAAATGCCAGATATCGTGCAACAAAGTTGCCCATGTTTTAGATCGTCCGATTGTAGGTCTTTTGCTTCAACCCTTTTATTCCTTCTTGCCTATTTCACCCAGGTAAGCAAGGGAAAGCCGTAATATGTGATTTTTACCCAAATTTCGGGACCTGGACATAATCGAAAATTTTGGTGGATAGGGTTTTTCCAGCAACGAGTCTCTCTTTCATTTACGTTTTGTACATTGTTCCATAAATGCCAGATATCGTGCAACAAAGTTGCCCATGTTTTAGATCATCCGATTGTAGGTCTTTTGCTTCAACCCTTTTATTCCTTCTTGCCTATTTCACCCAGGTAAGCAAGGGAAATCCGTAATATGTGATTTTTACCCAAATTTCGGGACCTGGACATAATCGAAAATTTTGGTGGATAGGGTTTTTCCAGCAACGAGTCTCTCTTTCATTTACGTTTTGTACATTGTTCCATAAATGCCAGATATCGTGCAACAAAGTTGCCCATGTTTTAGATCGTCCGATTGTAGGTCTTTTGGTTCAACCCTTTTATTCCTTCTTGCCTATTTCACCCAGGTAAGCAAGGGAAAGCCATAATATGTGATTTTTACCTAAATTTCGGGACCTGGACATAATCGAAAATTTTGGTGGATAGGGTTTTTCCAGCAACGAGTCTCTCTTTCATTTACGTTTTGTACATTGTTCCATAAATGCCAGATATCTTGCAACAAAGTTGCCCATGTTTTAGATCATCCGATTGTAGGTCTTTTGCTTCAACCCTTTTATTCCTTCTTGCCTATTTCACCCAGGTAAGCAAGGGAAAGCCGTAATATGTGATTTTTACCTAAATTTCGGGACCTGGACATAATCGAAAATTTTGGTGGATAAGGTTTTTCCAGCAACGAGTCTCTCTTTCATTTACGTTTTGTACATTGTTCCATAAATGCCAGATATCGTGCAACAAAGTTGCCCATGTTTTAGATCGTCCGATTGTAGGTCTTTTGGTTCAACCCTTTTATTCCTTCTTGCCCATTTCACCCAGATGAGCAAGCGAAAGCCGTAATATGTGATTTTTACCCAAATTTCGGGACCTGGACATAATCGAAAATTTTGCTGGATAGGGTTTTTCCAGCAACGAGTCTCTCTTTCATTTACGTTTTGTACATTGTTCCATAAATGCCAGATATCGTGCAACAAAGTTGCCCATGTTTTAGATCATCCGATTGTAGGTCTTTTGGTTCAACCCTTTTATTCCTTCTTGCCTATTTCACCCAGATAATCAAGGGAAAGCCATAATATGTGATTTTTACCTAAATTTCGGGACCTGGACAAGATCGAAAATTTTGCTGGATAGGGTTTTTCCAGCAACGAGCCTCTCTTTCATTTACGTTTTGTACATTTTTCCTTAAATGGCAGATATCTTGCAACAAAGTTGCCCATGTCTTAGATCATCCGATTGTAGGTCTTTTGGTTCAACCCTTTCATTCCTTCTTGCCTATTTCACCCAGATAAGCAAGGGAAAGCCATAATATGTGATTTTTACCCAAATTTCGGGACCTGGACATAATCGAAAATTTTGGTGAATAGGGTTTTTCCAGCAACGAGTCTCTCTTTCATTTACGTTTTGTACATTTTTCCTTAAATGGCAGATATCTTGCAACAAAGTTGCCCATGTCTTAGATCATCCGATTGTAGGTCTTTTGGTTCAACCCTTTTATTCCTTCTTGCCTATTTCACCCAGATAAGCAAGGGAAAGCCGCAACATGTGATTTTTACCTAAATTTCGGGACCTGGACATAATCGAAAATTTTGGTGGATAGGGTTTTTCCAGCAACGAGTCTCTCTTTCATTTACGTTTTGTACATTGTTCCATAAATGCCAGATATCGTGCAACAAAGTTGCCCATGTTTTAGATCATCCGATTGTAGGTCTTTTGCTTCAACCCTTTTATTCCTTCTTGCCTATTTCACCCAGGTAAGCAAGGGAAATCCGTAATATGTGATTTTTACCCAAATTTCGGGACCTGGACATAATCGAAAATTTTGGTGGATAGGGTTTTTCCAGCAACGAGTCTCTCTTTCATTTACGTTTTGTACATTGTTCCATAAATGCCAGATATCGTGCAACAAAGTTGCCCATGTTTTAGATCGTCCGATTGTAGGTCTTTTGGTTCAACCCTTTTATTCCTTCTTGCCTATTTCACCCAGGTAAGCAAGGGAAAGCCATAATATGTGATTTTTACCTAAATTTCGGGACCTGGACATAATTGAAAATTTTGGTGGATAGGGTTTTTCCAGCAACGAGTCTCTCTTTCATTTACGTTTTGTACATTGTTCCATAAATGCCAGATATCTTGCAACAAAGTTGCCCATGTTTTAGATCATCCGATTGTAGGTCTTTTGCTTCAACCCTTTTATTCCTTCTTGCCTATTTCACCCAGGTAAGCAAGGGAAAGCCGTAATATGTGATTTTTACCTAAATTTCGGGACCTGGACATAATCGAAAATTTTGGTGGATAAGGTTTTTCCAGCAACGAGTCTCTCTTTCATTTACGTTTTGTACATTGTTCCATAAATGCCAGATATCGTGCAACAAAGTTGCCCATGTTTTAGATCGTCCGATTGTAGGTCTTTTGGTTCAACCCTTTTATTCCTTCTTGCCCATTTCACCCAGATGAGCAAGCGAAAGCCGTAATATGTGATTTTTACCCAAATTTCGGGACCTGGACAAGATCGAAAATTTTGCTGGATAGGGTTTTTCCAGCAACGAGCCTCTCTTTCATTTACGTTTTGTACATTTTTCCTTAAATGGCAGATATCTTGCAACAAAGTTGCCCATGTTTTAGATCATCCGATTGTAGGTCTTTTGGTTCAACCCTTTTATTCCTTCTTGCCTATTTCACCCAGATAATCAAGGGAAAGCCATAATATGTGATTTTTACCTAAATTTCGGGACCTGGACAAGATCGAAAATTTTGCTGGATAGGGTTTTTCCAGCAACGAGCCTCTCTTTCATTTACGTTTTGTACATTTTTCCTTAAATGGCAGATATCTTGCAACAAAGTTGCCCATGTCTTAGATCATCCGATTGTAGGTCTTTTGGTTCAACCCTTTCATTCCTTCTTGCCTATTTCACCCAGATAAGCAAGGGAAAGCCATAATATGTGATTTTTACCCAAATTTCGGGACCTGGACATAATCGAAAATTTTGGTGGATAGGGTTTTTCCAGCAACGAGTCTCTCTTTCATTTACGTTTTGTACATTTTTCCTTAAATGGCAGATATCTTGCAACAAAGTTGCCCATGTCTTAGATCATCCGATTGTAGGTCTTTTGGTTCAACCCTTTTATTCCTTCTTGCCTATTTCACCCAGGTAAGCAAGGGAAAGCCGCAACATGTGATTTTTACCCAAATTTCGGGACCTGGACATAATCGAAAATTTTGCTGGATAGGGTTTTTCCAGCAACGAGTCTCTCTTTCGTTTACGTTTTGTACATTGTTCCATAAATGCCAGATATCGTGCAACAAAGTTGCCCATGTCTTAGATCATCCGATTGTAGGTCTTTTGGTTCAACCCATTTATTCCTTCTTGCCCATTTCACCCAGATAAGCAAGCGAAAGCCGTAATATGTGATTTTTACCCAAATTTCGGGACCTGGACATAATCGAAAATTTTGGTGGATAGGGTTTTTCCAGCAACGAGTCTCTCTTTCATTTACGTTTTGTACATTGTTCCATAAATGCCAGATATCTTGCAACAAAGTTGCCCATGTTTTAGATCATCCGATTGTAGGTCTTTTGGTTCAACCCTTTCATTCCTTCTTGCCTATTTCACCCAGATAAGCAAGGGAAAGCCATAATATGTGATTTTTACCCAAATTTCGGGACCTGGACATAATCGAAAATTTTGGTGGATAGGGTTTTTCCAGCAACGAGTCTCTCTTTCATTTACGTTTTGTACATTTTTCCTTAAATGGCAGATATCTTGCAACAAAGTTGCCCATGTCTTAGATCATCCGATTGTAGGTCTTTTGGTTCAACCCTTTTATTCCTTCTTGCCTATTTCACCCAGATAAGCAAGGGAAAGCCGCAACATGTGATTTTTACCTAAATTTCGGGACCTGGACATAATCGAAAATTTTGGTGGATAGGGTTTTTCCAGCAACGAGTCTCTCTTTCATTTACGTTTTGTACATTGTTCCATAAATGCCAGATATCGTGCAACAAAGTTGCCCATGTCTTAGATCATCCGATTGTATATCTTTTGGTTCAACCCTTTTATTCCTTCTTGCCCATTTCACCCAGATAAGCAAGCGAAAGCCGTAATATGTGATTTCTACCCAAATTTCGGGACCTGGACATAATCGAAAATTTTGGTGGATAGGGTTTTTCCAGCAACGAGTCTCTCTTTCATTTACGTTTTGTACATTGTTCCATAAATGCCAGATATCTTGCAACAAAGTTGCCCATGTTTTAGATCATCCGATTGTAGGTCTTTTGCTTCAACCCTTTTATTCCTTCTTGCCTATTTCAGCCAGGTAAGCAAGGGAAAGCCGTAATATGTGATTTTTACCCAAATTTCGGGACCTGGACATAATCGAACATTTTGGTGGATAGGGTTTTTCCAGCAACGAGTCTCTCTTTCATTTACGTTTTGTACATTGTTCCATAAATGCCAGATATCGTGCAACAAAGTTGCCCATGTCTTAGATCATCCGATTGTAGGTCTTTTGGTTCAACCCTTTTATTCCTTCTTGCCCATTTCACCCAGATAAGCAAGCGAAAGCCGTAATATGTGATTTTTACCCAAATTTCGGGACCTGGACATAATCGAAAATTTTGCTGGATAGGGTTTTTCCAGCAACGAGTCTCTCTTTCATTTACGTTTTGTACATTGTTCCATAAATGTCTTTCGGTTCAACCCTTTTATTCCTTCTTGCTTATTTCACCCATTTAAGCAAATTTCGGGACCTGGACAAAATCGAAAATTTTGCTGAATAAGGTTTTGCCAGCAACGAGTCTCTCTTTCATTTACGTTTTGTACATTGTTCCATAAATGCCAGATATCTTGCAACAAAGTTGCCCATGTTTTAGATCATCCGATTGTAGGTCCTTCGGTTCAACCCTTTTATTCCTTCTTGCCTATTTCACCCAGATAAGCAAGGGAAAGCCGCAATATGTGATTTTTACCTAAATTTCGGGACCTGGACAAGATCGAAAATTTTGCTGGATAGGGTTTTTCCAGCAACGAGTCTTTCTTTCATTTACGTTTTGTACATTGTTCCATAAATGTCTTTCGGTTCAACCCTTTTATTCCTTCTTGCTTATTTCACCCATTTAAGCAAATTTCGGGACCTGGACAAAATCAAAAATTTTGCTGAATAAGGTTTTGCCAGCAAGGAGTCTCTCTTTCATTTACGTTTTGTAGATTGTTCCATAAATGCCAGATATCTTGCAACAGAGTTGCCCATGTTTTAGATCATCCGATTGTAGGTCTTTCGGTTCAACCCTTTTATTCTTTCTTGCTTATGTCACCCAGATAAGCAAGGGAAAGTCATAATATGTGATTTTTACCTAAATTTCGGGACCTGGACAAGATCGAAAATTTTGCTGGATGGGGTTTTTCCAGCAACGAGTCTCTCTTTCATTTACGTTTTGTACATTGTTCCATAAATGCCAGATATCTTGCAACAAAGTTGCCCATGTTTTAGATCATCCGATTGTAGGTCTTGTGGTTCAACCCTTTTATTCCTTCTTGCCTATTTCACCCAGATAATCAAGGGAAAGTCTTAATATGTGATTTTTACCTAAATTTCGGGACCTGGACAAGATCGAAAATTTTGCTGGATAGGGTTTTTCCAGCAACGAGTCTCTCTTTCATTTACGTTTTGTACATTGTTCCCTAAATACCAGATATCTTGCAACAAAGTTGCCCATGTTTTAGATCATCCGATCGTCGGTCTTTTGGTTCAACCCTTTTATTCCTTCTTGCCTATTTCACCCAGGTAAGCAAGGGAAAGCCGTAATATGTGATTTTTACCTAAATTTCGGGACCTGGACATAATCGAAAATTTTGCTGGATAGGGGTTTTTCAGCAACGAGACTCTCTTTCATTTACGTTTTGTACATTTTTCCTTAAATGCCAGATATCTTGCAACAAAGTTGCCCATGTTTTAGATCATCCGATCGTAGGTCTATTGGTTCAACCCTTTTATTCCTTCTTGCCTATTTCACCCAGATAAACAAGGGAAAGCCGTAATATGTGATTTTTACCTAAATTTCGGGACCTGGACAAGATCGAAAATTTTGCTGGATAGGGTTTTTCCAGCAACGAGTCTCTCTTTCATTTACGTTTTGTACATTGGTATATTAATGCCAGATATCTTGCAACAAAGTTGCCCATGTTTTAGATCATCCGATTGTAGGTCTTTGGTTCAACCCTTTTATTGTTTCTTGCCTATTTCACCCAGGTAAGCAAGGGAAAGCCGTAATATGTGATTTTTAGCTAAATTTCGGGACCTGGACAAAATCGAAAATTTTGCTGGATAGGGTTTTTCCAGCAACGAGTCTCTCTTTCATTTAAGTTTTGTACATTGTTCCATAAATGCCAGATATCTTGCAACAAAGTTGCCCATGTTTTAGATCATCCGATTGTAGGTCTTGTGGTTCAACCCTTTTATTCCTTCTTGCCTATTTCACCCAGATAATCAAGGGAAAGTCTTAATATGTGATTTTTACCTAAATTTCGGGACCTGGACAAGATCGAAAATTTTGCTGGATAGGGTTTTTCCAGCAACGAGTCTCTCTTTCATTTACGTTTTGTACATTGTTCCATAAATGCCAGATATCTTGCAACAAAGTTGCCCATGTTTTAGATCATCCGATCGTCGGTCTTTTGGTTCAACCCTTTTATTCCTTCTTGCCTATTTCACCCAGATAAGCAAGGGAAAGCCGTAATATGTGATTTTTACCTAACTTTCGGGACTTGGACAAAATCGAAAATTTTGCTGGATAGGGTTTTTCCAGCAACGAGTCTCTCTTTCATTTACGTTTTGTATATTGTTCCCTAAATGCCAGATATCTTGCAACAAAGTTGCCCATGTTTTAGATCATCCGATCGTCGGTCTTTTGGTTCAACCCTTTTATTCCTTCTTGCCTATTTCACCCAGATAAGCAAGGGAAAGTCATAATATGTGATTTTTACCTAAATTTCGGGACCTGGACAAGATCGAAAATTTTGCTGGATGGGGTTTTTCCAGCAACGAGTCTCTCTTTCATTTACGTTTTGTACATTGTTCCATAAATGCCAGATATCGTGCAACAAAGTTGCCCATGTCTTAGATCATCCGATTGTAGGTCTTTTGGTTCAACCCTTTTATTCCTTCTTGCTTATTTCACCCAGATAAGCAAGGGAAAGCCGCAATATGTGATTTTTACCTAAATTTCGGGACCTGGACAAGATCGAAAATTTTGCTGGATAGGGTTTTTCCAGCAACGAGTCTTTCTTTCATTTACGTTTTGTACATTGTTCCATAAATGTCTTTCGGTTCAACCCTTTTATTCCTTCTTGCTTATTTCACCCATTTAAGCAAATTTCGGGACCTGGACAAAATCAAAAATTTTGCTGAATAAGGTTTTGCCAGCAAGGAGTCTCTCTTTCATTTACGTTTTGTATATTGTTCCCTAAATGCCAGATATCTTGCAACAAAGTTGCCCATGTTTTAGATCATCCGATCGTCGGTCTTTTGGTTCAACCCTTTTATTCCTTCTTGCTTATTTCACCCAGATAAGCAAGGGAAAGTCATAATATGTGATTTTTACCTAAATTTCGGGACCTGGACAAGATCGAAAATTTTGCTGGATGGGGTTTTTCCAGCAACGAGTCTCTCTTTCATTTACGTTTTGTACATTGTTCCATAAATGTCTTTCGGTTCAACCCTTTTATTCCTTCTTGCTTATTTCACCCATTTAAGCAAATTTCGGGACCTGGACAAAATCAAAAATTTTGCTGAATAAGGTTTTGCCAGCAAGGAGTCTCTCTTTCATCTACGTTTTGTATATTGTTCCCTAAATGCCAGATATCTTGCAACAAAGTTGCCCATGTTTTAGATCATCCGATCGTCGGTCTTTTGGTTCAACCCTTTTATTCCTTCTTGCCTATTTCACCCAGATAAGCAAGGGAAAGTCATAATATGTGATTTTTACCTAAATTTCGGGACCTGGACAAGATCGAAAATTTTGCTGGATGGGGTTTTTCCAGCAACGAGTCTCTCTTTCATTTACGTTTTGTACATTGTTCCATAAATGCCAGATATCGTGCAACAAAGTTGCCCATGTCTTAGATCATCCGATTGTAGGTCTTTTGGTTCAACCCTTTTATTCCTTCTTGCTTATTTCACCCAGATAAGCAAGGGAAAGCCGCAATATGTGATTTTTACCTAAATTTCGGGACCTGGACAAGATCGAAAATTTTGCTGGATAGGGTTTTTCCAGCAACGAGTCTTTCTTTCATTTACGTTTTGTACATTGTTCCATAAATGTCTTTCGGTTCAACCCTTTTATTCCTTCTTGCTTATTTCACCCATTTAAGCAAATTTCGGGACCTGGACAAAATCAAAAATTTTGCTGAATAAGGTTTTGCCAGCAAGGAGTCTCTCTTTCATTTACGTTTTGTACATTGTTCCATAAATGCCAGATATCGTGCAACAAAGTTGCCCATGTCTTAGATCATCCGATTGTAGGTCTTTTGGTTCAACCCTTTTATTCCTTCTTGCTTATTTCACCCAGATAAGCAAGGGAAAGCCGCAATATGTGATTTTTACCTAAATTTCGGGACCTGGACAAGATCGAAAATTTTGCTGGATAGGGTTTTTCCAGCAACGAGTCTTTCTTTCATTTACGTTTTGTACATTGTTCCATAAATGTCTTTCGGTTCAACCCTTTTATTCCTTCTTGCTTATTTCACCCATTTAAGCAAATTTCGGGACCTGGACAAAATCAAAAATTTTGCTGAATAAGGTTTTGCCAGCAAGGAGTCTCTCTTTCATTTACGTTTTGTATATTGTTCCCTAAATGCCAGATATCTTGCAACAAAGTTGCCCATGTTTTAGATCATCCGATCGTCGGTCTTTTGGTTCAACCCTTTTATTCCTTCTTGCTTATTTCACCCAGATAAGCAAGGGAAAGTCATAATATGTGATTTTTACCTAAATTTCGGGACCTGGACAAGATCGAAAATTTTGCTGGATGGGGTTTTTCCAGCAACGAGTCTTTCTTTCATTTACGTTTTGTACATTGTTCCATAAATGTCTTTCGGTTCAACCCTTTTATTCCTTCTTGCTTATTTCACCCATTTAAGCAAATTTCGGGACCTGGACAAAATCAAAAATTTTGCTGAATAAGGTTTTGCCAGCAAGGAGTCTCTCTTTCATTTACGTTTTGTATATTGTTCCCTAAATGCCAGATATCTTGCAACAAAGTTGCCCATGTTTTAGATCATCCGATCGTCGGTCTTTTGGTTCAACCCTTTTATTCCTTCTTGCTTATTTCACCCAGATAAGCAAGGGAAAGTCATAATATGTGATTTTTACCTAAATTTCGGGACCTGGACAAGATCGAAAATTTTGCTGGATAGGGTTTTTCCAGCAACGAGTCTTTCTTTCATTTACGTTTTGTACATTGTTCCATAAATGTCTTTCGGTTCAACCCTTTTATTCCTTCTTGCTTATTTCACCCATTTAAGCAAATTTCGGGACCTGGACAAAATCAAAAATTTTGCTGAATAAGGTTTTGCCAGCAAGGAGTCTCTCTTTCATTTACGTTTTGTACATTGTTCCATAAATGCCAGATATCGTGCAACAAAGTTGCCCATGTCTTAGATCATCCGATTGTAGGTCTTTTGGTTCAACCCTTTTATTCCTTCTTGCTTATTTCACCCAGATAAGCAAGGGAAAGCCGCAATATGTGATTTTTACCTAAATTTCGGGACCTGGACAAGATCGAAAATTTTGCTGGATGGGGTTTTTCCAGCAACGAGTCTTTCTTTCATTTACGTTTTGTACATTGTTCCATAAATGTCTTTCGGTTCAACCCTTTTATTCCTTCTTGCTTATTTCACCCATTTAAGCAAATTTCGGGACCTGGACAAAATCAAAAATTTTGCTGAATAAGGTTTTGCCAGCAAGGAGTCTCTCTTTCATTTACGTTTTGTATATTGTTCCCTAAATGCCAGATATCTTGCAACAAAGTTGCCCATGTTTTAGATCATCCGATCGTCGGTCTTTTGGTTCAACCCTTTTATTCCTTCTTGCCTATTTCACCCAGATAAGCAAGGGAAAGTCATAATATGTGATTTTTACCTAAATTTCGGGACCTGGACAAGATCGAAAATTTTGCTGGATGGGGTTTTTCCAGCAACGAGTCTCTCTTTCATTTACGTTTTGTACATTGTTCCATAAATGCCAGATATCGTGCAACAAAGTTGCCCATGTCTTAGATCATCCGATTGTAGGTCTTTTGGTTCAACCCTTTTATTCCTTCTTGCTTATTTCACCCAGATAAGCAAGGGAAAGCCGCAATATGTGATTTTTACCTAAATTTCGGGACCTGGACAAGATCGAAAATTTTGCTGGATAGGGTTTTTCCAGCAACGAGTCTTTCTTTCATTTACGTTTTGTACATTGTTCCATAAATGTCTTTCGGTTCAACCCTTTTATTCCTTCTTGCTTATTTCACCCATTTAAGCAAATTTCGGGACCTGGACAAAATCAAAAATTTTGCTGAATAAGGTTTTGCCAGCAAGGAGTCTCTCTTTCATTTACGTTTTGTACATTGTTCCATAAATGCCAGATATCGTGCAACAAAGTTGCCCATGTCTTAGATCATCCGATTGTAGGTCTTTTGGTTCAACCCTTTTATTCCTTCTTGCTTATTTCACCCAGATAAGCAAGGGAAAGCCGCAATATGTGATTTTTACCTAAATTTCGGGACCTGGACAAGATCGAAAATTTTGCTGGATAGGGTTTTTCCAGCAACGAGTCTTTCTTTCATTTACGTTTTGTACATTGTTCCATAAATGTCTTTCGGTTCAACCCTTTTATTCCTTCTTGCTTATTTCACCCATTTAAGCAAATTTCGGGACCTGGACAAAATCAAAAATTTTGCTGAATAAGGTTTTGCCAGCAAGGAGTCTCTCTTTCATTTACGTTTTGTACATTGTTCCATAAATGCCAGATATCGTGCAACAAAGTTGCCCATGTCTTAGATCATCCGATTGTAGGTCTTTTGGTTCAACCCTTTTATTCCTTCTTGCTTATTTCACCCAGATAAGCAAGGGAAAGCCGCAATATGTGATTTTTACCTAAATTTCGGGACCTGGACAAGATCGAAAATTTTGCTGGATAGGGTTTTTCCAGCAACGAGTCTTTCTTTCATTTACGTTTTGTACATTGTTCCATAAATGTCTTTCGGTTCAACCCTTTTATTCCTTCTTGCTTATTTCACCCATTTAAGCAAATTTCGGGACCTGGACAAAATCAAAAATTTTGCTGAATAAGGTTTTGCCAGCAAGGAGTTTCTCTTTCATTTACGTTTTGTACATTGTTCCATAAATGCCAGATATCTTGCAACAAAGTTGCCCATGTTTTAGATCATCCGATTGTAGGTCTTTTGGTTCAACCCTTTTATTCCTTCTTGCGTATTTCACCCAGATAATCAAGGGAAAGTCATAATATGTGATTGTTACCTAAATTTCGGGACCTGGACAAAATCGAAAATTTTGCTGGATAGGATTTTTCCAGCAACGAGTCTCTCTTTCATTTACGTTTTGTACATTGTTCCATAAATGCCAGATATCTTGCAACAAAGTTGCCCATGTTTTAGATCATCCGATTGTAGGTCTTTTGGTTCAACCCTTTTATTCCTTCTTGCCTATTTCACCCAGATAATCAAGGGAAAGTCATGATATGTGATTTTTACCTAAATTTCGGGACCTGGACAAAATCGAAAATTTTGCTGGATAGGGTTTTTCCAGCAACGAGTCTCTCTTTCATTTACGTTTTGTACATTGTTCCATAAATGCCAGACATCGTGCAACAAAGTTGCCCATGTCTTAGATCATCCGATTGTAGGTCTTTTGGTTCAACCCTTTTATTCCTTCTTGCCCATTTCACCCAGATAAGCAAGCGAAAGCCGTAATATGTGATTTTTACCCAAATTTCGGGACCTGGACATAATCGAAAATTTTGGTGGATAGGGTTTTTCCAGCAACGAGTCTCTCTTTCATTTACGTTTTGTACATTGTTCCATAAATGTCTTTCGGTTCAACCCTTTTATTCCTTCTTGCTTATTTCACCCATTTATGCAAATTTCGGGACCTGGACAAAATCGAAAATTTTGCTGAATAAGGTTTTGCCAGCAACGAGTCTCTCTTTCATTTACGTTTTGTACATTGTTCCATAAATGCCAGATATCTTGCAACAAAGTTGCAAATGTTTTAGATCATCCGATTGTAGGTCCTTCGGTTCAACCCTTTTATTCCTTCTTGCCTATTTCACCCAGATAAGCAAGGGAAAGCCGCAATATGTGATTTTTACCTAAATTTCGGGACCTGGACAAGATCGAAAATTTTGCTGGATAGGGTTTTTCCAGCAACGAGTCTTTCTTTCATTTACGTTTTGTACATTGTTCCATAAATGTCTTTCGGTTCAACCCTTTTATTCCTTCTTGCTTATTTCACCCATTTAAGCAAATTTCGGGACCTGGACAAAATCAAAAATTTTGCTGAATAAGGTTTTGCCAGCAAGGAGTCTCTCTTTCATTTACGTTTTGTATATTGTTCCCTAAATGCCAGATATCTTGCAACAAAGTTGCCCATGTTTTAGATCATCCGATCGTCGGTCTTTTGGTTCAACCCTTTTATTCCTTCTTGCTTATTTCACCCAGATAAGCAAGGGAAAGTCATAATATGTGATTTTTACCTAAATTTCGGGACCTGGACAAGATCGAAAATTTTGCTGGATGGGGTTTTTCCAGCAACGAGTCTCTCTTTCATTTACGTTTTGTACATTGTTCCATAAATGCCAGATATCTTGCAACAAAGTTGCCCATGTTTTAGATCATCCGATCGTCGGTCTTTTGGTTCAACCCTTTTATTCCTTCTTGCCTATTTCACCCAGGTAAGCAAGGGAAAGCCGTAGTATGTGATTTTTACCTAAATTTCGGGACCTGGACATAATCGAAAATTTTGCTGGATAGGGGTTTTTCAGCAACGAGACTCTCTTTCATTTACGTTTTGTACATTTTTCCTTAAATGCCAGATATCTTGCAACAAAGTTGCCCATGTTTTAGATCATCCGATTGTAGGTCTTTCGGTTCAACCCTTTTATTCTTTCTTGCTTATGTCACCCAGATAAGCAAGGGAAAGTCATAATATGTGATTTTTACCTAAATTTCGGGACCTGGACAAGATCGAAAATTTTGCTGGATAGGGTTTTTCCAGCAACGAGTCTCTCTTTCATTTACGTTTTGTACATTGTTCCATAAATGCCAGATATCTTGCAACAAAGTTGCCCATGTTTTAGATCATCCGATTGTAGGTCTTGTGGTTCAACCCTTTTATTCCTTCTTGCCTATTTCACCCAGATAATCAAGGGAAAGTCTTAATATGTGATTTTTACCTAAATTTCGGGACCTGGACAAGATCGAAAATTTTGCTGGATAGGGTTTTTCCAGCAACGAGTCTCTCTTTCATTTACGTTTTGTACATTGTTCCCTAAATGCCAGATATCTTGCAACAAAGTTGCCCATGTTTTAGATCATCCGATCGTCGGTCTTTTGGTTCAACCCTTTTATTCCTTCTTGCCTATTTCACCCAGGTAAGCAAGGGAAAGCCGTAGTATGTGATTTTTACCTAAATTTCGGGACCTGGACATAATCGAAAATTTTGCTGGATAGGGGTTTTTCAGCAACGAGACTCTCTTTCATTTACGTTTTGTACATTTTTCCTTAAATGCCAGATATCTTGCAACAAAGTTGCCCATGTTTTAGATCATCCGATCGTAGGTCTTTTGGTTCAACCCTTTTATTCCTTCTTGCCTATTTCACCCAGATAAACAAGGGAAAGCCGTAATATGTGATTTTTACCTAAATTTCGGGACCTGGACAAGATCGAAAATTTTGCTGGATAGGGTTTTTCCAGCAACGAGTCTCTCTTTCATTTACGTTTTGTATATTGTTCCCTAAATGCCAGATATCTTGCAACAGAGTTGCCCATGTTTTAGATCATCCGATTGTAGGTCTTTCGGTTCAACCCTTTTATTCTTTCTTGCTTATGTCACCCAGATAAGCAAGGGAAAGTCATAATATGTGATTTTTACCTAAATTTCGGGACCTGGACAAGATCGAAAATTTTGCTGGATGAGGTTTTTCCAGCAACGAGTCTCTCTTTCATTTACGTTTTGTACATTGTTCCATAAATGCCAGATATCTTGCAACAAAGTTGCCCATGTTTTAGATCATCCGATTGTAGGTCTTGTGGTTCAACCCTTTTATTCCTTCTTGCCTATTTCACCCAGATAATCAAGGGAAAGTCTTAATATGTGATTTTTACCTAAATTTCGGGACCTGGACAAGATCGAAAATTTTGCTGGATAGGGTTTTTCCAGCAACGAGTCTCTCTTTCATTTACGTTTTGTACATTGTTCCCTAAATGCCAGATATCTTGCAACAAAGTTGCCCATGTTTTAGATCATCCGATCGTCGGTCTTTTGGTTCAACCCTTTTATTCCTTCTTGCCTATTTCACCCAGGTAAGCAAGGGAAAGCCGTAGTATGTGATTTTTACCTAAATTTCGGGACCTGGACATAATCGAAAATTTTGCTGGATAGGGGTTTTTCAGCAACGAGACTCTCTTTCATTTACGTTTTGTACATTTTTCCTTAAATGCCAGATATCTTGCAACAAAGTTGCCCATGTTTTAGATCATCCGATCGTAGGTCTTTTGGTTCAACCCTTTTATTCCTTCTTGCCTATTTCACCCAGATAAACAAGGGAAAGCCGTAATATGTGATTTTTACCTAAATTTCGGGACCTGGACAAGATCGAAAATTTTGCTGGATAGGGTTTTTCCAGCAACGAGTCTCTCTTTCATTTACGTTTTGTACATTGGTCCATTAATGCCAGATATCTTGCAACAAAGTTGCCCATGTTTTAGATCATCCGATTGTAGGTCTTTGGTTCAACCCTTTTATTGTTTCTTGCCTATTTCACCCAGGTAAGCAAGGGAAAGCCGTAATATGTGATTTTTAGCTAAATTTCGGGACCTGGACAAAATCGAAAATTTTGCTGGATAGGGTTTTTCCAGCAACGAGTCTCTGTTTCATTTAAGTTTTGTACATTGTTCCATAAATGCCAGATATCTTGCAACAAAGTTGCCCATGTTTTAGATCATCCGATTGTAGGTCTTGTGGTTCAACCCTTTTATTCCTTCTTGCCTATTTCACCCAGATAATCAAGGGAAAGTCTTAATATGTGATTTTTACCTAAATTTCGGGACCTGGACAAGATCGAAAATTTTGCTGGATAGGGTTTTTCCAGCAACGAGTCTCTCTTTCATTTACGTTTTGTACATTGTTCCATAAATGCCAGATATCTTGCAACAAAGTTGCCCATGTTTTAGATCATCCGATCGTCGGTCTTTTGGTTCAACCCTTTTATTCCTTCTTGCCTATTTCACCCAGATAAGCAAGGGAAAGCCGTAATATGTGATTTTTACCTAACTTTCGGGACTTGGACAAAATCGAAAATTTTGCTGGATAGGGTTTTTCCAGCAACGAGTCTCTCTTTCATTTACGTTTTGTATATTGTTCCCTAAATGCCAGATATCTTGCAACAAAGTTGCCCATGTTTTAGATCATCCGATCGTCGGTCTTTTGGTTCAACCCTTTTATTCCTTCTTGCCTATTTCACCAGATAAGCAAGGGAAAGCCGCAATATGTGATTTTTACCTAAATTTCGGGACCTGGACAAGATCGAAAATTTTGCTGGATAGGGTTTTTCCAGCAACGAGTCTTTCTTTCATTTACGTTTTGTACATTGTTCCATAAATGTCTTTCGGTTCAACCCTTTTATTCCTTCTTGCTTATTTCACCCATTTAAGCAAATTTCGGGACCTGGACAAAATCAAAAATTTTGCTGAATAAGGTTTTGATAGCAAGGAGTCTCTCTTTCATTTACGTTTTGTATATTGTTCCCTAAATGCCAGATATCTTGCAACAAAGTTGCCCATGTTTTAGATCATCCGATCGTCGGTCTTTTGGTTCAACCCTTTTATTCCTTCTTGCTTATTTCACCCAGATAAGCAAGGGAAAGTCATAATATGTGATTTTTACCTAAATTTCGGGACCTGGACAAGATCGAAAATTTTGCTGGATGGGGTTTTTCCAGCAACGAGTCTCTCTTTCATTTACGTTTTGTACATTGTTCCATAAATGCCAGATATCTTGCAACAAAGTTGCCCATGTTTTAGATCATCCGATTGTAGGTCTTTTGGTTCAACCCTTTTATTCCTTCTTGCGTATTTCACCCAGATAATCAAGGGAAAGTCATAATATGTGATTGTTACCTAAATTTCGGGACCTGGACAAACTCGAAAATTTTGCTGGATAGGATTTTTCCAGCAACGAGTCTCTCTTTCATTTACGTTTTGTACATTGTTCCATAAATGCCAGATATCTTGCAACAAAGTTGCCCATGTTTTAGATCATCCGATTGTAGGTCTTTCGGTTCAACCCTTTTATTCCTTCTTGCCTATTTCACCCAGATAATCAAGGGAAAGTCATGATATGTGATTTTTACCTAAATTTCGGGACCTGGACAAAATCGAAAATTTTGCTGGATAGGGTTTTTCCAGCAACGAGTCTCTCTTTCATTTACGTTTTGTACATTGTTCCATAAATGCCAGATATCTTGCAACAAAGTTGCCCATGTTTTAGATTATCCGATTGTAGGTCTTTCGGTTCAACCCTTTTATTCCTTCTTGCCTATTTCACCCAGATAATCAAGGGAAAGTCATAATATGTGATTTTTACCTAAATTTCGGGACCTGGACAAGATCGAAAATTTTGCTGGATAGGGTTTTTCCAGCAACGAGTCTCTCTTTCATTTACGTTTTGTATATTGTTCCATAAATGCCAGATATCTTGCAACAAAGTTGCCCGTGTTTTAGATCATCCGATCGTCGGTCTTTTGGTTCAACCCTTTTATTCCTTCTTGCGTATTTCACCCAGATAATCAAGGGAAAGTCATAATATGTGATTGTTACCTAAATTTCAGGACCTGGACAAAATCGAAAATTTTGCTGGATAGGATTTGTCCAGCAACGAGTCTCTCTTTCATTTACGTTTTGTACATTGTTCCATAAATGCCAGATATCTTGCAACAAAGTTGCCCATGTTTTAGATCATCCGATTGTAGGTCTTTTGGTTCAACCCTTTTATTCCTTCTTGCCTATTTCACGCAGATAATCAAGGGAAAGTCATGATATGTGATTTTTACCTAAATTTCGGGACCTGGACAAAATCGAAAATTTTGCTGGATAGGGTTTTTCCAGCAACGAGTCTCTCTTTCATTTACGTTTTGTACATTGTTCCATAAATGCCAGATATCGTGCAACAAAGTTGCCCATGTCTTAGATCATCCGATTGTAGGTCTTTCGGTTCAACCCTTTTATTCCTTCTTGCCCATTTCACCCAGATAAGCAAGCGAAAGCCGTAATATGTGATTTTTACCCAAATTTCGGGACCTGGACATAATCGAAAATTTTGCTGGATAGGGTTTTTCCAGCAACGAGTCTCTCTTTCATTTACGTTTTGTACATTGTTCCATAAATGTCTTTCGGTTCAACCCTTTTATTCCATCTTGCTTATTTCACCCATTTAAGCAAATTTCGGGACCTGGACAAAATCGAAAATTTTGCTGAATAAGGTTTTGCCAGCAACGAGTCTCTCTTTCATTTACGTTTTGTACATTGTTCCATAAATGCCAGATATCTTGCAACAAAGTTGCAAATGTTTTAGATCATCCGATTGTAGGTCCTTCGGTTCAACCCTTTTATTCCTTCTTGCCTATTTCACCCAGATAAGCAAGGGAAAGCCGCAATATGTGATTTTTACCTAAATTTCGGGACCTGGACAAGATCGAAAATTTTGCTGGATAGGGTTTTTCCAGCAACGAGTCTTTCTTTCATTTACGTTTTGTACATTGTTCCATAAATGTCTTTCGGTTCAACCCTTTTATTCCTTCTTGCTTATTTCACCCATTTAAGCAAATTTCGGGACCTGGACAAAATCAAAAATTTTGCTGAATAAGGTTTTGCCAGCAAGGAGTCTCTCTTTCATTTACGTTTTGTAGATTGTTCCATAAATGCCAGATATCTTGCAACAGAGTTGCCCATGTTTTAGATCATCCGATTGTAGGTCTTTCGGTTCAACCCTTTTATTCTTTCTTGCTTATGTCACCCAGATAAGCAAGGGAAAGTCATAATATGTGATTTTTACCTAAATTTCGGGACCTGGACAAGATCGAAAATTTTGCTGGATGAGGTTTTTCCAGCAACGAGTCTCTCTTTCATTTACGTTTTGTACATTGTTCCATAAATGCCAGATATCTTGCAACAAAGTTGCCCATGTTTTAGATCATCCGATTGTACGTCTTGTGGTTCAACCCTTTTATTCCTTCTTGCCTATTTCACCCAGATAATCAAGGGAAAGTCTTAATATGTGATTTTTACCTAAATTTCGGGACCTGGACAAGATCGAAAATTTTGCTGGATAGGGTTTTTCCAGCAACGAGTCTCTCTTTCATTTACGTTTTGTATATTGTTCCCTAAATGCCAGATATCTTGCAACAAAGTTGCCCATGTTTTAGATCATCCGATCGTCGGTCTTTTGGTTCAACCCTTTTATTCCTTCTTGCCTATTTCACCCAGGTAAGCAAGGGAAAGCCGTAGTATGTGATTTTTACCTAAATTTCGGGACCTGGACATAATCGAAAATTTTGCTGGAAAGGGGTTTTTCAGCAACGAGACTCTCTTTCATTTACGTTTTGTACATTTTTCCTTAAATGCCAGATATCTTGCAACAAAGTTGCCCATGTTTTAGATCATCCGATCGTAGGTCTTTTGGTTCAACCCTTTTATTCCTTCTTGCCTATTTCACCCAGATAAACAAGGGAAAGCCGTAATATGTGATTTTTACCTAAATTTCGGGACCTGGACAAGATCGAAAATTTTGCTGGATAGGGTTTTTCCAGCAACGAGTCTCTCTTTCATTTACGTTTTGTACATTGGTCCATTAATGCCAGATATCTTGCAACAAAGTTGCCCATGTTTTAGATCATCCGATTGTAGGTCTTTGGTTCAACCCTTTTATTCCTTCTTGCCTATTTCACCCAGATAATCAAGGGAAAGTCTTAATATGTGATTTTTACCTAAATTTCGGGACCTGGACAAGATCGAAAATTTTGCTGGATAGGGTTTTTCCAGCAACGAGTCTCTCTTTCATTTACGTTTTGTACATTGTTCCATAAATGCCAGATATCTTGCAACAAAGTTGCCCATGTTTTAGATCATCCGATCGTCGGTCTTTTGGTTCAACCCTTTTATTCCTTCTTGCCTATTTCACCCAGATAAGCAAGGGAAAGCCGTAATATGTGATTTTTACCTAACTTTCGGGACCTGGACAAAATCGAAAATTTTGCTGGATAGGGTTTTTCCAGCAACGAGTCTCTCTTTCATTTAAGTTTTGTACATTGTTCCATAAATGCCAGATATCTTGCAACAAAGTTGCCCATGTTTTAGATCATCCGATTGTAGGTCTTGTGGTTCAACCCTTTTATTCCTTCTTGCCTATTTCACCCAGATAATCAAGGGAAAGTCTTAATATGTGATTTTTACCTAAATTTCGGGACCTGGACAAGATCGAAAATTTTGCTGGATAGGGTTTTTCCAGCAACGAGTCTCTCTTTCATTTAAGTTTTGTACATTGTTCCATAAATGCCAGATATCTTGCAACAAAGTTGCCCATGTTTTAGATCATCCGATTGTAGGTCTTGTGGTTCAACCCTTTTATTCCTTCTTGCCTATTTCACCCAGATAATCAAGGGAAAGTCTTAATATGTGATTTTTACCTAAATTTCGGGACCTGGACAAGATCGAAAATTTTGCTGGATAGGGTTTTTCCAGCAACGAGTCTCTCTTTCATTTACGTTTTGTACATTGTTCCATAAATGCCAGATATCTTGCAACAAAGTTGCCCATGTTTTAGATCATCCGATCGTCGGTCTTTTGGTTCAACCCTTTTATTCCTTCTTGCCTATTTCACCCAGATAAGCAAGGGAAAGCCGTAATATGTGATTTTTACCTAACTTTCGGGACTTGGACAAAATCGAAAATTTTGCTGGATAGGGTTTTTCCAGCAACGAGTCTCTCTTTCATTTACGTTTTGTATATTGTTCCCTAAATGCCAGATATCTTGCAACAAAGTTGCCCATGTTTTAGATCATCCGATCGTCGGTCTTTTGGTTCAACCCTTTTATTCCTTCTTGCCTATTTCACCCAGATAAGCAAGGGAAAGCCGCAATATGTGATTTTTACCTAAATTTCGGGACCTGGACAAGATCGAAAATTTTGCTGGATAGGGTTTTTCCAGCAACGAGTCTCTCTTTCATTTACGTTTTGTACATTGTTCCATAAATGCCAGATATCTTGCAACAAAGTTGCCCATGTTTTAGATCATCCGATTGTAGGTCTTTCGGTTCAACCCTTTTATTCCTTCTTGCCTATTTCACCCAGATAATCAAGGGAAAGTCATAATATGTGATTTTTACCTAAATTTCGGGACCTGGACAAGATCGAAAATTTTGCTGGATAGGGTTTTTCCAGCAACGAGTCTTTCTTTCATTTACGTTTTGTACATTGTTCCATAAATGTCTTTCGGTTCAACCCTTTTATTCCTTCTTGCTTATTTCACCCATTTAAGCAAATTTCGGGACCTGGACAAAATCAAAAATTTTGCTGAATAAGGTTTTGCCAGCAAGGAGTCTCTCTTTCATTTACGTTTTGTATATTGTTCCCTAAATGCCAGATATCTTGCAACAAAGTTGCCCATGTTTTAGATCATCCGATCGTCGGTCTTTTGGTTCAACCCTTTTATTCCTTCTTGCTTATTTCACCCAGATAAGCAAGGGAAAATCATAATATGTGATTTTTACCTAAATTTCGGGACCTGGACAAGATCGAAAATTTTGCTGGATGGGGTTTTTCCAGCAACGAGTCTCTCTTTCATTTACGTTTTGTACATTGTTCCATAAATGCCAGATATCTTGCAACAAAGTTGCCCATGTTTTAGATCATCCGATTGTAGGTCTTTTGGTTCAACCCTTTTATTCCTTCTTGCGTATTTCACCCAGATAATCAAGGGAAAGTCATAATATGTGATTGTTACCTAAATTTCGGGACCTGGACAAAATCGAAAATTTTGCTGGATGGGATTTTTCCAGCAACGAGTCTCTCTTTCATTTACGTTTTGTACATTGTTCCATAAATGCCAGATATCTTGCAACAAAGTTGCCCATGTTTTAGATCATCCGATTGTAGGTCTTTTGGTTCAACCCTTTTATTCCTTCTTGCCTATTTCACCCAGATAATCAAGGGAAAGTCATGATATGTGATTTTTACCTAAATTTCGGGACCTGGACAAAATCGAAAATTTTGCTGGATAGGGTTTTTCCAGCAACGAGTCTCTCTTTAATTTACGTTTTGTAGATTGTTCCATAAATGCCAGATATCTTGCAACAAAGTTGCCCATGTTTTAGATCATCCGATTGTAGGTCTTTCGGTTCAACCCTTTTATTCCTTCTTGCCTATTTCACCCAGATAATCAAGGGAAAGTCATAATATGTGATTTTTACCTAAATTTCGGGACCTGGACAAGATCGAAAATTTTGCTGGATAGGGTTTTTCCAGCAACGAGTCTCTCTTTCATTTACGTTTTGTATATTGTTCCATAAATGACAGATATCTTGCAACAAAGTCGCCCATGTTTTAGATCATCCGATTGTAGGTCTTTTGGTTCAACCCTTTTATTCCTTCTTGCCTATTTCACCCAGATAATCAAGGGAAAGTCATAATATGTGATTGTTACCTAAATTTCGGGACCTGGACAAAATCGAAAATTTTGCTGGATAGGGTTTTTCCAGCAACGAGTCTCTCTTTCATTTACGTTTTGTACATTGTTCCATAAATGCCAGATATCTTGCAACAAAGTTGCCCATGTTTTAGATCATCCGATCGTCGGTCTTTTAGTTCAACCCTTTTATTCCTTCTTGCCTATTTCACCCAGATAATCAAGGGAAAGTCATAATATGTGATTTTTACCTAAATTTCGGGACCTGGACAAAATCGAAAATTTTGCTGGATAGGGTTTTTCCAGCAACGAGTCTCTCTTTCATTTACGTTTTGTAGATTGTTCCATAAATGCCAGATATCTTGCAACAAAGTTGCCCATGTTTTAGATCATCCGATTGTAGGTCTTTCGGTTCAACCCTTTTATTCCTTCTTGCCTATTTCACCCAGATAATCAAGGGAAAGTCATAATATGTGATTTTTACCTAAATTTCGGGACTTGGACAAAATCGAAAATTTTGCTGGATATTGTTTTTCCAGCAACGAGTCTCTCTTTCATTTACGTTTTGTAGATTGTTCCATAAATGCCAGATATCTTGCAACAAAGTTGCCCATGTTTTAGATCATCCGATTGTAGGTCTTTAGGTTCAACCCTTTTATTCCTTCTTGCTTATTTCACCCAGATAAGCAAGGGAAATCCGCAACATGTGATTTTTACCTAAATTTCGGGACCTGGACAAAATCAAAAATTTTGCTGGATATTGTTTTTCCAGCAACGAGTCTCTCTTTCATTTACGTTTTGTACATTGTTCCATAAATGCCAGATATCTTGCAACAAAGTTGCCCATGTTTTAGATCATCCGATTGTAGGTCTTTTGGTTCAACCCTTTTATTCCTTCTTGCGTATTTCACCCAGATAATCAAGGGAAAGTCATAATATGTGATTGTTACCTAAATTTCGGGACCTGGACAAAATCAAAAATTTTGCTGGATATTGTTTTTCCAGCAACGAGTCTCTCTTTCATTTACGTTTTGTACATTGTTCCATAAATGCCAGATATCTTGCAACAAAGTTGCCCATGTTTTAGATCATCCGATTGTAGGTCTTTTGGTTCAACCCTTTTATTCCTTCTTGCCTATTTCACCCAGATAATCAAGGGAAAGTCATGATATGTGATTTTTACCTAAATTTCGGGACCTGGACAAAATCGAAAATTTTGCTGGATAGGGTTTTTCCAGCAACGAGTTTCTCTTTCATTTACGTTTTGTAGATTGTTCCATAAATGAGAGATATCTTGCAACAAAGTTGCCCATGTTTTAGATCATCCGATTGTAGGTCTTTTGGTTCAACCCTTTTATTCCTTCTTGCCTATTTCACCCAGATAATCAAGGGAAAGTCATAATATGTGATTGTTACCTAAATTTCGGGACCTGGACAAAATCGAAAATTTTGCTGGATAGGGTTTTTCCAGCAACGAGTCTCTCTTTCATTTACGTTTTGTAGATTGTTCCATAAATGAGAGATATCTTGCAACAAAGTTGCCCATGTTTTAGATCATCCGATTGTAGGTCTTTCGGTTCAACCCTTTTATTCCTTCTTGCCTATTTCACCCAGATAATCAAGGGAAAGTCATAATATGTGATTTTTACCTAAATTTCGGGACCTGGACAAGATCGAAAATTTTGCTGGATAGGGTTTTTCCAGCAACGAGTCTCTCTTTCATTTACGTTTTGTATATTGTTCCATAAATGCCAGATATCTTGCAACAAAGTTGCCCATGTTTTAGATCATCCGATTGTAGGTCTTTTGGTTCAACCCTTTTATTCCTTCTTGCCTATTTCACCCAGATAATCAAGGGAAAGTCATAATATGTGATTGTTACCTAAATTTCGGGACCTGGACAAAATCGAAAATTTTGCTGGATAGGGTTTTTCCAGCAACGAGTCTCTCTTTCATTTACGTTTTGTACATTGTTCCATAAATGCCAGATATCTTGCAACAAAGTTGCCCATGTTTTAGATCATCCGATTGTAGGTCTTTCGGTTCAACCCTTTTATTCCTTCTTGCCTATTTCACCCAGATAATCAAGGGAAAGTCATAATATGTGATTTTTACCTAAATTTCGGGACTTGGACAAAATCGAAAATTTTGCTGGATATTGTTTTTCCAGCAACGAGTCTCTCTTTCATTTACGTTTTGTAGATTGTTCCATAAATGCCAGATATCTTGCAACAAAGTTGCCCATGTTTTAGATCATCCGATTGTAGGTCTTTAGGTTCAACCCTTTTATTCCTTCTTGCTTATTTCACCCAGATAAGCAAGGGAAATCCGCAACATGTGATTTTTACCTAAATTTCGGGACCTGGACAAAATCAAAAATTTTGCTGGATATTGTTTTTCCAGCAACGAGTCTCTCTTTCATTTACGTTTTGTACATTGTTCCATAAATGCCAGATATCTTGCAACAAAGTTGCCCATGTTTTAGATCATCCGATTGTAGGTCTTTTGGTTCAACCCTTTTATTCCTTCTTGCGTATTTCACCCAGATAATCAAGGGAAAGTCATAATATGTGATTGTTACCTAAATTTCGGGACCTGGACAAAATCAAAAATTTTGCTGGATATTGTTTTTCCAGCAACGAGTCTCTCTTTCATTTACGTTTTGTACATTGTTCCATAAATGCCAGATATCTTGCAACAAAGTTGCCCATGTTTTAGATCATCCGATTGTAGGTCTTTTGGTTCAACCCTTTTATTCCTTCTTGCCTATTTCACCCAGATAATCAAGGGAAAGTCATGATATGTGATTTTTACCTAAATTTCGGGACCTGGACAAAATCGAAAATTTTGCTGGATAGGGTTTTTCCAGCAACGAGTTTCTCTTTCATTTACGTTTTGTAGATTGTTCCATAAATGAGAGATATCTTGCAACAAAGTTGCCCATGTTTTAGATCATCCGATTGTAGGTCTTTTGGTTCAACCCTTTTATTCCTTCTTGCCTATTTCACCCAGATAATCAAGGGAAAGTCATAATATGTGATTGTTACCTAAATTTCGGGACCTGGACAAAATCGAAAATTTTGCTGGATAGGGTTTTTCCAGCAACGAGTCTCTCTTTCATTTACGTTTTGTAGATTGTTCCATAAATGAGAGATATCTTGCAACAAAGTTGCCCATGTTTTAGATCATCCGATTGTAGGTCTTTCGGTTCAACCCTTTTATTCCTTCTTGCCTATTTCACCCAGATAATCAAGGGAAAGTCATAATATGTGATTTTTACCTAAATTTCGGGACCTGGACAAGATCGAAAATTTTGCTGGATAGGGTTTTTCCAGCAACGAGTCTCTCTTTCATTTACGTTTTGTATATTGTTCCATAAATGCCAGATATCTTGCAACAAAGTTGCCCATGTTTTAGATCATCCGATTGTAGGTCTTTTGGTTCAACCCTTTTATTCCTTCTTGCCTATTTCACCCAGATAATCAAGGGAAAGTCATAATATGTGATTGTTACCTAAATTTCGGGACCTGGACAAAATCGAAAATTTTGCTGGATAGGGTTTTTCCAGCAACGAGTCTCTCTTTCATTTACGTTTTGTACATTGTTCCATAAATGCCAGATATCTTGCAACAAAGTTGCCCATGTTTTAGATCATCCGATCGTCGGTCTTTTAGTTCAACCCTTTTATTCCTTCTTGCCTATTTCACCCAGATAATCAAGGGAAAGTCATAATATTTGATTTTTACCTAAATTTCGGGACCTGGACAAAATCGAAAATTTTGCTGGATAGGGTTTTTCCAGCAACGAGTCTCTCTTTCATTTACGTTTTGTAGATTGTTCCATAAATGCCAGATATCTTGCAACAAAGTTGCCCATGTTTTAGATCATCCGATTGTAGGTCTTTATGTTCAACCCTTTTATTCCTTCTTGCTTATTTCACCCAGATAAGCAAGGGAAAGCCGCAACATGTGATTTTTACCTAAATTTCGGGACCTGGACAAAATCAAAAATTTTGCTGGATAGGGTTTTTCCAGCAACGAGTCTTTCTTTCATTTACGTTTTGTACATTGTTCCATAAATGCCAGATATCTTGCAACAAAGTTGCCCATGTCTTAGATCATCCGATTGTAGGTCTTTTGGTTCAACCCTTTTATTCCTTCTTGCTTATTTCACCCAGATAAGCAAGGGAAAGCCGTAATATGTGATTTTTACCTAAATTTCGGGACCTGGGCAAAATCGAAAATTTTGCTGGATAGGGTTTTTCCAGCAACGAGTCTTTCTTTCATTTACGTTTTGTACATTGTTCCATAAATGCCAGATATCTTGCAACAAAGTTGCCCATGTTTTAGATCATCCGATTGTAGGTCTTTTGGTTCAACCCTTTTATTCCTTCTTGCCTATTTCACCCAGATAAGCAAGGGAAAGCCGTAATATGTGATTTTTACCTAAATTTCGGGACCTGGGCAAAATCGAAAATTTTGCTGGATAGGGTTTTTCCAGCAACGAGTCTCTCTTTCATTTACGTTTTGTACATTGTTCCCTAAATGCCAGATATCTTGCAACAAAGTTGCCCATGTTTTAGATCATCCGATCGTCGGTCTTTTGGTTCAACCCTTTTATTCCTTCTTGCCTATTTCACCCAGATAAGCAAGGGAAAGCCGTAATATGTGATTTTTATCTAACTTTCGGGACCTGGACAAAATCGAAAATTTTGCTGGATAGGGTTTTTCCAGCAACGAGTCTCTCTTTCATTTACGTTTTGTACATTGTTCCATAAATGCCAGATATCTTGCAACAAAGTTGCCCATGTTTTAGATCATCCGATTGTAGGTCTTTTAGTGCAACCCTTTTATTCCTTCTTGCCTATTTCACCCAGATAATCAAGGGAAAGCCATAATATGTGATTTTTACCTAACTTTCGGGACCTGGACAAAATCGAAAATTTTGCTGGATAGGGTTTTTCCAGCAACGAGTCTCTCTTTCATTTACGTTTTGTACATTGTTCCCTAAATGCCAGATATCTTGCAACAAAGTTGCCCATGTTTTAGATCATCCGATTGTAGGTCTTTCGGTTCAACCCTTTTATTCTTTCTTGCTTATTTCACCCAGATAAGCAAGGGAAAGTCATAATATGTGATTTTTACCTAAATTTCGGGACCTGGACAAGATCGAAAATTTTGCTGGATGGGGTTTTTCCAGCAACGAGTCTCTCTTTCATTTACGTTTTGTACATTGTTCCATAAATGCCAGATATCTTGCAACAAAGTTGCCCATGTTTTAGATCATCCGATTGTAGGTCTTTTGCTTCAACCCTTTTATTCTTTCTTGCCTATTTCACCCAGATAATCAAGGGAAAGTCATAATATGTGATTATTACCTAAATTTCGGGACCTGGACAAAATCGAAAATTTTGCTGGATGGGGTTTTTCCAGCAACGAGTCTCTCTTTAATTTACGTTTTGTAGATTGTTCCATAAATGACAGATATCTTGCAACAAAGTTGCCCATGTTTTAGATCATCCGATTGTAGGTCTTTTGGTTCAACCCTTTTATTCTTTCTTGCCTATTTCAAACAGATAATCAAGGGAAAGCCATAATATGTGATTTTTACCTAACTTTCGGGACCTGGACAAAATCGAAAATTTTGCTGGATAGGGTTTTTCCAGCAACGAGTCTCTCTTTCATTTACGTTTTGTACATTGTTCCCTAAATGCCAGATATCTTGCAACAAAGTTGCCCATGTTTTAGATCATCCGATTGTAGGTCTTTAGGTTCAACCCTTTTATTCTTTCTTGCTTATTTCACCCAGATAAGCAAGGGAAAGTCATAATATGTGATTTTTACCTAAATTTCGGGACCTGGACAAGATCGAAAATTTTGCTGGATGGGGTTTTTCCAGCAACGAGTCTCTCTTTCATTTACGTTTTGTACATTGTTCCATAAATGCCAGATATCTTGCAACAAAGTTGCCCATGTTTTAGATCATCCGATTGCAGGTCTTTTGGTTCAACCCTTTTATTCTTTCTTGCCTATTTCACCCAGATAATCAAGGGAAAGTCATAATATGTGATTATTACCTAAATTTCGGGACCTGGACAAAATCGAAAATTTTGCTGGATGGGGTTTTTCCAGCAACGAGTCTCTCTTTCATTTACGTTTTGTACATTGTTCCATAAATGCCAGATATCTTGCAACAAAGTTGCCCATGTTTTAGATCATCCGATTGTAGGTCTTTTCGTTCAACCCTTTTATTCCTTCTTGCCTATTTCACCCAGATAATCAAGGGAAAGTCATAATATGTGATTGTTATCTAAATTTCGGGACCTGGACAAAATCGAAAATTTTGCTGGATAGGGTTTTGCCAGCAACGAGTCTCTCTTTCATTTACGTTTTGTACATTGTTCCATAAATGCCAGATATCTTGCAACAAAGTTGCCCATGTTTTAGATCATCCGATCGTCGGTCTTTTAGTTCAACCCTTTTATTCCTTCTTGCCTATTTCACCCAGATAATCAAGGGAAAGTCATAATATGTGATTTTTACCTAAATTTCGGGACCTGGACAAAATCGAAAATTTTGGTGGATAGGGTTTTTCCAGCAACGAGTCTCTCTTTCATTTACGTTTTGTACATTGTTCCATAAATGCCAGATATCTTGCAACAAAGTTGCCCATGTTTTAGATCATCCGATTGTAGGTCTTTCGGTTCAACCCTTTTATTCCTTCTTGCCTATTTCACCCAGATAATCAAGGGAAAGTCATAATATGTGATTTTTACCTAAATTTCGGGACCTGGACAAAATCGAAAATTTTGCTGGATAGGGTTTTTCCAGCAACGAGTCTCTCTTTCATTTACGTTTTGTAGATTGTTCCATAAATGCCAGATATCTTGCAACAAAGTTGCCCATGTTTTAGATCATCCGATTGTAGGTCTTTTGGTTCAACCCTTTTATTCCTTCTTGCCTATTTCACCCAGATAAGCAAGGGAAAGCCGCAACATGTGATTTTTACCTAAATTTCGGGACCTGGACAAAATCAAAAATTTTGCTGGATAGGGTTTTTCCAGCAACGAGTCTTTCTTTCATTTACGTTTCGTACATTTTTCCTTAAATGCCAGATATCTTGCAACAAAGTTGCCCATGTTTTAGATCATCCGATCGTCGGTCTTTTGGTTCAACCCTTTTATTCCTTCTTGCCTATTTCACCCAGATAAGCAAGGGAAAGCCGTAATATGTGATTTTTACCTAAATTTCGGGACCTGGACAAAATCGAAAATTTTGCTGGATAGGGTTTTTCCAGCAACGAGTCTCTCTTTCATTTACGTTTTGTACATTGTTCCCTAAATGCCAGATATCTTGCAACAAAGTTGCCCATGTTTTAGATCATCCGATCGTCGGTCTTTTGGTTCAACCCTTTTATTCCTTCTTGTCTATTTCACCCAGATAAGCAAGGGAAAGCCGTAATATGTGATTTTTATCTAACTTTCGGGACCTGGACAAAATCGAAAATTTTGCTGGATAGGGTTTTTCCAGCAACGAGTCTCTCTTTCATTTACGTTTTGTACATTGTTCCATAAATGCCAGATATCTTGCAACAAAGTTGCCCATGTTTTAGATCATCCGATTGTAGGTCTTTTAGTGCAACCCTTTTATTCCTTCTTGAGTATTTCACCCAGATAATCAAGGGAAAGCCATAATATGTGATTTTTACCTAACTTTCGGGACCTGGACAAAATCGAAAATTTTGCTGGATAGGGTTTTTCCAGCAACGAGTCTCTCTTTCATTTACGTTTTGTACATTGTTCCCTAAATGCCAGATATCTTGCAACAAAGTTGCCCATGTTTTAGATCATCCGATTGTAGGTCTTTTGGTTCAACCCTTTTATTCTTTCTTGCCTATTTCACCCAGATAATCAAGGGAAAGTCATAATATGTGATTATTACCTAAATTTCGGGACCTGGACAAAATCGAAAATTTTGCTGGATGGGGTTTTTCCAGCAACGAGTCTCTCTTTCATTTACGTTTTGTACATTGTTCCATAAATGCCAGATATCTTGCAACAAAGTTGCCCATGTTTTAGATCATCCGATTGTAGGTCTTTTGGTTCAACCCTTTTATTCTTTCTTGCCTATTTCACCCAGATAATCAAGGGAAAGCCATAATATGTGATTTTTACCTAACTTTCGGGACCTGGACAAAATCGAAAATTTTGCTGGATAGGGTTTTTCCAGCAACGAGTCTCTCTTTCATTTACGTTTTGTACATTGTTCCTTAAATGCCAGATATCTTGCAACAAAGTTGCCCATGTTTTAGATCATCCGATCGTCGGTCTTTTGGTTCAACCCTTTTATTCCTTCTTGCCTATTTCACCCAGATAAGCAAGGGAAAGCCGTAATATGTGATTTTTACCTAAATTTCGGGACCTGGACAAAATCGAAAATTTTGCTGGATAGGGTTTTTCCAGCAACGAGTCTCTCTTTCATTTACGTTTTGTACATTGTTCCCTAAATGCCAGATATCTTGCAACAAAGTTGCCCATGTTTTAGATCATCCGATTGTAGGTCTTTTGCTTCAACCCTTTTATTCTGTCTTGCCTATTTCACCCAGATAATCAAGGGAAAGTCATAATATGTGATTATTACCTAAATTTCGGGACCTGGACAAAATCGAAAATTTTGCTGGATGGGGTTTTTCCAGCAACGAGTCTCTCTTTCATTTACGTTTTGTACATTGTTCCATAAATGACAGATATCTTGCAACAAAGTTGCCCATGTTTTAGATCATCCGATTGTAGGTCTTTTGGTTCAACCCTTTTATTCTTTCTTGCCTATTTCAAACAGATAATCAAGGGAAAGCCATAATATGTGATTTTTACCTAACTTTCGGGACCTGGACAAAATCGAAAATTTTGCTGGATAGGGTTTTTCCAGCAACGAGTCTCTCTTTCATTTACGTTTTGTACATTGTTCCCTAAATGCCAGATATCTTGCAACAAAGTTGCCCATGTTTTAGATCATCCGATTGTAGGTCTTTAGGTTCAACCCTTTTATTCTTTCTTGCTTATTTCACCCAGATAAGCAAGGGAAAGTCATAATATGTGATTTTTACCTAAATTTCGGGACCTGGACAAGATCGAAAATTTTGCTGGATGGGGTTTTTCCAGCAACGAGTCTCTCTTTCATTTACGTTTTGTACATTGTTCCATAAATGCCAGATATCTTGCAACAAAGTTGCCCATGTTTTAGATCATCCGATTGCAGGTCTTTTGGTTCAACCCTTTTATTCTTTCTTGCCTATTTCACCCAGATAATCAAGGGAAAGTCATAATATGTGATTATTACCTAAATTTCGGGACCTGGACAAAATCGAAAATTTTGCTGGATGGGGTTTTCCCAGCAACGAGTCTCTCTTTCATTTACGTTTTGTACATTGTTCCATAAATGCCAGATATCTTGCAACAAAGTTGCCCATGTTTTAGATCATCCGATTGTAGGTCTTTTCGTTCAACCCTTTTATTCCTTCTTGCCTATTTCACCCAGATAATCAAGGGAAAGTCATAATATGTGATTGGTATCTAAATTTCGGGACCTGGACAAAATCGAAAATTTTGCTGGATAGGGTTTTGCCAGCAACGAGTCTCTCTTTCATTTACGTTTTGTACATTGTTCCATAAATGCCAGATATCTTGCAACAAAGTTGCCCATGTTTTAGATCATCCGATCGTCGGTCTTTTAGTTCAACCCTTTTATTCCTTCTTGCCTATTTCACCCAGATAATCAAGGGAAAGTCATAATATGTGATTTTTACCTAAATTTCGGGACCTGGACAAAATCGAAAATTTTGGTGGATAGGGTTTTTCCAGCAACGAGTCTCTCTTTCATTTACGTTTTGTACATTGTTCCATAAATGCCAGATATCTTGCAACAAAGTTGCCCATGTTTTAGATCATCCGATTGTAGGTCTTTCGGTTCAACCCTTTTATTCCTTCTTGCCTATTTCACCCAGATAATCAAGGGAAAGTCATAATATGTGATTTTTACCTAAATTTCGGGACCTGGACAAAATCGAAAATTTTGCTGGATAGGGTTTTTCCAGCAACGAGTCTCTCTTTCATTTACGTTTTGTAGATTGTTCCATAAATGCCAGATATCTTGCAACAAAGTTGCCCATGTTTTAGATCATCCGATTGTAGGTCTTTTGGTTCAACCCTTTTATTCCTTCTTGCCTATTTCACCCAGATAAGCAAGGGAAAGCCGCAACATGTGATTTTTACCTAAATTTCGGGACCTGGACAAAATCAAAAATTTTGCTGGATAGGGTTTTTCCAGCAACGAGTCTTTCTTTCATTTACGTTTCGTACATTTTTCCTTAAATGCCAGATATCTTGCAACAAAGTTGCCCATGTTTTAGATCATCCGATCGTCGGTCTTTTGGTTCAACCCTTTTATTCCTTCTTGCCTATTTCACCCAGATAAGCAAGGGAAAGCCGTAATATGTGATTTTTACCTAAATTTCGGGACCTGGACAAAATCGAAAATTTTGCTGGATAGGGTTTTTCCAGCAACGAGTCTCTCTTTCATTTACGTTTTGTACATTGTTCCCTAAATGCCAGATATCTTGCAACAAAGTTGCCCATGTTTTAGATCATCCGATCGTCGGTCTTTTGGTTCAACCCTTTTATTCCTTCTTGTCTATTTCACCCAGATAAGCAAGGGAAAGCCGTAATATGTGATTTTTATCTAACTTTCGGGACCTGGACAAAATCGAAAATTTTGCTGGATAGGGTTTTTCCAGCAACGAGTCTCTCTTTCATTTACGTTTTGTACATTGTTCCATAAATGCCAGATATCTTGCAACAAAGTTGCCCATGTTTTAGATCATCCGATTGTAGGTCTTTTAGTGCAACCCTTTTATTCCTTCTTGCCTATTTCACCCAGATAATCAAGGGAAAGCCATAATATGTGATTTTTACCTAACTTTCGGGACCTGGACAAAATCGAAAATTTTGCTGGATAGGGTTTTTCCAGCAACGAGTCTCTCTTTCATTTACGTTTTGTACATTGTTCCCTAAATGCCAGATATCTTGCAACAAAGTTGCCCATGTTTTAGATCATCCGATTGTAGGTCTTTTGGTTCAACCCTTTTATTCTTTCTTGCCTATTTCACCCAGATAATCAAGGGAAAGTCATAATATGTGATTATTACCTAAATTTCGGGACCTGGACAAAATCGAAAATTTTGCTGGATGGGGTTTTTCCAGCAACGAGTCTCTCTTTCATTTACGTTTTGTACATTGTTCCATAAATGCCAGATATCTTGCAACAAAGTTGCCCATGTTTTAGATCATCCGATTGTAGGTCTTTTGGTTCAACCCTTTTATTCTTTCTTGCCTATTTCACCCAGATAATCAAGGGAAAGCCATAATATGTGATTTTTACCTAACTTTCGGGACCTGGACAAAATCGAAAATTTTGCTGGATAGGGTTTTTCCAGCAACGAGTCTCTCTTTCATTTACGTTTTGTACATTGTTCCTTAAATGCCAGATATCTTGCAACAAAGTTGCCCATGTTTTAGATCATCCGATCGTCGGTCTTTTGGTTCAACCCTTTTATTCCTTCTTGCCTATTTCACCCAGATAAGCAAGGGAAAGCCGTAATATGTGATTTTTACCTAAATTTCGGGACCTGGACAAAATCGAAAATTTTGCTGGATAGGGTTTTTCCAGCAACGAGTCTCTCTTTCATTTACGTTTTGTACATTGTTCCCTAAATGCCAGATATCTTGCAACAAAGTTGCCCATGTTTTAGATCATCCGATCGTCGGTCTTTTGGTTCAACCCTTTTATTCCTTCTTGTCTATTTCACCCAGATAAGCAAGGGAAAGCCGTAATATGTGATTTTTATCTAACTTTCGGGACCTGGACAAAATCGAAAATTTTGCTGGATAGGGTTTTTCCAGCAACGAGTCTCTCTTTCATTTATGTTTTGTACATTGTTCCATAAATGCCAGATATCTTGCAACAAAGTTGCCCATGTTTTAGATCATCCGATTGTAGGTCTTTTAGTGCAACCCTTTTATTCCTTCTTGCCTATTTCACCCAGATAATCAAGGGAAAGCCATAATATGTGATTTTTACCTAACTTTCGGGACCTGGACAAAATCGAAAATTTTGCTGGATAGGGTTTTTCCAGCAACGAGTCTCTCTTTCATTTACGTTTTGTACATTGTTCCCTAAATGCCAGATATCTTGCAACAAAGTTGCCCATGTTTTAGATCATCCGATTGTAGGTCTTTTGGTTCAACCCTTTTATTCTTTCTTGCCTATTTCACCCAGATAATCAAGGGAAAGTCATAATATGTGATTATTACCTAAATTTCGGGACCTGGACAAAATCGAAAATTTTGCTGGATGGGGTTTTTCCAGCAACGAGTCTCTCTTTCATTTACGTTTTGTACATTGTTCCATAAATGCCAGATATCTTGCAACAAAGTTGCCCATGTTTTAGATCATCCGATTGTAGGTCTTTTGGTTCAACCCTTTTATTCTTTCTTGCCTATTTCACCCAGATAATCAAGGGAAAGCCATAATATGTGATTTTTACCTAACTTTCGGGACCTGGACAAAATCGAAAATTTTGCTGGATAGGGTTTTTCCAGCAACGAGTCTCTCTTTCATTTACGTTTTGTACATTGTTCCCTAAATGCCAGATATCTTGCAACAAAGTTGCCCATGTTTTAGATCATCCGATTGTAGGTCTTTCGGTTCAACCCTTTTATTCTTTCTTGCTTATTTCACCCAGATAAGCAAGGGAAAGTCATAATATGTGATTTTTACCTAAATTTCGGGACCTGGACAAGATCGAAAATTTTGCTGGATGGGGTTTTTCCAGCAACGAGTCTCTCTTTCATTTACGTTTTGTACATTGTTCCATAAATGCCAGATATCTTGCAACAAAGTTGCCCATGTTTTAGATCATCCGATTGTAGGTCTGTTGGTTCAACCCATTTATTCTTTCTTGCCTATTTCACCCAGATAATCAAGGGAAAGTCATAATATGTGATTATTACCTAAATTTCGGGACCAGGACAAAATCGAAAATTTTGCTGGATGGGGTTTTTCCAGCAACGAGTCTCTCTTTCATTTACGTTTTGTACATTGTTCCATAAATGCCAGATATCTTGCAACAAAGTTGCCCATGTTTTAGATCATCCGATTGTAGGTCTTTTGGTTCAACCCTTTTATTCCTTCTTGCCTATTTCACCCAGATAATCAAGGGAAAGTCATAATATGTGATTGTTACCTAAATTTCGGGACCTGGACAAAATCGAAAATTTTGCTGGATAGGGTTTTTCCAGCAACGAGTCTCTCTTTCATTTACGTTTTGTACATTGTTCCATAAATGCCAGATATCTTGCAACAAAGTTGCCCATGTTTTAGATCATCCGATTGTAGGTCTTTTGGTTCAACCCTTTTATTCTTTCTTCCCTATTTCACCCAGATAATCAAGGGAAAGTCATAATATGTGATTATTACCTAAATTTCGGGACCTGGACAAAATCGAAAATTTTGCTGGATGGGGTTTTTCCAGCAACGAGTCTCTCTTTCATTTACGTTTTGTACATTGTTCCATAAATGCCAGATATCTTGCAACAAAGTTGCCCATGTTTTAGATCATCCGATTGTAGGTCTTTCGGTTCAACCCTTTTATTCTTTCTTGCCTATTTCACCCAGATAATCAAGGGAAAGCCATAATATGTGATTTTTACCTAACTTTCGGGACCTGGACAAAATCGAAAATTTTGCTGGATAGGGTTTTTCCAGCAACGAGTCTCTCTTTCATTTACGTTTTGTACATTGTTCCCTAAATGCCAGATATCTTGCAACAAAGTTGCCCATGTTTTAGATCATCCGATTGTAGGTCTTTCGGTTCAACCCTTTTATTCTTTCTTGCTTATTTCACCCAGATAAGCAAGGGAAAGTCATAATATGTGATTTTTACCTAAATTTCGGGACCTGGACAAGATCGAAAATTTTGCTGGATGGGGTTTTTCCAGCAACGAGTCTCTCTTTCATTTACGTTTTGTATATTGTTCCATAAATGCCAGATATCTTGCAACAAAGTTGCCCATGTTTTAGATCATCCGATTGTAGGTCTTTTGGTTCAACCCTTTTATTCTTTCTTGCCTATTTCACCCAGATAATCAAGGGAAAGTCATAATATGTGATTATTACCTAAATTTCGGGACCTGGACAAAATCGAAAATTTTGCTGGATGGGGTTTTTCCAGCAACGAGTCTCTCTTTCATTTACGTTTTGTACATTGTTCCATAAATGCCAGATATCTTGCAACAAAGTTGCCCATGTTTTAGATCATCCGATTGTAGGTCTTTTGGTTCAACCCTTTTATTCTTTCTTGCCTATTTCACCCAGATAATCAAGGGAAAGTCATAATATGTGATTTTTACCTAAATTTCGGGACCTGGACAAAATCGAAAATTTTGCTGGATAGGGTTTTTCCAGCAACGAGTCTCTCTTTCATTTACGTTTTGTATATTGTTCCATAAATGCCAGATATCTTGCAACAAAGTTGCCCATGTTTTAGATCATCCGATTGTAGGTCTTTTGGTTCAACCCTTTTATTCTTTCTTGCCTATTTCACCCAGATAATCAAGGGAAAGTCATAATATGTGATTATTACCTAAATTTCGGGACCTGGACAAAATCGAAAATTTTGCTGGATGGGGTTTTTCCAGCAACGAGTCTCTCTTTCATTTACGTTTTGTAGATTGTTCCATAAATGCCAGATATCTTGCAACAAAGTTGCCCATGTTTTAGATCATCCGATTGTAGGTCTTTTGGTTCAACCCTTTTATTCCTTCTTGCCTATTTCACCCAGATAATCAAGGGAAAGTCATAATATGTGATTGTTACCTAAATTTCGGGACCTGGACAAAATCGAAAATTTTGCTGGATAGGGTTTTTCCAGCAACGAGTCTCTCTTTCATTTACGTTTTGTACATTGTTCCCTAAATGCCAGATATCTTGCAACAAAGTTGCCCATGTTTTAGATCATCCGATCGTCGGTCTTTTAGTTCAACCCTTTTATTCCTTCTTGCCTATTTCACCCAGATAATCAATTGAAAGTCATAATATGTGATTTTTACCTAAATTTCGGGACCTGGACAAAATCGAAAATTTTGCTGGATAGGGTTTTTCCAGCAACGAGTCTCTCTTTCATTTACGTTTTGTACATTGTTCCATAAATGCCAGATATCTTGCAACAAAGTTGCCCATGTTTTAGATCATCCGATCGTCGGTCTTTTGGTTCAACCCTTTTATTCCTTCTTGCCTATTTCACCCAGATAATCAAGGGAAAGTCATAATATGTGATTGTTACCTAAATTTCGGGACCTGGACAAAATCGAAAATTTTGCTGGATAGGGTTTTTCCAGCAACGAGTCTCTCTTTCATTTACGTTTTGTACATTGTTCCATAAATGCCAGATATCTTGCAACAAAGTTGCCCATGTTTTAGATCATCCGATCGTCGGTCTTTTAGTTCAACCCTTTTATTCCTTCTTGCCTATTTCACCCAGATAATCAAGGGAAAGTCATAATATGTGATTATTACCTAAATTTCGGGACCTGGACAAAATCGAAAATTTTGCTGGATGGGGTTTTTCCAGCAACGAGTCTCTCTTTCATTTACGTTTTGTACATTGTTCCATAAATGCCAGATATCTTGCAACAAAGTTGCCCATGTTTTAGATCATCCGATTGTAGGTCTTTAGGTTCAACCCTTTTATTCCTTCTTGCCTATTTCACCCAGATAAGCAAGGGAAAGCCGTAATATGTGATTTTTACCTAAATTTCGGGACCTGGACAAAATCGAAAATTTTGCTGGATAGGGTTTTTCCAGCAACGAGTCTTTCTTTCATTTACGTTTCGTACATTTTTCCTTAAATGCCAGATATCTTGCAACAAAGTTGCCCATGTTTTAGATCATCCGATTGTAGGTCTTTTGGTTCAACCCTTTTATTCTTTCTTGCTTATTTCACCCAGATAAGCAAGGGAAAGCCGTAATATGTGATTTTTACCTAAATTTCGGGACCCGGGCAAAATCGAAAGTTTTGCTGGATAGGGTTTTTCCAGCAACGAGTCTCTCTTTCATTTACGTTTTGTACATTGTTCCATAAATGCCAGATATCTTGCAACAAAGTTGCCCATGTTTTAGATCATCCGATCGTCGGTCTTTTGGTTCAACCCTTTTATTCTTTCTTGCCTATTTCACCCAGATAATCAAGGGAAAGCCATAATATGTGATTTTTACCTAACTTTCGGGACCTGGACAAAATCGAAAATTTTGCTGGATAGGGTTTTTCCAGCAACGAGTCTCTCTTTCATTTACGTTTTGTACATTGTTCCCTAAATGCCAGATATCTTGCAACAAAGTTGCCCATGTTTTAGATCATCCGATTGTAGGTCTTTCGGTTCAACCCTTTTATTCTTTCTTGCTTATTTCACCCAGATAAGCAAGGGAAAGTCATAATATGTGATTTTTACCTAAATTTCGGGACCTGGACAAGATCGAAAATTTTGCTGGATGGGGTTTTTCCAGCAACGAGTCTCTCTTTCATTTACGTTTTGTACATTGTTCCATAAATGCCAGATATCTTGCAACAAAGTTGCCCATGTTTTAGATCATCCGATTGTAGGTCTTTTGGTTCAACCCTTTTATTCTTTCTTGCCTATTTCACCCAGATAATCAAGGGAAAGTCATAATATGTGATTATTACCTAAATTTCGGGACCTGGACAAAATCGAAAATTTTGCTGGATGGGGTTTTTCCAGCAACGAGTCTCTCTTTCATTTACGTTTTGTACATTGTTCCATAAATGCCAGATATCTTGCAACAAAGTTGCCCATGTTTTAGATCATCCGATTGTAGGTCTTTTGGTTCAACCCTTTTATTCCTTCTTGCCTATTTCACCCAGATAATCAAGGGAAAGTCATAATATGTGATTGTTACCTAAATTTCGGGACCTGGACAAAATCGAAAATTTTGCTGGATAGGGTTTTTCCAGCAACGAGTCTCTCTTTCATTTACGTTTTGTACATTGTTCCATAAATGCCAGATATCTTGCAACAAAGTTGCCCATGTTTTAGATCATCCGATTGTAGGTCTTTTGGTTCAACCCTTTTATTCTTTCTTGCCTATTTCACCCAGATAATCAAGGGAAAGTCATAATATGTGATTATTACCTAAATTTCGGGACCTGGACAAAATCGAAAATTTTGCTGGATGGGGTTTTTCCAGCAACGAGTCTCTCTTTCATTTACGTTTTGTACATTGTTCCATAAATGCCAGATATCTTGCAACAAAGTTGCCCATGTTTTAGATCATCCGATTGTAGGTCTTTTGGTTCAACCCTTTTATTCTTTCTTGCCTATTTCACCCAGATAATCAAGGGAAAGCCATAATATGTGATTTTTACCTAACTTTCGGGACCTGGACAAAATCGAAAATTTTGCTGGATAGGGTTTTTCCAGCAACGAGTCTCTCTTTCATTTACGTTTTGTACATTGTTCCCTAAATGCCAGATATCTTGCAACAAAGTTGCCCATGTTTTAGATCATCCGATTGTAGGTCTTTCGGTTCAACCCTTTTATTCTTTCTTGCTTATTTCACCCAGATAAGCAAGGGAAAGTCATAATATGTGATTTTTACCTAAATTTCGGGACCTGGACAAGATCGAAAATTTTGCTGGATGGGGTTTTTCCAGCAACGAGTCTCTCTTTCATTTACGTTTTGTACATTGTTCCATAAATGCCAGATATCTTGCAACAAAGTTGCCCATGTTTTAGATCATCCGATTGTAGGTCTTTTGGTTCAACCCTTTTATTCTTTCTTGCCTATTTCACCCAGATAATCAAGGGAAAGTCATAATATGTGATTTTTACCTAAATTTCGGGACCTGGACAAAATCGAAAATTTTGCTGGATAGGGTTTTTCCAGCAACGAGTCTCTCTTTCATTTACGTTTTGTATATTGTTCCATAAATGCCAGATATCTTGCAACAAAGCTGCCCATGTTTTAGATCATCCGATTGTAGGTCTTTTGGTTCAACCCTTTTATTCTTTCTTGCCTATTTCACCCAGATAATCAAGGGAAAGCCATAATATGTGATTTTTACCTAACTTTCGGGACCTGGACAAAATCGAAAATTTTGCTGGATAGGGTTTTTCCAGCAACGAGTCTCTCTTTCATTTACGTTTTGTACATTGTTCCCTAAATGCCAGATATCTTGCAACAAAGTTGCCCATGTTTTAGATCATCCGATTGTAGGTCTTTCGGTTCAACCCTTTTATTCTTTCTTGCTTATTTCACCCAGATAAGCAAGGGAAAGTCATAATATGTGATTTTTACCTAAATTTCGGGACCTGGACAAGATCGAAAATTTTGCAGGATGGGGTTTTTCCAGCAACGAGTCTCTCTTTCATTTACGTTTTGTACATTGTTCCATAAATGCCAGATATCTTGCAACAAAGTTGCCCATGTTTTAGATCATCCGATTGTAGGTCTTTTGGTTCAACCCTTTTATTCTTTCTTGCCTATTTCACCCAGATAATCAAGGGAAAGTCATAATATGTGATTTTTACCTAAATTTCGGGACCTGGACAAAATCGAAAATTTTGCTGGATAGGGTTTTTCCAGCAACGAGTCTCTCTTTCATTTACGTTTTGTATATTGTTCCATAAATGCCAGATATCTTGCAACAAAGTTGCCCATGTTTTAGATCATCCGATTGTAGGTCTTTTGGTTCAACCCTTTTATTCTTTCTTGCCTATTTCACCCAGATAATCAAGGGAAAGTCATAATATGTGATTATTACCTAAATTTCGGGACCTGGACAAAATCGAAAATTTTGCTGGATGGGGTTTTTCCAGCAACGAGTCTCTCTTTCATTTACGTTTTGTACATTGTTCCATAAATGCCAGATATCTTGCAACAAAGTTGCCCATGTTTTAGATCATCCGATCGTCGGTCTTTTAGTTCAACCCTTTTATTCCTTCTTGCCTATTTCACCCAGATAATCAAGGGAAAGTCATAATATGTGATTATTACCTAAATTTCGGGACCTGGACAAAATCGAAAATTTTGCTGGATGGAGTTTTTCCAGCAACGAGTCTCTCTTTCATTTACGTTTTGTACATTGTTCCATAAATGCCAGATATCTTGCAACAAAGTTGCCCATGTTTTAGATCATCCGATTGTAGGTCTTTAGGTTCAACCCTTTTATTCCTTCTTGCCTATTTCACCCAGATAAGCAAGGGAAAGCCGTAATATGTGATTTTTACCTAAATTTCGGGACCTGGACAAAATCGAAAATTTTGCTGGATAGGGTTTTTCCAGCAACGAGTCTTTCTTTCATTTACGTTTCGTACATTTTTCCTTAAATGCCAGATATCTTGCAACAAAGTTGCCCATGTTTTAGATCATCCGATCGTCGGTCTTTTGGTTCAACCCTTTTATTCCTTCTTGCCTATTTCACCCAGATAAGCAAGGGAAAGCCGTAATATGTGATTTTTACCTAACTTTCGGGACCTGGACAAAATCGAAAATTTTGCTGGATAGGGTTTTTCCAGCAACGAGTCTCTCTTTCATTTACGTTTTGTACATTGTTCCATAAATGCCAGATATCTTGCAACAAAGTTGCCCATGTTTTAGATCATCCGATTGTAGGTCTTTTAGTGCAACCCTTTTATTCCTTCTTGCCTATTTCACCCAGATAATCAAGGGAAAGCCATAATATGTGATTTTTACCTAACTTTCGGGACCTGGACAAAATCGAAAATTTTGCTGGATAGGGTTTTTCCAGCAACGAGTCTCTCTTTCATTTACGTTTTGTAGATTGTTCCATAAATGCCAGATATCTTGCAACAAAGTTGCCCATGTTTTAGATCATCCGATTGTAGGTCTTTCGGTTCAACCCTTTTATTCTTTCTTGCTTATTTCACCCAGATAAGCAAGCGAAAGCCGTAATATGTGATTTTTAACTGAATTTCAGTTCATTACTTTATCTACCTATCAATTCTAAGAACAACTTCTTAACAGAAATTAGACGAAGGAAAGCTCTCTCCAATCGCTGTTTCATTGGATTAATTGAGTGGTAATGCCCTATGCCAACAAAATTCTGTATTCTAGACCTTGAAGCATGAAAGCGGTTGAAGATATCCGTTTCAAGAGAAAAGTTCTTCGTGAAGTTCTTCGTAGGCTAGGATAAGTAGAGCGAAGTTTTTGAATCCCGCAGAGTTTTTGAATCCAACCCGGAAAGACAACGTAGTATAGAAATACTTCGGTTCAGGTGGCGCGCAGAACTAAAAGGAGGACCTCAACCGATTTACAGTTTGCAAGTGGAAGGAGTTAGCTACGGACTGTGCTAGCTTGTTCGTTGTGGCCCATGTCCATCTCGAACTGCAGCACTACCTACGTAAGTAGGTCAGCACCATTTTAAATTGCCTTCAATTAGATATTATTTAGGTTGTTAAAGCAACGGATTCATACATTATTTACATCAGAATTCAAACAATCGTAAATAAATAGAATCGGCTTACTACAATAATTACATTTCACTGTTTCCAATAAATCTTTCGTGATAAATTATTTGCCGCCATGGTGACAATTGTTCTAATGCCACTTTAATACACCGAATTTAGGCAGACGTGTTTAGAAAGGATTAAGATGGAATCCACAAAATTAATTGGAATTTTAACCGTAGGCTCAATGTTTCCGATGAATACATTCGAAGTTTACATTGGCTCATTTGATTACAACAATTTGTTTAAGAATTTTACTCGGTTACACCATTACTAAAATGTTTTAATGAAATAAGTAAACAGATACTTTTTACGAAAGTTTTTCAGTACCTCTAAGAAATTCATCAAAAAATTGGCATTACTTAGGAGAATTAAAAATTCACAGTTCGATGGAAGATATCTTCTGTAACTTCATTACGTGTACTTCATCACCATACATGTAGATACTTCATTTCTTTGCGGTTTTAATTTATTTAAAAGTTTGGCCTTTGTCTTTAGCTGAAGACTGTTGCTGAAATTCCTCAGAAAACTCTTAGTTAATCAGCAGAGTATTGCATACATACAACACAAGACCTAGGGCAACCCCAATTTTATAGCCACTGCAGTGGCTTCTATGTATGTGTTCACATTTTACTGTAAAAGTTTTTAATCAGTTTCCTCATGTTAATCAGTCGGCTATGAGTATATGTAGTTGGATTTTCCAACTAAAAATGAATAAGTTAGTTAAGGCATGGACGAATCACGGACCCAAAGGCCAGTAAGAAGGTATCCTTGCCATATCCAATGACAAAGTTTCCAAATGGATTCGACAAAGTTTATACTCTTTCTCCTCTTGTTCACCCTCTCTTGTGGTAGATTTATTATTAATCATAATAACGATGTTACTGACTGCTGCAGTAGTAGGTGTTGTACAGATTTTGTGGCTTGGAAAATCATGAAATTACAGAGCGTGCAAACCAACTTCCGGTAGCCATAGTGATGATGATTCTTTTTACCTCGATTTTACTCTGCACAGCTGGTGTAGAAGTTAAATTTGTTTGCATGACACAGATTCTAACCGGAGTGCATAATGGATTACTGGCATTCCTTACAGGAGGTGGATTGAACCAACTTTGGCATAAATTATGAATCGAATATGCTAGAGATTGGGTGATATTATAAATGCAACCGCAGGTAGGTGCTGTTTTTGGTGAACGTGCAACATCTGAAATGTTGACAAACCATCAATAATTCTCTCACGAACATCAGATGACCAAGATGTGTGTGATTCGATGCATAGAATAATAATTATTACTGCAACGTGTGTTGATTTAGTTGTATTCCGTATGCGAACTTGGGAGACCTGATGTCGAGATACATTTATCTTAACGAAGGTTGGTGCGTAAGAAACTTTTTTTTTGAACAACTTTTAATTAACTTTAAGATGACTCTTAAAATTAGCCACTGGCTATGTTTAAACTTTGCAAGTTATAATTTATTGCAAAAACAAGCAAATTAGACATTTATTATATTGATTGAAACCACAAGCAGAAACAGCAAGTAGATATTAGGACGTGATTTTGTTATCAAAGATAGACTTAGAGGGATGACGATCTGCATCAAAATTAAATTTCTTAAAATAAGCCTCACTTGCACTCAAGCCCACACAGCGGAGAAAGGTGATGCCACCATGATGTTAAGATCGCCCTAAGAGATTGAAATCCGAGGATCGGAAAGCACAATTTTGGTAGGACCATGGGAAGACATCGCATGTGCATACGTTAGGAAACGAAATCGTAGATAAAATTCCTACATCTCAGCACCCAGAAGGCAACATGGAATTCACCAAATCAAATAATTACCAATTAAATTTTTCACGTTGGTGTTGATCGACTTCTCTAGAGTATTGAATGATCGAACGTTAAGATAAGTGTACATGACACCACTATTTGTAATTTCAATAACAATGGGCTGCAATCGCATCGCTGAAGCTTATGTCGATCGATTTTCGCTAGAGCTGTTGAGAAATCCCTTGCACCAACAAACGGCAGAACTGCCAGCAAATTATTGAAAATATAGAGATTGATGTCTACTTTTAAAGGGCACTAAAAATAAAAAGGACGAGTGCTTCTCGTCAGCTCTATAAGGATAAAAGGAGAGACGAAAAGCACGTCCTCAGTAGAAAGAAAAAAAAAATTATGAGAAATGTGAAATGCGACAGCAGGACAGAGATCCCTTTATTTTTATAATAGGATGAGGAAGGAAACCAGAGATACTCAAACTGGATACTGGAAGGACAAGATTGGAAATGCTATGCTGGAGAAGCATTCAGTGCTGAATATAAAATAAAAGGCTATTAATGCAAACTGTTAAAGGTCGACAAAAACCATAATCCCACTATCAGGCAGTCTAATAGTCCCTACCTAGAGGACAACTAGAACCACCGACTCTGAATGAAATTGAAGCAGCCATAGTTAGCAGTAGGACCTGAACTGTACCAGAAAATAATTTTGAAGGATAAATGTACTCATCTGTAATACAAGTTCTGATGCAAGCATACCCAATGATCAAAACCTGACCACAATCTGCCACCACAAGGAGATTGCGTTATAAATTTTACTATAACAAGCTCGAAGTGTTTTTCATGTAACCGCACACAGTGCGTGCAACTTCCATATCTCGTCAAGTGTTTTTTCTATATATTTTCTCTCATTTGCAACTGAATCCATAGAAGATTCTCTGTCTTACCTTAATTTCAGTTGGAATCTTGAGGTTACGGATGTGGTGTACGGTCCATTATTTTGAAGTGCAACATCGTAATTTTGCGATTAATACTTCCACAAACCGCTGGCACAACCACCAACTAAATCCTTGATTTAGTTTCTTAATTGCTTTACGTTGAAAGGTCTTTAATATTACAGGTCTTGACGCCGTGCCATAATTTGCGGCATATGCATGGTTATGATAATTGTATGGATGGAGTGCTAAACGGTTTGCCTGTCCGCTCAAGAGCTTTAAATGCTGCATGACAGGAAGACATGCATTACTTTTCTAATGTTTATTTAAATTTATTGTTTAGGTTAGTTGGCTATTCTCTATAATAGGGAAATTTTGTTTAGTCTAGACCAGAATACAGGCTTCTCGAAGTAGGCATTTGCCCTGGAAGATGCTTTTCCAGGATGTAGCAGAACTTTTTTTTTAAGTTAAGTAGGGTGAAGAGCTTTTAAGTAACCGCAATGAGTACTACGACCTCATATGCGAATTGATAGTTGTTTAAAGCGTGTTCTATATGAATATCGATCATTTTTTCCATTAGCCTTAGGGTCACTTAGGTGAGACGGACAGACTTGAAAGAACCTTTGGGTCTTAGGGCGATCTGTTGCGAGCTTAAGGTAAAAACAATACTTTTATCATTTCTCTGTGAGTACTCCTTTTCCATTCTGGAGTAGTACATAGGTCCTAAGGTTCACACAAGGACAACTAAAAAGAAAGTGTGTCGAGCTACACTTAAAGTAAGCATATGGCAATATCGAACTCATTTCTCGTAAAACCTAATTCTGATACCTTTAAACAGTAATGGATTCTTTGCGTTTTTATCTAGGTCGTGAAATGGTTTTCCTTTGAAGTGATGACTGCATAAAACTCTATACATCTCGTGGTATGGAATGTCCTCCACTTTATGTAATTTTTGTATAGTAAGATATTCATGCACCCAAATACATTTTGATTGAATCAATACCTACGGAACTGAGTCTACACAGTTCATAGGATCAGGTAGTCGGAATTTTAAGACAAAAACATTCTTCAAATATGATGGCTTAATATCTATGAAAAGAAAATTTAAAGTACAGACATATGTATACATATACATATGTGTATTGCATTTTACTTATATTCCAAAAAAACAAATTAATTGAAATGAAAACCACCACTTTGAATCAACACCTACTACATATAGACCTTATTTAATTAGAATTCACTTTAATTTCAATCTCGTACAGACAAAATCAATCAACTCTACCCTTAATCAACAAACAAGTAATAAGAAACTTTCAAGTTATGTTTCTTATACATGCCTATTATCACGCAATACCGTACCAATTAAATTGATTATAATCTAAAAGCTATTCAAGAATATAATCTGTGAAAACTTCCTGATGAAACTCTTACCCGTATAAAGGACATACCACCCACGAAACGTTACCAGGCCTTTCAGACTCTTCGGAACTAACTTTTCGCAGTTTGTCTTATCAATTTGATTTAATAACGCATCATATTGTGTGGCTAATACGATTACCACAAGGTAATTGATTAAGTTTTCAAAACTTTCTACAAACATCCCTACGAATGTCCGGCTAGAAATGAGATAAGCAACGTAAAAGTCCCAAAGAAGGATGGCAATTTGATGAGACCGATTAGGTGTATATACATACGTACATATAGTATACCAGTATATAGGTATATGTATGCGGATGGATTGCTCAAATATTTTCTTACCTCTATATTTGAAATTCTTGTTGTGCTATCGTAAGATGGTGAATGTAAATATGTACCTGTACAGATATAGAATTGAGCTTATTTCTGGAAGCGTGTTGCTATTTCCCCCTGATGCATGGATGATATTACTTTCTTCTGTACAATACAGTGAGGATGGTCTTTTCGAGTGCAGCTAAGTAAACTACAAAGTTGTCCCATACAAAGTTTGTTTCATGTCTACTTGGAAATAACCAAAAACCAAATATTAATCCTTGATCAAAGAAATTAGGCAACCGACTTAGGAAAACAACTGAATTTTGGCAAGATGTAGAAGGTGGTGTCTGTTGCCAAAAATGATACAGCATATACGAGTATGTATGAGTATTTTTATTTTTGCTTCTTTTTCATGAATTAGGTCAATTATTAGGTCTAAAGAACAACCTCTCGGAGAACTGTGACGAGAAAACTCTTATAATGAACCGATTGGGGTTCGTTAGTGTAGATGCACCTACTCATCACTGAGGAAAAGGATTCCACTTTTAACCTCTTTGGAAGTGGATTCCATTGAAGAACCCTTAATAAATTATACACTCCCGTATGTGTAACTTGTAGAACTCTGTTTTTTTTTCCCCAGTCAGACGTTCATACTTCAGTCTAATTACACCGCATCTTTGTTAATAATTCAAAACTTTCTTAAGTAAATATCAACGGGGTAACTAAGCCACCGTATGTACGCATTCATTTCATTGAATATGAAAACTTAATTGGAATCATATTCCAATGAAAACAAACATATGTATCCATCTTTGGAAAAGCCCCAGAAGCATTTAACAAAAGAAAAGCGCCAGCAAACAGAAACCAATTTCAACAAATTAATTTAATTCCAATGCTCTTTCGTTTAAGTTGCCTTTTCGGTTCGGTTTTCACTTTTCGTCAAAAGAAGTGAATGGAAAATAAACAGAAGCGGAAAGAAGAGGAAATTCGCATCAATAATAGATTTGTGTAGCCTTCTTGTAGATTTATCCTTTGTGAGCAGTTTTATTTTTTTTTTTTTTTACATATCCTCTCATCGATGTGGAATTCAATTAGGTTACTCAAGAGAGAGAAGAAGTGCCATTAAAAGGAGAAGAAAAAAAAATGATTTGCTAGAGTCTTAGATTTTATGCCGCATTAGAGCGGCTCCTATGAGAAACGGGCAATTTATCTTCTAAATTAGCGGAGCAATCATATAAAGTGGCATTGGTTAAGATACGCTAGGGATTTAAAAAAAAAAAATCTCCGCAATCAGCTTAAAATGTTGAAGTGGAGCCTAGTTTAATTTATTTTCAAATTTTTCCTACAATTCTGCACTTTTATTGTTGATGCAATAAAAGGAACCGGGGAAATTGGATTCGTTCAGGGTTGTAGGTACATTAGGGAGCAATTGCTATTGGTAGCATAAAGTCGGAAAATAACTTTATTTCATGGGATATGCTCGTTCTATTATTATTGAAATAAATGTTTGTTTTAAAAACCTATCTAAATTAAGTGCAGTTTTGTATCTAAATAAATAGTATAGCAATTGATCAAACAAGCACTCTAGTTTTATATAAATTGGTTCAAGTTTCAACAACGTAATATGATTCTTAATTAAGTGCCGCTTATGAATATGTAGGTGGATAGCTAACATTATAACTTCACATTATTACAAGAACCACCCGGTTTTACTCGTATATTTTCAAAGTGCATATTAGATAACCACTACTTAATAGATCCAAATAAAACACCCGGTTAATTTCCCTATTCCTATTCTTTTGATTGATTGGTCATCACCCTGAGGATCCTAAACTCAACAAATTTATTACACTGGTGATATGACAGAACCCTTCGTAAAGGTTTTCTTGTCTTCGGTGCGAATGTTGTAGGAGTTGGTGGTCACAGTATTTCCTTGACCAATGAAAATAATCCTACTTCAAGTTCAAAACATGATGATTTGTTTGAAGAGATCATTCGGGTTATAATTCCTCCACAAAGAGAAACCTTCTACTGGTATCTCCTATTTAGCGCCTTTCGAAGATTTAGTACCAGTTTCCAACGATCTGCCTAAAAAAAATTCTCCAGAGTAAATCAATCAGCCATAAAAAAGAAGGAACAATGTTAGTACGCGTAGCTAAAGTTGCCGACTATGCTCTCATAGTTACATCAAACCTCAGGCTCAAGGTGTAAGCAATAACCTTACGCTTATGTTTATATAGCGAATCTCTTAGTCGCATCACAAAAAATATCAGAAACTGCAGGCGGAAGTGGTAAGGAACTTACTAACTCAATTTTGTGATATTTTCTCTGCAGGCTCTGACGATTTGGGAAGAACTGAGATAGTTGAACATAAAATCGATGTCGATTCTGCGAAACCAATCAAACAACTACCACACCGCTTGCTATTACCCAAGAGGAATCGAGAGCGATTGTCCACGATGCACTAAGGAGGGATATAATTAAACCATCGTCAAGTCCGTGCCATTCAATTGTGCGTCGACTATTTCAAATTAAACGACGTCACAGTTAAAGATTCGTTTCCTTTACCCCGATTTGACGACACCTTGGACGCTGTTGCTGGATCTATGTATTTGATTCAGCCCAGTAGACTGTCAGTCTGGTTATTGACAGGGGGAAATGCAGCCCAGTGATCGCGCAAAAATGGCATTTGTGACACGAGATGGCTTGTGGTAGTTTAAAGTAATAAATTTCGGACTAACCAGTACACCAACTACGTTCGAGCGTCTAATGTCGTTATATAGATATAACGTTTTGTTACTTACTTACTTAGGTGGCGCTACAGTTCGGGGTGAACCTGGGCCTCAACTAACAAGCCTCTCCAGTTAACTCGGTCCTTAGCTCGGTCCTTAGCTAACGTTTTGTTAGTCTAAGGAATATGATACAGCTTTCCATTCATTGAAAACTTGTTTGATGATACCTCCAATTTTGAGACGTGTACGTGTTTTTATGACGAATGCAAGAATCGTATGTCCATGTCATTTCGTCAAAGCACTTACAGAAACATAAAATAATTTTAGGCAAGCGCCTATCTTCCCCTTGGAACGACTGGGAATGTCAGTCTGAAGTCACTAGCAAGCAGTACAGTGAGCCTAGTGTTACTTCACAAATCCTTAAGTGTCTAATCCAGTGCTTCGATTACTCTTTTGTGTAACATAGTGCACTCATAGCTTTTATTCTAGAAAAATCAGACTCATATTGCTTTACTAGGACATATTGCAAAGATTACTGAATGATCCAGTCTTGGCACCCTACAACAGTGTTGCAGATACTCCAGATGAAGTGACACCAAAGGCCATTTTTCGGCGCTCTAGCTAAGAACAGGCTAGTTCTTTCCCATCCTTGCCTGGAGCTCAAAAAAGAAAATATAACCATCTGTTAATTTAAAGCTTTCAATGATTTCATCACAATCTTTGGGTCTATTTGGAATTGCAAATTTTGCAAAACAAAAGCAAAACATTTTTATATTTGTGTAATTTAAATTCTTAAGCAATATCAAGTGTTTGTTGTAGACTACATCTATAGTCTGTCGGTCATCTCGTCCCAATTGGATGCCACAATTGGCATACAACCAGGTTAATAGCGAACATATTCCGTAATTTATGTGGTAATTCAGAAATAGAAAATCCTTTCAGTGTCTGATCCATATGTCTATCGTTTTTCAATAGTCACAGACCCTACAAGTTGAGTGGAACGTAAGATGAACGTCTAACATCCGATGATTTACGTCGGATATAATAGATAGAGTGACTGACAGAGCTGAGAAAACAGACTGTAGAGAAGGTGATGGGTTAAAAAATCAGTGTCGGAATGGGATATGCGGTAAGTGTGCCAGAGCTGGTTTCTATTATTACGAAGTGAGGTTCTTTATTATACAAATGACAGACAGTTGAAGACTTCGATATAAAAGTATGCAAGAGCATTGTCAACCAGAGTCATCCTTTTCAGAAGTGGCGTTAGTGGTTGTAAAGAAAGATTGACCATTTTTAAGTATTTTTTAAAAGATCTAGAATAGAGACGAGATTGCATAGACAAAATGACTCTGCGGCCAAGCCAGCTATTGTCTCTATCCAGACCATCGTCACGATGTAAATTAAAGTCTTTTGTGAATAATTCACCATTTTTAGACGTAATATTGGTCTCAAGAGAGTCAAAATTGACGTAAAGCAGAATTTGGGTGTTCACATGTACAGTAGAGGTGTTAGTATGCAACAGTATTACATTTTGGTAGTAAAGGGAAAAACACTTAGGAATGATCTTAAGAGATTTGCTAGGAGCACGTACCACACCTGACATAGTTTTTAGACTGCTAAAATACTCTTAAGACCAGTAAAGAGAAACTTGGTCCTCCTCTGAATTATACTGTGCAATAAGAACAAAAAAAAATTGTTGGAAGGAAAATCATTTTTGACCTGATTACAGTCTGAGTAGATACACGTATGTACATACATATGCATGTACTAGGTTCAATTGCCACGTTAATAGACATCTCCATTAGTCTGACATAGAATTATATTTGCAGAAAAATTCGTTTAAAAAAATCAGAGCAGGGCATATAACGTTTAAAAGCAAATATACTACCTACAGAACAGTGGCATTCATGCATACATATGAGTATGTTCATATCCAATAAAGATTTAAATGTCATAGAGTTTCCTTCTTTTTATTTGGATTTTCTCCTTACACCACAAGTTGTACGCATCAAGGCTCCGCTAAGGAATCCCCTGTTTGAATAACAAAATAGCGTATTGCCTCATTTCAGGACCAAACATATGTCGGTCCTAAAACGTATGTGTATGTGGTGTTAATGCTACAACAAGCTCATCGCAGCATCATTCAGCATGGCTCAATGAATATTAAACAGCCCATATACTGCGCCATTCTCGAGACCACCACCATCTTCCTGGGGATATACAAAATCGCCTGAATGTGTAAATAAAAACATTCTTAAAGTCAATTCCACTCAATGGCTTCAGACAATGGGCAAATAAAATAATAAAGCACACACAATACGGCACATCTTGGCACCTGACGCCATCAAACAAGCATACTACCCTCTGCGCGACGTAATGCTTCTTATCTTATCTCCTCCAGATAAACAAGGTGTGTTGCCCTTAAAACCACTATAATCTCTCGGCGAGAAATTCGTTCACATCTGTGTGGTCGCAAATATAATTTCATTCTTTTCCTCCTTGTCCTTCTGTCCTCGGCTCGGCAATCCCGTCACCGTCGAGTGTCCCTTAAAACATCTTGTGCCGTGCCCTTCTCGCATAGCCGAGTTATTAAGTTAATTCTTTAATGAAACGGAAGGAAGAGCACGATTTTCTCAGCAATTATTGTTATTGTTCGGGTGGAAGAGGAATAAAGCAAAAGCAAAAAAATGCAAAGAAAAAAATGTAAAGAAAATGAAAACAACTCGCGTACTTAATGGGCATAAGGATATCCTCACCGTAGGTATGTACTCAAGTTATTATTGAGGTAAGTAAGGCAACACGCAACATGTTGCGAAACATTCCCTTTGGATGCGCATGCCAATGGCTTCCACAATTCATCGAGGACTACCCCTAATGATATTTCATCAAGCGTTTGCTTCGAATTTCATCGATTTGATAACACAAACTTGTCAGTCCTTTTCGAGTATCCAATTCGATCGGTATTGTGTCCCGGTAAGATGCAATTCTAAGTCAAACGCTCTTCTCGGGATATCGGGAAATCTTCGTCATCGTATTATTTCGCACGGGAGGAGGTTATTTTTAATTTTTTAGCGATTCCATCATAAGCATCGTTATCTGGTTTTTTTTTGTCGTCGTTTCGGTCGTTTTTCGATTACATGTCGTTCCCCCTATGGGGGATGTAACAGAATTCATGATGACGCTGGAGCTTCGGGAATGATTATGGTATAGCAATGTGACATGGGAAAATTTGCGAAACTTTTTTCTCAAGGTTTCGCATTTTGTGTTCAAAATGGGTGCATAATAAAAGGAAATGGAAAAGTGATGAAAAAGTGAGGGGAGAAGCATTTTTTTTTCATTGCCCTGTCCCAAATGGAAGATCAACAAAATATTTTTTTTTTCTCTCATTTTTTATTTTTCTTTTGCAAAACAAATTTTTTAAGTGAAACAAAATCCTAACCCACTTGTTAGGGGTTGAGGAATAAATGGAGTAAAATTGTGTTCGTTCGTCGTTAGATGATGAGAGGGTTTGAAAGTGCAATCCAATACATACACTCTTCATCTCGATTCAAGTAGTTGTCGTTACGCTCCTTTAAATTTTATTTCTAGTGGCAAAGCTAAAAGTTACACAAAAAAGAAAGAAAAAAAAAGGAAAAGAGTCATTATACGTCAGTCGATCAGTGAATGTAAACAATTTGTAAAGGCGGCTCGAGTGGTTTGCGGTAATTGAGTGTTCAATTCTATGATAAATTGTGATAGAGGATTTTTTTCCCTGTTGTTGTTGTGTTTTTGAAAATTACACCCTATTAAATGGTTTTCACGCTCATGGTCGCAGATAGCAGATAAAATTGGATGATTTATGAAGTTGCTACTGTCAGTGGTTATTCGAATCGAGGTAATTTTTCAACATCATTTTTGGGATTTTGATTTTTCATACTAAACTCGTATATACATATCATGTGTGTTTTTGGATGAGTGTAATTGATGGAATGCAAATATACTTGCTTGTATACACAAGTTTTTGTATAAAATAAAGTGATTGTCAACAAAAATGAGTGCTACTGAAACTGTGTTCCCGGAGCGTTAAGTAGGCAAATGTTTGCTCAAAAAAAAAAAATATTACGTATTCGCCACCGTTTTGGAAATTAGTTTGAAAAGTGTTTCCCTCTCTGTCTCACACACACACTCAGTGTAGTGCTTAGTTTCTACCATATATTACATGTATGGAAAAATAATAATTTTCTATGGAATAGACATTTGGATAACCAATTGAACCGAGCTTTTCTGTTGAATAAAGTACGTGGAAGTTAACCTCTGAATATGTGGACTAAATTTTGTAGAAATGTTGATGCTTATTCAGATTTTGTTTACATTTACAAATAATCATCTAAGTTAATGAAGATGGCTTTGAATAAATGGAATTTTTTTTTATTTTATTTTAAATGTATGTAAAGGGTGGGCTATCTGCTAATTTATTTATGAAAACTGGTTACTTTATTGAAAAGAGAGCACCTTTCCAATTTTACAGTATATTTTCGATGTTTAGGGTCTCCATTTCACAAATACATACATATGTAGGTCGATTAATATCGCACTTAAGTAAGTGCTCGAATTTTTGGATTGTTACATACACATTTACGTTAATTACACAATAATTTACCATCTATTCGTGGCATTGCACTTATTGTTCTTTGGTTCGAACTTTCGGTTTGGGTTGGGTGGTTGTCCCCTCTTAGCAGGGACCGACTTAGACCAAAAGGAAATTCCATTTTGATACCACTTTGGAAAAAACGGTTTATCAGCACCGGAGAACTACATGGCATCTTCCCAGATGGGACAAGAGGCAGCGCAACCAGTTGCCAAAGAGGTATGGTTGGCTGTTTAGTCATTAATCCAGTTTGACCCGGTGACAGAGATTTTTATTTTGCCTAAGTCTAGTCTAGTCTAGCTAGATCGTTGAGATCTTAGAAGAAGTACTCACCTATGGCTTTCCTTCTCAAGACCGATAGAGCAGCACAAATACACAAAAGATGTGACATGGTTTCCTCCTCTGCCTCGCCTCTACAGCTTCTACAAAAATCGTTGAAGAGAACACCAAGTCTTCTGGCATGTCTACCTACCAGAGAATGCCCTATGAGGGCGCCAACTATCATTTTAAGATTTATCCTATTGTCTACTGGTTTTCCTACAATTCAGTTCTGGCCAAATTTGTTTAGAAGAGGGACATCTGCTGATATTGTTCCACCTTTGCCATTTTAATGGCTGCGGTGTTTAATTGGAATTTTATCAATTTCATAGGTGCTGACGGTTCCCCTCTATTATCAGGGAGGTCCCAGTCTGAACCCACCTTACTTAATGTCTAATTTTTTGCAAAACTGTCATCTAAACATCAACCACAGCTAGAAGCTTTCAGCAAGATCAACTACAGATGACAGATCTGCTCTAAACTGGATCAGAAACGTAGTGCCATCACAGATTAGCTATGTAATCAGCTATGTTCTCACGCGACACTATCTGATAAACCAACTTAGACACTTGGCCTCTTTTTAATTGATTTTTGCAAGAGTTGCACGAAGAGGACTAAGAAACCATCTTTCTCCTATGGACCTGTCCTCCGGCACTATCTCAAAAAAGTCTATTCCATTTAGGGGCTCTATACTTTAATTATCTCAGCTAACTGGCGTCCTTAATTTTTATGACTATCCTTCGCTTTATAAGAAGATCGGGTTGGTTTTATTAGTCGATTATGAAACTCAATATATTTGTGTGTTTTCTTGGATCAATATTTAAACCCCGAGTAGATTACGAGTAGAAGCAGTTAGAAGCACGGACGTATATGAGTCTACTTGGATGTTGATACTGAGCATTTTTAACTTTCCTTATTGGAATCTGACTCAGTTACATCTCTATATTGAAAATGACTCATGAAATTATCATACTCTACGAATTTGGAAAAAATATCAAGCTAGCAAGTTACGATTTCCGTCCAGCCCAACTATATTTTTTTGAGTGATGGGTACTATGCCCTATATTATATATAAACACTATGACCCCATAGAGATCTTTAGTGTTATTCCTTTAAAGATGTTTTATGGTTTTGCCTAATAGCTGAAAACGAGTTCATGAAGGAAGGTTTCAATTGTTTGACCTGGGAAGGAGGTGACGTCAGAAGGCAAGTTTAAGTTTTTATAGAAGTGTTTGAGTCAAGTTCGAGCAATGATGGGACATTCACATAAAATATGCTCGGCAGTTCCAGTGCCCTGAAGACGTATTCGTCACGTATTTGAGTGACCAGTTAGGAAGTCCATCAGGATTTAAGCGTTATATTTGGTCACTGCTAGAATCTGCCTCGCTTTTTTTAAGTTATTTTTTTGTTTTGGTTCCATTTAGTAGGTTGCATTTAACAGGTAGACCATAGACGGATTCAGAGCCAATAAACGGAGACTGGCAAGTTCGTCAGTAGTCTCATCGAGCCTCTGTATGCAAGCCCCTAAAGTAGAGTGAGTTACCATCTATGGAGTAAAATTGAGGCACCCTCTGCCATTGTAATATACCGATTATTATTATTCCCTAAACTTTTTTTCTCTTTGACTTTGAGGTGATTATTTACATAATATGTATGTACATATCTTGGTGTTATGACATGCATGCAACATTTCCAAGAAATAAAAATATCTCCCTTTATTCAACTTAATATGCTTTAATATTTGGCAAGTGTCGTACTTTGTTTACCTATCCTCATTAATGACAATCCTAGAGTTATGCTATGGACCAGAATCTCATTCCATCTTCCTGCCATTAATCAAGCATGATTAGCCAATGAAATTAAAGTAAAATCACGTTGGCATTGTACTTTCAAATAAGTCAAAACAAAATCGAATACTTATAATTAAATTCTGAAAATGCGCAATGTGGCACATGAGTTTTTTTTCATAGATACTGACAGATTCACATGCAAAAATGTGTAGCCAATTTATTGTTTCTATCATGAAGTTAATTGAAAAGGCACTAGAAATAATATCTCGATGACATTTAATTAGCTTTAATATGAACAAATATGTAGCTCAATAGTTCAGTGCAGTGATTATGTAACCAACGATAAGCAGTAGTAGTTTCGCATGAACATTTTTTTCAAATAATTTATTCCACACTATATTATTTTAAAACAATTTTTTCCGATAAAAAAATTCAAGAAAAAAAAGAATACATCCTACAATTTATATGAATATATTAAATCAATTTCACATTCCACTCGAGAGATACATAAATTTTTCACATCGTATTCAATTAATTAATTTTTTTATAATTAAATTCTTTTTTTTTAAATCAAATATTTCAAGCGCACAAACTAATAATGACATTAAAAATAAATAAATATTTCCTCATAATTCCATTAAATTAATAAAGCAACCAAAACGATGTTCAAAACTCCCATGGCAATTGTGTGCTTTAAAATCATAATGTATGTGTACATCTGTCCAGAGCAGAAATATATTTAATTAAACATTTTACAATATGAATACAGAAACAAATTAATAATTAATTTCGAATCCCTCCGCAGTCAAATGCCACAGTTCACTCGTATCGCACCTCATTAATCATTGACCATCGACAAAAACGATTTTTGAACATTTAATCCTTTTTGGTTTTTTTTTTTTTGTTTTTTTGCTAGCTTTTGCAACTTCAACGGGCCTCAGTCAACAGACAAATTCCATTAATAACGTTTAGAGAACCGTTTTTGCAACGTTCATATTCCTTTTGCAAACATCAATCGGCCTTCTACCAATTTTGGGGCGAACCAAAAATCAAATCCCGAATCGGGAACTGTACGATTGATTTATGACTGCCACAGATTTTTCCTATCGATATTTAGTGTTGGGTTGGCCTCAGGACCAAGGAAAAAAAAAAACGTACACACAAACAATCTGTTCAAAACTGAACGAAGGGAGTGAGCACCTAAAGCCACCCAAAGGGCAGAGTATCATACATCATTCGATGTAATGGTCGGCAAGTGCACAGGGCATGCATAGGGTGCGTTCTAAATGTTACGTAAGTGCAATTTTCATTCGATAACAAAGCAGCTATATAAGTGTATAATGAAGCCATTTTGGTTATATTAGGTGTTTATGTCATTAAAAAACTCGTAAAAGTTGAACATTTTCAAGTGGTGTGCCTGTAACAATTTTATGGGCGCAACTCATTGGAATTTAATTTTTCTTTGAAATTAACTCATAAAATGTCTGGAGCAATTAGAATTGATAAAGTACCAGGCTAACAAAAACATGAACTCAAATGAAACCTCCTATAGCAGTTCGAACCAAGGAATGGTCATGAAACTGAAGCCAGTAAAGCACTTTTTGTGGCAGGTCTTAGGAATTTTGGAATCCTTGAAACTAATGAGCTACTTATTCAGAAAATATGTACAACCTTAAAAAAATCAAAGAATGTGAATGTGTGAAGTACAATATTCTCAACGACTATACGTTGGATTCACTACTATTTGAAGTCAGGTTTTAAGTTAAAGTTTTTACATGTATCATATTTCCCTTGCATAGTTTAATTGTTTGCAGAATGATTCTAAGTTACACAATCAAACGCCATTCAATAAATATAGGAATTTGTTTAGAAGTGTTGCGTATATTTACATTAAAGGCTCCAACCGAACTTATTTACGTTACACAGACCGACTTGTAATTTTGACCACAGACAACCAAAAGACAAGACTGAAAGATCAGTCTCAGCGATCTTACAAAATCCCACTAAAAAAATTCACAAAATGTTATTTTAAACGATATTGTTGGTTAATTTACGTCGGATCTTTGCTGGGCAACGCCATCTAAAAATTGTTGCTACAATAAATCAATTTTTTCCTTCATAGTGGGACATGTCGTCCAGTACTCCTGGGGCCATATATCATAAAGGTTCATACCAGAAAGAAATAAATACCCAATAACTTCGCCTGTTTATACACCGGTATGCATCGCGAAATTGTCATTGTCTTCAGAGTTCCGCAATATATGACATCTCAATGTTTCCAGGTAATTGCAGATCGATATAGATTATATCGCCAAGTACTCGAGACGTAAGACTAAATGATTTAATCTGTGTTTGACGGGTTCAATTCAGTTGAGGTAGATAACTTTCTCTCGAAGTTATTCTTCGTATTTTTGGTAAGATGTAGTTCTCAGAATTGATAGCAGACCCAAGATAAACAAAGTTCTTTACTGCCTCAACGTTATACCTGTCTATTGTGACGTTCTGTCCAATTCTTCGATGTTGTGTGTCTCTTCTTGTTGATAGAATATACTTGGTTTTTCCATATAATAATAGCGAATGCACCAAAAACAGCCCCTGTGTTCTGCCAGTTATATCAATATCGTCGGCATACGCTAGTAGTTGCACAGACTTTAACAAAATTATGCCTTGATCTTGACTTTTAACCATTGAGAGCAATATTTACAATCACATTTTAAAGCTCAAGGAGATTAAAAAGCAAATACTTTTCTTGATCTCCACGAGTCGAGTATAGATGTCGTGATTTATCTACCAAAAACACTCGCAAACAAGCATGTTACATGAGCCGCTCAAAACAGCACATCCGTTCTTTTTCAATCACTATCTCTACCTACCTACTGGTATTTGGATTGAGCATGCAAATCACACATGGCGGTGTGGCATTTTTTACACACGAATTAAGGAATTCCCAAACAAGTTTCGTTGTCATCCCAACATTTCTTCTCTAGAAATGGCAAATTAATTAATTAATAAAATTAATAATTGAAAAGCTTCCTTTTTCAATATCAACAAAAGCACTGGTGACATCTCGTTGAGTTCCACCAATAAGTTTGACATTAAGAAAGTCAAATGCCAGTCCGACATCTGAATGCTTTTTTGACATCAAAGGTCTCGGTGAGATCATTGAGGGAGCCGTGGGCTTTCTCTATCCTTATTCTACACAGATGGACGAGTTTGACAAGAATTCCAGGGTTCTGTATAGCTCGTCTCTATCATCGTGGAACCCGTCGGGGGAATGATTCACTAAAAATTAAAAATTTGCATCGTGCAAATCGCTGTATCCTAAAAAATGCACATATTGAATCTCCCCAAACATTTGACATCCGCAACTATTTCAATGGCGGATTTGGTTGTTACGTTATAGTTTTCAGATGAATTACCCCAAAAAAGAAAGGATAATTTAAAATACTGACGGAGGACAGTTGAGAATATAGGGAGAATCTACAAAAAAATATAATACGTTGTTTTTTGTACATAGTTCTAGTAAGATTTATTGTCCTAAATATAGGTAAATGATTACTTTAAAAACTAATTTTTCCCACAAAACATTAGAACGCTGATTTTGAGCAGCACACAGGCTCTTTTCACATATCTATGGTGAACTCCTGTTCTGTTACCAAAATCATATGTGAACCAATTTGGTGTGCGCTAAAATTAAGGTTATTCCTTAATATTCCTTAGATTATATGTAGATTCAAATTGCCTCATGAGATAATTTCTTTAGAAATTCAGAAGTCCTCGGACATTATTCTTAACTCGCTAACAGCTATCTTATCATTTCATGAAGAGAAGAGAGAAGTAATGATGCTCTTTCTATTTTTTCAGTACTATTTATTTATTTATTCCTTGTTCCCGTCACCAGAAATTAAAGTTTTTAATTATCACCACAGATTATCACTAATGACGAATACCTATCAAACAGCTGTCAAACAAGCACCTCCTAGTCAACAATACTCGTCAGTAGGAAAGTGTATCCGACAGGTACCTCGACAGCTGTGAGAGATTCGCGTAAATCGAATAAATGTAGGGAATTTTAGATCCATCGGGTTTCACGAGAGAAGTGCAAAAATGCTGTCATACGAAATGGGTGGTCAATGAAATGGGTATCGATTTAGTCTTCTTGAGTGTTCGCCAGGTTTTGTCGAAGTTTGAACATTTTATCGATTGTGGATTTTTTTACCCTGCAATCACACTAATAGGGAGGGTTTCAGCCATTCACTCAATATGGCAGACAATATCTTGTACTTTTGATTCAGAGAATCAATACATTTCTAATTGAGGAGATTTTCCTTCTTGTGGATCGGGCACATGAAGTTAAAATACTGTTTATCAAACATACACTCATCCGGTGAAATTTAGTTAAATTATCTAAAATGTGTAAATTTTGCTTCAAGTAAAGAAAGTCTCATATAGAATACTTCTATTTAGTTCATAACCTACAGTGTATACCCTGACTGGTTTGTCTGCAGGACTCCACAGAAATCTAGTTTATTGCGCATGAGATTTATATCTAACGATTAACTGCCAAATATGTGTATTCCATGGCCAACACAATCATTATCAGAATCACACTCTGCAACATGACATCCATTTTATTTCACTGCCGTTCATTTTTTATTTTTATTTTTAATTACATTTTTTCATATAACTGCTATTTTTGTAGTCCACAAAGTACCCACTACAAACGACCATGAAAAAAAGTTTTTTTGTTTCACTTAAAAACACTCTGGTCATTAGTCAGTAGGAAGGAAATCCTAAAAAAAAATTCGGATTATTGTGCATTTTTGGAAACGTTTGTTTTTTTTTGTTACAATCGTTCTCTCGTCGAACTTGTTGTTGAGTTATGTGTACCTACGGAAAAAAGGACTAACAAAAAATAAACACCAAAACTGCCGATTATATTCAATTGACTGAATGCAGCGACATTTCTGAAGTGAATGTTTCCATAGTAAAGTTAATGGAATGACGAGTTTTTTTTTTTTCGTTGTTCTCTTCCTTTTTTCAGTTTACATATATATATTTTTTTTAACGCAAACTGGATGCAATCAATTGTAAAACACTTGATTGCATTGTGCATGAGTGTGAAGCTGTATTTTTGTTTGAATGCGATGAATTTAACTCCTGTTAAGCTCAGAGAAGCATGTATGTATGTATGTAGGTTTCTGTAGAATTTATTTTTCCCTCTTTGGGTGAGTTCTGTATGTTTTTTTTTTTTAATTTAATTTTTGGAATGTATTATAGAAAAAAAATTATTTTATTTCGAACTGTTATTGATAATAATTTATATTTTACGTAGGTCTGTACTATACCTAAAGAATTTGCACTACCGATGACGATGTTATCTGTACTGAAAATATACACTAATTGGGCCATATTTGTATCTCTCATGTAAAATTAAGGAAAGAATTTGTAAAAAATTTACAAACAAAGTGCACAAAGATAAAAATATTTTATCCAGAGGCAGGAACGGAACCATCCGAAGCAATACTTGTCGATTCAGTACACGATTGCACACATTATCACGTAGTAAAAAAAAATGTACTTTGAACATTTAGACTGTATGTAATCAGAATGTTATTTTGAGTATAGCATTCAATTGAAGGCAGTTCCTTTAAGGTATTATTATCGGTGCAATTTAAATTTCTTTTAATAACTGGCCAGCCCGCTGAGCTTTCATCGATACTCTAGGACCCTCTAGCGTATTACTGCGTATTAATTACTCGCATTTTCGTGGAAAATAGTTAACATACAGCCATAATACAAAGGAACTACCCGGGGTGCTGGCATACGAATCCAACAAGCAGAAATGTATGTTTTCGTAATTGGCCCTTTATACAGCATTTCAATTACATGCGATCAATTCTTGTACACGTTCCATGTATGTATGCAAAACATAGACTCCCCCTTCATTTTATTTTTCTCATCTATTTATGAAAAAAAGCAAATAATGAAAATAAATTACACATATGCAATACCTTTCAAAGGATTCCAAAGAATCTCACAATTGTTATAAGGATTTCCATTATTTAATCAGAATTGACTTTTTCGCTTAATGTTACGTATTCAAGGGTGTCTCATACGCCTAATGCTACATATAACGTAATACGATTCAAAACAAATTACTTACTTAGCTGTAGCTTCGTCAGCTTAAGAAGAACATCTTATGTCTGTGATTTTAAAAAGGATTTTCCCCCTACTTATCAGCAAAAAAAGAAAATTCTTTACCACATAGCCTTTGGCATAAGAATATCATGTGGCAGGATATTTTATAATAAATGAGCTTAAGACTTTCTATTGAAAAGCGTCTGCAAGAAGTCTTTTAAAGTTTTATTTTCTTAAGTACAATATAAGATGCGGAAAAATAAGGTTTTCAAAGAAGTCTTAGTGTTGAGAGTGAAACGGCAGGAAAAATTTATGGTAGGTACTCTATTTTGCGAGGATGTCTTGAAATTAGATTTGTTGACGTATTCGTTGTGATTTTGTCTGTCAAGTTTCATATATACTTTGTAAAAGGACTAAATTTTGAAGTGTGAAATTTAACTTTGTCCACAACCAGAGACGTGTCTTATGTAGGTATATTTGTAGGTGTACTACTATCTTCAAGATCTTACATAAAGGATAGAGATATTTCGTAGAAAAAAAACTTCCTTGATATCAAAAGAGATAACCTTTGAAAAGGTGAGTCCAAGGCTAAATTCAGTGTCTATTTTGAACCATCGTTATATAAGATTCGGTATTTATGGATATACAGAAAGCCTAAATTTTTCAAATGAATAAGCTTGTACAAGCCCAGTCATGTTTCTATATGTATGAGAGCTTAGATGAAGGGAGGCCCAAAATAATTTAGAAACTAAAATGAAATGGTTGGCCAACCAGAATCAGCGATCTGTGGTAAAATGACATAACAAACAAACAAACAGTCCCAGTTACAGTTTTATTTACTTAAAAGAACGCAACAATTTCTACAATTGAACAGAAACAAGTTAAAAATTATGTCATACTTCCACTATCCACGTAAAAGAAAAAGTCAAATGTTTCTATGATCTATTTTCACCTCAATAACCAATCAACAAAATGGTATGCTATCGTTTCCCTGGAAATAATTATTATACCTATTGACCTATTTCGAATTTAAAAACTACAACCTAGAGTATAGTTCTTTAGTCACAGCATATTCCAATGAGATAAAAAATATGCAGAAATACTTTACTAAGCGACGTCAGCAAATGTTACTTTTCAACTAAATACGTCAGCTATTCAGCAAATACCACAAGTTCTATGAAATATTATATATAATTGCATCAGAAATGGAATTTGATTCACTTTCTGCATGACCCACTTTTTGCATTATTCACTTTGACAATTTGCAAAATATAAATGCGTAACTTTTACTCCCCTTCATGGTTTTCATCTTTTTTAAAGAATATCCTTGTAACGAGTTATTCCGCAAAGGATACCTACATCAACTAGATTGCATTTTTCTTTTGCTTATTCCAAAGGAGTTTTTGACATTTTTCTTGAGGACATTGGATATATTCAAAATGTGTAGTCTATGCTTTTACTTCTTGAAATATCTACAAGAGAAACATTCTGGAAAGATACGATGTAGGAAGAGAGAATGTGCCATAGTTCAGGAAAAGAAGGTATGTATAAACATCAACTGTATATTATAGTACAATTGATAAAGTAACGATTAATATTTCCATATAAATTTAAACAGTCTCCCATTCAAACATGTACATATGCACATACATATATTATTCAATCCAACATATTATCTTAATGAGAAATCAACGCTGAAAACCATAAACAAAAATCAATTTCCGACGACATTCGGAATACACAAGAAAGATTGTAGCTTGAGATCTATCACCATAAACATTTTTAAATCATAGTAAATAAAATATAATTGTGCGGTAGACTCTTCTGGGGTCCAGGCATTATGATTGATGACTGAAATCTGACAGGATCATCAAAGTTACATGTCAGTCCTTCTGTTATTTCATTACATTCTGATGATAAAGGTAAAATACTTATTAACTAAGGGTGCTCTTTTTAGAGGGTGCTCAAATAAAATACAGAAAAATGTGGTTACCGCCACTGGCATAATCTGAAGGTCTAATTTCCACGCACTCTTCACAGTAAATCAGGCTGTATTTCGCCAATAACACGTCGAGGGTTAGCTTCTAAGTGGTCAAATGTTTCTGATTTATCGACGTTGACTTTACATAGCTCCAGAGAAAATAATCTAATGGCATCAAATCGCATGAACGAGGTGCCCATTTAACAGGTCAATTTCGTAAAATTAATCGTTCGTCAAGTGTTTCTTTCAGTAAATTAATTGTGTCGTGCGTGGTGTAGCATGTGGCGCCATCCTGCTGAAAACACATCTCTTCCACATTCATGCCATTCAATAGGAGAACGAGAAACTCGAGAAATTAATCATGGGTCTATAGCAAATACCGTTGACCGTAACACGCTTATTAGCATCTTTTTTCAAAAAAAAATGTCCGAAAAATGGTCCGATGACTTCACCAGCCCACACCATCCATCAAACTATGCACTTTTCGGGATGTAACAGCGTTTCGGTAATCTCATGTGGATGGCCTTCGCTTCAAATGACTTACCCATTGAGCCAAAAATGAGCGTCTACTTCTTCATTTGGTATCACTCACGGGGATTGTGCTTGTGGACGAAGATTAATCTTGATCCTTGACTCTAAGAGTTTTACTTTGCTTACTTACTTAATGGGCTCCCGAACCGTGAAAAGTCTCTGCTTTAGACACCTCTTCCTTAGCTGGAGCATTATTATCCATTGTGTCATTCTTGGAGTTGATATTTACTCCGAGATAGGTAAACTCCTTAACCATTTCGGTGTCTTAGGCGGAGGACAGATGCTTCTTTGTTTGTTGACAACATGTACTCAGTTTTGTCCCCATTCACTTCAAGGCCAACTCATTTCGCCTTTTCTTCAATTGCATTTTTTGTCAACTTTTCCGACGCACGCAGTCATATCAAGGTATCAAGGTTTTTTTTTTTGGGTGGTGGCTGGTAGTCTGGAGTGGTTTCTGCTATCCCTTTGATGATGTCGCAGTACTGATTACACATTGTTGGCGTTTGTGGATGGTGAATGCCCAGCGGAGAGTCTTTCGCTCAGGCGCTCTCTGAAGGCTCTGGCTACTCCAGTTGTGCCAAGGCTTCCAATGTTGAATTTCTTTTTCTGGCCGGTTTGCAGCTTCTTCTCGTTAGATAGTCGATATCTGAATTTAACTGCAACAAGAAAATGGCCTGAGTCGACATTTGTCCCTCTGAAAGTTTGAGTATTCAGAATGTTGGATATGTGCCTGCATCTGTTAACACGTGGTTGATTTGGTTAGCGGTTCGACCATCTGGAGAGCTCCTTCTTGACAGATCCTATCCATCGTATCTCCTGAATCGCGGTAATATCTGCCTTCTACCCCGTGAGGACAGTTTCAAGTTTTTGAATAGCACCGTTATCCGAAACTGGTGTTTCTCTTATAACTAGTTTTATTTTTTCGTGGTAAGAAAGTTACCCCGACAGCACAACCCCCAAACTGGAGGGCCAGTTCCAGTTTTTTTCGAAACCCCTAACACGAGGGGCCGGTTTTAAACCGATGTCAGTAACCCGCTGCGCGGATGTGAGCGCTGCTGCTGAGCCAATAAGGGTTAATCCGCCACCATCTCTTTTCCAAACACCTGACTTAAATATTCTCGGAAATCTTTATCAACTTGAGCTCCGAATATGTCGAAGTAGCCCAGATAAAGTCTGCTTATGCATCCGTAATATTCTCTTGTTTAACATTCCCGCTTATAAGTTTAGCAAGTCAGGTCCGAATGGACACCAACCAGTACCCGATGGCTACCACTGAAAGGTAAAAGAAGCACAATTGATGCGCAGTAACAGTTACAACACAGGACATCACCAGGTTGACGCCAATCATTGCCTCACCTATTCCTAGAGCATCCAGCCATCCTGCAAGAGTTTTATTTTCATTAATTTGGGTCTCGCGACCGTCTGACAAACATCCGAGAGTAAAACTGTCATGAAAAAGCTTCTCAAAAATTGCCGTTCGGATCCGGCATTAAACAGTAGGCCCCTTCCATTCATGTGAAGAATATAACACGCACAACACGAATGGTTGAGAGAAGCTAAAAAAAAAAAAAAAAATTTGGTTTATATTTTTGTGGAACTTAATGCCAACAGTTTTGTGTTGTCCTAAGTTTCTGATACCTAAGATTTTTTTGGTTCATAACAAGTCTCTGGATTTGTCCATTACTGTTCTTAAATCAGAATTTCCTGTAAGTAAAACTACTCATTAGAAATTTTCGTTGATAGTACATACGTAGGTTGTCCAAATGTAGTTTTGTTTTTATTTTTCATTTAAAATAGACTTTATTTCTACCCACTGTTGTACCCACTAGGTATTCCCTAAAAGTATACAAAAAAACACACGCAGTTCAATGTAATAAAATCCCTAACTTACATAGTTGGCGCTACAGTTCGGCGTGAACCTGCGCCTACCTAGGATACTATAAATATTTAAATTAAGTATTTATTATTATATATGCACATACACCCATATCAGATGAAAAATCTAGAAATGACTGACAGTATAAGGAAACCAAAGATGGGCTTTACGAGGTTAAAATACATTCCACACCCTTACAGCCTTATTGAAAATGTCAGAAATATTAAATTTTGTCTTAGTCTTATAATTTTTTGAAATTAATTAATATTGAAAGTCTTAATAATTGATGTACTTTTGGGAAATAAACCCTTGTTTTATCCCTCTTTTCTTTTTGTTTTCTGAACGCTTCAGTAATAGCGTCAAAAGAACAGCCCCTTTAGGGAAAATTTAAAACAGTAGAGTAACTGAAATCACTTAACCGGCATTAGAACCCATCATCAACTTTTCAACAATTTCCTCCCCTCGCATAAAAGCAAAAAAAAATTCAACATGGAAACCTTCAAAATAAGTTTGTGAACCGTTTCGCCATTTCGGAGCACACGCACAGAACTGCTTTCCAATTTAAATGATTATTGTGTTCCTATTTATGTATGTATGTATGTATACGAGAAGTATTTCAGCAATTCGTTTCCTGATAGAGATAGAGGTAGTCTTCCAACAATAAATGTTTTTTTTTATTTTTCTATTTCCTTCTCTAGCTAATCAATTAATGGTGATAAATTCTAAACGTCCCACTTTGAATAATTCTTTGAAATTGTCTTGCAATAAATATACGATTTCGAAGCAAAATTGTTTTTTTTTGTATTTATTTTGTTTTCTATATATAGACATAATTGAATGCTAGGGACATTTATTTTAGGAATAAATGTACAAACATAAATTAAAGGTTGGATCTTAAAATAAAAGGGACTGAATGATAATAAGTTGGAGTCCTAATTATTGTAGACAACAATTACGTAAATATTGATGTAGGATGGGTATAACTAATAAAAATACATGTAAAACCACTACTGGCACGTTTTCATAGAATGTCCGGAACTTCAAATCGGTACGATGACCCAGATTTAATGAATGGAAATGCGAGAAACAATTGCAATTTATTTGGGATATCAATCCGATTTGATGACCAATTTGATGAGTGTGAAACCCCTATTAAGGAAGCAGATCCTTGGAAACGAAATCGTGTTAACTACTTTCGACACTGCAATACACAGCATGAAGTGATTGGACTTCATGACTGTCTCTGGAGTAAACAATTACCCTATTAGACACTTCGAGAGACCGCAATGCTAGAAGGATCAACCACTAACTAATTAGAATAATGATAACACTCAAGATATTGTGAAAGATGTATTCATTTACATTTGACGAACAATAAGTTTGTTTAAACAGATCCCAAAAAACATACATAGATGTGCAATCATTTACACGACTCCTCTCACTCAAAATTTCTGGATATTAGATGCATCTGCACACATTGTTACCTGGAAGTAGTTTTGCGAGACAAAATGTTCACTCTGATAGACAGTTGCAAAGAGCATAGAATGTTAATTCAAAAACCATGATTTACTCGTTCCTATCTACGAAATTCTATGCAGCGGTATACATATGTAACAAAATCCTAAGTTTCTAGTACTTGTCTAATGTTTCTACAAATATAACACCACCTCATCCACCCTCATACATAGTATCTGCGACAAGTTTTGATGTGGCAAACAAAAATCCATTCCACATAGACAAAACTACATGACATGGTAGTAATTACTTACGAAACGAACGCACAAAATATCTTCAGGCACAGTAACACAAAATAGATACATTTTTTCGTACACAAAACTGCATATGTTCGAGTACAACAAAATGAAAAGCTTTTCTTTTTTTTTGCTCTCGTATGGTGTAAAAAACTGCCAAAGCATTGTAGTCACATGAATGGTTTTCTGCCTAGCGGCGATTCGGTTTTCGAAACTCGTTAAAAAATAATGATTATCCTTAAGGGAAGGCAGATTAAAATGGAATTAGAGTGAGAGGGAGGAGAAATGCTGTTTTCCAAAGATTTAATTTTCTTCTTTCAATTCTCTGTGTTAAGATGGTTGGGAGAGTGTGCACACTTTAAATACTTTTAAAGATGAAAGAAAACTCCTGATCTTAATGTAGATATGGTGTGCTAAGGATAGTTAATTTTACGGTTCATTTGGTATTGGACGAAAATTGTGTGTGTCTGGATTGTAGGATGTGTATGTGGGTTTGGACTGCCAAAAAGGAAACCTTATCTTTTGAAGTTTTATATCTTGTTTGTTTGTATTTTGCTTTTAAGTGAATAACAGATCAGTTTTTCGTGATTATAAACTCACATGAATTTTTACGTAGGTTCACTTAAGAAGTTTGAAATGTAGGTCTTTTTTTTGTACCCAATAACGTACGAATGTGATGCTTATTCTTATTCTTCTTCTTCTTCTTAGGTGATGCTACAGTTCGGGGTGAACCTGGGACTCGGATCGTTTTATTGATTTGATTAAATCTGACTAATGGCGATGAATTCTTGATCTTTGTCAAGAAACTGATACCTAGAGATTTTATTTACAAATTTGTAAAGATTCTTGAAAAATATATGATACATATATAGATCTGTTAAAATAACGAAATTTATTCTGAATTCTACAAATTTTAAACTTTATACACACAGAAGATTGTCAAGTTTTTAAGAACCTTCGAAAATTGTGTGTAAGGAGCTTTGAAACTTGAGGAAAATTGATTTTGCAAGCATTTAGAATTTACATTTGCATTGAAATCTTTACAAAGTTATTGCTATTGATAGTTGGAGACAAAATACAACGGATCATTCCTTGATCCTGAAAAAATATCTAAAAAATATATGTAGGTACCTTCCACGGATTACTTTAATCCTTACCTATATTTCAAGAGACCCTTCACAAGCTCATTCCCGACCAAAAAAGAATGGAAAAGTGTTCAGTTTACCAATCCACATACCATCTCTGTCTTCACATATGGATCAAAGATGGATTTAGTCGTAGACTCAGATATCTTTTCTGAACCGCTGCGCATATATGTATGTACAAATCAGTTCGTCTCCAGAAGTGGCTGGAAGGTCCTAGCAGTAACAATAGCCGCCCGTAAGACTGAAGTCAACACCACAGAAAGGTATCACCTTTTTCATCGGCAGCCAGGCGCCAATAAAAACAATCTCTGCTATAGAAATCCAAGCTTGTGAAGTGCTGTCGTGAACAGCTTAAGGTTCTTGGAACACAGCATAAGGTTATGCTCTGCTGGGCTCCTGGACATGAAAATATACAAGGTGATGAGAAGGCTGCCGAATTGGCCAGAAGAGGTTCAGAATTTACATGAGAACTAGTCAATACCTCGGTGTTCATTCCACCTTGCATTCTGAAGCTCGAAATTCCGTAGACAGAAGTATATGGCCTTGTTTCGATAAGAGTAGGGCCGACAAAATTATGCTTTCTACCCTGATAGGAGGAATCACGGGGCATAACACTCTGCGGAACCACATTAAAAAAAAGACTAACAGAAGAAGACTTATATCGTGGATGTGGAAATGAGGAATTCAATGAAGATTCAACCCACTTTCTCTGTCACTGTCCAAGTCTATCCACCTTAGATTAACATTTTTCGGCCGACACTTCTTACGTGACCTAGAAGAATTATCCATAAGACTAGTCAATGACATCTTGAACTACATCAAATCAACAGAATAGTTTGCTAGTTTATAGGAACCATATCTGTAGAATTTGGGTTAACCAATGGGCAATGAACATTTCTCCCCTATTGGTATCACAATGGATCTGTATTGACCTGATTGTGGCGTTATGAATCTCCTCATCACTCGCCTAGCTACTACCTAATCTAACCTAGTGGCTATTTTGCAAACGTTGTCACATAGTCGACAGGTAGATTAAAAGGCTCCATTGAAATCCGTCCGCCGGACAACTCGCCTTAATTTGGGGCCCATTTTCGTCCACCATGCTCTTTGAAATAGCAAAGAGGCTAAGTAGTCCCTCTATCTCTTCAGAATTCAGCGAAAATTCATTCAAATTCTTCATTGGATGTTGACACAAGCTGTAACCACATATCAGTTCATGGTAATTGTGTACATGGTTTTGCTATCCCATCTACGTGCTGCTTCATAGACTTGTTGATCCAGTATTCGCCTGCATTTAAAGTTAAAAGTGAACCTACCCCAAGCTCAGGCACACTTCCAGATGGTTTTGCCAAGTAGAGAGTTTGCATTGCTCAAAATGCGCTGATTTAATCTTTAAGTCTGGTATTTAGCAGAGTTTTAAGTAGAGAATCCATCTGTGGACGAAAAAGTACTTGGGATTGTATACTCGTCAGTTTTCCATCCTCTGTGTAAAATATCTGTTAATTTCTGTCTCAAAGTCTTAGTATAAGTATCATACTGGATATTAATTACATTATTCAGATGTCCCTGAAATACACTTTTGAAAGATTTTAGGTGTGGTTTTACTAAGCAAATTTCGGACCCTGTTTTATATCTTACTTTGGAATTATCCATATATGGGTCAGATTACCATTACAAGGAACCAGCTTATTATTGTTTGTTTAAGGACATACTAATTTCCTGGTGCGTTGCGTGCTTTCAAACATTAGAAGTTGGAATGAATTTTGGATTCAGCTTACCTAGTTCGATTTATAACTCTTTCTGAAAGAAAATTTGAACTATACCTATCCACATGAGGAAATTTGTTCACTTACAGCCTTTGTACGTAGATTTTCTGTCATCCCTAAAGTTCATGCTCTGAAAGTACATTAAAAACTTCAGAAAATGTTGAACTTTTTGGAATATGAAAAATCTTCTACTTAATTTAACATGCCCAGAGGTTTGTTATTAGCATCCCTTATATTGTAATTCCTTGTTCAATGATTGGTGAACAAATTGAAAAAAACTTATCGTCCTTTAACTTTGAACACAAATCACGTACTTTAATGGGTATTTCCTAGTGTCCCTTTGAATCCTGTGACAACATTCTTTTTTCTGTCGCACACGCAATACGGACAAGAAGGAAACATCAAGCTTTGAAAGTCACTTTCATATCGAAGTAAGAATGAAGAAATAGAAGAGGAGGAAAGACGTACTATATCTTAAAAAATGTGTATCGTGTAAACTGTATACATTCCACCTCACACGCAATGTATACTATTTTTGACAAAGAAAGCAAGTTGTTTAATATGAACTTTAACTTTTACTTGCCAAAGGACCTGCTTTCAGCTAAATGGCTTTGAACTTTCATGTCTTATTTGCTTTGACTTCATTGAGAAATTAATGTAATTTCTGACGTTTATTGATATTAATCAAGTTAGGGATTAAAAAGGGAAACTGGAATTGAGCGAATTTGTTTACGAAGGCTGTGCTAATGAAATTTGATTATCGAAAATGGTATTAAGTGATAGAAAGTGATGTATACAAATATATAGGTATATCTTTGTACAGTAGTTTCTCTATCACAACGGCATACAAAGCATGCAACAGCACACTTATGGTAGTAGGTACAAAGGAAGTGCGCTCCCACAGATTTACCACAATCTTCAATATTCACTTGCATAAATTTGCTTACCATATATGCATGGTTCGCTCTGCAGGAAACATTTTCACCAACAAACACAGCCGCCGCTACCATACCGCGCATTTCAGATGCACCACCACGAATCTTCTCTTATAATTCGAACAATGAAAATTAATTATGTTTTCCACAAACACACGCTCATTAAAGGATTATCCTGGCATTGCACAAAGGATTGCTAATTAAAATTTAATAAAAGGAGAGTAATAATGGAAACAATAAACAACGGCAATCTTTAGTAAATCATGATCTTTAATATCGAGCGCATGGCACAGAATAAAAGCGCGCCAACGAATACAATCAAAAATTAAAATTTAAATTAAACATAAAATTATTGTGTACAGAATATGAATTTAAATGAAAGTCATGCGTTGTGTCGTTGTAAATTGGGGTCGCGTTTAATAAAATTAAAAACCGAAAAGCACCTAAAAAGAGAGGACGTTTTTGTTATTTGTGCGACAGGAAAACTTAAATATAAATAAATATTTATATAAATAAATGAAAAGATCCAAAAAAATCAACTTATGAGGAATGATCCAGCCTGGTTTAAATGTGAAGCGTTCATGCGTAAATTGAGATAAAATGCAGTTGGCATAAAAAACAAATAATATATATGTACATACATACATAGGTACTCGTATGTATAAGAATAAAATTAAAAACGAGCAGCCAACCACTCATATTGTTTTGCAATGTCCTTGCTGCCCCGCTGCGTGTTGATGATTTTATTCTTTTTTTTTTTTTTTTGTTGTACAAATTAAAAAGTTTTGGGACCGTTTTTTGTACCATTGTTGTTCAATGATGAAAACTTTTTATGAGTAAGGCAAATTTATGTGGGACACTCTTTTTTTTCAGCAAATTGAAAGAGAATGTTTGTGCGAAGTTGGTCTGAAACATCCTGAAATGTTCGGCGTTAAAGGTAGCTCGGGTGTTTATTTATGATTTTTAAATGAAAAAAAATTACAGAATTTTTAAATTTATCATGGAGCTAGCTGTTTCACTAATTCAAATGATAAAACAATTCTGACAATGTATGGCAGTGTTAAAATAAACTTTAGAAATTTATATAGATTTTTAAACAAATCAAGATCTAGGCTGAAGCCCCAAGTTAGAGTTAACATTTCCATTTTAGAGAAGGCTAATCTGCTTGCAGTCCACTTTGCTCCGAGTTCTACATTTCCAGACAATATTTTGCCTTCTCCTCTGCTTAAGCTGAATACTCTGTACTTTTTCGTATTCGTTCAGTTGCAAGAGTTGCAAGAGTGCAAATCCGCTGATCCAGATCTCACAGTGAAGATGTTTCCTTCCATGCAAGCGTTAGTTTTTTCATTATATTCTCCTCTTTCCGAGTAGATGAAAATAAACATTCCTGCAGACCCTAATAATACTAATAAAATCTCTTGAACTACGAAAACTCCTCAAAGATCGGCAATATAGTTTTTGTAGAAACTGCCCACCGAAACATTCAGGTAAATGCAAGAATGTTCAACTTGACAGCGCCTGCATTTGATAACTATAGATATCTTCTTCAATATATTAGCATCTACCTATTGAACCGTTCAGTTCAAGTTGTTCAAGTTTAAAATTCACCACACATGTATATAAATTCTGGCATGCCCGCAGGTTTCGTTTTGTCTTCGGTTCTTTTTCTTATTAACTTTTACTCCAAAACATTTCCTTGACTACGTACTCTCCAAAAATTAATGACTTGAATTAGTTTTATAGGTAATCGGTACAACTATGCGAATCTGCCATTCATCACCAAAGTACAATGAACCGATGAGTCTAAGTACGTTGGATCACTCCAACATAAAATAAATATCTACACACAGATGTATGTATGCTGCATGATAATACAACGCTTGCAACGTTATATCAATTGAACACACGCTTCTAAACCTCCGAGTTCGATGTCCATACCCCATAACGTATGAAAGCAATAATTTCCATGGCTCGACATACTCAATATCTACTTGTCGTTTTACACAAACCCTCAAATTCTGCCACAAAGCCTCCACTCATAGCCCTAAATTTCATTCTAATTAAAAGTCAAATGAAGCTCAAATGAACATACACCAATAACTCTGCGTGCAGCACGGTACCGATACTTGCGCTACAGCGAGCGTCAATTATCTGTCAACACTCGAAACCAGCTATTATCATAAGTTTTCACAAATATCTACACCATCGCCACAGGACCACTAACAAAATTTTAATATGCAATTTCGCTACCAATTTCGAACCCGATTAGACCCCCCAAGGACATGTTCTCCTCTGGTAGTGCCCATCGAATGCATAGAGGATTGATAGATTGTAAAGTATCTATTGTCGCCGCACTCTGAATTATGGTATACCATAAGTCACTGACACCGGACTGCAATTATTTGGAGCGAAATTTGTATAAATTCTAATTAAAAACTTGTTCGGAATTTGGCATAAGTTAACATATTGTAAGAGCACTGACAGGCCAGCATGTCCATGGGGGCTTGAGTGGGTGCACACTGTAAAAACTATTGCACTACCAGGATGGACAAAAAACATTTAACTTCTCGGGATTTTTGTTGTTCGGAGGCGTTGTCAACAGCCGCTGGAACACACTGTTTACATGGTCATGGAATGGTTGGTGTTAAAAATATGCAAAAGTGTCTGGTCGGGGGGTGGCGAACGACATTATATGACTGACAGCAAACTGTGCATGTACAAGTCCTTTTTTTTTCCATGCTCTCGTTCTACTCTTAGTTTTCTAATATATAACTGTTTTTATGGGGTAGTAATGGAACCCTTGTTGGATGTTTCACCCTCTCTCGGTTGTAGTTTGACTTCTTCCGCGCCGACAAATGTGATGTGGTGCGAATGAGATGGTTAAGCGGTTGCCTGGACTGGAGTAAGTGGGCGAATGTTGGTTGGTTGTTTGAATGTTTTTTTTTTTTTTAAGCTTTCGTGTCCTCCGGTTATTTCGAGTTTTTGAGAAAAGGAAAGGAAAATTAATGTCAGTTCGCATTTGTTGATCTGATCCCAATGCGGATGTTTTTGTGTGCTCCCCCATTTAGACAGTGCTGATGTTACCCATACATATATACACACTTCGTTGACTCTGTCAAATTTTTGAGTGCTCGCAGGCAAATGGAACATAGAGGCAGCAAAGACGATGACGAAGGATAGCAACGATGACGGTGAAGACGAAATCCTATTGTCTGAACAGATGTTGATTTAAATGAGTTTGAGTGACAAGTCTTTTGAGTCCAAAGGGTGGCAGGGTATGTAGTGATGAGTTGTCATCAATTACCAAAGGGGAAATGAGTTGTAAAACATGTAAAGCCAACAGCAGACGGAATGACTTAGATTGTTGTTTTAAATCACTTTAATGTTTGCAAAATGTGTGATACGGAGTTTAAATTGTTCTGGGTCTTCTTGATGTGTCAGAAGAAATAACATCACTTGGCAGTGGCTTTAAATCAGAACAATTGGAAATTTTAGAGAAGGGTGAATCCTAATGTCCCACTTTTCCATGACTTTAATGGTGTAATAAAATTTAGATAGAGAGGATTAAATGCTTTTGTATTTCACTCGTTAAGGACTACAGATTCGGAAATAAGCTTTAGAGAACCCCATTGCAGGGATAATTTTCATGTGATTTCGCTTGGCTTATCGATAAATAAAATTCCTTAGAAGCATTATTATGAATACTGACCTCTACTTACTTATTTATTTATACAGCTACCGATCGGTAAGTATCTTTGGCCGTCCAATTTCACCTGCCAGTTCATCAGATCAAGCATCTTGGCATCCACAATTGCTTGAGATAAAGCAATTCGAATGTGAGCCCTGGCATTACGATATTCTCTTAACTGGAACAGTGTTGTCAATTCGTTCGATATGGCCGAGCCTTTTATGGTTTGGCTTTCTTGACTACATCCACATTCCAAATGTGATCGAATATTCGACGGAGTATTTTTCTTTTGAAGGAGTCCAAGATCCGCTCCGCTTTTCTATTTATCATCCAGCACTCACTTTGATCCTTCATGTTAGGAGTTCTGAATGCAGTTGTTCTGGAATAATGAAATAGCAGCAGTTTGTTAGTTATTCCAAGGTAAATAGATGAATTCATTATCCTCCTCAAAGGTGTAGATGACAATAGTGACGCTTCGTCATAAGAGATGGTCAGATTTTAGTTTGTTTGTCGACAGCAAATTTGTGTTTTTATCCTCGTTGGAGACCTTGAATAGCTCACTCGGAACGAGACCTTATCTTACACTGTCACTCTAAATGTTCGATGTCCATTTAAACAAAAATACACATTTCTATCGCGACAGGTCCATGGGAGTCAGGGCCTAACTTCTCACAACCATTCGTGCTGTGCATGTTATGTTCTTTACACGACGGGAAGGAACCTACTGTTTTCATGACAGTTTTACTCTCGGATGTTTGTTAGACACTCGGGAGAGGTGGTATTGTCCGCGGATCGAACCTCGAACCCCTCGCTCTGTAGTCCAATGTACTAACCACTTGAGTCACGGTACCACACCATATGCCCCTTTATGATGTCTATTTAGTAGCTGCTAAAAATGCTCCTTAAACGCATCTACTATGCGTTGGTGGTTAGGTTTCGTTCACTATTCCAAAGAGTTTATGTTTCGAAATAAAGTTTCAGTCACGAAACTCCTCGATATTCTATAGGTATGTGGCTGCGTAGGCCTTCTTTCTACACCAGGTTTTTTTTTTGCCCCAAATTTTAGCCCTATACTCTTCCCTGGCCGTTTATGGTTCGCCGCTTTTTTGGTTTGGAGCTACTGCCTTATAAATCTTTAATAGTTATGCCAACTCACGAATGAAATTACCAGTATTCTAAAGAAATATAAATCGCTCAATCGCATTCAAAGATCTCATAATACTTAACTTCTGAAAAAATTTGACTCCTTACGGTTAATTTTTTAGAAGGGATATCTAAATAAAATTCTATTGCCACCAAAATCATTGCAACAATGTATTATAATCCACCCCGCAATAAAAACTCCCAGCAAATAATACTTTATTGTTTGTTAATGTGAATTCTTAACAACAAAATCTCAGCAATGAAAACAAAAATAAGAATAAATTATAACAAAACAAAAACAAACCAGAAAATGAAATCACTTACACCCCGATCCGAAAGATGGAACAATGTAAGCGCTATTGTTCGTGGATACATGAAAGTACTTTTTTATGAGCCCTTAACCACAGTATAAACAAAAGATCTCATTTTTACTGGCTATGGTTGAATTTTTGCTAGGAATTAAGGAAATTCTCTAAATTCTGCTTAAGCACTTTCTGAACTGAAATAATAAACGAAAATTGAATCCATCAGAAAATTTTTCTAATTAAAATAATTTTATGAAATGTATTTCAATTAAATGTCCTACCAAAGTTGGAATGTTTAAATTGAGTTATGTATCCAAATGGAATTATTTTTTTTTAGTCTAGCGTACTATAGAGAGTGAACTGAATATTTCCATGCAATTCTGGTATTTTAACTGTTGGTTTAGTGTATCCTAAATATGCATAACATATTGAGCATACGTTCCATCTAGTGATATGTACACCTATTTCTACATGGGGACGTCGATGTATGCAGCACATCATTAGAGATTACTACTGCAAACTTTACATTCAAAACTGTAGTTTTGATCAGAAATTAAGGATAAACTATTTCAAGTTTGAAATTTGTCTAAAATGAGTTCTGGAATACCTTGCAAGAACAATTTTAAGAAAAGCCATTAAAGTTTTTGATCATGCTAAGTTTTGGAAGGAGATCCTTTGTATTTTTGAAAGGAGTTACATCTAATTTCTAACTCAACCTTTTTAGACTATTACGCACAAATAAATTCTTAGGCTACTCAATTTCATTTTGATCACAATGAATAGAATTCTACTGCTACGAGGGCATTTATGTAAACTATACTCGTATCAATACATGAGGTAATTTGAAAAATATGTCCAGGCAATGGTACATTAAAGGCTGGTTAAGACTCTGAACCGATCTGCATGCGAGGCAGATAAAAGAATCCACTTCAAGGAAATATCCCTATATGCTTTCCAGGATATTAAAAACGCTTTTGATAACACCAGCTACGACTCCATAGTAAGATCAATCAGCGGTAAAGATACAGAAAATTCCGATGAGCCTTAGTACGGACGACCTATACAGAGGCTGTGGTGACGAAAAGGTGCACGAGGATAATCCACACTTCCTCTGTCACTGCCCAGCACTCTGTCATATCAGAAACAAAATTCTGGGAAAACATTTCTTCCAAGATTTAGAAGAACTTTCCGAAAAGTCTTTCGAAAATTTGCATAAATTCATAATCACCTCGGGATGGCTTGAAGATCCATAGTTTTTTCATAGGTTCTGTAGTATGGGTGGTATAACCTCCAGGGGCATCACAATGAATCTACGTTGATCTAAGTGTGATGGGTGCAAGTTTCTCTTCTCCCGTCAACCCATTAACCTAATCTAATCTACCGAAAACTCAACCAATAAATGGATAAGGAGCCTGCTGAAACTTCGAATAGTTATCTCCTTCGGGTGAATATCGGTGGCTATAATTGTAGGTAAAAGCTGCCCCAAAGTGGAGTCTTAACTTCTTTTTTGTGGTCATCAGATATAGACAGTCTTTTTGTCAAACTTAAGATTAGGACTTAAGAAGGACTCTCCATTCTACTGCCTTTTCGAAAAAGGAGACTGATCAATGTTCTCATTCTAGACAAAAGATTTAACTGGAATTCACATACCAGTTCCGCCACTGAGCATACCACTAGGGCTTTTTGTGTATCAGAACTTGGGTTTTAGTTCTAAATTCATACAATAGTTGTATATTATTATGATGGTAAGAGACACTATCACGGATGCTGGGATCGTCTGGAAATTCTTACATTCACTACTTAGTACAATCTGCGCTTCAGTGTTCAACTCATACGATGTAAAGTACGGTAAAGGGTGATTAGTTTTTACAGAACTGCGGGTGAGGCAGTTAAGGATTCATAATTAATTTTAAATCCACTTATTGACTCTAAGTTGGCGATGGTTTTGTCTATCAATGACCATTGGATGGATGGGAAATAATGGGTTTTTTTTCAGGACCTCATATATGACTTCAATCAGTAATAGAGAGAAAACTTAAGACAATAAAGCAAATAGCTCAATTCGGCATCACATAATATCTTAGACCAGACAGAATTATGAACCCAATCGGAAGAACAAGTAATTCCAAAATGAGAAGTTTCGAGAAGGTACAAGTATTATGCCTTCAGACTACCATCAATATTTATATAACTCCATTTATGAATAGTAATAAGTAATAACCTTGGCGTCGATTTTAATTGTCAACAAGCTGGAGCTCTTACCCAGCACTTCTTTAATCTCGCAGACATTAATGTTTATGTAGCAAATTATAAACACCCAATAAACAAACATTCTCTGTCAACTTAAATGGTAATCTTCTTAGCCAACTTTCGTCTCCCTATCAATAAAGAACAATCGATGGCCAAAAACCAGGCTAAATAAACCAACAACGACCAGCCGTTTCGGATACATTTTTGCCCTAAAATATCCCACCCCTTCAATAAAAGTTGATTTCTTTTCTGTTGACATTCACAATCCTCTATGGTATAACGAACTTAATTTGCGTCAGGACTCCATGTGAATTATCCCCATGTGACAATCCGTAAAAAGAACACTTCAGGACACAGAGATACAAAAACGAAGAAAAAAGGAAAAAAAAAAAAAACGAAACGGTATAACCGCCCAACTTTAATCTGGAACACAAACTCATAGAGAAGCCAATGACATGCAAATAAACAGGGTAAAATAAATGGATAACATGTGTCACACCCTGGATATCGATTTTCTTCTGCTCATCTATAAATTATAATGAGGTAACATCAAAAAATACTCCAAGGATAATGTCACACCAGCAGCACCAGTGACAAAATTTCGTTCAAATGACAATGATGATTTCCATGTCGGCAATGTGTCACAAGTGTCAATTTCACCATCATCATAAGGCGGAAGCAAAAAAAAAAAAAGGACACAGAGCAGGAAAAATCGGAAGGAAATCTGTGTATCCCCTGCACCGATATAAGAGGGCTGGCTGCTGATTCTTGAGGTGGTGTGAGATGATTTGAAGGACTAAATGGGATTTTTTCTCATTTCATGGAATTGTGGTTTAATCCTCGATCCAGGCGGAGTGACAGCCATCAATTGGCTTTTGGATTTTGTGGTAGCCCTGATCAATGACGTCGGTGGGTATTTCGTTGTCGTTCTTTTTAATGACGGCGGAATTAGTTTTTATTCCTTTTGTTTTTATTTTCATTTTTATTATTATTTTTTTTTTTTATATAACCTGCATCACCTTATTTGATGGTGGGCGGGGGGGAGTGGTACAATTTGCCAGTTTATCTCTTTCATTTTTATTAGATAAATTGGCAAATAAATACAAGCCGATTAGGGATTAGTGAGATGCCATGATGATATGTGGTTATGCCTCTGATGGAGGATATAAATGATTAGCGTTGATGAGACGGCATATATATCAAATGTACGTGTTGTGGCGCCAGGCTAAATGATTACTTGGAAAGAAGGATGTGAAATGGACGTTTTATGGGTGGAACTGGAAATTTCCTGTCATGTCATTGTCGTGTTTTTGGTTTTCCTCTTTTGGAATTAAGAAACAAAGCATGTCATAAAAGCTCTTTAACTTGAGGTAAATTGACGGTGCAATAAGTGTTAGGCTTGAGCATAATAAATGTTAATACAGGATATCTATATAGTGCTTAGTCATTGTGTTTCTTTAATGTTAAGCTATTTCAGTATACAAAGCACGAAGTATAAAAATTGTCAAGTCATCCTTAAAAGGGTAGACGACAACATTTTCCTTAAGCAGGCTTTGGTTTAAATCTTCTTTTAGCAGAAAATTGATTTTCAGGTTGTAGAAATTTAAAGTTTTAATGGTTTATTGGTTGATTTGGTAGATTTGGAGTGATCCTTAAGAAGAAACACGCAGACCTGTAGGTGGTCTAAGTCAGAAGAGATGAATCACTCCATCTATTCCAGGAAGAATTCACTTTTTTTGAATACTCCTATTGAGTTTAGATGCATAGTAATTGCTCAAATAATTTTATTCTCATCAAAGATACTAAGCTAATGAAACGTTCAAATTTTGGTGAGTCCAGGGAACGTACATTGCTCAGTTTTACCTCAAATAAGATGGTTAAGTGATCACTGGGGGTGTACAGATTCATGACTCGGCACTTAGAATATCTGGATGTGGCTCACAAATATGATATCCACAATGAATCTTACGTTATTTCTGGTAAACATATCCTGACTTGTCGTATTTAGCCATATGACATCTAGAGAAAACACGGTTGTTGCATTTACTTGTTATTATTTTGCTGAGATGCTTACTTTTTGACATTTCCCCATAAAGGAGCGTCATTAGTAAATGTGTTGATTTCATACCCATCTTTGCCACTGATCGCTTCACTCTTCAACTTAAGTGTCTTGATAACTTCGCCTTATGTTACTAACACCGCCGGTGAACATTTAGCTTTGGACACATCCTTGAAGATTGACAGCATATCGGTGTATATGATATCACGGTAGTTTTAAACCAGGGTTAGATATTTAACCAAATCAAATTCAGATCTAGGGTAGGTGATTGGTGATACTGGCAAACCCAACATGAAGCGTTCTCCATTGATGTGGAGCTAAATAGTGCACCACTATCCATTTCAGTGTAGGCATGATTTTGCGCAACTGAAGATCTCCCTCATCATCAACCTGAAAAACCTTCTTACGAACATATGTACGTTTATTTAAATTTATTAATTAATTGTATACATAAAAAAACATTGAGTATTGCCTTCGGATATGAAAATGAACATCTGTAAGAATGTCGACTTCAAACAGTAGCATGCTATAAATAATTCCATGCTTGGAAACTTCTAAAAATTTGAATTAGAATATCCTTGGTGACCACTGAAATAGCATAAATTAAGAAACAAAATCGTTTGTGGGGTGATGAAAGCGATGACATTCAAACAGCAATTCACATACCAGTTCTTAATTTATTCCAAAAGGCTAAAAACTTGTGCACTCTCATCCCCAGAGTCTGATATATCCTGTTCCATATACACTAGTACACATTGATGAATATGTATGCTTAAACATAATGTGACCATTGTCCCTCGCTCATTTGTCAAGTCTCTGAGAATTCACATCCGCTTCAGAATGTACCAGTGGAAATTAAGTGCAATAATGAGAACATAGCAACCAAGTTGCTCTGTCAGTTGGCAATGCACACAACTGCCCGATGTACTTTATGAGAGGAGATATTTGTAAAACACATATTGTGTACGAACAAGTGAATGTAATGAATTTATAATTGCAATTATAAAGCAGCCGTTTTCAATGAAAGTTCGTGTAATATGTTACAGCAGTGTTATCGTAGACTTTTACAATGTTTCAGTCTGCGGCCATTATTTTATTTACATTCATTGTGCATGTGTGTTAAGCTTTCTAATGATTAATTAAGCTAAATGAAAACAAATGTACGAATTGTGATACGTATGTACATGCGTAGGTATCTATACTGCTAACCGATATTTATGTTAATTTAATGAAAATGTATCTCATCCCCAGGCTTAGTGCATTCGAGGTCAGAAATGCATTATCACATTGCCACGTTGGCTATTGTTTAGTATTTTAAGGATGATTCACTGCATATGTACATATATATGCGAAGAGCCTTAGGACTAACATATTGGCAGATTCTAAATGCGATAATATATCGAATCTATTATGGAAGGAATTAAGGTTCTCAAAAGTTGACTGTAGCGGGAGGAAAAGTTGCCATAATGGTCTATTATGGACTATTAGCATGAACATTCATGAGTTGAATATTGACTATCTAATTGGTCGAAGGACGGAGACTTTTTGGCTATCACCAGCCAAGTTGAATGAACAATTTTTCCTAACGGTGGGGAATCCAAATCCAATACTGTATATACGAATACTTTGCTTTTCGTTCGGAAATAGATATGTTCGCAAACAAGCAGTTCTCGTCCTTTTCCGTAAGACACTAATGTATTTTGTCACCAGAGTATTATTGAGTCGATGTTCATCGACTGAAGGCTAGTTTGTAGCAGAAGATGAAATCGAAGTTCGGCTTATTTGTCGATCTTTCTGATTGGTCATGAATAAGGAGAAACTCTGGGTTTTAAACCCCACAGTGTCTTTTAAGATTTTCACCTTCACTAACAAAAAATAAAAAATCTTGTTTTAGCTCACATCATCATGCCAAAGGTTCTTTATCGGTGATGACTGATAAGCTATGGTGATCAAGGCTTCCCCCATGATGATGCGGCAATACTGGTTCCACAGATTGTTGGCTTTTGTGGAAGGTAAATGCACAGCGGCGAGTCTCTTGCTCGCTCTCTAAAGGCTCTAGCTACTCCAGTCCTGCTAAGCTATCCAACATTATTTTTCGGGATGGTTCGCTGCTTCTTCTTTCTGGATAGTCGATTTGGTTTGCGTTTCGAACATCTGAAAGCTGTAACCTGCTGTGTGGATTCGTGGTTTTGAAAACTACTTACCACCGTATTGAACCCGGGAAGTCAAAAAATTACAGCAATTTTCTTTGATTATGTAAAGATCCAAAATCACGAGACTTTGTACTTTTATGCCAAAATGCAAAGGTGAAGCGTAAAGGAACTGACCAAAAACATTTTTATATCTTTCCTGCATAACACGTTAAGAGATTTTACATACATTTACATACAAATCCAGATTGTAGATGAGGTAAAAAGTATGGTGATATAGCAACATATATTCATTTTTATCAAAAGATCTTACATCCGATTACCAAAAAAAAAAACCCAACCTAAATATTAACATCAGTTTGTATGTATAGCAAGTGTGTCCCTAAGCCACACACCATAAAACTAAAAGCAAGAGTTAAGAAATGCCCACTAGAAAACCAATTCATGTTACAGACAGATAAAATAAAATCCTGTTTGCACAACCACATTTGAACATAATCCCACTTGACTTTATTCATAGAAAATCAAACTATTCAGAATTAAAGGTCCTGCCTCGAGTGTGGTCCCACTTACCTCTTGTAATACAATAAATTGAAAATTCTATTTGACTTGTACCTAAGTTTCTCAACATTTTGAATTTTCTTTTCTCAAATCATATGAAGCAAAGGATTTGTTTTCCTGTGTCCTATTGTTGGAACAATACAGTCACGACGAGTTGAGAGAAGTAAATGTATGGATACCCATATACGATTGAGCATAGGACTCGTTTTATTTTTCTGAGTTACAGGATGTTAACTCAGTTTATTCAGAGTTCCTTTTGTCAAACTGAAAGCGAATAAAGGTTCGAGTTTTGAATATTGAAGAGTCCTCTTTGTGTTGTTCGTTCCGATTTCTATATGTGGAGCGTTTTTTTTTCCTATTCTTTTTCCTCCTGGATGAACACAAATAAAATTTAGGAAGGATGTTTTTCCACGTTGCTTGAGAAGAAATTTTTATACATAACATAGCACTTTTATTTGAATAAAAAGAATAATATATTTGGTTTGGAAGATATTTTTCGTTGAAAGAGAAACCAGGATACAAAAGTTGAACAACAGCTATGCCATACAAATGAAGTTTATTCACTTCAATTTTGTTCCAACCCACTCCAGGGTGAACTGTTCGAGAGTGCTTCAAAAAAAAAAACAAACCGAAATGTTAGAATTTGTTTTGTTGAAACACCCTGTAGTCTATTTTAGGGATGAAAAGGTACATCTTTCATCTGTGTAATGTTTCACCTCAATGAGTCTAAATGAGAAAATTACCCAAAACCCAGATCTGTTTCACATCGTCCTGCTGTGTATTTGCAGAGGGAAAATAATCTTTTCGAGTACCTACCTATCCTATTTCGAAATATAAATGTATGCATTGGAATCTCCCGACAGGCGACCACTCAGTGGGTATGATAATCATAATAATGGTAATAAAATTGACATTCTGATATCGCATTGAAATTCAAATCATGAAAATGATTATTTCAATTTTGTAGGACTTCAGTTGGGCTCGTTGTGGGAAGTCCTTCTGTTGCTTGGTGGCGTCATCAAGGAAGTATAAAACAAATTGATTGATGTACGTGTGTAACAGAGAGTGATTGAAAATCGATGTCCTGGCAACAACTGTCTGAGACATTCGATTTGTTCGATAAAAGAAAATAATTTTTTTTTTTGTTCGTTCATTTTTTTTCATTCAACAAGAATAAATATCCTTTTATTCCTCCTATTGGGGAGAAATAAATTTCTCTATCCTTTCCATTAAGAAGGCAAAATGATTATGACATGTGTTCACGTATTTATTTTTGTGAAACAAAATATTTTCTTTTACTAAAGTGGGGGTGGATGAGGAGGAGGAGTGGTAGTGTGTTTTTGTTTTGACATAGTTCTTAAATTATGCCCTAAGCAAAATTTAATGTAGTTGTTTTGTTTTGTAAGTAGGAAACATAAAACATAATCGACACCACACGTACCGAAAGTCGATAAATGAAATTTTTTTTTTTGTGGTAGTATTTTTGTAGCTGAACTCATTGAAGTGGGCGATCTCAGGGCTAAAGGGAAACTTGGTTGTGGTTAAGTGTTTGAGTCAACGGTTTCCGGTCCGGAAATGCTGTCAATTTCATGATTAACTTCGTAAACACTAATAAGCTACTCGCTTGGCAGGGGAGGCCTTTTGTTTGACGGGCAATCAAAACAAAGATTGTGAGAAGACATTCATACAACTTTAATATGAAATTCAAACTAATTATGCTAAGATACCATTGGAATGAAGCCATTGGTACCAACCTTTAAATTTTGGGTCTCTATGGTTGTAACAAATACGTGGGTGAAAAATGTCAATGGAATCTAGATCAATAAAGTTAATTATTAATCACAGTTTGCACTATGTATGTATGTATTTGCAATATTGTACCATCATATGAAAGAAATTTTAAGGAGGGAGTACACGATACAACCATCGAACCGGCTTGTGTTGTACCGACATTGGCTCAATCGTTATAAGTACCAAACGAACTATACAATCAGTATGCGATTTCCATACAACCAGAATATTTTTCAAGTATCATGTAAGATTTTATAACGATATTCAGAAGAACTTACGACAAACATGATGCCGCGAGAAACATGATGCTGCGAGAAACACAGTCGCCTAACCAGCAATTTCACCAAATTAACTTTGTTAATTAAATTCTTAAAATGCCATTTTTAGTAGCCTTAAATTGTTTATATGATCAGATCAATAATTGAACATATCGTAGATATTGCTAAAATAATTTATTGAAATTTAATGGGAAAGTTACAGACTCAGACATTGTTTTGCATTTAGGACATTTTATAGGTAGATAGACTATTCTGGTTCTCGCGACTAGGTCTCAACTAGGTAAGCAAAGTTTAGAACTCAAACTGTGATAGGCTAATTAGTTAAATGTTTTTGCTCTGGCTGAAAAGAATCTGACCTTATTTAGGATAGTTGACAATACATGGCATTGGTTTTAAGAAATCCATGTTTTTTTTTTTTTAGCCGTATATAGGCGAGGCCGTTTTCAACTTCAGTGTTAATTCAAAAATCAGAACTGCCGCATTTAATTTACCATACAACAATGAAAGATATGTACATTTTTTTTATTAAATTGCACCAGACTAAGTTTAAAAAAAGCCGTAAAATAAAATAGAAATTAGACCAAAATATTTTTTTCTGGCTTCATTTCCAATTTGACGTAGAAATAAAAACTGGGTGTTCGTCCTTATATGGTGACCCAACCTACATATGTACATACAAGATGCCTGGCAAATAACAATCACCTACCCTTAACAAAGAGACAAAGTTGTTGAATGATTTAACATACCGGGGAAAGGGCGAATTTATTTTAAAAGCAATCAAAGAACTTCAAAACGTGTCAATTATCCACTCAGATTTTACCACAAATACTGGACTTGCAGAAACACTTGAGTGTCAGGACACTTATCCTAACCACCAAGGAACTGAAAAGTGACAGCAACCTGTTTAACATTTGTTGAAGATCTTCTAAAAAGATAGGAAGAATGGTTTTGCCACCATTCTAAACCAAATTCCAGATAAAATCAGAATGAACTATTCTGTGCTTCAAATTCCTGGACTCGCATTGCATCCTACAAGAAAGTCGAAATAATTAATTAATAATATAAAATTTGATTAAAGGTTTAAAAGACGGCCTTTAGATAGTAAGTGTTAAATATATGTACATACATTAAAGCAGTTCACTGGAGTTATGTACCTATTAATTATTATTAGTGTGGTAATCTTTTGTGTGCTATAAGTTATCTTAAACACATTGATACCTTGATGCAACCAATCGACACTTACATTGTCGAAGAATTAGATTAGAAAACGTGATTATTTCCCTAAAACATTAAATCCGTTCTGCTACAAGCTGTAAGGCCATTAAAAAATTGATTTTTCGGAAACATTTATAAAGGCGTTTGTACCAAAGAGACAAGTCTGGAGATTGGATCTGGATCAGATTGTGCACTGAACCGTATTCATCTAAAGTGGCAGAAGTGTAAATCTTCCTAGGAAAATTTCGTAAAAGTTGGTCGAAAGAAAGGGAAGAAATTATTAAACTTCGCCAAAAAAGATGACAAAGGCAGGTAGACGATGCCATTATGGGGATACAGGGCTTAATCAATCAAATTTGTGATTCGTCCGTAAGCAACTTTATATTAATCGTTTTTTATGAACTTGACTTTGATACTTCATATACATATGTAAACGAAACCCTTTTTCAATTTCAAGGTCGCATTTTGAATTGTTTATTCAATTTTTTGGGCCCAAGTCAAAGGACACCATGATGTAGTTGGTACTTGTTAGTGGTTGGTCCCCAGGTATGAGGGTATACTGGGCTTCCGTTCTTGACAGTGATTTGCAGTGTGAAAAATAGGAGATTAAAGTTGTTTGAACAGTTGTAAATATCCGATAGATGGTGCTAATCGAATGTATATTTATATTTCATTAGGGCTTTATCTAACTTCAGTTCCTAATCTGTACATACATATGTACATTGCAATTAAAATTGGTTTCGTCTTTCAAACTTCCTTTTGATGTTTAACTCTACGGCCACTCTCATATATTATCCTTTCAAAATTCTATGGACATACATACATATGTATATATGTAAAACGAAAACATTTGCCAGCAGAAGACTAATAATAATTGATTTATATGGCTACACAAAAAACATTCACATAATAAATTTTTAACAAGATTCCAATCTTAAGGACCTTTCCAGTCGATTACACGTCATATTTACACTATATCCATGCCGTATCTTATCCTACCCCTCTCAACTTCACTCACTTAAATTTCCCTATTATTCATTCAATTCCTATTTTTTCCCTTCGATTGGTGAAATCTTACAGATAGCTCGTATCTATCCCCCTAGAGAACGTGCATAGTATACATTAAACACGACATTCACGTTTCAACAAAATAGCAGAAAAAGGGTTCCTTCGATCCGACACCAATCCTTTATTTACATCACACCGTCCAAAAAGGCAAAAATTCATAAATCCTGTATCCTAGCATTCTTTTCTTTTCACCATGACACTTCTTGAATCAGCAGCAACACTGATTTGCAACCGAGAAGGAAACGTTCACAAAAAGTAGTCGTCTTTGGTCCCTGAAATACCATCGTACATTGTTCTATTAAATGCCCAATTTAACCCAATAGAACTACCTCTATTATGGACTAGAAAATTGCTCCCAGCGGTGCTATTCGTTCAGTGTGATTTATTGCTATGGCTGTACGGAAGGATTCTATTTTTGCCAACCTCTCCAAATACACACGTCCTATACACCATGTTCAGTCTTGTGGATCTCATTTTCATTTTTTTTTGTTTTCTCTCTTCTCTTTTTCTCTTTCCAGGATCATCACAACCATCATCCTGTTCATCATGAAACCACCCGCAAAACTGTAGCAGTTATAAATCGATGTCATCGAACGACGTGCTATCACAGATAGTTATCCTTATCGATAACGCCCCCATATACACGAAATCCCAAACGTTAAATCATAGCGAAAATAGAAAATATCTATACGAAAGAAACTAGCATAAGAAACCAACATAAATGAAAATGCCATTATGACGAAACGTTTTACAAAAAACCTAAAAGATACGGATAATAATCGGTGGCAGTTACTTGTCGATTAGGAGAGTTTTGGGGCGGCACACTATTACTCTCGGCTGCTATTGCAGTGTGCAAATTGTGCACGTAGTCTGGAATTTGTGGGTTGCCGTTCTGCATAGCTTTAGCAAAAAAACAAATAAGAAGAGGAGAACCCTCCGTACAGGTGTGTTGGCAACACAAAGTGACGGAACGATTAGACAATGCGGGTTCAGTTCCTTAGATAACCAACTGTCTACACTAACAAATGAGCAGGATTACTAAAAAATCGTGACACATGGCTATGTACTATTATGCTAGTAAAATATCGGCAATCGCCTGCGGGACACGATGTAAGCAGACGGTGCTGCAGAAATCCAGAGGACAACGGGATCGTGATAAATTCGATGCATTTGGACAGATACACGATAACGAAAATGCTATAGATATGGATTTTGGATGTCAAGAGGTAAGTCGCATGTGATCTTAACTTGAATTTATTATTTGAGGAGGAAATTTTATTTTTTCCGTTTTTGCCATAATGAAGCAATTTGATATGATTAATGCTGTAAATTGTTTCCTGGAAAGTAGAACGAACGTGGGCTCAAATGAACAATTGTAATTAAATTTGGTTTTACAATATGTTTACGCAGCAATTAAATGTGCAAAGAACATGCATAAAAGGATGAAAGGATTCCAAATTACTGTAGAGATGTAAAATTAAAAACCATCGTACTTCGTCGGTACTTAAACTCGTTGTTAAGGATTTTATTAACGCGACTCGCTTCCATCCATGTACATGCTTTGGCTACATATTAATGCTGATGCTGCTTGGGAAAGAGTACGCTATCATGTAATTGTCAAGATTAATGGGCATCAAATGATGGAAATGCTGTATTCTTTTAATGAATAACTCGAACGTGTGTGGTATGTAAAACAAACTTAATGGATATTTGACCATGCGTTTGGAATATTAAGCTGAAACTCTTATGTCAGAAAAAATATAACCATTCTGCTAAGTTTGTCGAAGCTATATTTGCCTACCTACGTATTTATGTATGTGGGAATAAAAATCATTTAAAGTATTCTTTCCATAAAACAGTCAAGTTTACCGTCATACATTGCTCTAGAAAAGAAATTGCACCCAAGAAACAATTGGCAACTTGATTATGTATCTAGTTCGGTGGCGTATACGTTACATTTTTTCAAACATTTTTTGGTTCCTATACTTTTGTTTTACCTATACCTTAACGAGGTAGTATCTAAGCAAATTTGACAAATTTTAAGATGCACAGAAACTGATTGTCTCAGCAGAAGGTAGAACCTTTAGCTCTTGCTGTAGTAATTTCCCTAAAATTTGTCGCAAGCTGAATATCTTAATCTCGGACTGACTAGTGTTCTGTCATCCTGGGTTTTAAGTTCTTCTTCATCCGAAATAAGGAAACAACCGTCTAAGCCTTTCACTGGATGTTGGCTAAAACTGCAATCATCATCTACTGTCACATCTATTTGCAGCTCCTTCTGCTTCTATAGATAGAATATTGATGTATTTGCTCTTGCACGCTACGTTGTACTTATTTTTCCTCATGTGATATAGGGACTAGATCAGTCCTCCTTACTGTTGGAGTCCTGATCCGTCCCCAGTTACGCTCTATATAATTCCTGCAATCGACCGACAATATTTGTAAGTTCCAGTTGTAAAAATGAGCTTAAATGACCAATTGATTTTGAATGGTAGCGGGGACAGAGTTTTCCTTCTATATATTGCGAAAGATTGTTTATCACCTAGTCTGACGATGTTCAACGTACTTGGGCATTCCTACGTTTCCGTAGGATCTTCGAACGCTAGCAGTGCATAGTTGGAGAGGAGCTATACATATCATTGATTTGGTGATTACGTTATATCCCTACATCTGCCCCGCATCTATTTCGAATGTCGAATATACTGTAACTCTAGTACTTTTGTATTATTACCTATAAATTTACAAAATATGACATACAGGCATGGAATGCTAAGAACTTCAACATATGTATGTAGTAATTTTCACAGATGTTCGAAAATAGAACGAGGAACCGCCATTAAAGTTTTCTTGGGGCAGTTGAATATGTCGAGTCCTTATAGCTATCAATTTTGTTGTCTACATATTTTGAAATGTCATGACCAACCTTTTATTAAATCCAGAGAATCAACTATCAGATTTTCCAAGCTAGAGAGACACTATTCTTATGACTTTAGTAAATTAGACCTTAACTTAGGAAACTAGTTTTCACTCCTGCGTATTCCATCCTAGATCTCAGCTCCATGAACCTACCAGTCTTTCACAGGTTACAGAAAAACCGCACATACATGTCTATAAACGCAGTCAAGTACTCATGCTGATAATGAGATCGACGAAAAAATCATCCCCAGTCAACATTTACTTATTTTTTCTGCGAATTGTTTCAACTAGTAGGTGGTCTCCTAATTCTGATCTGATTTTTTATAAACATTAATTTTTTATGGGCAGGAAATCTATCACGGATATTGGGATATAATACCTCAGTTTTCTGGCTGTCTTACCTTTCATAGTTCTTCCATTGTTCTAGGTGTTATAATAAAAAAATTAGATGAAATTCGTGTAACGCAGCGCACAGCATTTGTATAACAACAACATGCTCCCTCCTGCAATTCCCCCACTTGTGGTCACTGTTGGATTTGTAGTAGGAGCAAGGTTCGATGTATGCAAAGTTCCTTTATATCCATGTTTCACATTGATTTAAAGAAACTTTGCATATACCTAACCGCGCACCTACTGCAAATCCAACAGTGACCCCAACCACCACCCGAATTGTGGACTTATGACCCTGCGCCCTTTTATTTTCTGATTGTTTGTTTATATCTTCTTGGTCCCTAATAAGTTCTACCAAACTCACTCTTTTATGAAGTAGAAGTCATAGAAACTTCCATTTTATTTCTTTCTCTATTTTTTTTGAGTGGCTATTGGTTACCAGCTCCCTGACGATTTTAATCTACACTGTACATACCAACTTTTGCAAACTTGTTGTTAAGCTACAAAACTATCGGATATTGATTTAGCACTTATTAGGATTCCAAGGTATTTATTTATTCGTATACATGTATACATTTGAATATCCTTTCAAATAAAGCAGTCATTCCCAAAATAAAAAAAAATAAAAACAAGTTTTGAAGTTCCATACCACACAAATGCCTAACCTTAATATGGCTTAGAATATTCCCATCATCATTTAGAATTATTCTCGTGGTGAGTTGCCCTTAACCCTTTTTGCTGAAAATCATTTAGTAGAATATAATTAAACATTCATTTATTCATAACCATAAACTCTATCCCCATTTAAAAGCAATATTGTTATTACTTTTTTTCTCGTTTTCCATCAAACGTAACAATCCATTTTGGATTTGTTATGCAGTTCAAACACTAATATTACAAAATAACATAATACCTTTATTATCCACCCACTAATTAATTATCCAACTGGCCATAAAGCTGACATAAATTACAACCACTATTTATCCAACCGCTAAAAACAACGGTTTCCTTCAATAAAACATTTAACCCTAATCCGACCCCAAACAAAAAAATAAAAAAAAAAAACAAAAAACAAAAAACTGTTCATATTAATCCAATGTCTACCGCTATAGCTTAATTACACCATAATGAATTAATGGGACCTAAAATGTCGCCATAATTTCCCCATCGGAAATGATTTATTATTTTATAATACTCACATCGGATGGTTGGGGCTTTATTTTTTTTTTTTGTTTGTTCTCAGTTAGTGAAATGCATTTCCACAACTACATATTACCACCCCCTCAAACCGCTAATTACACAGTTAAAACAAAAACATTACAATATACACTATCAAAGTGCTTAATGTTTTTGTTTTGTTATCATTCTTTTGACAATGTACATATGTATATTGTTTAAAGGACTATTCATTCAGCCATTTCGAAAAATACAATAAATTTTCTATAGCCACTCAACAGCTCTTAACTGTTGTGCGTGGTCATTAATTTCAAAAAAAAAACAAAAAAAGAAAATATCATTCCATGAAACCGCGTATTGAAAATTCAATTTAGTATTGCGGCAACACGATGTGAAAATAAAAGAAAAATCAAATAAATTAAGCCTTGTTGCAAGCCAATTAAAAGATTTAAATAAAACAAATTATGGTGTATTTACTCAATTTATAGTCGAACAACTTGAGCAAATTCATTATTTTCCAATTGCGGACAGTGATTGGACATGGTTGTCTGTATTCAGAAAGGGGTTCGATTGAGAAAATGAAGTCCATAATGGACTCATTTAAAAGGAGTATAATGGTATTTCGTAAGTTTAAGTTGAGAGAAAATAGAATTAAATTACTGCAACATTGCAGTACTCGAGAATGTTTAAAGTTTATCCTGCGACTGCATAACGAGCGAACTTAGACCCACTCCAACAACTGCACAAGAAACTATTGTTCACTTTCTTCTCGTTGATACATCTTTGGGAAGCATGACCCACCCAAGCATCCTAAATAGCCATAATACTATTCCTAGTAATTCAGACTATATTATCGCATATTTGACGTCCTAGCAGAAGTGCTTGAGAATTGAAGCAATTTTAAATAAATCTGCAAAAGAGGTGTATACAGATGTATATAAGACAGTGTTTGGTACTACTGTAGTGTATTTCAAGCACAAATCAAAGCATTTTGAGAATCCGTGCCAAAATTACGATCCAAGTTGGTTAACCAAAGCATCGGCTCGTCTAACGTGATCACTGTCAAATCCGAAGTTTTTCCGTGATGGGATCCAAGCCACAGGGTTATTGCATTTGCAAAGCAATGATGAGCTATTGTTTCCAAAATTGCTTTACATCGAACTGGAAGGCATTTATTTTAACAAAATGAGTTATTGGCGGAGCAGTTCGAGTATACTCGTAACATTAGCTCACGAAATGGGGCCAGCAAATTGGCCATCAAGATCATGAAATCTAACCATACTAGGTTAGAAAAGCGACAAGCTTATAACAATTGACGCTTTTAAAGCCACATTGTCTGTGTTATTCGCGACGCTTTAAAAAAAAAACACCCTTATCCTTGCAATCTGTAATCTGTAACAGAAATACTTGTCTATGCCTCTACTTGTCAAAATTGTTCTTTTCCTTCCTAGTACTTACTTACACTATCAATATCATTGCATAAAACTGTGTAATTAGTATGTGTATTTTTATTCGAAGGCTAACCCTAACTATGTAGCTGTTTTAACTAAATCACATCCTCCATACTTTTTTACCTTATTATTCCCTTTTGCTACAATATTTATAATATTAAAACAAAAGTTAAAAAAAATCCCTTTCTGTGAAATATTATAACCAGCACAAAAAAAAATGCAATTTACCATGAATAAAATATTAAATATTAAAAGGCTTAAAATTAAATTCCACATTAAAGTTGACAGCCGAAATGAATGGCCTTACTAAGATCTGCAGAAAAAAAAATAAAATATCGCAAATATCAGATGTGACAGAGTCAGATGGCGGTTCCATTACTCGAACCCCATTAGCAAGCAGTTATTGCTATGCATTAATAAAAAGGGAAGAAAAATATGTCATAAAAAATTTAATTACAACTCTGATTGTGTTTACTTTGAGGCGTTGACACGACAATTATGAAACAGCTGATGCAACGCATACTTGAAAAATTAAATTAAGTTCTTTCATGTAGTTTATATGGATGATATTAATGGAATATGTGTCGTTGCATGATATTTATTTATGCATTGAAAAAAAAAAATTAAAATAAATATCCACAAATTGGATGACAAACTACTACCAAACCACTCAGAGTTTATATAATTGTTTTAGGAGAGCAGAAAATAAATGTATGAAATTATTTACGGTGTCACCCTGCTTCACTTTTTGTTAAAATGTGTTGATTAATTTTTTGTAGTTTCGTCAAGGACACAGGGTATCACAAAAGTGATCCTCGTACTACAACCCGAGACGGGGTTTCTGATTGGGATACAGAGATATAGAGACATCGATTTTTTTTGGCTTACATGTAATAATAAATAATTTTTATGCAATATTATTTGCACGTCTTAGTATCATCACGAACTTTTAAATATCGATCTTAATAAGGGAGGTATTGTTGGTCATATCCTTATAATTTTCTACATGAATTGAATCTTTCTCCATTGGTTATGATCACTGCAGATATCATTCTTTAAAAAAGTAGGACAGCAGTAGTTTCAGTTAATTTTTTCAAATCATTGAAAACCCTATCATATACCTTTATTAACTACTGACAATGTCTACTGAAGTGTAACGGTAAAGCCTTCTTCAAGGTAACATAGCAAATCAAGGACCCTGAAACATAAAAATATATTTTTGGCTCGGAATGTTTGAAGTTTCAGCCACTAGAACCGCTCATCTTTCTGCTAACATCATGTTTTCAAATTTACCAGTTTCTCTTCCTCGATGACCTACATCCATCTTGGTTTTGATTGCTGCTACGTCGTCGCTTAAAAAAACGCAACACAAGACATCGCTACATTTAGTCAAGCATCCGTGTATTCTCCAAGCCGAAATCCATTCTTTAATAATAATGACTACCAACTGTATTGTACAATATAAACGAAGGGGTCAGAGTATCTGGTATAAAGCCAACATAACTCTTGAAGTACTTTTCGTACCTTTTCGATAACTTAAGAATGTAATTCATGGAATTGATACTATGTCGTCAATATAAATGCGGTAAATACTACTCAGGATTGTCCACTCTTAGGATTGGAAAATAATTATTAACAAAAACTGTATCAAATTCTGAAATAATGTAAATTAAGATGTGTTAAATATTTTCCTCATGTCTAATAAATATTCGCAAATAAGCAGCTAATTCAAATAGTCCTTAACATAATTTTCATGTGTTCAAAATTAATTTTCGAACAATTTCATTAAACAATGTATACAGAATTTCAACTGCAAAAATTATTATTTAAATTATACTTATCGCCAGACAATGCCTTCCATCATTCTCAACTCATTCAATTTATGCTTAGTTTATTAAATACATATCTCAAATGCATACTACATACTACACAGTAGAGTACTTATCCTTGTATACATACATATAACTCATAATATGAAATGCATATCATTCGAATGACTACTCGCACTCCATATGCTTAAGCATGAAATACACCCATGTTCGTTGTATGTACTTGTTTCCTAAAAATAAATCTAAAAACTTAGTGTTCTCTTGACACTCTAGAACAAATAAAATCCAATAAACCATCAAGAAAAAAAACATACAAAAGAAAAATGGAAACTTTATGAAATTAAATTCGAAAACTTTCTAAAAATCTAAATATCCTGCATAATGCAGTACTACACTTCAGTTCACATCACATCGCAGCATCATGCAGTCTCGTCTGTCAAACTTCAAGGCGGCACATGACGTAGATGACGTCGTCGTCGACGACGACTGAGTGATGCAACGTCATGATCATGAGTGTGGGAATGTTGCCTTGAGAGAATTTTTAAGAACGCAAATACATACAGTGTGCATTTCGCATTTGCATCCTCATTGCTGTTTCACTTTTCCTCTTCGCACATGTGATGTATTCGTATACAATTGAAGTACTTTCCATTAAAATATTAAGAAACTGAAATGAGGACATTCTCTGACTTGAATTTGTCGCTTGTTGTCTTTTTTTTCTTTCTGCTTCAAAAGTGTCTGCTATAAATATTAAATGGAACAATCTCAACGTCGGTCGTCGTTGGATGTCTATTAACCGACTAGGATGGAGGCAAAATTTCAATTTTCGAACATTCAGCACATTTGCGCTTTGATCAACTACCTTGCCAGCAACTATTGAGAAAGTTTTTTTTATATTTATTTCCCTAAAAAGAAGGAAAAAAAAATAATATCCAAACCGCACTCCTTAGACGTCGTTTCGTGATTTTCTTCTTTTCATTGATGTTTGCATTCAAAGGACGAAAAAGTAGTCACTTGCAGTCTTCTTCGTTTTATTTTCTGCCATAGCATCATTTTGAAACCAATCTTCGGTTTATTTTACGGGTATCATCGTTTCCTTCTCGAAAAGGGAAAAGGAGTGCCCGTGTCCTTATTTGCATTTATTTATCCTCTTCCTGCCGCTTGTTTGCCTCAGCTACCAGATAAATATTTGCAAAAGCGAAATGCAAACAAACGGAAATGGGATTGAAGAAGGCTATGAGCATATTTTCACATAAAATTTCACTTTCACAAAGTCACCGACAGAGTGCCGAGGTTGAAAATCTGTGTGATGTCCTTTGGCTGGAAATATCTTCCTACTTACAGCTTAAGTGAAGCCAATTGGACAAAAGGCAATCGTGGATTCCACTCTTAATTTGAAATTAAAATACCATGTGGTGACCACAGTCACTTGGCGAGTAAAAGTAAAAGTCATTAAGGATGTTTGGATTTGTGCCAGGACTTTTATTTTGCGTTTCCCCTATTCATTGTGTTTTACTATCGGACATGGTGCAGTTTGCATGTGCGAAAAAGGAATTCTCCTTGTTAGATGGGTGTTTTGGAATTTTTTCACCAATTGAAATAGCTTGACGATATACATACCAGGATGTGCACATACTTGTGGAAAAAGGAGCACGCATTTGGTTTTGTATTGAGGATATTTATTTGATAACATCATCACAAAGAAACTTGTACTTCTACGTACATACATACATATGCATGTAGAAATATTTTATAATGCTACAAGCGATTAACATATAAATTACGCTCAAGCTGTTTAAACATTTTCGGTAACATACTTGTTATATGTGTTCATGATAGCACTTGCAGTTGTGGGTTCTTTCCAAGGAAGTAATCGAGATAAAAAGAAAAGCAACATGAGTATTTTACGGAACCAACTTGGATGGGCTTGAAGCAAAATGGACTAACAAGGCAATTTGCCTAGGAAATTTATGCAAAAAAAAAATTACAATTCTGGAAAGCAAACATCCTCCGACTTTGACTATTTTGAAAATATCAAATAACTGCTGCGGTAGGGCTTTAGGGAACAGCAAGGAGAAATCTGCTCTAAGTTAGCAAAAACGAATCTGGGACTAGCATACATGGGTAGGCAACTATGAGATAAAAAGCAATCTACCCCAGATAAAGGGTTATTCTTTAGAAGTTTCCTAATGGACAAGGATATAATGTGCCTTCAGTTCACCGCGTGCCTTCACACTTCATACAGATAAATAATGTAACAACCCCTTATAGTTCTCAAAACCTAGCTCTTCTCAGGCATTCACGCTGTGTGCACATACTTAAATGTATCCTTCTAGTGATTAGAAGGAATTTCCATTTTTACACCTAAGATAGAAGATATATGTATAAGCTTGGCTCATTATGAAAAGTATTTCAATACCTTGTTTGCTGCAAATATTAGCATTAAGAGATCATTTCTAGGCCACTGTAACTGATGGAATCGGCAAACCGTCTTATGGTAAAAACATCAACGATATTCTGAGTAGCTTACTGTCGCCACAGCCGAGCTGCACTGTGTTATGGGCATATGGTGTCACAGTTTAAGTTTGTTTAATGGTAAATCTAAGTTCTGAAGTTTTTGACGTTAAGGACAAGTTTACCGCCTTTGACTTTGGGGTTTTATTTTTTAGACACTAGCACTTAACTATCAGCGCCAAATGTGATAGTTAAGAGAGAACTTGCTAACTCTGAGAACTTGCTAATTTCTTGTGAAAATGCCCGTATTTTGTTTTATCCTTAACTTACGGCGCTCAAGCGCTAAATGAGTTCCACTTAGACATGCTTGCACTTCTACCAATGGCTAAAATCAAACCTTGGGGTATTTTATTTAATTGGACTGGTCATTAGAAACCTGCGCTTCAGAAAATAATAGGCGATTACGAAATCTGTTTCCACTTGTGATTCAGATTACCCCACTGCAGGCCTATTGAAGTACTTGGCTTGACAGTATAAACGTGAAAGTAATAATCACTTCCAGTTCTACGCTTTCTGAATATTGTACGGCCTTAATGGTACTGATATGATGTTAAAATTAGAGCTGATTCATAGATTCTTTTCTTTGGAGGGTACCATGCTCATGTGTCACACACATAGCCAAGAGATGTTTTTTCTGCATGGAGGTCAACATTATGCAGATAAATCTAGCTAATCCGAATTTCGTCGGCATTTAAATATTTCATTAGTAACTAAAGTTTTGAACAAACTCAGTTTAATCCTCAGCATTTGTCGTACTACACCCAGGAAGAATGTTGTGTATCTTTTTCTTCTTCTTAGGTGGTGCTACAGTTCTGAATGAACCTGGCATCCAATAACTATAATAAAATAAATTATCTGTATCTAGAAAGTTTTTAAGATGGGATTAGCAATCTCTTGGTTTCTACTTTCATCTAGTGATCTAAAGTTAAACTGACCACCTTCAGTATGTGTTCGCTTCTAGTCCGCACATCCAGCTAGTTTACTTGATGAGTAATTACATTAACTTTTTTCTCAAATGAATAAACTACTTCCTTTGAACTATTTAAGTCAAAATAGTGGCTTTTGTTAAGACTGATGTTTTGTCTTCTACTAAAGATTTTTTTACGATCGATGAATCGATGATTCTCAACTCGGCAGTTTTTAAAACATTAACATATAGCATTTTCAGATTAGTTTTTAAAAAGAAAAAAGTAAGGTGTAAAGTTAAAGTAGATAATTATACTAAAATCACAAGATCTATTACTTTATTCAACGTTGATCCAAATCCAAAAATTATTATTTTATAGACACTAATGTATTCATATACATACACCATTTTATATACATGCACATACATATGTACCTTAACGAGTACACCTTTTTCTGAATAACAACGCCTGTAATCAGCACAAACTCAGCTAGGGTTGTTAACTTTTTCAATGGATTTTTTTTCCTCTGTATAATGACGACCATCATCATCAATTTAAAATATTCCCAACCGTTTAAGGAATTTTATTATCCCTAACTCCCAACAAGCTATAAATTCACACTTACATAGTATCCTTAAGCTACCTTTATGGCATATCCCATTAAAATGAAGAAACCAACCTGTCTATTGCAAAGGAAAGAAAAAACCGGAACCACCTCCCCAGAATGTCATTAACATTTGAAAATATTCCTACCCACATACTGTTATCCACCGATGCGGCAAAAAAAAAGCTGACATTTACACCACAATTACAAGGATAATTCAACGAAACGAAAACCAAAGCCACAACCTTCTATCTGAAAACTATTGACCTACTTCATATCCTCTTTGCCCATTCAAATTTTCTGCCTCTCACATAATAGCGCGCGAAGAACCTTTAAAATTGTTCAAATCTTCCCCTAAAGCAATTCGTTCATAAAATTCACACCAGAGCAGAGTCTCTATGAAACCAACAAAATAAACCTTCACCTGCCGAGTTTATTTAGGAGAGATCAAAAGGATTCCTCCCAAGGCTCGCTTTAGGACGTACAGGGAGTTATGCTAACTCATCCCCTCCGCCGACAAACCACACTCCAGTAAATTATTCTTAAAGCACTATCTCCGAAACCACAGCACCTGCCAACAGTTGAACTAGGGTCCATTATAAAACCTAGAATCAGGGTGAAGCCACACACAAAAAGAAGCACGATAAAGGAAAACCTGAAGGAACAAAAACATGTAAAATATTTTCAAGAATCTCAGTCAAGAGAGGAAATCAAAATCAAAAAAAAAAAAAAAACATTGAACCAAGGCGAGGGTGTAAATATTTTTCTAGCCCGAGACCAACCCCAAGTTCATCTTCCACGACCACACCAATTGGCCACCCATTGAATTGGAAAAAAAAACACAGGGGGAAGAGCACTGAAATCATTGCGGAGCACGTGGAAATTAAAAGGGAATTTTCTAAAGATTTTATGACAGAACCATTTCGACCACATCGCAGAGTGCCACTAGATTGGGATCCTACCAATGAGAAAACAACAAGGGTAACCGTGGGAGGCAAGTGAATCTAGAGTAGGTACACCTCACAGTGGAGAAGAAAATCGATTGCTCATTGAAATTCCGTTGATGTCAAATAGTCGTTATACACCACTTGCTGTTTCTACCTACAACGTGAGCAGCAACGATTTTAAAAAGAACTTTTCTGAAATGCGTATCCTTGTTCGTTGGCCTTTGATGACGAGTACAGGGTGTATATGCTTGCTTGCGCACAGGAAGTTATGACAGATTCTGCAAAATTTCTAAATGGGATTTTGTTTTGATATCCCAACTTCCGTGCAATTTATAAAAACACATGCAAACTGCATATTAAAATTGTGTCACAAGCAATGTTACTTTTAAATTTCAGTGAAGTAGAAAAATAATTATCATTAAAATAAAAATAATTATAACTTGAGAATCTCTTTACGTGGGTCCATTGTAAAACGGAAGCTATTTCAACTCTGATGTTTATCAAAGGGGATATACTAACCAGGAACATTTAAATGTCATACCACCCCCATACGAAGAGTGTGTTTGAGCCTCATCTTCTTTAATCCTCTTCTAAAGTATTTGAAAGATGGTAATATGTGGAATTATGGGAACGACTTAACCAAATCAGTAGTACGAAGGATATCTACACGATATTCCACAATTGTTCGTTTCAAATTTGTATAATCATAATGCAAAAAATACAATGGGAATGCGTTCGACTATACCTACAAATTAATTTTTTATAGAAATTGTAAAAATAAATGGCACTCCTGGAACGTCACCTAGAATAGCCACATGCATACTGAGACAAAAATAAAGGTTATGCAGGAATTGATCGACTGTTGATTGAATAATGGGATCACAACTACTTAGCCAGCTAAACCACGGAAAGGTACGGAAAGAAACAAAAGAATTTAGGGAAGGTCACTGACAAAATTGAATTTCACTGCTAGTGCAAGATGCATTGGAAGTTTAGCTTCAAAAAGTGCAATTTCGTAAATGATATAAAATTCTAGTTACCTAGTAGAAAGGAAAAAGAATTATGTTGAGTATCCTTTTATTCAGTTAGTCTTCTTTTAAGTGCATCAGACTACAGTTTGGGAAGTGTGGGAAGTAGAAGTTCAATTCCCCGAAAACACCAACAATCTCATATCTCAAAGACGTGTAATAAACATCCGAGCGTATAATCGAGGGTAACCGCAAAAAAAAACCTTCTAAAAAGTCGTGCAAAGAATACAAGTACAACAATTCCGAGAAGATTACTCATTTCCTAGACTTGAAGTTGAATATAGAATCAATGTCCTTTCTTTGCAAATATTGCATATTCTTAAGGTAATTCAAGATTTTGGCATTCTGGAATAGATTCTGAATTAATGTTTCACTTAGAAGGCGGTATCCATTTGTACCAAACAATGAAATCCGGCTTCAATGAGACCAAAGTGAAAAAGAATTAAACCATTTTGTGTTAAGCATTGTCAAACTATGTATAAACTACAGCATCAATGTATTTATCATCTAATATTGCTCGCAGAGTGTCTTTTATAAATCAGTGTATAAATCTACCACATGTCGGTAGAACCACTTATGCATTGCAGGAGGTCTAGAGTTGATATTCCATGATAAAAGCACTACTATACATTACTTTTGTATCTTTGACGTAGAGAATTCTCTAAGAGTTAAGTCCATTCGTGTATGAACTACATAAGTCTTAAAATATCAAACCGCTTCTTTATCTATTAGATTCCACTTAAATCTTTCAATTCAATGTAAAGTACGATAAGGTTTTTTTAATGCAATGACTCTACCAATTGATTTGAAATTTCTTGGTGAAATTGATGAAAAGAAAAATATTCACAGACGCTTTTCAAAGAGTACTTAACCTCTCTTTCAGCATCATTTAGTTCTGGTGCGAGGAATACCCTTTAGAAATTTTTTTTCGGGCTGCAAAGATGGACTAAAGTCCTGTCTCGAGTGGGTGTCTGAGTACTGTTGGTTCTTTTGATTTGGATTAAAATTATTGCTTTAAAGAAGATTTTGGGTACTCAATTTATAACTCAGAAAAGGGGGTTCAAATAGTTTGTAATGATGCTACCATACCCACACTTAAGAAATAAAAACTTGGTCATATGATGAAGGATAAATGTATGTATGACGTTCACAAACTTTTTGTACTTTTTTTTATCGAAAAGTTGGGTTTTGCTTCTCTCAGTTGCTGATAGCATGCTGGAATTATCTTTAGTTCAAAGTTTTATGGTTTCTGAGGTCATTGAGGCGAATTTTAGTTCTTTTTATTGTTGTGATATCCCCTTTATAATTTTTTTTTATATTAAGAACAATTTTAGCTTAAAAATGTAAGTACTGATGATTTAAGAGAATTGATGGTTAGATTTTAATCTTAATAAGGTCAAATCAGCTTTGTATCTGTAATAAGTTCACATTCAGTACACGGATATCCTGATCCTAATCAGATATATTATGAAGAGTATATATATGTACATGTTCATACATATGGATGTACGGATTATGGTATAATAAAGTCAGTCCTCGAGCCTCTTTTTCCCACACTTTTTAGAATATAATTCCCTCTTAAATTATAAGAAAATTAATATTTAATTGGGAAATGGTTAGTCGAGTTTATTTCTCAACAGAATGACGAAACAAATTAAAATCTAATGAATTCCTTCAAAAAACTGATGAGCATACGAGAGATTAAGGTTTTGGAACATATCTAACTCTTGGTAGGTAAACTCTTTTATCCTAAGTGGAGAGCACTTCAACGGATAATTTTGCATTATTTCGGAAACCAGATTCAATTTTCTAAAAGTATTTAGCAGGTACTTCAGCTCTGTGGTTGGCACAGTCTACGTTGTTTCAAGTATTTGGTAGACATACCTACTCCTTGTCTTTTCTTTAAAACCAATTTACGAGTTGTGGTATCTATTAAAGTACCACTACATACTTCTAAAGAATGTTTCATCCACTTAGAAGAAATCTTTTGCAGAACTATGTAACAGTGATAAAGCTGATGTTAATATTTAAATAGAAATATGTTTTGCATTCAAAGTTAGTTGACTAAAAAGCAAAGAGAAGAGGATGAACAGGATCCGTAGTTCTGAACTTCTATCCAGCACATTTTGGTGCTTTATAAATTGATTAAGATATCTACTTTTTGAAGAAATGTTTATTTTTAAAACAAGTGCAAAATCTATAACTAATTTTCAACCATCTTCCATCTTTTGGGGTTCGAAGGAAAGTTGTTTTCAGTCTGCTTCATCAAGGCTTTCAGTGTCTGCTATCGCATAGTCTTTTAACTCAATTAAAGATCTTTCTTGACTTCTTCAGCCAGTAAGCTGTTGAGCGCTTGTCAATATCGCACTACTACAATAATATCCTCAGGATATCCCAGTACCAGGACAGATATTTTGTATATAGTGACTTCCATCTTAATTTTCAACCGTGTTCACATGATTGTACGTTGTTGAGAATCGGTGCACATTTTGATTCAAATCTAATAATTCAGCCATCAGGCATGCTTTTATCCTACAGCACATCGCTCTAGCTCTATAGTCCTACATCTTTCATTTTTAAAAGAATTTTGATATTATTTTGTAAGCTTTAGGTTTTCTACTTCGCTGTTTCACACTGTCCAGAAATGATCCTCTAAATATTTAGCACTGACTGCTTATGATCTTCCCTTCTCTGTCCTTGTAGAGCTTCTTGGTGCTTTGTAGCGCACAGCAGACGAGTCTTCGATTAATCACTATAACCAATTGTGAGTTCTATTTCAAACCCATGTCGATTCTTCTCGCAATATTCTATATGCTAAGCTAAATTGATGTTTTCAAACTCTCAGCAACATTTTTATTCATTGCGGCAATGTCCCCCATTGACTACAAGAAACTCTTAAGCACATAAGTTTATTGGGTCGACACATGTTCGTTTAATCACGCAATCAATATTAAAATTGTAGTGCAACTCATCTTAAGCTTTGCAAATGTCTCCCTCCTAATAGTATTCTACGGCTAATAATCCCAACAACAGTAGATCGTAAAGCTTATAGTATGAGAATCGTCAACCTTACAAAAAGATAAAACAAGTCTGAATTTAAATTGTTCCACTCGTCCTATTCCTCACTCATTCTGTTTTATTTTTAGACCACAATCAATCCAGAAACAACTACTCTAAAATATATGGCTTGTTAAAACTTTATTTGTTTGCCCTTGAAAGAGAAAAATCTAAAAATAATCTATCTAAGATACAATTTGTTTTATTGGTCATAACTTTTCTCTACAGACTAGATAGCTATAAATTTGAAATTCTCTAGAATGAACTCAAGGATATTATATTCAAATCCCACAAGCCCACACCCTGTATCGTTTTGTCCCTGCTGGAAATATGAACAAAAACGGTTTTTGTTTTATTTATTTTTTCTCAAGTTTATTAAGAATATTTCACGTGCTGATCAGAATGAGACAAACGACAGCTTAAAAGTCTTGGAACTATTTTGATTTATGTATACATGTCCTGGAATTTATATCATACGAATGCGCTACTCAATTATTCCGCATTGTGATTTCCCACGCGGTTCCATATAATGGAGATGGAAAACTTAGCTCGTTCGGTTCGAAGACTTTTGCGAGAGATCTCGCTACAGCCATGCATCATCAATTGCAATTTGTCAAAATGCCAGGATGTACAGAATACCGCTGAAGGAATATCTATTTTACTTTGTTTTTTTTTTTAGTCTCTCTGACGAGAAAAGCGGATGCGACGTATTTTTAATAAATCATGCTTTTTGCTGAATGAAAAACGATAAGAAAAAGTAAATATTTATTAATGATACTTTATTCAGAGGACCTATTTGAGATACTTTATCACACGTGATTAAGTATTCAGTTCGGTGGAGGGAGAATTAATGGGATGTGGAATATTCACATAGTTTGTATGAAATCCAGAAAGGGTATCTTAACTACTTTGAAACTAATTTAACGGACGAGAAGTTTGATGGATTTAGTGATAGAAATACGAAGATTTTATTTGAATCTAGGTATAAAATATTTACATACGTACAATATATATATATAAGACAGATTCGTGCAAATTGAGGACGCAATTACATTCTTCTGCAGCGATTATTTGCGATCCAATAAGTACATTCAAAATATGAAGGTAAAATGAACGGGTGGCTAGCAGTAGTTTAATGAGAACGAAAATAAAAACAGATGTCCTATACTAAGTAGTACAGCAGTGGGGTTGAACTTAAATCCTAATAAAATAAATCAAAAGTTTCCATTTTTTTTTTATGGAGTTGAGTTATTGATTTATGCCAACAAGCCAACAACGTTAGAGGAGCTCAGGAACAATATTGAACGCAAAAGTGCCAACGTTCCGGCCGATATTCGTGGAAGAGTGGTGGAAAATAGGATCCGAAGAATCGATCGCTGCTAACATGCTCGCGATGGTCATACGCACAAGATCGAATTTTGTACTTAAATTTAGCATATATACTACACCTGAAATAAATTTCAGTCCGATATCTCAATTATTCTGTGTTTTCTATACAAAATTGTTATGTCCTTATTGAAAAACCATTCGTTAGGAAAGTAATGAAACTATTTAGAAGCATCAATGAAATATGTCTTACCGCACGTGATTAACTTCTTTGGAGATCAGCCTGAATAAATTCAATAACATCAGGTTCCACAGTAGAGGAGCTAATTCGATTTTCGACATTTCCTTATGGGTATTGGATAGATTACGAATCATTATGGCCAAAGGTTCGGTATGGTCGAAGATGCACCTAAACTGGGCATAGACACAAGTATATCGAAACCATAATTAAGTCCATATGATTTAATCATTAAAGTAGCACATTCCAACGAATTTACATTCACGATGAGGCCCTCTTTTATTTAAAATACGAATTAGTATTTTATTTGAATTTGCCATAATTTCTTCCTATAGTTATTTTTAAACATCATCTACCTATCAAAGTTTTACAATAATTCTATTATGTCCTTAACAAAGTTTTAAACAGCGATGAATTCTATAAAAAATCAATAACGTAGTTTAATCTAATTAGGGTGCATTTCAACTTAAGGTTACATAGAAAATCAATTTCTTTTTCCATCAGAACCAATACGAAATAAAAATAGAAGAATAATTGCAACAGATACGTTGCTCGTTGAAAAACGTTTTTTTTAGTCCTGCAGGAGGGAATACACAGGATAAATTTTTGCTATGAGAAGATATATTTTTTCTTATTGTTTTCCATTTTATTAGAAAAGGGTTGCTTGGACATAAAAACGTGCGAAATGAAATTTTTTGTATTTTTTTTCTTTCTTTTTTTTCAAAACAATACAATCCAATCCATTATATGTCTATGGCATGGGTAGAATGCCTTCTCTAACAAAGAAAGAAAGAAATATTAAAAAAGGGAATCTTAAGACTGAGAAGGAAAAAAAAAATTAAAACTGGTAATTCAGAATAATGAATGCGTTTGGTTTTTGAACCGTAAAAGAAAGTTTAATGTACCATTTCTTTTTTTTTTTTTGTCTTGAAGAGTTGAATGAACAGCAATTAGGTTTTTTTTGATGGTGCTTTCACGTGACCTCTAGACTTCCACAAATGACTTGCTTTACACCTGACTTTCTATATGTACGTGAGTATACGAAAACTTAAATCAACTTTAGTTTAGTTAACCCATTGAAGTGAAAAAGTTTTATCAGAAAACTCGAAACGATTTCTATTTGCTCAAACTTGGATCCGAATGGTACAATCAACAAGCTCATTGCTATTCTTAGTCTTCAGAACAAATACTTTTCATTCAATAACCCCATTTTCTTCTCAATTCGTTTCTACTCCATTTATATTCCCTAAAGGATGTGAATCTTCAACTTAACCCTATCTGCTTACACCATTGAACGTGCGAATCTTATTTAAATTCATTCAACAATCGAGTCGATTTTCTGTTTTAAAATCACTTAAGTGCACTTGGCTGAAGCATCAAGAGAAGGAGGTGGATAAGGAGAAATATACTACTAACTATCGCCTATAAGATGTTGCCGCCGCCGCGCCGTAGAATAGAGAGGCAAGTCTCTTAAATCAGCCGGAAAACTATCCGATGAAGTATTTAATTTCTTTCTTAAAAATTCTTTTTGTTTTCATTAAGTAAATCTCAATGTGAAACCTTAAGTATTGGACTTATGTAGCGTTCACTTTTCGAAATGAGCAATATTGCTTGGTCGTTTACTAAGAAATACAAAATTATAGTTTACGATGCAGGACCAAAGGCAACAAAAGCCAACGCAAAATTGCTGTCAGAACTTTGTTTCTATATCCGTTGCACTTGGAAATAAATTCACTTTGAAGTGTTCAAGAGGAATAGAAGCACAGCAGACGTAAGCTTGACTGGGCCCGTTGAAGAATTTCCCAACTCTAATAATAGCATTAAAGTACTTAGAAATGCTGAAAAGTTTACACTTTCCAAAAGCAACTCCACCCCATCGACAACTGTGCGGAGTGCACCTCTGATGGTGTTTAAAGAATTTTCTCAGGGGTGCGATGAATAGTCTAGGGTAGATACCGCAGTCGTTGTCATCTTGTCAAATGTTGGTCTGGTAGGCTGTTGTTATTGCCATGGTTAGGACTCATGGGAGTTGTTCAAATATTCTCTTCTAATAGTTTGGGGAAATCGACAGTCGTGTCGGTTGGAGGATGGTAGTTATTTTCGATGAGTAGGCAACTGATAGTAGGGTGAACTGAGGTAGTAGTACAGATAGAATTTTGGAGGTACGTACAACTTTTAACTTCTGCACGAGTGCTGCTGATGACATAGTAGTATTAGATGGCTGAAACTCTTAACGTTCTGTCTTAAAGCATTTTCCGATGGGTTTTGATGTAATTAGATCGAACTTGTATGAGAAAGATACTCGTGTTAACTATAAGCTCTGTCGCTATCCAGTGATTGGAATTTAAATGACTTTGATGGACAGATCAAGTTTGGTTCGAGTTTTAACTAATAAGGTCAAATCTGAGGTATGCCAAAAGACGATACAAGAAAAATCTTACTGTTACAAAGAGCAAGTAAATGACTGCAAAATATGGAGTATATATACAAGACCGTATATAAACATATTTTAATGTAATAGAAATATTAGCCAGAGATATGTAAATAGTCAATGCTAAAAATGAAAGAGAAAGTTTTTCTTCATATCTATCATGAAAGAGATCTCGCCCAAGCGCTCCAATAGTCTAATAAGACTAAAACGATCCTTCATCATCACTATAGTAGGTGTCATTACGGGACACTGCGCCATTGGGAGGCATGCTCGCAAACTGGATCTCCTGGAAGAAAAAGAGACTATTCTTCGTCTCCTATGCATCTGCCAAGCTCTCTCAACTCGGTGTGAGACACACGTTGACAATAGTTTCATTAAAATAATCCTGTGGTAGTAAAAATTTCGATTCACGCTATCAAGAGTCGTATCAAACTTGATAAATTTATTTTCCTTCCGATTCTTATGTGTGGATCGAAGATGGTTGCCGACACATGCTTCTTCTTTTATGTAGTCGATATCGATGATCCCTGATAAGTGAACAACATTGACTTCGTTGACATTAGATGTGCAAGTTACATGCTAAGCATACAGCTATTCCTAAGCCTAAAATGGACGAAATTTTAAGTACATAGTCCTTAATACTTTTCATAGTCGTCCCTGAAGCCTTCTACGTCAAGCAATGAATTCACGCATTTTGGTTCTTATTTCCGGGAAAACTCATCAGTCGCCTGGCACTGATAAACATTTTCTATTCCAACAAAATAGCCCAAATTATACAAAACTTGTTTGTTTGTTGGCATTGTTTAATTTGTGCACCAACAAACTATATATAGATGGAATCAAAGCAGTACACAACATCACAATCTCTAAAAGTCCTTCATTCCATACTCAATCCTGTAAGTTACATACAATCACGTACTCATTCAGGAATACGTTTATGAACTGTAAAATTTTAATTCAGCATGAACGATGGAACTCTAAACTTTTCCGACATGTCAAATACCATTTCGTTTTCGTGCGTGCGTATGGAACAACAAGATCTTCTGTCCCAGTAAGCGTGAAGTGCACACAAATGTTCCTTTCCTTAAATGTATACGTATGTACGAGTAGGTATATCATACGGATTTTGAGGACGAACAGAAATTATCTCGCACATAAATTTATGTCATACATATTCCTTCAAAACTTAGCCCATTAGATAGAAGTAAAACAGGCAAATGGAACGAATGGGAAACAATCTGAGAAAGACAAAGGATAAGCTTTAAGTTCTCTTCTCCTGTAAACAAGTATACAGTCAGTGTCAGAAGTGAAGGTACCTTATAATATGGTTTACTCTTATGAATTTTTAGTTTTCAAAACTAGATAGTGCCGTACCATTTAATCAAAACAAATAGGTATATGTAATGTTAATAAATTGAATTATGTATGAGGAAAATGTATTAAGAAATGTCCTTTCGATTTTGACACCGACTGTATGTATGTAACTTCGACATACTTGTCATAAAACTGACAGTTTTCTTAACAGCCACAAAATGTAGAAGATATTTCATGCTTTTCCTTCACATTTCCTCATAAATATATGTACGGTTAAGCAGAATGTTTCCATGTATATGGGTGGGGATTGAGGATAAAAAAGTAGTTTATAGTTGGAGATTTGTCTGTTCATTACATGACATTTCCATTTAGTTTGAATACATATCTTGTGTTTCTTCTCTCTATATCTAAAGCGATCCAGGGAGAAATACATACATGCATAAGTAGATGATTGATTGAATGAATTTTGCACAAGGATATGTCGGGGGGGTAAAGTAATAGGTACATCTTAAAAGATGTAGTTCCATCGTATTGAAGTATATAATTATTAAATTGTCTTGAATTCGAACATGTGACACCTAGAAGTCCTTTTAAAAGCATCAGGCTTTTGAAATTGAGCTTAAGGACAAAGACGTTTTGGTAATAAGTAATATATCACTTATGGATTTTATAGAAGATATCCAATCTATTACGGTATTGGAGTAGTGAGGGATAACTAGCACCGAAAAATTTCAGTCAATGTAAAGGATAGTAAGGAGGATTGTCTTAAAATGTACTATCTGCCTCATTCCGATGCTTACTGATTTTGTGTCAAAGAATTTGAAATTGAAAGCTTCTGCAAATACATTTTTCGGTAGTGCATTCCAAAGTTAACTCTGGTGTTGCTACATGAAGGATTTGGTATTTTAAGATTTATTTTGCAGATATAATTTCCAAATTTCATATTTTTAAATTCAACTTCATACGCATGAAGATAACTATCAGGACATCACTTAGTCATTTAGCCCCTTTGTGAATGTTTAGCAAAAAAGCTGCCTAACTATAGTACAACGAAGTCTCCGATGACGGAATGTTGAATAATATTTATATTTTAAGGTACAAAATACTACTACAAAACAATAGATATTTGCATCAGCTCTTAGAATTGCAGTCTGATTTACAATATGTCTTAAAAAGAGACATTGTTGACAATTGCATCTCTGAGGTTTCGCGAGTGTCTGACAAACTTTCGAGAGTATAAGTGTCATGAAAATCTTATCAAACATAAAACTGCCCTTCGAACATTGGATTAAATACTTAGTGGACTCTTGAACTATACGATTACTGCTGAGTCCAGTACGGACCTGTAGCCAAATCGTATTTTTTTTTTTTTTTTTTAATTTAGTTTTCTTTTTGTTACAATTTCCACTTCTATGCTTACTGGGTTGTTGAGTCTATGCCTGGTGCCCTTCAGCATCTTGTCCTGAATTTAGAAAGGACACACCAATCCATAAACATAAATAGAAAGTGACATAAGACTAAAAAGTCAATTTCTGCAACTGATATTAAAGACTACGCAACAGTATAATATCTCGGTAGTACATATGTACCAATGTTCCAGACTAAAGTCCATGTCATTTTAATCTGCACTAGGTTAAATCTTGAAAAGGTGTCAAGGGTCCTGGAGTATGTATGTACATATCTTGGCAGATAGTCAAACATTGTCTAACTCAATAAACTCTATGTCAGTAAAGTGCTAGAGAAAACCTTGATTGAATCTGCATATGACTAACTACTGCTGACTCAGTTCCTCTGTTAACAAAACCAGACTTTTATATGGGGTCAATTAGGCTACTCGTCGAATATTGATTTGGGACATGAACTACCGGAGCTTAGGTATTCTAAGCTAACGACAGGGCTGTCTACCTTCAAGTTTTCCAGAGTTTGTTCTCAATTGTTAATTTATCTCCTTGTTTTATCATACTTCGGATTTATGCAGCAGTCTTTCAACTGTTTGTTTAAATTGTTAAGATCTAAAGTATTGGTCATTTCTTTGGCGTTTTGCCCGTAGGAATCAAATCACTCTTACCTCTTTCTGCAGCATCGGTATAAATGTATCCTTTTAGTAAACAATATATGAAGAGTTTTACTAAAAAAAAAAAAGGTCAGTACTGTCTAGGGACTCTTGTAACATGACCGCTTCAGTGATTCTTGTATATATCCTGATTAAAGTCTTCCTTTTTCTGCTAATCGTTACTGCATTCAATAAATTCCCAGTTTTCCTAGACGACAGTGATTGGAATCTCGTACAGTACAGTAGGAATCCCTAAAACTCTACATACTTATAAGAAAACCATTTCAAATACTTCGATTTCTTAACTTGAAACTTCCCTGTAGGTATAGAAAATGTACATACATACGAGTATGTACCATGTCACCGCACTCATTATCGTCATACTAAAACTTCTTTGCAACTACATCACGTAGGTTATATCGACTGCAAGTGCTTATTAACATCATTTTATCACAAGGACTCCGCAAAGAGACTCTTCCTACAAATGCTGTTACCATCGACTCACACATAAGTCGCTTAATTGGGCTTCCAATTTCTTTGTACTCCAACTCAGTACAAATTGCCTCGGTTAATTGCTGAAAACATTGAGTGCACAAATTACCAACATCGTGTTAGATTTGCTTTTACTCCCATCAAGGCACACCCCAATTGGGTGTACACAAAACGATTTGACTGCAGATTCGAAAACTTTCTTCGAAATTCATGACACCAGAACGGTTCATTCGTGCACGTTCATTGATCCAAAAGTACGTTTCGCATTTGCCCTCGGAATGACATTTCTTAGCTGCACGAGTACGTTTATTTCCAAAAGCATTCATCTAATACCAATCAAACACTTGATTAGGTGGAACATGCCTCTCACCATAACCATCGTACTGCGTTTTAATTGCAAAGTGATTTACCAAGTCTTGCATGAAATGTGTTTTAATTAGAATCCTTGCGGTTGGTTCCAAGAAGTCCTCATAGACTAATTAGAAAATGATCAGCTAATTTCTGCGGTTGTACAGCGAACGACAAAAGCCCAAGAAATTCCAGATGGAAACCAATTAAATATTCAAAGTTATGAATTTCGTTAATTCATTTAAATCGTATCGAGAAAACAAAACAACAACCAAAAATAATAATAAAAGTTTATTAAGCAAATCCTTTTTGTGAAATTCACTGAGAGATAAAAATGAATTGATAGCAGATTTTTTATTTTTTTTTTGTGGAATCTCCATGGAAACTTCCCACGGATGCTGTAAAAATTATCCGCTAAGCTGACTCAAATGCAGGCCAATCAGGACATGCAAAAAAAATTTCATGAAAAATATTTTACACTTGAGAGCGTTTGTGGATTTGTGCCATTTTATTAGCTTTTTCAAATGCGTTCTTGTTCAATTTTTATTTTAATAATATAGTTGGATGAAAGTCGTTTACGTTTACATTAATAAATTTAGTGTGGTAAAAAAATATTTTCATTTCTATTGAAAAGCACCTAAAAGGATGTTTGTTGCAATATTGAATTGGATTATAAGCGAATCGTTTTTTTATATATGTATGCTTTTGAAACGGTTCCAGTTAAGCTAGATTATAGCGGAAATGAAATGAATTGGTTATTAAAGGAACTACTGTTTATGCACAGGGATATATGTATGTATGTATATTTCTTTACATTTACCAAATATTGTTTGAATAGACCGCCGTCCATAATTAAACCTAAGGAAATCCAAGTTACACAATGATACATATTACATCAACTATCTAAAATAATATTAAATTGGGACGTGCTCATGGACATGTTATCAAATTTTGATGAGACAACTTGATACTAGAAAATCTCAATAGATCCTAATACAAGTAAAAGGATTTGTCGATTTTTGAACTTGGGAATGCTCTTCAATATTCGAAAATAGAATCCAAACTATGCTGATTCATTTGAAACATTTTGTACAAAAGGGTCCAAGACAAAACTTTTCAAAAAAATTCGTGTTTTTCTTTTACACGAATGGAACGAGCCTACAGATTACTGCCACATCCGAACTGAAGTACTTTTCCCAACCGCAATGGTAGTACATAAATTTAGTACTTTTCATATGGAAACCCGTTGGGCAGGAAAATTCAGCTGAAATTGCACTGGGGCAAGAATAGGAATTCTTTGGGATTTTTTTTCAACCCCACCATTTCCGAGATCATGTCCGACAGACTTACCTTACAGAATTTTCAAACTACTTACTTATGATGGCGCGGGACTTCAAGACAAGGCCTCAATCAACAAGGCTCTTTATCCATTATGCACTATATTCTCCAGTACCAGTTTTGAGATGCGTCACATTGACTTAAACCTCCAGTGATATTAAAAGTATAGGTAGTGCCTTCTCCTACTTTGACTTAGTAGCGAGCATTCTCTATCATCTCCTCTAGACATGGCGCAAAATAGTTCATCTTTCATTACACTGTGCGATTTTAAAATCGATAACGAAGTGATCCGTATCGACTAGAGCTCATGGGTCTTCTCCAGGATGTAGCGTAAAGTGTAGATTTGGCCAATCCTTGATTTTTCCGAGCGAAAAAGCAGTAGTAATTAAATGCGATATTTAGAGACTTATAGCACTGCAAGAGAGAGAGAGAGCTATATAGCTTTGTGAAATTCAAATTCACTCCGAACTGTAGCGCCACTTAAGTAAGTATGTAATAGTTCTGCAAGTCGGTCAGGGAAGGCTGTCTCCTTTCTTATGTATCGAGCAATTGGTGGTAATGTTGCAATCATTTGACATGCTTTCGTCGAACCATACCTTACAGATGAGTTAGTCCATGTACCCAACCAAATTATCCCCTATAGCCTTAAAAATCTCAAATTCTAGGCCATCTGGGTTTGAGGCTTCAAACGATGTAAGCATAGCTATATCTCTTTCAACTTCGTTCCGATCCGAATTTTATTTCTTAAACGTTCCAGAAAAGCAGTTACGTCAAAATTTTTCTAAGAATTTCTAGAGTAAATCATAAGCAAGTATACTTAACGATACAAAAAATATCTGACTAAAAGGCAAAATTCGCATCCATCGTCTGGAGGGAGGTAAGAAAATGTCTCTAAATTGTTTGTCAGACGTTCGGAAGGTTTGATTACTTCACCGATAAGAATATTTAGATTTCTTGGGTGAAACTGCATTCAAAAAAAATACTTGGTACATTTTTTATTTCAATCCAGGTTCAATTGATGATTGACTCGGTCATTGAATCACCAATGTGAACGGCGATCCTACTTTGAGTGTCCCCATGCCAAATTCTTAACTGCTAAATATAATACCGTCAGAACAGCTTGACTGTAAGAGTACATGAAGATATTTTTTCCATTGGTGTTAAGTTGTTAATTTATTCTGTACTAAAGGAATTGTACTTTTTGCAATCTTCAGTGTCAATTGTATCGTTGGGCAAAATTTGATTTTTTTTGGCAATCCTCTCTGACTATGAGTGAAATATGAATTGGTTATACTGGAAGTAGTAACTAGGGAGCATGTCATCTAGTGGCAATACTTACATATTCAGGTGCTTACAATCTAAACTTTTGAAGTGGTAGAGCTTGTACAACCTCTATTTTTCATATCTATGTAAACTATTGCTTGTAGGGCCATAATAGATGTTGTATTCGTTGAAACATTGCTTTCAAATGTGTGACACCTTTTTCAAAGTGCTCTATTGACTCTATTGATGGTTTGGTCAATTCGTGGGTTTGAGGACAACTTTGCGCACTGATTAGGGCGATCGTCAGATTATTAGTGTAAGTAGGTTTCATTAAATGCAATATCTTGCTATGTACCTTCTTCTAAAAAGTGTTGACTCTGATTTTTCTTATATATTACAAATTATGGTATTCAGATCTAAGCTCAAAAAGGTTTAGAAAATCTTACATTCTGACCATAAACATATTTCTCTTCTTCATCAAATCATTATCATAATTTTATAAAAGAAAATTTTTCAACGAATACCTTTGAAGTTGAAGAATAGATGGTTACCACCCACATGGTTTGAATTACACCACTCATCTAATAACCATCAAGAAATTAAGGTCATATCTATATAAAATAGTATAAAAAACCCTTATATGAAGTTTTGGTTCACTATTTTACACTTCAATACGAAACTTTTAAGACATTGGAAACTCATCCAGACGGAAGTGTTGCGTGCCTCATTATCCTTAAGTCGTTCTGAAATGTAAGTACCATAGCGAAGCTCCAATTAAAATGACACATTGACATACTTATTCAGGTGACAATAACTACATCCATACATACAGTTACTTACTTACTTAGGTGGCGCTACAGCTCCGGGTGAACCTGGGGCCATACATACACAGTCCTTCTAAAATTAATTATCACTGCGCTTACACTTTGCATTGTACAAAGACCTACATAGTAGTCCTACTGGGTTCATTATGAAATACTGAGTAGAATGTTGAGGCCAAATTGTCGGTGATTAGGTCAGATATGTATAATTCCTGGGTAATTATCGTTTTGGGGCAACATGGACTTTGTCAAATGATTATCCTCACTTGTCATTAAACATTTAAATATTAAGGTAAATGTAACTATGGAATTAATCGTGTTAAAATGCTAGATGTAAGTCAAAGCAAATCACCTTTACTCAAGAACCACATGTGATTCAACGATATGTTATAAAGGATATGCTGGATATGTTTTTCATAGGAATCGAAAGACAGACATGCTATTAATTCTCCGAAAGATTTTACCAATGATTGGGGCAATAAAGGAAACTTGAACCTGTACTCGATTGTATGTCTCAACATTCAGCAAAGATTGTGTCTCTGGTGTTGACTTGTGAGCATTCTTTTAAGAATGATATTAAAGAAATCACAGGACAGCCCATCAGATCGTCTAAAAACTTATTGGACATCAAAAGTGTTGCTGAGGTCCAGCCCTCTCCATCGTAATTAGAGAAAGATGGACGAGTAGGTAGCGATGCCAAACTAGACATGGCTATGTTAAGCTCATCTCTATAAACGTTGATACAGGCGTCCCAGAATTAGATGAAATGTAATGAGTATCGACTTACACTTAGAGAGATTTCCATATACGAAAGTGTGAAAATTTAATCAGGAGGCAGATCTTTCTGTAATTGTCACGGTTTTTCAATGTCGTCTCTTACCTTAGTTATTCGAACAAGTATTTCACTTCAGCGTTGACAACCAGGCAATCATAAAGTAAAATAATCACGCTTCCCTCACATTAATGCTAAATAAACCACTGGCCGAATATCCCCATTACCAACAATTTGAATTATTTGCCTCCTTCTGACTTTATGGTTGGTTATGATTCGAAAGGAATATTGATTGAGTAGAACTGAGAGGTGACAATCGTTTAACGGGAGAATCTAAATTCAATTCACATCCACTAGTGTTCTGTTCCTTTAAAACCACATACAATTCTGACGGTTATTAAATACCAATATCCAAATCTACAAAAGCAAGAGAATAAAGTAGATTAAGGCAACGCATTCCATTTCAAGTCTTCGTTATGAGAAACACCTCGTAATGTGAAAACATAACAATTTCAACTTACTCCAGATTTACCTGTAAACATCCTCAAAATATGTATAATTCCATCTTAGCATGTACTATATACATATGAATACTTCGTTAAAACAAGTGTCCCTCTGGCATAATATTTCATTCAACATGATTTCGCCACAACAACGGATGCCTCAAATGGAATCTGTGGATAGAATGTTGAAGCACATCTAAATTCTGGACTTTTCCCACACTCCGGACTGTAAATAACTTTTAGCCAAATGGCATCCTTCATTGAAATATATTTCGCTATGGCACAAATGGAATTAAAATTTAATTACAATCCAAACCATTCGTGTATCTGCACATATGTATGCGTATACTCATGCTTTCTAGATTTTAAGTTTATAAACAAAAAAAAAAATAAAACTTTGCACTCAAAAACTCAGAGGGTGTAGCAAAAGAATAACTAAAAGCAACCGTTTTTAAATAATTATTTCCACTCAAAGCGCACTAAGATACTTCATCATTGCGGGGGTTTTTCGTTTATTTTTTGGAGGAATTCTCTCAGGATATGTAAGCCATGTTAAACCATAGAGTACACTGCCTTTGCCCAAAAAAAAAGTAAATAAAAAACTGGCAGAAACATCAACATGAAGTACTTACTCGCCTCGAGAGAGAAAGAGAGAAAGTACGTACTATGTGCTTCGAGAATCCGCCCTCCAACTATAATTGCGCGCTACAAGCGCATAACATGTTTGCCATTCAAATAACAATGTAACTTCCTCTATCCAGGCACGGCGGATACCTCCGGCCCGGAAGTTTTGAATTCGGATCTGTGTAAAGTAATAATGCAGGCAAGGGCTATATGTACTGTGCATGTCTCTCCTTTTTTGTTTAAAAAATATTTTGCCAACTTTTTTCCGGCGTTCCAGTTCTAATTCTACATCCCAATGGTTCGTCGTTCGGTTGAAAGAGGGTACGCGCAAAAACTCTGAAGTGGATTAGTACAAGTGAACTTTTTGACCATGGTACGATTTACGACTTACATCCCTGGGGCTAAATATGTCAGTAGAGCCACACAATCACCAAAAAAAAATCTCCAACAACATAAAAACTCATAAAACCCGAAAAGCCTCAGATTTTCACTGTGTGAGTGCAACAAATAGAAATGCTAGATGTGGTCCAGTGGTACTCATGACCATGAAGTGCGGCAGGCTATTTGTAGAACCAATGAATTTCTGAACAGGGTTAATTGATTGTGACATAGATTGCTTAATATTAATTGACTAATGTGTGATACGGGGTGACGCAGTGCCTTGCAGACGGTTTCCTGTTGTTGTTAGATGTGTTTAGGGAGTTTAAAATGTATCTACAGGAAAATTAGAATTTAGGCAGAGTTACTTTAAGTCAGAAATACAATGGAGGCGAAATAAGAAGAGTTGTATACTATAGATACTAATACGCGATCTGGGTACTGGACTACCGTTTGTTGTTATACCTTACTCGGATCTCTATACGTTGGTTTCTGGTTTGGAAATGCAGGGGAAACGCGATATGTGAGAAGTTCTTCTTTTTCATACTACATACAACGTGCCCCCAGTCAGAAGGAGAAAAATGTTACCAACACCAAAAACTGCTTTTACCAGCTGGGCGATTTTAACCCAAAGCAAGGAAGGGCATCTTTGGTAGCTGCTACTATTGGGAATTAATGCAAGCACGACACCACCTCCGATCCACTTTGCTGTGAAACAAAATACTGTCGTAGTCATCACGTGGTTCTCACATCTCAATATTCAGAAGGGGACATGGATGTTTTCTGCTCAATGCAAGACACATCTGTAGTATATTGGATTTCCAAACTGTGAGAGGAGCGAACATTGACTCAGCCCACTGCCTTGTTGTATGCAAAGTACGTATGCCTACATTGTTTGACACGGTATAAATTATTAGACGGCTGCAGTCGCAAGATATTGCCAAACTCTTTAACGATGTGAGTGCCCATTAATATTTCAATACATTTTATGCCACCAGCCTGACAATGACAAAAAATAAAGAACTGCTGGAATGAGGTTCGAAAATTTTCCAGAACTGTAGACTTTTTCTGACAAACATGGAAACTTAGTAATAGAGACGCAGTCAAGACTGGGGTTATGACTACTGACCGAAACTCCTTAATCATCCAGAATGATTTCAATCTACTTGACCTGGATGTGGTTACGATAACGATATTCGAATGCAGCTGCAATAAAGCTGCTGGAGCTGATGCCCTGACTACCAAGCTATTTAAAGAAGTGGGAAATGATTTCGCAAGGAACATTCGCCAACTTATCTGCTTGCTAATGAAAAGAATCTCAGCATCGTTTGCCTGGTCACAAGAAAGAATATCTTCTCAACTGTATCAATTGCAGTTTTACATTGAACAGAGAACAACCTGGTTAGCCCCTATAAGTGCGATTTCAAGGCAGATAGTACGTCACAGTCGATCAAATGTTAACACATCTAATTAGCTAAAACTCAAGAAGTTCAAGTCAATACTCAGTATCTTTTCAATGATTTTAAACCCGCTTGTGATAGCATATATATAGCTTTACAAAGCCATGTTTAGTTTTACCATCCCAGTCAAACTCCTTCGTCTATGCAATATGAGAATAAAGAAAGGCTACTTCATTAAGGTCGGTAAGGATTTAAACCCATTATGAATGGATTGTGCGAAACGCTCAAGTCAACATCGAAAGCTTAAAAGATTTAAAAATTGGATTTGCGAATCATCAGCTATGGACGAGCATTCCGCCTTGAAATGTGCCTATAGTGGACGTACTCCCCACTTCGCTCAGTCTTTTATGTTGTACTTAATCCTTACTCCAATTAGGGCATCATATCAAGGTTAGAGCGGACCATACCCCTTCTACCAAATATTTTTCTGCAGTCGGCTGTTTTTAAAAACAACGATTATCCTTAAAAAGGACAAGAACGAGTTAAAGCTACATGTGCGCTATCTACTCTCTCTTGCTTCATCGAGGCATTGAAATTATGCCTTCGTAAGCTTAAGTTAAAGTTCCAAATTGTTTGCAACTCTTCAAATAGGTTCGCCAAAATTATGTTAATAAACGACATTCGAATGTTGGATTATTGTTTTAAATGTTATGGTACGAAAACAAACTTTTCCAGACCGCTTTATTGATAAAGTCGAAAACAATGGATGAGTTGAGAAAAAGTGTTTCATAAAGTTTTGCGATTATATTTGAGATGGAGCCAAAATATTAGTTGTAGCCCATATTACTTCTTCTATCGGGATAAATGTAAATATCACATAACAAAATTTTTTGATTTTCTAAAATTATTGCTTGCTGTCCTTGCTATCCTACATCATTGCATCCCTGGGGACACACACAGCTCAATACTATATGTAAACGAGAAGGGAATCAATATGTTTTGGCTAATATCTGCACCAAAATAATATCAATTTATGCATATGATGGGTTGCATATCGTTAACTATTCCATCGATAGTCCTGCCATTATACACACAAATCATCATTCGATGGCTATATGTGCGTATTAGATTTACAGTATAACCGAAAATGTAATTTCCTCCTCAGCATACTGTGTTCAGCACTATAAAATCATATTTCAATATATTTGTCCTGCAGCACTTGTCCCTGTTAACAAAGTGAACATAACTTTTGTATTCCAGGTTTCAACTTTTAAAACAGTAAAGAGTTGCAGCGATATAAATGCGGATGAGATTGTACAATATGACAGGCCGAAAATAACGTACCCGCAGGCGCAGGTTATCAATTATGAGGTATGTATAGTATACAAAATTGGGTGTTACATGTATGCAGTTTGTGTTGAAGGATTCTTACTAATTCGGACTTCTGACTACGGATCAGACAGTACAAAGCATTTTTTTTTTTTAATTTTTTCCCAAACAGGACATTTTTTCTTTACAAATAAATTAACTACAAAATCAAAACCCATTGCTTTGTAATTTGGATATATAGATAAAAATAACTTACTTACCATTGTCTCATTCAGCAAATTTAATTTAGACCGTTTAGATCATTGAGGAAGTAATCTCCTAGAGTGACCTTTCCAATGGGTAAAGGAAGAACATCTACAGAGAAAGTGAACGATGATCTTTTCTTTCTCCTCATCTTTGCAGCTTCTGCAAAAGTGCTGGTTTCGGTTAAAACTGATTTTCGTACTATAAATCAAGAAAAGTCACTTACACACCTTCCAAGGACTTAAGCCCAATGAGCCCAACCTTCTGTCTCCTAAAAACTTTTGAGGGAATCTTAGATCAATTGCTCTGTAGACAACAACAAACTATCTAAATCAGAATACCCCTATTGAAAGGGTTAGTTTTAAAGGCCAATCATTCACTCATTCCCTCACTCACTCATTCACCCTATCGAAAGATCGCTCTCGCTCAAATAATTCACTATGGTGGCATTTCTAGCCACTGAACTAGCCACTTAACAATGTTAACACTGATCCGATCATTAAGACTTTACAGAAGCTATCAATTTGGAAACCAGTCTGCTGTTCAGTAAACTGCATTCTTAAAAGCTAAATGACAAATGCTCCCTTTGATAACAGCTCTACTAGAAAGAATGTTCATTGAGGTACACCACAGCAGAAAGGTGCACTGTTTCCGCTGCCGTGGAATCTTATTTTAAATGAACTTTTCCTTACGTTTTATATGCAGACAATGTTAATATCTCAGTGTCAGGTCAGATACTCGCTGATATTTTACAATTTGCTTTTACAGAGCTAGCCGAACGTAACCTCAATTTGGCTGAACCATAATTAGTCCTATTCACATACGAACATGAAATTCCAAGCATTCTCCAAAGCTTAAGCGGTCTAGTGTTTACTTCGTAGGTAGCGCAAACTACTTATGACTAACGATAGAGAAAAATCTATTTTGGAAGCAGAACATTGATAAAAGCGTTAAGAGAACTCTAGATGTCCGATCCTCATGAAAAATAGCTGTGGGCCCTAGGTTAGGACTGCAGTCTAAAATCATGCATTGGTCATACAACTAAGTAATTAGACCAATACTGATCTACGGTAGAACTGTATGGTAACCTCCAATGGAAACGAGACCAATTGTAATAATGCTCAATGGGTAGCATACCTAACATAATGGATATGTGAATGTGTCCTACTGCTGTACTGCAGGTCAAACTTCACCTGCTCCCGGTCCACATTGTCGGTCTAGAACTAGCCATAAATTCAGCTGTAGTTAAGAATCGCAGTAAAATTTACATCACCTCGTTCTGTGGTAGATTCATCGAACGATCCTTTTTCATCCACTCTAAGATTAAATTGTGTTATATTAACATTTCAAGACTCCTGCCAAGGATGCCCATAATAATTTCTGTTTTTTTGCCTAAAGGGCAACACAATTATCCCAAATTCACCACAGAAAGCTTTCATCTAACATTAATTAAAGTCGTTGGATACTTTACTCAAAAGGTACTGCTAAAACTACCCTTAAGCCATAAACTAATGTACCACAGATATAAATTTCCAGACTTGAGTAATTCAATTACTATAAATTATAATTTATAATACATTGAGATATGCTTGAAAATTTTAATTAGCGTATATTGCAGTACATTAATTTAATTAGTAAAATTGTTGATAAATAAATTTTTGTTTGTTTTTTTTTTGGGTTTCATTCTACTTACTACTACTACTAGGCTAGAATTTAGGGATTTCCTTTCCTTTCTTCAATTCGTATCTGTGCTATGGCACTAAAACCGAGCCCTTTTGTTTGTGGTTGGTTAGTGCTCGTAAAAATGTTTTTTATGTGTCGGGGCAACAGTGGGGTATACAATCTTCTATTAACGGATCAAAGAGGGTATCCTATAAGTGATTTTGTATTGTTGTTAGAATTTATTGTTATAATTGCAGATTTAATTTTATTGTTAAGGTTTTGTTGTGAGCCATTGAAAGAGTGCATAGTTTCTCTTTAGCAGTAAAAAAAAGACTATCAGAAAGTTTTCTATCTGAGTGAGTTGGAAACCTACATTAGGGGAATGAGTCAACATATTTTTGCTTTTAATAACTTTTCTCTTATGAAAAACATACAAACGTATCGGAACAATTAGGTTAAATTAAATTCTCCTGGAGACCATTGTATTAGTGCTGGACACTAATGGCCTCAGGGAACAGGAATAGTTTTTGTTTTGTTGACATATAAAATGAAATGGTAGGGGTACTTTCATGTATGTACATCTTACTGAGCTTACAGAGCTCTGTTTACTAAGCTATTATAAAGAGTCTTCCTAAAGTTTCTAGGTCTTTTTAGTCTTATCCATTTTTATGTTTAGGTTAGGCCCGTTTCACAATATCCAATTATCTTTTGGTAGCCTAAAGAAGAGCATGGCCCTTTTCACAACGCCAAAATACCGTCACTATGCCATGTAGCAGTCGACTGCCACTGCAACCCACGCAGTAAACGTATGACTTATTGCCGTACGGCTAAAACCAGGATAGAATGAAAGGAGCTTAGGGTGACTGTGCGTACTAAGTTACAGACACACTTAGACTAGGAGAAGTAGAAGATTTTTTTGCTTTAGCTACCTGGGGAGTAGTAAAACCGAAGCTGTTTATAAAGCCAGGAATGCTTATGACGACTAAGGATGCTAGTTCGCTGAAATAATTTGAAGAGCCCCAGCCTTTTAGCATGTTAGCCTATTAGACAGTGTCCCGTGAGGAAACCATCTGATCCAGCTAAAGACGAATCTGTCATGATGTATGACACGTTAAGCCGTTTTCTCATCTGTGGTTGGTCCAGCTTCAGTAGATGTTTACATGTAACGAGGGGTATACCCAGTTCTAGCTTTCCTCGTTAGTCTTGCAGATTCTCGGAAAGTCTATACATATGGCACCCAGCAAAAGTGAATGTTGAACTTCTCCGTAATCTCCGAGGAAGACAAATGGCAGTTAACATCACTATTCCAGGGCTTTAGTTGTCATTTGATTGTTAGTGAAATTGGGTATATTCCTACAGATATTGGATTACACTTCAATCATGACAAGTTTTCTTTGATGACAATAATTTCGGCTGAAAAATGGAGCAGTGTTCTGGGAAGCGAAAGAAACCGCTCCGAAAAAAGCAAAAAAGCTTTTGGTCTTGCAGCTATTTGTACAAAATTTTCAGTCAAATTGCTGTTTCGTCAAGGTATAGTCGATGTTTTCATTGGTAAAGTGCAAGGAGACTCTAAGCGATCTGTTTGCGGGATATATACAATTTACAGGTTTTCGGCCCGGCAGATCGCCTATAGACCCAGTCTGCATACTAAGGCTCCGTATGACAGCTTTAATAGCTGGGAGCACTACACGGCAATGGCCGAACACAGTATTCCGAAAAAAGCAATACAGTGTTACCCTAGTAAACAAACGTTGTCTAATGCAGTTTGGAAGTTCCACTTGATAACTCGCGAAACATGTATCTTTCATAAGTCTATCCAGATATTTGCCACCGCTTAGGACAAAACGTCATTATCGGCGGCGAGAACTCCGAAGAATTAAATGTGAACTATATGAACTGTACTGTTGTGGTCCGGAAGGCCAAAACACGTCAACTGCATTGGTTTGGCCACATCGAGCAAATGGATGACAACGTTTCATACAAGACAGCCTTCGAATCCCAGCCCTCAAATTGGAGACAACAAGGAGACGAAAATCCAATCAAGCATTTGGGGATGTGTCTCATGCAGTCAACACATTCTCTGACGTCTTTGTTTCGCCTTTGACGAAAATTTCTTCAGTAGTCTTGACTTAACTTGGTCTGAAATGACTCTTCCACAAGAATCTTATGATTTCATTGCCGTAAAGCCAAGTAAAGTTAAACTTAAAGTAGCGAAATTAAAAATGAATAAAATTGATATTGAAAACCCACCTAGCTTCTCAAGCCTGACCTCAAAAATTCGCATTAACTGTCCTAAGTCCTGCATTGGTCTGTATAATAAAATTTAAAGAAATTGTTTAACTACTCAACAAGCTATCTTTTGCACCAGGAAGCCTTAACGTAAATTTATTTTAAACTGTTAAATATTTCAAAAGCATGAACTCCCTAACCAGGACACTTTTTAATTTTAACACCACGGTACCGTCTTAGAGTTTCTAAATATGGAAGGCGAATTAATTTTGACTTTTCTAAGAACTGTGGAACCGACCGAAATTTAAAAATGGGTGTCGTTATGAAATTAGAATAGAAGTTCACATAAACCAACGTCAAGCAATAGAATAAATATACAGATCTATGTATGTTTTAAACCCCAGATATGACTATCAGTCATACCGTACAGGCTTTTGTTGAAGAATTCTCCTATCCGACAGGAGAATATAAAAGCAAACAGTTGCTCTCGAATTTAAATATTAAAGTCTTCCAGCAATATAATCTGTATATCTTACTCCAGGTAAAATGCATTTTGCAATCCTTTGCAACTTTGATAGAACAACAGGATGCACGAGAAAACTGATAGGAGAAATATTCCTCATACATATATACATACCTTCGGGTAGAACCCTATAAAACTGCTAGAGTAAGAGAACAGAAAGTAATCACTATCACAAGCTTACTCATAGTTAGTTTTTAATCAGTAAAGTAGAAATTTAATTCACACCTACATCTCCATATTGAAAGTATCTAGCATTTCTATCACCGAACCTACACCAATCTATTTATAATTAAAATGGAAATCCTCTCACATTGAAATTAATTAAGTTTAATCCCATCCGAATGATAGTGTAACATCCACTTCGAAATTTACTTGCCGAACTCGCCCCCTCATCTACTAGTACCGAAAACAATCAATTCCAGTCAAGACACTTACATATGCGAACTCCCAGGTAAGCATAGAGCACATGACACATCCTAATACTTAATCCATATGTAAGCCCCCAGATACGGTGACTATACTGTGTCATTTCACACACACAAAAAAGAACAGAAAGAAAAACCTGTCACAGTTCCATTCCATTGAAGTGAATTTCATTTTTCGAGCATGTGACTCGAGTCCTTCATACCTGAAGGTTGAAAAACGCCCGCTGCTATCTGAATGAGGGCTACCGCAAAAGTTACGCTACGTACGTAGAGCTTGAGGTGTACCTCATTAAAATCGTGAACTGTGTGCCAGAGGAGAAATTTCTCAATTTCGTGCAACGAAAATCTTTTCAAATAACGACGACGACGACGACGAATGATTGTATGTGTGGGATGGGATTGAGAAGATTGAGGTTAACGTTGACGTTGAGGTTGAGGTTACTACACAGCCTCTCATCCAATGTCATCCAATTCAATCTCTTTCCGCCTAACCAGCAATCCCACCCCCAACAATTCACACATGAGCTGCCTGTCATATTTGATACTTTGTAATTATTTAACGTAGACCTTCATCAGTGATTACAGGTTACCCGGTACATTATACCTTTCGTTATGGTTACCCCACTACCCGTTCTGTGGATGATGATGGCTGTGGGTGTCGGTGCAGCAAAGCAGCCTCTGATACTTATTGAAAAGGGCTCCAGGTATACTGACTGGGTTTTAAGTTTTTCATTACGAGCACGCACATTGTTCATAATTATCATTGTTCTTCTTGGTTGTATCCATATCTTATGCTGTTTCCGTTTTGTTTTTGCAGAATTCGGTCCTCGGATCAGGTGGCATTATGTACGTGAATGGGAAAATTGTTTCTGGACCGCTGGAATCCCTGGTGGATATATTAGTACCAAAGAATGTCGATGAGTTGGATAAGGTAAGGTGTTTGTATTTATTGTTCATTTTGTGTTTTGTACTTGTATCTTATTCATGCGTTTGTGGGGGTGGGGTTGCTGGAAGCCTTTCGATTTGCGTCCATGATTTACTACGTCCCAAGCGAAGAGCTCTTGCGAAATTAATGAAACCCTTTTTGACCCTTTTGACTGCGCCCTCGCACGACTAGCTGTGTAATTAGTTTTCTGGATATTTGAAAGTGTAATTTTGGATGTTCGCAGGTGTCTTTAGTGGCAATTTTAGTGTTTTGTGGAATTTTGCTTATTCATGGGGGCTTACACTATGGAATAGGTAATGTGGGAGTAGACCCTTGTGGTTAGATGGAACATTTTTAAGTTCCCTAATCTGCAACAATGTGTGGCGACTGGGTAAGTTGTATTTTTGAATAGAACATGACATTGGAACTGTTTTATTGAATTATTTATCTAAAAGAGCAACCCTCAACATACTCGTAGTCATTGCAGGTAGGTAGAACTGTTTTTTGGGATCTGAATCTTTGCATAGAACCATTCAGCGGCTGGCGATTGTTGTGGGAGGACAAGACAAGCTGTGACTACAATAGTACTATCAACATCCATAGAATATTTTAAACAACGAAACTCATATTAACGTAAAAAAAAAATTCTGAATGAATGAAAAAATGAACATGGAACATGAAACATGTACCTTCATCTCATCTGTAGAATATTATGAATGAATGAAACCTCAACCTAGTCCTGGTCGAGGTTTAGGCTGCTCGTTTTGTTGGTTTGGGAGTATTAACATTTCCCCATCACACATTCTACCCTTTTGGGCCTGTTGTATTTCCCTGTAGAAAAATTCTCTGATAGAAGAATGTAATAGGAGGATGTGAGTGAAAGGTAGTTTAATTTGGGAATGAAGAGTTAGGTGGGGTTCAAAGATTCGAGAAACGTCTTGTATTTCTAGTAACCACCAATATTTTTCCAAAACTATAGCGCCTAAGATAACTCAACCCGGGCAGGACATGTTTACCCAGATATTGGTATCTTAGCACGGCATTCGCAAGGGCAGTACTCTGAATTTTTTTCTTAATCCTCGAATCTCGAGTAAGTAAGTTGAACGTCACCAATCCCTGCCTATATTTGAAGTGTCTGGTATACAGACCGACCATTAGTCTTAGATTGTCCGCCATCTGTGCCAGGTGGGAGCAAGTGCGCTCAGTTCTGGGCTTAGCACTTTGCAAGCTTGCAATCCTTACCACTTGTTTTCATAATTATGGTAAAATCCAGAAACCACTTACAAATTAAGGAAACTTCTTGTAAATTTTAAATTTTCTCTCCTCTGTATCTGACAATTCTTCATTTGATACATCATTAAATGAGATATGTAATCGAAAAAAAAAATGTACCCAACATTATCCCAAAGCCTACCGAGGTACGAATCCCTTAAAAAAGACTGATATCCCACGATACACATAACAATGACGGGGAAGCTTCTCAATTCCTCCCTCCGGATATGGAATAAAATTTTACATCACTTTCATTGGTGCAAACAAAATATAACGAACAATACGAATGTTGGCCAGAAGCTAGGCTCCAAGCGCCGTCCAAGAGGGTCTGTAGCACCAAATATTTTTTATATGCATTTCTTTTCAACAGCGCTTTTCTGTATCATGCACATCGGGTAGATGCATAACATGGTTTGAATATCCCTCCACGTTATGAATAAAAGTGTGTTCCCACATGCATACCTATACAATTTAACATTCAGATTAAATTAACACACACACTTTACACCTTTTTTTTTTTTGCGTTGTATCCCTTCCGGGTGCATAGCATCAGCAGCACCGTAAAAAAATCAACTTCAACCAATACTGGGCATTCATCACAACTGAGATACGTGCATCCGCTTAAGAGATGTTTTGATCTAGTTCCAGTAAATTTAATTAAAATTCTCCACCATGGACGGATTCCCACACTACACAGTTTTCTCTTGCTCTCTTCGCTTTTATTTTCATTTATATTTTTCTTCAAACAAAACAAAAGCGAATACAAATTGATAGAACATGATGAAGTTGTCTCTCGTCGGGAGCCAATTAAAACTGTGCAGTGTAAAAAGTCATTGAGCTGTTCAATATGCAACTAGATATGTAGACGTTCCATTAGAGAAGAATTGAGGTTGGCTCTAAATTGGATTTCAATTAGAAAGTAGTTCGTATAGAAAGGTAGACCCGAAGGGTCACCTGAAAAAAAGGATCAATTTGCAATTCCTAAATTATTGACTGGATCCTTTTTGGAAAATTACAAAATTTCCTGCCACTAGACATCGCAAAAAAAATCATATCAAACTAATAGGATTAAAAGAATATCGATACAAGTAGTGTGTTTGCTTATAGTGAAAATCCCTTCTTACGAAATGTAGGTAGGTATTTGTGAAAGGACCTTCTTACCCACGAACCACTTCATTCGATTAAACCCACAGTTTGTCATTTAGAATTCGATTAGGATTTCGGCATGTCAAGCAGAGTGACAGTAAGTCAGGAATCAGAAAAAAAAGGACACGGAAAACATCAAATGGGAATTTCATTGGCAAAGTAAATTACAACCTTAGTGGATTGTGTTTGATTTCTAAAACAGGAAAAAAGCAGAAGGAAGGACATCAATCGTGACGCATTATTTATAAACCATCGGCCAAAAGGAGTCCGATTGGATAGTAGTTTTATATAGGGGTTTCAAAATGAGGGGAATGTGCGATTGGTCCTCACTACGGAGGAGGTGGATTTGTGTCAAGGATTGGCATAAAGTCTATTTATAGACTTTAGAGTTACATACCTATATACATATGTATGTACTATATGTGTGTATGAAGCCAAATATGTATATAGGAGTGATCCTGGGTAAAAAAAATTCTTTGAGCAAAGCGTGTCGAGTCGAAGACATTTAAGGCATGCTAAGTTTTCTGCCAGTATAAGAATGCTTTTACAACCCTGGTTCCATGGATATGCCATCTGCTACAATACTTTTTATCGGAGAGCTGAACTCTTTTACTCCTACTAGGGTCTCATTCCAAATCGCACTGAAATCGTGGGCCATGAAATAAATCCCTGATGAAATAGCTACCTACGGCTCAGGACTTGAATCTGTGATGAGTCTTTCCGCGTCCCCCTCCATTGATGGTGGGGTTTCTTATGAACACTATTGTGTATACCACGGCTCTTCAGGATGCAGACTAAGAAATCAGCACCATTCCTGTTTTTCATCAGCAGTAAAGACTATATACAAATTTTGACGTTCTTATTGGATTCTACGCTTGTGGAGACGGCGACGATACTACAGATTATTTCCTTTCATTGCTCTGGCTTTGATTGGATCAGGTGATAGATGCTGATGTAGTTAGTGCTGGTACTGGAAGTTCCTCATCTCCAAAGTCATCAAAAAGTTCCAAAGCTCAACAAAATTCCAGTACAACAGATGCTGCTTACTGGTAGTACAATGGGCCAATTGAGTGCACCAGGGGAGTCCATCAAAAAAGGGAAAACTCCTTCCAACAATTTTTCATAAAGCTGTAAGTACATACATAGAAGAGGTAAATAAACCACAGCCATTAGCAAGTTCGTCTCTTACTTACTTACTTTCTTTACCAAGCTCAAGCTCTAGCTCTACATATAGACAAGTACTTTATTACATAAATACCTCCCTCTGGAGCCATCTTACGTACCTAAAATATTTGTACCAATAAACACGTAAATCCAAACTCACATCAAATTCATTCTTTGTTGTGGAAAATTGTTAGGGCAATTCAAAACACTAAAGAGAAGACCCTTAACAAAATAAAAAGCCTTTAAACAGAAAATGCTTATGGCTCACAACCTTTAAATTTATTACGCCGGCACAAAGGCTTTAAAGCCCTCCATCAATCCATCAATCCAGCCGTTACCAGGAAACATTTTGCATTTAAAATAATCATCAGCATCCCATCTCGACTTAATCATACAAAACGCACAGACAATAAAATCTTCTTTTTTTTAAATTACCCAACTCAACGAAGGTCAATTCCTGAATTCTTACTGTCTCAGCTTTTGTCCTCGTCGACAGGATTAAATGACAATCAGCAGAAAAATCTGAAATTCATTAAAGAGGCAGAGAGTAAGAAAAAAAATTACCTTCACCTGAGTACATCAGCATTATTGAGGACTTGACCCACTCAACCACCACCATCACCTAGTAACGTAAAACATAAAAAAAAAATTTACAGAAAAAAAAAACTCCAATCTCCTCAAACCCAAGGGGACACTAAAACAGATTTGTGAGATACGAAATTAAGAATCATCCGATTGTGCCATCATTAACAATCAGGCACAGACAACGATGACCGAACTTGGTAGACCCATCTCTGGGAGCTCCTGCGCTGCAGAGGTACACACAAAATCCATTTTCTACTTAATGATAATGAATCTTCAGAGAGACGTTGCCGACGGAGGACGGAAACGGATGTGCCGGTCGACTGGAGTCCTCAAAGTGACACCCCACCCTCGTTAACATCGGACCGTTCACAGTCAACCACTGGGTCGGTACTGTGAAATGACTTTAATGAGCGCCTAGCGCTTATAATCTTTCCCATCTGGTCATAAGCTTCCTCGTGTTCCTCGGGTATAGCCAATCTAGGAATTTCTGGCCATGGGTAATCTGTTCGAACGTTTCTTTGGCAATCATCCCTTATTAAGTGATAAAATAATTAATACCCCTACAAATCCCCCAATAAAAGTCATCTGACTGATTGTGTTCCATAGTATGTAGGCTAATCGAATTTATATTCCACATGTTTTGGTCTTGTTGTGTTAAACGTGTTTTCAACTTTATGTCCTTTTTCTTTTACAGGAATTCGCTTTCTCATTTTTATTGTCATCACGTCTGTTCATGCGTCCGCACGAGTTATTGGGTAAACTGTTGTCCTCTGTACCTGATAGTGAGTCCTTAGACACGTTAGTCGCATTACTAGCCGAATGGACACATCGATTCCCATACGATTTCCGCGATGAAAGGATCATGAGTCATGTTAAACATATCGTTTCGAGGTAAGTTTATCTTCTGGGAATTTTAGTGGATTAATCTGAAACATTTTATCCGGTCCCAACAGATGTTCTAATACTGGATTAGAGGAGTTAGTTTCGGAAATATTGAGTGCCTTGTTAAAACGCCTGACTGAATTAGAAAAACACGAAGGAGATTTACGTGCTTGTCAGAGTAATACCGACAAGGTTAGTTGGCCCTCCTTCCTTACCTCGAAGTGATTAATGGGAGATTTCCTGTTTGTTGTTTTTTTTTCGTGTTAAGGTAACTAATAGAATCTTTCTTTCAGACAGATTCAATAGACTGCCCAACTGCATCACATTACGCACAAATTTTATGTCGAATCGAAAGGAAGCTAGCGAAACACGTTGGACCTGAAGAATTTCTACAATGTAGCACTAATGTACTTTTGGATAAACAAGTATGTTGTAGGTGGAGACACAATTAGTTTTAGATGAAAAATACGTGTCAAACTGTAATCTGTAGAGGGTGGATGATTTGTTCGTTTCGTAAGATGTTTTCTGTGAAACAACGAAAAAGTTGGGGGAGTTTTTTTTTTTCGAACAATTCAATTTGACGAAATGATGGAACTGCGTATGTTAACTTTTGGTGAAGGAATATGGTCAATTAGAACTAAAAGTATGTATGTAGGAAATAGTATAGGTATGTACATGAAATATGCCTTTATATAACTTAATTCAAAAATTCAAAGTGCCCTTGTTAAGCAATTGGGTGTAACCCGCACTTGGCTAATCAGCAATTGCAAGCCTTTCACGAAATGATTGTTTGTGGGGTGATTGTAGAGCTCTTCAAGTCAGGTATCATAAGGCTTCAGAGATCAGTATGGTCAGGAAAGTCCACTGTCCCTGTACAGTCTTTGTTTACCAGTGTCCCTTCCATCAATTAGCTCTCAGCAATCACTCACGGGCAGCAATAACCCTCGGTATTAATGAGTACAATGCAATAACAGCAACTTTTTTTTGTGCTGTTCTTAGCATACATATATTCTATCCGACCTGTCCATACTGAAGCCTCATTAATCACAAAACATGACATGACATTTAATACCATTAAACCTGTTCCATTATGGCTCAACACAAAACCTTCACACAAAACTCACCTCTCCTTTAATCAAGTTGATGACCAGGGTTAACCACAAGATTCAAACAAACAAATCCCACATAAAACACAATCCACTTCCACGATTCGTTTTAAATTCTTCATCCTAACAACGAATCCTTGCACATAACTGGAATCGCATTAGCAAATTAGAACACTAGTCCCAGTAAAAAAAAAAAAAAAACCTCATCTCGTTTCATCAATGTATGTAATGTATGTCGAAAGCTACAAAACGGATCACCCATCATTCTGGCACAATTCTCTGGAACAATAACAACACCCATAGACATGACTCAACTAGGCCGTTGTTTCCATTGTTACAAAATAGCTCATCCCCACTTCACCCCAATTGGAGTGACAAATTCCAACCAATGCTCCGAATACCTCGGGGGCAATTGATACTCTCATGTTTATTCACTTGTCTCCTCTCCGCCCTTGCACACACGGCAAATAAATAACAATAAACAAACAAATTATACAAACATACACGCAGCAAAGGAGATTCCCCCCTCCCTATATGACACACACTCGTCCTAAGCACTCTCCATTGTTAACGAGCTTTTCCTCAGCTTCAATTTCATTTCGTAGCTATTGTCAGACAAACAAAACCGAACCAGGCCAAAGGAATTCAAGGAATACGAAGGAAAAAAGATTTAAATTCCATTATAAATTCCATTTCAGGACGATAGCGGGCTACAGGCGGCAGCGACAGCAGCGACAACAGGCCCCACCGTTCCCCTCAACCTGCTGCAAAGCCTATGTGCGTGGTACACTCGCTTTCAGGATGTTAACATCTCAACACATTATACAAATTTGTCGTAGGTGCCTACCCAACGAGTAACTTCAATCAGCTCCTCGCACACCCATAGGATAAAACCAATACAAAGGAATTAATTTCGTTGTTTTGCCTGTCGCAGCACAATAAAAGTCAAACGAACGGGAGAATAACCGAATGTGTGCTACATCGGTTTCTACTTACAACCAACCCCCATTGGTGGGTTGCTAGGTACTCGTAAGTGTGCCGATTCGATTGTGCTCCACTTTTTTACTTTTACTCAGAACTGCTTATGTAAGCAAAACCACCCCCACCCCCGCCCGAGACAAATTACATTTCCCGGCGAAGGCGAATAACATTTTAATTCTGGGAAATGATTTTCACTTCCTTTCCTATTCGAACTCGAGTCACATTAAATTAAAGTCGAAAAGGGATCAATTGCATGTGGGTGGCATGGTGCGTCGCCGGGGGTGTTTGTGTATGCTCCCCTAAATAGGCACTTATAATGAGGGGGCGGTGGTGGTCTCGTGGGGGTGTTCGACGAGTTGTCGATGTCATTTTCAGTGGGGATGCTAGCCTGGCTGGCTGGCTATGGTGTGGAGAAATATTTGTCAGACATGATTTTCTGTTTATTTTCGGGACTAAATTGAAATGTTTTGCAATGCGTGGGACGTGAGACGAGTGTAGATGAGGCATTTTTGGAAATTAATATCATTATTGTTGCGTGTATGATGGCATCCTCGCACGCAATGGGTGTTGTAGACTGCTACTGAATGTATATACTGCGACTTGTGATCCTCTTGCAGACAAGCACATAAATATTATTGCTTTGTTTGTTAGACGAACTGATTTCGTTGATAACCTAATTGTTAGCAATTTGGGAAAACGATGTAATGTCACTGTAATGGGATAATTGAGTTTATTTTGTTATATGGAGAGAAAGTGGGGCTAGGGTGCTCAAAATACATGCATTCATTGGATGGGGGATGTTTTCACGCATAAATCTCATATGACAAATATTCGAAAAGTAATCTCTTACGTGTTAACGGGGCACGGCTGCTGATTGTATAGAATCACAACGTATTTAGGTCAAATTATGCTTTTAGGCTTGCATACTCATCCTGGGACTAATCTAGTATTTGGGATGATGTAACCCAATAGATTGCCAACGGACATCTAAAACAAAACACTTATTGCGCAATTTGAGTACTTTACTGCTATCAAAAAAGATTATCAATGTGTCTTTTGCCAGACGTTTTGGAAGCTGATATGTAATAGGAAATAAGTATTTACAGCTCCTGAAGGGCGAGAGCTACAGACTACGACAACTGACAACAATAGATTGTCAGTCGAAGCAAGCTTTTTGAGTTTCACATCGGAAACACTGTCCTAATAGAACACCTCTTAAACGACCATGAATTCGCATATCAATTAGGAAAATCGACAGTAACAGTCCTGCATCATCTTGTTAGTACGATTGAAAACTCAAAGAAAGAAATCACTTTTCTGGACATCTCCGGAGTCTTTGATAAATAATACATCCTTTCAATCCATCAGAACTTCTGCTGAGGCCAAGGACATTGGCTCACAGACAAACAGATTTTTATTTTATTTATTTATTTACACACAGCTGTTATTTTTGAAAGCAGATGCAGCCGAAATTCCTTCAAACTTTTGTCGAATTTTGTCGAGTTTTTACACATTTTTTAAAAATCGCTACTATCCATGAATGGCATAAGGGAAAAATTATCCCAGAACCAGGCAGTGATTACCATTGTCATGTTACGTTAAAATCGTTGCATATCGTAAAAAACAAATATTCAAGCACCAGGGATCCCAGTTATCTGTCCAACTTTTCAGAATCGATGAATTTGCGGTTATGGTAGATGATGATTAATGAATATTGACTTTTAAGGTGAAAATTCCTGATGCCATTTTTAAGCTGCATATTGTATTTTTCTTGGAATAGGAACTCATCTTTAAAATAATTTTTTCTCAGAAACCTCATCAGCTGACATTTATATTTCAACAAAATCCATCACTTCACTACTACTACCACACCATATGCATTACCTGAGTTAACAGCTAACTTACAAGATCAAAATCAAAGCCTCATTTGAAGATATTTAGAAAATAGAGTACCTAACTTATTTGGACGTTCACTCCATGCATTTTCATTTTGAAACGCTCACCACATCTTAAAATCTTGCCACGACTTGATTGAGTGGAAAACACATGATGTAGATGATAAATGATTCATCATTTTAAAGTACTTGCACCAAATTTAATGCAACGTGGTGCACGCAACCACAGTCCCTCCGAATAACCATTACTCTAGTCGAAATGAACTTGTTTTCAACAATTAATAACAAAAAAAAATCCAAAGAAATCCAAACGCGAGCCAGTTCGTAGTAAAGTTATCCAGCTAAGGATCAGATGTGTTACAACAAAGGATTTAATTAAACTTTGTTGTGTTCTTGTACGCGACCGAAAATTACTTCACTCAAGTTGTACAAGTCAGGATCGTACACTTTTTCTTAGAAAGTACTGCACACTGCTGCAGCTACATATGCCGTTTTCCTTGTTTTTGTGTTTTTGCCCAGTCATCCATTGCATGCTCCTTGGAGAGTGAAGTTTCAAAAGTCTGTTGAGTTTGTATCCTGTTGCAGTTGTACTCATGTTATTTTTTGTTTTTTTTTCTTTTTTTTTTTTGCTGGCACTATCCTTGCCGACACTCATGGGAAAGTTTATCCTGAATAATTTCAGCCATTTAAAGAGGGCAAATAACAATTTAGCAAAACTGGGGAGTAGGAGTAGGTGGTGAATAATGTTGGGTTATTAAAGAACTCATCTGGAGTGCATGTATGTGTACGATAAGTGTTGCGCTTATTAAATAATTTATGAGAAGTTTTTCGTGATGAAATCTAATTCTAAAGAGCGCAACATATTTGCTAATTTTTCATACTTTGTGGCACTGGGGCGTAGACAACGGAAAAGACAGATTGTTTCAACACTTTTATGTAAATCTAAAATGAGGCTTTCCATGTGTATTTTACGACGAATGACGATCCCCTTCACAGATAAAAAAACACTCCCCGAGGATTTGTTTTAAACAGATGTACACACAAGATACTTTGCATCACCCTGTGTATTTTTCGAAAAGTAAAGAAACAGATTAGTGCTCTTGTCATAAGTTAAATCCATGTGCAAAATGTCTTGTTGATAACTTATGTATTCCTCTTGTGCATGTTTACCCTTTTCAGTCTAAAAAATGGGACCAACCATCAACATCAGGTGGTCCACCTGGTGTACAGGATCCAAAAAAGACCTGCAATCTGGAAACATATCTGGAATGGTCAGCTCGTTTACGCTTATTTGTATGCAATGAAATTCTTCAGGTAAGTAAATTAAATACATTCTCTCCCTCTCCCTCTCGCTTTCCTCTTTGCGAGAACAAACATCGAAACATATCCTGATCCTGAATGTGAATTATAGCGTTCTTCCTTATCCAAACATATGCCACATATGCATATGTATATATCCTGTAAGTCCTATGTGTGTTGGCATGTAAATTGCACATAGTACATCATCAGTTGTAGCAAGCATTCCCTCTAACGTGAGTAAAATTTTAGACAACTTACAAACATCCTATCAGGACGTTGATGGCGAAAGTCCTGCTACATGGGGGATTCTAGAAATGATAATGTTGGCGGTGAATATTGTGGATTTCACATTACCACATTGTTGTTGGCAGATATGTGTGAGTGTTTGTGGATTTAGCTTACCTTAACATTGCACACAACTATAGACAGTCCATTCCTCCGGTGCATTCTTGATGATGAAAAAGACATGCATTGTGTTGCTTTCGCTAAATCCATGAACACACATCTTGGGCTAGAGACTGTCTTTCTTTTTTTTTTTTTTTTGTGTGGCTCTGTGCAAGTATAGTTACGGTATTGCTAGGCAACAGGAACTATGCACACATTTGAATAAACGAATTGATTGGATTAGTTGCAATCAAGCGAAAATTGGCATTTCGGTCGAGGTTGAGTGGTATTTCACCCGAAAGGACTCTATTTGTTGTTATTTGGGAAGGCGAGTTTGTACAGTGTTAGATTTTACAAAAGGTTGAAAATTGGAAACTCAGCCAAACCTTGTGGTTAATTAAATGGAAACCAGGACAGTACCAGTAGTTTCTGCAATGATTTTGTGATTTTGGAAAGTCGCTCTCCTGACGTCGAGTTATTGGCAACCGCATGAAATGAATTGAATTTTGGCCAGAGATGACCTTTCCAAATGTGATCTGTGAATACTGTTGTTGAAATGTTCATTATAAATAATGTAGTCTGTATATTGAGTTAAACGTATGTATTCATTGGAAGATAAATTCCCTTTGTAAAAGGACATTCATAAGAATACACAAACGATTCACATTGATAGAACTCAATTGACAAACGTGTCGTCTAATTCCAAATCAAATACTACATATGTACATCAATTTCAACAAAGCAGAGTCAGGAAGAGTACACAGCCCAATTATGTTCGTTTGATGAACACCCTTTCCAGGAATTGTCTATCGAATACGAAGCAAATGAATGACAAAAATGAGCAATGTAATGTGGGTACCGAGAAGTAGGTGGTTTTAAGGAACAATTGGATCCTGGAAATATTATAGGGCATTACTATTATTATTCAAACTTGGTAGTGTAGTGAACATTTAGCCTAAGGTCATAGGAATATTGTCATAAAGAAATGTGTGACAAAATTTCAATTTCTTTTGAACTCAACTAACAAGGAACACAGCACTTCGGCGTTCTTAGAATTACAATGGTTCTACAGAACTATGACATACGATGGCTGACCCTTATAAATACATAATTGTTGTCCGAAATGTGTATATAATCTGCTGAGGTTCCATTTATTTTGAGAGCAAATCGTATCCCCGCAAATTTTTATGTTGCATGGACATTACAGCTTTTGTAGCTTGGACAGGAATAGTTTATACCAGGGGATCTCCATTACATTAGCACACGAGTAGGCTACACATTTCTTGGATTAAACTACAAATTTTATTGATTGATAACAGTTCTTCGAAAACGGATTATCTATTTTCATGTTGAGGGAGGTGCCTACATACATATGTAATAAGTGAAGAATAGATTGTACTGTCTCTTCATCTGTTTCCAAAGAATGATCAATCCCAAGGAATGCATTCCAAAATATCAAGTTATTTCTACTAATAAAGCCAGAAATCCAGAAGCATTTGATTCTTTTGTCTGAACTCTGGAAATATATGCCATTCAGTTGGCAGAAATCGACTGTTTAAAACTATCTTTCTGGTGGCAACTATATAGATGTTTTAACTGATATTTTTCAGATGTTCAAGAGACTTAGGGCCAAGAAGCAAACTTTACTCTATCTATCTAAGACAATGGAACCTTATATTGACGGTGTCATATGTCTTAACTACATCTGCCAATTCATTCCTGCCTCCAGGTCTAACTGTCAAAAAGGCAAGTTAAAAATTTGCCCACAACTAAAGACAGGATGTAAAGCACTAGACGGTATAACCATGAATCCGGAGTGAAGTCAAGTTAATTTCATCAAAACTACAAGGCCAATTTGATTAAGTTACAGTAGATACCTTGGGATTGTTCAGAAGTTTTTTGGTTTCCTTTCTCAATGTCTGCAGTTCCAAGTCTGGAGATCTGCAGGACTTTCTTATTGCTGGTAACGTCAGATCAAATTTCTATTCAGATTTTCAACAAAATACATATCCTTTCGTCTTGTTCTTAGTTTAGAGTTTCGTTAAATTTATCAAGCATTTTTCAAGCCCTAAAGCACAACCAGAATATGATTTATTATTAAGCCCATATTTGCATCGGCCAGGTTCTTGTTGCTTTTCTATTTGTTATACTTGGCTACCGACTAAACTACAGATACCAGCGACTAATTTCCTATGTCTGTAAAAGTTGTCTTAATAAAAATAACAATCAACTGGAATCTTCTAAGCTCTCTTCCACTACCAGCAACTGCTTCTTCAAAAAAACGATCTGCAACTTTACCCTCTTACCATATGTAATGGTTTAAGCTCTAATTATTTAAGAATCCGTTTAAGCAGTTTACAACATTGCACGAACTTCTGCTTGGAAAACTAAAGCAATTAAGAAAATTATCATGTAATTCGAATAATCCCCTACATGGGTGTATCCCCTTTTTCAGTCTTAAATGTGAATTTCCATTTCTGCTTCTTGTGTTTTGAAACGCCATACGATATAGCTAGCTGCAAGCGTTGAAACAATACTTATCTTACCAGCATTATCCGTACTTAAAGCAGTCAAGCTTTAATATTAATATATGAAAGCCCTTCTAGGTACCATACGGATAAAAAGTGCAATTCCTCCAGCCGTAAAACTCCTTAAATTGCTATATCGTTTCCTTCCGGTTCCTTTCCATTACCTGCATCACACACTTTTACATATATTGCTCCTTAAATGTGTACACATACTCGTACGTATACTATATAAGTATTTTCTTTATTTTCATACTATTACACGCTGCATGCGCTCCTTGCTGGTGGATACCACATTCAAAAACTGATACCGACAATACTTCAGTGTAACAGCATCCGAGAACGTAAGAAAATCGTCGAACTATGGAGTGGGGTCGCCCAGTATTGCCTTTTAGTCGGTAACTACAATAGTGCAACAGCAATTTTGGAAACTCTCGAATCACCACCGATAGCTAGACTCAAAGTTACGGTAAGTACTACATACCCACTTCACCTTCTCCTCTTCCACACAAATATAGTACATATGTACGTATAGTACATATTTGATCCCAACGAGTATCCTTTTATGTTAGACTCTCAGACAAAATGTTTCGAATATTCCATACCATTCGTCTCCTTTGAATTCCGTTTAAATGTTACCCTTTTCTCTTCGTGAATATAGTGCATACTGCACTCGTTCATTTACGAAGTATACACACCCTCTAACGAGTAGTTGCTCTCGAGCCTTTTGGTTAAAGGAAAGCACATAGCAAATGCTCCGAGGAGCCCTTTATCTTTCGTTCGGCGCATAAATTGAATAAAGTGAATTTTCATCTACTAAATTTCTGAGAAAATATTTTTCCTAACATCCATTGCCAGGCGATCCACCTAACTGTGTGAGAGGATATTTAGGTTTTTGTTTTTTTTTTTTTTATGTCGTTCCTGTAAGTTGCTCTATTCGGAGCCATAACTCGATATTGTCGATATTGATTTATGGCGTTACTTTGGTATCTGTCCTAACCTGCATCCCGACAAGGACGACGACGACGACCTCTCTGACTTGAAGTTGCCCGACATTTGGTCTAAGCGGCAGCACACAGGCCAAAGTGTAAGTTACCGATGCCCGTTTTGAAAATTTATTGCCACACTCATGGTGACCAGACTGAGTGGTATTTTTGAAATTGATGTAATATGGCATCGAAGTTGTAAACTTGGGCGAGGCTGATTCAGAGTGATGGTAAATACTTTTAGCCGAATACCAAATTTGATTACACTTTTAGCAATTAGTCTTTATGCATGCTTTACGTGCAAACTGCACACATTTCGGGATGAGGATGATGATTTCGGGAAGATGAATGGATGGACCTATGGATGGTACTAAAGTTTATATGATTACCGACATTCTTTATTAGTCAGATTGAGGTCACAGTCAACGAACTCGGACCACAAGATCATACTTTTATAAAGGCATGAGTATTTAAGAGCCCCTATTAATTGAGTACACATGACTGTCCGTGATGGGGCTTTTGGAGAATTTACGACGTTAAAGCTGTTTGTACTAGAATAATCTATTAGTAGCATGCATTAGCTTTGCAATTCAGTGACCACATACCTAACATATGATGGTTTTTAGGATGGATGTTAAATATGATTTTGTGTGTCCATCTGACTTTGTTGATATTTAGTTCAGTAGATCACCCATATTTGTATTCACTGCTGTAGACTTGATTGTTTACTACATACACCTGTCACAATATCATTTTCCAAATATATCAATGATGACTACAACACAAGCCATAACCCCTTGTCTGAATGGTGCTGATTACTCTAAATACGTCGGTCCGGTATAACCCTTCCGTTTTCTACATGATCGAAATTGCATGTTTTTTTTTCAGATATCTTTTATCCAGGTTGATGTTATTGTGCAGCTCGTATATTGCGGGATTGAATCTTCGCCTCCATCGCTCACCATAAAAAGAAAGAACTTCTTTTACGAAAAAATGCATTTTATGCCATTTACACAGGAACCATCCGTTTACATCATACAGCAAGATGGGATCGATGAGGTTTTTATATTTATGTAACATTTTCGTGTCGATGTCATTGGTAGGAGTAGATGCCGATGTTGTGCTTCTGATTGAAATCTTGTAAAGGCATTAGTGACTCGATTCGTTCTATCGTGCACGTCACCGTGAAGTTATACTAACCATCTGTTGTCCTGGGTAGCTCCAACGAACTTACCACTAACGATTTTCTAACATTGATAGAAGATGGACCTGAGCAACAAAAGAAGATTTGGCCTTTTTGCACTCAGAGTTGCAAAATCGGTTCAGAAGCTGAGGTTTACTACAGTGAGATCTTTGGACGCAACTATTTCTAGGGTTAATACCGACTACTGCATCTTTGAAGTCAGATACCTCTACATGGGTAGAAGTATCTTAAAATAAATCAGGTACATATGCTATAGTAGAAATCAAACTATAGGCTCGTCGCCCAAAAGTGAACCTTGGAACTTCACTTGGAACATCACGAAACATTGTACCATTGGATCATTCCTTCGAACGATTTATGCAGAATCTATCGAAATGAGGAAAAAGTAGAGTCCGGTTGCCCCCGGTCGTAAGATTCTTTAATAACCTGAACAAGGGAACCACTTATAGATTTCAAGTGCTTTATTCGAGAATCTGTATAGTGTCAGTCCATATATTCTATTATACAGTGTTTTCAAAGTGTGCCTTTTGGCTTCCGAGGTTTTACAGACAAAAGCAAAGCTTCCTAACCTCCACCATCACCGTTATCGACAAACCCTGTTATCTCAACATCCTTGGGGCTAATTGCTTTAATGTTCAGCCAAACATTTTACATACTCCATGTACTCCTATGAGAATCTTCATTCGAAATAATTTGACACTACATTAATGATGTAGACGCAGGTTGGTTTTTCGGCAGCAATATCAAGCGGTGTCTCTTCCGTTCATTGGCAAGGACCATCTTTTTTATGTACGCTGCGAAGGACCTGTAGGTGCTTTCCAGAATTCTCTGTGGCTGTGGTATGATAGATCATGAAAGGTGGTCAGTTGTAAGTAACGATGGGTGGAACCTTAAACAGCTTTGTTTATTGCCGCAGTTTGGGACAAATGACCACTTTACCTTTAAATTGTGACTCAGCAATTTGGACTACAGATCCAAGGTAATGCTCGCTCCTTACAATACATGTACTTATGTACTGTGTTACGCCAGAATTTTTTTTTGCCCATTTTTTGGCGCCCCATTTTGCTTTTCAAATAAGACAGCTTGTGTTTGAAATATAAATAAAAGAAATTATATAAAGAGGCGTTCAATTAACTGGTCCATTTCTTGAGACACACAGTCACCGAACTTTGACTTCTTGAGACTGCATTTGATCTACGTCATCCTCTTCCAATTTATCTCAAAAATAGACAGTCAACTAGTTCCAGTAGTGATTGTCAAATTGACTCCTCCAGCATGAAACCCGCACCAAGTAGTCAATTTTTATGGGTATAATGGCTGACTTGCCTAAATGCGACAATTTTGCTTATTAACGGAGTCCTTGAGGCCGAAGTGATCTTCATCGCGATTCGCGGAGAATAATTTTGGGATGAAAATCCGAAATTTCTCACAACTGTGCGCGACTATTGATTAAAAATTTGGCTAATTTGTAAAAGTCGTTGCGGGGTGCGCTTTTCCATGATTAAATGCAAGTGAAAGCATGTTGTAAAGTCAAAACAAAGCACAGCTAACTACAGACATGAACAAGAAACTCTGTTCGAGAAATGAGGCGTCTTAATTAAAAAGCTTTTATAACAAAATACTGAGTAAACTGTGACAATTCGTGTAACAAACTTGATCCCTTTGAAGTGTATTACCAAACTTATTTTAAATACCCTTTGTGTTTGTACATCTTAATATTACCATCTTTACATCATTATATACTTTGTAAATACTTTAATACTTCAACTTCATGCGCTGTATCCCTTTCAAATACCTTCAATTCAAAAGTCTTTGCACTTTATCTGACTGCGTTTTGCACGTTTTCCAAACAAAAGTTTCGAAAACTTTATATTTTGTTCTCCACCTTTATTAAATTTTTAATTAAACGCAGTCAACTCTGTAATGAGCTATAAAGGAGTAATACATCTTTAAAATTATAACATCTTCTCTACGTGATAACCTTCGAGCTCAATAGCTTCTCTTCCACTGCTCGTATAAATTATATTTCATTCGTTTATTTGAAAAATAATTTCAGATTTTCCCTACGTGCTTAGAAAGCGGAAATGAAACACCTTCATAAAGTTCGCAAATTTATATAGTTTACCATCCACCAGCCATTTCGTAAAAGAGTTAGAGCACCAAAAGCAACACAAACTTTAAATCCTTCGAAGCGGAGAATATTTATACTTCTCCTACCGTCGCCACCTTTGGATGGTATAAAAAATAAAAAATATTCACCAAGAATTTAAATCATTTCTTACCCATAAATCCATGAGTAGCGAATTACATTATTTTTCTGGATGTTTAAATTTATTTTAAAAGGATATCACTGTGTCAATCATTAATTTACTGCAACACCTAAACTAGATTTCAATTTAACCAACAGGATTGATAACTCGAACGTAATGGAAAATTATAATCCATTCAAGGAATACATAAGTTAGGGGTGAAGGAAATGAAAAGCTTAATGTCGACGCTTATTGTCGATAAAATTTTGTCGAATGTAGTGGAAATTTTATCATCAGGTTTAACATGATCCCAAACGAGAATTCGTTTTTAAGGATATTTGCTCTGTTCTGACTGGTGGCAAGAGAAGGTGCGATTTTGCACTTATTTCAGTTTCGCTGGGGGTGCACTTAATTTGTTCGAAATGAAATAATTACGATTAGAGATTAAATGAAGGTCATTGGGGAGACGATGCGGTTGTGGGGTAGGTGTACAGATTGATATTAATGAAAGTGTGTACGTGACGGCGCATACCCGCAATAAAATTTCTAAAATAATTTCCCTTAAACACAGAGAGAGGAAAATAGCAGCAAAAACTATCAACCAGGGAGGACGATAACCTCTTAAATTATGTGGCGAATTTTAGTGGTAATAATTTCGGATGAAGATTGTTATCGAATATTGTTTAATTTAAAGAAGGGAAGACTTATACGTACTTTCAGTGTTCAGTTCTGTAGAGAAAATCTTTATCCAGAATGGAAGCTGCTTAAAATAATAAATTTTGGTGGTAGTTTCTTTGCCAAATAAGGACGAAGATGGTAATGAAATTGGTGCATTATTCGATCTTTGGGTGCATACTCTTCGTGAGATTAACGAAGGTTCACAATAAATTGATACTATTTGAAAACACACTTAAATTTGACAAATTTTTAGTGAATATGATAGTAGTTGTGTCGAAAATTTAATCTCAATAAAATAGATATGATTCTAAATACTTTTTAGAATTATTTACTCATACAGATTGTAATTGTAATTGTAATTGCATAATGATACAAAAATACAGCAGGAAATGGAGAAATTTGACTTCTTCATCGTCACTCCAGCTCCGCTCCTGCTATAGTCGTTATAATATATTCCGTAAGGATTGGCCTGAATACCAATGGCATAATATCTAAAAATCCAACTAAGCTTAACAAGAACAGGGGTATCTTTCTGTCATAAGCCGGCTCTAAAGTTTTAACCATTGCGCACGTTTATATGTATTTAAGTAGATCTAGCACCTGGTGTACAAACATATAACAAATATATTTAGTAGAAGTGATAGGAACCTTCACCGGTCTCTATCATTTAAGTTCGACTACGCTTTCATTTGGTAGAATATTCAGTGTAGGATCACCATATTGACTGAAGATACCACTTGCAGATTTGTACTTACCGTGTTCCAATTACTACAGACTCCCTAGATTTAACAGCTGATTGAATGATGGCTGTGATTTTAATGAAATGGTTAAATCCACCAACTCCTACATAAATACCGTTTTTTAAAACATTCAGTGTACATCTCGTCTTACAGCTCTTTTTAATAGGAATTCAGTAGTCTAGAAATTTTCTGTCAAACGTCAACACCAGAGTCATATAATAATCATCTTCAATTTGCCTCTGTACAGTCAACCATTCGCATTTGATGGGGGGTTATTCCTGGGCCGCTGTTGACCATAATAATTGGAGTTATCCTAGCCATGCTAGATCTAGTGAAATGAGAGTTAACAAGTCAGTCGTGATCTCTGTGGATGTTGTTCTAAAGACCCGCAGGCGATTTAATAAACCTTTGTTCTTTAAATCAGGCTATTTTTTCAATTCTTTGAACTCATCCATCTAATTCCTGTACTTTTGATCCTCTATTGATGATTATTAAGTTTTTATATCAGTGTGACATACAAAGGTTCCAGTGAATCATATGACAAGAAAGCAGGACATCCCACGCGTCTGTCCACTATTTCCATGGTCTTCTTTCTAATATTTTGGAAACTACAAAGTCTGTATACTATTGACAGCCACTCACTCTCCATCCATGTGGTTCTATTTCATAAAGTGGAGGGCTGTACATGATTCCTAAAGCAGATTGTGTCCGCCATAATCTTTTTTATTTAGTCGTGGCCTTATATAGTTGGCCTATTCTTAGGATTGCTGATGTCGTCTGGTTGTAGTTCACATTCAATTAAAACACTTTAAATGTGATGAACTTCGAAAAATTGTTTTTGTATTCATATCCATTTGTACGCGTACCTATCCGCGTAACTAATCCACTATCTAGAAAGAATTGTTCAAATGCCCAACACGCGAATGTGGAAAATAAATTTCACAACCTTGAGTACGTTATCTAAATCAGCTACCTTTGTATTTTCAAACATTGTAGTATGTACAAAAGGTATGTATGTATTTGTGTTTGTGCTTAATTTCCTCTAAGAAAATATTTTTCAATTAAAACGTTTCTGACAAAATACCATCAAAACAAGGAAATATTGTCATAATTGGCAGGATATTATTCCTTCCAAAGCAAAAATATCTGAACGTAACGTTTGCTTTTTGGGGATGGATACAAACTTTAGGAATAGGGTGCTGTATGTTTCGATACAATTCTATAAGTTAATGTTTATTTTATTGGTTTTAATAGCTACAAAAAATTATTAAAATTCAAATTTGAAATAGAGACAGATAGACGAAAGGGTTTTTAGATCACAAGCCGATTTAAGACAAGATACTTTTAAAATCTGAGTCTCTTTCATTATAAATCAATATTCTTTACCCTTACTTCTTCTATACTCCTCATTCTGTCGGCCCAGTTTAGATTGTGCTGGGTAGTTTCAGTACTTATTTGAGCTCACCATAGAAGTGGCTGTCCATATTTCAGAACGTAGACATCGTCCCGCTTCATTTCGTGCCCGTACCATGAAAAACGACTACTAATAAATTTTCTCTAACTTTAGAGCAGCTTGTAATATATTTATTATGAACTTTATTCAATTTCGTCGTAATTTCTAACTTCTTGTTCACATTCAGCTTCTGGTTATAAATCATTTTACTAGTCTAACCTTCAGCACTACGCATTACCGCGGGTCTTACTACTAATTTGTATACCTGCCTATTTTATTGACATAAGCAATATACATACCTTTTTCATGTAGCTTTAAACTAGAGGTCTAGATTTCGTCAGCATCACTCCGAGATACGAATTGGTAATACTTTGTGAAGCGGATTTTCATCGCTCTATACATATGCACGTGGCTCACGATGTTCGATACTCAGACAACACCAAGTTTTCTTCGCAATTGTCTGACAACAGAGAGTATAATTGTCATGATAAATGTCATTTACCAGACACAGATACTTGCACTAAATAAAGAATTAAACACACACACCACAATTCCAGACCTCTGTACACCGGTTGCCCCAAATATTTGTATATGTGTATTTTGAACAATTGTTTGAAGAAAGTGTCTTCAAGAAAAAATTCAGTAAAACTTGAATGCAGATCGAACACACCTACCATGCGCAGATACTTAGTAGAAATTCTAGAAAAAGAGACCAGATCCGTAAGGTTAAGTTTTTTTATTCCAGGCATGTACTAGCATTAATTCCGTCATTAAATGATGAGGTGTATTGTGCTTTTTACTATATGACTCAGTGAACTAAACCCGAAGCAATAATCAATTTAAAAATAAAAGACCGTAGGGTAATGCGTACGTGAGATTTACTTAACACATTTTTTTTTTATTTTTTTTTTCTTACACTGTCAAGCAATATCCTGGGAAACCAATTTCAATTTTTTTTTTCAGTTGTTCCTAAGGGATATGAATATGATATTGTGCCTCTAATTTAATTTCCTTTACTTCCGTCTCAACGGTTGATATGTAAATTTTGGTTTCGTTTTACAACTACCTGTATATTAAATTGGATGTGAGGATTTATGATTGCAGATACATACGGAGAGACAAATTGAGATTGATGTTGGTGGTAATAAAAAAAAAGTCCATGTTCCGCTCTTTTACTCTTTTATTTAATTTTTTTCCCAACAGAACATTCCAATTTGTGGTTCGGTGAACATTGTTGGATCGCATCCCTTTCAATTATATCGTTTCCTCATTTACTAGTCTATTGGCCGCAGAGAAGAGTGGAATAAAATCGTTAAAACCATAAAATCTCACATAAATTCACAAGTGGTAGTGAAGCGAAGGAATAGCGAATTGAAGATTCATTTGCATTCGCTTTTGTTTATTTTTTTTTTTCCGTTTTATATGAGTGCACATTTTTATCGACGACGTGTTGTTGGGTGTTGAAAGGATTGATTGAATCACGCTTCGGTGGATGCAATCCCACATTCATCACTAGGGTTACCCTGTGATTCGATTAATTTTATTGGGCAGTCCTGGACTTACCGAGAAAGGACAAGAGAACATTGTAGAAACAGTGGAGGGGAAAAAATTGCATTGCCTGTCGGAAATCAACGAAACCATTGTTATCCTGCATTCGATTGGATACAGTGGACAATTTTATTGGATTTTCCTTTTACACTTTATTTTTATTTTAGTACTCTTTGATTTGAGTTTATTGCATTTTGCCTTGATCTCCAGACCTGGTCGTAGTAAATTTCGAATTGAAGCTATCGATTTGTCGAAGTGGTGGTATAATTCACTTATAAAATATTTTCTGTGTTAAATAAAGCTATATTGTTGAGTGGTTTTTAAGAAATGTGGGATTTGTGATAATCTTGACAATTTACAGGTCAAGGTAACATACAAAGTAATACATAGCGTCTTTTGTAATCCAGAGTAAAGCATGACTATTTTCAACATTTGCGGATCGTTCGCAAGTTTAACTACCAACAATAGTAAATGTATTTACAATCTAACCTCGATGTTGTTATGAGTTTAATGCTACATATAAAAGTAGAGGAAAAGAATACGATATCTCTTTATCAAGGACGAAGTTGACGATGCTTCATGATTTAAAAGGGCACAGCAACGTTTGTTAATTAACCAAATATTTTATCAACGTTTGAAATAAGTTGGAACAACTTTATCTGAGTTAACTCCAATTTTCTGTCCAAATAAAACAAAGAAACGCAAGGAGTACCGAGAATATTGCAGCTGCAGCCGCAAGTGTAAGTTAGATCCAAAATTTGTCGATCTCTGCTCTGCGATTATATGTCAATAAATAAGAGACTTTAGAAGACCTCTCTCGCGAGCGTCTGACAAACATCCGAGAGTAAAACTGTCATGAAAAAGCTTCTTAAAACAAAAATTGCCGTTCGGATCCGGCATTAAACAGTAGGCCCCTTCCATTCATGTGAAGAATATAACACGCACAACATGAATGGTTGTGAGAAGCTACGCCCTGGGTCCCATGGACCTGTTGCGCCAAAAATTTGTATTTTTTTGTAGAAGACCTCAGAATCAACACCGAATGCCAAAAACCTGGCATATTGTTCTGATTTATGCGAAAAGTCATGAAAATTTGGGCTCAAATTTTAAATTTCAAATTTCAGTCATGCAGGAGTTTTCGTGGAAGACATTTACATCATTTACATCATGACATGGGGTTATCTTACATAATTAATGCCATCGATGTAAGCCGAAATAATTATTTTTTCTGTCCAAAGCCAAATTGCAGCTCTTAATGAAAATCCTTTTCTTATGCTTGATGAAAAACAGGAGATCTCATAAGTTTTGAAGTGAGCCCTTTAAAATACAATAAGTAGAATATAGGTATTACTTTTCAAAATAACATTCATTAAGAAAAATTCAGAAAAGGAAGCTCAAGTTCTTGTAAAATTCTTTTAAAGTAGTCCGTATCTAAACTAGTACTTACTTACTCAACGGGCTCCCGACCCGTGAAGAGTCTCTGCCTGAGACACAGCAGCCTTCCACTCTCTTCGATCCCGGGCACGCTGCTTCCAGTTATCTAGACCAAGCGCTCTGGCATCCGCGATAGCTTGATCCTTAAAACGGAGGTTCGGTCTTCCTTGTCTTCTCGAACCTGGGGGCTGTGATTCGAAGATCCTCTTTGCTGGAGCATTATTGTCCATTCGCTCGATGTGGCCGAGCCAGTGTAGTCGACGTGTTTTGGCTTTTTGGACTACATCCACATCCTGGTACAGCTCATAGAGTTCGCGGTTATATCTTCTCCTCCATTCGCCCTCCTCGCATACGGGACCGAATATCCGACGAAGAATTTTTCTTTCGAAAGTGTTCAGTATTTGCTCTGCTTTCCTGCTTATCGTCCAGCACTCGGCTCCATACAGCAGAACTGGCAGGATCAAAGTTTTGTAGAGCATACATTTCGTCTTTCGAGTTAGGAGTTTTGACCCCATTTGTTTCGCCAAACCGAAGTAGCAGCGGTTTCCTAGGGTAAGTCTTCGTCGAATCTCCACTAAGTTGTCATTCGTGGAGTTGATATTTACTCCGAGGTAGGTAAACTCCTTAACCACTTCGAAGTTACTGTTGCCAACAGTGACGTTTTGTCCTAGGCGGTGGACAGATGCTTCTTTGTTTGTTGACAACATGTATTTGGTTTTGTCCTCATTCACTTCAAGGCCAACACGTTTCGCCTCTTCTTCAATTGCCGTAAAAGCCTCTAACACGGCGCGCTGGGAGCGACCGATGATGTCGATGTCGTCTGCGTATCCCAGCAACTGGACAGATTTGTTGAAGATAGTGCCTTCCGTGTTTACACCTGCCCTGCGCACTATCTGTTCCAGCACAAGATTGAAGAAGTCACATGATAGCGCATCCCCTTGCCGAAATCCGGTGCATGTTTGGAATAGTTCAGAGGAACTGTTGCCGAATTGCACGTTGCACCGCGTGTTATCCAGCGTCACGCGGCACAGCTGGATCAGTTTAGCCGGGATCCCGAATTCGGCCATCGCCTTGTAGAGCTCAAGACGATGAATGCTATCATATGCGGCTTTAAAGTCGATGAAGAGATGGTGAGTCTCGACTTGAAATTCGTTGGTCTTTTCCAGGATTTGCCTTAGTGTGAAAATTTGGTCGATCGTCGATCTGCCGGGCCGGAAGCCACACTGGTACGTGCCGATTAGTGTGCTGCAGAAAGGCTTCAGACGTTCACACAGTACGTTGGATAGGATCTTATATCTAAACTAGTACGACTATGAATATCATATACAATGATTGTAGCATTAATCTAAAAAAAGTTATATGCTCCTATTATTATAATTCATATTTTTTGAACGTAGACATGAGATTTGAAGTAAATCCATTCAATATTTTAAATAGAATTACAGAACTCAATTTTTCTGCTCACGGAAGAATAAATAAAACAAAACCATAAAACAAGAAAATGATTGGAGTGATTGAAAACTGAAAGATTTAATTGAAATTTTATTGATTTGAAAACTTCGCGGTACTGAAATCGAAAAATGTACCACTAGTGCATATGCATGTATGTATTTATTTTTATTTTTTTAAATCCTCTAAACCCTCCACTCTTGTGTGGCACAGCAAAGTTATGGGTAAAAAAAAATTCCTGAGTATAACCCAAAGCTGGTATGAAATGCTAAAAAAAATATGTATCTACCTCCAACTGAGGGAGTGCGAATTTTGATGGTAGATAAAATACTATCTGGTACATATAGATATTGTGGATTTTAGAGCCACCATAGTGCTTCCATTTCTCGTATTGACTTACCGTCGAATAACTGCAATGAAAAAACAAAATAAAAACTCCTTTCAATATGGGAAAAAATTCACGTCAAATCCTATGATCCATTTGACAGGAGAGACAGCACAAAGAGATGAAAGTGAGTAGGCAGACATTTCTGTATTGGAAAAACTGTTAAGAAATGAATTGCACGAAACGAGGGATTTTGCAAAAGCTAATAAATCGATTTTTTGGAAGCAAATGCAATTGCAAAAGAGCACTGACAGGGATTTGAATAATAGCAAACGTGACTCTGAGGAAGAGAAATAGCCTTTGAACAGATTCATTTACTTCCATGGTGAGTTTGTGCAAATTTGATTTGATTCCTCTACACACGTGTTCTTTGTTATCAAGTTTTCGTATTATTCTCATGACTCGTATATGTACACTGTTTCGCAGACGTTTTGGAATAATAACGCCGAAAATCATGAAAAACATCATGTTTCATTCAAATATTTCAAACCAAAACGACGTCAATTAAAATTTCCAAAAAAATGGATTTGAGAAGACCGAGGATAATTGACTCAAAATTGACAATAAAAACCATATTCAAAACAATTAAATATGTAGAGTACCCGGTCAACCTGAATATCGTTGTGGTTCAACAAAAAAAAAATGCAATACAGCTACGGCCACGGGGCTTTTACGTCTTGAACACAAGTGTACTTCCACGACCTGAAATGCTTAAAACGTGTTTACGTTTTGTTTGGCAATACCCAGGCTTTGCTGGAATTAATATAACCGTCATAGGAAAACACTCCCTTTGGGACAACACAATCTCAGACTAGCTGGGAAGTTTTTTATATAACGCACTCAAGGGGCTATGAATGCCCTTACAATGTTAAAATATAGCTTGAGTCAAACAGAGAGAGGGGTTGTCTTAAGCGGCGCGGACAAGTAGAAGATGATCTTAGCCGACTTGAAATAGGGCGTAATTGTAGATAGTACACTAAAGACCCAGCTTCACCATGATCTGTAGCGTGTATATACGTGTGCATTTAGTTCTTGTTCTCAAACATATCCTAATACTAATTCCCCAAAGCGGGAGGACTCCAGTCAATAGAATGCACTATGAGTTGCGAAGTGGCAAACCATTACCCACTTTCCATACATTTATATTGCGAACGCTCACTTAAACCATCACTTAACGCCAGCGGACATTTTAATTTCATTTAAAAATAAATTCATAAAATCCATCGAATACAGCCATTATTATTCAAGAAAACTGTCGATGTCCGATCTCTCAGATGGCACTTGTTTGCATCCTCGATTTTTATACTAATGAAAATATGACACAAAAGCAATTTAAACTAATTGAATCCTATTTTTAACTGAAGAAGAATATTATTTCCTCCCAATTCCATACAAATCCTATTAGACAAAATAGAACATTACCCACGCTCGGAACAGAATTAAAAGTACATTGACCCAAATGCTGACTCCTTCTCAGCTTCCTGTCACAACACAATTATGATAGATAAAACAATTTCAAAAATAGCACCATCTGCAAAATTCCCGTCTTATCCTACTTGTCTTTTATTGCGCAGTAATTATATACTTATTTTTTTACAATCAAAGGAATCGACGGAAAAAAAACCAACGACGGCAAAGAACAGCGATGAAAATGGGATGTAATGTAATTAATAGCCCGCAGACAGGATCTTAAATCCGAAATAAAACTCTAAATACCACAAAATCCATCCATTGCATTAATTATCGGATTTGTCTACTCGGCAGGATGGAAGAAACGCACATAATTACATCTCCTTAAAACAATAATTGACTAAGGATCGTAAAATTATATATTTTTGGCCAAGTTGACATTTGGTCCCTGATTGCTTGCAACCCACATAATTCAAGGAGACGTAATTCACCCCACCCAGACGTGAAATACATATAATAATATAATTTCAATAAAATTTCATCCCCACCACGCACCGGAGTGAATGTCGATAGATTTCATGGCATTTAGCATGTCATAAAATCTGAATTACAATCTCCATTAAGGATTTATTATCCTCAATCTAACAATGGGTATGACTCCATCCATTTGAACTGTGGGGTGAGGCTGTGTATGTTGTCATTGGTATTAGCATCCTGTTTGGGAGAACACACAAAAAACCCCACACATCCTGTGATTCTGCTTATCAAGGAGAATCGAATTCTATCCCGAAAAAACGACAGGCTTCCCTTACATTGCTCAATATACATATAGTATATGTACGTAGCTGTAACAATCCATGTTTATGTATTGTCCTCATACTTTTCTGTGGGTGGATGGTTCTTGTTGCTACATGTACATGTCTTGTTATTTTTGTTTTCTTTCTTGGAAATGGAAATCGAATACCACCATCGACCTGGATACATTCGGAACAACAACACACGACGACGGTATTATGTTTAGTGGAGTAAGTTATCATCGACATGTCAGCAATTGGATTGTATGCAACGACATGCCGAAGGATACGTGGATTTGTGGACAAAACAAGCAATCGTCTTAAATGAAAATCAAAAGACTGATCCTGCGGCCGTTCTGGTGGTCATATCATCTACATCTACTGCAGCGACAACATCGGCATCATCGTCAGTATCATCATCATCAACGGCAACAGTAACAGCGGCAACGACAGCGATACCCGCAGCACCAACGACAGTGGTAGCAACATCATCATCATCATCATCATCCGAGAGAAAAGCAACGAAACCAAACGATTGGGTGGTCATACCCGTGTTTGCGGATATAGTTAAGCTGGCGATATCAGGACGTGAGGATTGCCTGCAGAGGTAAGTTCATATATGTACTGTTTTGTGTATCCTTGATTTGATTCTCGTTTCCTTCCTTACTTGGTTTCCTTCTTTGTTGTTTTTAGGTTCAGTTTTTTTTTTTTTTTTGTTAGTCCGTCCTTAACGAAGCGAAAGTGGGTTTCCTTCCTTTGGAATGACCAAAGAAAATTGAACATTTCAGATTGTATAACTCTTGATGGTGGACCTCAATTTTATGGCGCATTTCCTTTAAGAGTTCGCTAAAGTGGTGCGAAATGTGATCGGTTTGGGGATAGAATTTATGGCTATGCCGCTGTGCGGATTTATCGTACTTTATAGTATGTGTGCTGTGTTATGCGCGGGTTAACATTTTGCCTCGGGGAATGGTCATATCCGAGCATTGGGCGAATAGCATTCGAAATCAGAAATGCCCGCAATGGTTTTATTGTTTTATAATGGTAATACTTAACCTTCGGATTGTAAATTGAGTGTAATATTTGATGACCTCTCTATTATGACGCAATGACGTTGTTTACATACAAGTGCAAATCATACAATGCGTGTTTATGGAAACCAATTATGAATTACAACAAATCTGATCAAAACATTAAAACTGAGCAGATTTATGTGATATTTTGAAGAAAGTCCGCATAAGCAGTAAGGACACCAATCCGTCAAATGTTTGCATTTTAACATCTAACATTCCGCGCTCACGGTCCTTTTTTTTTGATGGTTCAACGTAATCAATCTTGTTGCGAAATAAAAAGTTTTTGAAGAACTGCAGATATGTACGTATATTTACTATATCTAGGAAAACGATGATTTGTTTTATTAGACTTGAACTTTTTATTTGAAAGATATACATTATTACATGTATACACTTAACTGTCAATAGATGGCATATATTTCTTTCGAAGGCTCTTCACCCAAAGCGTTGGTAGCCGTACACTCTACATACGACTTCACACGTCCGCACAGTTCTTTTTTTATTATAATCCGTTCTGCTTATAATCCGTTCTGCGTTCTAGTAGGGGTGCAGGCTAGAAAAATAATAACAACGAAATTCGCTAGGAGCTTGAAGCCTTTTCTCGATTAGAAGTTACTGACTGAATTCGTTCATGTAAGTTTCAATGCATATTGATCGCCAAGCGTCTGTTAAAATATGTTGTAACCATTTAGTTTAGATAGTCCAGAAGAGATTTTGAACGCTCTGATCTGTCTGGTTGGTTTTAGTACGTAGCTGCATTACTAAATGCCATAAATTTAGTTCTCACTCTTGTTTTATTCTATCTCCGCCTATGAGAACTTTATCGTCTGCATTCAGAATGTTCCATAGAATATCGTTCTGTATATCTGCCGTGAAGACGTCATTTTCATAGCTTGCATCTTTTCTAATCTAAGCTGAGGGAACATCCAACTCTGTCCGCAAGTTCTATCCATCTTTCAAAATAAGACAGGTAGAACGTTTTTTCCGTATTGAGAACCTTTATAGCGTAATGGAAATGTGTTTTAAATTTTTTCGTTATACAAAATATAGCTAGCAGTCCGGCTTCTTTATGTAACCTACATATGTACATGCTGGAGTGGTCCTCCGAAAACTTAGTATTCATTCTTAAAAGAACCATAAAACGTATTTAGCATAATTATTTTGAGCGTACCTCCAAGTCTGCGCTACGTAAGCATAATATAGTAGATAGGGATGCTGCATCAAAAATTTTGTATGCCGGATATTTTTGTTGTTGATGTATTGTTTCCAAGTTACGTTGATGACGTTTTTTGATTCTGTTAGTTTTTTCCTCAAGACATGTTGTTCTTTGGTGTGAAACTCTAAGATATTTACACATATTGATTCACTGTCGGCATAGGTTTATCCTCAAATTTCATCTTTCTTCACCTTCCACTTCCAAATATCAGAACTTAAAATTTACTCCGGTTTACAGTCAGATTCCACAACTTGCAGTAGTCGTCTAATTATTTGCATTTATTTCTGTGTATCGTATAATTTATTGTATAGCACAACCTCGTCTGCATAGTGCAAGACCACCATTCACATACTTCACCACATCATTCAGGAATAGAGTGAAAAGTAGTGTGCTTAGTGTGCATTCTTGCCGTAAATCAGTGGTGTCAGTAAGATTTTCAGACATCTTCCCTCAACTGAGGATATGCAGTGGCGATATAAGGATTTTAGAATTATAATCGTCTTTGTAGAAATTTCTATTGATGCTTGCGAGTCGCTACAAAATACCCATTGACTTTTTTTGGCTTTCAAGTGATAGATATCTTCAATCGTTCTTAGAGTGAATCTTGCATTCATTCAGTATGTCTTTCGCATCGATCCAACTTGCTGGAGTGGTCCTCCGAAAACTTAGTATTCATTCTTAAAAGAACCATAAAACGTATTTAGCATAATTATTTTGAGCGTACCTCCAAGTCTGCGCTACGTAAGCATAATATAGTAGATAGGGATGCTGCATCAAAAATTTTGTATGCCGGATATTTTTGTTGTTGATGTATTGTTTCCAAGTTACGTTGATGACGTTTTTTGATTCTGTTAGTTTTTTCCTCAAGACATGTTGTTCTTTGGTGTGAAACTCTAAGATATTTACACATATTGATTCACTGTCGGCATAGGTTTATCCTCAAATTTCATCTTTCTTCACCTTCCACTTCCAAATATCAGAACTTAAAATTTACTCCGGTTTACAGTCAGATTCCACAACTTGCAGTAGTCGTCTAATTATTTGCATTTATTTCTGTGTATCGTATAATTTATTGTATAGCACAACCTCGTCTGCATAGTGCAAGACCACCATTCACATACTTCACCACATCATTCAGGAATAGAGTGAAAAGTAGTGTGCTTAGTGTGCATTCTTGCCGTAAATCAGTGGTGTCAGTAAGATTTTCAGACATCTTCCCTCAACTGAGGATATGCAGTGGCGATATAAGGATTTTAGAATTATAATCGTCTTTGTAGAAATTTCTATTGATGCTTGCGAGTCGCTACAAAATACCCATTGACTTTTTTTGGCTTTCAAGTGATAGATATCTTCAATCGTTCTTAGAGTGAATCTTGCATTCATTCAGTATGTCTTTCGCATCGATCCAACTTAAAAGATAGTTAAAAAGAACGCCTAAAAAGATTTTTCTCACAATATTCAAGAACGATATTCGCCTGTAGTTTTCTGCAATGATTCTGTCTCTCCTTTTATAAATTGGGGATATGAAAGCTGATTAAAAGCAAGGATCAGTATTTTCTTTTCCGTATAAATCATTCCAAGGGGTAAGTATCACGCCTACAATTTCTTGTGTGCAGTGTTTGCAGTACTCATATTGTATGACGCCTTACCCTCCTTTATACCATTCAAAATAAACTATATCTCGTCTAAGGTGATTGAAAGGTCTAGGTAATGATCTTCAATTAGCTGTTCACGGTATTGAAATGGTAACGACATTTGAAAATGTATTAAAGTTCATTAATTCGCTTATTTATGCTGACCCTGAGCTTTGAGTTGTTAACATATCGAACTGCCTTCCAATATTCTTTTATGTTGTTGCTGCTTATGATGACCTGGAATTTTATTTCATAGTATTGTATTTTCTTCAACTAATCACCTTAGTATTAGTTTGTATTTACGAAGGTTATGCACTAAAAGAAACAAAAAATAAATTTAATAATTTTTGATGCAAGTATTTTTTGAAATTCATTTACTTCTATTCAATGCTTACTTTAGAGTTATTGTGTTTCTTTTTTAAATCAAACCGTTCAAGTTTGTAATTCGTCGACTTTTTACCCAATCAGAGTAGTGGTCAATATCTAAACACATGTTTAAATTAAATTATGTTGTGGTTGCAAAATTGCCAGCACATTTGAGTTATTTTCGAGCTAAAAACCTTAATTTATCGATAAAATCCGCGTTCCAAGTCACCCTCGATTTGTGCATTGCAAATCAAATTAATCTAACAATTCTATTCAAAGCTGACTAGTAGAAAACCACTCACCATGCGAGTATATATGTTTCAATTCAAAACATCAAACCAACTAAACTAAATCGGTTACCGAATTGTATTGATTTCGTATTCACAAGCTACTCTTGCCACAATAATTGACCAATATAGACATCTATGTATGTATTTGAAAATTTCTCATTTAAATCGACTACGGTGATAAAGGTTTTGGTAGAATAAATTGCAATTACTTTTCGAATTATATTCCAAATGCTCCTCTCAGAGCAAACACGTTTCACGTGGATAAATCAGTTCATTGGTTATATAATCGGTGAAATCCAATCGATGATGGTTTGAATTTATGCAAATACTTTTAATTGAATCCAAAACGTTTTATTAATTTATTAAAACCTCCCCTATTAGTTGAAACCAGGATTGAACGACGCAGGTCATCGGGAACAATGCTTTCGCAAAGTAATGAAAATGCCCTTCCCTTGCGGACCCTGTAGTTGTGTACCAGACCGACAAAGTTCCCTGAAACGATGAGCCTAAACAACGTATAACAGTCATCGTAAAATCGTACCATACACAAGGATCAATCAAAATATAATTTTACAGGCTTTACCCCCACAAGCCACCACAATGGTGGAGTCTCATCCCCCCGTCGTCGGTCGGTATGGAGGTACAATTGTATTCAATATTTGCTCAATCGGACAAATGGATGAAGCCAATCAGGCGTGTTGTTGGACGTCTACGTCGGGTAGAATCAGAGCACCAGAGTGAAAGGACATAAAATTATTCCACTCTCTCTCATCAATCGGGTGTACAGTGAGGTAAAACAAAGAAAAGAATTCATGTCCTTACGAGTATATGGAACCAGATGACGATGTTATTGTTCTTCGTTACTTATTTTTCATTTTTTTTTTTTCTTTTGTCGAATTATGATAAAAAATGAAATGAAGAAATAAACATAAAAAAATAAGATCCCCGGACAATTTCGATGCCAAACAGTAGAGCGGACAATTTTTACGATCCGATAATATGTCGTAAAAGTACCCCAAGCCGTATTGAGATGGTTCAGTGCTGTACTCATTAATGGAGTGGGCAGAAAATTGTATATTGGTTTGTGAGACCTTGGCACTGAAGGATTTACTATTATAGGGTTTTATTTTCAAAATAAGTTTTAAGGGTGTAGTCATTTTATTTACAGCATGTGCGCAGGGGATCGTTGACAATAGATGGGAAGACTATTGACTGTTTCGATATAAAAGTACGCATTGGAAAGGGGGTACTATGAAAGGAACTTGTACATACTCGTACATTTATAGTCAGTATCTTAACAATGGAGAACATACATACACATGTCGTGAATGAAATGCATTTCTTAATAACGAGCCTGAGCAGAGCCTGACGATCTAGGCACAAACTTGTAAAGTCTGAAAGAATCCAAACGAATCCTGAGCAGAAAATGAAGAAACATGACTTTTTCTGCTTTTTGACACTTAAGTCGGCATTTTTACAGCACAGCTGCAGAAAGTCTTCGGAATCATCTGATTCCTCAAAGTGTAAAGTTCACATTAGCTTTACAATCTAGTTCTTAACAAGGCTCTTCTAAGAATTTAAAATACGAACTAGAGAGTTGTTGCCTACGTTAAATGACGTCAGTACCTGTACAGTCTGCTCTCATTGAACTAGTTACTTAGACCAATAGCTGTATTACTAAAAACTAGTTGCAGCTCTCTTACCATCCAATGAAATAAATATTTACTAATGACAACTTAGCACCGGTTAAGTAAAATAGCTTACATGACATTTTAAGAAATGTCTTAGAGTACATTGGCGGCGATCCTTACAAATTCTTCAATGGAAGGAACAAGTTCGCAGATATTTTAAAGTTGAAAACTTACTTGCTTTGGTCATCATCAAATTAAAACCATGACCAGTCACTTTGCAGATTGCATAATAATGAACTAGCACAAAGTTCCGTCCATCTATACTCAATTTATCCATTATTAACTAGTCAACAACCGTTCACTCGAAAGATGTAACCCTTCTTTCTGTTTTTTTTTTTTTTTTGTTTTTGAAAAAATTCCCTGTGCGTACGTTCGCTCGAATGCAAGTGTATTTGTTTCAACTTTAATGAACTCATTAGCACCCCAGGGCTTAACACGTTGTTTCGCAGTGAGTTTACTCCACCAGTTTCTGCATAAAACTTAACTAATTATAAGTTTGTGCCCAATGTTAGACTTTTTATCCAGCGCTCCTTGTTTCACCCACACTCATCGTTTCATGAATAGGGATTCGCAGGCCCTACTCGTTGTTATATATCGAGATGGTAGCTATTGAAGGAAGTTCCTTGTAAGGTGACTCTGAAAAACTTTATACCTATGAGAATTCGTCATGCTAACATCGATGCTGTTAAGCTCTCATTGTTGGTTCCGCTTTTCGCTCCTATTATCCTCGTAAACAGAGCTTGGATTTTTTTTTTCCTCTGCGTTATCGTTACCTCGTTTCGCATTGGCCCTTTATTTTCTATAAAAGAAAAACAGCAAACTCGAAGAAATTTCCTTATTTAATCCTTTTTGATAAGCAGAACACCATTGTGCACTTTCGTAAATCACAGGGCCTCCACTAATGGGAAGAATGCAATACGAGGTATGCTTTGTTAAGACGCAGCATGGTATGGCAAACGATGAACACAGAAACTTTGTTGGAGTAAAGTTTACATGGAAAAAGTGGTACGCGCATAGGATGAATGATGGCAGGTGTTTGTTGGAGGTAAGGAATAAGCCCTTAGTCCTTATCCCGATATTGTATGCCTTTTGAAGGTATAAATCAGCAAAGAGAATACCTGAGATGCTCATTAAGGAAGACAAATGCGAGCGAACAGCGGTGACGAGGTAACAAGGACGAGAAAGTGTTGAGTTAAAAGTAGATTTACGCGTAGAAAGTTTATCGATATATTTTTTTTTTCTTTGAACAATAATTGGTATGGAATGAGTTAAATATCTTTAATTAGATTTAAGGAACATTTTGCTTACTTTTGTGGAACCAAGTAACAGGGTATAGAAATTCTGTTTATTACTTCCATGGGTGAGGATTATTTCACTTTTGTCGTGAAATTTAATAAATTTCTTGAACAAGACCTTTTAGATCTTTCAGATGCTGTTGGAGATCGCAAGAATATAGCTTTTGCAATGGTTGGTGGATAGTGGACAGAAGAGTTCAGGGATAATGAAAGCAGTTTCTTCGATGACACTATGACTGGCTACCCAGGAAAGAAAACTTCCTTTTTTAAAAGTCAGAAGCTGAATAAAATAATTAAAACAGGTCCAAACTAGTTTAGAACCGATATATATACATATATATGTGTAGTAGGAGATTTAATTGTTTTCTACTCTTCGAATGTTGCATCTTTCTGCCACAAAGTTTTATAGGATACACTTTTACTTAGAAAATGAAAGTTGAGCTTAGGACCAGATTCCATCAAGTCTCTTATAGTTAAAAGTATCTTTTCGGATAAACCTGTTACAAACCATAACAAGGAACTCCCCTTTACCCAGGATTAGATGTATCTCATTCAGTACTAGTACTATCTCATTCAGTCTAGAGGGTACTTTTGTATACCGATATTTTTGTTATACAGCACCCCACCTCATATAAAGTATGTTTGCTTTAAACATTTGTTCTTACCAATAGTAAAAACATTGACCGCCGTGGTTTGTTAAACTTAATATTTTATGGGCTTTGTATTCCTGAGAGATACTAGGCTTTATAAGATTCATGGAGTTCTTTTTTTATCGAAGACTAGCATGACTGACTAATTCCATTTTTGTCTCCCTGTATACAGAACTAAGTGGTGTACTATTTAGCAGTGAAATAGTTTCAAATTGTCTCGCATTTCCTTCCTCAATTGAGTAGTTCGGACAGTTTCCAGACCATGGATAAAGCCTGTGCTGCAGTAAGAAACGTTAATCTACAAAAGCCGAATCTCCCATTGCTGCATCCAATAGTAATATAAAACTGAACACGTCCTTGTGGAATACTACAATATGTATAGTTCAATTATTTAAACACTTAACTAAGGTGTATACCTATACAAGTTCTAAGTTTATTCTAAAAAATAATTTGGGTTAAGTGACCGGACACCAATTGGAAATATATTATCTCCGCTATACCCACTTGCGAGTCTATTTCTCTTCTGATTCTCTATAACCTACATTATATAATTTTACACTTCGTAGATACTCTATTTGTTCAGGTCACGTTTTAAAGTAACTTTCATTTGACCATTTTACAAAGACACATAGGTACCATAAGTTTCATTCCATGCCATATGTTCTGTCTTCCATCCTCGAGCATGTAATGGTCTGTTGACCACTGCATTGGGTATCCTCTTACCACAGAAGCAAGATACAATCAGCATTGAATTCCAGAAAAAAAAATAGAAGAATTTTCTAAGGGAACTGTGAGAAATTTCACATCACGTACCATCACAGTTCTTTTTTTTATATTTTTTTTTTTTTTCACAAAAGTGGTAAGAAATTCCATAGATACTATCTTCGCTGTAATTGAAGACAATTCATCTTCGCATACAATTATTACATAGTAGAACAATTTAATCTTCTCCACGTGTAGATATCTTTAAGGGAAATCTAGCTCATAATTTTTATCGTATTCGTTAGTTACGGGTTCGGTACAGGTGTTTGTATAAGGATTTCATTTGTGGCATTTGAAATCCTTATTCAATAGAAATTGCTGTACCCAGAAATCCCTCTTCAGACAGCAAGTGCTCCTGATGAAGGTCTCTCAATTTTCTTCTATAGTTTATTTTCCAATTTCTCCAATGAAAACTATCTACCTCTATGCACGTATGTATACCTATATTGTATGCATATCCTTATATATTCTTCTTCCTCTTTATACCCACGTAGATTGCCGAATGGTCACATCAACGTAACTGCATTCGATCGGATGGCAGCCATCGCTGGAGCATTTACGAAGCATATGAGCGCAGTAAAAGCACCATCATCGCCAGGCACGACACCTGGTGAATACGAAGCCTTTTGTCGGCACATGCAGAAGACGTCTACACTAAATGAATCTGGTGAGTTTTGTAGCAGTCCGTATTTGTAGTTTATATGTAGATATTTTAAACAATGTACTTCAGCTACGTGTATGCATTCGTTCCATGTTCGATTCAGTAAGTTTTTGGTCCATACCCTGTCCTGGTGGATGGGAAATTTCTACAGTGCAAATTAATACGCTGGTGCTACTGGTATAGTTTGGTGGAAAATAGCAGATATCAGGAATTTATTTCATGAATTTGACTTGGGCTTATGTGGTAAATTGAATTGTAGTGTTCGAAGGTTAATTAAAATTCAAGAGGAGGTTTCAATGATTCACTAGGATGAAGGATGATCGAAAAAGGTATTCAATTTGGTTGGGTTTTCTTGAAATAAACAAATGACTACTATAAGATTCAAAACAGAGAACATATTTCAACAATTTTCCGATAACTGATGCCTCAAGTGTCCTTCTTCATGACACGGTACTCGACAGAGATCTTCTTCAGTCAAAATAAATAAGTATATGAATATTTAAAGCTGGAAAACTTGCTTTTACCAACTATTCGTAGTGTTCTTGTGTATAACAAAATATTTGCGGAAATGGAAGAGCTTTGCAAATCAGTGTGACCGAATAACAATTTTGCTTGTTTTAGAAGCTTTCTTTCCATAGCTTAGAATGCGTCGGACTACTAAGCGGTATTTCGAGATTCGATTCCCAGAAACATTGGAGAGTTTAAGTACTTTTGCTTAAACATTCTATCGACTGGTAAAAACTCTTTACAGACTTCCATCCTCACCAGTTCCGAGAATGATTTTTACAAATTTCTTAATACCGATGGTTCGCTTTCCTTTGCAGTTCTTGTAGGTCATAAGTTTGCGGCTTAATTGTCTCTTCCATTCATTTCGTCGAAAGAGTTTAATATCGTCCATGCATGAGCTAGCTAGTGCTCTAAAAGCGTACACAGAATCAAAGATATTAATTCAAATTCATATAACGCAAATTGTAGTTCCAAATTTCTATTCCATTTTTGCGATTTTTCAAATCGTAAGGACAATCACTACCGGAGAACTCAGACTGAAAAACTGTTCAATTGTATTTCCCACATTTTTAAGGCTTTTATGCGAGTAGGCACTACACTGTAGAAGAACTAATTGAGTGCCTAAGACACTTACCACATCAACATTGAAAATCTACCAACTAATCCTAGCAAAGCAGAACAATCAGTTATGAATCACTCAGTAGGGTAATTTTCCTATCCATACAAGTCATAGATGCCAAGGACATTCATGTTTTTTATTATCCAATAGGCTGTGCAGGGTCAAAAGTCCACGGGTCAAAACTCCATAATGGACTCCATAATGACGTTTTGACCCGTGGACTTTTGACCCTGCACCCCAATAGGCCTGAAGATAGTGACGAAAAGTACTCACCTCTACCGAGACTCCATATAAAAGTTGGAAATTTCTTCTCAAAGTTGTACGCATTTGCTCATCAGGATATACATATATTATGATAATTTTCTTTAACCTCCTCCTCATTTGCTTTTCGTGTTTTCATAACCTTTCACCTAAGCAGATGATTCTTAGACATCTATTTACGAAGGTCTGAACCTTTCGTATGTTAATGGTATCCACCTTACCCATATATGTACATACATATGTATGTACTATGTATGCAGTAGTACTGATTCTATATTGAAGCGGAAAAGTTTCAGCTTGGGTCTTATGCTTAGAACATTGCTTCTCCAGACTTTGGATAGCATTCCGAATCCAACTTTTGACTTTTCGATTCTGCTGCACATATCTAGTTGCGTGGCACTGCGGTTGACTAAGTCTACACTTCCTAGGTAGGTATAGAAAGTTGTCTATTTTCTCGACTTCCTATCTGGTAATTTTGTCACCGCTAAAAGCGCTCAGGGATTTCGTAGTGGTTGTGTTTATTTTAAGCCTCAGCTTCTTGATTTTGTGTCATCAAATGAAGGTCCATTATCCGATGTAAAAAAAAAAGCAAACGTGGTCGAGCTGTTTAAGGTAGAATTTCATAGATTATCGAATTACTCTCCATCAATGCTGCAAGGAGTACATCGGAGTCAATGACCACTAAGAAAATCAGCGTTGACAACGTTTAACACAAGCTGAATTCGTCTTTAATGTAGATTCATTGACGAACAAACTCCAATCGAAAGTGTCAGATACACAATTAGAAAATCTGGAATAAAGAGACGGGTAAGCAGAAACAAAACTTTATTTCTTCAAAAATCCTTTGGATATGTTAAAGTATCCCAAATAGTAGTTTAACTTGTTGTAAATGCACATCAATGACAGCACGACGGGCGACCTTGCGGATTTATTTTGAACTCACTAGTATGATGTCTGTGCTTTTATCTACTCTCTCATCGCCACCACAATCAACCACATGAATGTAAAAAGATTAAAAATCATTGTCCATTGTCCATTGGACATGGATTTCCACCTATAAACGAAAATCTTTCCACTTAAAAACAAAATTAAGATTAGTATCACATATTGCCATCCATTGGCTATTTCAAAAGATGTTCCATTTTGTAAAATAAAAAGCAATGATAAAGTTCCTAAAAATGTTCTCTCAAAAAAAAAAAAAAAAGGAAGAAGCAACAAGAAAGGAACCAAATTTGATGTGTTCATTCTAACTACACTATCATGGTCAACATGAGCAGCTGCTATTTGGTATCAAATAGAATGCTCTTCTACTTCAGCAGGATACACTCATTGTTCATGTGTATACGTGTGCTGCAATTCAACCTTGTGATATCCACATCCATTCTGACCTCAATTAAGGGATTTTTTTTTGTTTTTCCTTCTTGCTTTTTCTCTTTATCGTTCACCATACATAGATAAAACTTTATTAAAAAGTTAAAAAATAAAAAAAAAAAAGGAATTGGGGTAAGCGCAATGGAGACGGAATGTGTATTTGTTGCACACAGTTATGCAATACAAATCCTGCAGGCGTTCTATAACTAAAACAAACCACCCGAATACCTAGAGAGATTTGAGAAAGTTACGTGTTCATTCATGTAGCATATGTGAATTTTTTATTTTCTTTTTTTTTTTGTATTCAAAGGTCTGTTGTTCATTGTTGCTGGGTTATTTGATATGAACAGCAACAATAGTTCGACAGTTTGTAAAGGAATATTAAGGTTGCGAATCATATACATATGTATACCACGCACGATATTGATTTTCAGTTGCTACTTTTCCGGTTTCATAAGTGAAATATACAACTCAACACTAACGTATTTACCAATCTGTTTCCACAATTTCAATAACGTAAATTATTTGCTTAATTAAATTTCCAAATATCCGAAAGTCAAACAGTCACACATGGTACACTCTTTTGTGTAACATGAAAGGAAATATTTAAACCCATCTCCCAGGGACACAAAACGACGAATTGATTAAGGTTGGCTTCTGTTTATTACAACCACCGAACTCAAACACTCAATCGTGTGGGTAGGTATATATGTATGTACATTTTTTATTTTTTTTTTTGTATGCTTTAATAAACACGGAAGAATCAATATTTTAGTGATTCAACGGAAATTAACAGTAAATCGACGGTATGCCCTCTCAGTAAAGTTCAAACACTGTGTATATGTATGGCAATGAGAACACAGTGTTAATACGCCCCACCGAACCGCTAAATGAATTAAGGCACACAGTCAGGTTCACTGGCAGGACCTACTTCGGGAAATGTTACACGCATTATAATTTAATTGCGCTTTTAAAATTTATATTCCATTTCATTTACCAATTTGCATTGGTATTACATTTTCAATTTACATTCTTGTTTAAATGTCACTAGTGCGCTTGTAAGCACCTCATTATTGTAGATATACGATGCATATAATTCTTGTGTATTACGGGCTTGCTGCGTCAGTTGTGACGACAAATAAACAGTTTTATTGCATTTGGCCTTTAATTTAATTATCAAGCTTAAATTAAAAGTTTCAATGTATTGTTTTTCGGACTCGCAAATTCAAATTAAGAGGGTACAGATTTACATACAAAATTTAACAAAATGTGATTGAAAAGAATTTATTTTGATGGAAGCACTTTACTTGGATACCATGTATTTAAGAGCTCTTACACCTTAAGATGAGTACATCACACATCCAATGACATGTTAGCAGTAATTGGCTGTCATATCCATAGATCGCCAGTGTCAACAAAGTCCGGATGCCGGTTCACTAACTTCATGGAGTCAGTTGTTGAACGGGTAAGGACATTTATTTTCAGTGACAAGGGAGCCCTTATAAGCATAAATTGCCAAAGGTGAAAGACACCACTGACACTGTCAATAAAATCATCAATTTAACAAGATGTGATAGCAGAAACGTTTGCAGAATCACGAAAGAAGTAGTGATCCTCCACACTCTAAACATCTAGTTTAGAGACTGGAGGATCAACACAAAAGATGAAAGAAGCATGCCCCTCACTCAGCGAACTCAAATGAGTTATCTATTGCATCTATTCCCGATAACTCATTGGACGTCCCACCTGTAATACTTTCCGCAGGAGAGGTATATCCTATGAGGATGCAAAATATCAGGTCCTCCTAAAAAATAAATTGTCGAAGTGCGACAAGGTTGTGTATTATCAGCTTTATTATTTTTGGTGATAATAAATGATGTACTCTAGACAACCCTGACGAGAAAAAGTCGCGGACTAAACTAGAAAACTAAAATAACGACGTCTGCTTGCTTTCGTATAGAATTATGAATTTGTACCAAATGGTCCATAGTTTAGACGCTGAAACAAAGTGAGGCTGCGTTGTTATAACGCAGTGTATCACGAAAGTTTACATGAAGTAAACAAACATTTCAGAATAAGGATGTATTGCTATTTGACACTGACGATGGATCGATGGCATTCCTCAAGGATTCGTACTAGACCGTCTACTATAGAACCTGATATTATGATTATATGCTTAGATTAGGACCTTTGAGATCACCACTTGGCTTCGTTGATTACATAGCAACTACCGTAGGAGTACGAGTACGACTGTTACGAAGCAAAGATTATTCCAAACGGCTCTTGCCAAGTATTTCGGATTCAAAAATGCTCTCGGATTCAAAGAGCCCTCAATAGCGCCTCCGACAACTGTTAACTTCTTCACTACCCCAGTGGGGTCCTGGACTTTAACTCGCGGTTTTTCAACTCTTCTATATGTATGTATGTACCTATTCCCTATTACCAACTAACTTTTAACAGAAATCAATGCAAATTTAATTATTTCCGTCCCTTCCTCGTTGTATATGCTTTTGTATGAGTATTTGCATGTGTATGGGTTAAGTTTTTGGCATAGACACTTATTCATTGTTGTGTCCTGTGTGCGAAAAGCATTTTTCCCTCCAAAGAAGAAAACTTTAGCAATTGTCTCGGCGCTATGATAAATGAATATAGGACGTGATATTTTTGCAAGAGATATTTTTCTTCAAGTAGTAGTGTGAAACGAAGTGGCACTCCATTATTGTTTTCCTCTTTATTTCCGTGACTCATTTGGATTTTGGTCACCCGAGGGTCCATGGAATTGTATTCTTTTACTCCCTGTGTGGTAAAAGCAATCAGCGATGGGAACGATTGTCAGATCCTTTTTTGCGTCCTTATTACATTTTCTGAGTTCATCACACAATTAAGAGTGGAAAACTTAGAGATTAAAGCTTTTGTGTGTGATATACGGGTGGGATTTTTTTGTTTTGTTTTGATGTCGCAGATAATGATGGGTCATCTGTGTGAAAATTGATGTGCGACATAAAAGTTTTACTGTCCAGGATACAGGAGTTTGGATTGTATTTTTGTATTTGATTCGCGTATTTTTATTATCATGGTTAGCAATTAGTAGCGGAATGAAATAAATACCATGGCAGAGCGAGTTGATTAAAGGACGGCAGTTTGGATTTAAGTGAGATGGTATATTTATAGTATATCGAATAAATTTGATCCAATGATGATCCTGGTGTGATGGGTTATTTGGTTGGTAAGAAGATAATGACTATGGTATTTTGGTTTTATTGTCGAGCTATTCAATAAATTGAGATTGCCGATGTGGTTGTTTTTGAAATAAGTAGACTAATGAGATCTTTGACTTTCATAGAGACGGAGAAATTGATAAGATTTTAGAAATAGAAGGCCCTTTTTGATAAACAACAATCTAATAATAAAAACAAAAGCCTGTGAAAGAAACCTATACATTTAATTATGTTTATGATAGAGATTACTCCGTTCATCCTTCTGCCGTTGTCAGAAGTATCGTTCATGTAGTTGTTGTGTAGAATTTTATCTTTAGCGGTCCTATAACAAGAATATCGATTACACCATACTTGCTACTAAACACACACTATATCGTAGAAAATTGTTTAAAAAGTGCTACATACTCTCAATTCTGGATGCTGTCTCCGTTTGTTTTTCTTCTTTCTTCTTAACTTAGGTATTACGGTGTAATGGTCTGATGAGTACTATTTATATCTTCTGTAAGCTCATGCATGTCAGAAAATAGTAGTTTCATTACAGTCTCCAAACTCCAAAAAATTGTTTGGAGACTGTAACCACAAAAACCACAAAAACTTTTATGAGTGCCACTACTTTTTCTAATCGTGTACAACATACATACTTAGAAGTTTTTACATTAAAGCCATATAAAAAGCAGGACCAGACCTCATACTCCTTTCGAGTAGCTAGCTATCTCGAAATTGAAATTTCCCGTTGTCAACTAACTAAAAGGATCTGAGGCTAATGTATATACATAGATGAACCAACAGTAACCAGTTCATCCACTGACTTTTTTTCAAAGCCTTAGTGACGCAGTATCTAACTTTATTGGATCTAAAGGTTGCATTGGGTCCATATTCTCAAATTTGAAAGATTATGGCCTCAAGGAAATTTTTCTCCTTGACCTTGTAAATTATAGGTTTTCTTTATTTTCATGAATCCTAATAGCTTTTACAAGGGTAGGGAAAGTATAGGTTTAGGGCTAAGTCTAAATAGCTCTCTTGTACAGACTGATTCCAGATAGATAGAGAGATCTCGAAATGATACAATTTATATTTTCTAGTAAGTGGTTAAATGACACGCAAATAGCCTATCCAGTACGTCACATGTTTTCTATTTAACTGTGAACAGATCACTCACCTAGCTAAGTTAAAGGTCCATAATTAAGTGGGTCGTAATTGAAAAGAAAAAAAGAATAAAGGAGGTGAGCCATAGAGATACAACTATCATATGCGTTGACAATAAATGCATCTAATCTAAAGTCGGTAATGAAGGCTAGTTAAAATTTATATAATTTATACTTTAGGTACTGCGTTTCACTTCGATACTTCGTTCTTACAACCGATAGTAGAACCAGTAGTTTGCTTAATTGGGGACTCTAAAGAAATTCTACCCTTACATCTAATCTTATTTCCAAAGTGAGTCATAATTCCACAATACAGCTCGGTTCATTAGACCATAAGTTCATAAAAATTTTAATTCGACTTTTGACCTATCAGGGTGGATCTTAAGACCACGAGGTACCACCAGATAAATCAATATTTGAACTTCGAGACTTAACTGCTTCTGAATAAAATTATTTACAGTCTCAACCATTCACCCTCTAATCCGCTTAGTTGCAGAGTTGTGTGCCTTTAAACACTCTTCCAAATCTTCTATCATTATTTTTCAAAGTTCCTTGCATCCTTTACGAATTAGAATATCTCTGTAAAGTCCTTGAATTTACTTACTAACCCCATTCAACAGTTAACACCAAGTGTACTTCAAAAAAAAGGTAGCTCTCCTCTAGCTTAAACTCTTTTTTTATGAGATTTTCACTTTTATTCGTTTCATTGGTCTCTCAAACACCAACATACTTCGGCGTCCTTAAAACTCACTTTTGCAACTGGAACCAGAAAGTATTTTTATCGTTAACTCCACACAGACACTGTCAATTTGTCCAGCTTACAAAGTAAAATGTTTGTAAACTTCTTAGCTCTCAGTTCCCTCAATTCCACTTCGATTCGAAGAACTTAAGACTCTAAAACTTCGATAATCCTTTCAGCAAATGCACTATTTCATCCTAGTAGGAAAACAAAACCTATTTTTTTTTTGTTTCTTCTTCGTTATCACATTCTATCTTCTCAAATTTACAAATTCAATTTAACTTCAGATATTTTCGACTTTTTCCATCATCGGAAAACTTTAACGGATTGCAAACATATACATACACACATAATCGGGAGAAAAAAAAAACTTTGGGAATCCCTATCTTCGTGAAACTTGTCATGGGATTTTTCCAAGTACTGCACAAAGGCAAGCAAAAAAAGTAAAACCGACAAATACAGTAAATTTGAAAGTTTGTTGACATAAGATAGATGCGTTTGCCCAAAGTTCATATGGTGTGGTGGAAGAGTTTTGTGTTTTTTTTTAATGGAAACCTTACGGAAATGGAAAGTTTTTCCACAGTTATGACCGAAAAGGACACCTTCTTGCCAGTATTATCGATTGAGTGAAGTTTGTTTTGCCATCAATGATATGCACTTTTCAGAACGAGCGATCCGGGAATTGAAACCGCTGCATGGAGGAAGTAAACAGGATGACATTTTTGTTATGTAAACTTTTTGACCAGTGATACCACCTCAACAGTGCTACCACAACCTCTGCGAACATCATTAATAATCCAGTCGACGCTGTCGGAGAGAAGTTGAAGTTTACGGACAAGTAAACTATACATTGCTTCTTGTGTGTCCTCAATAGAGAGGATTTATACAGGCATTAACATAAGTTACAAAGCAGTTTTCTTTTTTTTTTGCTTATAATTTCCTTGATGCAATAAATTCATTTCTTCATTCTGTGCGATGTCCTGCGCTTAATTTTTCTTACTCTCGTTTAGGACACATGTGGCTTCGTAAATAAAAAAGTTTGACATGAAATATTATGCGTTCACTTGAGATAAGATTTCTTTGCACAAGAGATAGTGAATTGAATTAATCAAAGGATTTGAAGATTATTTCAGTTATCACGACCACAGTATGAAATACTAGGGAGCAGTTGAACAACTACAAAAAGGACACGAGACTAGACGTTTGAAATGATGTCATTTAAAGTGAACGTTTATAATTGGATCTCTTGGATATATTTCACTAACAAATGATATTCATTTTTCATGAAACTGTATACACCTGTTAGATTGTTACAGGAATAAAGAACTATATTTGGAATGCTCTCCAATTACATTTAAATATTTTATCCTTTTTCGAATAAAACTCGTCGATAATTCATAAATAAAATAATACCTCTCTGGATCTAGTACCTACTTATAGCCAAATGTTTACCGAAAATGAACGCAATAAATACATACAAATAAGCAGTTGTTTCTACTGTACCAAAGCCAAAAATATTGTTCGGTAAAATGAAATTTTCTATAAAACTTGCAAACTTATCTTTATCTTTGTTTTATCATAAAACTATCTAAGGTGCCAATCAAGGTTACCTGTTTAGTTACCTAACTCACTTGTGTAATCCAAAAACTCAAAACCAGACAATCGATTTACTAAACTAAAGTTTAAGTATTTACATTTTTTCATAAACTTCCTTCAAGTTTTATATAATTCTCTGACCTCAAAATGAGTGCAAAAAGTAAACTATTTCGAAGTTTCTAATCTCACGATACGTGAACTGTGTATCCTTACTAAAGTAAGGCTAAAGTTCTGACAAGTTTCTCAACTTTATCAAATATTTTTTTAAGTAAACATTAAGCTTATTCGATGGAATGTAAGGGTGAAAACTTGTTTCATCATCAACAGCAAGTACGATGAACATAACTTCGATGTCGGTAGCTTATAAAAACAAAAATCTGTAAAACTTAATGCTACACATGACAGTGCTATAAAATCAACAAAAAAACATTAAATATTTATTTAAAATGAAAACCATTTTCGTAAAAGATAATTTAAAATCAGGGGCGTATGTGTAACAAAAAAGAAAATATTCATCTTCAGTTAAATAAATAATCCAGTGTCCTTGTAATTAAAACGGAACCACCGCTGCGTTGATACAAATAAAATTTCACTTGCAATACTCCTGACATTAAATATCCTTCGAAATAATTTACTGTGTACTTCACGATTGAGTTCGGTTTCTGTTCTACAAGAAACTCCATAAATCTCAAGCGTGTGGCAGTAATTCACGTTCCCCAGTGAACACGCTCTCCGTCCCGTGTCTGTTGCCCAGTTTCAGTTTAAATTCAAGAGTTGTCCATTCGTGCATCTTTAAGCTCTTCGACAAATGTAATTCGCCATAAAATTGACCCAGTAAAATTTTCAATTTTATTTTCCCACTGGTTGAGGTACTCCCTCAGAGTCTGGGTGTGAGGGTACCGGGATCGCTTGGAGTTCAATGGAGCAGATAAACCTTTCAATTTGCGATTGATGGTTTTAGTATGCAGGTGAGCAGATGTTGTGTTGGGTGTATCAACTCCCACCTGGGAGTAAGCTGGGTCTAGCAACAGTCAGCAAATAATACAGTGTGCTCTTACGTACAATCTCAATTGGAGTCGGCGAATCAACTACGAATGTAAATTGGTTATTGGAAACGTACGGGCTTTTACAAATATCGTTTGATGGGAAGTACCTATTTTATTTATTTTTTTTTATTTTTTTTATAATTTCAATGTGAATTTACATACGCACATCATACGAGTATACACTTACGTACCTCAGGATTATTGCTGGTTGATTTGGTCTGCAATTGAAGTTCCTTTTTTATTTCCTCTTTTCAATTTTTGTACAAGTGTTTGCTGCTAGAATTTTGATTGATGATTGCGAAAATGTTTTTTCTCCTTTCTTTGAACGAAACTATGATTTGCCTTTCAGACTCTTCTATGTCTTGAGTTCAGTTGCTTATGTAGATAGACGTCTCTCCATGATTGAACCGAGAACTGTGCGCACTGGTACACTTGAGTCTATACACTAGAAATTTCTAACATTGTTAATATTGAGATACTTTGCTTTTGATGGCGCCACAGTCCGAGTTGGACTGAAAAAATAAACTGAAAGAACAGTCTATTTCTATGCGGGGTAAATTTTGTGAACCCAGATAACGAGCAGCTATCTGTTTTAACATTCCGTCTACTTAAGTCATCGATCAGTTTTTGTAAATATAATACATAGATGCTGCCAGCGTTTGAGTATCTTAAGATTTGACATTGAATTGACGGCTGTCATAACAGTCCTTAAAATCGAAAATCCTTAAAATTCCTAGTTTTCATGGATTCTGCTATAGCATTAGTGTTTGACGGGTAGTGGTTTTTTTTTTGCCTAAAAACTCTAATGACATGTACGTATGTACCAAGAAATTTCAGTACTACAAGTTTCAGATAATATGGCAGAGAATATTTTATATACAATGCTCAGAACTTGGATGCCTCAGTTTAGAGGGTTTCTTTTCTGTAGAATGATTTGATTTATGCAATCAACCAGGTAATCTCTAGGCTCTTTGAAAATCTAGCAAAGCATCTGGACCGCAAGCTTTGTTGAGTTTAAATGTATTTATGGCTGCCGTCAGCTGTAAGTTATTTGTTACAGAAATTTATTTTTCAACACAGACTGCGACTCTATTGCGGTTTTCTCTACTTTGTCTGTGCTATTTTCTGTGCATACCTTTTTAATCTCATTATGTTCATTTTACCATTGTATGAAGGTCGAATGCCCAGATTTCTAGCATTAAATGATCTTCGCAAAAATAGTCATACGGTAACGAATTTAACAACGTCTAATAGTGTTCTAAAAGCACTACAGACAGACTTTTAAACAGGATTTGTACATAAATGTGTCCTTCCCGGCATATTATCTGAGCTTAAAGCTCTTTTATCGGCCGCCCCAATGTACACTGAGCTGTACGTTTTCCTTTTTTCATTCTTAAAACCCACCTCAGCATTGAAAGACTCGAAGCAATGGAAGGAACGACATATTGGCCACGATAGAAGCTTTTTGATATACCATCAATTATCCAACATCACGAACACCTGCATATCTGGTGCTACTAGCATAAGTTTTTCCGACATCGGGGCACTAATAATCCTCGATAGTTACGTTGTCTACACCGACTTGAGAATCATTGCAAAGCAACGATGTTAAAACAACAATACAACGCCAGACTGCTATGACCGGTATTCAATAAGAAGAGATCGTATGGACTTCTTTAACCTAAAGACATTATTCCTAGACCTCACCAAAGTTTTCATCACGATCCTACCACTCGCATGCTTCTAACAAGGAACCAAATGTACTTATAACTATAAGTAGAAGAAAATCAGCTACAATAAAAATTATTTGGGAAGCTAGGACTTAGGCTGGTCCTGTTGCACCAAGGTTGTGAGTTTGGGAAGTGAGGGTGCTCCCGTTTCCTTTTGACCTTTCGGTTCGATAGTAACACACTTCTCTTTAACCTTCTATTAGCCTGAGTGCAGTCCTGGCATCCTATAGATACTATAGAAAAGAAACAGTATCCTGCGGGAAAATAATTCCACAGGAATCTGCTACACTTATGAATTTAGTCCACTTTTGGTGGAAACAGGATCAGGAAATTTTGGCTCGCTATGCCACTGACTACTCTTCCACAAATGTTTTTAAAAATTATTTGGTAGCACCCGCTGAAACGAACAACGAAGCGGGGCTCTGCGAGGTGTTGGTGTTGTTTCGTACCAATAGTGAAATAAATTAAAAATTAAAAAATATTTCTTCTAACTTTGAAACCTAAGACTATTTTGATCTTAAAATTGTTGTTGTAAGAAGCATTCCTTTAAAAAATCTTTTCAGCATTTCATCTCTTCATTAAACATTAGTTTTAAAGGGCTAATACCAGGTTCAAAGATTCTGACCCATTATGACCCGTATACTAATCAGTCAGATTATAAATCCAGTCATGTGTGTCTGTTACTATACTTAAACGATGTAAAACAATTTTCAAAATTGGTTTCTCAATAGACAAAAGGACATTATCAGCAGCAAGTCTGTACACACAATATTTAAGTGGAATCGAAAAAGCTGTGTACCTATGGTCTACGTTATTCATTGGATTCCATGTCCATACAACATTTTCTAATAACTAGTCACCTTGATTGCACTGTTTGTTGGTGGAAGAAGATTTAAACACAGACAGGACATTTTTTGTAAGGACGATACAGTATCGTGTGTGGACGAAATTTGAGAATGGTTTCACTATTAATGTTGTAGCATTATTCGCTTCATCCTTTTAGAGCTTGTAAAAACTTTGTACAGGATAACTAATGTGGTAATTTGCTCTCTTAAATAGTAATATCCAAAGAAATTTCAAAACTCCTGTCTTAGTTTTCTATTCCTCTTTATACACATACCTACTAACAAGCACCTATGCATGACCTAGTTCTATGAGGATTTTTTTTTTCTGAAAATACTACTTGGTCCTTGGGCTACGTCGCTTAGAGTAAAATGCAATTACTTAATAAACAACAGACCACATCTCAAAAGCAAAACAGCATAGGACCAGAAAAACTATATTTCTATGGAACAAAGACCTCCTCTGTCAACAAAAATTCATAACCAGCAAACGAAGGTTTTTTTTTTATCTCCACTCTCCTTAAACGGAAAACTTTTTCACTTATCACAAGAAAATTGATAAAAAGAGCGGAATCTAATTTCCCCACCCATTCTATGGATGTTCCACAGAGTAGCACCGACGCCAAAACGACACAAATACTATGCAAATACTTTAACCACAAAGTTTGCCGTCGCGTCCACAAAACGAAAAAAAAAGGACAAACAGTCCTTTTTGAAGCTAAAAAAAAATAAAATATTTTAATTCACCAGAAAATCTTTGCAGATTAGCGAGGATGGTGTTTTGCCGCCTCTCTAAGATTTGTATCTTTTTTTTTTTTTTTGGTTTTCTTCCTGTGTCTCCTTAATACGCTCGAAGCACAATTGCTGTTCCTTTAAATTAAATTCTCTCGCGTAACAACTTGATGTTGCACCAAATTAAAACTTTGTCTTTTGATTTTAATTTCATTCTCTCTTTTGGTAATTAAATTTTATTACAGATTGATAAAGATGATTTCGGCAAATTAAAGCGAAAACTTTATCGTTTATTTGTGAAAAGAAGATCTCTGCGTTCCGGGAGGCCTGGCCGCCATTTATTGTTTCCATATCCAATGAATAGAACTTTAATTAGGGAATTTGTTACATAATTACCGCAAAGCGAAGCACATTTCGCGCTGGTACAGTGCTTGCCTTGGTTTTACTAAGTATTCGCAGAGGCAATCAAGGAGTGAACAAAAAATATTCAATCCCAACTGAATGACACAGGACGAGGGTGTAAGAGTGCGATACTTTCCCTCATAACCAAACGACTTTGAGATAAGCGAACGAACACAAAGCTTAATAGTAGAACCTAGGTCGGTTGTAGTTCTGTTGTTGCTCTGTTGCAATGGGGTTTTTTTTTTTTTTTTTTGTTTTCTTTAATTGCACTTTATTTACTTGCAGAAGCAAACACAATTTCCCTGGGGCGGTAATTGTGTTATGCACTTTGTTCTGGAGCAGGATTCCTGTGCCCCGTCACACATACAGCAATGAATGGAGCAATACACTTCGGCTGAACAGACTGAATTCCCTATTGTTGCTAATTACATTGCAATTAGTTTTATTGTTGAGTTTCTTATCGTAGGTTAGTGAGGAGAGCCAAGTCTCTTTTTAGGTGGATGATGATTGTGGTTTGTTCGTTGGGATTGAGTTAGACTCAGATGTATGAGTTAACAGAATGTTCATATTTTGTTTGCTGCCACTGCAACCAGACCACTCTTGGAGGGAGGGGGTTGGAAAGAAAGTTAGAGAAACCCCGCAAAATAATTTAAGTTTGAAAAGTGTAGGTGATATTCGGTTGGTTGTTCACCAGTGTACATGGCGGGTTCGGGTCGATGCGGTAAAGGACGTTTCATTGGACTTTAATGAAGTATAATTTGCTTAGGCTAGTGTTACGAGAACATTAACTTTTGGACGGGAAAATACGATGGCAGTAGGAAAGTTAGTTTTTGGCTAAAGTTTTGGTCTAGTTTTAAATGGACGGAGAAGACTTATCTGCAGTGAAATTAAGCATTTAAAGATATGGTGGTGTTTACATTTATACCCCTTTACGTATGTTATTGAGTACATATTAAATGCTACGTAATGAGCATTGCCAGACGTAGTAAAAAAGGAGTATCGAAAGTATACGAAATGAAAAACAATTTAGGTAATAGAAAAACACATATCCACAATGATTTCGAAGTGAAATGATAAACATAGTTGTCTTAAGGTTTTTTTTTACAATGGAATTGATCCTCCAGGTTGCGTGATGGAGTAACTTACTAACCAAGTAAAAAACAAAATAACTAGTTATGAGAAAGGTAGTAACCTCAGATAACATTGGATCCTGTCGATCCAGAGCCAGATATTATCGCAAACCAAGGAATATGACGAATAGTCTCAAAAGATTGCACATATTAGCATACGGATTCGTAGTGAGAAGTCGGCTACGTTTGGATCTGATTCGCATCATGGCAACATTTCAAAACATCAGTATAATACACTCACACTTGGGAACTTCGGGAATTAAATGAGGACAAAACCAAGTACATGTTTTCAAAGATAAAAGAAACATTTGTCAGGACCTTCTTTGAAGTGGTTAAAATTTTTCGTGGAATAATTGGTCCTGCACGCGAGTAGGGCGAATGGGAGAGAAGGTACAATGGCTTTCTCTAAGCTGTATCAAAATGTGAATGTAGTACAAAAAGCCAAAAATACACTGGTTCGGCCACATCGAGCAAATAGACAACAATACTCCAGCAAAGAGGATTCTAGAAACACAGTTTCTAGGCTCGAAACGATAAGGAAGACCGAAGCTTCATTATAAGGATCAAGCAATCCCGGATGACAGTATGCTTGGTCTGACAAATTGTTAGCAGCGTCCCCAGAACCGAAGTAGATGGAAGGCTGCAGTGCCTCAAGCAGACTCTTCACGAGTCGGGAACCCGATAAGTAAGTAAGTAGTAATTTCATTGGTTCAAATTTGTATGCAAATTCTCAATTCGAATGAACAGAATACCACTTAAGTTGGGAGCATTAACCCCCAAGCAATTTTCCGAAATGTCACCACTTCTACATCAAATTATATTAGATAATGGTATCCGTCCGCTCTTTGAAAACCTTTCTGCAAACCCCCTGGGGGAGTGTTCTCTACGCTTGAGGACTCCTGTTCTGAAGAATTTGAATTAGTTTTCTTTCTTTGTAGTAATATAAAATAGCCAAAACAAATTTACAGTTTGGTGCCAAATTCTTTAGTTCATACTACCTGCAAAGGCGTAAATGAACCATAATTACTAGCGGAGTTAGCTGCTTAACTGCTATTATTGGTTTGATGTTACCTTGTGTGGTATTTCAATGTGTGCTGAGAGAAGAGATTATGACTCATATTGATTTTAGGGAGAATCCACTTTAAGATTTCTTTAACAAGCATTTTCGACTCAAATTGTTAGTATTCAAATGTAAGCATTTTAAAGTCCTCTAAGAAGCTGCATGATGTTACAAAATTTCTTCATGTTTCTCGCCAATTATACCCCACAAAGCAATTGTGTCCGTCGATCTAAACCAGCTGTGTAAACTAGGTCGCTAACATCAATCTTAAACACTCCGCTGAAACACTAAGTTTGCGTTTATCATCCTTCTGTGTCCTTCTGCGAGAGAAGAAAATCCCTCAAAGAACATAAATCATTATTTCGTCATCATCATTTTCATACAATTATTTTAATTGCATCCGGCAAGCAATTTCCGACGCATATCCTTCCCTCCTCTCGCGATTATCCTAACACATCGTAAAGCAGTCGTTTTTTTTTTTTACTGCTCCTTCGTGCAGAACGTAAACCATTGCAAACAACCATATGCCAGACATTACGTCTTCCTTCGTTCGGCTTTAAAAATAAATAAATACATACATATCTCATTTTTCACTTAACCGAGACCCAATTGCTCAGTTGAAGCCGAAGTTACTATCACTATTTGGAGGACGAACATAAACCTCAAATAGTTTTGCGTAATTAAATTAATAACACGTTACCCAGTACTTATGGAGCATAGCAATTTCCTGTTTCATGGTTTCTCTAAAGAGTGAAGCGCCTCTATTAAAGTTAGCCACATCCTTGGATGAGTGAAGATCCCCCTTCCAAAGGTTTTTACCATAAAGTATTTCTCTTCCTTTGCCGGGCTTTCTTTCTCGAGTTTATGTTTAAGTGTCGGATAGTCGTGCATTTTAAATGCTTCTTCTTGCTCATAGCCAAGAGTATAAAGTAAATCCTTTTAGCATTGATCCAGGATGAGTTGCATTGAGCGCCTCGAGCTGTCCCACTAAGTTGTGAGATTCTGTCGTGTTCTTAAATGACTTTGTTATTATCCTAGAATCGTATCCATTTTTTATTAATCACACTTGTACGTGTGCGTTCACAAAGATTCTACTTTACGACTGTGTAAATAATAAAACATGGGCGAAAGTGGGGGATAAGCTTCAACCGACTTCCTACTACCGACCGGCGCGGGATAATCTACCGATTTCAATGTTTATTCCTCTGCCGTCTGTTTGTGCTTTTTAAACAAAGGAATATGGTAGAAGAACAGCTTTCCCAGCAGTTGTAGTTCGCAACAGCGCGAAGCAACCCAGCATTTAGTAGAAGAGTACTCCACCTCATTGCTGCCTCACTTGAAGCCATAGCAAGCGAAACAGAATGAATAACATTATGGAGACTATTAGTTGCCTTAAAGGATTATTCAAGAGTGAACAGGAGGTTATACGTATACTCTACACTAGTGAAAATGGACCAACGGAGGGTAAGCGCCGCACGCAAAAAGGAAGAAAACAAATAAACACATTTCTACAACAAGGATCATATTACGGAAGTTTATGAACTGATTTCATACTTCGTTAAGTTCCTTATTGCAGTCAATGACGACGGCGACGGAAATGGTGGCAGCGTTAAAACAACGAAGCCCACTATGACTGGGTTTCCTTGTGCTGCCGTTGTGAAACAACAAGGATTCGCCTTCATACAAATGGGACTTTCATAGTGTACGCAATGGTAAACAAGGCGTTCGCCCTCCTAACTCCTTCGTATTATGCGCGAAATTATTTTCAATGTTTTATGTGTCATGTGACAGACAGGACTCCCTTCTAAGAGGTACCCCCCACTAAGATGAGGACGCGAGGTGGTTAAAAAGATATAGAAAGCGAGCGTTCCGCATGGAGGAACACTTTTATATAGGTTTTATGTCTGTATTTCAGTTGTGTGTTATTCTTTTCTTTTTTTCTCTCTCTCTCTCACTTTGATGACATCAGATCATGGCGGGTGGTACATTGTTGGATGTATCGTTTGCATGCGTTTCCTTATTTGATTTATCTGTGACAATTGAGTTCCTTCCTACACTCAGTTTCAGTTTCTCCTTTTCATTTTTTTTTGTTTTTTATTTATTTTAAGTAAGAAGCTGTGAAAGGATTATGGATAAGTAAGGAAGATGATGGTGCATGGCTTGCGTATGGCAACGGGTTAAATGACAAGGAAAAATCCAAAGATGAAAATACGGATTACAAGAGGGGTTATGCAAAAGTAAATCTTTATCCTTTTTCCGGCTCTATATTTACGCACCATAACGCGTTGAATATGTTTTCGAGATATGGATATGCAAAGGAGCACTTCTTGAAGCACTTGATCAATACGCATTGACTTAAAGGGTTTTTCCATATCAGTGTGTGTATTTCAGCGTTTCGATGTGGTTAGACTTTTTGATTGGCTGCTTAAAGGATCGTTATTAAGTTAAGCTTTATTCATGCGAGAGAATATGCGATGGCTTCGCGTAATCTTTAGTGATGGCATGTTATTGATGAGGCTATTCAGTTGGTGATGGATATACATATTTGTGCATATGTTTTTAAGACCTTCAGACAAGGATTTTCTGTATGGCATCCATAGAATTCGATTCACACTACTTCGTTTGTAATCAAAAATGGTGGTGGATAGAACTCTATCTTGTTACAGTCGACTCTGATAGCAGACCAATGCTAGGCTCCAAAACCGTGCAGTAACCACAACCAGGCGCAGTCAAACAGCACATATGAGTTTCCATTCCTACTGTCTACATTGGTAGAGCTATTGACTCTACCTATACATAGTCTTGCACTCCTAACATCACACATTAAAAAAATTATCACTTTCGGAGCTTGTTGGGAATAGTTCAGAAAAAATCTCCCTTGCTGTTCACACTTTGCAAACCACGTTAGAAACTGTTATCAGTTAAACCCTCCCAACAAAGGTAAATCAATAAATTCAGAACACATTCTCAAATTGATAAAAAACATTTCACTTTATTTTGACTGTGATGAAAAGTAACAAAATAAAATCATCTACAATCTACTTTTATCTTCAATGGTATTAACAAACAACGTGTGAACTTTTAGGGGAGACAACACAGCATACATAATTCTCAACAAAGTTTAGAGAATCACTTTTATCGATAAAGTTGGACCTTAAAAAATGTATATATGCTGGTACATGAGACCATTAGGGAATAAAGTTGGATTTTTTTTTACATTCATATGTATGTATGTATGTATATCTTTTTTTATTTATTTAGTGCGCTATCATTGGACTATTGAGAAAGTTTTGTGTATTTATAAGGAGCTATACCTAAAAATAATGCTGGAAAGCTTTAATACAAGAAAGAAGGAAAAAAATTATCACATTGTGGGGAGATGATATGGAGCTAATCGTTGAATATTTACTATAACTATGAAAATTTTATATGATACGTAATTTAAACCAATAGACAACAATTTCTTTTGTGAAATTTTGCAACTAACATTAGATTAAATTTTTTTATTATAATTCCATCAATTATTAGGGCTCATGCAATAGAATATGCTCTTGAAATCTGTAATTTTTTTATCGTGGTTTACCGCAGGGCTCTGTCCTCTCTTCTACATTTTGATTATGATTATACATATTTTCAGTGGACTTATCGATCGTTTTGTGATTTTCCAGGCAGACACAGCAACTTTCCTATCACTATACATTCTTAATAAGGTAGTGTTAGTACCCACTGCTTCCAAGTCAATGACCCCAAGTAAAGAGCGACAGCTTATCCTGTGGTGCAAGGTCTTTTCTTTTACTTTACATATAACGACATGACCAATTCACTTCGAGCGACTTCAAAACCATAAATTCGAAATGGCATCTTACATATGTATGAGCAGCGTTAACATAGTCTCTTAACACTCAATAATAATAGTAGCCCCAATTTTCTACAAAATAACTTAACCAACAATCTCACATACCAGAAATATTTAATCACAAATAATCTACGAAACATTTCTCAATGATATTGAGGTATCTAGATTAGGTCAACAATACGAGAACAACGATATTTAGGTCACAGCCATCATCAGCGCTACTCCCACAGTAACCTCAATTAGTCAAGTTGAAACCAGAATAAATAATAAAAAAGTCTTCTAAAAAAAAAAAAAAAATCGGTAAAAGTAAGGTAAACCATAGGAAACTGCTTTAAAAGTAAATCGTGCCTTCAATGTTCAATTTAAATTGTGAAATATAGACATCCCCATGTAACCCTGATTTATACCAATGAAATGCAAATCATTTCTCCTCTATCTATAAGGATTCGCTTGCCTGCAAAAGTAAAATGCAAGTAAAACTTTCATGATCCTTATTCGGATTCGTTTTTCATGTTCTACTTTTCTTTTTTCCCTTACAACGCAAAACGATATCCTTGCACAAGCATTTGGCAATTTGTTTTGCAGTTCCTTTACCTGCTCGCTCACTCTGACACTCTTAAATTTCCTAGATTCGTAGATTACGATTTTTAATTTCCTACACAATGCCACTGAAGACGAAACGAAAAACGGAAAGGACTTGAAAGCACACAGTACTCTTGTGCTTAAGGTTCTACTCCTGCAGTTGCACTTAATATCGAAAAGAGAGAACACAATATTCCTTTACATCCTTTTTGCCAATGCATTCGCAAGAAGAAAGAGGAGGAATATGGTTTTCTTTTTATTCTCAAAGCCTTCCATTCTCCAATACGACGTTTCAGCTGTTCAGCTGCTCAGCGTTTTCCTTACAAAGAAAACCGATCCAAGCCAGAACGTTGAATCATCAGTGATTTATGTTCCTTGGATTTTTCGCTTATGGGTAAATGCAATCATGCCCATCTGGGGCCCACGCTGCAAACGAACAAATCCCTGTGCTAAAGAAAGAAAGAAAAATTCGAACAGGACGTGGAATACAAGAAAAAAAGTGCCTCCCCATCTCCCCAATGGGTACGAAATACGATATCATCTTTCTTTTCTCCGTGGCAGTTTGTGTTTGCTCACTCACCTCGGGTAACCCTCGGTAAAACTCTCAGAGCTAGCTTGTCCCTAATGGTTTCGTTTGTTGTTTTGATTGCACATACTACATATCTGTATCATGGCGTTTGCAGCTGCAACGAAATATCGACCTCAACTTTTGGGCAAAACAACGCTGTAATTCATTCGAATGGAAGAAAAATAGAAATTCCTCAAAGATATCCTCTTCCGTATCGCTCTGACCCGCCGAGTACTACATACGAGTATATCCTTGAAATACCATCTTTCTCTGCTTGTTGTTTTCTTTCTGCTGTCCGTAGATTATAGTGGAACACACTTCCTATGGCAGAACAAACAACTTTCGTTCTCTCAAGACTACTCCCACTGACTGTGGGCTGAAAGTTGAAACGTCTTCAGGGTTTTAAGTATTTTCAAATTCCGCCCTTCAGTTGTGGTCACGTTAAGGGATGACATTTACCCGCCATGTCGCTTCTGACAGGATATTGCGAACTAGTGAAACAAATATAAAAGGGATGAAAGAAAACTTACTCACTTAAAATAAAAAGGAGAAGAGCAGAAGAACAACGGTCAAGCGACGTCAGTGATGACAAAAACTGTAGATACATTCGTTCGTGTTTCCTGCAGATTATTAAACCGAGAACTTTTTCTATGACATACGAGTATAAGTTCGTGTACTCGTTCACAAACAAAAGGGTATATCCTGTGTCAATTTATGTATCATGTTGTTTGTTGTTCTCAGCAGAGTTGATGGTAAATATAAATTGAAAGTCGTGTGTCACATGTGAATGTTAAAACAAGGTTTTGTGTGGTTTATAGTGATATGACCTTAGATCTAGATTATACGCATATTTCTTTATCAACTTTTGTTTAAGGAATCTGCCAATTTCCAGAAATACTCTCAGAGCAAAATGTAAAACAAAAGTAAGAGCTTTAAAATCTTGCTATGTCAGCTTACATGCCAGACATTCCCTTAAAATCGGTCAACATTTTAAAACGAAATGTGTGATTTAAAAAATCTTTCAATAAAGTTGAATAGAATTGAATTGAAAAAAGAAAAGATCAAAAAGACCTACGGTCAAGTCGTTCCGAGATCTGCTTTTTATTTTTTTCAGGATGTAATACATGATCTCATTGGAGCAAGGACAATCTAAATTTTGAGATGCATGATGGAAGAAGCTTCCTAGTGCATACTTGATCATGTCTAGCGATACTATTACCAGTCACAGCCAGTCGCTGCGACGAAATGCCACACTGAGGACGAGCTAAGTTTCGTCTTTAAAAGATCCCCAACTTGCAATGAAGAATTAATGCTATCAGCATAAGCAATGGCCATGACCAATCTATGAGCAGTGTACTAAGATCAATCTATCTTTTCGACGCGATGGTAGAAGACACAATAGAAATTTCTAGCCCTGTCCAAATGTGAATAAGAATATGTCAGTGAATATTGTTGATGTCGTCAATTTCTCCGAAGAATTATGCCAAATGGACGAAGGTTTGCGCTCCCATCTTAGTTAGAACCTCAATGGCAACACTAAAGCCACTAGTTCTTGTCAACTAAATGTTGAAATGGGAATTGCAAAAGACGCTTATTGATCTTTTTTAAGTAAAAAAACCTAGCTAAGCGGTGAAGTTGGACATTTTAAGAGCTTTTTAAAGGCAATCAGGCGAAGACAGTCCAAAAATTTAACATTCACTGCTGGGTCAATTTTTCTAAATGATGCCAACCCTACCTTTTTAAGAACTTTTCTCAGTATTCACAGGAATAACTTAATTTCATTGTTTAAATAAATTAACAAAGCCAACAGTCCTCAAAACTTATGGTGCATCTTTTATATCTTAAGCACTTCTTTCATAGCACACCGCCTTGCGGAAACGCAAAGAATACATAAATAAACAAATGTGGTTGCGTTTGTCTTCTTCTAAAGTTCGAGTACAAAAACGTACCGCAAAGAGTTAAAAAACAAAAAAAACGAACAAAATACCCAGGGGGAAGGAAAGTGTCAGCCAGTGGAATAAAAAGTAAAAGAAGAACCACCCAAAGACCATAAAGTGGAATTTAACGATGCTGAACACAAGATAATCTGTATGGTTGCTCGAGGTGAGGATGAGGCGGGCAGAATTTTAGTGCAATATGCGGTTGAGTTTGTTTTTGCGCCATCATCATCATCATCATCATGAAGATTATGAGTACCTCTGAGACGGAGACGAGAACATCCACAGGAAGTAGCAACGGCAACGACACACCTACCCTAACAAAAAAAAAAAAACTGCAGTCAGAATGTGGGTGGGGGTTTTAAATGATTTCGAACTTATCTCTTTCCGTTCTTTTATCCTTCCTCCTGACAAATATTTACTTAACATTCATTTAAATCTGACATAGAAAATTATAACTTCAGGGCAATCTCTTCCATAACGGCTGCTAAAAACGATGACCTTGGCACTTCATACTGGTTCCCTGATTTTCCCTTGCATGTGTAGGTACTGCAAAATCTTGAGAATATTTAGTCAAAAGTGTTTTCCTTTTTTTTATGACCCCCTCCAACTGTGGGTAATGGATTGCAATCATATTTAATGCGACCTTGAAGCTTTTGGCTTTTAAAATTCAAGTAGCATCAATCGTTTTAATTAAGAATTAAACGAGTGCTAGCTTAATTTTTGGTCGGACGAACGAAGGGGAATATTTAATTAGGGTGCTCTTTCAGCAAAATGATCCTTGGAAATCAAAAAGTAAAATGAAAATATTCCGGCAGTTTTATGTTTTATCAATATTTTCTTTTATGCAAAAAGGACGAAGGTCGAATGCGCTTTAAAATTTAAAATTACAATTTTTATTCTATCTCCGATGTGGATGTGGGCTTTGGGTCCGTTGTGTAACTTTTATAATTCTCTTTTTCTGAGAAAGCTGCAAATAATTAAAGGGATTGTGAACATTTTAATGGCAAAGTCAAATTTACAGACATGAACTCGATAGATGATAATTATATTCCATGTATTTCTTTATTCTCTTTGGCGACATATTTTATTCTGAAATATTGTCACAAAAATTCTGTGGACAAGTCTGTCTGATAAAGAGAAGACAGAGAAATTTAAAACTTGATTTCTAAAGAAGGTTATAAATATTTATTGTGTTAAGCACAGGCATTACGAAATAAATGTAATTACGTACTTAACTCAAACTCTAAGACATTTATTAGCAATTACCCTTGTTGAAACCTCTATTTATCCAGCCCTCCTGCACACTATTTAATGTCTCAACATTTTTTCAGTCAACGGTTATTTTCTTCAAATTTTCTTCCACAATCCCACCTCAGAAAAAGTCAACCTATAACCCTGAAACACTACCTCGAAATACCTGCAGTTGTCTGTTGATTCAACTGCTGCAGGGCATTGTTTGTTAAAATTGATAATTCCAACCTGACTGGGCTTAAGGTTAAAGGATTTTCATGTTCTTAGATTTATTTAATTATCTGAAAGGATACTAATGCTTAACGAAGATTTCTGTTAATGCATTCTCTTGCACAGAGCTCAACTTTGACTTGGAAAATGGCATGATGGTTGTGACAGTAATTTTCCTTTGCTACATTACGCTCAAAAGTTCTGAAATTCATATTCCCCCTCGGCTAGGCTTTCCAGGAAAGAGAATTTGAGAGCGGCAAATGATTGAAAATAGATTGACTTGGTTGCTATGTTTTTAGTCAAAATTATTCTCGAGAGCTTTGCTTTGCGGGAGATTCAAGGCTCGGATCCCAGACAACACCAATTTCATTTTCACCCCTCGCGAGCTATTGACAAATATCCAAGTGTACACTTGTCATGAAAAAGCTTCTCAAAACATGTAGAAAAACTATAATCCGCCTGGACTGGTTCGTATGATACCCAATCCTCCTGTATCAGCCCTACTAAAGTCGGCGTGGCATATGGCATTTTTTTATTGAATTACCACGATAACTTTGAACGTTTGAGGACGTTGCTTGCAAAAAATCATTGATATCGATTTTTTATGATATTTTCGTGATCAGTATCAATAGCGAAGACAATTGCGCCATATACGTCCGTCCGACTGTCTGTTTGTGTTCAACAGTTTTTGGCCTTAAATTTTGAGCTTGGAGGATGATATTTCATATCTGGGCTTTTAGGAAAAAGGTACAGTTCAAGTGCAAACATTTTTGAAATCCATCCATTGCGACTTCACTATTTTACATGAAATCGAATAATTTTGTTAAGACCAAATATTTAGATATTCAGATTGTCTACAATTCATCCATACATTGTCTTTAACGCCCACTTTTTGGGGGCGTTTTAATTAAAAACCCGATTTTGATAAAAAATTTTATGTAACATCCTCAAATGTTCAAAGTTATCGTAGCAAATTTAGAAAGATATGCAGTATGGCACCCCCACTTTATTAAAACTGCATAAAAAGGAGGATAGGGTATCAAACGATCCATTCCAAACGTAGCTTTGCTGAGTGTTTAGTTCCTGAAGTTGTGAACGAGTCACCTTATCACTGCGGCCAGAGATGAGGGTCAACAAATCAAAGTGAAAATAAAGTTGTACATAGATGACATATAGTTTCCGACACATTTGTCAAGATGTCTAGTTTACACTACATGATACACGATGAAGATTTCACTCCTGGATAACACTGAATACTGAAGTGAAGTGAAGCATTTTCATGACAATCATTTCCCATAACTACTTCAATCTCAAATATTTACCATCGAGGTGAATAACCGGACGCCTCCGTAATTGGCTTAAAGGCTTCTCATCTAGAGCACCAGTAGGAAGCATAAACGTTTCCATTTCAACTTCCTTCCTTTTAAATGTGAAACTTTTTTTCAAGTCCCTCAAAACTTTTAAATAATTTATTTTTTTCTTCTTTTACGAGACATTACAAAAGCAGTAAAACTTTAGCTCATAAATTCCGCTTATTTTTTTTAAAGCAAAAAAGAAACAAAACCTTTTGACTCTCTCTCTCAATTCATTAAAAAACCCAAAACTACCACCACAGCTACAGCTTCCAACGAGACAAATTAAAACGTTTTACTGGACTGTTTTATAACCCCACTCACTCTATAGCGACACCAACAAACCATGAAGAAGATCTCCTCGCCCATCCTGACAGTGAATTCACTTTGCCCCAAGTTACCCGCTCAGTTCCTGGCGAAAGGCAAAAGGACTGACTAAACTGCGATTGCATTTATAATCAGGCTGAGACTTTATGCCCCAAGGTATCTATAGAAAATAGTAACCTCTTTCAAGTTATTCCTCTACAATTTTCCCGCTCTTCTCCTTTTTGTTTTTTTTTTTTTTTTGTATTTCATCTATTGCAGGATGCAGCCACACCACATAGAATGCCGATCTGCCGGAGATAGGATGCTTACTGCTGCTTCCCTGCTGCAGGAGATAATATGAAACACTAAACAAGAATTGAACTTGCTGTGTAAACAATGCACAACAATGAGTGCACTTAAAACAATTGGAGAATAGGTTAAAGGCCAGGAGCTTAGGCGGGAGTTAAAGCACATCCGAGGGATATTTCCAAGGACTACAGTATCAGGCTGCCATCTGCGGATGGGTTTGTGTTTGTGTGGATGCTTGAAACCATTTTTACCGAGATGAAATGGAAATGTATGAGTGAGGTGTATGCGTTCGTCTGTATGTATGCTCAATTTGAACTTACATCGTGGAAAATTTCACAAACGACACTCATGGATATTCAAATAAAGACCCTTTCACCCTCTACTGTACAACACATACGCACACACACACACCTACAAAGAAGTGCAAATTCGGCCGGACATAATCGCTTATATCGGCAGAGCTTCTTTTGGGTTCATAGATAGGGCTGCTTCACACCAGAGGCCAGGGCAGTAAAACTATACACATGGGTAACATTCTTCAGGATACAGCATCCTTTGCAGTCTTACTCCTGCTGACTTTTGCATTAACGTTCATTTGACCTATTAAATTGAATGGAAATTCTCAGTTGGGTTCCGTCCTTAGCAGTGCACTTAAAGTCGACTCGCTGCAAAGAAATGGATTATCATTATACGTATACGTACTTGTTGAGTACGGCGACAACGACCGTCGACGGGCGCTTTAGATACACTGCGAAACTTTTCGCATTTACACTCATCCCGCTTGAAAAAGTCCTGTGAATGAAAAGCGAAAGGCGAAACGACAACAAACAAACGATAACAGTAGCAGCTATGGGTTGTAAAAATTGCTCTGAGCTAGGGGTGGTTGGATATATTTTAATTGCTCGCTTAAGTGGATGAAAATGAAGGCGAGCACTGGCGCTAGTGGGTGGGCTAAAGGGTTTCAAGAATATATTAAAAACCCTATGTTGCCTTAATTTGAACACAGGTTAAGGATTACCGGCGTTTCGTCTCGTAACCGTTTCCATTTAGAGTTCTTCTTCTGAATTTATGCAATTGTGTACGAGCATAGTGAGTGCAGGGTGAGTTCAAGTTAAAGGGAGAATGAATGAACAAGTAGATGTAGACAACATGCCAGAGAGAAGGTGCTAATTGTATTTTACTTTAAAATTAAATTAACTTTGCATGACTCCCGGCGACACGAATAGTCGAATGCAAATGACTCCACAGAGTCACGAGGTGAAGAGTATTTAATTATCCTTCTTTTGTCAGTAGAATATGATTTAACGACAACTTTTTTCCCGTACGTTTCGAATTTGTTTTCTTAATTAAATTTGACGCTGGTTTTTCCAAAAGAATTTCTACTTTACATGGGTCAAGTCGTGGTAAATTTCAGCAAAAAGGCAGCGCATAATAAGTGATGCATAAAGTTTTCGTTTAATATCCTTGGGGAAGTTCACTAAGCTTATTAGTTGTTCTGGGTGAGTTTATTAAAGTTTTTACAAGCGGTATCGGGTGAGGCAATGTGCGTTAGAACAAAGTTTGAAGTGGAGGATATCCTTTAAAATTAAGTACTTCAGTCTTTTATGGAAAGTTTGGGTATGTACATATGTCGGCTCAAATTTGGCAGCTGACACTCTTGGCAAATTTGTAAACATCAGCTTTACTGCAGCAACCTTATGGTTGCATGAAGATGTGTGCAAGCTAAGCACTATAGAAATATATACTACATTTTTCAAACTTATTTCGGAATTTCCAAATTAAATGTATTAATAGCATTTCAATTTCAATGTAAACCATATAGTTCGTAAAGTGTTACGAGTAGACAAAAAGCCCCAGAGGCTAAAACACGAACACACTTTAATATTTTCTGTCCCGACGATGTTGTTGCTTACATCATCCTGGCATTAGCTATGTTTAGAGAAAATCGAAAATCAACAAAATATCATTAATTTTCACCTCTCTTGGATACCCTTACATTCCCTGAAAACTATTGATTGGTGGGGCGTTTATGCTAGAAAAGTGATTCCTGTCAGAGGCGAGCACTACAGAGCTTTGGGAGGTGACATTTTGATACCAGAATTGAACTAGTTACTGTGAGTGGCCATGTGCGCCAAGCAATTAACTTATTGATGGATACATACCCAAGGCGACTCATTTCGGCATTTGACGTGGACAATAACATCGTCCGATATGATTGTTCTAGACTTCTCTTTGAGACTATTTGAAGTCATTAATGTCCGCAAACTCTATGTAGTCCTCTCTAAAGGAAAATTTACTGACGTTAATGAACGCGATGTGTCTGAGTAGACTTGCATTTGCACAACAGAAAACAAAACGGTAGAATTTGGTGGCATTCCAAAAGAGAGCTCCTACATCCACTGGTAGAGAAATTCAGGAAGACTCATCATCAAGCTTGAAGAAGGATATGTGTACCTCTTCAAGTAGCCAAAATAATAGCAAAAATAAATCCTAAAGACATTCTCAACGCCGAAAAAGCAGATTTTCAGTCTAGATCTTCCTGAAGATCTACATACACAAGAAGTGTATACCAGACAAACTCATAGATATTTTAAGGTAATATTGTTGTGCATAAAGGAAAGCTATCAAAAGGATTCGAAATCCAAAACGACAAGGAAGTATCCTTTCACTTATTCTTATTGGTTATAAGTGATGTGTTCCACGCTGCTCTATCAACGGGAAACGGAGGAATTCGATAGAATCTAACATTCAAACTCAAACACCTTGCCGCCAAAATTTTAAAAAAAACTTATCTTCACAAGTTACCATTACCGGACAACCAGTGAAGAGGATAGAGTTTTTCTAATACAACTTTCTTCTCGACCGAGGACGAAACTCAACAGGATTAGCAAATTAGCAAAGGAAAATCTGCATTTGGGATGATAACCAAGATAATTAAGAAACAGTGCAATTAGCTTAAACTACTGCTGTTCCGATCCAATGTTGAATCCGTGCTATGATATGGATGTCAGCCACTATCACAAGAAGCTGCGATTGTTCCTGCCTACTCGCATTTTTAAACCAAATCCTATAGAGGTGACAGTGGATGGACTTCATTGCTTGTGATATGAGGCAATTTCTCTTAGATTTTCTAACCCCAAATGTGCCAATTTCTATTAAAAAATCTAATCTTAGTTCATGCATCCATTCGACAAACTCACAACCCTGAAGATAGTATCTTCGCATTGATTTAAGTGCTACTTGGATTTTATAAACGTGTAAATTTAAATCGTTTTTCAAAACTCTACAAAATACGAAAGATCCTCGAATTGTTTTTCCTGATTAATTTTATATTTGTTTCTATTATACGGTATCACTGTGACATTTAAAACCCCTTGGCGTTTACATAATATTCACCACTGTCATACGAAAACACACCCTTCACATATGTATGTACATATATACATATGATCCAGTCAGATCACGAAAATTATATACATATGATGAATAAAGAAGATTATTTTAGTATAATTTCCACGTGTATTCCACGTGTAAAACGTTCCATCACTTTAATCAACAACAAATTAAGCTTCTTACACTTCTCCGAAATAAAATCCCACAAGGGATTTCTCGCATCGAATTAACTGAAATCTGTCCATTCAAGGTGATACCTATTCACTAACTTTGCAAAATTCCAAAAAACACATCTCACATTGACACATTTCAGTTGATGTGATTGAGAGAAAACTTTCTCTGTTTCTAAATAATTAGGTATCTCAAATGGTATGTCGTTATTCCGAAAATAGAATTGAATCATCAAATTAAGTAGATTGATTATTCCAGCCTCCCTACGGAACCCCGATTGAACTATCATCATAGGAGGATTAATTCTATCATTTCTACAATCGAACCAAAAGAAAAAAAAAGAACCCAAGCACCATTATCGACTTACACAGAGAAAATAAGAAAATCTCAAAAAAAAAAAAAAAAGGCAAAACGTAATCAAAGCCCGAGACCGCCCCCCTTGTAAATTTCCATCATCAAAGCCCAACCCATTCCCTCCCAATCGCAAGTAATAAAACGAAAGCCAATTCCAAACGCCTATGTTCTATGCTAGTACATCTTAATCTATGGCCATTTGGCAAATTCAAGGAAAACTTTTCGATTGCACATCAATGAATAATTTCATGGGTCATCAACTCGAATAGAGGAGGACAAATCTGATGCTGCTGCGGCATCATCGACTACCATCATCCGAAGCCCTAATATCAATATCAAACAATGATGGTAGGTATAAGAGAGTACCTACTATAGAATCGAAATCCACGACAACAAGGCACGGACAAAGGAATTGATTAGGTCTCTCTTTGAAATGATGAAAGTTTCGATGAGGCACTTCTTGTGCTGCTGCTGTGCTGTTGTTCTACGACGTGTCTATTTCGGATTCCAGTCTTTCTTATCTCCGGGTCTCTATGCTGCTGGGTAGAGATATCATAATCAATAGCGGCACATAGATACAATTACGAAATGCGTCAGTTTGATTTGTTATTGCCCAAAGGTTGAGTTATATTGAATTCACTGGACTGAAAGGAGATTCACCTCTGATCTTTGTATTAACAACTTGAAGCGAATGAGCCACTGTCGCCGCAACTATTGAAATCCATCTTAATCAACAATCAAGATGATATATCTTTGTGTTCGTCTGGGTTTGCTAATTTTAAAGCCTCAATTTCAATAATGCGCCACAGATAGATGAAAAGCATTCTGCACTTCATCATCAAGTTTACCACATTTCCTCGGAGTCATAAATCTTCTGGAATACCCAGATTCACATGAGATATGACTGCAAGAGCAGGGGAATATACTGTGTTCAGATTCGAGTGAGGTTGCAAAGGTTGGAGCACCTGCTGATTCATAAGTTGATTTTAGTCATAATTTAAAAACGGAACATAAATTCATGCATATGCTGGGGTAGAGACTTCACCCGAAAGTCGGTCGCCCCTACCATGAACTGTCGGCATTCGAAGTGCTTGTGCAAAAAGGACTTTTTTCCCATTTTTGTAATGAATCTATTACTCACCCCTGGTAGAGCTGGCGTCGACAATTTATTGGTATCAAGTGTGAAGGTTATTTATTGGAGATTTTTCGAATCCTATGTAATGTTGTCCCAAAATGGATCATATTTGTTTGTGATTTTCTGGCCTTATGGTTTAATGACATTATTACGAGCGTCATAAATCAGACGCAGTTGGAAAGGTCCGAAAATGATGTAAGACTTTAATTGTATCATTAAATTATTCCCTAAGCGTTATTGGCCCAAAAAATATTACACAAATTGTATATATTAGCAAATCATTATTGAAGACAGGGTCAAGTAATAAACTTAAAGATCTCAAACTGACTAGAAAATAATAAGGCAGAATGTTTACATTCTTGATTTTTTGATTAAGGAGTGTATTATTTATTTTTTAACTCTATCAGAGTTTCAGTTTGAGTCAAAATACATACCACAACACTGATCTTCAAGATTTATTTGGAATGTTGGTCCTAAATGCATATGATATGCACATGTAGTATTAGGAGCGTGACAAGGGTCGATATGAATAAGTGCAGGTGGTCGAGGTAAATTTTTCACGACCACCTTAAAACGGAAATAATATAGTATTAAAGTGTTGGCATGTCCCATTCTTGTAATAAAAGTATAGACATGAGTAAATATTGCTTGAAATCATTTGCCAACTCTACTTCTATGATTTTAAAGGGTATTTTACACCGAAAAAGCTCCTACTTAACATAGCAGCCTTATAATTTTGATTAGAAAACTTCATCTAATAAGATTTTTTTTAAAATTATTAAGGCTTTATGCAAACCTGTCGTAGCGACTTGCAGATACCTTAACAAATTTAAAAATACTTTAGGCCAAATAGCTCATGTAATGTCTAAGGCCCAGGTTCTCACAAGCAAACCTATAGCAATAATTTAATGCCGCGCGAAAAACAATTTTTTTTTGATTTTATTCAGCTTTCTTTTAACAAATATATTTATTTATTTATGTATTACTATTAATTATTCTTCTGGATCTTAGAAAAAGTTCTACGTCATTGCTGGAAATATAATTTTCAACCTCGCAACTAAGAGATAAATCTAATAATATCCTTAACTATTACATACATTTTAAAATGATGATGTATAGGAATGCATCATTACTGGTTTCAGATCCCATTTTTTCCCACTTGTTTCCCGCTGTCCTCTTGCATATGAAGAGAACATTGTGAGCCTTATATTATGCACTCTTTCCTGTATGTTAAGTGGAAAGTTTAGCTTTTTGGCTAATACGATACCAAGCTATCTTGTGCAATCCGAAAGGAAAAGTTTTACCCCAGTTAAAGCTTAGGCAGTTTGAAGAGTGGTATCTTGTATTTCCTGTTGAAGAGGGTAAACTGTGTTTTGTCCGAGTTAACATAAAGTCCATAATTTTCGGCCCATTGTTCGAATGAGAGACTGTTTCTATAATTTCTCACTAAACTCTCCACGTCATCCACACCCACATCTGTCACTAGGACCCAGAAAAGGGCCTAATGGTTTGAATGGACTTGAGTTCATGAGTTGAGATTGAGTTGAGATTTGAGTTCATGAAATGCTCTTACAACTCGAGGATTAAAGTCGTTTTGTCCCATAAATTTATTTAAGGTTTCAAATGCAGCCTAGGGCAAAACCCAGCAAGTAGACTAGTTTTGTCTAAAGAGCTGATAGCCAGTGTATTTTGGGTATAACAATTAAGTTGTTATGTATGTTAGTGGTTCCATGAGTCTAGAACCAAAATCTGTATAAAAACTCCATTCACACATATAAGGTATGTACGTTCTACACTTTAATATTTGGTATATGAAATGTCATTAACTATTGCATAACTCCTATTGCATAAATTTCACAATTTCTAGATACATCCCTTAATGAGATACTTCGAAGAAATGCAACGCTAAAAATTTTTTATTTTTTATTTTGGAATTTTTGAAATTACATTATAATTTTCAATTTTTCATATAATAAAGCGAATAATAATACACATCTTCATATGAAAAACACCACTAATAGGAGTCTTTCTAAGTGTAATCAACTTAATACCAAAGTTTCAAGATTTAACAGATGAACTCTTTTTGCTAGAATATTCCAATTCCACGTATGAATAAGAAAATAAGGTACTAGCTATATACATATGAGTCTGAGATGATAATCCGCTTAGAAAAGATTGGCTGGTTTATGCCTTGAAGAAAAAAAAGAACTTCCATTCATGGTGGGTGAATAAAATCCGCTTCAAAAGTACTTATATACATAGAAAAGGGTTTCTTCGCCGACATAAACTTTCGTAATTAGTTGCTTAAGGTAACTTTCAAAATTAGTTTTCGTAGAAAAGTCAACTCATGCGTACTTCTAGGTAAATCGATTTAATCTCTAGGAAACACCAGAAAATTAACCACGAAATCAACCCTTAAGGATTATGATAGCACAGTTCACACTCTCCTCTTATAAACCTGAACTTTAATAGAAAAGATCTTTAACAAGGTACAGGTATGTATGTATGTTATTCAAAAAAATTCATCAGAATTTTAAATCAACAGTCGGACATTTTAATTAGACACGAGATAGGATGGCCAATGCTCAATTCCCTTAACTCATTTTTCCAAATACATCACACCATCCATCCAATTCACTATCTGAATAACGCATATTTAATATTTCCTTCATATCACAATTGGACGATGGGCACACATAGATAGGTGTGGCGATGGCATGGTTTACAAAAAAAAAGGGTAGAGGAACATCCCGGATACGTGTGGTCAACCGGCATCCCTTCCGGGCTTGTCGTACACCATTCACTGCTGATGTCGCGAAATGGTATTCCTGCGAAAGAGATCTCATGGTTGGCAATTTTCGATATTTCACGGAACACATCCAACATCGTGGACGACGACAACGACAGCGATGGCGATGAACAAAAGACAATAAAATGAGCGTCAAAAAATATTTTTATCTCGATGCTTTCAGACACTTTTGTCATACAGCTGAATTGAGTTTCAGTTTTGTCTTTGGTCCTTTTCACTTCCAGCATACTTTGCTCTATGTTGGCGGCGGGTAAAAAGGCAGCAGGGAAGTCTTACCATCAGTTTTACCTTTTTTATTTTATTTTAGCTTTTGTGTTTGCCTTTGACACAGAGTGACCATGTCTCTCCCCACATGGATAAATCGGAAAACTTTTGTAAAGGTTTTTTTTTTGTTTTTTTACTCATGGCTTTTGCAATTTGGCATATAACATTAATATGTGTCTGTCTAGCACTATCCGTTCCATTGATGTGGTTCTTATTATTTGCAATGAAAAGGGTGTGTTTAAAGGTTGCATTTTGCTTATTGTGCTTTTAACTTTCGAATGGTTATTGCTTTAAACATAATATCCCGTGTTCTTGGAATGCTCCATAAGGTTTTTGGTTTTAAACCGCAACTGCATGAACTACTTTGTTTCTCTTGTCTATGTGCTCACATCCCAAGGCGATATATGAGCTCCGTGTGCCATATCTAAAATACAGGTTACTCCATGTCACAAGATCCTGTTAAATTTTACTTAGTCGCATTGAATGTACTGTGTGCATGATTAGATGAACTCCTAATGTTCCCAAGTCTTGCTTTTATTCCACCACTTACATCGCTTTATTAAAAGTGAAGCTTGGATCAATGTCAGTTTCAGTGTGGGTATTGTGAGCGTGTAAGCAAATTTCAGTGCATAATTAGCGGAAAAACGCTTTACAATGCTCGATTCCACCAAACTAAGAGTGCATCAAGAAATCTTATCATTTATGGTGAATTTTCTGATAGGTACACAGTCGGGCACTAATACACTCCAGCATAGGAAAACTGTCCTCTGAATTTTACTCGATGAATCAACTTCATCTTTAAAAAAAATGCAAGAATAAAATCCTGGCGCCTGAATTTTGTTTATAATAAATTTTTGTAGACCTTTTTAAGTCCTTAAAACTTTTCTTAAAATTTTCAATAAAAAATATTCATGATTCAATTTTTTCTTTCCAGAATTAATGATGGCATCATTTGACTGTGAGGAACCAAATAACGCAGAGAAACTAATGTATGACTTAAATTAAAATCAACAGATAAAACAAACAGGATTTAACTATAATTCCCAATAAAAAAATAAAATAAAACAATAAACAAAATGACTCATTCAGCATTTGTTGTATACTCATATCAGTTCCGAATTATTTTCAGTTCAATCAACTTATTGACTAATAATAACGAAATATAGTAATCACACTTAAGAAATATTGTAAATAGAATTATTTGTACAAAATATGCGGAAACAGAACTAAAAAATAGAATAAAAAACAATTAATAGGGTGCATAGCAAAAACAGTCACAGTAGTTACATTAGAGGACATGTGTATATTGTCAACCTGTCTGGAGTTTGCCAGAATGTATTTTGTTCTTCTTAATTAATAAGATTAACTAAAATCAAGTGTTTTTGTTAATGCACCCCTTAAAGTGTTTTCAACCATTTGACCGAATATTGAATGATTTTTTTTTTTATTTATTTGGTACAATAGTATTTAAAAATTTTTGTTAACTGATTAAAAAAATTTTTTGTTTTCTTAGGAAATTTAATAAGACAAAGTAACCTTAGTTCTCTGAAACTTTAAAGAAAATTTGTTTGGTTACTTGTGTAATATGGAAGTAAATATGTATATGCATTTTATTCAGATACATATGTATGTATGAATGTAAATTTTGCAGTAGTTAATAAATTCGTTCCTGTAGAAATGAAAGAATAAATGTAACATACCTAAATAAGTTTAGATAAATTAAATGAATAAGCGAAAATGAATCGATTTTGTTAATAAACCTTTTGTATATAGTGTAAATAGCAATAAGATTAATAATTTTGTGTATATTGAAATAAAGAAATGACATTTTATATAAATTAAACAAAATCAAAAGCTTTTCTTTAAATTCAACTTTAAAGTGGTAGTCGATAGATTGACAGGCAGTTCTTTCCGTAAGTAGAGCAAAATGAATTAGTTTCCAATACGACTAGCTCCTTTATTTTCATGGTACACGACAAACTCTGGAAATCAAGACTTATAAATATAATACATCAGCACCATGGGATGCGAAATACTTTCAAGCATGCTAAATGAAGATATGTTTCAATAGTAAAATTAAATTATTTTTACCTCAAAGGTTGACTACTTTCGATACAAGTGCAAAACCACCTTAAGAGACGGGGATTCAACAACGCAATCATAAAAACTTGAAAGAAATCATGGAGAATGTTCTGATAAATCAAATGCGGAACCTATTAAACTTTCGATGTTTATGGCATCTTTACAAGAATTCATGGTATCCGTTCCGAAAAAGTTACGAATCGTAAGAAAATTCCGATTGAAACGCATGACACCATCATAGTATCCGTTTTTGTACAGAAATTTCCAACGCGTATAAATGTATTTACCCCACGAAAAATCGGAAAATTCTGCGACGAATATCTGTCGAAGAATTTAGAAGAAAAAATCGCAATAAATGACAGAAAAAAGTGCAATACGTCGCAAGTAGCTGTTGTGCGACGTTGTTCATCATCCCTTTTAGAAGAATGTCTCCCATATGAGTGTCGGAATGGATACCATGACATGAATTTCTACGATCGGAGAAAATTTCGTTCCATTCGAATACCATGATAGGGCCGATTGATAGAGCAAGTTAACTACAGACTCGTTCTCCTAGTTTAGGATAAGTTAGAGTGGGTGTATGTATAGGTACAAAGATAAAGACACACTTAGAAAAAAAGCCATTGTGATAACACAGATCTATCAGCACATACTACCAGACTACCCAAGGGTTTATTGAGCCAACCGTAGCCTTAAACAAAACTGACAATATTACCAATTTGTTAAGATCGTCCCAAAAAAATATCTCCTAAAGGGAGGGATTTCATTTGGGCAGAGCCAGACAGAAAGGAGGTGGGAAGCATTTCCTTCTATTCTTTCTCTCTGTAGGTCCTGAAGATTTCGTTTGAGAACTCCCTAATATTTTGGGGTATCACCCTATCGAACAGCATCCAATAAAATTATTCCGATTGTTAACTAACATAGACCAAATCTGTTTTGAGACAAGTGTGGTTAGTCTTTCTTATAACATCCAGGTATAGTAAATATTGTAGAAGCAATTTCTGGTAAGCTCGGCTCGTCACCCTTCCATTTTCCCGGAATTTCGGTATGTCGACTTACTCGGTCATCGCCAGGAGATTTAAGCGTCAATCTAAAGGAGTAAAAATACTAGTATTCCTAACAAACATTTTATTACAATTTAGCTAAGACAGTGCCTTCATTCATCGCCATAATTTCTGTTTAAAATACGTTACAAAGATCGTTAACATGGAAGTAGTTATGTAGATTGAGTTTTCGAAGAACACATTACCTCCCATTTTTCCACTCAATGCAGGCAGAGATAGTTCCCCGGAACTTACGATCAAATATTAGTTTCCGATCAAGGAATCCCCATTTTGGTAGCTATGCCATTGCAAGAAGAATTTTACTCTGATGTCCGCACTGGCAGCTATATGTCTGTTTGACATTATACTGATGGATTCGGAGGAAGTAGTTCCTATTCGCCCGTAATCCACTTACTTGCCATTCTTTTCACTTTCGTTAAAATCTTTATGTGTACTGCATTTACTAGAGATTGTATGGTCCAGAAAATCTACAAGTACAGACAGAGAATGGTGCTAGCAACGGTTGTAGGACTATGTTGTGGAATCTAAATAACTGGGACAAATTAACAAATCATTTATACTCACTTTTTTACACCAACACGTAATACTCGTACATATTAAAAACACTAGCTGCAGATTGTTGTGCAGCACAACTGTAAAATTGAGCAAAATTAGCCTTATTTTTCAGGGTTCGAGTACGTGATCTTATGTGTGAAATGTACATGGTCCGGAATCATTCAAGTTCAAAACCATCATGCTCTGTCGATAAGGTAGCGTTTAGGGAACTCTCGAGCTAAACTACCTTATCGTCGAAAAATATTAAACAACTAAACTTATATTTCAGCAAAGGATACCACCAAAACAGAGCAAAGTGTGTTTTGAGAGTGTTACCAGCATTCTCTTTGCGCCCATGCAATTTAAATCACAATTTAAAGACCTAATAATAATTTTAGTTGGTAAGTCAGAAGTCTGTTAAGGTTTGTCTCAAAAGAGGTATGATATGCGCGGCTGATATGCATGTTTGAACGCACCCAATGGGAAGGCGGAGAGTGCTTTACTTTAACAATAACAAAATAGAATTTGCATCGTGCTAGTTTAAGATGCGTTACCTTCTTTTGAAGGTATACTTGTTCACAATGCATTTTGGAACGTTATGCGTTGTGTCCTCATTTTTGGTTTGCATTTATGTAGGGATATATCCTGATTCACAATGGAGGTAGTGCTACATTTAGGGAAACACCCAAATGTTTTATACAACGCATCGTTGCAGTATTGACGTTCAATAATGCAAAGTTTAAGATCACTTCGGAAGATATTCGAAGATGTTGCTGGATTAATGCTGCAGTAATGCGTTGATTAGATTTGTTATGATATTTCCGATTTAAGGGTTAATCGATCACGCCACTTGAATGAGTGGATTTGATACAATCCACTTGGAATTAAAGAAAATAAACAAAACTCGGCCGCGCACACGAATGGAAAAGTATGTACGACTGAGCGAGAAAGCGAATATCCCAACAACAGCGAACGCTAATTCGCCGAATTCCCGACTGCTCAGCAGGGATGGGTTCGCGATATATGAGATGATCCTGCAGAGATCCTGATAAGGGGTCGGAATACAAGGACGCCAGGTAATCTTTTGGAAAAATAAGGTAAAATTACCAAAACCTTTGAAATAAAAAAGACGCGGTGTTGATTGGCAAGTAAAGGATTGATGCATTTAATTTTTTCTTTATTTTCTGGTGGGTTACATTTAAGGCCGCAATTGAAATGAAATTAAACGAAACTCCCGAATCAAGAGATTGAGGTGAAAGTAAAGACGGTAAAACGAAAATTAGAGATGTGGAGGGCAGCTCCGGATTCCCACACAGAACGAAGCTATGGAAACGATCGCGCTTAGTTTTAAAGACCGAAATGAAACTCTTCGGTGATAATAGTAAATGGACGGACAATGACTTACTCGAAACGACACAAAATATCCTACACGGGTAATAAAATCTATCACAAATCTATTTATCAAAAAAAAAACACTATACTCATCTTATCCTTTCTCTAGGGGTCGGAAATGTCTTCCTGTACAGTGTTCACTAACTTACTTGGTGGGGGAGGGTGAATACTGTTCGCCACAATCGCTCTATATTTCGGCTCCTGGTTCGTCTTCATTTTTTCTTCCTGGGTTATTTTTTGTTTTTGCTGAATCGCTTCTGGATTCTCGATCTATCGTCTATCTATTCTATTATTCATCTATTGTTTATTCTTATTCTCTCTCACTCGAAAATAATCAGCCCTATTTCTAAGGAATTATTTTCGACATTTTAAACGACTCAACGCAATGTTTAGAGTAAATGAAAAACCATAGATTACATATCATATCAAACAGCATTTTATTAATATATAAATTATTTTTTTTGTTTTCTTGTTTGGCATTGTCTCGGATTCGCTATAGCTGTTAATCCAAGAACAATTGCAATATATTTACTACATATCAATGTATCAATAATACATATAAATACAAAAAAAGTTGTTCATGTTTTGTCAATCCATAAAACAACATGTCATACATAAGTTCTCTGCTAAAATACGAAGAGATTTAATAAAATCTTCTTATAAATTGGACATTTACATTTATATTTATTTTCTTTTTATTAAATACACAAGCTGATAAACATTTTGTATACATTTAGTTTGGATTTTTTTGTTTTATTTTTTTTTTTTTTTTCAATTTTGTAATCAAATAGTTTTATTTTTAATATAAATCACAGTCAAACGACAACGTAACGAACTTATTCTCTTAATAAAAAACATCATTCATTATAAATTTTGGTATGAAACATGTATTTTTCTGCATAAAATAAAGTTTTATTCAAAGAATTGTTAACATATTTTTGTTTATAAGTCAGTTAGAAATACATGACTACATACATATATAATTTAAATTCATTAAATATTTTCTTTCTTTTTTTTTAATAAATAAACTACCCAACTCTTTCTCTCATTATAACAGAGACTCGATATGGATTGAATTTGTCACTGAAATTTTAAGTTCTAAACGATAATTGTGTATTTTGATTCGAAAGTCAACAAACACCGAGGAAAGTAAATGAATTTTTAGTAATCAACTTGACATAAGATTGTTTTAGAATAAAATGACACTTTTTTGAATGATAATATGTGAATTATGGAACGACTGAGAAGTAAAATGCTATGCAAACACATCGAATCGAAAAAGTTACTAACTACCTAGAATCTACAAATACATTGGAATCATTTCAATTTTCGAAGTAGATTATAAACCATAAACGAGTCTTGTGGTAAGAGTGTTGGCCTTATAATTAAAATAATATTAAATTCAGGAGCCGATGTTATAACAAGACTTTCGCAGATAATAATCGACTCCTTTAAGATTTTCTTAAAGTAATAGATGTGAAAACCTTTTTTGTTGACACTGAGACCAAAATATTTCAAACAAATTCAATTACAGCAATTAAATACAATATTATAATTAAAGAAAAACAAATGCTTTATTTAACATCTCCCTTTGAATAGAACTCGAATTAAATCAAATACATGTATGTATGTATGATAAGATATAATGACATTTTTAAAAACACGCAGAACTGCCCTATTTCAAATTGTGTAGCCTCTTCGATGGCTTACATCCATCATTTCTTGTTATCCTTCTTTTCCTCACAGAAGTGAACAGCAGCAAGCGACATACCTAATCTAATAATCAAATTAGATTCGATTCTAGTAAGTACATGATTCACTAAAAAATATGTAAGACCTTAACTAAGTGGAAAATTTTGTTTTGTTTTAGTTTAAAATAAGAAATTGTTTTATAAACATTTCATTATAAAAATACATAAGATGTCGGCATGATCTGTTTTTTTTATTATTATTTATTGTTTTGTTTTGTTACTTTTTTACTGGTTAACATTTATACACATTTATTATTTGTCATAAATATTTTTTTTTTTTTTTTTTATTTCAAATACAATATTTGCGCATTTTTAATAAACGAATTCTCACATCTATAAATAAATTTGTTAATTTATTGAGCGTAATGTTATTTTATTTTTGCAAATCAGTGATTAACAAATAAAGAAATCAATTAAAAACAATTGACGGCAGTCAGTTGTTCATGTGAAAAAAAAATACAATTCATCATATTGTGTATAACAACATTTACATTTATAATATTTTATTCATTTATTATGTCGTTTTAATCTATAAAACGTTTTTTTTTTTTTTGTTGTTGTATGTTTTAAATATGTCTGTTTGTTTTAAATTTGTGTTTTGTTTGCTTTTAATAAAAATGTATACAAAAATTCATTAAATTTTTTGTAACAGCGCTATTTCTTTTTTTTTTTTTTTTGTTTAAACTCTTTCACTGATTTATATTTATTGTATTTTGTTTGTTTGCGTTTTTTTCCTTGCATGGAATCCACAAAGTTTATATAGAGATCTTTTTTGATGAAGGATCAGCTTGTACCATCACAATTGATCCGATCATAGCGACCAATGTACGGTCCAACCATGTTACAGGATTTGGATAAATCAATCCTCCTTCGTAGAAACCTAGATGTCCGCCATGGGCTAGTTCAACGTAAGCGGTTTGATTGCGAGAGACTGTAAGGTAAAGATAGAGTTCGTTAAAGTATTTCTGTTGTTCGACATTTATTCAAAGTCAAAGTCAATGCCATTTAAACTTCATAACAATGCAAGTTATTTTAAAATACAACAAGCATTTAACAAGGACGAGGTACTAAAAACTCCAGGAAACCTAATTTTCCAGAGAAAAAAAAATTCTTCTGTTTACTCATCTAACTACAGAAAGAGTAATTCCTGTAAAGGGGCCCATCTGTTAAAACAAACAAAAATTTTCTTTTCAGCAGAAGTATGTAAATGAGTTAATATGTACATCTCTTTTGCTTGTGGCTCCCAAAACGAGTATCTCGAAGGCAAGCTAAAGAAACCCAACTTTCGTTTTTGTAGAGAAGAGACAATTTTTCGTCTTGTTATTTCAATTATTACCAAACGACTACAACAAAAGAGTCACCGAAATAAAAAAAAAAAAAAAAAACTAATTGAAAACTTCGCAGTCGGTAGGATTCGAACCTACGCTCCCAGAGGGAATCTGATTTCTAGTCAGACGCCTTAACCGCTCGGCCACGACTGCTCTTGTTATCGTTTTGGCCAAATGTAACTTTGGTTCGTTATGATTGGATAAATATTTCCATGGTGACCAGATGTTGGTTCGGAAATAGATTGCATACGAATAGTTAGTCAAGAGAAGTGTTATTTTTCGCAGATTATTCTAACTGTTAGCACGAAAAAAAGTTTTAAGACATTGTTGCTACGCTGAAGTCACCTACCAAAAAAATGCCATTACCATTGACGTTGAGTCATTATTTATAGGTACATACATACATATAAGCATGTATATACATACATATGTATATATCTGCGTTTGAAGTGGTTACAAACAGGTATGACTTATGGATGTATATATCTACATATGTATATCATAGTTATATATACAATTCACGAACATTCAAGGGGTTAGGTATTAACTACCCTTATTATGCAAAGACATACCGCGTGCAATGAGGATATTAGAGAGTGGATTGTAATAAGATGGTTGTACAGTTAAGAAAAGAAAAAAAGAATATCGGTACTTCACAGAACGGAATTTAAACCATTTAACGAATATTGCGAGAAATCAGTTGGAACACTATCTATCTCGGTGAAGCATTAAAGAGGCAAAGAATTTTTTTGGATTGTTTAAGGTAACCTAGATATTGCGCGGCTTTCTTGGCACCTTCCACGAAAATGTAGTCATTCCAACATACATAGATTGGCATTAACATACATATCGAGCATGGAAATTGTGAAGTTTTCGGCGATTCAAGTGCTATTCTTTTATAATGTTATAATTTATAAATCCTAATGGTGGGTTTAGAATTCGCTTGAGCGACACAAGGCAGTATTGGGTTTTGGAATATCAAATTAAACTTATTTGTTCGTACCCCGAACATTCGTTATTGTACAATCAAGATTCAAAATTCATGAGTCTGGTAACACATATGAAAGTACTGCGGTCTCGCTTATTGCAGAATGACCTGAATAGTTTCTCCATCTGATGTCAATAAATTGTTTTTACTGAATGCCAATAAATGCCACTCCATTGCTTATTTCCGTAAGTTTGGTTACTATGATAATGAACTTCATTTTCGTTTTCTAATAGATAAAAGTAAAAACAGAGACAACTTAGCAACCGCGAAGAAATTCGTCGATCCATACATTACTAAATCACATTACATAATCTTTGGACGACCCATTCTGACGGTAGCCAAATGCGGTCACAGTATAACACAGTCCATATCCGTAGTATGGAGTCTGTACATCTCAGATTTAACCGCTTGCCTTTATGCAATCTTTCTCGGCCTGACCATTATAACTCCTACCCTGTGATGATTGCTTAACTGGTGAACACCAACATCAATTGATAGCCGATAACATAGATTTTCCACCCAACACCGATTTTGTCTATATTCTCATCGCACCAATGATTACCATGAACTTATAACAAGAAAGCTAGTAATTCCCAATCCATTTCTAAGTTCAATTACAGCAAATAAAAATGCAAGGGTGAAGAGATACGACAAATGGCAAACCTCTAACCTTCACTTCACTCCCCATCGAGGACAACAAGAAAGACATACATAAATATTTACATTTAAGTACTTACGTGCATGATCCTTAATCGGCAACAGCAACTCCTCCGGCACTAAGGGATCATCTTTGGCATTAATAAATATCATCGGTTTTTCAATGTCATTTAAATAGTTAAGTGAAGAGCTCCATTTGTAGAGATCTTGTGTTGATGGGAAATTATGAACTCGTCTAGTGTATGCTTCATCAAGTTCGGGCAGTGTTGCGGCGGCAATAATCTCCCTCTCATTTAGGCCAAAACGTGTTTTAACCTCATCCGAGAGCAGAACATGACGGTGCTTAAGAATAATATTCTTAACATTCTCCGTCATAACATATAAATAGAAACGACGGAAGTTTTGCCAATTAAGTAACCATCTTGTACCCCTAAAGAAGAAAAAATATAAATAGATAACATTGAAATAGATAAAAAAAAATCAAGTAGACTTACTCAACCGCATTGTATCCTTGACATATCGATATTCCACCAATGACGGTCTTCGGTCTCGTTATTGTCTTCTCGCCCATGTATTTTGTTATTAAATTACCACCTAGACTGAAACCTACAGCTATTATATTCGTGGACGGATATTTTTTGTGCAAATTCTCAACCATTGCTGAAAAATCATCGGTGTGTCCTAAAAATAAAAGAAACAGTTATAATAGTTCTTATATTTATGAATTAATAGTGTCAGTCTTACCGTATGTGAATATGCGTGATGATGTGACTTGAACACTGGGTAAAGCTCCGATGTGATTTAAAACTGCACAACGGTACCCATGGCATTGTGCGTAATGAACAAATGTACGAATATACACACTTTCTGACGAATTCCCTATTCCTGGGCAAATGGCCACGGTGATATCATCTGAAAGAATTTGTCATTTAGAGTTGCTTTCACGATTCAAATAAGCCTTCTCCCTTAACCAAAAATTATAAAAATAGGACATCCCTTAACATTAATTACAATAAACAGAACAGCCCACAATAAACATTTACAATAGTCAACCACCACTCAATTACTTTGATTGGGGGAAAGTTGATTACAATCATCCCAGTAGCCCAATTCCGTTTATCATATTTCAGCTCTAAGCGTGACTATTTCTCTAAATACGCCAACGCCACACCTCATACCTGGTGTGAGTATTTTTGTATTTGCCTACAAGACTCCGACTAAATGTCTGCGACCACTCTTCATGTATTTAAATAATACAAGTTCCCACAGTGCTATTTGAACTCACCTTCGTGTTCATTCAATGGTTGATAGAGATCATAGGTCAGTGTTGAATCATCGAAGAGCGACAGATAGACACGTTCTCCAAGGGGCCATGGACACTTCACACGACCCACAATGCTATGCAGAACGGTCTGTACATGACCGCTAAAACCCCATATTCGAGTTGGCACATATCTGAAAGATAATAAAGAAAAAAAAAATTAAATGTAAATTATGTCGCCGTATGGGATTAGATATGTTTTGTATCCTATCATCTACATATGTATGTAGGTTCGAGGCATTACTATAAAAAAAAAAATCTTAAATTCGGAGACGAACATGCGAGAACATTTCAGGGTTTTCACCTCGCGTCGTCTGCTGTTAATGGGGTATCTTTATCCTAGAATCATGGTAATGGGTTTGCGTCACGCCCTTAGGAGCGCCATCATGTTCGCTACCTCATTTGGTTGATATGCCTAATTTTCCAATTTAATCATTTGTTAGTATTCATAGTAGCAACCTTAGATGGCAAAGAGCACTAACAAATTGACTCAATTAGATGGCAATATGTCTTCGAATACAATCAATGACATTGTGGTCATTCAGTTTGAGTAGGTAGGTACTTAATGAAAAACTAGATAAAAATAAATATTTCTTGGTTAGGCTATCTTATCATGGGGAGGTGCCTATCTATAAAAGTACGACAATAAATGCTAGTCATTATTATAAAATATCCACTTTATCCACTTTAGGTTGATTCAGCAAATCCTACTATGCTATCTAGGCGAATATTAAGCTTTGCATATTATTCTTTCATATCATTAGTATTCGACAGAAAACTGTGAAAAGAGTCATGTTGCAACAGCAATAAGGGATCGTACATTCGAAGAGGAAATACAATACTATAATAATAATGTGAACGAATAATTTTTCTTTAAATGCATTTGCACCAGACACATAAAGCTTATCACACACTTGACATTAAGTATTTGTGCTGTGAAATGTACTTGATCAAAAAAGTTAGCACAGTATTAGTGGAATTGTAAAGTAGTTCGATATAAGCTGTAGTGTTAATTTAAGGTAATACCTTCCTTATGTAAAATGGAACTGATATGAGTGAATGAATATTTTTAATTACATAGATCACATTCTTTACTGCGTATTCCGGTATTTATCGTTCCTGTATAGATAGGAGTTTTCTTAAGTATTCTGTCACTGGCAAGTCAAGTTTTCGAAAATGGCACAATCTCTTTGGTACCCTTTCAGGAAGTGAACAAGAAGAATTTCCATTACTTTTAGAAAAATAATAAGTCTGATCTTTAATTCATTTTCCAGAAACTCAAGAGAGAAGGATTTATATTAATATTTCTGATTTAGACAAAAAGCTGTCTGGCATATAATACAATAAATTTGTTCCAAAGAATCCAGTGGTACAATAAATTTGTTCCAAAGAATCCAGTGGTAAGGTCCTTAGTAATCAACATTTAGACATCAATCAGCTAAGGCGCTCTTGTCTCAATCTCGAACTGGCAGTCAACAGTCGAAATTCTTTCCAAACAGTAGATATTTCAGATGCTCACACTTTAGTAATACCCATTCCAACAAACTTATTACAGAGGTTTCAGAAATACAAGTACAATTATTTGGCGTGACAGGTCTATGGGACCAGAGCCTAGCTTCTCACAACCATTCATGTTGTGCGTGTTATAGATATGTTGCAGACCCTGAGGACAATTTTATAATTGTTGGCAAGTGCAATCTTCCAATGCAATGGGCTCCATCGGTAGACGAATCATCTTTCGTTCAAACCAAATTCTCCTCAGAAACGGTAGCCTTTTTCAGATTTTTGGTATCACCAACAACCTTGGTAGGCAGCTGGATCCCATTGTCTCATCCATTCCCTCTCCACCCTCGACCACTATCACCCCCGTGTCGTTCTTACTTTTTCGTTTGAACATAACAACATTACCGTTGATCCAGACAACTCTCTTTCTTTCAACTTTCGTAAAGCTGATTTTGTTAAATTTAATAACCTAATCAATAACATAAACTTCGGCCTCTTTTTAAATGTTAACACCCCTATTGATATTGCTCTTGATTTCTTCTACACAGCCATCTTGTCTTCTCAAATCTGTCCATATGTGCCGCGAAATAATTGTTCGTCATACCCTACCCGGTATAATAATGAATTGTGTAATCTTCGCAATACTAGAAACAATTTATGGAAAACTTATCTGAGATCCAGATCTGCCTCAGATTTTACATACTACCAGCTTGCTTACTTCCGCTTCTTATCCCTCTGCGATTCCCTTACATTTTCAATACCTCAATCGAATGTAATTAAGCCCAGTCACAGATCCTCGGCGTTTTTACCAGATCCGATGGTTTCCCTTCCACTCTAAAATTATTTAATGCATCATCTACTGAACCGAAAGCATTCGCCAACTTCTTTGCGACCTTCTTCAGTTAATCTTATATTGACCACCTTAATCAACCGGATTTTAACTACTTCAGCTTTCTGAATAACTGTCCACAAACTCATTTTCAGTTGACATAAGAACCGATATCGTACGCGACAAAATTAATCGGCTCACGGATGACTTTTCCCTCGCTCCCGAGGGTCTGCCCGCCACATTTCAAAAAAATTCAAAAGGTAATATCTAACCCCACCGACCATCTGCTTAGCAGGAATTTGCTAACGTAATCCAAGCTAGCTAAAGATCAAAATCATAAAAAACCTTCAGAATCTTATCGGCAACATTTTATTACTATTATCGCTTAAGTATCGTATACATCGTGAATATCTATGCAGTAATCCATACTTGTAAACATAACCCTATTTTTCTACCGCCGCCGCCGGCCATTAACCTTCGCATTAAGTAGGTAAGGAAATTTGAAACTGATTAACAAATAAATACAAACATTTACAATGGCAATGTTTTTACTTATTTCCATCAAGTCGTATGACGTAGATATCTTCTGTCAACTTTTCTACCAAAGCAACCAAACTAATTATGTATGTACATAAGTAGATTCTGACGCAAATAATTCTGAACCAAAGTACCACTTATTTAAATTTATCTGTTCACAGTAGATTAAATACAAAATGGACGATGTTCTTAATTACGAGTAATTGTTGTCAAGGTTCTAACCCTACACCTTTGAAGATACACTTTAGTTCAAAGACTCTACAATATTTGTTTGTTACGATACTACCTACTATGGCATAACCAAAACATGACCCACTTTCGAGATGATTCCGCGGGCTGAACTGGCTTCAAGTGGTGATAGATCCCACAAGCATCGGTGGTTCAGTGGTAGAATGCTCGCCTGCCACGCGGGCGGCCCGGGTTCGATTCCCGGCCGATGCAAGATACTTTTTGTTTCCCTTTATTTTAAATATATTTTTGAGGGGCTTTATGATACAATACACACTCTATGTAATACCAAGCATGTACGTTAGTCTGGGTAAGCCAATTTAGAATGACTCAGCTAATATTCCATGCCACGGCGTATACCAGGTGTGAATATGTACATATTGTATTTTATTCACCGAAACCAATAAATAAATTAATAATGCAAACGTCAGATAAGAAATTGTACTTTGGACACGGATACATGTTCTTCTGATTTGTTTTGAAAAGTTTTCTTTTTGGTTTTCGCCCATCACCCTTTGTTGATTGTTGCCAATAACGTTTCATCGGATTATCTCTAAAGAAGAGCGCAATCAATTGAATTTATTTATAGTCCTAAAAGTTAATCTAATTTGAGACAATGACCCACAAACAAGTGTTATTCTATAGTTGTTAGTGAGTTGTTGATTTTTTTCTAACATTCCACTTCAGTTTCCGATGAACAAATGATAAGAAATGGGGTATAGAGTCTTACTCACACTTCATTAGATCATTAAAGATAAAATACTTTCAACACGTGTTTCCCCTAAAGCATGTATTCGAATGGTAGATACAGTAGAGATACATCCATCGTTCATCAGCTTTATGCATTTTTAAAATTCAAAAGATACTTGTAGATGTTGATTTTTCTTTTATTTGCAAATAAAATGAAATAAAAATACAAGCCAAGAGGGAAATAGAATGAAGAATGACTGGGGCATCGACCGACGACGTATTTAGTGTTGATGAAAGCAAAATTTCTATCGCCTGATAAACAAACAAAAAAAGAACACAGACCTGCAAACTTATGTATGTATGTACATATATGTATATAAAAAATAATCGTTGCCGGTTTGGTTTTTATAATTACCACGATCGCAATAGGATAAGTGAATATCAGCACATACATATGTTGGAATATTTTTGACTAATTGGAAATAGATTTTACATCTCGAGGATCTCCTGATATCTCTTGGGACAATGAAAAAAAGAATACACACCTTATTTGTTTTAATGCAGTAATGATTTGCAAATATTTCTTTTATTTTTTTGGAGCGCCTTAAATTTGAGACTAATGGAGGGAGTTTTTACCGCCTCAACGATAGAACACTGCGTTGAAACGCGACGTTGTGTGAAAATACAATTTTTATTTTCAACGCGGCAACGTGTTGTGTTGTTTTCGGTTTTTTTTTTAATGGAATATGACAATAAATTTAATTAAGTATGATGAAAACTATAAAAACGAACATTTCTTCCGAAATGGCGGACTTTTTGCTACAGAATAAAAATCTTTTCCATACAGTGCTGGCGAATTTCTGTAAAATATGCTCATCGCGGAGGTCAACCTCTCTTTCAGTTCTTTTCTACCGTCTTTGGCATCTTCAATAGTCAGAACTCGAAATGACTTCAATACTTTAACAGAACCGGACTGCACTTGAAGGCAAACTGATGCCTTTGCCATCGGCTGCAATCTCTTTGAGATAATGGAAGAACCCCCACGACTATGTAAATAGTTTAGACCTTTTTCTTTCTTCAGACCCAAAGTTCTACATATGAGTTAGGAAACTGTCCACCGGAGCACTCAGATGCAACTGGTACATAGTACCTACTACCAAGACAGAAGCAGTATTATCCATTTTTCTGAAATTTCTTCGACTTTTGGAAAAAGTCAAGAATGCACTTCAATTATGAGAAGTTTACAGCATCTGCACTCGCCACATCAGCACCAGAGATGTGCCACCTAATGCGTGCAAAGGCAGGACAATCACAAAGGAAATGATCCGAGGAATTGTCCTAATCTCGACAAGCGTCGCACACTGTCGTCTCTTACCACCACCAACCAAGTAGAAAACATTAAATCATATCTAAGATACATATGTTTCGATGAATGGAACCTCAGCATTGTTTGTCAGTTGTTCAACTTTTTAAATGACAACTTTCCTCAAATAAATCTTTTGGCAAAAGCATTTCTCATTTAATTATTACTTAAGATTATTTTAATTATCTTTATGATTGTCTGAACTATGAGTTTCAATAAGTCTTAAGGTATCAAAATAAAATAACAAACCAACCTAATTCCAGACCAACATCAATACAATATCACCACTACAAGTCACGTTAACCTATTTTGTTCTATTTTTCATCAGATCCTGAAAGATACATAATACAAGAATACAATTTACTAACCCCACACATGTGTGTATATCCCCTGTCATTCACTATAATACTATAAGTCTTCTCCCGACCTACGCATAACATAACAATAAAACGTATGCAGTGTAGTAAACATTCCCACATCCTTGTCTAGAAAATCAATATTTCATCCATTAATATCCATTCATGCATAAAAAATAATAGCTTCCTTCTTGTCTTCGAACATAGATATCAAGTAGTATATTCTAGAAAGTGGGAAGGAGCATTTTAGCTAGCCATCAAAACACATAAATTTTGCCTTGACCTTCAAGTTCCCAGGATCCACACACATTGGCGCACATTTATAAGCGCAACAATTGCATAAAGTTTTTGTTTTTTTTTTTTCATATACTGGACATTTTTCATTTCATTATTTGGCCGCAATGCCAAAAAATTGGGCAGCAGTACAGATATCATAGTCAAGTGTACTCTGAAGCGCATTAGTAATTGAGTCTGAGTCGGGTGAAAACAATTGCAATTTGCCATTATGTTGTATGTATTGTTTAATTTTTGTAAAAGCATTTTTACATTTAGTTATAAACATTTCTGGAATGCTTCTTCTATTGAATGCTATTGGAACGATGCCAAGGAGTATTCGGTATTATCAACTGTTAAAGAGTGCGCTTAATCATCCTTAATTGTTATAGATTGTGTTATTTTACAGATACGAAATGTGGATAGCAAATTGTAATTTCTCAGAAATCTATTTTTGAACTATGAGTTTTCGATGCATGTAAATCTTTTTCCGAATGATGTACATATCTTTAACCCAAAAACATTCTAAGAACGAAAAATCAATTAACTAGAAGGATCCGAAACAAGTTTTATTACATGAATGCAAATATGTGTAAAATCTTACTCGTGTTTCATATTTTATGACACAGCCTCGTGCAGCTCTAAATAATGAATTTTATTGTTTTCATATACGAAGGAGTACCGTATACCTTTCCCGTAGGATGAATTTTTTTTTTCATACAACATTCTACTCTGCGATTCGTCATCATTAAAAGCGATGGATACTAACGTTGAATTATTGCAGTAAACAAAAAGTTTATTGACCAAACGAATACAGTCGTATGTGTAACACAGAAAGTAGACTTTTTTTTTTATCCCCTGCATGGAAACAATTAACTGACTAACAACCCCTCTTTATGACACACATAACCTGAACAAATGAACTGTGCTTCATAATATTATGTTGACGGTTATTGTTGCTTTTAGAGAATTTATTTCGATAGGTACGACGTTTATATGAACCCCAACGGATAATAGAAGGAATTGTGCAAAAATATAGCTTGTATCTTGTTACTAAGAACCTACCAGAATCAAACAGACTGTTTGCCTAACCACTGCACTTTGAAATATTAGATATCTAATCTGAAACCAAGATATATATTTTTTTCTTGAACCCTTCCATTTTGACTGACATTGCAACCTTAAACACCTATTATATCAAAAGGATAGAATTAACCTAATAGACGCGAAGGGATAGACGGATGGTTTTGAAGACATTATGTTGTTAGACTTACATGTCTATAGAAATTATGCAGTTGACTAGATCTATTACCTGGTTGTGGATGAGGATTACATTTACATACATTTCTCAAGGTGATCGGAATGTGTCCCCAGTTATAGCTGGCTATATACAAAACAATCATTACCGACAAAATAAGATCTGTTAATATATATTATATATATATGTATATAATATATATGTATATAATATATATATGTACATATGTTTATAATATATATATGTATATAATATATAATAGACCGTCTCAACCGAGGAATTTGAATTATTTGAAAGAGCCTGTCGCCCATTTAACCTCATCTGGGACTAAAGATTTTGCCAGATGAACTATTTACTCTACTAGTTATACCGACAGAGTAGATGAACCTGGAAAATGATATAAAGAGTAAATTTGCACTTCATTGCAACCATTCAACATACTATCAACATAGTCCACATATATGTATGTACATATGTACGTCACTGTATTTTTTATTTCTTAAGCTCACAAAAATAACACACTCCACAAACATTATATAAAATCCAATGATAAGCTCTCTTATTCATACAACATTATAACATAATAACCAAATGTCCTTCTTTAAAAACAAAAAAAATTCAAATGTATCTTTGTTAATTAGTTTTTTAAGATGAAAGGTTTCTCCCTTTAATGGCAAAGTCGAAAGCACTTTAAGTGCTCCTTTTATCGAAAGAAAAAAACTCAAAATCAATTATCTCCTAATGAAATGACAAGAAATGTTTCCATTCTGACGAATGCGGATATATTTACTTCAGATTTATATCGATACAAGAAAGTTGATTGGGTATTTAGTGCCTGAAGAGGGGTTGTAAGCTTCCAATATGGCTACATCCTTGAAAAGTTTTAGTTCAATAAGAAATCGATTTTTATCCTGAACATACGAATTTATTTGTCTAGAATTTTTAGAAGTGTAATTTAAAAATGTCGAAATCCTCTTATAGCTTGAAATAAGTTTCAATTGATTTTTCATAATGCTGACATAAGAATAAGAGTAGGTACTGCGTTAAATTGAATTGTATAAGAACGTTTCAAGTGAAATCGGATTGTCTTTGATCTATATACCTACGATTTTTAAAGAAAAACCTTTCCAAAAAAGGAATGAAGGACGATTTGGTAGTTCCCCCTTGTTTGTAGCTGAATTTTTATCAACTATTGTGAAGATTTTGTCATAATGAAAGACAAGTTCCTGTCCACTATCACCGAACAACTACAATACTATACACAAATGGGCGAAAAAATTTATAACGATCTGAAAACAAACACCTACACTAACAAGAGAACAACACCACCAATCGGGCACTTGAGATTCAATGGAACGCCACTCCAAATCACAGATAAGGCGAGATACTAGGATGACGGGTAAGTTCAGGTATATATCTCAGGGAATTAACCAATATCCAATGATCACTTACTTCTTTATTTCTTAGAGCTAAGGATTTTCCAAATGTTCCTAAACTAAGCATTACCTCCTTTTACACTTTTTTTACTTCGAGCTCTTTTAGAACTAACCAAAAATGTTATCACCAACCCCGGTCACCCCTATATACATATGTATGTACAATATGCAAAATATACAAGCTACTAAGTGCATAGTACGAGTGCTTCACGATAATGCTTCATTTTACAAAAGAGAATGGCCTATACTGATCTCCCTCTAAAACCTTTTAATAAAAATTGATTTCTGTACCACAAATGTGTCTATCCCATCATTTCAAAGATGTCTTTACACACTTTTTCTATATCTCTTCAACCATAACAAACCCCTCATTAAACCCAACTTAATTTCCATTCATAAAACTTGATTCGCTGCAATTACTGCAATCACAAATCGCTCAAACATACAATGCCCATCATGCAATGAAACTGTTTAAAATTACTATAAATTACCACATTTACATTTCGCTTCTACTCTGCAAGAAGCACAAAATCAATTCCTCAATCAATAGGATACAAATCGAGTGCATGAATAAAACATAATTGTATTAAAACAACAATCAGCAATCTTGCGGTAGAAATGTCCGCCAACTGGCTGCCATCATATTTTCAATTTTCCCATTTGCACAAACCCCAAGCCACCACAAGTTAATTAGAATAGAGAGAAAGAGAGAGAAAGAGAGAGAAACTCGCATGCCAAATGTACTTATACGCGATTTGGTGCGGCATTGTGCGACATAGTCCGGTGACTGTTACTATTAAAATGCACTTGACGGAAAGTGTATACTCGTCAGCCGGGCTAATCACGCAGAAAACAATTTATATTTTGCTATGTGACAGCAAATAGCCAACGGCACGCAATATGACACAGCCGTAAAGCCACAACCGCACGGATTGGGGTTACTGCTACCAAGGAAAGGTGGAATGAAGTGGAATGAACTTAACAGGACACACAACAAGTTTCAAGTATTGCATAAGGAAAGGGAGCATCTCCGTGTCTCTCCATCGAGAGCACAGCAAGCTAATCCTAATTAGGGCAATTCCACTCGTTGAGAATCCGCTGGATCCATGAGAATGGATATCTCATGTTTTTCAAAACGTGACCCATCTAAAGTGGCATCACGTTGAATTTCCACTTATGAGTGATGATAGCAGTACTCTGTACACGTATGTACATATATGTACATATAGGAATGACAGCTGATGGCAGAATGACCGGAATGTTTTCATTGTCAGCGACGAAACGTTTCATTAGAAGAGAAAGATGAGTTTTTCTCGTTTCTATACAGGTGAATCATCAGTGGACTTAAGATGTGTAATTATGGAATGAAATTGAATGACGACTCGGCTGGTTAGTCCTTCAAACCCTAGTAAATGCAGATTGTAATCCAATTTTAATGTGTTGTGCTTTCTAGGTACCATGGCTCCTTCTAAGAAGTAGAAGCAAATAGAAAAGCCGTTTTCAAAAAAAAAAAAAAAAAATACAAAAAATCACATGGACAGTAATAATAAAGCTATAAACCTTGAATCCGATACATGCTTTAGATAAACGAAATTTATTTTAATGAGGCAGCTTTAGAACCTACACCCATCCAGGATGGCTTCATAAACTTGTGTAAATTATCTGCGTATGCTTACTCTGTAAAGAAATTCAGTCATCGGTAAAGAATTAGTCTACCAAAGACAATAATTGCAGCACCTGTCAACCAAAAGTCAATTACTTTGCAAATAACTTTTCATAATCTAATCGAGTGGCTCTGCTTGAAACTTATTCAATCGAAGCTAATGTATGGTTTCTCAGAAGTTCATCGAAGCGTAGCAAGTATGAATGAAAATTTATGATAGTTTATGAAGCAAAATCAACCAGTACACTTCCTGGGGTAATCTGTTTCGTTGAAATCCGATTCAACCAGTAAGTAAGTAAGTACGATTAACAGGCATTTTCACAATAATATTATATCTGCTGGTTATACTCTTACACATAAGATTAATGTACAGATACCAACTGAAGCGTCTCGGTAGAGCCGATCAATAACGAATTATTATTACTTCAACATTTTGACACATCAGGATGGGTCACCATCAAATACATAATATCAGATTAGAATAAGATTAGTTTAAAGAAAATGATGCATGCTTTCCATCAGGTCTATACAGAACTAAGGAACTAAGTTCTCAGAAAAGGCCATTCATAGAGCCAAGAAATTCCGAGGACTCACAAGGCATTGTGAATATCAAACCTGGTTATGTACATATTGAACAATTGGGCCAAGAACTGCAGATTAAACATGGATTCCACAAAATAAAACGAACTCTTATTTATCAAAAAAAAAGTGTATTCACTGTCGCTGCGGGCTTCTTGGTGTAAAAACGTCAAGCAACAGGTAAATTGGGCTCATACTCAACCACTTGGCATCCACTGCACAGTGAATTTTTTTGAGTTACATATTTTTCTTCTACATCGATAAGACACCCAAAGTAGCGTACAGAGATAAGATGGGTGAATCAAGATCAACAGGTCTGTTGATGAAGCTTTGGTAACCAAGCTAGTTTCTAATAGACTACTCTGTGAATTTAAATGAATGAATGGTAAATCTTTGGAGTAAACGCTGGAGTACCGCAGTATTCTATGCTTTCACCAATTCTTTTTCTACTAAAAAAAAAACAACATTCCAATGAAGCAAGCACTTCACACATTTAGAGATGCGACCAAATCATTTAGTCATTTAATGAAGATTTACAGAAATGATCACCAGATCACAATTGGACGCGGAAAATTATTCCATATTTGGTAGAAATTCACTCCACTATATAAGATGAATTTATTTCTCACTAAAGGTGAGAAATAAAACCAATTCATCATAACAAGCTACTTATCAAGATGAAATAGAAGATATCACATGGAACATGGAAAGGACGTCAACCAATTTGCTGTATAAAGGTGGAAGCATATAAAACTTGCTAGAGAGTCTTGTTAAGTGAGCCCCAAATCCACTCCACACCGTAATCTTATCCCGAGATGCGTTTCCTTAATTAGAAGCATATTGTCGAATTTCCTCTACGACCAAAAAAAAAACAATTATTCATGGCATCTACCGTAAACTATTTAAGGATATTGTGTCACATTTAAAATTTTCTGAACGTAAATGAAGAAAATTGCATCAGCTACGCACTAGATGGAAGTCATGCAACCCATCTATTATTCTTTAAACTTGAACACTATAGAAAGCAATGTACACCACCTCAGGGTATTAGTCGAAATTCAAAGCGGCAGGTGTTTATAATTAAATGCAAATTTCTATGGGACGCATCCACATGGTGTAGAGTTTTTATTCCAGTCACACAATATATCGAATGACTGTCTTGTATATTCTATTACCCATTGCATAACAGAAGGAAGTTCCACAAAAACACACATTCACAGAGAACTTCCATTGTGTACCTTATTGCGGATGTGTCGCCAACAGGTCATACTGTTACTATAAGACAATTAACTTGGAAGAAGATATTCTTCAAACAAATTCGTTTGTACACCCGTAAAGTCAACTTGATTAAATTTAATTGCAATTTACCACGGAACCACCGACTATCGGATTCTCCAATCGGTAGTAGTCTATCAAAGTGACACATACAAATTTAGTTTATCTCCTTAATGACTCACTGCTACCACATTAAGTCTCACCGTGTGTAGGGTGTAATTGAGATTATCACGGGTACATTTAATAAAACCCATGGGAGCAATTAGTTACATGGTCCGAGGATGACAAATATCCTGAGCACCTAACAATTACGAATTTTCCCTTCGTAGTCCGACCGATACATATATACATATGTACATATGTAGGTACACTAACTCACAGAGAAATGAACAATGTCATTTCACTCATCAATAATGGTTCGACACATTTCGATCGAATATTAATGAACCTTGTGAGAAAATTGTTTGTGTTCGAACATATGGAGCCATGGACTGCCCTGCCACAACTCCTGTCTATTTTTCTGACTCAGGGACATTTTCTTTTTTTTTCGACTAGTGGACTATCGATTTATTTTTCTTTCTTTTTTCGTTTACCTGGATTAATGGAAATTTTATAGATAATACTCGTAGAATATTCAAATCATATATATGTAGCTGATGAGTTGGCAAGGACACCACCTACATACATATGTATATGTCACTGCAGTGGTTTTGTGCTAAAATATTCAATGAAATTGAAGGGTCTTCCCGCAGCCACACCCTTACGCAGTTGCATGTTTACACTGAAGGTTATCAAGGCAACACGAAAACATACAAATTGCCCTTCAAATTAATTTGACCCCCTCCAACTGAAATATAGAAAACAAAACATGCCAGATTTAAATTAATTTCCACATCCATTAGATGCTTGGATACACATGAAATATTAGAAGAATAACGACCTGCCTTTCAGGTTGTTAGGCTGACGTAGGTTTTCTTCTACAGCATGTGTTTGTCAATGTAAATAAACAAAAGCGTTGTTCTTTTGCCTGTACTGTTTATCGGCAAGCTTTCAAAAACAAAGTACCCATTCAAAACGCCAAATGCCGAAGGAATATACGCATCAATTTTCCATCAAAAAGGAATTCTTACACAGAAAAGATGGGGCGTATCAGTATGTATACACATTATTTTCCTTTCGAAATATTTCGGGAGATTTTGATTGAAAGATATTTTCCACCTCCAGAATCACCCCTCAAAACGGCAAAGTAAGTAAGTGCTTACACTAATTAGCGTGCAAGTAAGAATAGAAATATACGACTACCTCTCCCATTAAGTATATCATTAAAAAATATTCAGACTGTTATTGCCAAGTTTCGTCATTATTACGCATTTCAAGTGAAGTATAACTTCGTAGGGAATCGAATAGTTTGCAATGATCGAAAATAAAACAAATATGTTTTAATCATCGCTTTTAGCAGTATTCACTCGGGTGGTATCAGATGCTATTCCTAGGAAAGCAATTGTAAAAACCCGACCTTTGAACCTGAAGATAGCGTTACTTGAGTTTAAATATTTTGATTAAGATAGGAATTTCCAGATAGCTCACCAGACTGTCTGGAAATAATCAAGTCTTAGTAATTATTAAACGAGAATTGTGGTATTTATTACACAATCCATTAGCTTTTGAAACTCTAAGATACACCCTGGAAAAGACAAAAGAATCTCTAATTTAGACTCTCCACCTATTTGATAGTATTCATCGCCTCGTACAAACCCTTTGTGAAAAACAACACCCGTGTGAATTATAGTCTTTAATAATTAGAAAACAGAAAAGTAAGAAATTCCAGAAATAAATCAAAATTTTTACTCAAAACCGTTGAGCTATTTCTCAACACTTTTGTTGATAGAGTAGCAACGGAGCAAAGCAGTGTACTAATTTTCCTACAACTCATCAGAAAAGACGTAATAACATAAAATTCCCAAGCTGAATTGGAAAAAACCGAGTTTATACAGATTAATTCCTAATGGGTAATACTAGTCTTACTCGTGTAATCCTAGTTCTACCCCTTCTTCTCAATATTCCCATAATAACTACAGGGTTATTCCAGACCTATTTTGTTAGCCCGTACTATGTATTTTAACTGAGTTAGAACGCATTGCGTTCATTGTACTTCAAGACTGTTAAACCATTTTACGAATCATACATTCAAATAAGATTCCCAACAAATGATGAGGAGAATCAACATAATAATGAAAGGATAAGACATATTATGAATTAAGCTTATACCACGTCCGTAAAATTTAATTTATTCTCATTTTAGTCCTCAGTAAGAGATATTTAGACATGAATATATTTCCTTTTGAATCCAAAAGACTGTGACTCCTTCAACTATGCCACTAACGAAAGTTACTGATGTTTCGCCATCGCACATCCTGGCAAAACTCCAAAAATTCCAAATCGATAATCACCGACTGTTTATCGATTTTACGGTTATACAGTCATCTCTAAATTTTGAATTCCTGCCAAACTCGTCTGTTTATGCATTTATCATCCATGCATCATGACCCCTTTCATGTCAAAAAAAATTTAGACATTTTTATACTTCAACATTATATTTAAAAAAAATATGTTAAACTCACAAGCCAACACGAAAGACAAAACCAATTGTCTTGCTGTCAACAAGAAGGACACCCAACTTGGACAAATCAGGCAGAATGTCACAGCTTGGATTCTATTTGATGATGATTTCTTTTTTTGTTTCGAGCGAAAAAAATTTTGTAAAATATTCGGTCGCGTTTGCGTTCACGGACACACGGACAACGATCGCTAAACCATGGAGGAAGGTCTCTCTTTAGGTGGCATGTACAAGAAAAGAATTTTACTCAACTTGGAATGCACAACTGGTGGCATCAAACGTTACTAATGATGCGGATAATGATCGCACGAAGGCTAGTTCATCCGGTTAACGTGGCATAGCCTAAAATCCTGGACGAATGGGGATAATATATGTATGTGTATTTTTTGGTATGAGCTTTAAAAAATGTTTCCTCAAGGCCTTTAGAAAAATACACTAACTGAAATTAAAATCAATCACAGAGCTGAGTCTAAGAAGAACTAAGACGACAAACAAGTGCTCAGATCTCTATGGAACAAACCAATTAAACCATTTGCAATAAGTGAAATGATCACATATACAACTTTTACAATTTATTCGCCGAATAGCCTACATGTATCTAAATGTACCTAAATACACATTAAACGACATAATTTCAACGAATTTAAATAATGACAGAACATTACCTACACGCAACATTACATAGACATTACACATTACTTAACTGTGGCAAAACAATTTAATCGCTTCAAATAAACTAAGTTCATTATTTAATCAAAATTGCACAACCGACAGACGAATATTGTCAGACTCACCTCATAATTAGAAAAAAATGTGCGGATTTAGAGTCTGTTGTGTTTATAGGATTGTAAATAAATTTGAGTTTATTACTATACGCAACAACAAAATTTTTAATATCATTTGATAAGGAGATTTCTATCCATTTTTAATTTTTTTAAAACGTATTCCTTTAAAGCATTTTGCGCTCTTCAAGGTTCTCAAATCTGGTACAAAGATTTTTTTTTTTAATTAACAGATAGAAACACTAGAGGTGGAGTATATGACTCTAGATTCCAACGTGCAGAACCGTTTGGCATCTTGTAACAATCTTTCAATGAGTGATTCCTGCTATTAAACTTCTCGTATGTCCAGGGCAAAATTCCGAAAATGAATCGGAAGAACTACTATCATATTTCCGTAGTACGAAATCAATCGACTTAATCTCGAACGTTGGAAAATATTAAAAGCTTATTTACAAAATGAGTACTGGTTGGCGCTAACTTTGGCTAAGGCTAAGCTGAATAGCTAAGGCTAGGCTAACTCTAATGCTCTGGAAAATACTAGGCGTGTGAAAATTTAGTTCAAACTTATGTGCACTCTAACATTTAACTGACAAACAGGACATATGATGTTGTGCCAAATATTATTACATATTGAAACTTGGGAGAGGGAGAATGACACTCAGTTTAGGATATTTACTGTGTATGTCCCATTAATCCTATTGTACTATGTGCATAGTATTAGTCAGATTTTAAGATTTTAATCAACATTAATTATAGGTTTTCACTGCATAAGATAACCCACTAGACCAAGAATAAAGTTTTAAACCCTAAAACTACATCCTACATCATACATAGTTTTTCCAGTAATTTGCAGAATCTCTTGGAACGGACTTTTCTGTGAAACACTTAGCTTTCAACGATTTTGAATAAACAAAGTAAATTATTCGCCGACTTTGGAAATGAATAATTAATATGCCTTGTAACCATTGAGCTGCGTCATAGCTATGTTTCTTTGGAAGTCATTGCCGTTCTCAACCAACTGGTCGTCGTCACTCTGATGAACGTTCTGTTCATCGCTCTCAGTATAATGCAAATCTCAGTATAAATACGATTCTTATTAAATTATAACAAAGAAGAATTGAAAAATCTCCGAAATTCGGCACGAGTCCAATGTGTTTTTTTTTCGTTGTCCTTCACTTGTTTAGAACCATATATAGTGCCCCCAAAAATCGTAGTTTATACAGCAAATTAAAAAACCCCGAAATCCAAAAATAGGTATATACATACATACATACATAGGTAGATACATATATGTATGTATGTACATATGTATGTATATACATACTAAGTAAAGCTCAAATATGTATGTATGTCACTATGCTAAAACAAATAATACTTGGTACATGTGAATTTGCAAACAAGACAATGCACTGAAGTCGACAGCAGTTGAATTACAAGCGATATTTACTTAAACCTATTCATCCCCCTGAGCAAAATCGAAATTAAATAAACTTTCATGAAGCATTTAATGAACTTTCGTTAGTCCTTATTCCATTGACCCCAGTATCAATGTTTTGCACCACTGAAATGATATTCTGTACTCATCCACATGCTGAAAAACAAAAAAGACACCAAAGCAATAATGGACCGTATTTGCGAGACCACCCATATGGTTACATCAATAAAATAAATTGTTTACAATACTCAGTCATCGTATAAAATTAAAAAGGTATAAACATTCGAGATGACTAGACTGTTGGCAGACATATCGAAACCAGTTTTGAGTTACAATTTCAATTCAATCAGCACTTATCTGTACTAAAATTTATTCATTTTTAATCTTCACTGTACCTATTTATAGTCCTAGAAATGCATATTGAAAAAAAAGTCAACAAATACGCATTAACTTTGAGAAAAATCTGATTTATTTGACAGATGACATTGACATAAGGAAACCTAAGAATCTCCATTTGATAAATATAGCAAAGAAAAACGATGACAGAATAATGACTCATACTATTCACACGAAAGTGGGTAAAGTTCGCTAATAACTTACGACGCAATTACACCGGCAACCGGCAATCGCTGACGTAATGTTTTTAGCCTGTTGCCAGAATATTGTGGTATCAGTGTGGCAAAAATTGTCGGCTTGTTTTGCATTTTCTGTTATGGTATTAAATTCTTTTCGTACTTATTTTAAGTCAGTGGTTTTAAACCGGTGACATAGAACCTCAGAAGTACATTGAAGAAATAAATTTATTTTTTATTTTCTTGAAGAATTGCATTATACTTGCGAAAGTGATGCCAATAATCTATGCATGTACGTACATATGTATAAACCAGTCAAAAGTAAGATCTACAGAGACGGCTGAAAAAAAAATCCACAGAGGCAGTTGAAAAAACATTACCCTACAAAGAATTCACTCTCTGCACCTTCTTGAAGGTAAAGAAATGCCAGAATGAAATAAGCGTCCAATCGAAAATCTATCTCAGTAATTTTGAGGCAAGGGTCAGTCCTTATTGACTCTCTGGCAAAAAGTGTAAATATTGTGCCAAGAATATAATTCATCATAAAGCTTAGAAACCTCGGATGGAACGGGCTTTCAAGCTGCGTTATATCTAAAAAGATATGACTCAGTTACGACAAACCAATATCGAATGAGCTACTTAGGAGATCAAGACCTACCCACGAAAAGGTTGCGAACTCCTGCTCGAAATATTACAACAATACAAAAATTAAATGAACAAAATAAAAACTGCAGACACTTGTAAAATTGACAGAAACAAAACAAAAAGAAGTGTGTTGTGCAAATTGAATAGTTAACAAACGTTGATATAAAATGTAATTCTGCAACTTATTGCTGCCTCCGATAAGAGACCTATTATTTAATAAATTGGAATTTACATCAAACTAGTGAGTAATTTAGAACTACCCGTTTACGACATATGATGACATTTAGCTTGCACTGGGAAAAACAATGTTACTTTATCATCGATAGGAATTAAATTTGCATAATCAATTTCCTAATAAGATGCATTCGTCGAGCTGTACCTACTCTGAATGAAATAATTAAACCAAACAATGTCTGTTAGTTTTCATTGCCATACAAGAAAAAATAACGCTACATCAAAATGTTTGAGTATGTAGGTACTTTGTACCGTTTAATGTGAAATTACTTGAAGTTCTTACAGTCAGTGGGAACAGCTGTTAAAATAGATAATAATTTGATGATAAGATAAGAGGCAAAAATAAACGAGGGAAATTCCAACAAAGCAATTTTCTGGAATATAACTTTAATGAGATAATATTTGAAACATCTATTCAATGCATGCTATTTTGCTATTTAATTATTCTAAGCATGAAAGTTTTATGAACATGTAAAATTTTATTTCTCAATTAACAGTGCAAATAGGGTTAGATAGGTTTAGTAGTTTAGTTAGTACATTTGATAGATATTTTTTTTATTTAAAATATCAGTGTTTGTAGAGCAAACTTATCTCTGTATACAGATTCAATACAAATACCCTAAGTACATGGTCCACTTATACGTACTTATTACGTATACGTAGTACAACTCAGTTTGTGGTTACTACACCCAATGATGAGTAACCAAGCAATACACCATAAAACCACATTTATTTGCCTGATTTCATCACAAGCCCCAATCGAAAGGAGTGTTTCAAGGAAGTACATTACTCACTAATACAAAAACTCACATATAAAAATTCACTTACATAATACTTTCATCAGATGGTGAATATGCTTCGAGGTAGGACGAATTTACGTATTAGCGGAAAAACATCGAGCCATCTAGCGCAGTGTCAAAACTTAAAGCCTTTAGATGTATCCATTCATTTTTAGTTTAGTATCCCGATTCAAAGAAAAAGACCTTCTGGAATGCTTCTGAAACAAGTTTAACTGAACTCTGTTTTTCGTACCTCAATTGATAATTACATGAATATCGGAGTTGAGCTCTGTTGAGCTCTCTCACTGTCAATGTGCCTCAACGGCTTGGTGTCGTTGCCCTGGAGTCGAGAAAGAGTATGCAATGTCAAGAGTACTATCGTCCGCGAAGGAATGGATTGAGAAAAGAAAGACTATAGAGGGTCGAAGAAAGCACACAGCACGTAACGGAAGTATCAAGATATGAACCTAGGTTTACTTGTGCCTCAGCCCTTTCCTTCCCCTCTATGTTGTTATGCCCTGGCACCCAGAGATTACTGACTATGATCTGATGACCTATCGATACGAAATCCTAATTGCACTGATCTACAAACTTACGAGGGTGATTCACCCGAATCAAGAGCTTTTACTGCCGCCTGACTTTCACTGAAGATTGCTACGTTGCATATGGATGTTAATTTCAGATAGTAATTTTACTTTATCTGGCGGTAAGACTTGGATTTTTTTAGAGTTATCTGAGAACATCTATTTTGAGCGAATGAATTTCATGAAATTGAATGTTTCATGATGGCATATTGTTAATATGGTGATCAAGAGGTAATAGACACGGTTGGACATGACTACATGAAATAAGAAGATCGGGACTTTCAATGTCAAAACGCCTTCATTTCACTCTGCGACCAATACTATACTAGAGGCGATCTTTCAGTTAATTTCATACGCAGAAGAAATTCACATAATTGGAGGAACACAACGGACAGTGTGCGATATTACAACAGACGGGTAAATGCGTTCAGCAGTAAAGGACTTGAAAATAAAGTACACGCTGTCATCCAGAAGAGAGAGTACTGCTCTACGGCGCAGAGGAATGGATTCTACCGAAGACGGATAATGAATTACTTGACAGATGTGACAGCAAATTTTATAGAGCGATTTTCAGCAGCATATGTGCTGATGTAGCAAGAAGAAGAACGACGAACCTAAGGAGGTGTAAGTATAGTGACTATAAACATGTAGAACATGTAAAAACCAACGCTTCGACTCGTAGTTTTCGAAGCTCGTTTAGAAGGATGACGCGGTAAAAGATCTTGTCATCGGTTCCATGAGTAATAGTAGAGGGACCCCAATCAACTTGAAGTACCAAAAAGACTTGTTGATTAAGACCCCGGTACACCTCGAATGCAGCGTCATTTAAAGTAAAGCAAAGTAAAGTAAAGTAGGCAAAACAGTTACAAAAAGCAAAAAAAAAATATAACTACGATCTCTCATGCAGAAACGACCCAAAATGTTCCGGTCTCATCATCGAGCAGTATTTAAAACTTTAAGAGAGTTGGCTGGAATTTAATTAAAAACTAGGTATTTAATATTGTACAAATGGAAGCAGATATACTAATCTACATTCAGTTTAAAACGAACAACTAATAAACAAGAACCCATTTTTAAGTTAAAATCCATTACACAATTCATGGATGTTAATGCATCGTATTTATATACACTCTTTCTGAAAATGAGGTAATGGCTCCTGGACTTTTTCAAATGAATAAAATGTGCCACTTTGGCGCCACTAATGTAATTATTCTGAATCACACACCTACGCTACTACATTTAATTGTGTAGTTCTTTACATTTCATGCACATTATTCCAGAGCACTGATAAGTCCTATATAGTATTAAATTCCCCATCTGTCTAATCTCTTGGAACAGATAAATAAAACTCTCCTAACCTCACTCAAGCTTCCACATTGATAAATAGATCTTATTCACTTGTTTGCTGTCACTTTTTTTTTTACTGTGTTTTCTGTGTAGGTGGTATGTATGAACATAGATAATCGTTATGGGATTTCGCAGAATTTGAATCAATTGAATCCATCTGAAATGAATTGTATTGTGCTTTTACAATGCATTGAATTTAAAATGTGGAAATCCTTACATACATACATACATATGTACATCGACTTAAATTGATTTAAAGTTCACATAGAGATAGTACTAGTCGTTATTGTCAAGACGTGTGTACGTCATTATCACATTGAAATGTACAATCCGTAGAGCTTCATTCATGCATATGTACGCGGACTAACTTAAGTGTTTTCTTTGCAATGCAATGTATTCACAGTTATTGCTTCTTTAGTTTAGTACATAATGTACACTATAGGTATACTACTAGTAAGTAGCATTAGTAATTCAGAAATTGTTCACTTAGGATTTTTATATTCAAAAACATCTGCAGCTCTACATTGTTTTGTTTTGCTTATTTATCTTCGTGAACGTTTCTAGCAGTTCATAAAAAAAACTTGCTAATTCTGCCTCTCTTTGGAGCGATGTATGTATGCATGTAGGTGTTAAGCGTAGTCGTGCTTAAATTAAAACAATATTTAATTGGCAAACTGTATCGAACATTTTTGTATTAGGTAATCGAGTTCTGTTTCAAGTTTATACGTCTGAGGTGATGTGTCTTAGATTTCATTTAAAAACGAAGTACCTACCTAGCTGCGCTCTTTTTTAACCTAACCTCGATTGTTATGGTCTTTTTACATTTTCGAAATTAAATATTAGTAATTTTTAATTTTCTTACAAGGTCTTAGATAGTTTAAACAGAGAATCTACTTATGCGTTCCTTATGCAAAAATTACATTCCCTACAAACTCTCACGATTTGCATGGCAGTAGGATATCAGAAATTTTGAGAACAGAAATGGTGATCGATAAGCCTATCTCTATAATTTTTCCACTGGTGATTAGAGAAGTAAGTATGTTCAGATTATTATGTCGCTGTGACGCAAAGTTGGACTCTTGCGTTCGATGAAGTCCAAGTATAGATTTCTACTAATTGTTTACTGATAGTGTGACAAAGGCGAATTCGAAAAGCTTCTTTTTCCTAGTGCATTTGGCTGTTAGAACAGTTAGTAGTTTATGTAACAGTACCCTCTGATTATTTCAAAAGGAGATCGAGCTAGTAAAGCGTTTAGCCTATGGATCAAGAAGAAATCAGTTGTTCCGGCTAGGGCTCGAAAATTTAAAATGAAATCTGCTTGGAAACAATGCTTATTCCGAGGTTAGGTTAGTAAATGTTATGGAAGGGTATGGAAGATTATGTTATGTATTATGGAAGATGCGAATGGAGGATCGTCAGGCATTCGTTGTATGTAATGAGGGCAAATGGATAAGATTTTACCGCAAAATCCAGGAGTTGTTTGTAGATATAGAAAAGCAACGTAGACTATATCGAGATCTCAACGAAAACGAAGTTGTGCTTTTGAGATTCAGCCCCGGACGATCACGAAGTTTACATACTTTTTCCAATATCGCGATGGATCTCAATCAGGCACCATCTTCGCATGGATCGGGAACCAAATAAAGTCAAGGGATTGCTTCTATTTCCTTATTATTCGTATCCTCCTTACCCTGCATATGCATGCATCGTCGCTATCACACTGCCTTCCAAAAGATTTTTGGTTTTCAATTATTCATAGCGACTATGGAAAGATATGCCAAGTTTCTAAAGCTACATCGGAATAGATTTCAAATGTGATTGCAATAATTGAATATTAATATTTATGGCTCATAAACAAATGATGGAGTTGGTACCGGTGTCATCCCGCCACGAATTAAAATCGCAATCTACAATGATAGCCGGACAGCAATCGGATCTAACGCAGCAAATTCAGTAAAATCAGTAAATCAGTGAAGGCAATCTTGGCGCTTATCTCTAGATAACCAAACCGTTGAATGTCAGTTCACGATCGGCACCTGGGCGTGGTGATATCTTGGGAAACGGAATTACAGATATAAGGTTTAGTTGGTGCAAACTGTGTCAGTGATCCTATGCCATTTGTTAAGTACCTAATTGGCGCTGGAACAATGAACTTAATGATATGGCTCAGCTAAAAGAAGGAGCAAATTTTAAACTTTCTATCGTTGCTATCTTCAGACACTTTTTCTTTATCGCCAGAGATGCTATTGTGTTTTACATGTGTGTATTACATTTGTTCTTCCTTGTCCGAATCAGAAATATCTAAGCACGGTGTAATCACAACGTGTACTGTCGAAATAAATGCCTTCATCAAAATCCTTTGATATATTGGTCTAAATGCGTTTCATCAAGAAACACTTCACTCAAAGTGGTACAGCTTTGGTGTGACAGTTTGTATAGCACTCAGTTTTTGACTATTTTGACATGCGTTTAATACCTGTCAAAAGACACTGCTTATGAATGTTCAATAAATTCGCATTTTTGTGTGTGTGCCAGCATCAAGTACTGAAGAACAGTGGCTACACATCCAAAATCCATCAGGGATACCGCTGTCAGGCAGAACGAATCATTCAATTTGGACGATGATAACCAAGATTTACGTCCACCCGACTTAAATAATTTTTTTTGTAAGGAGCATGTAAGCACCAACTCACCGCAAAATATGTATATGTCGTGCGAAGTGTGCGCAATGACTGGAACCTCGGCATTATTTGCCCGATCCTCAAGAAATGAGAGCATCTAATGAAAACAGTGTAATGTCAATAGTGTTTTAGTGAGTATTGAGACGGAAACGGCTAAGATGGTTTTAACGGTTATCGAGGGCAAATGAAAATACATACATATATGTACATATGTATGCTGTCACCGAAAAAGGACATACAACACCGACGTCTCGGGCATCACGAATGGTTGTGAGAAGGTAGATCCTGGGTCCCGCGGACCTGTTGCGTTAAATATTTGTATTTTATAGTTAAGCACTTTGTCTACATGGGATCTGCTGTTTAAATTTACCCTAAGAAGGCAATTCTGTAGTAAATCCCACTATCGAGCCACTATAGCAGTACACAAAACTGATCACTCCAGTTCTGGTTCTCGGTGGCGAGACATGGAGTGTGTACATTAAGAATGGATGAGGCCGCTCGCTCTCGAACACGAGAGGAAAGTACTTCGGGTAATTTTTGGTCCCGTCTGCGTAGACTTAAATTTACGTTTGGGGTTATTTACAAAGGTTAGAACTAAGAAAAGATACAATACACTGGATGGGCTAAAACAAGCACTTCCAAGCACTATCTAAATTGATTAACGCGGGTGTCGACCCCACGTATTATTACAAAATTTTATCTACACAGCAAACTACATATGTACATATGTATGTATTTCGGATACCTACAGTTAAAAACATTGTGACCTTGAACTCTATTGGTTCCACAATTTTGGTTTGTTTTAAGCACTAAAGGTAGGTAGTGTGACTCTCACACATCAATGAAGTACCGCCGCATTCAATCAAATTGAACAATATGTAATGGAAAGGGGTAGCAACAGCCGAAATATATTTTTTTAAAAACCTAGAGAACTGGAAAGCCCTCAAATCCATTATTCGCCACTTTGCTTTTTTTCATTTCAAATAAACAATTTTAGTTTACCTTTTGTTATGCCCCAAATAGCACAACCTAATACCCCAGCGAGTTCAGTAAAGAAATAAAAAAAGAACCCATTCCCAATTGGGGACAGCATTAGAACACGTACCCGGCTTCTCTTCGAACGATTATTGTGAAAATGAAAGCAATAGAGAAGAAAAAACTACTTACGGTTCTCGCAGCACTGGTGCAATCTTATAAATGCAATCGAGGAACGTCTCATCCAAACACCAAACACTCGGCTTCAATGGCTGACTGTTTACATTCAATATCCTAAATAGAATGCACAGGATTACTGCAATTGCGGTCAGGAATGCTGTCGACATTGTTGTTAGAGTTCTATAGAGATGCGCCCTATCGAAGAATGGAAGCTGGGCGAGGAGTTGATTGAAACTTTGTTGACTCTGGATGTAATTGTCATAGAAAAAGGAGCACTGCAACAACTGCGAAATGATCATACGTGAAAGTGCCCCAATCAGAGAGCTTCGATGGGAATTCAAATAAATTTTATTTTTTTTGCTTTTTTCTTCTCTACTTAGTAAACGTTTGGGGTTGGGCCACTCGCGAAAATGAAAAAAAAAATAGGGGAGAGAATATCAGATCCAAACTAAACTTGATGAAAAGTTGAGAATTTCGAGTCGACTAACGCAAAAATAACGAACGTAGGTAGTTAATTAATTTTATTTTTAGATTTTCACAAAGGAAATAAGAACCAAAAAAAATTTGCAATTTGATAGAAGTTTTATTTCCCTTTTGGCAGTAATTCGCGTCCGGTGAAGTTGTATCGTATTTTTTTCACTGTGTGCTGACGCGTAGAAAGTACTCAATCGTTTGACAGCAGAAAGAACGAAATTCTTTTGGAAGGCCGAGAAATGAATGGAACAATTTTTGTTTTGTTTTCGTTTATATTCGTTGGGGCGAAACTGTATTTAGAGTGACAGTTTGCCAAGTTACCAAACAAAACAAATCGTTCCAGTCGGCATTGAATGCGACTGGAATGAACGCGAATTGCGGAACATTGTTTTTCTAAAAGTAATGCCGGAATGGTTTGTGTATTAGGTGGTTATTTGTAAATACTATTTGTCGATAGGGGGCTTGTGAAATGAAAAGTTAGCATTGATTTAATATTTTGATCACTACTATTAATAAGTGAATAGAGAATATACATTTAGCGGTGGGCAATTGCGAATAAAAACAATAGAATAATTCAATCGTTCTCCCTCGAATTATTTGAATTAATATCAAGCCGAGTTGATTGTTGCTTGTCCATTGTTATTCATCCAATTGCAAGCAATACAATCGACAACGATTGTGTCTATTCTTCAACTTCGGTGAGAGTAGGCGCATTCATTTGACCTTGGACGAAGAAAACGACGTCGGGGCTTAGCAACGACATCACAGAGACTCACGAAATCCTGTTCGAGTACGCACAAGTTTCTTAGTTTTTCGAAAAAGAGAGTGCTCGCGTGAGAGTAAGAAATTTCTTTGCACTGATTTATGAAATCTGTCAAATTACATACATTTAACCGGTGGCGTAGCTACCTTGGGACAAAGAGGGGTAGCGTCCCGGGGCAGCAAAAAGGAGAAATTAAACAAAAGTTGTCTAACCTGGACAAATTTTTAATTGAATGGTCCTTCGAATGTTGCTTAATATTGGAATTACACTTGCAACAAAGTCTTTGACATTGACAGGATTTAAGTCTGGAAGGATGCCCCTTTCCCATTTAGCTATGCCAATGCGTTTGACATTTGACGTTTAAAAAGTGGGCAATTTTCGTTGATTCCGCGTTCGTTTACTTTTTCTTAATTTTATCTCTCTTTGAGAGATTTTTACCGTCACTCGTTGAAATATCACAATTTGCGAAATTTGGTGCAGAAAGTACGCGAACTAATCTACAGATGTTTCTGACATTGACAAACCGACCGCATCTGATGTTTTAGTGAGCATTGGGACGGAAGCGGCTAAGATGCGTTTAACGGTTAACGAGTTCAAAAGAAAGTGCATACATATATATATGCTGTCATAGAAAAAGGACACACAACACCGACGTCTAGGGTAGAACATGAGTCTCGACAGATATAACTTTTAGGCAGTGATGGGCACCCACATCACGAATGGTTGTGAGAAGGTAGATCCTAGGTCTCACGGTCCTGTTGCGCAAAATATTTGTATTTTATAGTTAAGCACATTGTCTACATGGGATCTGCTGTTTAAATTTAGAAGGCAATTCTAAATTTCTCATTCTGGATCCCACTCTCGATCCACTATAGCAGTAAACGAAACTGATCATTCCAGTTCTGGTTCCGAAATTCCGATGTCAGGCAGAATGAACCATTCAATCTAGACGACGGTAACCAACATTTCCATCCACCCGAACTGGATGAAGTTAAGATAGCTACATATATCTTCGCTGAAATCCAATAAAGCTGCTGGACCTTAAAACTGCTTATGACCTGACTGACAAGAAACTGCGCCCTTTAAACTGCGCCAACTATAGAAGAATAAGCTGTGAAAGCTTAAAATCTTTTGTCAGCAATCTGATTGGTTCATACCAGTGTGGTTTAAGACCAGGAAAGTCCATCATCGACCAAATTTTCACACTTCGGCAGATCTTGGAAAAATTCTAGGAATTTTAAATTGATACTCACCACCTTTTTTATCGATTTTAAGGCCGCCTATGACAGCATCTATAGAAAAGAGCTACATAGATCTATGTCCGGTTGTGCAGGATAAAGATGGAGAATACGCGCTGCTCCATCAAGGTTGGGAAAGGCCTCATCGTCACAATAGAATTCAGACAAAGCGACGCTCTGTCACGCGATTTCTTCTACATCGTTCTTGAGAGAATTGTGCAGAACTCAGACAGTCACAAGCGGCTAAGATGGTTTTAACGGTTAATGAGGGCAAACCAAAGTATATAAGTATATAGGACATACAACACCGACGCCTCGGACAGAACGTCACTCGTCAAAGGATTTTGTTTACCTAAGATCCGCTATAAATTCAGACAATGGCACCAGCGCTGAGATCAAACGAAGATTGACTCTTGCCAATCGCTGATTCTTTAGGCTAAGAAGACAACTGTGTACCAAAACCCTCTCTCGAACTAAAGTAACCGTATATAAGACCCTGATCATCGCTATCCTGATCTACGGCGCAGATGCATGGACTATGTCCAAGTAAATAACAGTGCAACAATATTCTTGCCGATTGCAAGTACCGCACATAAACTTGAAATAAAGTTCGTTATTGCAAGAGAGTGCTTGTAGAAAACCCTTTCAACCTTCCTCCCTTAAATAAAAATTGAAACAAAATTGGCTTTTTTAGCAACAAATTAAATTTATTTTTATTTCAGTGAATTTTTCTGTTCATTTTTGTCCATCAAATTACGGTTTACATAATAATAATAATTAATAATAATCATAATAATTATCAATAATTTCTTATCTTAATAATTAATTTAAATTATTATTTTTTGTTTCTTTTTCTTTTCGGTTACTCTTCCTTAATGTCAAAAAGTTCTCTTTTATCTTTCCATTACTTTCGAAATTTCATTTTCCGTAATATATTTAATTTTTTAATTATATTATCATAATCATACACTTAAAATTGATGATAATTATAAATAATTGAATTTTTTTATTTTTTTGTTCTTTTTTCTTTTCATATATAAAAATGTGAATATCTTCTTCTGTTTTTGAAAAAAAAAAAAATTTCATAATTTCTGAAGTTAAATACAATAATAGAAATTTAAAAAAAAAATTAAATCGTCAGACTTTAATTTTTAACTAAATACGATTTAAAATTTTCTTCAAGGAAAAGTTATATTGCATTATGGTTTTTTTTGTAATCTTTTTATTGAAATGTTCAAAATTTAAAAGTTTTTCCAAGTATTGTGTTTGTTGCTATTTTTAAATTGTAGGTTTTTTTTTCTTGATTTTGTTAAACCTAAAACAATCTATTTTTCTGCACATTTCTTTATACGTATATATTTTTTTTCTTTTTCATTTGCAATAATAAATAATGTATATTTAAAATACATTTATAATAAGGTAAAATCACAGATATAATTATATATTTTTACTATTTGTTTTTCTTCTTTATTTTGTGTTTAATATTAGAATAAAGTAAAAAGGGGATAAAAATATACAATCGAAGAAGGATTTTGAGTTTTTGGTTTTTTTTTTTTTCTTTTTGTTTATTATTTGCATTTTGTTGGTATTTGTTTTTTGTTTAATGGCAGGTTAAGACTCAAGAATGATTTTGGAATTTGTTTGAACAATTTCACATTTCACAATCTTAAGGATACTAAATGCAGTCGTTTAATTTTTATTGCACTTAATAGTAATTTTACCTGAGATTTGAATAATGATTGATGGTCTTTACTTTTTTTTGCTCTTAATTAAATCTTAAGTCTATTTAAATTTTTTATTATTTTTTTTTTTTTTTGAGTCTTAATACCCTGAGATAGAGTTAACAAATGCAAATGGAAGTTGTTAGTTTTATTTATTGTTTGATTTCATTCTCCTGATTAAGGATTCAATGACGTAAAGGGTTTAAAAGTAAAGAGGGATTTACTTTATTCTCCCGTTTGAGATCAGTCGTACACGTCAAGAGTAATTACTAAGTCAATAATCAAAATCTTCTGAATATCTTTTTCAACATTGGAAAACTAAGACAAAAACTAAATTCAAACTGGATTATTTTGTCTTACTGATTTCGACACTGAGACTAATTTCTTAGTCTAGCACACCATACCCGCACCGATTATTAAACAACTAATCGAATTCAAGAATATAATCGCAATTTACTTTTAAACCCTCAACACATACCCAAACTGTGTTTTATTAAAGTTTAAACGAAAGAAAGAAAAACTTAAAAATTTCAACTAGTAAAATAAAGTTATCATTTTGACATTTCAAATATTTGAAAATTTAAAATTTCCATTTCATGCACATTTATTGTGATTCCTCTTTTTTCAGTTCAGAACAGTTTCTTTATTTCCCCCATTCATTATACCTTCAAAACAAAACAAGAAAATAATAAATAAAATTAAGAACGAAAAATTCCAACTATTTTTTTTAGCTAATAAGAATTTCAACCAAAATATTGCACTAAATTAATATTTTGTTTAAAAAATAAAACAAACAAATAATGTAATAATAATTTTTACGTATATCCTTTTTTTCCAAAATTTCTTAAGTCTGTCAAACATTTAATTTGTATTTTTTTTTTCTTATACCCTAATTATTTTAGTATTGTAAATTTTTCTGTTCGTTTTTTTTTTTTATTATTTTTAAATATATGCAATCCCAACATTTTTCAGTATACCGAAATAAATTTGTACAGTAATGTCTATTTATATATAAACTTTTACTTTTAAATAATTTTTTTTGTTTCATTTCTTATGAAATTCTGGTTGGCACAGCGATAAGCTGTTATTTTCTTATTTTTAGTTTACACATTTTTTTTTTTTGTTTTTACTTTTTTTTTACGAAATTTTGCTCCGAAAAGTTTAAGGTATCCCTGAAAATTTTGTACTCCGAAAAATTTGCTTTCATTTTTTGTTTTTAATTTAATTTGTACTTTATTTGTTTTCTTTTTTCATTTATTTATTTCTGAATGATGGTATTTTGCATATATTACAAACATTTATTTTTATTTTGAATTTATGTTATTAATTTTTATTTTTTTTTTATTTTTAATGCTTTATGCAACACCAATATACGAACAATGTCATTGTATAATAATTTTGACTTAGGATTTATTCCAATATTTAAAGAAGCATTTATCAAAAAATATATTTTAAAAAAATAAATAGAAAACTATTTTGGGAAATGATTTGAAGTCAATGTAAAATTAAATATATTCATGTATTGTTCTGAACTGTTTTTGTGTCTTTCTTAGTCTAGTTTTTTTTTTTTTTTTTTTTTTTTTTTTTTTTTTATATACATTTAATATTTTTAAAGTTTTAGTATACGTATTTCATAGTTCTTAAAATGTTTGTTTTTTCTTAATTTGAAGTAAAGCAACGAAATTAGTTAAATAAAAGGCTTAAATTTATATATAAAATATTTTTTAATTTCTTTTTTTGCAATTTCCCTGTGTATTAGAACATACGCTATTTTGTCATACTATTAAAAAGTAGTAAATAAATAAATTATAAATTTAGAAATAACATAAGGCAGACCATAAATTAATGAACCAAAATAAGAATAGTAACTGATAAATAGAAATGGAGTAAGTTGCATTGATTTAACAAAATGAAAATGTATGCATCTTAGGCCCAGGTGTACCCCAGACTATAGTTTCACCAAATTATTACATTCGTTTTTAATGATTGCACGTAATCGTGTGTAGAATATAGAATATATACATTGTAAGACAGGTGCATAAAAAAGTTAAGTAATCACTTTGCTGAATTTGAAATTTCCGTATGTTTGTTGGCTTAGTACGAACACTTTTCCTTTCGTGTTTACCTGCATATTCAGATGTTTTATTTTAATACATCGCATAGAGCTAGTAGTATAGTAGTTTAACGTGTCTTTCGTAAATTCCAGAGCTTTTCATATACCTAACTCGAGAAGCACCATACACATTTTTGGTAAAAATGGAAAATGGCTTTTTCAATATACATATGTATGTACATATATCAAAATAGGGAAAATATCGCGACTATGCTTTTAAAAGTTCTTAAATCTCAAACATGCACCTAACTCGATTGGCGTATGTAGGACCCTGAATCAATCATACTGATTTCGAGTGTCGTTTCACATGCGAAATTCCTGGTCTTTTTTAATTGGAATTATTCGAAGCGTATTTATGTCATCGAACTTTTACTGCAACCCGTTTGTTGATGACAAGTGTCATCTGAGTAAAACGCTGGAATTTGTGAAAACCGAAGTTTTTCTGTTGGTCTAACAAAAGTAAGAGGAGATTTAAAATTTCCTTCAAATAGAACTTCATAACATTGGCGTTTATAAATCCAGAAATAGAAAACGACGACGACGACGCACGGCTTGAAAATTCGTACGAATTAAAAAGTGTAAGACCTGTCATATGTACTATATGATGACACTATAGTTTTGTTATCTCTTTTTCTCTCAAAGGTTCAATTTGTTTTGCTTTTTTGCCGAAAAAGTAAAATATTACCAGAATTGAGTTAAAAATTATTTGGCAACAGAAAACAGGAAAATTGCTTAAGTAACAATATACTCCTGTTGTAGAAGTAGAAACGGCCCTGAATGAAGTTTGCAAATGTCAACAGACAACTGCTATAATCAATCCAGTAACAGTGTGCAATCCTGGAAAATGTTATCCATTGGTGGATATACGGTTGCATGTAGTAGAAATACGTACATTTAATACCCCATAAAATACACACGTGGACAGAAGTCGTGTAACATTCTCTTAAATTACATTAAGTCTATTACATATATGTAGGTAGTCCCAAAGTTACATTTATGTCCGTTGTTAAATGAGTGACTGTTATAATTTTATGTTGATAGAGATACATAGATAGAACTCAACTATGTAAGTCCTGAAACAACCTTAAAATGTACCTTTGTTCCTATTTGTAGTTACTTATATCTAGGCAACGAACGAAGCTTTCATATATAAATCCATGGTTGCGTCTAATGGAATGCGCATGTTTGCTTCATAAACGGAAATAAGAAATGGTCAATAACTTCCTGCTCGTCATTAAGAAATTAAAAAAAATCTGCGGGACAGATGGATTCGAATATCACTCACGAATGGAATGGCCCTATTTGATATACGTATGCGTTGGTCAAAATGCCATTCGATCATTCAGTAACAATCATATGAGAACTTTAAACAGGTACTACACTCAAACGTTGGATACCATTAATTGTTTTAAAAGGTTTTGTGTTTATTTCATTTTGCTGTTAAAAAAAAAGATACAGGCTCTGTTATGGATACTTATGTAACGTAACTCTCATTCGTTTGATTGCCGATCCATGCCATGGAATGGAATACAATTTGACAACACATTACATTCAGGAACAATTGTAAATGCACAATAAAAAAAACATGGAGCTGAAGTTAATATTATGACAGCAAATGACTACCGATAAACAAACCAATTATGCATTTATTTAATCACTAAGAGAACCACGCAACCGCTGCAATACAATAACCTAGAAACCTTACCGGAAAGTCACGCTAATATGTAGCTTTCTATTTAAATCAGTACAATATTTTAATAGTTGTATTTAGCAACTAGTAACAACAATTTCCTCTAGAAAATTCCGGCAGCAAACGCAGCGTGGAGTGATTCCAATTTTGTAGTTTTTTTCTATATTCAAATTAAATTTTGGATTTAAAAGATATTTAAGAAACAAAACAAACAAAAAATAAAACAAAACGAAATCATATGTTTCAAATTGAAAGCTTTTATTTTCCTTTCACATTTTTATATTTATTAAAAATATATATATATTAATTATAATAAAAATAAAAACAGTTTATAACTGAACAAAATATAGAATTCTTTTCAATGTAATTATTACAACAAAAAAAAAGAATTACTAAAACTAAAATCAATTGAAAAAAATAAAATAAAACTGAAATTGTTTTTAACATTTTCGACTTAATTCATTTTCACAAAAAATATACATTTTTATTAAATTTTTTCGTAGTGTACTTATTGTATGAACTCAATTTTCTTTTTACTATACAAATTTACAAAAATATATATAATAAGGATAATTACAAAGAAAAAAAAGAAAAATAAAATAAATTGCTTGAAGTTAGAAGGAATTAAAACAAATTAATATACAAAACAAATTACATATGTACATATGCACATACATCTATGAACGTACATACGTACATACATATATTTTTTCTTATTTAAAACAGAAGAAAACTGATTTTGTTAAATTTTATTCTTTTCGTATTTTTTTATTTGAACAAACGTTACAAACTAAAAGATGATATTTCTGTTGCATTAACAACTTAAATTTTAAATTTAACTTAATCACAAAAAAAAAATTGCATAGTAACTATTTTAATTCTTTTTTAGACTTTTTTTTGTTTTGAAAAATAGATATTTTCCGTTATTTATTTTTTTTTTTTACTTTACATTCTATTGTACCTGAGTGTGTTGCACATCTGACTAGTTGAGTTTTTTTTTTAGTTATATTTATATTTTCTTTACATTGTAAGAGGCAATTAAATTTTATTCCATGCTTTCTTATAGTTTTTGTGCAAACATGCGTATATATTCACTGGAAAAACAAAAACTGATCTTGTTAGAAAAATAAGTACATTTCTTTCTTTTTTTAATGTCTAAAGAAATCTAACAAACATAATTAACAACATTAATTTATAACAAAAAAAAATATCCTTTTTTCGTACGTTCTAAGTTTACAGGAAAATAAAAATTATGTATTCAAATGAGACCTTAAACTTATAAAAGCGTGTGCATTTGAATAAAAATAATTCTCACGATTACATCAAAAATAAATTGAGATAATAAAAATTTAATAGGAAACAAGGATACGTATAACAAAACTAATTATTGTTTTTACAAAATAAATTAAATATTACTCATTATATTTATATGTAATATTTTATATTTTTCCTGATTTTTGCTTTTTTTTTTCTTTATTTTTATATATAAATGCAAAATGGCGACATCTTCATTGTAATTTTTTTACAATTACTTTAATTTAGTTTTTACAAAGAAATTATTTTTTTGTTTTTGTATTTTGTTTAAAATTTATACTTTAGTGACTTATTTCTTAAAGAATTTTTTTGTTTGCATTAAATTTTGCCTAAATTTTTCAAATTTTCGTACATACTTTAATTTTTAATTTTTTTTTTTTTGTTTTCTTTTTTCTTGCATATTTATAATTTTGCTTACAATTTTGTTTTCTATACATTTTATGCCTAAATTTTTTTGTTTTGTTTAAATTTGGTTAGTGTATTTTTAGTTTTTACCTTAGTTCGGTTCACTTTTGGGCTATCTCATAAAATTTTGAATACATATTTATATAAAATCCGAAATTATAAAATTTTTCTATCAAACTGATTGAAGTTTTACTCTTGAATTTTTATGTTTTATGACTTTCTTAAACCTTAATTTTAGTCCAAAAAGTTGTCTAAATATGTGAATATATTATGTATGCTTTATTTTTTAGTATTACAAATGTTTATATATTTTTTTAAGAATTTAGATTTTTATTTTCCAAATAATTTCTTTGTATTACATACAGCAATGAAATCATCTGATTCATGGGATTAAGTCTTATAATTTAGTTCTTATCCCAATTAGAAATTCGAATGAATCATCTGTATATATTTACCAAACTACAAATTTGTTTAATTTTTAATTTACGAATAATATTTTTCCCACCAGAAATTTTGTATTTTATTCTTAATATTTTCACGTTTTTTTTTAGAATAATGTAATTTTGTGAATATTTACAAAAACCTATCTAAAAACTTTTTATGAATAATCTTTTTTTTACACATTTTTATCGTTAATTACCCAAAATCTGTTAATTTATTTTCATTTTTAATTTAATTTCTTTTCATTTTAACTCTAAAATTTAATTTTTAAATGTTTCTTTATTAAAAAAAATTTTGCATTTTTTAATTTTCTTTTGAAGATAATTTTTTTTTTGTTTTCCTTAAATCATATATCCAAACATATAATTTTTAATTTTAATTTTATTTCATTTTATTTTATAAGTTTTGTAAATATTTGTTTGTAGCCTAAATAGTATATAACGTAAGTGATGTCTACGAAAGTTTCATGTATTTTTTATTAAATGTTACACATATTTTTATTTAAAAAAAAAATTGTTATTCATATTAATTTTTCCCTTAGATATTTACTTAAGAAACATGGGATAGAGTAGCCTAAATGTAAAATTTTGTTTCTTTATTTTTATTATTTTTTTTTTGTTCACTTTCTGTGTTTCTTTATTTACAAATTTTCTTTTTCTGGAAATATTTCAAATTTCTTTTTGCCTTTTTGTCACCATTTTACTTAGATTATTTTTTGTTTTTTATTCAATCTGTGCTGAATTTCATATTTACTTCACTGTATGGATTTTGAGTTTATTTTTTATTAATTCTTTTAGTTGAATATTAAAAAGATAAACACTGTAAATTATTTATTTATTTATATAAAAAATTAAAATCTGAAAATTAAAAATAACAAAATATATTTATGTATCAAAAAAACAAAATAAAGATCCTATTGGCTATTGAGGTAGTTCAGTTACTATTGCAGTTCTGTCTTTTATCAGTAAAATGTAATTGGTTTGGTTTCTATATTTGTTTTTAGAAAATAAATTAAAATTTGTATAAAAACATAAAGAAAGTAATTATAAATCTGAGGTATATGAGTTCCTATTGTAGTTTGTTTCTTTTTAGTTTTCATATTAGTAATTAGAAGTAGTATTAAAAAAGAACAATAGGGAAGCAAAAAATATTTATTTTTTCCTCTTTCACATTCACAAAACACAAATTAAAAAAAAAAATGTAATTCAGACTCCATAATGAGAAATGTGAATGTGAAAGAAAAAGGAAAAAATTAGAATACAAAAAATAATCAGGCACAAAAACGGACTTAAGAGCCCCCTCTCTAAAATATATTTTTGTATAGTCATTTCTTAAATAAAATTTAAATAAAAAAATTACCGTTTTTAAGTGCAAATTTAAAATTTTGTTTTTTTTTTAATTTTTGCTTTCCTCCCTTTTTTGTTTTCACAAATTATAATTAAATGCTTTAGTTTAATTAAAAATTGTATTGATTTAAAAATTATGTTGGAAATCAATTTAATTTTTTAATTAGTTTAATTACTTTTTTAATTTATTTTTTTTTTAATATACATATATATTTTTAAGTTAATACATATTTAATTATGGTATGGTTTGCTCGCAAGGAAGTAGTTTCATAGAATATTCCTTACAGAGCTGATCACAGAAATAAACTGGGGTTGGTTGTGTTTGTTTTTTAAACTTGATTCAACTGCATTTAACATTACATTATTTTTTTTCTGATTCTTTTTAACTTTATGCGAATGACATTTGAAAATGAAAGTAATATTTTGGCTAAAAAATAAAAACACTGTATCTATTGTTATCTATAGTTGTTTGTATCACCCTGTATATTTTTTAGTTGATAAACACCCATTTTCTTCAACTTCTATTGTATTCGGTTGTTTCAGTAGTTTTTTTTCATTTTTTTTTTCTTTAAAGGCTTATGGTTTCAGAAACTTAAAACAATATCAACTATTTGCGTATATTTTTAACTATGTATTTCTTAATTAAATTATTTAATAATAATTTTTCTTTTTACAACATTAACTATTGCGTGAAACTTTTTTGTTTAATTTTTAAATATTGTATTGTTTCAATGTATAATTTTTGCAACCTTTTTGGGAAAACCTTTCAATTTAAAAAAAAAAAGTAATAACCTAATTTTAAAATTTTGAATTTTTGATTGTCCTGGAAAATCGTTTCAAAGGTGTAATTTTGATATTTTGAAATATGCAAAAAAAATTATTAGTAATTTGGCTGATGTATGTATATTTCCGGAACGTTTTTGAAAGGTTGGACTATTGCTTGCTGTCTTTTTATCGAAGGCTGTGTATGGTATGGAATAATTTGTTTTTCTTTTTGTGTAAACAATATTTTTTTGTATTTTATTTTTTTCCTGTGTAAATATTTGTTTTTATTTTGTTACTTTTTTTAACTTTATTTTTTATAATAAATATATATTAAATTGAGGCACCCCGTTTCTTTTTCTTTATTTAAGTTTTTATAGTTTAATATTATTCGAAATGAAAATACATAGTATAAAAGGTAACTAAATAAACTTGTGCGTATGATTGTGGACTTTGTTTTTAGTTATTTACTCTGAATTAGGAAACTTAAATAAAATTAAAGCGAGATTTGATAGAAGAAAAAAATTTGATTCATGAGAGAGTAGGGAGGGGAAAGGGGATACAGAACATGCAATATGTATTTCTTTTTTTTTCTTTCTTTTTAAATAGTAATAAGCACTTTTATATTTGTACGTTGTTAATATAAAGTTAAAAACTGTTTCTATTTTTATTAGCAAAAAATATACATATTAATTTTTTTCATATTGTTATTATAGTTTTCTTATATAGTTTAAAAAAAGATTCATATATTAATATATAAATGTGTATGTTTAAGATATTTACTTTTAAAATTAGATTGCAGGTACTTTGTTCACTATTTTTTAATTTTTTTTTTATGAAGTGGTTAAATGGTTTTCGTTTCATTTTATTTAAAAATGCGTCTATTTGTAATGGGGATGGTGGTAAATAAATGTATACGCTAGTGTGACTCTAGTTTTTGAATTTGATAATTATGCACTTTTGCTTTCTTGAATTTTGATAATATGAACTTGGTTGAGTAGATTACTTTAAAAATTTCATTTTGGGTTTGGAAACATGTTGTGTTTCAAACTTGTCAATGTAATTCTTAAAACCAATAAGTAGTAGGAATTTTGCGATAAAACGAAATAATTTTCTTATAACACAGAAGATTGTATGATCCATAAGGTCATCAAGTTATATATCAAGATGCAGAGACAAAGTTTGGGATTTCTAATTCATTTTGCAAATTAATTTCCCCATATGGTGCGTTCAATTGCATAAAACGATATTTTTTTTGTCATTGTTTAGTTTCACCGAGGGTTCCCAAATCTCGATAACTAAGCTAAGCTCGGAAGATTCACACACTTTATCCAGGACAAAGAAGAAAACTTTACTTTTCATAGATTAGTTTTCTGTTCTTAGGGTCTTAGAGCAACTATACGAATTAATCGTTTTAACTATACGAATTAACCGTTCTACGATTTTGCTTTTGATTTGTGTGCACAATGGAATAGCTCGAATTTCACAGCTCTTCTCACTCATGGATACATATTTTTAATTAAACAAAGGTCACATAATAACGAATAAATTTCCCACATAATCATAGAACATTTTTAAAAGTGTTAATTCAATTCATTAAAGGTTTCATTTTCTTATTATATGAAGTTATTATTTATATAAATATTAATTTATTTATTCTTAATGACACTTGTGGTGGTAAGGTTTATGTATATATATAGATATATCTGTGTTTAAACTTCTTGTTTTAAAAATTGAAGTAAAGGAATACTATTTCTTATTATTTATTTCAATGTGTGGTGTTTGTATGTAAACTGTGGCTAGCTTTGAGGGATGATGATAAGGATGAGAACGTGATGTTTAGGAAACAATAATAAATAATTATAAGCTTAGTTCTGATTTGATTTTTTTTTTCGTTTTTTTTTTTTATAGATAAATCTATGTAACAACTATTTTATACTATTGTAAATAAGAAAAATAATATTTTTCTTATATGAATTAAAAAAAAATATCAACAGGAGAAAAATATATATAAATATGTATATTTCATGTAAATATGTGTAAATATTATTGTATATTCTATTTCATTTATATGTTTACTTGTAGAGAGAGAGAAAAAAAAGAAATGAGAGGTACTATTTGCTTTGTTTGTTAGTTTTACTATTGCATTATTAATTAAACTATTTTATTTCTTACTATTTTGTTTGTATATATTGAGACCATTCAAAAACGTTCAGACTTGTAGTTGTTTTTATTTTATTGTTTCGTGTTACTGATTGCAACTATTTTTGTTAAGTTTCTTTTGCTATATATTATCTTGTAATGTAGATTTCACGATTGTTGTTTACTTTTTTGTTTTTGTTTTAATATTTCTATGCAAACAAAAGTAAAACAGTCATTTATATTCCATTTAATTTTTCATTATTTTTTTCTTTTTTTTTTCATATATAAAAGACTTATTTTTTTATATATTTGTCTTTGCTTTTCTTATTATTTTGTTTATCATATAGCACCCTGAAAACTATTTTCAGTCGGATTTTAAATTGAATTAATTCTTTAAGTAATTATTTATTTAAATAACAGGAAACAAATCAATAGAGGTTGCATTGCATATCATATAACAAAAAAAATTAATATTGTTTAACTATTATCATTATTATTTTTTTTTTTTTTTAATTATTTTCTATTGCAGTTGGATTGTTGTTTCATTTAAAACTTCATTGTTGTATTTTTTTTTTCTTCTCATTCATTTTCCAGTCAACTGATACAATTATTAAAATAAATATTTTACTAGGCATTAGTTGTCTTAAAACGATGAAACTCCACAATAAGATGTATTATAAGTAGTAGTAGGAGGCTTGCTTGAAGGAAAATGGTAACAAACTTTTCTTTTTTTCTAATTTTACAGTTTTGCTTTTGTTTGTACAGCTCTCTATAGGTCCTTTTTTATGAAGATCTCAAATTGGTACTGTTGTCCTTGTTTTCTATGTTGTTGTTTTTTTTTATAGAAAATAATGGTTGCCGCTGAATTTAATTGCGACCTTTAAGGATCTTACGGTGTTGTTGTTTGCACCCCACAGGTTGAACCGATGCCTATTGCGTATGATTCGGTTGGGGCAACTGATCAATACCGATTTCTTGTTTATGTTCACGTGCAATATGCCGCCTTACTGTATTGTTGCGGGTGAACGTTCTCGAACAGAATGGACACGGTACACGGATACCTTGATGACGTTGTCGGATGTGGGCGCGTAAATTTGTCTCGTATCCATATAAACGATCACAGTACAGGCACTTTAGTTTCTTTCCTGTAGGTGGATGGAGGGGGGATTTTGTTGTTTTAGAAATAATAACTTATTAATGCCAATTTGAGGTGAGGTTAAAAAAAAATATCAGGTTATTAAATGAAAATATAACTTGGTAAAAATATTGCAATATAAATGTACATCGGATGTTTACATTCAGTCATAGAATACAGACTCAATCTACCAATATCTTTATTCGGAAAGGGATCATGTGTCTGAAAGTAGGGGTGATCCTAAACGTCGGGTTCCTATTCCGTCTAAACTAAATAGTACACAAAAAATTTATAAGTATAAAGTGCGTTGATTTGTCTTCATATTCAATCGCCACAGCTCATACAAAATTTATTGAACGTTGGGTAGAAGGACTAGCAGGTATGTCAATACGTTTTGTCCGAAAAGTTTCTTATTGGATTCTTATTGGGCATGACCTACAAAACTGAATCAAAGGTCTTCATTTCCAAATTAGAGAAGCAGTAATTATGGAGGTGCCGCAGCTTCTAACAACAAACAAAAATCAATGACTGGGAATAAAAATGATGGTGTATCTGTATATTTGACGCGACAAGTCCATGGGACCCAGGACCTATCCTCTCACAGCCATTCATGTTGTGCGTGTTTAATGCCGTTGCCCGAAGGTCAATTTTTTGTTAATATTTATTTGAATAGCTTTTACATGACAGTTATACTCTCGGACGTTTGTTAGACGCTCGCAAGAGGTGGAACCGTGAAATTTAGTCATTCTTGTATTTTTCATCAATCTCACTTATGTACATTATAACTGCCGAGACAAGGTGCCGAATAAATTTCCGTATAATATTAGTTTTACATTTTGTCTAGTACAATTTTTACTTCAAAACAAACAATTCACACAATGGGCATTCTATTGACAAAATCCCAACGTAAATATGATTCGAACCGTTGCCGATTCGTACCCGACAGATACTAAACGTTTCACTTAAGTTTCTCAATCATAGACCAATGCATCAGGTGAAAGTCTGAAACTCACCTGCTCATATTCTACAAAAATGTCCTTGCATAGAAAGTTAGCTCATAAAAAGGCCTAATTGGAGTAATGTCTGCGTACTCTCGGATAGAATAATAAATCAGCGGCTTTCCATATGTTATGGTTGTGAGAAGCACGTCCCTGTGTCCCATACGGACATGTCGCACAAAATATTTGTTTTTTTAACATATATCTTATCAAATACTGTCCTCTCACTTTAGGCCGATATATGTATGTATGTAAAAACTATTATAGTCTTTCTTGACTGTGAGAATAGAAATTTATAGCCCTGCAACTAAGTTCCTTACAACAAAAGTAAAACCCAGTTAAATATTCATTGAGTCCTTCATTATCGAAAATTCAGAACTAATCAATTGAATTTTTAAACAGAGGTGAAGCATTGAGGCCACTGAAAATGTGGAACTACTTGTACTGGAAGACGTTGTCTAAGGTTAGTGCAAGAACCTTCACTGCTCACTCCATGGAATAATAAAAATGAGTTCTTTGTAGAACTAGTTGTCGTTAATAGTAAAATGTGTAATACAGTATCCGCATTCTTCTCCTAAGTCGATTTTTTTAAAAACACATTATGTACTTAGTAATCTTTTTTTTACCTCCAACTTTCAAACACATAAGTTCATATGTATAGTTTTCTATTTGATAAATGGATTCATTAAATCTTAAAACTCACCATCAGCTGTGTTCACCATTCCACTATTTTTATTATTCAATTTCGTAGCATTCCAAACGTTCAACATATCAGCAGGTGCAATCGATGCAGCTAGACCACCGGCCAGCGCACTATCAGTCGCACTCTTCAAGTCCAGTATAGAAGTTGGCGTAGTTGGCGTTGTGTTCGATGTTGGCGGCGGTGGAGGTGAATAGCTTGTATTTTCCATTTTCACTCGTAAATCCTCAGCTCCGTTCTAATAAAGTATTTTGTTTACCAAAAATTCATCATATATCATACAAATAGGTTATACAATTACATACAAATATATGTATGTATATAAATAGATTTTGATAAGTTTTGCGTTAAAGGTTTCTTGACAACAAGTTTTTTTTTTTTTAACTTTTCAAAATAAACAACTCGTTCAGCACAAGAACACAAAACTTTATAATGCCAAAAAAAAGAGGATATTTTGATCAAGTAAATTATAAGTCATTAAGAACCAAAAACAAGATACCTTAAACGCAAAACTACTCGTATTTATGGTCTTTTCGCTAGCTATCCTTACATCATTTGATTCGCGATCATCCTTTTCGTCTTCGTTAGCCTCATTTGTACTACCATTATTGCGTTCAGTTTTCACCGGTCGATCTAAACAACCGACAGCACCACCGGCACTGCTGGCCGCATTATTACCATTACCGGCTGTTGTACTCGGACTATGGTTTTCATATCGACTAAAATGATTTTAAATAAAATAAAAACAAAATGTTTATAGTTATTTGTTTAGCGACCAATTTACCTTGACTGAGGCGAAGCTCTCTCTGATTGCATTGTGTCCGCTTCCGTCGGTGCCGTTGACGATGCACTGCTTGACGGTCTGTACGGCTTATTGATGGGGCTTGCACTGTCCGAACTATTCTTTGAACCATCTCGTAGTACACTGCCGCGAACTTCTTGCTCGGCATACGGACTGCGGAGGGCACGTTTTCGCGGTGGCTCAAACGACAATGGTCTGTACATTTGTGGCAGGTAGGGTGAAATTCCGCCCAATGTTGAGCTACTCGGATGCATTAGGGAATCGCATTCCTGTTTTAAGCTTCCTAAACCCAATGGACCACCTGATGGATTATTATTACCACCTGAATTCCCTCCGCCGCCACCTCCACCGCCTCCGCCACCTCCTCCACCAGCACCACTGTTATTACCACTTAAACTGTTGCGAATATTTCGTCTACCCGAAGGAGATTCAGGGGGTGCTGTTTCGTGTTGTTGTGCCTGTGCCGCCGCTAATCTACCATGTTCTGTTGATAAACCTTTTACCTACAAACAAATACAAAATTTATTAATTTACGAACAAAAGGAGATATAAAAACAAACGTACTTGTAAATTTTCCGCTGATTTCAGAAAACTATTGAGAGCCTCTTGCGATACATGCACTTCACCTTTGTACATAAATTCTAATAATGCGGCCATATTATCCGGTGATGTGGCTTCCAGTATGACAACGCACTGACCATTTGTCGGTGTTGTTTCGAATAGTTCTGCGAATTTTTTCGAACATGCTGCCAATATCAGTTTGTGTGCCTTAAATACTGTTCCTGTAAAATAAATAAAATGAGATGAGTTAGTGGATGATACTTGTAGAAGAAGAGTCTTAAACTGACAGATGTTTTTCTACTACCAAAGGCAAAAAAGAAGTAAACAAAAAAGGACCTCAGGGATTTTAATTTCCTAAAGGATTTCAAATTCTCCGTTATGTTCCCAATCAGTGATCTATACGTCATTCAAAATAATTTATTTGCACTGAGTTCCTTAGAACGTCACATTATACATACATGCATGCATATGTATGTCCTTTCAACGTGGTGTAATACTTTGTAAGATAATCATCTATCGATATGCTCATGACTAGTTATCTACGTATGTCTTGGATTTAACGTTAAAAATTATTGGTGGTATAATGTTTTTTGAAAAAAAAAAAAAAAAAAAAACAAGTATACGCCTAGGTACTGTCAATGCAAATGTCTTCAAAATAAAATACATTTCAAGCTTAATTTGCACCTTCTTCGTAAGTCAGCGCAGTTGATAATATGGCATGGCAACGACCAACATGGTAAACCTTATGCAGTGTAAGAGTTCTCTTAAGATATTACCAAAAACTTAAAAGATAAGGGTCAGCAACTAGTTGCCAGAAAATGTTTCAAAATGTCTCCACTTCTTTTGTCAAATTCGAATCAACCTCCTTCAAAATTAAACAATTACATTCAAATTAAACATATCATCCATGTTGACACAGGATAAGTGATACGTGTGTATAAATCCGATTAAGGATTAACACATTATTTTTCCTTAGTCGCTTCAGTAAACTGGAAAAAAAACTCTCTTCTTCACCAAAGAAAAAAAAAGAGGAATACCCAAAATTAACTCAAGGCGACCTGTGACTTAACTTTCAACCCCATTAAACGTACTATCACACGATTTTCTTCTTTCTTTCTCGAAAAAAAATAAATAAATATCCTCAGCGCTTTCTCCTACCCTCTGTGCTTCAATCATTCCACCAAAGGAAGAGTGTAATAACAATAATAATAAAATTGACGAAAGCGAGTTATGTGGGGAAAGTGGCAGCTTTCAACTGATATGGTTTGGGGGTAAAGAAGTAAAAAGAAGTGTTTTCCGTTTCCCGCTTTTCCTAGTGAAAGACCTTGAACCCAACCGACAAAAAACAGAAAAAGAAAATTGTCTAAGTATACATATTTATGTATGTATGAATGTGTGTATAAATGTATGTAAGTGTATATAATTTTGAATGGAAATATTATATGGTGTACGCGCACAAAAGATCTTCAAGGAATATTTCCTTTACCTCTATTTACATATACACACTCAACACGATATATTTATGTATGTATGGATGTATATATGGGAAAGTAAAGTATATACTAGTACCTGTGAAGTAAATGAAAAAAAAATCTCTTTTAAGGAATCAAGAGAAAGAAGATTGATTTTTTACGTTTCTTCTTTTTCTGTAGGTAAAACAATTTGAAGCACTTGTTGTGCTTTGTAACATGGCCAAAGAAAAAAAAAACCTGAAATGACAGGTTGACAGTGAGTCGAACAGCTGACAGGTGCTCATTTCTTAGATTGTGTGGGGGTAGGGTTTTATTGCGATGGTGTGCAAGAAAAATTTAAACTGTTTCAAAAGGACGTAACAAATTTTAAAATAAAGCAGTCAAAAGAGTAGAAACATTGTTAAGGGAATCACAATTTAGTGTCATTTTGACGAGAAAACTAAAATGGATGTTTATTAAGGATGATTCTAAAATGAGAGAAGGAATATTAGTAGTACGGTTGCATTATGTATGCAATGCTAGATATTGTGATGCCAATATGAAAGTAATTGGTTTACGAATGGTAACAACGAATGCAAGAAGATTATTTATTGGGAAATAGTCAAGAAATAGATGTGTCTGACTTTGAATCCCATACGATACTGAGATAGTTTCACGAATGTCTCCAACTGCCCATCAGAGAGGCATTAGTCTGCTCAAAACGACATATGTATGAGGTACACATTTAAAGTAACACAACCATAAAAGACTACAGAAACTCAAACGGCTAATTAAGCATTTTCATATCAAACTTATTCGCTTCTGCAGTATGACGATGAAAAATGCTCGCTGCCCCCTCAAGGTCCCGTAAGGATCTCACAAAAATTTTCTATATCAAAAAACATCAAAGGATTTAGGCAAACTTGGCCGATGTTATGTAACCTTTTGTAACATCATACTCATACAGGAAGGGACTGCTAATATAAACGAATCGTGGTTAAGTGGGAGGTAGTAAGGGACATTCTCTACCTTAGCTTTGATATCACTTCTGACAACTACATCTCAACAAATTAAACGAATAATAAATCTTCTTAATCGCTGTAGCTTTGAGTAGAGCAGGCAATCGAGTAGTAAGACCCGATCAGCTAGGAAGAACCCATATACCTTTTTACCATTATAGCAGAACTAAAACTTTCGATTTCGACTAAAGCAAATACACACCAACACACCGATCCGCCAAGTCGTGGAATCTAAGCCGATGGAATAAAGCTAGCTTATAGAGAGCAATTGGAGGCAAATAGCTAAGGACTGGGATAACCAAAGGAGTTGGTTAGTTTAGATTCGAGTACCTATATTTCGCACTATACCCTCCAAAGTAGGGACATTTTTTAAATACAGTAAAACTCACATTATCCGAAAGTCGATTGTCGGGCTATTGATGCGCATGCGCCTGTATTCATGCTTTTTGTTTCCGAAATTTTTGTAGAGATTGGACGATCCATAATAAACATGTGTGGTATCTGTACTTCCACAATATCATTTCTAAAATGTAAACAAATATACGACTAAAAGAGTTCACGTGAAAAGTCATGAAAAACCAGCAAAATCAACAATGCAAGGGCGTTATAGATACAAAAGCTATCGATTGGACAACCTATGTATATCTTGACGTTTATTACGAGAAAAAGCCTAGGTTTCCTTTAAACTAATATCCAGCCATTTTTTAGATTTTACCTTTAAATTTTCTTTTTTAGTTTTAATTTTTTTTTTTTCTGGGGAAAAATTAATGTGGATAATAATGTAATAATGTAAGAGAATGTCCTCCAGTCGGTTTGGAGCAACTAGTATGAAGTTCAACGAGCACAAAAGCGGAACAGCTTTAAGCTGTTGTAAATTCGTCTTAGGCTTGTGTAAGTTCATACATACTTTACATACAAATATAGTCGGATCCCTTTAACTCGATTTTTCATTTATATGTAGATACATATACATACATAAATTCTGTTATACGTTGACATTAAAATAAAAAAAAAAAACGCAGGTAAGAGTTCTTTAAACTTATTTTCATATCATATCATATTTTTTCTCCTAAGTAAATATTACTAATCTAATCTATTCAATAACTACTAGAAAAGTAAAAATAAATCTATTCTTTAATGAGAACATCTTGTTATATCAGCTCCTTTGCATGTTTCTAAACACAAATAACACACTACTATTCCATACATCCGAAACAACTGCAATCCAAAAATGTATATATTTTTTAGAAATACGGAGAAAAGAGAAATTAGTAAACACGAAAAGCGATAGTGCGTTATAATTTTCGCGCATTCTTTTCAATGTATTTGTGACCTACTTTTGTTGCCTAATAAACTTCTTCTTTTTTTTTATAAAAATAGGACAAACAACAACAACAACACAAGTACACTCTCTAAACAGCATAGACCACACACATAAATACACCCTACAATATTATGCACATGTGTATATAAAAACTGAAAAATCTAAAATTTAACTATACAGATAGCCAAAACTTAGGCGAAGCAAAACAAAATGTCTATTCTCATACCAAAAAAAAAAAAAGATGAAAACCTAATGAAGCGCGTCATTTGTTTAAACAATTGCCAACGTTTGGGACAGCGCGTGTATGCGCTATTCTCGCATATAAGCTGCGCGCGGTAATTAGCCAAAAACTAAGCAAAAACAAAAAAAAAAACAAAAACGTGTGGACTAGTATACTAAAAACATTTTTTAGGGTAAGATGCTGCTTACGTTTTTGTTTCCTGCTGCTGTATTTCGGGGGGCGCATTTAGTTTTCTAATCAAACGCATACAGGCGCACACCAGCACGTACTACATATTTTTGTTGCGCATTTTAACCAATGGTAGGTACACATATGCTGTTAGACTCTAATTGACTTATTTGGTGTTCAATTCAGTTTTTTTTTTCAGTAGATGGGGTAACAAATGAGATAAGGTGCATGTGTGAGGTACACTTGTATAGATGAACGTTCCAAATGGATTCGTTTCGAGTGTTTTTTTTTCTTTTCTAGTCATTGCTTGTAAGTGCCAAAAAATTAAGTGATTTTTTGTTTAGTCATTGTGTTTGTGCATAGTGACGCAAATTCAGGGTTGCATTTAACACAATTGGTTAAATAAATCCTATAATCAGTTTGGGTGTATAATTTGAGGAATTTATACAATAGCTCTCATTATTATGTATCAAAATTCATACTGCATTTTAATTTTTAAGAAATTGATTATGTTAGATCCCACACACACAACAAAATAATTTTCAATTTCAAATCAGATCAAATAATTGCTCACTCACTTTGTAATTTTGGAACGACAGGTTACAAAATACAATATTTGGCGCAACAGGTCCGTGAGTCCCAGGGCCTAGCTTCTCACAACCAAGTATTGTGCATGTTATATTTTTTACACGAATGGAAGGGTCCTATTATTTAATGCCGTGCCGAGCTTTTTCATGACAGACAAAAAAATAAAGTAAAGAATTTTGAAAAAGCCCTTCTCACACCAGAAAAACGGCTTAGGACTTCGATGTTGCAAAATTGTAGTTTTAAAAGTCAAACCCATCTTTTAGGATGTTTAAATAAGGTTAGGATCCTAATCTGACTTATTTACATTTTTTCGGGATCAAATTTTGGGGTAGGAGTCTAGATATGCACACTTGAAGAAATAGTGTGATAAAAATGCGAAAGTATTGAATTACATAAAGTGGTGGCTGAAGTCGCGCCAAAAAATTGTATTTTTTGTATTAAATTATACAGAAAGTATAAAATAATGACTAGTAGGAAAACCGAGTGGGCAAAAGTTAACCGCATTCTAGGGTAAAGTTAAATAGTTAAGTTCAAAACTCTTTCTGATCTAATAAGCAAAAGGTTGCCTTTGGCATGAGATTATGAAAAACAAATTAGTTTCTGCGCTTTTGGTTCATATTTCATAAAATTCCGTTTTGAAATACCACAGCAATTGGTACGACGAAAAAAAGATCTGTAGACTATTAATTAATAATGATACGTTGAAATAATGTTTTTTGTTAAATAGTTAAATCATTTTTAATTTTTCAAAAGTTTTATTACTAATATATTCTATATTCAGTTAATAAGATTTCAATCAGTGTTGGAATCATTAAAATATGTGGAGAAATAAGCTCTCAAGAGGGATCACAAGCACGAACTAGCGATTTAATTAAAAAAAAAAGAAAAGAAAAAAAGATTTATCAAATTTGTAAATAATTTATGACTGAGTTTTTCTTGTTAGAAGTGTGTTGCTTAGGATTAAGGTAACTGTTAGGCTTACAAAATTTCAAATCAAATCTACAATTATCTGCGCTATTAGCACACTCTACTGGTATCTTCGAAACAAAGGTCATACATACATATTTTATCAGATCTCATGTCCTATCACTTTCACTCTAAGCTGGTAACTCTTTTATAACCAGCCGTACACTATTAAATCACATTAACATGGGTCCCTGGACAAACATTTGTATAAGCATAACTGGTAACGAAGCTGCTGACGAAATTGCTAGATCTTCTATGGTCTACCTGATAACCAGATAAAGATAGATCTTAATCACTGGGCACAAAAAGAAAAGCTCTCATATTGGATTTAACAAACTGATTGAAGATATGCCAAGAAATTTATCAGTGTCTTAAAAATAAAAGAACGAAAGAGAGTTTAGACGATCTACCTATGTACATATGTAACTGACCATTGCACTCTTAAATAGCAACTCAAGAAAATTGGAATTACCCAATCAGACATATGCCGTCTATGCTTAAGGACACTGAAATTGTCGAACAAATTTTATGTGAATGTCCTGTCATTGCTTGGACTAGGCTCAAACACTTCTATAAAGGCTTTACCCCGCCTTCTGATGTCACATTCTCGTCAACTCAAACAATTCTAAGCTTCATTCTTGATTTCACCCGGTAGGGAAAAACACACAACGTCAATAAGGGGATAACACAAAAGATTTACATACATATGAGGTCGTAATGGCTTTAGAAAGGCACCATCGAATAAAGTAATCGAATTTCCAACAAAATGGTTTACTCTTCTCTTTTCAAGAATTCCTCATGGGAGAGATCCGATAAATTGCAACAACGTCTACATATGTATAATCTAACCTAAGCAAGAACCATCTCATTTAAAGCATTACGTTATCATAACTTCAGTATCAATGCCCCAAGGGGTCCAAAACCGACGGCGCTAATGGCTGTTGATTTCCTTAAACTATCTATTATTTCACCACTGATAATTTATAAAACTCAGTCCGTTTTAGCCCAATCAAAATTAAAATACGCAAATGAAGACGACAGGAAACTTTCGCTGACATTGAACTCGAATCTACTTCCTGTATACGCAGTTCAGAGTACTTATGTATATACATGCATATGGTTATTTGTGCAGACTTTCAAAAGCCTTTCGTAAATGTGATAATAGCATCTTTTTCCTTTACCAACAAATTTGTTTACTCAAAAACTAATGTCAATAATATTTGCTTCAAGTTCTCAAAACAAGAAAATAGTAGTCGCAGTAGCAGCAACAAAAAAAAATACCACATTCACAGTGAATCAATCAACCATAAAAACATGAAATTCACACATGCACACGTGTTATATTAATAGAGTTATAAAAATTTTGTGCATTTCCCAAAACAAAATGCGTCATAGTTTATTTTTTATTTTTCAATAACAATTCGAACCGAAATTTTTATGATTTCTATTTCTTTGAAGAACTAGCTTAGAGGCGCTTAAAACATTATCTAGAATTAGTTGATAAAAAAATAAAATACACTTTCTTTATAACTTCTGCAATCTATAATATGAAAAGCATAAATTAAACTTATTCGTTATAATTAAAAACAAAGATTATTTAACAACAAACTACATATTGTCTTTGGATTGGCGCCAAACAGTTGTCGTTGGTACAGATGAATTAGTTGCAATGTTTGAGACCACGCAACTAATTGAATAAGAGAACAAAAATATTTATCTTTCAATATCTTTTGTTTTTTTTTTTTTGTAAATTGAAATGACCTTTAAGATTGTGTGTGTAATATGTAGTTATTTTTGTTTACCATGCAGCAAATTCTTTCTATCTACTGCTTGACTTGAGATAAGATAGTATGTAGTTCTTTTTTTTTACGATTAGTTTTTCGAAGCGCAACTTTTTAAAATTATAAAAAAAAAAATAGTTATATAAACCAGAATATAGTGAATCGTTAAGATATGGAAGAAGTTAAATTTATACAACCTAGAACAAACGACAAATGATAAGTAACCTAGTACAAGACTACATATAAGAGACAGGATATCATCCAGAGATCAACATAACTATCAGTTCCATTTTGGACAAATAAGTAGCTTCTGATACAACTTCACGTAAGAAGCTCATAAAATAGACTGAAACCACATACATATGTATAAGGTTGGAAATTTTGTCAAGAAAATGATATTTTGCTAAAATTGAAGCAATGCACCAAAACATCCTAGTGAATGCTTCCAATGAATACAACGATAAGCAATTGTATATGTTTGTAGTTTTTGCGGATCAGTCAAGGTTAAAACAGAAAATTCAAGCAATTTCTTCTCTGATTGTTTTATGGATATCTGATGTACAAATGTGAGAGATATTATGGTCCTATGCTATTGCAGTATCTATATTTTTAGGTCCTAGATACGTTGATGCAATTAGGCAAAAAAAAGTAACAGGCGGCATCCGTCAAGGCTCAGCTCTACATCGACTACTGTGCACTAGATGTACGATGACATTTCTAAATTAATAATTGGCTTTGATAGCAATATAGTTGTGGTAACCAAACTCCCAAAGGAGTTGGATCATGACTACAAAGAAATCATCAAGCCAGAATTAAAACCCCTTGGAATCATTGTAGATGCAAGCTTAACATTTAAACAAGACCTTCAGCAAACAGCTAATAAGGCAGAAAATGCAACTGCTTAACTGGCAATGATTGTGCGAAACAAATACCAACAGCCCCTATAGTCCAACCTGTGCGGATGCATTTGAAAATCCGGAGCACTTTATGTTCCATTCCCCGCGATACAATGAAAACACCTCCTGTTGAAGAAACGCAGATAATGAAAACTGAGGATACATAGCTGGAACGCAGTTAGCGACATTGGGGCAATCATCATGAAAGAACAATGCAGCAGAATGCAGGATGCAAAATGCGAAAAATGGCTTGTCCATAAATAAAACATATTTCCCAACCACTGTTTAAAGTTTCCATATATAGAACAAGCTCATTCCTGCATTACAAATTTTCAGAAGATGACGATCTTCAGCTGTTTAGGAGCTGATTCAGCAAACGAATGACGGTATTCAAAAAGGTAAAAACGACTCTGCTATGGTATCGACTACAGACTAGAGGTTCTTATTCCGAAAATGGAGAATTTCGTGATCTGCTTGGTGAACAAAACTCCAAAAAATTTCAGTATGAATCTTGAGTTGTGGGAGTGCAAATTAACAGTGTAAAGAACATGCCACTACTACATTTGAAATATTTCAAATAGTTCACTATAAACATCACGATATCTTGCCTTCTTTCAGTCTGTGATCGGCAGGAGTTCCCGAAATTGTTTGCACATCTGCATTGTATTACATAGTTGCCAGTGCTTTGGCTGCGAATTTTTTTTTCAAATTGTTTTGATTAAATTTTGGGTGTTTTGTTTATTTTTAACAAAATAAAAATATTTAGAAGAGAAATAAGAATTTCGAACTAAATCTGACTCGAATCTAATAAGACTATGAACACCACACGACTGTGTATTAAAATTGTATTCCAGATTGAATGCATAGATCTTAAAAGGGTTAATTGAGTTAATTGAATGCATTGCAACACTAACATGAGGTCATTTAAAATTCCTTCATACAATTGCATTTTAATAAATTATTCATTACATACATAAAAAAAAACAAAAAATACACCCCCTTACATAGAATAATTTAAAAATAACAAAAATGAATTTCTAAACAATTCTTTTTCACCTCGTGGGCGTACAAATTTCTTAATAAACAAAAAGAATACCTTAAGAGCTTTGTTGTCTACAACAAAAAACAAAAACAAACAATAAGAAAGCCATACAGATGAATGTTACTATAGTAACGAATTCTAAAGGAGCATCTTAGAAAAAAGAAAAATGCTGTGTAAATACAGAAAAGTTTTGATTCCATTGAAATGATTTTACGGATAACTTTGTATCCTGATCTATGAACATTTAAAATTTTCTTTTTATTTGTGGTAGAGAGAAGAGGATTTTCTTCTTTCATTTTCCCTACTTGAATTTTTTGTTTTTTTTTTTGTCTTTTTGCGTGGTTAGGTGTGCAAGTGATTTATTTAGAAACTTTGCGTTTTTTTTTATTTATATTTTTTACTTTTTGATTTCAAAGAATCTTCTTTTTTCTGATTTATGCTCTTACAGTTATGTAACTTAGCACACTATGGAATGGAAAATAAGGAAAAAAAAAAAAATGAAATCCAATATAAAAATTGTTTAAGTTCGAAAAGGACATGTCCACTTGAAGGAAATTTATTCCATGAATTAAGTTGACATTTTTAGAAATCCTAAATTTTTTTTATTTGTGTTTGTATGAACATGTTTAGGGGAATTTAAAAAAAATAAAAAAAATTATTATTTTTTTACATACATACATACATACATACATAGTTAGAAATCATTTACTTTACTTATTTGCATTGACTTTCGACTTGGGGAATCTATGTAAATGACAAGAACTTATGTCAAAAAAAATGTCACTTGAAGACTACACTATGTTTATGGACATACATATATATGACATCCTCGACGATATATGATATAGAAAGAAACTTATAATATAGAAAGTTGGGCTGCATATTATTAGTGCCATACAAAAGATTTTAGTTTCACACTACATTAGAAAAAAGAAGAGTGGTGATTTGGACTTTTACTAAAGTTATTCCCGGTTTTCTACCCAAATAGCTGTAACAAATAGAGTTGTAAATAGATTGATAGGCTACTACAATGGATCCAAGACAAGACGGTTCGCATTCAAAAAACTCGACGTGATTTGCTTGAATAGCCCCAGCTATTAGCCACTAGATTCAAAACCGGAATCAATGTCATACTTTAAACTCTTAATTTCATACGACACATTTGCTAAATGAAAATCTCCTACAAAAGCCGGTAAATTTTGAAAAACTCATCACTATTCTCCTATCACTAAAACTTGTTCCCCCCCTAGTAGTGACGCAAATAAACAACTTCTACCTACCGTCTCTCATAGGAATAATTTTCAAATATGACTACCGGAGTCCGCTGCCATGTGTCTCGTTTATACAGATACCTCTCAAAAAGTGTGTACACATTATTCGTACACACATTTCGTTTTAATCCGTCAAAGTAAAAGGGTTTGTCTGGCTAACATCATAACGTTCACTTGTCAAAAAAAAAGCAAAATAATTTCATTTTTTTTTTCGCTGGCTTATATGTTTTTGTCCTGTACCACTGTGACCGTAGTATATACTAACTTTTGTATGAATACAAGAGTTAGACATGAGCAACAGCAGTATCAACATATATATGTATGTACATATACATATACATCAATAGTAGGCGCGCGCTTCACATATCCCATATTTTCCAATATAAACATTTTTCACAAAAAAAAAAAAGAAGAAAAGTGGTAGGTTTGTGCCACAATGAAAATGTTGATCCTTTACGAAAGCATGAATTTTCATTTCTGTCAATATGATGTAGTCGAGTATAGTGAGGAAATTCATATCACAGATAAAACGAAGAAGAAGGGAAGTAGATACTTTATTATTTGTTTACAAAAATACATGCAGGACTGAGTGAGATGCGTCGTATTTCGCAGTTTATACATATATATTATACATAGGTAGGTTGTATAGTAGACTATGCATTGTACCGTAAAGAGTAAACGAAAATATCTTTAGGGCTAGTTTTTTTTTTTTAAGAAGCTAACACTTTTTAATCAAGTCTAGGCAAAAAGGTAAATAGTATGATTTTATTAAGTTTGAACGGGTGTTTTAATCAGAACTTCGAATGTCCTGATAAACATTTATCCTTTAGGTGAAACTTACAAAATCTTGGTTCTTGGAACTTACACCAATTTTTTCGGAAAAGAACCAATACGCCATACATTTGAATGCAAATGAAGGCAGATTAGAGCAGCGGTGCTGCAGATTTTGATACGATGGCAGAATTAGTTTTTGTCGTTTTTTCTTTTTAGGGATGTATCTTTTTTAAGAAATGGAAAACAATGCATAACGCATTTCGCTAATATATGCGTTAGCCTATATTTTTACGAACCCGAAATCTCACTTCTCATGCTAGTCAATGTCCCTTAATGGACCAATGGCAACGCTCGCAACTTTGATGTAAGTTACTGATATCGACCCCAGGATTGGGAATTGTGATGCCCTTCTATGAACAAGAATTATAGTCATAAAACAAGCATAAGACTCCAATACGGATACGTTTACTCTTGATAACCCCAGCAGACAAAATAAATAGACAACCACCTTCATGACTCTTTATCAGTTGCATCTAGCTCAACAACTAGGACGTGAGCAGACGTTTCATGACAATTCACTCAGATTTCAATTTCCTCAAATTTCAGAGAACCGTCAAGTAATGAAGCAAACCTAAGTAAATCTAATTGTTAATTAAACACACCAAATTATTGATACAATCCTGAATAAGAAGTAAAACAATGACAATCTTTGAAATATGAGCCCACATTACACTAAATTTTCAAACAGCACCCTGCATGCATGCAACGTTTAACTAATATGTCCAAGGTACCACATTTGAATTAAGCATACATGATAACTATACTGAAAAACGTATAACAAAAGCTTACAGAGACAGGTTTAAATAGTAAGGTTTACCATTTATGAAACTGAAACAAGTTTAACAAAAGTCTTATTAAGAGAAACACCAAAACAGAAGAGGTGCTTATGTTTTATACAAATTAAGGATCTGGTTACCGTTACCAAGTACCAAAAGCAACTAAGTTTGTTTGTGTTTTTATATCAAAACAAATGACAGGCTTTCGTACAACTAACATGACGATGAGTGCTCATTATGTTGCTATCTCAAGGATATGATGACCAGATTTATATCCTTTTTGACATTTTTTCTTTTCTTTTTTGCCTGCGTTCATATGATGGGTGCTATGGATACTGTGAGAATTAAAGAAGAATAACAAAATCCCAGGATTAACATGGTATGGGACAGGAAATTACATTAATTTAACTAAAACAGAACAAAGGAGTGTTCTTTTTTATACGAACACATACGTACACACATATATGTATATGTTTGTAATCTGATAAGTCATAAGTAGTGCACTTGGACTTATTATTACAATCAGCTGACTCGAGTTACCATCTCTGAAATTGGATGGACCCAAATGGAAGCTATGTTAATTAAGTGTAGTCGTATTGAAAATATCTACGATTATCCTTGCTTGAATAACGATGCTGATCAATCAAAGAGAAAACTAATGTGGATGGAATATTCACAAAAGAACTAAATGGGACAGAATACAGATTGTGGAGCTTATGAAAGCAACAATATCAAGCAAGATCCATGAACTATGGATCCTTTAATTGAAAAGAGTAGTTATTCACCAGATATATGGTGTCCTTGCTTGGCCGGAATACCTAAACATTTTTCTCCTGTTCAAATCATTTCTAGAAGCAGAATGGTCAAATCTACAGGTCAAGTGGCTTGCCTTAGGGTTCTGGTAAGCTGTATGTCTTTGTATGTATTTGTATTTAAGTTCTAAAATAAAATAAAATGAGACACGAATGGGCGAATCGAAATAAGACTCTGATGTGGTGCAGACAATCTCTAACCTGAGTTTTGACTGTAAGGAAATCTTACCATAAGTACCACAAGCATCGACACTTCCTTTCGTTCCAACATACATAAGTCTAAATGTTAGAATCCCCATCAGCTCAACGTATGAATATGCGTATACCAACCTTTTTGTTCCTATTTTTAGAATGCTATTTTCTTTTTCTTTTTTAAGACAAATTAATCTTTCCTTTTCGATTGATCATACATTGGAGATGGTAGAAGAAGAGGCAGAGCCATACTTCGTAACCGCATAACACTAATACCCAGACAACCAGCCATTTTCATTACGCGCTTGATAGGCTTCGCCGTCCCTTAACCATTGATTTCATCTCTACATAACCACCTTCAAGTTCACCCGCTGTCGACTAGATTCTTTGGAAAAGAAATTCAAAAACAATCGGTTAGGTTATGGACATGTACCTTCACAAAATGCCTGCAAGGACCCAACGCGAGAGATTCGGTTTCCCTCAGAAAAAAAAAATAAATACTGAAAAAATTGGAAAAGGATATATCAAAGGGTTGAGTGTAAAGTGTCCTGTCTGCTAGCTGGGTGGTTGTATATCTACCATTTTGTTTGGATTTTTATCTTCTCGTTTTTTTTTTTTTTTCGTTGCTCGGTGGTGAGTGAGTGATGCGTGTACAGCGACACTAGAAGCATTTCGCATTTCATACTTGTTTCCGCAGAGTTGTCGTCCAATCGCACAAAACCAGAAACGTATGAGTTGACATAACAAAAGCCAGTATCAGCCCTTTTTGACGGAAGCAGACTTGGACGGTTCAACATAACTCCAGTAGCAAAAACAGAAAACACAAAAAAAAAAGAAGAAGTATTCAAAGGACGACTGGTAGTTGGAATGTATTCGCCTGTTTTTTTTGTTTTTTACCTTTCTCCTGTATGCTGACATTATACGATATATTTATCAGAAGAGGACTATTCAAGTCCTTTGGCGATTTCTGGTAAAATCAATCAAAAAATGTTCCTTGATTAAAATTGGTATGAGTAGGTGCTTCTACAAGAGATTTGTTTATAATATTTTTGCCTTTAGTCAGTGGGGTAGGGTTTGTTTCTTTTATTTGTTGTTACACCGTCTTCAACAGCCAACGTGAACCGCCGTACTTCTGTTGGCAACATATTGTTTTGTCCTACCAAAACAATGAATATTAACGATTGTTTTTTTTTCCTTTAAAACTCTCATAAAAATGGGGAATTTCACCAACGAAAAAAAAAGTGTTAATATCCTCTTTAATTTTAATTCTTCGGGACATTTGCACATGTTTAGGGGGGCGCACAGGGTATGAGGCGGTATTTAATATTCATATGTCCTGAGGGTGACGCTTCGTAATCTTTTTTCAATTTTGATTTTTTTTGTTGTTGTAATTATGATAACTTTTTGCATTGTACATACATACATACATACATACATATGTAGGTAGGTACATATTTTATTTTGAACTTCTAAGCTATTAGGATTGGATGTTTTTATTAATGAAAGAAATGTGCAGTGATTTGAATTCGGTAGACTTGATTTTGTCTATGAAAATGAACACATAAATGTGGGTGGTAAATTCCAATTGATTTAAAAAAGTGAGATTTTCGAGAAGAAAAAAGTTTGTAGAGGAAGTAGAACTTTTAGTTTCTTTTTTGATATTTTAGATTATTCACGCGATATATGTTAGCCATTCCAATACGATTTAGAAAAGAACAGACAGCGAAAAATCAATCTCAAAGAGATCAATCAACGATTTCACTGCTGGTGTCCTAAGAGTGAAATTACTTGGGCCATGATGTTATGACTACCTCAGTTCGCTAGGTATGTTTCTTTAGTGATTAAGAACGCCTCAGTTGGTGGAATATTCGGACAGTTGTTAGCGTCGTGACCGGACACTGCATGATAGATGATCGCCTCGGACTCGGACTACCCCATATGACTTATGTGGGAACTGCAGGGACGAAGAGGAAATAGAATGTCCAGAATTAACACACTGCTTCCTCACGCAACTGGATGATCTAAGAAACATTGAGCTGAACAAACTTCATACACTTCTTTGGGTAGTTTAGTTCAGCCATCGGTAACTGAAATGTAGGTTCCTAGGAGTCTTATATAATTAGGCACAATGGATTCATTGTAAATCTAATTAAGTCGTTGACAATTTTTTTTTGTCAAAAAGGGCTCCCATTTACCTAACCGCTTTGTTACTGAACGATTGGAATAACAATTTGTTTTCTCAATTAATTCACCGTCTCTGGATCATGTAAGCGGTTTCAGCGTGCATGTTTAGTGCCATACATTTCAACGGAATGGGACTTTGCATGTTTTCTACTATCTTTCTTCATACGATCATCACTGTTTTCCTTCCCATTTACATACTTTAAAACTTAAGAATACGTTTCATACTGATCTTGCAAAGTTCATTTCAACTCCAACTTTGAATAAAGGAATTGACTTTTTCTTAGTGAAGAAAGCGATTGATTTTTGATAGATTAAATCCCCATGTTCTGAAATCGAAACTACGGTAACCTCGTTTGTGGGTGCAAGATTTACAAGAAGACTGAGGCAGTTCTGAGATCTTAGTGATGCATTACTTTAAAAAGATAAAAGATATGTGATTTCATTGATTTATCTTTGCAACTATTGCCTTAGACATTATTTAATAGCATCAAACGCTGCTTGAAAAATTGTTGGTGACTGTCAAAGCACTGTCCTACTTTGAAAACTGGTATATACCGTGGTGATGTACATAATTGCCTATTGGAGCCAATCTCAATAAAGGATTACAGGACATATGTATTTATGTATGTATGTATGTACATATGTATTGGCCTATTGTGAAACCATGGTTCTATCACTAATTCCAAGGTAACCAAGAACTAATTGAAGAAATTGTTTTAAGGGGAAAATGCTTCTAATGTTAATGGTTGTCGAGTCATTCAAGAAAAGATTACCCCAGGCAAAGCATTTTTTTAAATGTCAATATAGATGAAAAGAAAATGCAGGATCGTTTCTTCTTTTTTTTTCGTTCTTCCTTCCAGACAGCTATTGGATGCTATTCTCTGTTCGGTGTTGCACCTACATATGTACATATGTATGTACACCTACTCTTGGATCGCAAAGCAATAGACTACCCACCATTGTCACCATTACTACCCTTACTGATATTCATTTATCAAATGTACTAATTAATCAAACCATAAAAACTTCTCAATGAAACCAACATTTCGCCAAAATTTCTCCACAAAAATTTCCACAACATACCTGACCTAAGACAATCATAATCAACAAACACAATACGCAAAGACATGGGCCACCAAATAAGATTTAGTAGACTAAACGCAAGAAAAAAAAATCAATACACACAAACGTACACCCAAACTGCCACCTACAAACGCGCAAAATATTGATTCAAGAATACCGCATATAAAACCATACGTTCACTTAGAATACATACATAATATAGTAAATACAGTATCATGTTCCTTTCTCTGGTGGAACACGCTGCTTCTCAGCCGCAAACGAAGAAAAAGGTCTCATAATGTTGCTAATAAAAACAAATCCACCTTGTTTGAATAAATTCAATGAATGAAAGCATAACAGATAAACTCTGTGCGGCTGAGAGTCATCAGACACATCAAATATATACATACATATACAAATATATCTATATACATATGTACATACATATAATAAAATAAAACAACACTCGTAAAACCACCCCCAATCAGCAAATCCTCCGACGCTTCTGCCAGTCGAAAGAAATCAAAACTTCTCTCCTTTGAGTGAAGTGATAAGGCAACACAACAGACACCACCAACGAAAAAAAAAAAATTCCAAGACGTGTGTATGGGAGGGAAGGGTCCCAGAGAAAAGCGCAAAAGACAGGAAAACAAAACATAAACATACATAAATTATCTAGCAAGGACATTGAACTTCCACCAGACCCATTGCGTACACCCACCCACTGCCGCCGTTGCCGCCGCCGCCACCACCACCTCTGCCAAAAAGAGTAAAGAGTATCAGAAGGGGCTCCCCGGCGGAAAAAAAATCAACAATTCCCTGCCTCAAAAGTGCGCCCAATAACCCAACAACCCAAAGAACCAAAAACATTATCATCGTCATCAACATCATCATCATTTTTTTAATGATATAATAAATGGTACTGCGTATACGTAACGTAGTGGTAGTACACACGGGTATGCGAAAGGCCCTACTATAACTTTTTTTTTTTTTCTGTGCCGCCTTTATTTTTATTTTTATATATATTTGGAGTTTTTTTTATATTCTTTTGCCGTCTTCGTCGCCTTTTTTCTTACCGCGCCGCACCACCATCATACTGCTGCCACCGTCCTTTTGTCGATTTGTGCTTCTTCATTCTGATTATGAAATCGGGGCAAAAGAAAGAAGTGAGTAAGGTCGTCGAACGGAACACAGAAGCACATCACACAACACACACCGGTTGTAATCTAAGAAAATGAATAAACTTGAATGGGAAAGGAATCCCGAAAACAGGAAAAAAAAAAAAATAATAAAGAAGAACCAGTGTTGGTGAAGAAGAAATAATATATCGTCCGTACCCCTAAAGTTAAGCCGCCACATTATGCGTAGCGATCGTAGACACACATAAATGAGGACACGTCGTCGTCCTATATGGGTTGTTTGACACACGCTTTTAGTTCATGGGACGCAAGGAGTTCTTTCGAGTAAGTGGTGGCAAATTAGATGCATGGTAATGATGGCTAGAGGTGTGGGTCCATCCGACCCACAAACGTACTACGACGAGTATGTGTGTAGTGTACATATCCCAACAAGAAGAGGATAAACTTATGTTGGTCATCCAATAAGCTCTCTTTCACTAAACATAATCCCATTTTCAACAGTTTCCGGTAAGGACAATGGAGTTTTTTTTATTGGAATGAGGGGTGCTTCATTAGGCGGTCAGTGCCGTTTGGATTTGCACACGCGAGAGAAATACATATGTAAGAAAAGTCGTCAAGGTAATTGATTACGTAAAAATAAGTTATAACAGTTGCTTGCAGGATATTTTTGAGCAAGCCAAATCGACAACTGTATTTGTGGATTGCACGTGGATAAACATGCATTGTGGATGAGAGTTCCATTACATCCGTCTAAGCTATGTACGTGTCATGAAAATGAGGAATACAATTATTAGTTGGAGAAGGGAAATAACTTCCCGGAATTTAGTCCACATTTGGGTGAAAAATAAACTCACGTTTTTAATGAGAAGTTATCTCACACTTCCTTTCCCTTCACAATGGAGTGCTCAGATATCCAAATACCATAAAGCTTCGTGCATCACTTTCTAAATACAAATACAAATATTTGGCGCGACAGGTCTATGGCACCCTGAGCCCAGCTTCTCACAACCATTCATGTTGTGCGTGTTATATTCTTTACACGAATAGAAAGGACCTACTGTTTAATGCCGTTTCCGAAGGGCAATTTGAGAAGCTTTTTCGTTTTTCATGACAGCAACCTTTCGTTACCTTCGCTTACAAGATATTATCTCCTAAATAGTGGGAGCACCTAGGACACTGTGGCAGATACTGAAGAAAATCCACAAATTTCAAATGTCTTGCTTTGATTACCTTGCCAGATGACGATGAATAATGTGAGCTGGTCTATCAAAGACAGTAAAGATTATACATTTCTAAACAGATTTTCATTATCACTCAATCATTCGGCCCAAAAACCTCATCAAACAAAAGCCCGTCGACAATATGTCGTTCGCCACAGGATTCTATGTGCTCTAAGTCATTTGATAGCTCCTACTTCCTATCACTGAATATAATTTTCTTCCCAAAATTGATATTTGGGTCTTGTTTCTCCAGATCTTACTTTACGAACTCTTAGCGCTTAGGCCAGTTTCGAGTGGTTGCCTATATCTGAGCACAAACTCAATTACTAGTGTAAATTCATTGAGATCTTGAAAATCTACCTCCTGCCATAGAACTGTCATCAAAGCATCAACTGAAGCTCCTAATGAAACGATTGTCCTTCCTTCAGTCGTCAGCTTCCAAAAACCACTTTCAATTAATGAAGAGAACCGACAAGTATAGAAAAGACGAAGAATTGTCTTTTCCTATTCCTAGCCCAGATAGCTTCTACAAAAGCACATACTGAATTTTGGGGTACGATCAATCCCAATGACTTTATATCAACCTTTCAATAAAAATGCTAATATCAGCAAATAATGTAAGTGCTGTAAGCTCTTTTATTTAGTACAACACCGGGGAGGCTGACTATTACAAGAAGCCTGATGATTCTTTCACGTAAGTACCAAACACGTAATACGTAACGTAAAAGACATTTTGATCAGTTGTCAAAGTAAAAGCAGAACTGATTAGTGATTAGGCTTCTTCTAAGAAAAAAATACAAATTTTAGGCGCGACAGGTTCATGGGACTCAGTGCCTAGCTTCTCAGAACCACAAAATGGAAGGGGCCTAACTGTTTAATGCCGTTTCCGAAGGGCAATTTTTTGAGAAGCTTTTTCATGACACCTCGCGAGAGGTGGGGCCGTGAAAGAAATTTTTAGGTGTTATCTGGGGATTGTACCTGGAACCCCTCGCTCCGTAGTCCAACGCACTAACCACTTAACCCCCGTACTGTTGGCTAACTATACATATAAAAACCACTACATTCTTTTTATACAGGTAGCACGAGTAAAATAAAATATCCTTTTCATTAAAAACATATTTTCATGGACATCGGGTTAACCACATTATTTTTACACACTCTCCCGATTTATCCCTTGCACACTCCGGAGAAAAACAAACAAAACTTGATGACAACAAGACATATCCCACTACAAATGTACGAGTATGTACATAATGTATCTCCTAGGCAAAAAATTATGATTATTTATTTCTACTCCTGTGAAACTTACAAAAAAAAAAGAAAAAGTATTCATGATATGTGTGTGGGTGGGTGGGAGCTGGAAGTTGTGAGAAAAGAAAAAAAAAACACGGCACGTTCCATTTTCTTAAGTGGGTGGTGAGACATCCCCATCCCATCCCTGCCCTATGTACAGATGTGTAAATCCATGTCTGGTTTGGTACGCGCGCGACCATGAATTGAATGAAACGACCGCCAAAGTACGAAAACGACGACAGCGACAACGATGATGATGGTAAAAATGCCATAAAATAAAACGGGACGAAGATTACTTAACACCAATGACTGAGTCGGTTCGGTGTCTCTCATATAAGCGAAAAGCACCTTCTAACCTTGTGTCTTAATTTTATTGTATTTTTGTCTCCTTTTGTTGTTGTTATTGTGGGTGCGAGCGCGAGAATGTCTCCAGTGGGAAAAGAAGAAAACATTTTTTTTTTTTTCGCACACATTTCTTTCTTTTCCTTTTTATTGGAATTCCTTTTTCTTTAAGGGCAAGGCCACAAAAAAGGGAAGATTTTTATACTTCCGCTTGTTTCTTTTTTTTTCTAATACATTCAAATATAACTGGGATGAGTTAAAGAAAAAGGGTGCGATACAGAGGAAGGAAGCTATTTACCAAATTGGGTCATTATGTAATTAGAGATGGGGAGACTTTGGAATTTAGGTCAGTTGGATGTGTATTATCAAGTTTTTTTTTTTTTTTTGTTTCGTCCAAGTGTTTATTTAAGGGCTAAACGAAGGCTGTAGATAGAGAAAGTAGAAAGATTTTTCACTTTTATGTGTTGAATGGATGTAGAATTGGAAATCGGAAGTCGGCAAAAGTCCATATTGATAAATGGACGACGAAAGAAGGATTAAGAGCTCTACACTGGAGTTTAATCAGTTAACAGCAAAAGGATTTAACAGCGGAACTTAAAATAATGAAGAATTTAGAAAGAAACTTTGCAATGGGGCATCCGAATTACAAAAACCTTTAAATACTTCAAACATACAGTTTATTAAAACATAGCTGTCACTAGATAGTCTATAAAAGAAAATCACAATAGAAACAATATTTTCAGTTCAAAATCAAGGCCACAACTATTTCCTTCCAACTTCCCTTACGTTTCTTCTACGTTTCTTGGACGGGGAGACCTACATATACTCCACCTAAGAATAGGGGAGACAGTATCAGCAGCAATAAGCAGCAAGGCTCAACTGTCTAGCAATTGTCGAAGTCTCAGGTCTCATTAGGATCTTTTCTAAGGAAACATTCGATTAAATTCCTAGACAAGACTCAGAGGATGATTTCTCAGGACCTGAACCTTCGTTGGGTATTCCTCCATCCTTGGTCAGGGTCTCAGAATTGTGTCTGACACGGACCGGTATTCAAACTAAATGAATACTTCCGGACGTTTAAAAACAATAAGCGATAAGCTGCTGTTCTTGGGTGTCACTTAGTTTAAACAAGTATCTCAGTATGAAAGGCTTAAGTGAATCTTTTGTCAGTAACGCTGATAGGGAGGCCGACGTGTAACGTGTTGCAGAATTCCAAAGGCTCTCGTATCCAGGCGTTGTAAATGTCCTATGGCACAGAGAAAGGAATGAAAAATGGGCTGAGTTCCATTTTTTTGATGCGCATCTGCAACGCAACTTCGATAATTTGTATACATCTTACTCTGCACAAATTTGATGTTTCGGAACGCAGTTTATACAAAGCAGTCAATTGCCAAAATTAAAATGACTAACTTTGAATAAAAAGTAAACTTAAATGATTTGAATGTAAAATGAAAGCATCTAAAAAACTATCGATGCATAGTTTGCTCAATTGATGCGCATCGATAACGTTTAGGACACGTTTAGAAATTTGCGCCTTTGTCAAAACTTTCTCATTTGACTTTTAAAACTTATGACTTTGCATCTATGATGCATCTGATACATTTTGGAACTCACCCATAGTGTTAGAGCTTATAGCGTTTATAGTTTGCATTTTAATGTTAATGATGTTATATGGGTGAGTGCAACATATGGACATTAACAATTATAACGGGCGGTATCATATCCAGCGAATACCAAGCCAATAGTCCAAGGCTTCGCTTGAATTCTAGACGGACTGAGTAAAAGGAAATGAGATGAAGTCATGAGCATAGATATTAATGATTCGGAACTTGTTGCTTGAGATTAAAGTTCTCCATCGGTTTTAAAAAAATCGTTGAATGACAGTTTCTCGGCAGAATATATTGTAAAATAAATCACCCAAAACTCCTGAATGAACAATCGCTCAAAAATTTGCAAACTGTTTGGTTAGCAAGGGATTTAATTTGACATATTCTATTTAGAAAGAATTGAAAAATCCTTGAGTGGAATATCTTCGGCTTATACACCGGATGTACTTCAGCTTGACATGCGAGTGCTAACTGCGTGTAGGATATTACATTATGAGTGTATTTTTTTTTAAGGAGTATTTTACTGTTTTTATATTTTCGGTGATTATTCATTTAGGAATTTCTTCCAAAATGCCAAAAAAAAAATATATAATGTGAGTTCTCAGGACCATCTTTGACATTTCATCCTTAAAAATGTCCAGCTGTTCCCATAATATTTGACTAATACGTATTTGTATTCTTTGAGAGATAATAACGCCCACCCTATCATATTCAATAACACTATATAACTAAGGTTTCATGCAAAAGCCAGTCAATCAAGTAGTCCCTTCTATTTGACAACTTCATTATCCTGTCAAAACCAGTTCCCCATTGCGTGCCGTAAAAAAACCTCTTAAATATAACATTCTCATGAAAAATATATTAAATTTCTTTTAACTTACCATTACAAGATAACGTCACATCGGCCAATAGATCAGATTTGAATAAATTTGAAAATGTCATTGCCAAATTCGACGAGTAACTGTTCCATTTTAAACAAAACTGCTGTTGTGGATCCATTTTGTGTGTTTTTGTGTTCTCCAGTGTTGTACAATAGAAAATTAAAATTAAAATTTATTCCGAATTTATGCCAAAAACTCCGGAGTAGTTATAGTTGTAGTTTTATAAACAAAGTAAAGATAACTCTAATTGGTGGGTCTAATTATTAAAGGGGTTGTATTGAATTTAACAATCCTTCTTCAGAGTGTTTTTTTTATAGTTTTCAGGTGTCCTTTCCTTGATTTCTTCAAGTATTTTTCCTCAGAATCCTTTTCAATCTAGAATTTTTTATGTCCAAATATATTTTTTCGGTAATTGTTGCAATTTTCGTATATGCCAAACGGAATTTTCCTTTTTTCCTTCCTCTTTTCGATTCGAGTTTTGTTCGCATTTAAAATGTTTTCTTCTTTTTCTTTTAGTTTCCTCCTAATTGTTTCGGTTTTTCTTGATAACAATTTTCAGCTAATAAAACCGCAAGGAAATTCCTGCAACGATACAAAGAAAAACTAAAGTGAATAAAAATTCAAAGCTAAACAAAAAAAATTATGAAATTAAATGAAAGACTACTAAGTGCATTTTATACATATCTGTGTGAAAAGTGAAGTAGCATTAAATGGATTTATATTAAATGTTTTAAATTTTTCACTAGTTAAGGAATCGCGGTAATATGAGACACAACTGTGATCTAATTTCATAAAGGCATTTCCGAAAGTTTTTGCTGTTGCTGTTGCTTTTTCTTTACTTTTTTGTTTAGACATAAATCGCTGAAGATCTCTAAAAGAAGTAACATCATCAGTTCAATTCCTGGAATAATGGGCCACAAATAGCCGCTGATAGATGCATTATGGTCGAGAACATACATACATATACATATGCACATACAAACGAAGATGAGAAGGAAGTGGATGTAGAATCGAAGAATCAATGGACAAATTGTAAAAAAAAAACATAGGGTATCAACTTGCGGTAGAAGGAGATAGAGTGAAATTTTAGGATCAGACTTTTAACTCGTCAAGTTTCATAACGAACACCGCTGTTGACTAGTTGTTGTCCTTTTGTGTTAGATGTCCGATCCTGTTAGAAATGCTTTGCTGTTTTTGGCAGTGGTCAACACTATCCTTCAGCTGGTATGTGCATTCAGTAGGGGGTTCGTTTTTATAAACTAGTAGTCATGTTAAAAGGTGAGGAATGAATTGGCTGTTTGGAGTTGCCATGCGAATTTATTTTAGTACTTTGTTGGTAATGAAATTTCAAGGTACGTTAGAGGTTCACAATATATTGGCATTCTCAAAAAAAAACATTCAGCGCCATTGAAATCCGAACTTCATTCACTGTACCCACATTTTACAATTTCCTATAATACACCATCTTAATAACGTAATCTACTTCCACCATGCCATTAGATTTTAGATTTTTCAAGCCTTTTTTAAAGTAATAATGTTTTGAAATTCGATCTGCGGTGTGTGGTACAGGCTAAAAAAGTTAGCGTAACGACATTCGTTACGCGCCCATTGAATGGTGGAGCGCACGGATAGACTGTGTCAATTTTGCGTGCGTTTTTAAATTCGCTGTGATTAATTCTGTTCGTTATGCGATTCAGATGCAATAAACGATTTGTTAAGTAAACCTATTTTCTAGGACGAATAGTGATATTTAATTAGAAGTTAGGATGTGTGTGTTGTGAGCGTTTAAATTATAATTTTAAAGTAAAATTGCGTTACAACGTGCGATTTATCCAAGTAAAAATTGAGAAAATGTTCTGAAACTAATAGAAAAGTTTACAATAAGCGGTTGAATGAACGTATAAGTATGCAGAATGGTAGAAATCCAGCAAAGAGAGCGCTGCCGGCCCTTCTGTGCAAAGATTATAAGTATGTACATATGTAGGTATGTCTCGATCCACCCGAATCAACTATGGATGTAAGCGAAGTAGATGCAGAATCAACAGGCGACGACAACTCTGGCCAGAGCCAGTTCTGAATGCAAATGAAGTCGACTTCAAATTTGCATGGCATATAAAGTTCTGATATAATTGCACTGTTTCTTCCAGAGCCCGAAAATGTATAATAAGTCTCTCGTAAGATCATTAAAACTTTAGCGTGAATGGTAATAGTGTTATCATTACCATACAAAATCTGATTTACATAAGTGATTAGCTCATGTCTTCTAAAAAGTACCATTACGCTGTCAACAAACTTTGACCAAATATATATATTTTTTTATATTCAGGATAACTTGTAAATACTTTGCTCCACTACTAATAGTTGAGCTATAGGGACTTTAGGTTAAAATAGAAAGAGGTTACGTTGCACTTGCTACAAAAGTTGACTTGTACTAATACAGTGAAAGATTGCACTGGGTTCCAAATTCAGACTTATCAGCACAGCTGATCAAAATAAAATTTAAAACTTATCTCAAATACAATTGCATGAATAAAATATTAGTAATAGTAATTTATAGTAGGTACTTGATATAACAACAATCATCAAATTTAAATCTTTATACCAAATGTTCCTACGGCAGTCTTACATCTCAACACTAATGATCGCCATAAAACTCTTGGCTAGCTTGCTACAACAAACCAAGGTAATTACAAATTCCAATTCACAATAATCGCTGCACACCACTCTCAAAATCATTTCCCAAGTGATTTGTGTGTTGGCTTAAATGCACACGTTTTGGAGATTTCATTGATGCTATTTAAATATCACCTTGCATTTCATCAAATGCCGCCTCACAAGCGTCTGGCATTAATTTGCTTATGCATCATTCATCCGCAAACTACGCATCATCAATTATGACATCTACTCGTATAAAAACCACTTACTATCGTCAACCGAAATATTTAATTTATCATATCCAAATCGAAACTAGTATCTGTTTACGATACATACATATTGAATCGAATAAGCACTACAACTAATGATGACCTTGACAACAAAATGTTGATTCCATCTTATGCGATGCATTTAATGCGTTGCCATCGCACCACTACTGTTGCTACCTTTTTCTTTGGCCCGATAAAACAGCATAAGATCTGTTGGATATGTCTGTCGGTGTTGCTGTCATTTGGTTGTAGTTGTCTTTTTAGCTGCCACCGCCGCCGCATAGTTTGTCAGGGTCAAACGGAGAAGGCAAAAACAAACACCAAACACGAGATACATTTTGTCATCGTTTAGCCCCAAAACGAGTCATTTAACGGAATTGAAGGTACCACCAACTATATCACAAAAAAAAAAACCGAAACAATACAAGAAATGTAAAAACAAAGCAAACGGAATAATAAAAATGTGGGCTTAACACAATATGATGATGACCATACGATGACGAAGACAGACCTCACGATTTTGACCATTTGTCCGCCTTTGAATGCATCCGACGGAAAACAACCGAAACAAACGGAACAAATGCGAATAAAAAAAAAGAAATGATCACAACTGGATCGAACGGGCCGGTTCGCCAGAAGGACAAATATAAACCGTGCTGATAGTTCTACGCGTGCGTATAACCCATAATACGACATACGGTTAGGATAGGTTCTTTAAAACGAAAAAAAAAACAAAGAGATGCACAAAAAATAGAAGAAAGCCAAAACCGAAACAAAAAACGTAACAAATCGATAAATAATTTCCAGGAAATCCCTCACTAATGTGAAACTTGATCGTTCTTTGTGCATAGTTTCACATTTTGTTGGGTTTATTTAATTCTGTTTTGTTATCCTGTTCCTTCTTCATGTTTTTTTTTTCTTTTTTTTTTTAGATAGATACGAATTCATTCTTGGGTTTTAATTGTGTCGCTTGTTATTTGGTCTTGGACTATGTCAACTGCTTAGGGCTTGTAAATGCATAAAGGCAAATAAAATCTTATTACAAGAAAAGAAAGCAAGAACTGCAAAGCGACATCAAGATTCCTAAAGAAATAAATAACTACACGAACGAACTTAATAACTACATACAGACATATTTTCTATATATGTATATTTTATGAACTCTAGAAGGGCATTCATAAAATATGTACCTCGAAGCAGATCAAAACCGATGTCACAACTAACGCCCAATATGATTCAAATGATCCTGGCTTTCGTTTTGGTCATCTATCTCTCTATTATATTTTTGCTTGCACTCATAATGAGTTCGACTTATTATCATAGAAATTACCATTATCATTACCACAGAAATTTTGCTTTCAGGTTTTCTTCAAATATCCTAAACATCCGTCACGTTTTTTTTTATTGCAATCGACTACATCACAGGATGATTGTTGATAAAAATTTCAAAGCCAATGCCAAAAATTTCTATCTTGCACCACCTTCCAAAAACTTTGCAGACAATTAAGTTCGACCTTCCGGTTGAAAAAATATCTAACTACTCCCTATCCCTTTACCTACAGCCAAACGAACAATACTATGGCGCTAATACAATTTGACAGGTCGCGCGCATCAAAGCGCATGACGATGATGCGATCTTTTTCCGGGAATTTTGTCCACAATCTGCAAGCTGAACATATCCTTTTTCTTTCCTTAAGAGACTAGTGTGTATCCTATGACTAAAAATTCACATGAATTAAATACTAGAAGCAGAATATCGGCAAAATGTCTAAAGCATGAGACCACTCACAAATTTGTGAAAAAAAAAACAAATATGTATCGCAGAGATACAAAAATGCACAAGTCCGAAAATAAAAATTCTATTCTCCTCTCGATTAGACAAATTCGCGGAAAACGCATCCGCATGATGATGGAATCTTTCACTACATACATACATATATATGTATGTAGTTATGTATATCTGATCTTCTGTTTCTTCACCTCACTGCGCCACGATGGTCATCATTTTTGGTTGATATTTCGTTGCTCTTTTTGGACTTTATTCTTATGTCAGGACTGCAATAATATATTGGACATTTTCTGTTGTAGTATTAGACCGAATGAGATAAAGGTGAATTGGAACTGAGAAAGTATTGCTGAGTTGTCATAAAAAAAAGTACTAAATTGTACACAAGCGAAAGACACTCAATTGACATCAAAACCAGAAGCCAGTCGATATTTGTTCATTTTTGAGTATACGTATATAGTATTGGTATTTTGCAACACTCATTTCCAACCCATTTTTGCAACTGACAAAAAGTAATAGTCCTTATAGACCTACTAGTGCCTTAGTAACATACACAGGTCTATCTACTTTTATTGATAACTTCTCAGGGGAACAGTGTTCTCCCAATAAGGATTCTCCGGAGAAGACTGTGTGTACATTTTGGCAGGTATTTCTATACAATGATATTTCTGTTGGAAAAATTCATGGTGGTATTTCCTATGAGAGCTGCTGCAGCTACAGATCAGCTATAGCTATAAATAGGTGCGAGTGAATAGCTGGAGTAAAATTCGATAACACAGTCAACTTCTAGATGGCGTTACAATAGTGTATTTAGCCAACTAGAAATTGAAGATGAGGACACGTGTTCGACTGGAATGTGAACATTATAAATGTAATCTCTGTTTCAAATATTGGCGAAAGCCTGCAAAAAGCAAAATTCTGTAAAACGAATAAATATATTCCTATTCAGTCCATATAGTTCATCTCTTCACTAGCGGGATAGACTAGGTAACTATCAAAACTCTGTCTTGCACTGCAACAAAAATGTCTAATATAATAACGCTTTGAGATTCGAAAAATATGATCATCATGCAGTATAAAATTGGTTTTCATTCTACATACTTTCCCTGTCCTATAGATCCTGCTTCTTATTTGGTTAGCAAAAATTCTCCAAATAAAGAAAGCATTCCAAACTTCTCATAAAACTCCAAACAATTTAAAACTTATTTCCTATTCCTCTATCCTTTTCTTTTATTAAAAGAAAATTAAATTTCCTTTCTTAAAATCCACACCACTCAATGCACAATTAAATTCAAAGTAAAGCTCCTTGAACGGAAAAAAAAAGTAAAAAAGGGGAAACACGCTAAAAAGAAAACAAATAAAATATCTTAAGCTTCCCAAAGTGTCCCAATCAACATGTTGAAGAATCATAAAACAACCCTTTTCGTGCGATTAAAAGATATTTAAGGACATTAAAGCGTAATAAAAATCACTTCTTTTTTCATTGTCCTCCTTCGTCTCCGTCATCGCTCCTATGTGTATTTCCTTGAAATCTGTGCGTTAAAAAAAAATCCATACACAGTCTCCTCCCACTCAACATTGAGAATGTCCTACATTCAATATCCTCCCTTACACTAACAGACAGAGAAAAAGAAAAGAAATAAAATAAAAGGAATAGCAAAACGAGGCCTGGACAATTTTTACGAGTTTAATGCCCATTTAAATTAACTCAACGAAAGGAACCAACACAAAAAAAAAAGGAAAATAAATAAAATATCCGTTCCCACCAGTTTTTTTTTATGATGTTCTCCTGTCGGAATAAATAGATCTCTAATTATCCTCAAATTGTTCACCACTGTGCATACGCACTGTGAGTAGATCAAGTTGTAAAAATTATAGCGTTTTGGGGGGGTAATAGCGATGTAGTGGTGTGGAGTGGTGGTAGTCAATCCTTTTCATCCAGATTGTCGGTCACATCCTTATGTATACACTGTGCGAATAGAATAGTAGACAACAAAAATGATGAGGGGCAACACAACTGTCTTCCTTTTCATTGTTGATTTCTATTTGGGTCGAGACCGAAATCTAAAGGATATACTCAAGTATATAAAAGCAAACGCATAACGATCATCGTTTTGTGTTCTTTGAATATTCTATGTCCTTTTGTGAGAGGCTTTTTTGAAACGCACCTTTTTATCTTTACATATACACGCGTAATGCGCATTGCAATGTATGAGCTTCCTATTATTAGAATTCAATCGAACAGAAGCTAAAGTCGCTTGCCTCACCCTATGTCTGAAGCAGGATTTTTGTTTTGTTTGGTTCTTGCAGAACGCCTGCAGTGATTTCAACTATGTATGTACATATTTCCCTTATAGCAATAAGTTCTTCTAAGTCGTGTGCATAATTTTTTGTAGTTAACGTGTGCAAACGATACAAACATTTGCATTGCGTAATTGCGTTGAATCGGGTTTTCATGCATCAGGACCCCTTTTTTATTTAAGCTTCTTTTGGCCCTCTATCGAAGGTAATATACGAAGTCTTTCATTTTCTTATTATTATTTTTTTTTTCTTGTTATCCCTTCAAATCACGAATAAAACGTGTTCTACATGATGCGTCGTCGTTTTCTCCTACTTTATACAAACGCACATACTATAAATCGGAAGGATTTGTGCGTATTTAATTTCTTAAAGACACATTTTTATTACGCTCATTCGAAAACAATTAAAAAAACGAATTCAATAGACCATAACTTAGTGCATTGTTCGTAAGGATTATTTACACGCAGTTTGACACTAAAGTGTTTATTGAATTTAACTGCGTTGCATGAGTTTTAAGAGTATGAAGTAGGTGACGTCATTGTAAGTACATACAATATTGTATGGCTTCTTGATGGAAGGATTGCGATCGTAATTAATATTTCCACGTGAATGAACAGGTCATTCGCTTTGAAATGGGTACACAGTAATGCTGACATTTTAAAATGTCAAACCGTACCGTCAGAACCATGGGCAGGAACCCAACTCAATTGATACTTCAGTAAAAATGATTCGTGTTGAAATTTGTAATTCTTGTCTGCAAGGCAGTACCAAGTGTTAAGTGTATTCTTGCCTCGATGTTTTTTTTTATTTTTGAAAGACTTATGAATGCAGTAAAGCTCTAGGAACTCAAACTCAATTGCTTCTTCAGTAAAACATCATTCGGGTTGAAATTAGTACTTCCTTAGTACGAGTTAGTCTAACACACTTTTACCCAAACTTTGCTTCTGTATTTTGAGCTCAGCTTCAAATAAAGCAAAAATAAAATATTAAAGTCCTATTCTATCTTGGAAAGAATAATATTAAGAGCTGTGGAGAAGTCAATAATCTCTATGCTTTGAATAGATAGCTTGGTTTTCTTGATGCCAACTGTGGGATGTTACAAGGATGGGAAAAATGGCACCGTTCTAAATCGTAAGATGGTAAAGAAGTATTTCAACCGAAGAACATGGCGTAGAACATTGAAGTATGAATCACGGCAACTTTAGATTTTTTGGAAAAGATTACAAAGAATTCAAAATACAATACCACACTAACAGCCAAGGCTAAATTTTGTTTGTGGACCTATTGAAGGTGAAAGCAATAAAGCAATAAAGCAAAATATTTCAATCAGAAGACCATTGGCAAATAAACAATTCTCTGATAAAACGTACACTATTTACACAATAAAGCTCTACTTTCTCATTTCGAAAAAAAAACTTAAAAAATGATAGGTATACACAAATTTTTTCCCAACATAAAATCAAAAAGATAAACAGAAACTATGTGTACATTTGAAAAGTCAACTCACAAGCAAATACGAGATATACCAACTCGATTTCATCCTCGATTGCTATCTCCGAGCACACCCAAGCGGAAATGCTACACACTAATCATAACGTCACTTTGACGTATACGTTTACAATAGACGTAGGGGGGTTAACAAAAATTCAAAACACCACCGCCAAATCAACCGAAAAGAAAAGCTCCAAGAGTCAATTAGCAACTAACTCCTAGCACATGACACATAGCGTACAAAGTAAATGATAACACGCAGCAACTGCACCAGCAGCAGTGTTCCAAATTTATTTTCGGGCATTTCTACGTGACACAATCCGTGGCTGTCAAAATTTAGGTCAAGTCTACACAAAACAAAAAAAAAACCGCGTTAGGAACTCATTTGAATATTGTTTCGGTTTCCAACAATGCAATGACGGAAGCGTAATGCAAACCGGCAGCAACGGGCGCTCGGCTACAAATACATCACCAACCACCAACCGCCATGTCACTTGTGTAACCGCAACGTACCGCACCACGCAAGCGGGGGAACCAAAGTGCCTATCAATGTAAATGATCCAAACGCTTTTTTCCAAGCACTGCCGACAACGAAATGCGGTAGTGCGTATAGGTTGTAAGCTCGGCTCGTAATCATTTTGCCCTTCAGCAGGCTTAATTCATTCGAAACGAGATAGAAGCTTAGGCTAGACACTGAGTTAGAGGAGAGCACGGCGACTTGCAAGGGAAAAATACGAGCCCTCAATTGACATTGTTCGACGATTTGTCGTTGTGTCACTTTTTGACACCGAAGTGGGTACTATGTGTGTTTCAAACTTGAAACTGCGACACTCACTACACTCTCTATCAAATGCGATTTTTTTTTTGTTGGCTGAAGAGTGACAAGGACGGCGATATTTGGTAAATTATCTCACTATTGTTGGGTGAATTTATATGCGTAGAGAATGCGTAGAGCAGATTGCCTTGGAATTCACCTTGAAATTAAGTGTAGTTTTGACTTTTTTTTTTCAAATATGCTAACAAACATTTTTACTGTAGACATACTGTTTGAGTATTCCTCACTGAGACGGTGGCAAATTTTGCATGTTGATTGCCCACTGTTAACTAATTAAAAGAATATTAAAATGAGTGCGTTTACGTAATCGATGCATTGTCGATGAAAAAAATTTAGGAGGAGTCGCACGCATATTTCGGCCCCTAAAACTTTTCCTGAATAGCAAGCAGACACTAAGATTATATATATATATGTATATATGCACGCACTTAGTATTTTAATAGTCTGACTTGAATGTCTATGTTAATTTTAAACACTTATGTGGTGGACACACGTTCTTAAACAAAAATTATGACTTTTAACGATATTGGTTTTGGATGAATATTATTTTTAAGAAGTTGATTATTAGGCCTCGTATTAAACAGCTTTTTATTGAAAAGGGTGACACTACACCCAAGAACTCGTTATTCAAGTGACATCTTAATAAAGTTCTTCTGGTGATAGAATTCATTAACATTTGACATTGTCATTATTTGTTTTTGTGGCTGGCTTGTCATCAAGGTTTTAGAAAAAAAATTAATTTATTTCCAAACGCATTCTACAAATACATACATATGTATGTATGTACGTATTTCATTGATGATTAATATCAATGTGTGTAGAAAACTATTGACTAAAGCATTGGATTATTGAAAAAGTCGCAGAAAACACCAACATTAAACCGTATGTCTCTTTTATTCGTACGAAAATATCGCTTCTTGAAATAAGCGGATTTTAAGTAATTATTCAAATTACTTTCAAGAGAGCTTCAAACGCTGTTTGAGATTTTGGTCGCAGTTTTCGTTGACTTGACTATCGTATATTACTAAATAAAGAAATTATACTAAGATCTCCAACCTTACCAAAAACATGTTACTAAGTCAGTAAAAGAACTACCTAAGGGTTCAATACTGGCCTCATTACTGTTTGATTAAAAAAAATAATAATTAAACCAGTGACGGAATGCTTATTTCGGGGACGAATAGTAACCTTCCCTAAGCTACCTCAGTTATCCAAGGCTACTCCCTTGTATGCATAATCCTGAAACGTTCTTTATTTACAGCATTTCAAAATTTGAATTTGAAACTAGATTGTCCACACATTTTCTAGAGACGAGAACTATTTGAGATGGTTCATGCTTTAAGACAGAAATTCCAGGACATGTATCTACTGCAGAGTTTACATTCTGCATAATGTGTGTTGTCTGATAATATTTCCATGGCCCTAAGATACTTTAACTCGGCAATAACCGATTAAAAAAACATGTGACATGTGACGAGTTTTGATTCCTATTTGGTGCAAGCAGGTCATTGAAGGTCATTTCTAATCCTTGTAATTTGTGTTGTTCCATAGTGATAATTCCAACTAGTCGAAATGCTGATCGCAAAAATATTTAGGCAAAAGTATAAAACTGTCTATGAAATAATAATGCAAGTACAAATTGTTAACAAACATTTTTTTTTTGATTTTATGTAATCAAGACACATAACGCACAACTATTCGAAAAATTGACTCTAAATTCTAAAGTTAAAAATAAACCATAAAATTCAGTAAATGTCAATACTATTCTCGAAAATAGTTAGAGTCCAGTCATCGGTAATAAACGTGACAAATTTTATTATTTTGCATAATTTTGCAATAAACTATACTTAACATTTAACAGTTGGTGTTAGTAACATGACATTTGTAAATATGATTTTGTTGATGCAGATTTTTTTTGCAAATGGTTATGCTTATTTAGGTTATAATTTTTTACTTTTCCTCGCAATTATGACTGCTACCATTATCGAATAATTAAATAACCTGCTTAGTTTCGAAAATATGTTCTAAAAAATTGTAACCAAATCCAAAAGCAAGCATCGATGCCAATTATTCGAATAAGAAAAGTTGCAGATTTTTAATACGCTGAAGGTCATCAAAAGTCAATATCTTAATTAACATTTTCCTTTTTTATGTTTAAGGAGAAAATCCTGTGAACTTCATCATAGAATCACCGTTCAGGTAGGTACTTGTACATTTTATTATAATTAGATACTAATTAAGGAAATGAACAATCTGCTAAAATAATTAATTATTTGAAGAATTTTTTAAATCTTGGTAATTAAATAGAATTAAAAAATAAAGAAAAAATAATAATGTGCGAGGGCGTTTGAAACAATAAAATTGTCATTTCGTTTTTTTTTTCTAATTAAATTGTTTAGTATGTATTTTATTTTAACAGAACACGCATGTGTTGGAGACACCTTAAAGTGATTAGAATTGCTGATTTTGTAGATGGCTCCTTTGTCATTTGCATATGTCTACCAATGATGTTGATAGATATGTACATATGTATGTACAGCCGTGAACCATAAAATAGTAGCGGGCAAAAAAAAAATGGAAAAAATTCAATATTCTGAAAACAACGAAATATTTTTTTTGTTTAATATTTTTTCTTAATAACAACTTAAATCTACATAAGAATACAAAAAAAATTTTATCATAAGCACATATTTACAGCAATAGACAAAAGCTTATATTTTGATGGGTAACATAAAAATAGTAGCGCCTTCAGATATTGTTACATTTTTGTATTTATTGAAAAGATGGAAGTTCAAAAATGGTTCATTCCTATTAATACTTTCTTGAGCTACCTTTATTAGCTATAACCGCCTTACACCGTCTTGGCATATAGTCAACAAGGCGCCTACAGTGGTCTTGTGATATGCCACCCTATGCATTCCGTAAAACTTCCCACAATTGGTTATTATTCGTCGGCTTATTGTTGAAAACAGCAGTTTTAATATCGACCCAAAGATTTTCAATGGGATTCAAGTCAGAAGATTGGACTAGCCATTCCAAAACTTGGATTATATTGTCGCTGAACCAGACTTTCGCTTGCCTGCTGGTCCTTTGACGACAGCCATGCAGATAAAAAGCGAGGCGAAAAGCTCAAAGAATTTGTTAAGAATAATTTTATTCCTTAAAAGGGGTTTAAGTTCTTTTTATCGCTAAAATGACCACCCATTTGTAGCACCCTTATGGAAACTTAGTTTTTTTTTATTTTCTATTACTTTTACGCTTAAGTATATGCTATACACACGTGAGTGATGCATATGTACATACCTATGTATAGCATCATAAACGCCTCTGCCTTTTGATATCCCACACTAATGCAAACTTCCTCTTGGAACAGAGTACAAAAACGAATGTTGCCTACAGTGGCTTCTGGTTATCAAATTTCCGTTCTTAGCAGCACGTGGAAAAGTCCTCTGCCTGAATGGTTACACAACCAACTGTACTAATCAATTAACTCCTTTTAATCTTCCGTCTTCACAATTACTACACCCATTCAGTTGGAAAGAAAACGCAACAACAAAAAGAAAAAAAATAAACTCCTTACAAAAACGAACGAAAAACACACCCACTCAAGTAAATTACTAACAACCTACAAAATTTTCCTGTACCTACACGCTTTGCTGTAAAATTGTGTAAAATACAGCTCAGCGTGTAAAAAAACAAAAAGTTTTTTCTCTTCGTCCATCATCACCATCGCCAGCAGGAAATTATAAAATTTCAAAGGAACTTTTCAGCACCAGAAGTAAAACTAAGAAATTTAAACCGTCAAAAACTTTCTTCAAGTGCCAAGTGCTACATTTTCAATTCCACCATCCTCCCCTAATGTGCCACCACCACCACCACCATCACAATCACCACCCATTGACTATCACGCGGTGGGAGCCTTTGAAGTTCTCACTGTCAACTACCCGAAAAATTCCAATTTCTAGCCAACCCAACCGCCCATCATCCATCAGTTGTCCATTCTAAAATTCTAAACTTCCAACCCTCTAAACATCAATTTTCCCTACGAGAATTCCGTCCCTTAGTGCGTAAGGACTAAAGTTTTCATAAGTTTTCCTTCTACTACGTAGCCCATATACTACATACGCACACATTTATGTATGTATATGCAACTGTGTTCTGTGTTATCAAGAAAATTCACTTTCCCAAAACGAAAACGACGATGATGACGACAAAAAAAAATATATTTGTCCCAATTTCTTAACAACCCCCCAATGCTTGCACCATGTGAAAATCAACCATTGCTCTCTCTCTCTCTCTCTTTCTATTTCCCATTCCTCTAGGGAAAATTTTCTTCTTGTACTTTAATTCTTCTTGGAAAATTAATTCAGATAGGAAAAGCAAGAGACGAACTGATGGCAAAAACGCACCATACCCATCGCTGGCTGTCATGTTACAGCTGAACAAGAACACACCACCATCGTTGGTGCCCCTTCCATCCACTTTCGCTTGAATTCACTTTCACTTTTACAGAATAAAAAAAAAAAAAAAACAAGAAGACGAAGAAAACTCAAAAGGAAAATGCTTCCTTTGCTCGTTCCTTGTTATATGTATAAGACGAACGAGGGAAAACTTTCACTTTCCGTTCTGTTGTATGTTGTTTTTCGTTTTACGTCTTCGTCCTCTCTGCTGAATAATACAGTTGGCAAAGAAAAAAAAACACAACCCACCCACCCGAACCCAACCAACCCCTAGCATAATTCTGTTGCAACACACTGGTGCGCACAACAAAAGCAATTTCTCTCATCGTGTCACTTTTTCTCTACACTGACACACAGAGAGCTCCCAAAAGGAAAACCAATGCCGCTCGACATCGCCACCTCCACCCGAAAATGCGAACACCATCCATTTACCCCACTGCGACTGCCATCCTTACAACAACAACTGTTTCGGTGTATTATCGAATTTAAAGACGACGGCGTCGAGGACGAAGAGATAGATACGGTGGAAATGCGAGAAGGGAAATGCGTAAAGGAAAACAACTTGAAAGTTTTCCTTCGTTACGTTTGCAATTCTACGAATTTTTCACGCAATCCGAACGAGTAGAAGGAGGGGTAGCCTATGCTTGTATGTGTGTGTCTATATTCCCAGTGTGTCAAAAGTTGTACACCTCCCTACAGAGTTTCGTTTGCTTATTAAAGTTTCAACAGGACTCTCACTTTCTATAACATCTTCAAGGATGAAAATAGTAGGAAAGCAGCTCACCACGCGAATTTCATCCACCATCCGCCACCCATCGTCTCTAACCCCCTCACAATGTCTATAATATTCTCTCATCCCTTATAGAGAACCTGCTGACGAATTGCTATTGCTTGTGCATTGAAAGGTACACGCACATTTTACCAAAAAGAGAATCCTCACTCCAACTTGTGGTGCTGCTGTGCTATAAGAAGATGGAACGAAGAATACGTTCACTTCCTTCTGCTTGTGTAGGTAAATGCTATGGGGATGCCTTCGTTTCCTTCTTTCTTCATCGGTTTATTTTTAGTTGAATCATCGAAGCAACAAAGAATAAAGCAACAAAATATAAAAAAAAGGATGAAAGTGAACAACTAAAGTGCTTCTTATCCTTTTGAATGATGAAGAAGCACTACGCTACGACAACGACGACGGCGACGACATACGGGGTGATAGCAACAACGTTGACATTTTCCCTTTAAAATGGTACACACAGGATACACAAATTGATAAGACAAAAACGAAACCAACCTACAACCCCACTCACCATCAGTGGGTTCTAGTACCAAAAGGATATCTTTTAAGTGTATTTCCAAGAAACTTTTAGAGCAAAAATTTTGTTCATCCTGCTTCCTAGTAATGTAGTTGGCGGTGGTAGTGGTAGTGGTAGCGAAAGCAACGGATTCACCGCCAATATGGTTAAAGGATATACATACGACAAATTCATCAAGGATACCAAATTTTCGGTGCGCTCTTCTGTGTGCCCTTTCATGTTTTTAGGATATTTATATAAAAATAACTTTTACTAGGTTACACGGTTACCTAAATGCTTACGGTAATGTTCATCCTTTATCTATTGCCCCATTAGAAATGCCGAAGCGAAATATAAGCCACAGAATACCAACAGTTTTGAAGTTTTGGAACAGTTTTTAGGACTTTTCAATGGGAAAAGCAGCAAGAGCAGAGGGATAAGTTGGGTTAATCGACTTAATGAATCCTTTTTTTGTGTTTTTTGGTTTTTGAAAATAGTTCAGGATGGTTTTATTGGTAGTGAGGAATTTTTAGATTTTTTCATAAGTTATTTTAATTATTGAGCATCGCAGAGGTGTGAGGTGTTGTTACTGAACCGGACCAGGAGTTTCGACTTTGTTCTGTTTTCCAGGATAAGAAATTCTTTAATGATGGACATCGTTTATAGATGTTCCAAATATGAACTTCTGGAAATATCGCATGAATTGGCCTTTATCAAAGTAAATTGTGAAGTTGATGTGGGGTAGGATATGCACACCAATTTGGGATAAGGAGCCAATATGTATGTACATGTGTAGGTATAGTATTTTCTATACACGTTTAAATGTCAGAACAACTAAAATGGAAAAAAGTTTTAGACGACTAGGTACGTCAACATAAAATGTTCTAATTGCACCACATATTCATTACAAGCGTGATTACCATAGAGCATAGTTTTATCATGAAGAGCAGTTTCCGAAAGCTACTAAATACTTGAAGACGTAACTAAGCTAGTTTTGAAGAACAAAAGGCTCAGTTTTTAAACATAAATAAATGGCATGAGACCCTACGTATTCGAGTTTAAATCCTGAAGCTAATGGAATCAATTCAGTTTCAGCTACCCTACTGGATTTCTATGGTAAAGATCAAGAGGGAAATTTTCCTAAAACTATTCCTAATAAACGGTAGGTTTTTTCAGCATTTGCTATCAGATTGAGGACATGCAGAGATGTTACGGCAGGAAAGAGATTCGAATTTTTGTATAAGAGAGCAACAAACCCGAGTCTGTAAAAACAAGAACGACTGTGGACAGCTATTAAGCATTCTGATAGCCCAACCAATCACTAGAACCGCCGGACCGGAACAAAGTCGTTTAGTAGCTGAGTTGTTCAAGGCCGCACCACCTCATCTATAAGGTATGGTCCGACGAAGGCATGCCCAATGCACCAATTTTCCTGATGGCTTAAAAAGGCAACCGTTTCACCTGGACTAATTACAAAGGTACATATATATAAATTTTCTGAACATTGCATATAATGTTCTATATAGTGTAATGCTAAAGCGCCTTAAACCATACGTCGACAATAGTGTGAATTGCGATGACCTATTTTGGATATATCGGCTTATGTTGGATTAGGTGTTAGATAAAGTGACGTGCTCTCTTACAGCTTCTTTAACCTAGTACTGGAGAAAATAGTGCGTAATTCCCATGTTAACACTTTATACACTAATTTTCACAAATCAATACAACTACTTGAAGTATACGCTAACATCGAATTAGAACCTGCTAGAATTTTTCTGGCTGGAAGGGATTGTTAGTAAATAAATCGTGAGTCATTAACCTATCTACTAACAAAAATTTCGAATTGACTCGAGCGTGTAAAACATTAATCAGGAAAGAAATTTCTCTTCAAAATATTAACCATCTCCTTCTATGAGTCTATCCTAGCCTCGGAACTTAAACTTAATTTCGTGTTAATTTCATCAATAAAATTGCTAGGGTATCATAACCTATTTTCAACGAGTTTGAGCTCTTTCCTTGGGGAAAACTGTACGGTCAGGAATTATATAATTAATATCCTGCAAAGCTTGTTCGTTTAGGGCTGAAGTCCCTTAGATAATCGAGTTTGGAGAAAATTCTACGCTTTCCATTATAAATTAGAAGTTGGTATGGCGCTTTACACATGCATACTCTATGTTATTCCAAAAAGTAACATGGCCTAAACCAATGTCCACTGAATGGAACACAAAGCACTTTACCTACTTTAATTCCAACCAAATAAACTCGCATCAAGTGTCTTGTATTCTTATTGCGCAATCACTGTTACAACATTCACCGTTATCAAACGAATAAAAAAAAAACTAAATGAAGGAATGCCCCCCTCTTTGTACATGGAAGCTACATGATTGCGATAATGATCGCACAATTACAGTGAAGACTCCCCACACATCATGCACACACCTTTTCCCATACGACTGTGATCGTCATCGTCCCTTACCAGAATGATTTCAGTCTTCTTCTTTAGACTTTCTCAAGTCTTCTTTCGCTCCTCCTTCTATACCAATTTTAAGTTAATCAGAACAAGTAATGACACACAAAAAAAACACTGAAACACCGCCACCACATGAGAAATGATTCGGCACATTTTCGCCTCTGTCTTGACGGTTGTTAGATAATTTAACATGCAAGATGCGATCAGTCTACATGGAAGCCACCAAAGAGATACTTAGGACGCATGCAACATGCGTTAATTTGTTTTCTTTGTTAGCAGTGACAGTTTTTTTTTTTTTGCTGGATTTTCTCTTTTTGTGAAGACTGGACTAAAGGTAAGTAGAACTTGATGGATAGGGTGGAGAAGTAAATAGGCTCTTGTGATCGTCATGCGTTTTGCGTTTGCTTGGGTTTAGTAAGTAACGAGTATTCGTGTTTTCTTACCTTTCTTTGGTAAGTACATGAGATTTGTAATTATTTAGAGAGGAATTAGTGCTTTGTTTTTTTTTTGAGGGTATTAACCGTTTCGCATAAATTAAGAAATTCACCATTTAGGGAGCATAAAAATGCATCTGAAAAGTGAATAGCAGAGGCGCCAAAGCGATGGAAGTAACGATGCGATACTGAAAACAAGATATCATGAATAAGGGAGAAGAAATACTTTGAAAATACACTTAATGATGAACAACAAAACCAGATTATGATTTACTACAATATCTATTAAGCGACGCATTTAGCTTATAGAGTTCAAGCAAAATCTAGGCCCGTGATGTTAACTGGAAGAAGGGGGTTAATCCAACAAACTGTTTTCTTAACCTTTATGTGAATTATTGCAGCATTCAGTAGAATGCCATATTTCTTTTTATTTCATCAATTCTTGGACAGGAGTTGGATCCTCAATATCTTCTTTAAACAAACCTGTTATGAATGATGTTAACTCATTGAGTTTGCATAATATTGCCTACTATCCTTTCAAAGAAAAACAAATCCGTCGCTTTATCTGCAACAGATACATTCCTTAAAACTTAGATGTTTACATATTATGATCCTTCAACCACCTCAAGAGCCTGTTCCAATAACCAGAAATAACAGCGAAAATTGCCACACACACTAAGTCCTCGGGCATGGACGGTATACTCCCTTCCAGCCTATTGATGGCTCGATAACAAATCTCAATCAAATGTCAAAAAGGCAGACAAGTAATGCTACAGTTTCAATGTCCGTCCAACACGAATCCCTATATAGAAAGAGGCACTCGTATATGTACATGTATATATAATATATGTATTTCCATCGTAAATGAAGAGTTACAAGATGGCACCACATCAGCAGCCGATGCGAAGCTTTGAGGGATGCCAACTTAAATGTCACGGGTAGTTGAAGTTCACAAAGGACACCAAACGTTAGAACAAAAATTATCGAAAGCCTCCCACTCAAACCAAAAAAAGAAAAAAAAAAAAAAAATTACGATGAAAAATATAAAGGACCTATTGATGGCTATCGAATGTGAAATCCTGGAACAGCCATCAATGGACGTTTGCCAACGAAAAAACAAAACCGAAACAGAAAAAACAGAAAAAAAACAGACAGGTTGTGTGTATGGTAATAAACGATTGCCTACTAAAAATTAAAAACAAAACGAAGGACAAAAAAAAGAAGGTATCTGCAAACTACCCCTACGTATTATTTTGATGGAATGAAAAAATATTTATGCGCCAAGTCATAACACAGACCTTCGCCAAACCCAAAATGATATGAAAGAGAAATGAAGGAAAAAACAGCAGTATAGCCAACCCCCCAAAAAAAAGGGTTGAACGTGTAGATCTGTCAAAATCCGTCCAAGCGGACATCATTGGATTTCCCCGAAAAAAAAAACCATCATATTGTGTATGTTTTTTTTTTGAGGATGAAACCAGGCAAGAGCAGCGTATATCGTCAAATGTCGCATGGGGATGCTGATTGTATACCCTACCAGTTGGTGGAAGAGATAGGGCAACAGAGGCAGAGTGGTTTTTGGTGTTCGATTAAGCCAGCGGAATCGATTCCAGGATCAGGATAGGCATTCTTTTTTTTTTTTGTTGTCTTATTTGCCTGCCACCAACTGGCGGAACAGAGCCTCATTCGACGCAGAGGATGAATCATTTATCCCAAAGGTACCCCGCGCGCTCCAGTCATAAAGGAATGAAACAAATGAATTTAACCCTATTCGTCGAGCCATATACACGAATCCGAGCTCATGCCGTACATGCACAGCACTTGATTAGTAAATCAAGTTTGAATTTTTATTGAATTTTCAAATTTTCCCATTTGCTGTATCGTTATGATCGTTATCTCGAAATGTTGGGGGTTTTGTCGACTGTCTCCAGGTTTAGGATATGTGTACACATACATATATGGGCTCCTTTTTTTTTTTTGTTTCGTTGCTGAGGGATGAATAAAAATTTAAATGCATGAATGGATGGATGGACACCGGCCTGGAATTTAATGCAACGCTGCACAACTTACTGTGGGGATATATTTGTGGATAGACATAAAGAACAACCAATCAGCTTTGTACTATTTGAATGAGTAATGGAGAAACTTACAGTCGACTTGAGCTTTCATTTTTTTAATTTTTTTTTTTCACAGCATGGCACCCTGTAGTTGGTTCCTCAACAATTTATTCTGCATAATCGCTCTGTTCAAATCCCTCACCTAGATCTAGCCCCGAAAATGAAAACGTGACTTAGAAGTTTTGATCAAATAAAAAATTAGTCTTGCTAACTGCTGTTCCTTTAAGCTCGTATACCTCATTAGCTACATATTTATGTGGCTGAACCGCCTGCAAAAGTGATAACATCAAACAGCGACTCTGCTTTCTGAAATTCATTGGAGATATGCCATACACACTGTTAGGTATCAGTCATGAAGGAATTCCACTAGAAATTTTCTACGGTACGAAGGCTTACCGAATTTCGTCTTTCTAGAAATATGTACATACATACATATATTGTACAATCCACTCCCACTCCTTGCATAATACTTCAACTGACCATTACATCTAATCGTGTAGTAAGAGATATGTCCTACACGCTATTACCTAAATGAGGAAATAAATCAAAAACTTTCCATCATACGAAGGCTTCAAACTCCCATCAAACAACATGTTTTATTACAGGCAGACCAAATTACGAAACGTTACCTACCTATGTATCCATCTCATCGAAAGCTAGATATCGAGAAGTATTTGGTAAAAATGTCGCATATGTTGAAAAATTACCGGCCCATGCGATACAACGCTGTTACAACCAACTGTTAGTCAAAGGAACTTCTCTATACCTATACGTACACTCATGAAAAGCAGTACCCAACTACAAAACGATACACTCTCAGTCTATTTAATCCTGAGTACCCAAAAATACTAGACTTAGTGAAACTTAATAAACGAAATTGAAAAGACCTTGCAAAAGGTTGTCGCATCAGAAAGAAATTGTTATGGCCCTACATATGTACATTGTATTGGTATACAATGCTCGCTCTTGTTTCTTGACTGCTCTGCACAAGTTAGATTTCAATATTTCAATGACAAGGATATTCTAAGGAAATTGTTTTATACCAGACTTGCACTAAAAGAGCCTACACCATAAGAAGTACTTGCCTTAATACTTGCTCGTAGTTCCTTTCTAGTTTCTAGCTTATTTGGCATTTATTTTCATTTTTTTACCAGTAACCATGCTGTCCCATCAGGATATGAATGTTAATAACGACTCGAAAGGTGGTCGTACAAATACACAAAGCTACAGCATTCACAGTGCTTCCCAATCTATCCGTATATATTTTTTATTTTTTTCTTGTCCTTCCCACTTTATTGTTTGAAAGGAAGAGCAACAAAAAAATACACGCAAAATGGTTCAATGGGTGGGGTAAAAAGGATTCTATTGCTTCTGCTGCTAGAGTATTGAGGTTTTTTTTCCTTTCCTACCGTTGTACCATAAATGGATACCGTCCACCATGCATGCTGACTAGCGATATGGGCCGGACTCACGAATGGATGTGAAAAAAAAATGAAATCCTTGCTCTGGACAGGAAAGGAAAAACAGTTGTGGAGGCAGCCAATAGAGTGCCAACGAAAAGGGATTGAAGGAGCAAAAAACTGAAAGCTACCCAGGATGCAGGATGCGAGTAAGTAATATACGATTTTTTTCAGGATTCTCACATCCTAACAAATACCGAACAGCGTATGAGTATAAAATTCTGCGAAAGAGGCTAGTTCTAGGATGAGTCTGGCAGTGTTTGTGTTAAAATTATGAAATTTTTTTTCATTCATTTTAGTGATAGAGATAGGGAATATGGTTTCTTTTTTTTTTTTTTTGCGAAATTTTTAACGTTGGGGTAGTCGCCATTTCATTGCGTTGTCGGGCAACAGTGATAGCGCTCAGCCAAGTATTTGATGAGTTTTTCGCGTGCTAGACAGCAAGGAAGTGCCTTCAAGACTTGACCGGGGATGGAAATTGTATTTGAGTGCTTGTGTACTTGTGAAAATAATATGATATATGTACATATATACATAATTTCAAACGTCGAGTTTAATTAGAATAATTTTAAATATTTTAACATTTTTTGTTTGTCAAATTTAACCCTTAACAGCTCAAATACACTGAAGGTCTCTTTTTGATAATGTCCTTAGCAGATACAAATACGTATGCATTGTTCTTGTGCGCCTAATATACGCACATTTTTATGAGATTTTTATATTCAATGAGTCCTTGCGGGGGGTGCCTGGCATTCAGGGAGAATGGACACAAACGATGTTTTGTTTTCCCTTTGTTATTCACGATCACAGCTCATAACAGGTCTAAGCGAAAAGATAAAAAAAAATGTAATGTCAAGAGAGAAATTATTATTATTTTATAGGGGGTCTATAGACTGGACACAAAAGATGTGAGGCAAAAGGAAGGAGTAGAGGACCAATTGTTGGTAGAACGCGTTTTCAATTTAACTGTCGATATTATTTTTTCGTTTTGAGAATATTTATTTTTGCAATGGTTATCGGTTAGACCTTGGGGGTGTGAAAAATATGATGGTGGCCAGTTTCATACGCAGGAAAATATATATGTACATACATACATACATATATAAAAAAAACTTGATAGCTTTTGAATAATTTTGTGGGCGGCACAGTTCTGATTTCCAATAGCCCATGCTGCCATCATATTTTTTTCGGTGAAGGAAAGCATCCCCCAACCTTCTTATTCATTTCTCTTATACACGTCGGGACTTTTGTGTGACCATTTATCGTTGAGTGACAGCCGTTGCTATCGTCGCAGTACCGCCATACAGTATAACAACTTCAATGACCAAAGGATGTTGATGGACGTCGTCCTTTTATTGATGTTCTTGATTGGTTTTTACCTGGCGCAAATGTAGACGTCATTTCCATACATATGCCTATTGATACGAACAGGAACAGGAGAAAACACAGAAGAAAAAATAAATTTTAGCAAACAAATCACAAAACAGCAAATATCAACCAGCCGTCCTATTTCTAAGGGTTGAAGGGTTGCTCTCTTTCTTTTTTTTCTTTTTTTTTTCTTAATTTAGCGATATTTCACTTTTACTTTCCGTTGGGCAGTCTGTCCCTCCCCAGTAATGTAATCGATGAAGAAAATCTCAGGCGCAACACTTAACGATTGAATTGCATGCTAACGAGGTATTTAATCAACGGCAAGAAAAATGTAGCATGCCATGCCACAAGGGTGGGTCAGGGTTTATTTTTTTTTGTGAAAAAATTGTTAATGAAATTTTCAGCAAAGAATTTTATTTTTTCTAATTGCCAGACAATATGATGCAAGCGGGCGCTAATGAAGTTCTCTTGGGCTTTTTTTTTTTTTTTTATTTTTTGTTACTATTTTTAAACAAAACTCACCATCCCCTTGTAGAGGGGGGACACTAAATCCAATTAAAATGTTTTTCTTTTACCTAGGGGAAAGGTGTTAGAAGGTGGTGATGGCGCATGTTTGTTTTTCTTGGAAAATGTGCAATTAAAAAGGAGCTAGGTTGTGCATGTTCACAAGTATAGAGGAGTTTTCAGGAATTTTTCCGTCAAAGATTTGGCTGGCTGATACGTAATGTGAAAATGAAAGTTTAACAGGAAATTAGTAGGACTATGCGGAAAGAATTTTGCAGACATTTTTATTACTTTGTCACCATAGGATGGGTGAAATCAGATCGTCGCATCAACGTGTTAGGTAAGATAAGGTAAATGGTTGGTTAGCAATGGAGATTTTTTGATCGACTTGCGTTTGTAATTATAGGAGCTGCGGTGCATTTATGGTAGGGGTGCATTTATACCATATACAGGCAGTTAACAAACAGAACACCTTTTTTAAACAATAATAATAAGGATTTAAATCTTTCATAAACTTTAAAACTACTTACTGATTCAGCAAGAAATAATATGTAAGGTATTTACCTGAAAAGAAGAAAGAAGGTTAGAACTATAACAATAAAAATCAAAAATCAAAAAAATTAAATCAATAGAAACACAGAATATTTTTATGAAAAGTAGTTGAATGTTAACAGTTCAACAATGGCGCTAAATTTAAAATGACACCTCTTGTTGGATGACCGTGTATTAACCCACATTTTAATAAGTTTTACGAAAGATATAATAAAATAGATGTAAACTAAAAAATAAGGATAATTTCTTATAAATTCGAACAAAATATAATAAAAATAGAATATTTTGCATGGCATCTTTAACTAATCTCTCGCTCCATCTTTCCAGGGAGAAATATTTGCCATCAATCGGCGTGTAAGTCTACAAGTCATACAGTTTAACATCAATGGCAAAACTATCTTAATATACGCAGATAACCTAATGCATTAGACTCTCCAAAGGTGAAATAAATAGTAGACAGTTAAAATGTTCTCAGAACTAGCAGAGAAAACATTGGTCAGATTACATGGGATCTCTGTAAACAATGCCCATTTGGGTAATTAAAAACTTCTGACTCCCCCTGAAACCTTTTTTGGAGACAATAACTTGTTTCTACAACCGTAGCACGAAACTGACCCAAATCATGTCTGATTCTGATTGGACAAAAAATCACCGAACAGTCATTTTCAAAGTATAAAACTTTTTTGTGATTCTAAACAGGATCCACCTAAGAACTTGGAGCCTACATGGAGACTATGCATAGGGAACACCCCTCAATCTCCATTCATTTCAAGTTCGAAAAGGACTCTAGTTATCGAATTTGTTCACCAACTGCAATACACCTTATGAGGTTAATATAATTTTTGATAGCTTCTGTAGTAAGAGGCAATAGGCAGAGGCGAATGCATTTTCTGACACAGATTTGTAATTTCCGGTTAAAAAATTCAAATGTTTGGCACGTACAGGATCCAGACCATTCGTTCTGTGAGTGCTGCATACACATATGTACATATGTACATACTTGTTCTTCCTACGAATGGATAAAACCTACTGTTTAATGCAGTGCCAATGTTTTTTTTTTTTTTAATTTAGTGAAGTTTTATCGATTACTGACAGAACGCTGATCTCAATATAGTGTGAAATAGTCGGCGATAAGGAAGAACAGGGAATTTAAAAAAGAGGATTAGGCCCAACCCATTTGTGGGTTTTTACGAGCAGGGCATATAAAGTTGATTATCTTATTATAATTGATCTGTGATTTGCTTAGACAGACATTAAGCCAGCAAGGAGAGTTTTCGAATCTAAAACAATGACCAGTCGCGGCTAAAGTGAAGCTTGGCCCAAATTAGGTGACAGCGGTGTCTCAGTCAATTATTTAGTAAATAAAACCATAGAAAATTCTATACCCACTTGTTTTTCAATTAAACAAAAAATTCTTTATAAAAAACTTGTGTAGAAAAAATATTTGAAGCAGTTGAACGGAATTCCTGAAAAACTGTTCCAATAGTTTTCTAGAATTGCAAAATGGAAAGCTCAAATAAAATAAAAAAAAAACTCCGAACAACCTTATATATGTATGTATTTCTTGATACCTACCTACTAATGATTTTCGTTTAGAATATGTATAATGTTTCCAATCATTTTAAAGTTTAATATATCATGCATAGTTTGGTTCATATTTGGATATGTACAAACAGGTTTATGTAAACATCCTTAAAAATACTAGTAAGTCAATTAAGTCAAAATTTAGTATCTATCTCAACATGCACATATGATATACTGAAGAACAAGTTCGTATGAAAACACTACAGTCATACCTACACCAACCCAACGAAAAAATATACAGAAAATGTACAATCGGTATGGAACGGATCGTTTGATACCCTATTACCTTTCCACCAGCCTTAACAAAGTGAGGGTGGCATAGTGTATTTCGTTATTGAATTACTACGATAACTTCAAATATTTGAGGATTTTATATGCAAAATATCATGAAAATCGGTTCTTTGATTAAAACGCCCATAAAGTGGGCGTAGCCACATATAATGTATGAGTGAAATGACAATGAATGAATATCTAAATATGTATTTGGTTTTAACAAAATTTTTCGATTTCAGGCAATATAGTAAAATTAGAAAAAACCGGCTGTGGGCAGATTTCAAAATTTCTTACACTTGTACTGTATCTTTTCCTCAAAAGCTCAGATATGACATTTCATCCTCCTAGCTCAAAATGTAAAGCTCAAAAACTTGAGATAGACCAACAGACAGACAGATGCACGAATGAACGGACGTACGGACATGGCTCAATCGACTTCGCTACTGATACTGATCACAAATATACATACATATGTATATATACTTTATATGATCTATCTCGATTATTTCTCTATGTTACAAATTATGTATCAAACCTAATATACCCTTAGGATAGGGTATAAAAAATAAAAAAATAAAGATACATTTAACGCACCCAATTGTAATAGCAAACCCAGAGAGATTACATTCAAACAAGGTGAAAATGCAAAAAACCGCTCACTTCTGCCAACACGATTCGCACTTTCACTTATCGCTACCACCCTACTATCCTTCCAGAAAAACCACTCAACGCGCGTCCCAAACTGAACTCCTTTTTTCGTTTCTCAAACACTCTGTTATTGTTATGATGTTATCCAGGCTTTTGTGTGTTCATTCGCATTCTTTCTTTGTTTTGTGCTTTCCCTCCATGACCCCTCTCATGCAATTTGCGTGAGTGGAGCTAATAAAGATAACAGTGTATTTATATTTTCTTCGTCTTCTTTGCATTTTCTATGTATGTCGTGTACTGGCTCTGTGGTAACCCACGTGGTGTCAATATGAATCCTTCACAGAACAAAAACAACATAAGAAAGTGTGAAAAAATCGACGAAAAAAAAACACAAACGATACACAGAGCTTCTTATAAAAGAAAAATAATATGAAAACAAGGACACAGACACAGAGTGAAAGTGAAAATATCCTAGTAACCGATGTAACTGTATATCTGCATGTATGACTGTATGTGTGGGATAAGAATGGGGCTTGTGCATGGTTTCCAAGTAAACAGAGGTAAAAAGGAAGACTTCAGCTTGTTTTTTTTTTTTTTTTGTGTTCTCCTTTCACTTTCTTCTTTCTTGTTGCAAGGTTACGCAAGGAAATTATTAAAAGTTTCTTTCTTTTGTTTGGCACTTTGGTTAGATGAGGGTTGAGGATTGGTAACACGAGAGAGAGTGAGAGAAAGCAAGAAAAGGGGGTGGATTACGGTTCAGGTGCGGGTATACGATTGATGTGAAAGTAAAAGTTGAACATTTGGTGTTTTCTCTTCAATTTAAGAGATTGTGAATGGCGTATGGCATTCCAAGAAAAAGAGAAATAAGGGTTGCTATGTTGTTCTGCGTGCAGCCAAAATTCTAATTGCATTTCTATCCTTAACAGACCTTTCAAACAAGTTAAGAATTGATTTTTCCTTTTAATAGGCGTAAGCAGACAATACTAAAGGGCTCCAATGATTATAGCTATCTTTAAAGCCGTCAATATCTTTCATCTTTGATTTTGTTAAGCCTCTAAAATTAGAAAAAACAAGACATTGCTGATTCAGGCCAAATATATTGTGCGTTACACACTTTGCATTACTATTTAATATACCCTAGCAGAATATTGTCTACAAAATGTTTAACACAGAATACGAAAAACGAAACCATACATAGATATCTATCGTAGATACAGCTGGTATGTCCAACGGTATGTGCAAGTCGTTACAAGCAAAATCATTTCACATTTACTCCTTGATTTTTCATCTCTGGACAGCTGCTACTGTTTAAGTGTATAACGGGTGGTCACAACCCATCGAGACCAACGTACATACGTATAGCACCACCCTTCCTCCCTCTTAAATTCTCATCTCAGTTGCGCGCAAATGAAACTTGTCCGACCGCCACCAACTACCACAGAATTTTCAAATGATGTTCCAGCACAGCGAACAAAAAAAAAAACAAAATCGTGAGTGGCGATGTTATCGTTGTTTTAACGGGCTATGGGCCACAACGACAGTCTCTCCAACAAACCCCAGGGTCGCTTCAAGAAATGCCCTGCAGAAACCATATAAAAAAAACGCAACCCTCCCACTGGCGGCGGTTCCAATGAATTATTTCTCCGAACGACTGTGTCCAGGCAAGAGCTTCAAGCTCCAACGTAGAACAGGATACACAAAAGGAAACTGGAGAACGGCTCTTTGCTTTGTGTGCGTGTGGAATGGGGTTGCATGCAATGGCAACTACCATTTGCTGATATTTTCCTGCTGTAGGCCATTTTTGCTTACGTCATTGTATAACATTTTCAACTGAACCACCCCCAACCCGCCCCACAAACAGTTGCTGGTATCGCAATTTTCGTGCAACGTGAACGTTTGAATGCCAACACACTCTCAAACATACACAAACACACACATATGTAGAAGCAGACTTTATGCTGTATCCTTTTCCGGGGATTATGTGCCTTCTATTTATTCTGGGACATTTTTCTTGTCACACTGTCACAGGGGAATTTCGTCTTCTTCTTGGTCTTGTGCAATTTAAGAATGACGGCTGAATACATACTATACAGCCAAAGGGAATCGAAGCACAAGGATGAAATAAAACCACCCATGTTGCATAATCCGCGTACAGACATATGTATACACAGTTTTACGTACGTATGTATGTATGTCAACATCAAAATTCCCGATTGCTATAGTTTTCCTTATTGTTCTAAAGGATTTGATCTTTTCGGGTATTCCTGTTTGAGAGAGCCGACCCGTTTCCCATTGTGGGGATACCAAATGCTGTCCCTGTGCTTTCTCCGTTAAATTTATCACCAGGAAATTATTTTCAATTAATCAACGCTTGTCCTTAGAGTTTTTAAGGACTCCCTTTGCTATTGCAGACCCCTTTGAGTTTTGATGTTTGATGTCAGACATTCTCTGCAGGAGCCTAAGGCTTTCGCATTGGTGGAAATGTACTCTTTTGAAATTAATTTGAAAATAAAATAAAATGAAAAAGGAATTACCGGAAAAAAAATGGAGAAATAAAATTGTTTTAATAGTTGTTGGCTAAAAATTTAGATGTCGATATTTATTCGTGTACAAATAATTAGGTGTGCTCAACTTTCATTCATAAGAGGTAGGAAATGGTGTTTGACACAATTTTTGTCACGGGACCTCTTATATGATTTAAAATATAATTGGTACCACACGCATCTACTGTGTTCGAATAAATGAAATCCCTTCAATGCTCAACCAGAGATAGTTAGTTAGACAAAGACGAATATTTACTTGGGTTGGTTAAACAGTGAAATGTTTATAGTCTATTTAGTATCAATCTCGAAAGCGTCATCTTTTCGTTATCTCTGCGCGAGCAGTTGAATCTACGAGAAAGATTGGAACCCAAGACCCACGATATATAATTTCGTTTAGAATCTGATAAGAAGTGAAATTAAACCCAGTTCGCCCAAAAATTGCAAAATAAACATAGTTAAAATAAATGTCCTAAGCACAATACATCGACTATAATCATGCCCTACGGATGCGCTTACAGTGCTCATATACCCTCTACCCTCTAGGCCTACATAGATAGTATAACTATAACGCCGAGCTGTTTTGTCAGCTGGACCACAGCAACATTCTTTAGTCATTGGATCAAGAGACTATAAGTAGTTTCTATACGAATTGGAATGTAATAATAGAGATGGGTTGAAAGACTTTACTTAAATAATGTAATTGACATAATAGGCTTCTTTGTTAGCTTCTATTTGCCGATGACTTAAAGTTAGATTATTGGATAGGTGGCTTCTTCTGGATAGCTCTCAAAAGATTTAAAAAATCATTCATTTAGAAAACAAAAAGAGTTTACCATCTGACATCTGACGTCTGACATCCACACGTAACATTCGTTTAGACAGCCAAATCCTTCCATACGTTATTGAATTGATTCATAACAGACTTTTCAAAAGACAGTTTAATACACAATTATACGCCGAGACTTTGCAGCTAAATAGAAACCTCAATTTCCCCTGAGAAACTGCTCTAAATTTTATAAAGGCAATAGTCTTCTTAAGCGGCAAACCTGATCAATAAAGGGACTCATGAATATATAGTAAGACATACCCATTTATAAATATAACTAAAGGCTTATGGGAAATAGTGAGCATTAGTCTCTTGTCGCTCCTGACCTTTTTTCTTAAAAAACCCGTGAAATTCCTGTGTGGAATTGTTTGATCAACCTTCTTTAAAACTCTTTTGTAAGTCTATGATGAAAAAAAGAGATAATAATAATTACTCATTGTTTCTCCTTTCGTAAAAGTAGAAAAGCATAGCGTAGAAAAACGAACATGTTTCAAGAGTTACGTAAAACAATCCAAATTCAATCTTTACAATGTTCTGTTAAAATGTAATAAACGGCACGAATGTCAAAATTAGTAATAAAGTTGGGTGTGGTTTAGTATGCCACGAGTACGACATCAATAAATAATATCATTAAATTTGAAATCTAATACGGGAAGAAAAAGGACTTTTAAAATGCATAAAACCTTCGTCTATCACTTTTATTTAAAATATTAAGTTTACGCTTTAATCATTTATTTTTCAAAGGTTTTCAAAAGCACAAATCAATACCAATAATTATGACATAACTATATTCAAGAATACATTTAAGACATAATCGATTTTCTTGTGAAATTTTATTACTATGGAATTCTATTATTAGTTTTTTTCATTGCAATCGGAATTGGTTGTAAAAAAAACACCTTTTTTGCGAAATGAACTTTTAGGAATGGAAATAAATATTTATACTACATCAACCTTAATATGTACAACTACTGTATTTACGCATCTTTTAATCAGTTTTCAAACGAGAATGTCCTTTTTACTTTTCTTCAAATGGTCCTGCGATTCGAGGTGAGCATTGGTCTTAACAAACAAGTCTATTTACCTATACAATAGGTGACATCATTCAGCTTCTCAGCCAAACTATTCCTTTGGATTATAGATATATACATATGTATGAACACATTCAAATTCATAGTTTAATTAAGCTTAAGATTTGAGTCATCAAGTAGACCAATTCGTCGAAAATTTCTATTACGACTAAGTCGATTCTATAAGGACGGTCTCCACGGTGTCCTTGGCAATCTTTACAGATTTCAGGTGGTGAGTCATGTTAGTGATGTTCAGTGAACTTTCAATTGTGAAATTTTACCATTTTCTTATGGACATTAAAAAAGGCTCATGAAGTAGCCAACCGTGTAGGGTTGGATTGGTTTAAGTGACTTTCGACACTCGCGTTGAAACATACATACTTAGACCAAAAGGAAAACTTTTTATTTTACTTAAGTCGATCCCAGTTTGAGCCCAGGTTCTTCCTAGGTATTGAATATTCAGCTTCCAAGAAATTTATTTTTTATCAAGAATAAGCCCTAAATATCTGGTGTGATCGATCCACAAATCGCAATTTAATACCCTTGAGTTTTATAGGAGTTATACGGGATGTTTTGTATATTCTTCTGAACAATAATAATTCGGTCTTGATCGGATTAACCCCGAGACAAATATTATTCATCCATATTGCAAGTTAAGTTAAGAACAGACTCAATCAGGTTTCTTACTGTAAAAAGGAACTTTCCTGACACTGAACCCCACTTTGTTTGACCTAACTAAGAAGTTTAGCTCGTTCTTTGTTTTTTAAGTCAGCACTGTAATCTTGTTTTATAAAAAAAAATTCTCTACATAATTAACATTAAATCGATGGATTACGGCACATTTTCAAATCAAAGTAATATTTCAGTTTTGACAGTTTTTCAAACACAATTTCTTAGATTTTTAGGACAGCTACATATTTATGTAACTAAACCATTTATACTTTTAGCGTCTTTAAAGATCGTTATAGTCATCCCAGACCCATTGGACATTCCTTTACTCTCAATGTCAATTTTTAGATTGCAGGAGCCAATAGGCTTAGTATTTTCTTTGATGGGACTTAGACTCACACAACGGAAGGAGTACGAAAAGTACTCTCTTCGTATTCTGTTCAACTTAAGTAGGTTTTAAGTTAATAGTTTAATATTAAGCCATCATTTTCTTTATTGATATATGTCGAAGGGTAAACAGTGGATTATTATAACCTTTACGTCATAGCGTCAATAGTGCGTCGTTAAACTCCCCCAAACATTAGTACGCATAACCACTTTTAGCAAACTATCAAGAATCTGCAAAACGAATTCAAGGCAATTTATAGCTAGTATAAGTAATAAAATAAAATTCTTGCGAAAAATGAAGCTTAAATCAATTCTCCACCAGTACAACCAATAAAAAGCTCATTCAAGTGAAGTAATAAAATTCCATTTACCTATACGCCATACGTGGCCTGTTTTACCCTTCTCAATACTGGGCCCTCTTCCAACACTTATATTTTAAGGAAGAGGTAAATCCTTACATAAAGGAAACATTTTTAGGCAATTTATCATTTCAATAACTGTCCGTGGTGACAGCAACGCACCAAAGTAACCCCACCACCCAAAACCATCCCAATCACCCACCCATTTAAAATACGTAGTGCACACACTTGACACACATACTCGCATGCGTATCCTTATTCGATGAGTATGCTTTCATCTTATGGGAATTTACTTGGGTAGTAGAGTGCGTTTTACGGCTTCTTTTCCTTGAAGTAGAAAAAAATAAAACAAATTGCTTCTGTTTTTGGTTTTCCTTTTACCGAGTATGAATTAAGTAAACCCACCCTTAGTTTACGCTCGCCATCGTTTTTGTTCTTATCACCTCACCATTGCGTTTTGTTTTCTTTACATTTTATTACACATTGAATCCAAAAAACAATCTGTCCCCTTCGTGTTTTGTATGCATGTCCTGGCATTAATACGCAATTTTAATGGGCGACTGAACGCATGTCAATGCAATGCGTCTGCTCCTGAAAAAAAGTAAAAAGAAAAAACAATCCTGCGTAAGGGTTAAAGAAAGATGTGTATGCTTTGAGTGAGTAATGCGTATATTTGCATACGGCGACTGCGTATGCTGAGGGGCCATTGAATGCACGCACCATGGGGGTGTGCTTAGAGGTGTGTTAGTGTTGCACACACAGATATTGGGTGTGTATAGAAAACTAGTTTTTTGAATAGCTTCCAGGGGAGCACCACAATACACACATTTTTATTGATTTTTCTCTCTGTCCATCTCTCGCACAACTTGCTTATGCAATGAAGTATGAATTAAAAACGATGCACCCTTTTTATAAATCACAATTGTACGCCGCAAGGAATAATGACGAACTACCCTTTTATAAAGCGCAATGGTGCATGGTTCATTCATTCGGTACGACGGATTGTGCATTGCGTATTCCATATGGTGTCATGGGGTGAGGAGATTTTCTTTTTTGTTGTACAGGGGTTGTATTTCATACAAATAAGGAGAAACATGTTATTTAAGTATGCAACGAAATGCAAGGGATCTTGGGTCGTCACAGCAACTGCGCTTCAGATGGTGAATTAAAATAATAATCAGCCTCGTCACAGCACGTGCGGTTCAGTTTCTTTTTTTTGATAGCATCATCATCCCTCTTCTGTTACATTGTTGTTGTGTGTGTGAGAGTGTGTTCTAATGGATGTGTACATATCTGACAGATACCGGATTGAATTGCATCCGCGAGCAGGAAAAATGCTTCTGCTGTTAGCTGTCAAATAGTCTGAAGTGCTATACAATGAAAGTACGGTGAGAGCACAAAGCGTAAGGAGGGCGTAAATGGAAGGGGTGTTCCTCATACTACTATCGTTGGTAAGGCGCACTAAGGATTAGGATTAATAAAACGAAACGAGAAAGGGAGAGAAAGAGAAAGGTTGAATTTCAATTTTGATGACTGCCAAGGCTGTGTAGCTGAAGCAAAACTTTCACAGGCTTCACAAGCTAATTAGCCTGATTTCTGGCCTTCGTCGTTTTTCTTCTTTTTTTTTCCTTTCTATGCTTTTCTATGGAATTAAATGACAGAAGGACAGCAGCAGCCGGGTGGTTCCGCGGAATGATAAAAACAAAAAAAAAAAGGCTAAAGCCGATCTCATGGCATGGGGATGGAAATTTCATTTCGAAGTAAATGAAGTGGTTTAGGATAAACGTGGATGGATAAATGGATGGATGGATGGATGGATTCACTGTGATAAGGATAATGGGCAAAAATGGTTTGCTTTGAGAATTTCCTTTTTCCGAGTTTTCCTTTTGACAAATGGAATAGACATGTACCTCAGATTAGCACAATTATCGATGGAGTTATTAAGTTCTGTTGTTAGAGCTTAATTATTATGAGGTAGAAATGTAAATTTGTGTAAAATCTATAAGCAACTACAATGTGCAGAATGATTGGAGGATGAAACAGTGAATACATGTATTTATGTACATACATATACAATTCGCAATAATTCAGTGATTTAGAAAAATTTTGTTCGCATTTCTAGGTTCAGCGAAGTGGATCCTTTTTTACAAAAGACGGAAAGAAGACTTAGCAAACTTTAAATGATTTAAGATGAGCAACTAGATAGTAAAGATTGTTGATTAGAGGCAAAAACACTACAGCTTTGTCACCAGAAAACGGGTCAAAGTTTGTACATACATATGAATGTTTATAAGTGTTCCCAATTTCAGCCTTGGCGTTACGAAGATCTAATCTTAAAACATAACATCGCATTATAGATATACATATGTACATATGTACATGTGTAGTACTTATGGATACGTAGTGTGTATGTACATATGTACACAAGTATGTAGATCTTACAACTATTGACGATAGACATTAAAGATTTTAAGCGGTCCTTGCTAATCTTTAATATGTGTATACATATGCATGTGTACATATGTACATACATATATAACTTGATACTAAAGCGTTTGAGCGACAGTGGAATTCAAACTAATTTTGCGAAGACCTCAAAGGTTTTAAAACCTTTGTAGGCGTCTACTTAATTTCTGTGTGCACTAACTAGAAATGCATAGCGAATCCAAAGTTCTCTTTAAGAAGTGTTATTTGACGAAGTACACTAAATGCTAAAGTTGTATGTACATATGTACATATGTACATATGGACACTGCTAATTCTGAACGGTTTTAGTAAAAAAAACTTTGCCTATTTTTGGGTACAAAACATTCACAAGGTACTATAATTCCCCAGCATGAGGCACTGTTCTACTATTTACTATAATGCCTTAGACTCATGGTTTAATAGTTCTCCTTATACTGAGTATTCCCTTTAAAAAGGTGAATCTTTCTATCAAATTTAAATTTTCAAACGGCTTTTATAGAGAACTCCATTTTGAAATGCAGCGTACTCTAACACAATCAACAACAAAACGATTTCACTTTTACACTTGCAAAAAACAAAGCAAAAATAATCTGAGTTGCAATTTTATTGGCTACTTACACAAATGCAATACGTTCTGTTTATATGCAATTTCTAAAAATAAGTATAAAACTAACACACTGCAGTTAATTCCAATTCGCCGCAACGAATCAAATTCAGTTCGACTGTTTATCTGTGTTTATATTTGCACTAACATTGCTGTGAATCGCAAAAAAACGCAACCAAACAAGCTCCAATCCAAGCCCCCATTTTACAAATCGCTGCACAAACTGCAAGTGTATAGGATGAATGCCATCCCCACCAGAAAAATGTTTCTTACCATAGTAATATGAGAACTTTGAAAAGAACTGCACGTTTTTTTTTTTGCTTTTCTTCACATTTTCTTCTTCTTTGCCCATTTTACAAGTGGTTTAGTGAGAAGTTTATACCACTCCCCCGTTTGCACTTCAGTACACGATCATTCTTTTTTGTTTTGTATTTTCTGGACGTTTCTGAAATACACATTACTCTTATCTCTGTGGTTTTGAATTCGCCATAATCAGTGAGGGTGTAAGGAGAAAGATTCTCGTTCGACCAGTTTTAGTTGTTAGAGCACGATCCGAGCGATCAGTGCGCAGGTGATCTCTGCGGTTAGGTGGTTTTTGTCTCATTTTTTGGCGGTATGTTAGGTAATTTCATTCACGCAAAGAGAAATTTAGGGCGGATTGTATATATATACATATTATGTACATACTTTCCATTGAAGTTCAAACTTGTAAATGGCGATCTTCGGCCATTTTAAAAGAGCTTACATTATGTGACATACTACGAAATCTCTAACTTTGCGTTCTTGAATTGAGTTATGTCCTCTTTCCAAATTTGAATTTGATATAGCAGGAACTTGCCTACATAAAAAGAATAAACCAAATTTTTTGAGTAGTCCTAATGTGTGCAATGGATGCTAATAATTGTAGAAGTGAAACAATTGTTTTTCAAAGTATTTAAAGTATGACATAAACATTCCGTGATCCTAACCTCCAGAATTCAATCAAGATTTACTCAAGACTCATACTTAGGGGTTGTGCGTCGGATTACTGGGTCTCCCCGATCCTGCGACAAAGGGGTATGCGAAAACTTCTAAAAAATAGTCCTTATACAGTCCTTGGGAGAACCTAATCTGGGTCGGGGAAGCACCGGATCTTTGACTGCTTCGGCAGCTTTTCGTGAAAATCTAAAAACAATGTCTGGACCGGAGTCATAGGATAAGTGTCGCGCAAGGTGTCAAGGAGGTACCTAGGCACATCCAAAACAAATAGATTATGAAACCAAATCCGCCGTCAAAAATTTAGTAGAACTAAATTCTGGCACATGCTCAAAAAGACTGATCCTTTCTTTTTGGTATCTTAAGATCCAATGAAGCTGCTTTTAGTCTAATTTAAAATTTTTAAAATAGGTACAATAAAATCAATGCGTAAAATTTTGTAAGTATAGGTAGCATGTTTTTTGGATTAGGTACTGCCACCCTATACAGACATAAATTAAGGTTGGAATTGAAACGATTAGGTATGTATGTAGATAGCTAGCAAATCCGAAATAAATAAACAATACCCAGCAAACGGATAATCTCGTAAATGATTAGGTATCTGTTTTGAAGTAAACAAACCCTTCCGGTGCCCCGTGCCACATCTAAAACTCTCCTCGGTAAACCAGAAATCACTCTTCAAAGAAAAAGCCCCACAACAAAGTCCAAACTCTCAAAATAACAACTCAAGGATTTTTCTTTTCTTCTCTTTTAGCCGAATTCTCCAAACCAAACTCACACATAGCGAAATTCTGAGAATTTTGTTTGTTCCAAAAGAAAACGTAAAAAAAAAACCAAAAACCCCAAGAAAATGAAAAGAAAAAAACCGTGAAAAAAAAAAACAAAACAACTGCGAAAAATTTCCGCACTCAAAATATGTACACAAATTAGAAAAATCCTTAGAAGAGACCCCAACATCAATACTAACAGAAATATAACTATAGAACCAAAGCACATGCTATTGATTCAGTTTGCAGAGATCCCACATGCCCCAGAGAGATATGTATGTATGTCCAAGATCCCGAGAAACAAGAGCAGGAGCAAAACGCTAAAAAAAAAAAAGAAGACCGTCAACGGGAAGAACACAAAATTGCATTTGACCTTGTTTTTGGCGCATATACACACACATACACACGCTAGATGTGAGTGAGTGAAGAACACACAAGTAAACGCGTCGACGTTGACTGCGCTACCGAAAGAATAATTTATTTCATAAATTCCATTTAGTATTTATTTTTATTTGGCCACTAGTAGAGATAAACGCGCAACAAAAGCCAGAAATCATGCACACACAAATGCAGAAAGTGGGAGGAAGAGGTGGTGAAGGAGAGCAATATCAATAGAGAGGGAGATAATGCTGATGGTGTTTGAAAGAGTAAAGCACACAGATGCAATTATTATTATGCAATGTCGTGAGAACGCGATCAGAGATGGTTTACATATCGCAGAAAAAGATATCCGTGTTGCTGTGTGGTTGGTATTATTTTTTTTTCTTTTTTTTTCAGCTGACAGAAGTACTTTGTGATCATTTGATTGGAAGTTTTATGTAAATTCATTATTTACAAATAAATCAAGGTTATTTGCTTAGCTTGATGTTAGTAGCACCAATTATCAGAATTATTTTCCCTTGCTATTGATCAAATAAGAATTTGATGTAGTGAAACTTTATATTTTGTTGATTTCAATGGAACTTCTCGAGTTTCATGTAAAAAAAATGCATCATTCATGTGTTTTCTCATGTGCCTTTGATATTATCGTGAATCACTTGTGCTGGATGCAGAGTGAACACGTCACGTCGGAAAAAAGACAACTCAACCTAATATGGTTTTTCCTAGCACTCACTCACAGCCACAATCCTGCTGTAGTTCAAGAGTAACTTATTTTTAAAATGCTTGGTTTTTACGACATTTTATGATAAAAACATTAAATATACCTTTTCAAAAAAAAAAAAACGGGCAAGACTGCCCACATTTGGAGACAAGCTTAGTGTATTGTAAAAAGATAGTTATATTCGCAATGCAAAAATTCTGCTTTTCATCCTGTTTTCAATCCTAAATTGTCTTTCAAATATGGATTTGGTAACGAATGTTAAGTAGAAGCATTCTAGAGTCGAACTTTACACCATACCGCTTTGCTCACTTCACTGCTGTCACCGTTGTTATTTAATAGGATCTTATCGGAAATTCGTGAGCAAATGTCAAAGAGGAAAAAAGAAAACATTCTGAAAAGCATTTCCAAAACAGATTGGAGATTATACCATCAGAATGCCGTGCCTTGCTCAAGAATCTGCAAGAAATATTAGCTACCGTTGTAAAAAAAAAAACAATATTTGGTATTTAGTATAAAATATTAGTATTTCATTCATGTTATGGCGAAAATTACATACATATCTACATATATATATCTACTTTTCGTTTCCATTTCTAATTATATGGTCAGTCAAAATGTGAGTGAAATAAATGTTTAGTTTTCCCTGCCTATATCGATAAGCTTACATTCTGCATAAATTGGTAAAAACGTATGTATGTACTCTGTTTTATGGACTATGAAATAATAAATAATAATAAAACTACGTATCAATTCCAACAGAAATAAATTTTTAATAGAGTAGCTAGTATGGGTATTTTTTTTTTTTTTAAGTCATTATTATGCCTATAAAACAGTCAGGGTACTCAAGGCTTAGTTTTTCACAACCAATCATGCTGTGCTTGTTTTATTCTGCACACAAATGGAAGAAGCCTACCAAATAATTCCGTGTCCATGTCTGACAAACCTTTTCATGACAGTTATACTCTTGCATCTTTGACAGATCATCACCAGAGTGGAACCGTGAAAAAACTTTAGTGCTACCTGAGTTTCAAAATACCCAACGAATTTTGTTTTATTGAATATCGCTATGTATGTATGTAGATATCGTTTTTTAGTTATCATACAGATCATTCTAGTATCGAGATTATAGAAATCATTGAAATGTACCCGCTTACCTTAGCATATTTTATATTCTTTCTTGCGTAACAACCATATCAATGGCAACACTACACAACCTACGACTTCGTTTTAGAAGGTTCAACTACGACCATAATTTATTTTTATGATTTGTTCATACAATCAATTTTTAAATCTCTCTAAGACGCATGGATATTTGAAAGTTTTCCGTTTGCTTTCTTTCATAAACAAAATTATGACGATATCTCTCCTTAAACATTTTTTTTATTTTCGAAAATATAAAACCGTTTGAGAACCTACATCTATGTATGTAATCCGGAAATGATCTTTCTTATCATCTAAGTATACAAGCACACAATAATTTTATGAAATCGTCTCAGAAAATAATTGATTGCCCCGACAGTGTTAATTACTATATAACACAAAGTCCTAGACTGACAACAGACCGGCGGACATAAAAAGTATGGTATTTTTGGAAAACACTGCTTTAATGCGAACTGGTGCTAATCAAGGAACTTAAAAAAAAACTTCCATCGTACAAAATGCAAGAACGTAAAACTTCCTATTTTCTATACATGTAGATACTCGTAGGTTGTAAAGTATATTTTTAACAAGAAAACAAAACTTCTACGCCAGACACTTGAATTTTGTGTAAAAACGAAGTTAAATACCGCTGTACCGTAAGCGGTAAAAGATTGAGAAACACTGATCTAGCACTCTGGCAAAAATTTGCCTTCAGTGATCAACAGGAACTGAAAGCCGACATTTCTCAGAAGCAGCCACTCCTAGAGTTGCATGCCCGATGAGTAGTCAAACACTCTTATTGTGGACACAAATATAGAAATAGCAGGATGCCAAGCACTTCTATGCAATAACACTCATCATAAAATAAAACCACAGCACATACAGTGAAACCATTTGATTCGATTAGAAGTTAGTGCAATTATATTAATCAGACACTACACACGATCACTGTACCTGCAGCATTCATTGGTCTCTATCAGAAATATGTATGAAAGTATATACATAGTAGCTATATCTTTGCTCATGAACATTCGCAATTTTAAATCAATAAAACAGTGTGAAACCGCTAGAGAGATCCACTAGTAGCACAGAACCGAAGAACCGACGATGACTTTGACAGCGCGCACCCACTGACTCACACACAGAAGTGCAGCACACAATAGTGTTTTGCGAAAATATTTACTCATTCAATTGGCTTTTATTTCCATTTCCTTTTTTGCCGAGATCACGAATCAGAAAAATGAAATTTCACTAGCACTCGCATACACTGGCGGTGGAATTGCGCCGCGCGCCGACGCTGCCACTGCGCCAATATATCAGACCACTGCTATTGGTGGAGCGCACCATCGGGATGACCTTGAGTGCAATCTATCTCTTATTGTACGGCGCGCGGCATGCAATTCGCAATAAATTTATTGCGCCTTCTGTGGCCCACTCTACCCTCACCGCGGCGGTGGTCGTGGTGGTGATTTCTAAGCCAGTAAAACAACACTAGCGATCGTGTTGTCGTGTGGGCTTTTTATTTGGTTTTTCTTTTGGAATTTTGCTTTTTTCCTATTCCCTTTTGGAGTGTCTTTCGCCGGCAATTACTGGCGAGTGTGTGCGAAATTGGCAAATTCGCACACACAGGAAATTTTGCGCGCATTTCATATGCCTCTTGTGTGTCCCCACTGCTTCCTCCCCCGTAACTTCTGTGCAAAAATTTTTGCCAAATTATACGTATGCGACAAATTTCGCGCTGTTCACTCATGCCGTTTACTGAAGCACTGACGTACACGGATTCAAGCTCTCCACCCCGACTTTATGGTGTGGCGTTATGTGTTGTATTCTGTTGTGTGTGCACGAATGACATTGAAGTTGTGACATTTTTCGTACTATCCATGCAGGAACGCGTGTGTATCGTTGCGATTTTTGTACTATTACGGCGGACTCAAGAAATCGCTTGCACACAAGTGTCCCACTTCCAAGCTTTTCGTCGCGTCGCGCTCTCACCCCATTCGGAATATGCAATCATGAAATATATTTAGCCATTCACTGTGTTTTGGTTGTTTTTCTCTTGCCGTCTGCTTCGATGTCTTTCTCCTTCTCTTATTATTTGTTTTGTTTTGTTAATATTTTTCAGCAGTTTATATTTTATTTATTTATTTTTTTTTTTTGCACTCCGAACAATTGTACACATTGTGCTGTTGTTTTGGTTTTGTGTTTGCTTTATTTTTCGGTCGAATTTGGTGGTGACATTAGGAAGTTTGTTGTTTTGCAGTTCGGACTAAACATTTAAATTCGGTGGAAAAATTATGCAGTTTTTGAAATACGTTTTAAGCAAATGCGATTAGTCAGCAGAATTTGTATTTTACTAGCTGATTAGATAGTTTTTTGAACAAAACATCTAGGTATTTCTTTTTCTTTCTTTTTCACCAAACAATTATGACGTCTGAAAAAAAAATCAGTATGCACAATGAAGAGTGTCTATAAAACGTCGAAGAGAATTAAGCCATTACTGCATGCAGACATTCCGGTCTAAATGGATATTATGTCAGCTATCCAATTGGTGTAGGTACCCTTATTAGTCAGATGAATAACTGATTTTTATTCTTACATATGTATTAATATGAAGGCTGTCATTCAAAGATGCTATTAACTGCACAAATGTTATTAGGTTTTTTTTGTCTAAAACTACATCTTAGGAGAGCTCATAGAGACCTCGATTTTATGTATGTATGTATGTATGCATATTCTTGGATAAATTGGACCAAAAATTCCACGAAACCGATTGTTTTACCAATCTAGTCCAAGAAAGCTGAACAACTTAACCACCTCAAAGTTGTTTCTGCCGACCATGTCTTTTTGTTTAAGGCGGTGGATAGATACGGCTTTGTTTATCGAAAGCCTAAGTACAGTCTTATCCTCGTTGAATTAAAGACTCATACTCTTAGTCTTTACTTCAATTGGTGGATACCTCTACAACTGTGCGATAGTGTCGATTTATTCTGAGTATACTAGTAGCTGTAACCGCCCGCCGTGGCACAGTGGTTAGTGCGTTGAAGAGGTTCGAGGTTTAATATCCAGACAACACCGAAAATTCTCTCATAGCCCCACCTTTCAATTACATAGGCCCTGGGTCCCACGAAATATTTGTTTTGTATTTTTGTATTTTTGTATTTTGTATTTTTATCCAAGTCCAGTAGGTAGAGGGACTCCAATTCGAGGTAAAAGAAGTCGCATGATAGCGCATTTTCTTTTTGAAATTCGGAAGTTGTTTGAAACTGTTCCGAGCTATCAATGTTGTTATACGTGTATGTGACAAGTCGACATAAGAAGGAGGGTTTCGACATAAAACTTTGTGGTCTATTTCAGATTTTGCCTTGTCGTGGAAATTTTATTTATCGTCATAAAGTACGCTGGACAAAATCTTGTATACCAGGCTGCAGGACTACGTCTCGATAGTTCTTTTGTAGATGGTGCAATAATAAAGACCACTGTAGAAGGTTTCTGTAGTGGTACATATTTAAAAAACAAAAATTGAAACACTAATAACTTTGAAGAATTCTTAAAAAAAGTAGTTTCTTATCCAAATGATCTAAATCTGCTCATCAACGCTCTATTGGTATTTTAGGGCCAACCAAATACATAATGTGCTCCGTCACACATCTGTGTACAGATTTTCGAGAAAATCGAACAAAATTTTGTACACACTCCTGCAGTTTCTTGGAACTTGTTCAAAAACTGAAGGATTATTAGATAGCTCTCGTAACGAGATTTAATTTGTCAGTACACCTACAACTCCGCGGGCAAGTACAAATTAAGATATATGGCATTATAAGACAAACCCTTAACCAATCTCAAAACAAAATAAAAAAAAACTATTTCTTAAAAAGTTAAGTCAAAGTCGATTGCCATAAAAAAAACGGCCAAAATGCACCTAAAGTCGCATTGCATTGCATCGTTCCACCAAAATAAAATGATTTATCCCTAAACATGCACATATGTACATGACATGACATACGAGCGAAATATTGGCAAATTACTTGCATAACAGCAATAGTCTAATTCACAATGCATAAATGCAAAAAAAAAGTTCTTCACAACAAAAAAAAACATGAAAATAGAAATGCTTCATAAAACCTGCGCATTTTTATTTATTCAAAATTAAGTAATTTATTATTTTTATTGACATTGCTTATGCATTCTTGTGATGGCCTGTTAACGAATAGTTGAGTACGTCAATTCTAGATATTTTTCAGCTGCTCAAAATCCAAAAATAATATGTATGTATCTCATTTGGCAACAAAAAAAAAAACTTTTGTATAACTATGCATTATTTACTCTGTCTATGCATATGCGCATACATTTGTACAAATTCAATATAAAGCATGACCTAACCGCTAAAAAAAAAGTGAGTGTACATTAAATGCGCGGAACTGATGTCAAAACAAAAAATATGAGAAAAAAAAAATATATACATATGTATGTATGTATACATACATATGTACATAAGAACAAACGAAACTGCAACAAAACCGCAAGCATTTCAATGTCACGATATTTATTTGTTTTTTATTTATATTTTGTGCTTCCTAAAACTGATTGCTTGTACAATGGGTCAAAAAGTGTTCTCTACTAACTACGTTTTTTTTTTTGTAAATGTTAAAGCATGGGACACTGTCTGTAATATTTCTAACAAATAATGACAATAGAGCTCTTTTTTCAAGGCCGTGGCTCAAATTGGACAGCGGAGCAAGGGGTTCCCAGGGAACCCCTATAATTTCTTCAACGGCCCCACATCTCGCGATCGTATGACAAACATCCGAGAGTATAAATGTCAAGAAAAAGCTTCTCAAATAAAAAAATTGCCCTTCGGACACGGCATTAAACAGTAGGGCTCTTTCATTCGTGGAAACCACGAATGGTTGTGAGAAGGCCCTGGGTCTCATAGACCTGTCTCGCCAAATATCTGCATTTGTGTTTGTAATGTCCTTGTTTTTTTTATAGAAAGTAAAGATGTATCTAATTATGTTATAACTATGTATAACACGTTCGTTTATAAATATTGAATTCTTTTTAAGTTTTCACCGAGTTTTTAAACTTTATTATAAGACTTGTAACCGAGAAACCTTAAGTTTTGTATAACTAACAATAGTTATTATTTTAGAGTTTCGAAAGGTTATAGTATTTGAAAGTGCATTTCATGTTCCGATCTTTTAAAACCTTCAATAAAAATAGCTGCGAATTTTTCTAATGAATAATTTATTGATGCACTGTCTATAAAAAGAAAAAGAAAAGTTTGGATCTTTTTGTATCTTTCCTCGCCCAATACAGAAATAACATGCACGTGTAAACATTGGTTGCAGATTATATCAATTAAAGATACTTTATTTGTTAAAATTGCATTTTTATTAAGTAGATATTATTTTTAATTTCATTATTTCATTTAATTTCAATGGGTTTTACTTAAAAAAATATTAACAGCACCAAAGTCTGAACAAATGTCTGATGTAAAAATAAAATTAAAAATGTGTTATATTATATTTAATGGAGAGACCCGAACGTTGTTTATTTTTAATGGTCATAGGTGTTCCCCGAATGGTTGTAAATACGATTTAATTTGTTAATAATTTGTACATATGTGATTACTTACATCTGTGATTATTTTATATATATAGATATGTATGTATGTACCTAAGCATGATTGTAGAAGATTGTTTGCTTTTGAGAAAAGTCACGTAACATTACTCTCTTGACGTCAGATAATTATGACAGAAATCAAATACGATAAAAACAATGAATAACAAACATCCGAGAGTATAACTGTCATGGGTTCTAAACTAAGAATTGCTTTAAAAGCATTATGCATTATTCAATATCATGCAGATGCTCGAAGCGATCGAAAGAAATTGAAGTAAACATTTCAAACTTGTATTCACCCCGGTGAAAACTATACAAAACAGATACACATTTCTTTGGCACCGCAATAATTATACCACTAATTAAGCCATTAAGCCACTTCTTTGCCCATGGATCTAAATTACATTTCCGAAATTCATCGACTCATTGCAAAGGTATTTCGAAACAACAAGTTCTTCAAATTAATGGTATTTCCTTCATCGTCAATTGAAAATTAGTTGCATTCTTTTTTTTTTTAATCACACACAAGAATTTCGTACAATCAAAAAACCCAAATCAACAAAAGAAAATAAATATCTCTTTGAAAGGGAAAAAATAAAAGAAAAAGAAATCATCATCCAAAGTGTGACCAACAGTAATGTTTTGCATTTAACTCCCAAGTTCAAGTTCAAGAGAATTTCATCTGCTTTCGGCGTCTTATCCGCGCAACGCTTTCGATAAAATATTGAAATGCTGTTTTCTTTTTTTTTCTTTTTATTTTATTTCTTTTATTAAATGTTTGGGTATGGAAATTTCAAGGTTATTTGTGCAAAGTAAGATAAAAAGAAAACAAAAAAGTATTATAGAGCTGAAAGAGGGGAGAAGAGCAAGCCAAAAAGATATAATGCAAGCAACCGAAATAACCTTGCAAGAATTACTTGAGTTTCTTTATCCTTTTTGGGTGTAATTCTATTTTTGTTCAATTTGTGAATTGCGACACTGCAACAAGATAAATAACTGCGTCGTATGTATCTCTGATTATTATGTGCATTGGAGTACCCAACATACACAGCGGTTTATAAGAGAGAAAGCAAATATAGTATACAGTATAGAAACGTTTTTTCTGGGACCTGTTTTAGTGCGTCATTTATCAAAACTATGTATGTACGTGTGTACATATTTCAAAAATACCAAAATTGTTTTATCAGGTGAATTCATTCATTTAAGAATTTTATAAACACATACATAGGTAGTACATACACAGATAAAATTTAGGTGGAGTAATAGTGATATGCAAATTGTCCATGCATATGTATGAATATGTAGGTTTTTGGATAACCTGCGCGTAAGCCTACATACATTTTCTTCAAAGATATAGATCGATACAAGTGTAAAAAACCCCATAAGAAAAAGTACCAATCGTTTATAAAAACATAGAAAAAGTACTAACAGATGAATAAAATGAACTACGTACAACATTTGATGGACCTGTTCCTTAAATCATGTTATTGTTGGATATATGTATATACCTTTTTGAATTGAGTTCACAGTCATACTTAAAATCACTTTTGGTGTACGGCCACCTGTGTTCTTAGTCAAGTTTTTCATCATTGTCATTGGGCGCGAATGTAGTCTTTGTATACGATACCTACTAGGCCTACTTTTCTAACCGACGAAAGCTTAAAAAAAAAGTTCTATAAATAGAAAAAAAAATTGCATCCCTACTTTTGAAGTCAGAAGTTAAGATTGTATCCTTATCCATATTTCAAAACTCGCTACATATCAGCCCACTTTGTAGGTATAGAAGTACCCCCATTTCGGAGGTGTTATAGACAACAAAAAATTTAGTTGTTAAAAGCTGTAGTTCTTGAGTCTAATTAGTAATATCTAATCACAATTTTTGAGTTAGGATTATAATTTTAATTAACTCGGATATCCAGGGCATATCGGTATTAACCACCGTGATTTGCATTTGCATTTGCAATATACATATGTATCAATCATCTTGAAAAGTTTCACTTTGATAGATTATTTTCTTTCCCTAAGCCCATCCTCGATCTCGTAATCAAAGTCATGAAGGATTCACAAGATATGTCGCTCTGACAGTCATACTAAGCGATATTGTTGGTACTTTTCAAAACCATCGATCTCATGTATTTTTCAGGAAACTTAAAGATATAAAACTTATTGGTGAAGTCCTCTCGACCAGCTTTAGAAATTCAGACAATTTTCACCAAAGAAATCATACATAAAAACATAACACCCACTTCCTTTTGCGGATAAATTTAGCCAAAAGTTTTGCTAATCATTTATAAAATGAATAAGACTGCAGTACGACTATAGTACGACACTACATTAATACAATATTCCATTAAAAACATCTAGTTTTAGAAATGTACAATTTTGCAGTTACATATGTACATACATACATACATATGTACATATGTATGTGGATAGCCCTAGCCACTATTGGTCCTGTAGGGTTCAGAAATACTTGGAAATAAAAATTCTTAAAACTATATTTGGTGTAAGATTCCACACCCCCAACTTATCTTCCTTCCGAAAGAGTTCCATAAAACCCAAAAAAAACAATAATGCAGTTTACATTATTTGCATAAATAGAAAATAAATGATCAATCATTCCGCTTGCAGCTATTTATCTACATAAGTCCTCATGCATTTTTGTATTCAAAATAATCAATCGCATGACGCACACCAATAAACAGTTCACGAATTTCAAATATCCGACCAATTCCAATCATTTAACAGAGCGAAGGAAAACTAAATCACCGCGAAAAGGCAAACAAAAATAAGGAAATTACAAAATAAAGACCAAAAAAAACCTTAAATATCTGCTGTGGCCGAAAAAACATGTCTCCGCTTTTTTCATCCGCCTTCTTTCCAAATTCAATTTGAACCTCTTAAATTTTTCCAAAAGGAGTACCTATGTATATACATACATATGTATGTAAGTGCATGCATACAGAAGTTGGAAGGAATTTTCATATTATTCGTTTTTGCGTTTCTGTCCTTTCAGCGCCAACTTTCGTTTTCCTTTTCTTTTGCATGCAAAGCATGTCTGCTGTGTCTAGTGGTCATATCAAGGATTTATAGATAAAGGTTGAAAAAACATGTTCTATCTCTTTCTGATTGTATGTATAACAACGACACACCACCATCCATCCACCGTACGCTCAAGCAGTTGAATTATTTTTCCCGACTGCACAACTTCCTCTTTATCTCTCTATTTTCGTTTCGACTCCCGTTTTCACGGATTTTCCAACCCCCCACGCAGGGGTGATGAATGCATTTCTCTGTGTGTGGGTAAAAAATCAATGCTTACCAGGCGGCGCCATGCAACAACTACATACAGATAAGGGTTCTCCTTAGGGTAAAAACTTTCACTTTCCAACGTATACTCGTTTGTCGTATCGTCGTCGTCGCCGTCGTTGCAAGCTAAATTTAGAAAATATACAATAAGGGTAACGTCATCGTATCTACATGCGCCGCAGAGTCACTTCTATCCTCATACCCCGCCGCAGGGTGCTGAAAAACTTCCAATGCTCTTCATGGCAATGAATCGGGTGTTACCTCTAGACCCGTAGTGCTATGTCGCCATTTACGTAGCCGGGTTGGATGAGGACTTCGTTGTTGTCCTTTGCAAAATGCACATAGAAGGAGGAAAAGAAAAAGCAAAAGCAAAAAAAAAAACTTTAGCCAGGGTTGGAAAATTCTGCTGCAGTGACTAACCCGTGTAGATGGTTCACCATCGACCATCCAACCCCAACCAGCAGCGTTTTCAGTAGTAGCTTGCAGGCAAAAGTTTTGGGGCCCACTTAAGTGGAGATGTGCAGCTAGCAAAGAGGCAATGCAGAAGCTTTCGATGGTTATGGTGGCAATATTCGCGGGAGAATCTTCTTCTCTGGCTGCAATACTAGACACTCCTGCCGTCGTGTCTGGGTGTTTTGAATGTGTGCCGGTCGGATCTGCATTGCCTCCTCACAGTCTGGCGTAGTAGTGTATGGCGTAGTAGAGGTTATGCTATGTGTTGCTGATGATGACTTTTAGCGTCATTTATTGCTTTAAGAACCACCCCAAAATCTACGAGCCACGGTAGTGGTATGTTTGCTCAAATTGTGATCCACCCTCTTACTGTTAGTATCTACAGAGTTACCTCGTTATTTTTGTTTCCTGCTAAAAGTCGACTTCCGGCTTTTTCTCAGCCCAAAGGGAAAGGGGTTGGTGTATAAATGGTTGGTTGGATAGATACCATTATGCACTCACTATTGACTCATCAAGGGAATCTCACTTTAGAGACGATGCAAGCGTAAGTTTGAAATTGCTCACTGGCAGACACTAGACAGAGTGGGATATACATAGCTGTATATATATGTAGGTTTGTATGTATGCAAAGATGACTAGAAGCATATACCCTTGAATGCAGTGAATATGATATACATATGTATGTGCTTCAAGTTCATGTGCTTTGTGGAATGTAATTAAATTTTCTAAATGAATATTTCCAATTAACAAAATTGTTGTTACCTCTTGCAGTGGAATTAAGTTACCAAATTGCCTTACCTGAAACGGAAAAAAAGAACAATAATAGTTAGTACCATGTTGGTAAAAATTTCCATATACTATTAAATATAATAACAATTTTAACAAACAATTCCATAATGACTCATACAAACGTGATAACTAATAAAACTGCAGCTAAAATATTATATTGCTCACCGACTATCAATCACATGATAACAGTTTGCCAAAAAAAAAAAACACATCGCTAAGTGTCTCGCACTTAATGCAGCTAATCGCAATCGTATGAGTGAAAGGGGGGTAGGCGAAGACGAAATAAATTTCAAAATTAGGTTAATGTTGGTATAGATGTTACGTCAGTTGTGTTTTCCTCAATTATTCCGACGTCTTTATGACATATTTTCCTTTATTTTGGTTTATTTTTTAACAGAAAGCACAGAACAAGCTCGTGTGCATGGATGTATGTATACCATAGGTACATATTTATTGAGTTTATTATATCATTATCATTAGATTTTTTTTTTTTGGTGATATTGCTTTTTTTTTTTGTTAGGTTTGCCTAATACGTTCAGACGTAAGTATTTAGGACACTTTTCTGCAGCGCGGCATGTGAGTAAACAAAATATGTTTATAGGTATGTTGGTTTTTTTTTCGATAAAATAAGGTATTTTGACGTGAAAAACAAAATGCAAGGTCACTGACGAATGATGTGTGATATCTGGGATGGTACGATAGGGGAAGCAAGGTAGCCAGTTTTTGTTGCCGGTGTGTTATCTATGGTACGATTTTTGTTTTTTTTTAGCTACATATATGTACTCAGAAGATTTAAGTAGGCAGTAAAAGCTTTTAAGCTAGCAGTATGTACATATATGGTGTTATTTGAACTGAGTGATAATTTCATTTCCTCATTTACAAGACAACCATGAGCTCAGTTGGATTAAATAATCCTTATTTGTTAATTCAAACCGGATTATAGGTATAATACGAAGATAGATTTATTAAGGTTTACTATTGTAAGAATATTTGTGAATATATGTACTTATTTACCGATCAGGGTATTATTATTTCGTAAGTATAGTTCGATTCTACTTCATACATAGTATGGCATGTATACATAGGCATGATGAAGTAGATCAGTGTTTTCATATGGTATTCAGTTGATAAAATGTATTCAAAGTTGTTGTTGCACAGTGATAATTACGAAACGAATGTTATTACATTAACATTAACAGATTTTTAATGCATTTGTGGAATGCATAATTCAAAATTTAAGTTCCAACAAAAAATTGCATTCAGAAGGCCTGTTCCCAACTATCATACTTACATATGTATGAATGTATGAGTTTGTTATTTTTGCTTACACCACAATCTCCACCAAAAAATAAATACTCACCCACGCATACATCTCGACAATTGTCGACCAATGCACAACGCCATTAGTGCAAATTTTATCAGCAAATGTATGTAAAGCTCACTCTCACAGAACTATTAGTAAAATTAAATATGGGAAGCGAAAGAATTAGGACACGCCCATTTCTAGGTGGCAGTGCAACTATTTCATTTTAATTTTTTTTAAAAAAAAATCAATTTCTAAATTTAGATCTTCACAAGCTTTGACTTTGTTTATGGCGCCTACTGACCGTCATTTTTGTATTGTATATAAAATGTCATATCTCTTGATTTGTGAAGAACTTAAAATAAATTGTAGGTAAGTCATTCGACTGTGGGTTTATACGAGTAGTTCGAACAGATATCGGAATGCAAAATTTAACGAGACTATGGGTATCCTCCTCTTGGTAAAATCTTGGTCTAATATTTTACTAATCTTTGAAAAAAAAATACTTTGTCAAATATTTGGTCCCATATGCAAAGAGGATGATTGGAGGAGAAAATTTAACCGAGAACCCTACGAGCTGCAACAAGATGTGGATGTAGTTCAGAAGTCCAAAACACAGGCCTAAGGTAAGGTAAAACAAAGAATGCGGAATCACGGGTACTGATGAACTGACAGTAGCGTGCTCGAGACCGAAGGAAACAGCACATACCCTTACGATGGATAGCTCAGCAAGATACTACTTCTGAACATACATCCATTTGAAAACTTATCAAAAGAGCTCAAGAATTCATTAAATAAGGATCGTTTTATAAACGCAACAGAATTGTGCGAGATTGTTATGGTTATCTACCTATCACTGAAGGTATGATTTCGGGGATTGGCCTTAAACTTACATATATCATAATTATTTGCATATGTTTCATATACAAGGATTTCTTACCAAGTTCTGAAATTTTAGAACAAACACGTTCACTTTAAAAAAATTACCATTTTCATTTTTTTTTTAAATCGGAAAATATTATTGAGACAGAATCAATAGACATCAAAAATGCTACGCAAACTTTTTGAGCCCGTTTGTTACAATCCCGGATTTTTGTGAAATCTTGCAAATATGTTAAAGTGGTGATTCTAGAAAAAAAAATTAACATGTCACGCCCACTTTATTAGGGCTAAAAAGAAAATATTTGTAGAATAATTAATTTAATTATTATATTTGAATAATTTTGCTGGTTATTTTTTGCTGGTAATTTTTTTTAAACTATAAGATGATTTATAAGAACAGAAATGCAGTAAGTTAATAGTTGCGGATACTGCATAAAGGCACAGAATGAGACCTGTTTTATCCGAACAACTATAAAAAAGGGTGAAAATCTTCTTAGGTTCAACAAAAAGAAAATACAAAATATGTATTTATTATTAAGATCACTTAGTAAAACTACCTGAAGTTATAAGTGTATTCGGTAGGAAACTATCTGAAACTAATAGAGAATTGTAGAAAAAATTATTAAACTAGCTATGTAAACAATATGCACTTAACTACGCTAACAACAAAACACTCCGCCTTTTCTTTTTGTCTAGTCCTAAACAATTGCTTTACTATGTACACTGACAAAAAAAATCCCTCCTTTGACAAACATATTTTTTTCCCAAAACTAAAAAAAAAAAAACAAATGCAAAGTTGCATGTCACTACAAAATCCACTTCCAACGAAGCGTTAAAACAAACAAGCAATTTAAATTCAATTCGCACTATTTCCCCCAATGAATGAATTGACTTTTGTATCTCACCCATCCGCACAATGTATGTAGGTATTTCTCAACAATTAAAAAGAAATAAAAAAAAGATACAAACGACACCCAAGCGGAAGACGTCTTTTCGTCTTCAGACCTCAGGCAACAAATTGCATAGTGTGATTTTTAACCAATTGATTCGAAAAGAAACCTAAATGAGTTTCATTAGCTGCCTTGGGCTACACAACGCAGTCCCTTTTTAGGTATATGTGACCGCGTCTATCTACGCAAACGTTGTCGTTTCCCATTGCAATCACAATCCCAAAAAAAAAAAAAACTTTCGAAAACTTTCTCATCATGCAAACAAAAATACACGCATTTTTCCACCGGAAAACTACACTATTGTTTGTCTTGCTGATTGTATGTTGTATGTATTATGTACACAATTGCATTAGTTAAACTGAACCCTTCTTCCTCTAAGTTCAGTATAATGTTGTATTAAACTTGTGCATGCATGCAATAGGAGAGAAAAAAAAAACTAACATTGAATTAAAATTCAGCCAACAAAACCAATGCAGCGACCACTATTCCATCTACCAACGCAACTAAATATGACCAGCACAAGGCATGAAGAAAAAGCATCTTTTCCCAAAAAGCCTTTGTATCTATCTATGCGCCGCGTGTGTTTACACATTCTGCGGTTGGTAATTTTTGGAGGTTTTTTTTTTCTTTCTTTTTCTGTTTTTTTTTTTGCCTTGAAAGTCTTGACATGCGTTGAGGGTATTTGGAGATTGAGTAATGCGCTGACTGCTTTACTACAAAATTTATATGCAAAAGATGCACAAAATGCCGCTCACTGAATGGTTGCATGCACTTCAAGTGAGACGTATGGATTTCACCTCGAAAGGTACTTTGTGATGACCCCCAAAATGATACTTTGTTTTGGTAATTAACGGTGTTTTGAATACGATAATGTTTGTACACGCACAAATCTTAGTTCTGTCACGCATTAGTGCACTTGCATGTGAAATTATAATAATTGATGGAGGAAGATGAGGTGAACATGCAAGATCAAAAGTCGTCAAATATGTACTTATACCTACATACATACATACAAAACAAAGAGAAGGGTATAGGTGTTTTTTTTTTTTTTTGAGTGGTCGACAGTCGTCACTTAGCATTTGTACCAATTCTTTGTTTTTATAACTTTTTTGCTACAGATGCCTGGAACAGAATTTTGTAACAGGGACAATTGCTAGTATCGGCAAAAGGCCGAAAAGCGTTATAGATCTTCAGTTTCACAAAGAAATACGTTTAGAGAACATTGAATTACAGAGTGGTGAACTGCATACACTAACCAGTATTGGTCAATAAAATTCTATACATTTGTTAATATATACATATACAGCATCGAATTTCATGCTAAAAACTGAAATAAGTTTAAGCTTCTCGGAAGAAAGTTTATTTTAACAACTATTACGTTTAATTACAAAATTATACCTACTTATGCATATGGATAATTTAGTAACTACCTCACAATGATGACAATTTTAAAATCCCTGTGTACAATAGTCACGATATTTACTTCACTTATATCATTTGATATATTTTAATTAGCACTTCTCTAAATTTTGGCCACATCTGTCCTCAAGGTCTACCCTTGACTAGGTTTAGTTGTCAAATATCTATGTGAAATCCATCATATGCAAACATAATGGCAAAAACAGAAAAAACCAGAAATTATTAATTAGGAAGATAATTGCCAGAAAGTTGAACTTTTGCTGTGAACCACATTGCTAGGCTATATAGTCGTTTAAAATCGGCATATTCTTGTATATGAAATCATTATACAACCACACTAGATCAAATATTTTATATAATCAAGTGTGGTATTGTAGAGTATAATATTGAATAACTAAGTTGTAGTAAAAAACAAGACACACCAATTTTTTAACCCCGCTCCTCAAGTTCGAAATAGACACGATGACTGACGCTTCGTTTTGAAAACCATGTGGTAAAGAATTATGATCTTGCTTTCGTCTATCGGCTGGGGTTAGGGTAGAAAAAATTCGGTAGGCTTTTGAAGCTTTCGTACGAGGAACTTACTGATGGATTTCGTTCATTTAGAGATCAGTATGTGGGGCATATCCCTCACTACCGAGTTGGACAGTTATCGTGCATATACATACATATGTATGTACACAGGCGTCGCGAGGATCTCTGGGGTACATTTCGGGCAGAGAGTCAATTTCGAGGAATGCATTAAATGGCATTCGTTCCTCTAGTAATCCCAATTTCTCGAACAAATAGATGTATACAATTAGAAATGTTGTTGAAGATGTGAGCGTGTGATCAAATTTGAGTTCGAAATTAGCGTCAAACTGCGTTACAATTGCCAATACACTCAAGCCCAAATTGAGGAGGAAACTTGCTTAAACCAATAATGGGCCTCAAGAAACGAGTAAGTGCAGAAAACAACGGTAAATGACAATGAGAGCAATCAGGGCGCACTACAATTCTGATCATGAGCTGGTCAAATTTTAACCAGAGAGACCTATGTACATATACTAGGAGATGATGTACATATGTACGTACACATACATATCGATGTATGTACCTCTTCGTCGTTGACTAGATATGGTTTTTCTGCCTATCCTATCACCCCCTCATATTGCATATTTAACAAATTCTGGAAGTGATGCATCATTAGTACTTAGGTATACTTTGCTATTACACGGTCCTACGTGGTTACGTGGTTAAGAAATTCTGATCGCCATTGAATTTTAAATTTATTTTTGTAAACATTATACAATCGTGTATTACAAAAAAAAATACAAATTTTTGGCGCAACAGGTCCATGGGACCCAGGGCCTAGCTTCTCACAACCATTCGTGTTGTGCGTATTATATTCTTCACATGAATGGAAGGGGCCTACTGTTTAATGCCGGATCCGAACGCCAATTTTGAGAAGCTTTTAAATGACAGTTTTACTCTCGGATGTTTGTCAGACGCTCGCGAGAGATGGGGCCGTGAAAGAAATTTTAGGTGTTGTCTGGGGATTGAACCTGGAACCCCTTGCTCCGTAGTCCAACGCACTAACCACTTGAGCCACGGCGCCACAAATCGAGTGCATTATAAGTAGAAAAGAACTTAAATGTCTCCCTTGATCAGGTATAGATTTATAGATGTCACCAAAATTTTTAAATTTCTTTGTCTGTTTAATGAGTAGTAAGATAGCCATTGACAAGCTGACTTTATCAAATGCTATTAAGAAATTGGTGTAGATAGTTATGTACATATGTATGTGCATATGTATGTACTTGATAACCTAATCCAACGAAATTAAGTAATTTACTCGTTTTGCTTAAATGAGGCAAAGATACAGGGTATAATTATTAATTACCACTGTTACTCTAAGAAATCTGTACAAAAGAAATTAATTATGAAGTTTATGAGTTCATCCATCTCATTCCTATATGCATATTTACTAATCTAAAAAAAACATATTTTTTCACTCGAAAGCCCCCCCAATTCATTGTTATCCTATTCATCTGTGCAACATAATTGAAGTGCACTTCAAAGTAAATTCAACAAAGAACAATAAAAAGCGCTTGTTTTATTCCTAATTAAAGCACAATATATGTACGGCTCACGTTTCTGCTTCAAACAAAACTCTGCATGTTACTCGGTTCACAAATAATTCATGGGGACATCACGTAGTCCGCAACTTTGGTATACGTATTAGCCACGATTCCATTTACAACATGAAAAAAAGCCCCAAAAAAAGAGTTCAAAGTAACATTTTTAACCCAAAGAGAAAAAAATACAAAAAAGCCCATCTAAAAAAAAAATAATAAAAAATACCCACAAAAGTAATTGCATCGCATATAATTTCATGCAACAGCGACTACAATGCTAATTCGTTAGATTGAAATAGCAACAACTCCTCCGTTTTTAGCTCTTAGCCAGTGCGCTGGGTGGAAACATGTCGAGAGGAGAACAAACGCACTATACCTACCAAAAATTCAAAAAAACAAAACTCTAACCACCCACTCAATTTTTCGGCACAGTGCTTCATTCTTTAGCTGTCTTTTGGCTTTTTGCATGAAACAAAAGAAAGGAAAAAACAAAGGTTAAAGTACTCTTACTCTAGCGAAACATGTTAATTAGCAACGTGCTGCACTTTTACGAGGGAGGACGGTCTACCCAAACGCCTGCACTTGTGTGCATCAAAGAGGACCGAGATTGAGAAAGAGACTGAGATTACATTAATGAAGACCCCCGCATCTTATCTAGAGAGGCCTTTTCAGAACCCAGTCGAATGTAACTAATTCAAGAGCAATTCCACCGACAAGGGAGCCAAAAATTATTTAAAACACAAAAAAAAAAAATTTTTTTTCGAATGAACGTCAATGCAGAAGAAGGGTCGGCCGTTGTGAATGCGCTCATTGTACTTCGATTCTATGTATGCATCATATACTGCAGTCGCAATACTTTTTTTTTTAGTCAGTTCACCTGTATGAATTTAATTAGGGTAAGCACATAGGGGCACACTCCTTTGGTGAAAAACAGAAGACGGATTAAAAACAAGTGCAGTACAGGGAATAAAAGACTGGAATGAAATGCATGAGATTGAAGTGAATATCGCATGGGGAGACCGCGGCGCCGGGACAACGAATACTGTAAATGTGTCCTCATTGAAGTTGCCTGAAATAATTTGTGTTTTATTTTCAAGGATAATTCAATGTAGAATCACTGAATTGATAACGAAAAGGCTAATCACAGTTGAAATGAATTATTCTAGTAAGAGTAGGTACTTTATGTTTATTTAATGTTTGTTGTGTGATTCGTGAAAAGGTGCGGTAGTGGCTAAGTTGGTGGGATATATGGCTCTATGTTTAAGAGGCACCAAAAGAATATGCATTTTGTTGGCGGATGCAAGAAAATTAAAGAAGAACGAGCTAAGTTACTGTATGATGGGGAGATATTGTATCATTTACTCGTCATTAGGCCTTTGTTGTCTTTCTCTTGCAGGGGGAATTCGCAACTGAAGGCATTAGTCTGCATTCAACGAGGACTTCTCGAGCGAAATATTCTTGTTAAAGCGAAAATACTACTATGTAGGTATATAATAAGTTGAGTCATAACCCCTAAAATGTCTTCCTTCTTCATTTAAAGCAACGGTTCTCAAATGGTGGTACGCGGAAGTACCGCTTGTCGTACGTGTTTGAACCGTGATGTACATGAGTGGTACGCAAGTGACGTCCCATCAAGTTCATAACTGAGTGCAAAAATTCAATACAAATCTGCCTGAATAGTTTAGACATCACCCATGGAGCATCGATACCTAATACACCTGAGTTTCAATCCTATCATTCTGTTCATTTCTAACTTCTGTCATTCAAAATGGTGCATACTCTTAGGCGTAGGTACACAACTCGCGCTGTGTTTTACATTATAAGGATAATCCTAACCCCTTGAGCGTGAGCAGATTATAATAAAAATAAAAATACAATGTTGCCCTAGAAATACTTGACGGAAAGAGTTGAAGAAAAGACACACAGGAAACAAACACAACGGCGTTTAGGTGTAATTGGTACTCTTAGACCCAGGTCTTAGCCTAATGACACCCACTGTATTTAGCAGCATATTTCATCTATCTTAAAAAGCACTGGGCCAGAATTAGGTATAAAAGTTTTACTTATTGTTGAGTTGTTGAATTCACTCATCAGCGCATCCAATCCCACTATCAGTTTTACATTTTCTTCAATCATAAACTTCTAACTACTGTCCATCCATATACCCAAGCTTCCTCTAAAGTTAGCTTCTATCTTCTTAATCTCACTTCCTCTACCCGAATCTTCCCATGCAATTATGTGCGTAGGTCTAACTAACGACGAAATTACTTGACAATCAAATATATGTATGTATGTAAGTACATTCGCTGCATGCAACAACCTTTTCCACCGACTGGCCACAATAAACATGAACAAAAATTACATCTAGTGACCTACATTCGAGGCTACGCATAATTAAATGTTGTTATATACAACCAACCAGTAGCCATACGCACATGTTTGTCTTCCTAAAAAAAGCAATCTATTTACTGTATATACATATACATATGTACATCACGTGGTAATTTTCTTTCCCGGGAAAAAAAATCCAACCCAAACGCATTTAATGCAACTTACACCAGCATTGTAAGTCAGGCTATCACAAGAACCAACCACCAGTGCATAAAGCTACTCATAATAAAGACAAAAAGAATTCCAACTCTCTATCATGCCACTCTGTTGGACACGTTAATTAATTAAAACGCATTACCATGGAGGGGGGAAGCCTATGGGTAAAAATATGTCACGCATAGCATTTCATTTAAGAGGACCGGCAACATCGCCCCAAAACAAGGCCCCACCATATGCATACCCATTGTATCTACGAGCTAACACAGATTTCCCTCTACGAATATGTGTGTGCAGCATATTAGCAACATAGACAAAGCGCAAGCTTTGCACATATAAGGACTGGGTGTAACACCCAAAAGCAAACATGGCCAAAAAGTATCTACACACCAATAAATGCACGGGTCATTTATAGACACGGACGGCCGAAGAACCAAGGGGCCTGTGTGCCATTTTGGAAGTTAACATTTTCGTAATTTTAATAACTCATTTGTCTGGTGTGTGCGGACACGTGCAAAAATAAAACCCAATAAGATCCAACAGAAACAGAAACTGAATAAATATGTAAGAGATAGAAACCTGATTATCGCTTCCAAAATATAAAAAAAAAAATTATATATTTATACGAAAACTTTGCACAATAATTTTTTTATTTTTTCGCCTAATCGAAAAATGCGTGTATGGGTAGGTCTCCGCCTCGCACACACGCCCAAAAAGACAAAGCTCTTTGACGAAGAAGCTTACACTACTAGCCATAGATGCGTATATGACACGCACTCACTATACACAATACAACAGTTCATCGGCTGAGACAATTTATGCGCGCATGCAGAACAACACTTGCCCGGATGCGTAAAACGGTTCAGTGTATAACGCAAGTCTGACATTTAGACCCCATAACTTGGAAATGTGTTAGTGCCAATCAAAAAACACTCTTAACACATGCTTTCTAAGCTGTCAAACTTTGTCTAATTATGAAATGTGCGTATACGCACTTTTACCAGTGTGTGTGTTGCTGCTGCGCATAGACCTTGTTTTGCAATATTCCTTGGTTTTGTTTGTATCTCTCTAGACTTTAAGTTGTGCCGCTGCTGCTATGTGCGCTAGAATATTCAAGGTTTTTATGTTAACACTATTCGATGCGTGAGTGCGTGCGTAAAGCTTTTCCGCATGCAGTTGTATCTGTGCGTAAGCGATCATTATGCCAGTTATTATTATATATAAAATATTTTTGGAAAAAAATGCGTATGATGTAATGCTGATGAAGCGACATGCGATTTATAAAGTAAAATTATTTTTTTATTGCATTTTTTTTTTTTTTATTTTTAATATTTTTGCAGTTGTTGGGAAATGTGTTAGGTAAAACAAATTTCTTTGTCAAATTAGTTTTTATTTATTATTATGTTTAGAGGAACATCGCACACATGTGTTATCCGGACATACGATAAAAAAAAACACTCATCGCAGATACAGACAAAATGATAGATAGATACGTTTTGTCAACATAAAAAATTATATGCAAATATTTAATAAGTATAAAAATAGTTTGTGCTTTGAACAACTCGTCGGTCACGGATGGGAGACAATTTTTGACATTATTTTTTGAAAGTTATTAGGTTTACTATTTAATTTTTATTTTTCATTTATAAAATATTGCCAGTTTGATGTTGTAGTAAAATCTTATTTTAGAGCAGCATTTTGTTTTTCTTTTGAAGTCTATTTTAGTGGCGTACATAGATTTCTTACATATTTCAGGAAGACAATAATTCAAAAAAGGTATGTACCTATCATATTAATTTTAAAATGAATAACTATTACACGCTACACGAAGAGTTGCTCTCTTAAAATCCAAATCTAGGAAATAGTTTAAACGTTAAAGAAAATACTTAAGGAATCTTAACGTTCAAGCATATCCCTGTATATAATCAGGATAACGTCCATATTTAAAACAAAAGCAAGGACCAAAACCCAATTTAAAAAAAATTCTTCTGGATGCCCAAACTACAAGTGTAATACAAAATGGTTTGTTTTTGAACATTTTTTTAAAAACTAAAAAAGAAGTCTGAATACAATTGCATAGGTACATTGTACGAATATCTGGGGAAGATCGCTCTTAGGGAAGATCTGTCTTTAAAAACCAAACTTCTGCACTTTCTATACTTTCAATAATAATAGATTATATAAATTTCGGTGTTAACCAAGTTCCCTTTTTTAACAAGAAGTTACGATTATGATCTTCTATTAAAATCATATAAAAGTTGAGAGATTATCCTTGGAGCAGCCAAATATAGTTGCATTAACACTTTATTTGGAATTTGTTGATAATTGAAAGGATAAGTTGAATATATCTTGACTAAACAAAAAAATCTATAATTTTGTAAAGAAATTGCAAATGTATGTATATCCGTAAATACAAGCCTTAAATAATAAACTTCAAAAAAATCATATTTATACTTAAACTCACCTTAGTTTTAAAATTGTTTCTTGATTAAGCCAAATCCTTGATCCATACGTTGTTAATAAAAAATTTTAATTTTCATTAATTTTGAATTTTCAAAACGAAAAAAAAAATATATCCACTCAGTCACAACTTTTAAACTCTAAAGTTTTCACTTTTTATTATTGATTATATAACTTTATAATTTTCTTTTTCTTTTTAATTTTTATATATTCGGATACATATATAATTATTTATTTTTTTTTATGAATGGGTTTCGATACACGTATTTACTTTGCGAATAAATAAACCGAAACGAAATTTTTGATATATTTTCACACACACTTATTAACACTGTAATAATATTTTATTCGTGCGGTGTTATAGATTCCAAACCATTAATTTTGAAAATTTATTAATTACTTAAGGGATTAAATTTTTTCTACTTTTATATTTTCTCCGTTCACTTGTTTTAATAAATTTTTTTTGGGTTAGGATAAAAAGTCTTAAATTTTGCTTGATTTTTCTTTATTATTATTTAATTTTGTTTAATTAACTTTACATGGAAAAGAGAAAAGATTTTTTTTCAAAAGAGTTTTTTTTTTGTTTCTTGATTACTTTTTAATTTACATTTATTAGAAATTTACTTTTTTGTTTGTTTTCACTTGAAACTATTTTTTTTTGTTACTTAATTTTGTTCATATTTTTTAGAAGAGTTTGTAATTATGATTTATTTATGGTTATAAGTTTTTTTTCTTATTACATTTATACAACCTTAATACATAAGGTTTTTGAAAACATAGGTTTCAATAAATTTTCAGTTCACTTTGAGTATCATCTTTAGGAAGTGTTTTGTGTAGAAAAAAAATATTTTAACACCATGGATGTTTTATATGAGTTCTTTTCGAAGTGCACATTTTTTCTGAAATCTAAAGAAGAAAGATACAATTAGTGGGGAAACATTTTTTTTCTTGTAAGCCATTTTTGTCGAAATATTTGGTATTGGTGGCATGGTAATAATTGAAATTCGATGAGTCTGTTGTTTCACATAAAACGTAGTCGATGTTGCTGTTGTAAGAGAAACAAAATTTTGTTACTGCGGATTAATTTAAGTAGGTGTTGCTTTTTGCTTCATTGATATAGATTTGATTTAACGGTTCGATTCGATTTCAAGTAAAATAGTTATGAAAAAGTTATAGTTATATTATAAGTTATGCAAAAGTGCACATGGCAGTGGGCGAATTTCAAAATTCTCCTTCTTAAAAGCCCAGAAATGACACCTCATTGATTTAGCTGAAAACTTAAGTCCCATAAAGTGGGGACAGACGGACGAACCGACATGCTCAATTATCTTCGGTATTGGTGCTGATCACGAATGTACATATGCATAAACTTTAGTCTATCTATCTCGATTAATTTTCTATGTACAAATTATAATGTACCATTAGGACAGGGTATTCAAAAACTAGAACTTACAGAGGACACAGTGAACGTCAAATCACTTACTACGATAGTAAAGGGAAACGTTCTATGTGAAAGGGATACAAGAATTTGAATTTTTCGTGTAGGATATAAGTTTCAATTGCCAGGTCTAAGTTCAACTCTCTATATTGACACGTCGTATGTCAATCTTTAGTTACATGCAGAGTTTCATGCCCATCACAGAAAATTTTAGAATGAATTAAAATAAGTTTAAACCTATATTGAGCTTACAGGGAAACTAACAATGAATCCATTCTAAGGTCAGTTGAAATGGCAAGTGTAGTTATTTGATTTAAAAATTAAAAAAATACAAATTTTTGGCGCGGCGAAAGAGATTTAGTCATTATAAATTTAAGCTGTGAATAAATGCGGTGCACATTCTTTTGAATATCTTGGTAAGCCTCATATTCAAACTATGTTCGAAAAATATCTCATGTTATTCGCTATAGCTTTTAAACGATTTTGTAAGCTGAATTATCGTTGATACCGCCAACGATCAATCGCTTCAGGAAGGATCAGTATGAGTGAAAAGGGATACTCATAGATACTACGTTTTTAGCATCTTAAGAAAATGAACCTAGTTTTAGTAAATTTCGGTCTGGTACCAAAGTCTTGACGAAATGTCTAAAAAAAGATTATATACATACATAATTGGAAACGAAGAAAAATTTAAAGTTCATTCGCCTTAGATACTAATTTAAAATCTGTTGAAAACGTAATTGATACTGCAATAGAAAGCATATAACAACGCATAAGCTGCGAAGTATACAGTACATATACATACATATATAAACGAATAAATAAATACATGGTTAACATATCATTTATTTTTTCTCTTATGTTATTTTGGCTTTTATTTACATCGCATATTACTATGAGCGGTTCAACAGATAACATAAACATTCATTACGTCATTGTCCAATATTTTTCAAAACATAAAAAATAACACATAGTCCATATTTATAGAACGTTGATAACTGACGACAGCATTGTCATCTGTTCGAATGAACTAGATTGGCTATAACTATAGCATTCATTGGAATTTTTTTAACTAAAAATTGATGAAAATTCTATAATTTAATTTCTGTGAGCTTTTTAGCAGAAGTCATTCATTTTAGCTAGTAAGACTGCGTACTCTCTATAAAAACTCATTAGAAATAATACAAAACTGAACATACATATACGTTTATTTCTACATTGAATTACATTTTTATCAGTATCAGTAACTTCGACGCATCTTATCCTAAAATGACAAACTTCTGGTCTAATCATAAACAAAATTGTATAACCTATCTGATGATTGTAACTATTTGATTACACGATGCGTAACCTTCAAAAAAACAACCTTCTATTGCATGATAATGTTCTACAATAAAGATCGTACTTAAAATCAAACCCTACACTTGAAAGTACGCATACCTATAAGTAATACAATGCACATGCTATACTCGTACTATACAGTATAATTTAGGTACCCACCACATTGTTACCTTTGAGATATACAGCTCTTTTCTTGGTATTTATGATGATAAGAGGGCAAAAATAATAACATAGCTTCTAATATTCCTTCAAAAAGAACTTAATTATAATCGAAAATACTTAAAACAATAACATAGTACGCATTTTATGAGCACACCGTCGGCTATAGTGTTGCAAAATATTATTGTCCGTTCAGATAATCGCATTATCTCACTACTGATAGTGCATGGTTGAATTAAAAAAAGAAATGTTACAATGGCCGAAGAGCAACAATAAAAACAAAAACAAAAAACTATTAAAATTTTTAATTTTCGTATTTTTTTGTTTTTTTTTTTTTTTTCGCCTTTAAGCTTTTACCCGCACTTCAGATAGCTCTTGTAAATGACCAAAAACTCGGTTGTGTATGGTCTAATTGCAGATAAAGCCAACATAATTACGGCTTTAGCTACGAAAATGAAATAATAAAAGTGACACGTTTGTAGTAAAAAGCAATATGAAGGACTGATAAGAATTCGTGAATGTATTCGGAAAAAAGGAAAGAAAAAAAAACGGAATTATGCTGTTCTATGCTTGTTATCTTATGGAGTGAGTTGGTGAACTCAAAGCTTATTGGGAAAGGGGTGTGATTTAGAGAGCCGCTTATGCAGCCATACTTATGAAGAATTTATTACTATTTGTATACATAGTCTGCGGGAGTATGAAAATATAAATATATGATACAGATTGGTCGGTTGTCGCTCTTTATCAGACGTCGTAGTAACCTACATTTTTTGGAAATTTTAATTAGTTTTTTTTTCTAATTGTGTGCTTAATCAAGTGATTACGTACAATACATGTGTATCACTATGAGTACAATTTGTGTACCCAGTAAAGTACTGCTTTTCTATATACATTTGAATTTTGAATTTCAAAAGAATCGTTTCTTAAATAATGTAAGTTCTCTTTTTTTGAATATTTGACTTTAATTGCCAGGAAATTTAAAATTTTTATATTTTCAATTGCAAGTGCAATTAAAACTGACGACTTTGCATTATGTTCCTGGGTTATCTCTAAAAAATTTTAGCACTAACCTTACCAAATAAAAATTTTGATAAGATAAAGTTATGAAAAAAATATTGTTTGTTGCATTATCTGACGAAGAGGAAATTCCAAACCTGAAGGAGTTTTGTGTAAAGATTTGATGGATGTTTTTGGCATATGTATATAATTGAAAGCAACAAAACAAAATAAGTTTTTATTTGATGTTTGTAAAACTGACACAGATTACGGGAATATGTAACATTTTCCAAGATGTCTTTGCTCCGGATTGTATAAAATGAAGGAGCTGTTTAAAGTACATATTAGTGAAAAGTATTCTTACTGATTTGATATCATGAAAAAAATAATTCGTGGAGATCTTATTTCACATGCAATTGCTTAGAGAAAGTTCTTCCGCAAGTATGCGTTCTTATTTTTAGTAAAGTAAAAGTAAATGTCGAAAATGTACATAATGTATCCGAGAATGATTATGCAACAAAATTTATTCCCAATGGTAACTATGTACGTACATACTTCAAAATTTCGAAATAAGGAATTTTCTTTTTAAAATCTCAGATGGTTGTAAGATCATATTCCATGTTCTTTTAAAACTTACTGGTCATTGAAGATATTTGGTTTCAAAAGTATTCTAGGTAGATAAGATTAAAAAAAAAACACAAAAATGTCTGTAGTACAGCGTATATTCATATGTATGTACATATGTACACATAAAGGAACTAAATATATCAACTCCAACTCCTGATCTACAGAAGAAGAACTACTGAAATTAATGTAGTATATGTATGTATATGTATACATCGAGCTCTGCTTTCCCGTTGGTGGGATATTCATTTTCGTGCATGTGCATATTGTGTGCATGGTCGAAAGACGAGATTGTCCAAAATTTAGATGGTTAGGAAAAAGACATCAGAATCCATATAAATTCAGTCATATTCATTAAAATTACATCGAATTCCGGAATCTTTTAGAAGTGAACTAACGCTAAACGATATCTATTGAATTTCATTCCCTGAAAACGGTATCAATTTGCGCATGTAAATTTTAAAGTAACTCTTAGTCTATATCTAGACTAAGATGAATTGAACCAAGTCGACCAAATACCAAATTTATCCAAATTTAGACTCCTTTCACGGTATTCAACAATGCATACCAGAAATCAAAGATTGTGATGACTACATCTACCTGCCGGAGCCTAATAGGTAAGCATCTATAGCGAAGAGTAAACTTGGTAAAAGTACAAGTTCAAGCCAAATGGCTTGTTTTAGGTAATAGGGTTTTGGCTAAAACATTGAAAGCAATGAGAATATGTTATGTTTAAATAGTCAAAACTGATGATTGTAAGATTAGTTTCTAATACTCATTTTGATGATTTAACAAAATTATTAATTTCTGTTCACTTTCAATGAAGTTATCATCCATCGTTGTGACTTTTCTGTCTATATGTTGGTTTCATAGTCCAAATTCGTATTCTGTCCATGTAATGGAACAACATAGTCAGAACTTTATTACTTTAACGTTGCCTTCTTTAATGACTATCAGATTCTTTACAATTTCGCCCTAAGTTTGTTCGAATTTTTGTCATCAAAATACATAGCTTTTAAGCTTGATGCTAAAACAGAATATTTAGACTATGACTTCTATACCCACTTCCTTAAAAGTAGCACTCTCATAGTATAATGGCGCAGAACAAAATGCTTTAACCCTATTCAACGAAAATTGCTGTTTACAAAATTTGATTTCGCATTTGTTGAACTATTGGTAGCACTGGTTTTTGTTTCAAACTTTGACAAGCATTTCCCTGCATAAAGTTGTTTTACTTTTTCCAAAAGTAGTCCAAGCATTAAGTTTCAAAAAAGTGCAATGTTGCTAAATTTTCACATTTCAAAGACTCGGGTCGCTATTTTGTTTATCAGACCTATGGGGCCTTTTGGTTTATGAGCCTATTTTGGTACTTGAGCCTATTACCTGAGGTTCGCATGTTTATATCCTGAAATGAAATTGGAGTTTTCATTTGAACCTCCAAAGATTTCGAGCCAAATCAAACGTTTTATTGTCTGGTTGTATGATCAACCAAAATTTAACATCCATAACGAATTATTTAAAAAAAAACATGGCCGGTTTCGAATATCGTCAAATATGAATATACGATCAGCCTATGTACATATACCTAATTATGTAGGAGTATATACATACATTTTATATGTTCCATATGATCTAGAATTTTATATATTCTATATACCAAAGCATTCATCAAAGAATGAAAGTGATTAAAAATCGCAAAAAATTCATTCAACATTTTGCCGACGGAAAGGGCATTTTTTAAACCTAAGGAGTATCGATCAGTGGCGAAATAACTTCGGAAGTATCCTAAATTCATGTTTGATACTTATTATATATCGAGCAGATATAAAGAAACAGAAGTTCAAACAATAATTTGTAATGAGACTGATCTCATTTTGTGTTAGTTTGTCTACAACTATGTTGTTAAACTCTAATAAATAGTTGTGACATGTTATTTCTGCAAAACATTTGCACAGAATGCCCTTTTGAACATTGTATGTTCTATGTACATGTATAGATACATGGCCCTTGGACTTTCTAACTGACTTGTGTGTACGTGTAGAATTGAAACTGACTTAACCTTAAACTTATCCGTAGACACATTTCTCTACTATTGTGAATTCGATCCGATCTTTGAAATTTGACAGAAATCAATTTAGTTTTGAGTTTAAATTTGACTTGAGTATTAATTATTGTAAAGGATTCTTTAGTAAACTAGTAATCAAATGGATATATGTAAATCATTCGTAATGGAAGGTTTAACTTTTAATCCAAATCTTGCTAACATTTTTAAAGGACCTATCTACATTGCTCAGTTTGAAAATAAGGTATACAGGGGTAGTGAAAAGGCAATTTAAGTTGCTTATTCAAGTGAGTGCTAAGCTATATCTGATTTAAGCCTTGTATTCAAAGTAGGTATACGACATTTTTGATTATTTCAGTTCTATGATGTCAATTAAGTATGACAACACTTGAGTGCAACTCTTTGAGTCAGTTCTCGACTTACCAACTAACCAAAAATTGCAGTTCGTTGAGTGCCAAAATGGTAATAAAAGTTTAAAGAGTCTACTAGACTATAAACACGAAAAGAATGATTTTGAAACATTTGTTTGAATGTCTGACGGTCAAACTTCGATACCAATATTTTCGAAGCGAAAGTCGTATCTTGATGAAGTCGCACTGAACTTGAAAAAGGTCTTAGTTTGACTCTGATAGAAGATTTGTCTCGAAAAAAGAACGTTTTAGTTAAAATGAAAAATAGTTTTTTTCTAGTCATAATCAAACCCTCATAGAAGGTTTCCAACTCAAAGTATAAATGTGTATGTTATTAGTTAAACTAAACTAAACCAAACTAGCCCTAACCCTTTGTGCTCTATTCTATTACATAGTTAAGCTTATATACATAATATAATATTTGCATTCATTTATAAGTTTAAAGAAAAATTTACCTATTTTTATCTGAAGCTTTTTTTAACAAATTCTGCTACGTACACATACACAGGAAGTGTATATATTTCTCAGTATGTACAAATGTGTCTGTTTACTAAACCTTGTATTTACCTACGTTTAGGCAGAATCAAAAAAAAACTCTACCCCCATATATTTATGTATGTGCATACATACATACGTACCTTTAAATGCACTTATGGGCAAAAAATCTAATAGTTTTATGGTTTTTTATTGATGAAAAGCCATAAAAAGGGTAATTTCCACAAATCTTTATGACTAATCTTGAGGTTGTAAAAAGTTGATTTAATTTTCATAGGACAGGCAGCATGCCGCCAAATTTCGAGACAATGATTCTTATAAGAATCTCTGGTCGAAATTTCGTCTTTCTTCCTAGTTTTATTCACATCATTCATATTCTCGCTCCCAGCAAAAACTGAATAAGGAGAGTATAGAGATGCGGAATATAAAATTTATGTACCTGCTAATTGCGCTGCACATGACGAGTGTGCCAAACACATATAACTGTGTGTCGTATCAGGAGGAGAGGTGAGAAAGCTTTTTCGTCCGACAACAAAAAAAAAAAGAAAATAAAACTTAATTTAATTACACAACTATGTAATGAGAGAGAGTGTGTGTATGCTGGATGGATATGGTAGAGCACCTTTCCTCCTTCCTTTTCATTGCAGATGAACATGTACTTTGTACCAATGGAACAGCAGCTCAACTAGGTGTGTGTATCTGCAAGATACGAATTTATTTTTAGTGTAATCCTTATGGTATCCTGGGTGTTTTCTTTTCTTTTTTTTTATTCTTTTGCTTTTTCTTATGTTTTAGCGTGTGTAATCCAACAAGAAATCGTAATCCAATTATATATCGAGTTGCCAAATATTTCCACAAAAATCACTTCGAATTTATTTTAACTTTTTTTTTTCTTTTTTTTTGCAATTCACAACATTATCATTTGCCACTATTTATTGATACACAACCCCCGAATGACCGAACCAAATGCCACCCCCTTTGAACCTTTTCTCACATTTCTCTCGTTCTCACCATTTTCGAATGCAGTGCAGTTATTATTAATTCATCAACATTTCACTAAAAAGATTTATTGATTTTTGCTTCTCCTTTTTGTGCGTTATTATTCACACGCACTTGCACGACGGTAACAACATAAAGAACAAAAAAAAAAACGAACGAACTCCAAACAGAAATGATAATGATAATAATTTCGAAAATTAAGGGTGAAAATGCATCCACCTAACAACAATCCACTTTAGTTTCACTATCACGGACGCAGAAACGAATTTTCTATTTACTTCATTCGTGCTATGCAAAAACAAAAAAACAAAAAACAACGAAGGAACAAATAATAATAAGATATCTGTATCTTCACTCAATTTTGTTGTTTATTCGATAACATTTTCGCGGTAATTGCCAATTTGTTGTGTTAGATTTTTGGAAATTTTCTTGTGTATAATTTTAATATTTTTTTTTTTTTTATTTGGAAAGAAGTAAAACGTTACAATGACGACGACAACGACGAGTGCACACTACTGCGCTGCGAGCACCTCCGAAACCTAGGGCCGAATAGACAAACATGAATTTCGTGAATTGCGTTTTTGGGGCCCACAAACCAGAGTTACCACTGTGACAGCCTTCCTGCCTGCCTGCGTTGTGTAGTTGAATGCTCTTCAGTGCTGCCGCTGCTGCTTCAAATGCTGTTGTTTTATTGGTGTGCGTGGTGTGCTGTGCTTTGCTTTTACTTAGCGAATGTTTTGCAGATGGTTATGTGTGTGTGTGTGTGAATTCACCGACACGTCTATAGACGTTATTCAACCCTCTGGCAATTTTTTTTTCTTTAATTCGGCTTGGAATATTGCCGAAAAAATGCGATAGACCAAGATGGGGCGATGGCGCGAAATGCGTGCGAACGAATGAATGAACGAATACTGTGATGAATAGAAATGAATGAGGAATTGCACGTGTGGATATACATTCTACGCACACAGAAAGAGTGCAGTTTTTGTTAGGCGTGATAGAAATAAGGGGAGAGTAGAAGTGTATAGATGGAGGAGGCGAAGAACATGATAGAGAACTGAGAGTTGATCTGGTGTGTTAGGTAATTTCCCGAATTTTGTTTTTTGCTTTTCTGTCCTTAAGAATAGAATTTGAGTGCTGTGGATGGCGTAGTTTTTTATTTTTTTTTTATTTTAAATGAAGGGGTGTTGTGCGGAAAGGGTGGTAAGGTAGTATGAAGAATTAGAGAATAGAAAACTTTTGATAGTGTTGCGGATGAATTTTTTTATTTTTAAACTTATACTTTTGTGAGGTTTCGTAGTGAACAAATGGTACTTCATTTGAATTTGGCACTTTAACTCTGGGTACCTACTTCGTACTGCGATACTATTGAGTAAATGATTAGAGCAGTCAAACTTCTCATATTTGAATAGACAGGAAATCACAATTTAATAAGAAAAGTAGGTAGTCCAATCTCCGTAATCTGCCACCATTAACTTAGAAACTAAGATAGGCTGTCGCCTATCTCCTAACGAGAAGTCTAAGCAGTTCGGATGCAGCGCCACAATGTTATTTCACGAGCTCGCCAACTCACCCTGAATCGATTGAAGCTACTGTTAAACTGGTGCTTGAGCCTTATGCGATGAATATGACCTACCGCATATGGGCAGATAGCGGTACGTGCATTATTACCACACTGGTCTGGCATATTCTGATTTGATTTAGCAGTTATGTACATAAAATGAAATTCTAAATCCCCAAGACTTATTCAGTAAACTTTGTATTCCATCAGATAGTGTGTCGATCAGCAAAGCTATTTCAATATATCTATGTACATACATATGTGTTTACATACATACACCTACTATGTATTTCTGTTTTAATCCAAGTTTATTTCGAAAAGGGTCAACTTACTAAATGCAAATATCGAAAAACCCTCTATGGATTAATATAGATATAATAATACATAAATACTTATTTACATTCGTACTGCTGACACGTACTATTAATATAGTACTACATACCGTACTTAAATCTACAACGCAACCCTTATTAGATGCTCGCACAAAATGCAAAGAATTGAAGTAAAAATGCTCACAAAAAAAAAAACATGTTCAAGAGAAAAAAAAGCAAAACTTCCAACCAAAGTGAACTGAAGCTGCACGTGTAGTTGCTTGCAGCGACACTGTAGTAGTGTGAAGCTCCAAAATTCTAAGAATTGCCCACTCACACATTCGAAAGTAAATTTTTTCCTTTCCTCTCTTCGAAATTAGGAATTCTAAGCATCATGGCTTATTTGGCAAGTGCAGATCTTTCAATGTGTTAGTACGCGCGGGCTGAATTTTTGGCAACGTGAAATGGTATTGGTTTGTAAGTTGATTTTTCGATTTTGTTTTGTGTTTCTCTTCGTTTAGTTGGAGTTGTTGTTTTTTCTCGGACAATTTTGCATAAGTTAACCAACACATCGTTAACCAGATCTATGCATGTGTGAAATGCAGTTGTGTGAAGGAGCATACTGAAAAGGGGTAGATTTTTTTTTTTTTTTTTGTGTCGTTTGGCGAACTTTGAAGGGAGATGAATTTTATGATGAAACACGAATACATTAAACAGAGTATTTGAGCGAGGTGTTTATTTGATTCTACTTGTGTTTTCTTCGTAGGCCATGGTTGGGCGCATTGCGCTGGGATACTCGCCTTGCGATGACATAAGAAACATTAGAGAGAGAGAAGTTTTGTTTTATGCGTAAGCATAAAGTACGAACAGAGAGAGGGAGAGAAAGAGAGAGCAAAAATGCGTGCGGTTGATCCTTGATTTTGAAAGTTTCTCTTGGATTTTTTTTTTTTTACTTTTGGTAGGGTGGGGTGTTGCAAGGGTGGGTATTTCTGTGAAGTTGGACATTATGTTTAGAAAAATATTAATATTTTATAAAATTATTATGTCGAAATTGGGTAATGCAAATGATGTTGAGATTTATTTTGTCTACTTATTACAGAGATGGAGCTAGGTCTACGGGTAGCTAGATATGTATGTATGTACATATGTATGTATGCAAGTTCATAGGGAAAAATATTTTGCATTTTTCCAATTTATTGTGCATAATATGTGAATTGATGTTTCTTGGTCGAATTTCAAATCCAGATATGCTTTTCTAATAATTACACCCATGTAGGCTTGCGTAAAGGGTATTCGGAATTAGAAAATTTCGTTAATATGAAGAAAATGAATTACGAAAATCGAGCGATTGGCGTCCGCCGTAAGGACTAAATCAGTAGTGTGTTTCTTCGAATAAAACTGATAAATTGGCAAGAATGAGACTAGACTTGAAGCTTGGACTCTATCAAAAGCGGATGATGATATCCTCGGTCGCTTCCAGAGAAAAATTCTTCGAATCCAACCCTGAGGGACAACGCAGTAGAAGAAGACCTCGCCTTAGGTGGCGCGCAGAAGTTGAAGGGGACATAAACAAACTTGGGGTGCACAACTTGAGGCAGTCAGCTAAGGACAAGGCTAACTGGAGATGATCTGGAGATGTTAGTGGAGGCCCAGGTTCGCCCCGAACTGTAGAGTAGCTCCACCTAAGTAAGTAAGTAAGAAACTAGACTGTAATAATACCAATGTCTACGGCGACAAGTCAATAAAAGATAAATACATATATACATACCTACTTACATATGTTTTTATATATGCATGGCACATCGGCACTCAAAAAAATCGAAACACTTGTCTGCTTTATTTCTCCACAATTTTGAAACAATTGTATTCGATTTTGCATTCTGACTAAACTGGCGCTGTAGCCAGTTGTGAACCTTCAGCAGGGCGATAGATTTATCAAGATAGTTTTATACATCCTCTGACCAATTTTCTACTTGCAAGGAATGACTTGAGCATTATAGGTACCATGGACTAATATATCTTGTGCTCAGATTATATACTTATAATAATACTTATTAATCTGTGATCTTGTGGTTCACTGATTCTTGTGTTGAACAACTCAGTGGAGGTTCAAAAATTCTGGATTTACGATCAAGCGAATGTTTGATTTGAAAACTCGTACAGATCAGGGAGAGCTAATGACGATCACAGAGAGTCTGTTCTCGAATGATGTTTCGGCAAACACTCTTTAACAGGCTAATTAAAAGGCTTGGCATATTTTTCAATCTCTTCTGTAGTATGTAGTAGTTAAAAACCAATTAGTACTTAGAGCCATTCTTTTTGAGAATCTAGGTGAACTAGTCAGAAAAAAACTGTCATCGATTGATCCTGCTGGGAATGTATTACAGAACTCACTCACTTACTCATTAGAAAGGTGTTCGATTTGATATTCGATGTTAGGAGTTTCTGTTAAGCATAGTGCTCGTCGCTGTATATGCTATCGTATGTATGTACATATGTACATACATATGTATGTATGTACATGCGCACGCAATATGTGTTCCTTTCGAAAAGGACGGTGAATTGATTTTCATTGCATCTGCGAGGATGAATGCGTAAAATGCTGTAAATAATAGTTTTTAGTTTTTATTTATTTTCCTGAAGAGGATATGGCTAGGAGCTTTCATTCATTTTATACCGAATGGTAACTACCTAGGTACTATCTTTTAGTTACTATATTTTGATAACAACATCTAAGCAGTATCTATGGCTATTCAAACTTAAACTTTGTAGTTTCGAAACTATAAAATTATGAACTTATGAGTGGTTAATTTTATTGCATACATACATAGATCCTACAAATATTTACATATGTATGTATGTACATAGGTACCTACACATTTTTCGGACTGACTGAATTTCTACTCTCTTCTCGCCTGGTCGACGTCTGTGGGTAGACATCTATTAAAAACAAGGACAACTTTAATGTTTCCTGAAAAATTACCTATAAGTACGTTGGCAATAAAAAAAAAGTCATAAGTAGGTATGTATACACGAAAGAAAGAAAAACACCGCACCTAACCCAATTTTCTGCATTTTCTCCCACCCGGATAATTTCCCATTCCAACCAACCAAAGGAAATACACCAAGAATACTCTTAAAAACGCATTTTTTCGCACACGCTATAACGTTTCTCTTAAAACACAACCGAATGAAGAGAACTAAACATATTTATATGTAGAATAACGTCAAGTCGACCTTGTGTACATCGCGACTCGCGAGAGCGTGGGAAAATAAGTTCTCTCATTTTTTTATTTTTATTCCCATCAAAAATTATAGGCAACCGGCGACTGCGAGCCGGTCAAAACCCACACAATCATGCACCAAATTTTATAGCTCTATCTTTCTCTTGCAACCGCTGAAAAAAAAAGCCTTAACCCAACAAAGAGGGGCAAAAATGAATTCAATCACACCCATACTATGGCAAGCAGCTCCGCATGCATGCACACACATTTGATTTGCAATTTCTGTTCTCCTCTCACGCTATTTGGTGAGCGAAGCTTTTTTGCGTCACTTCAGCAACGGCTACTTTTTCTCCATCGTTTTGGGCCTTTGGTTGGGGTGCGTGAGAGCTTGTGATTTTGTGATTTGTTGGTGGTGCTCTCCCTTTTGTATGACTGTGTTGGGGGATAATATGCCCACGCACATCCATACATATGCATACTTCTTGAAAGCACGCACTATTTTTGGGGCTCACTTTCTGGTTATTTGCTATCTCGCTCACTCCTTAGTGGTAGCCATTGTATGCTTGCGTGCTGCGTGTATTGCGTAGCTTCCTATTGGAAAAGCCCGAGCGCCATTGCAGAATTCGTTTGCTGCCTGCTGCCAATTTGAATTAAAAAAAAAAGTTGAACGCACTTATGTGTAAAAGGGGGAAAATGTGTTAGTGTGTATCTGTGTGGTTGTAGGGAGTAGCTGTGTGTACTTTGCTTGTTCTTAAGTGCTTAGAAAAAGAAAAGAAACGACGAAAAAAAAAAAGAAATAGCAGCAACGAAATAGAACAAAACTTGTTTAGATGGTAGATCTGGATGTTTTTGTTTTAGAGCCTACAGCGCATATAGGGTATGTTAGGTCGGTTTTTTACTAGGATTAGCAATGCAAAATCAGACCATAATACATACAGACGTTTATGTACATACAGTAAGTATGTATGTATGAATGTTTGGATTAATGGATGCATGTACATTAGTAGGTATGTACATAGATACATACACATCTAGATACATTCTTTAGTTCAGGGCAAGAATTTAACATACATATGTATGTATGTAGGTTCATAAATATACCTAAAACTACTCGAAGAATGGTGGGGTGGGGGAGTGTCAGACTGTGTGAAAACAACTGGCAGTTACAGGTGAAGGCTTTGAAAAGAGCAAACGTTTGAATCGAAAATGATTTCCAAATTTTTGCTCAGATCCTATTGATTATGAATGAGCGTCATCAACATACATATGTATATATCTACATATGTATGTACATAGATACATATGTATATCGTTCCATTAAATTGATGTGGGCTCTCTGCAAGGTGTTAGGGCCTGCAAATTGTCGCGGTGAGAAAGAAATTGTTTTGTTGAGTTGTTGATCGCTCAGTGATTGTTCATGCTATTTGGTGATTCAAAAATATGTTAAGGGGCTACTTAATGAGTCTCTACTGACACAAAGAACCTTAGCTAACTAGGTACTAATAGTTTTCAAATACTTAGTCTGAATAGAAGATTTATCGTTAGGATTTATACAAAAAAAGTGTTTGAAATCCTCTGGAAATTTTAAAGTTAAAATATTTATACATTCTTGTGGCAAAGTAGTTGAAAACTACTTATACCTATAGGAAAATCGAAACTTCCACCCCACTCATTCAGACATAAACCTCCAAATTTTGCTAGGGCTTACTCGTAAGACATTAACTTAACAATTAGCTACAACTTTTGGAAACGTTTTTAAATAATTCTTCCAAGATTAGTTTAAAACTAGTTAGGACTTCTTACAATTTTTTTTTTTATGTTGGCTTTTAATGCCTTAAAACACTTACAAGTCTCCAAAGATCCAGATGTTCGTCACATGCTAGCGACAGGTAGTGTTTTCTGGGACTTGTACTTTAAATCCCTGCTTAGCAATTCAATGCACTAATTATAGAAATAAAAAATCAGATATGCTTTTCAATTTGCCCTAAAATTGACTCCGCATTCGGAGATATAATTTTGGCTTTCGATATTGGTCCTGACGTCGTCTAAGATTTTTGGCTTATTAGGGGTGTTCACAGTCATCAAATCAATTGTGAAATCTGCTTGAAAAACCATCCAACCCAAGTAAATTTGGGTTCAAATTCTTTAAATCCAGGATCATTATCACCCCTATTGATAAAAACCATGGACTTGACATAGCCCCAAATCAAAAAGTCCAGAGGCGTCAAATCATACGATCTCAGGACTGTTTAGTGGAGGTTTATGGTTCGATTCCCAAAAAAAAAATATCACGGTCGCAACTTTCGAGGAGTTCTGACAAATATCTCAAGAACTTTGATCGAATCATGTACGTTTGCTGTCGCGAAGTTTTTGGTACGCAGTTCAATGTGTAGTTCACAAAAATGATGATAGTCTAGCAAGAAAACGATCAGTACTAGATCAGAAAATAATTCACTTTTCATTGAAGTTCAACCGTGTAACTACCAACACAGTGTTGGAATTTCGTGCAAAACCTTACTATTTACTATTATATATACTATTTGATAGAAATCATACAGAGATGCTACACCATTGGAAGAAATTGAAAATGATTTACGCAGGGTCTGCGATGAAAACCTGCACGAGGAGACACCGCGCTCCGTAAGCAATTGCCTACTCCTCAAGCTATGCGATAAGCAGTCAATTTGGAAAAATAATTTCCTCTCATCTGCCTTAACTCTTAACTAACCAATTTACCATATCCTAACATCTGAAATAATAACTTCTTCTCAATTCAGTTCTTCGTGAACTGGATAAAACTATACGTAGGACATGCAAATATGTATTTCGCTCAAATCGCAGATATGTAAAGCGAAAGTAAATGTTTCTACAAGTTCAAAAATTATGTTCAATCCCATTTTGGAATAAACCAAAAACAATAATTTTGAAAATAGATCCGTACTGACAGTGTTTTGTAATGAACACTTAGTGAATTCCCCTAAAATTCCTTTTTTTAGGCCTATCTAACTAGAATTAAAAAACAAGACAAAGGCAAACGATTAAAAGGTAATATGTATATTACTGCATATTACACAGTTTGCACGGTATTACATATGGCCTATCTCTATTATAAATCACTATGAGGCCGATCGACACATGGGTTTTTTGTTTGATGAACAAATGGTCGAAGAAAAGACAGAAAGGACCAATGCACATTACTGATAACGTTCATTGTTTCAAGAGGGCTGTCCTTAGACCCAACTACAAAATTTCAAAGGCTTTGGCAATATGCATATGTAAGTATGCATGTATGTATGTATGTACATATGTATATCTAATCGTTTTTCAATTGAACCTAAATCAATCGAGATATGCACATGGCGCAGGATCATAGTCCACAGCTCGTACCACTATGGATTTACATATGTATGTCCTACTTTCGTGTGCCATGAGTTTAAAATCACATTGTGCACTTAAGACCCAGCTTGACCTCGTCTTCTTCACTACCGACTTTAGATTAAAAGAATTGATTACCTACTCATCTAGTAATTATGGACTGTGACCCACATTCCACATTCAAATTGTGAACGTAGGACTTATGAAATAAAGTGTCCCAATTTTTGTAAATAACGAAGGGAAAATATTTTTGTTTTCTTTTCCTTCATTTCCTTTTACTTCATTTCCAGACTGAACATTCTCTCAAAATTGAAAATTTACTACAGATCAGATGGCACTGAATTCGATCTTCTTATGAATGACAAAGTATTAAAAACAAGAGTGAAGAAGTTAAGGTTCAAACTGATAATTTCCCAAATTAATTAGTAGTATACCTATAGATCAACGATCCTTGTAGCCTCGAAAAATTGCTTTTATGCTACAGCACTTAGAGAAAAATCAACTCTAACAGCTAGCCACATGATAGCGGGTGGGTGTAGTCTAAAAATCTTGAAGAAATCATTAAGGGGAAAATTTGAGAATACTTGCAACTATGTTCAAAATAATCGAATAAATAGCATGCGCGGTTAAAGGAAGCATATTCAAAACTGAAATCTAGAAAAGTGTATAATAATTCTAAGGAAGAAATGTTTGTATTTGAGGCAAAGGCACATATGAAACAAACAAATAAACAACGTAACGTGCTCTATTATCGGGTTTCGTTATCAGACCTTCAAAACATCAGGTTCATCATCAACTAGATATGATCCTAGGTCGTCGGACAGGAATGCATGGTGTATTTGCCCTTTGTTGGTTATTCAAGAATGCAACACAGAATTAAGGCAAAACAGTCAAAACAATGCTAATAAGGACGCCTGAAAATACCTATATTTTAAGAACACTGTTTTGAAAGGTATAAGAAAGATATAAGGTTGAGTTAACCACCATGAATTTGCAGCCACCAACACTTCTGGATAACAGCTCTGACTAACAATTGGGAAAACCAACTTCGTCTAGCCCATTGCGAAAATTTTCTCGGGACTTCGACGTTAATCAAGCTAATACTTAAGACTTGTTCTGTGTCACGAACGCTCACGAGAGGTGGGACCGTGATAAGAACTTTGGTGGCGTCTGGGAATCAAACCTCTACTCTTATAGGTCAACCGACTAACCACTGAGCCACGGTTAAATAGGCATATCCTCCGTCGACAAAAATGCAACAACATAATCATGATTCAATAAAAAATTTCAGAGTCCCATTTCCAAGCTGTTCTCATTGTTTTCACAGTAAAATGGAGGGGTCTTCAAAATCTCGAAAGCAATTTTGTTTTGGATAATTTTTTCGAGATTTAGTCCTTTGAGATTTTTGTACTTTCTAGATTTTGTCCCATTCGAGATTTTTGCATTTGAGATTCATTGTCTCAAAAATGATATTAATTGTAGATTTTTGACATTCGAAATTTTTTTTTTCTAGATTTTCTAATATTTCGAGATTTTATTATTTTAGATTTTATTTTTCGAGATTTTTGTTTTCTAGATTTTTGCTTTCTATATTTTATTTTTCTAGATATCGGGGTAGCTCCATATAATATACAATATCTTCGTATTCTCGCACCAGGCATATTGTTTTAAATTTTTTGGAGTCTAGGTACCTAAATTCACGAAGCCAGTAAAAAAAATTGGTTTGGCGCCGCATATGTTGTAATCAAGTACATTCCTATCCGAGTTCCTGTGAGATCAACTGTTCGGTATGTACCTTGATGACATGTTGTTTCAACAGATTGTCTTGGCCCTCAACTCTGTAAGAAAATTATTGATTTCGAAGGAAGTTAGATGATAATTTGAGAATGGTTGCCTAATATAAAGAGTTTTCGACCTCCTCCAGATAAACTGATCACAATGATACAACAATAATTTTAACTGAAATTCACATTGACATTGACTGGCATTTCCAAATATGTAGCTCATCCGTATGTTTTATAACTTTCTGTGGATTTCTCTACAAATATTACGAATGCGATCTATTGCTCCACGTCTCTATTAGTTACCTAAGACCTGAAGAGCATTTACCAGTTGTTGTCCTCGTGCACACTTCATACATATGGAGCGTAACTTTTTTTTTCCTTACAGATTGGTGCTAGGGGAAGATATAATCTGCGTGTGTGGGAGGTTTTAGTAACAACAACAACAGCATCATCATCATCAACAACACCGTCAACTTGCTGTTTGGTAATCAGCAAACGCACTTCTTCACCTTCTTCCCCGCCATGACAAAAAGGAACAAATAAAAAAAATAAGCAAACCCTCCACCCAAGGGGTAAAGAGGGACACTGCATAAAACGAAACCATTTACTTTTGGGCATTGTGTACCTATCTATGAAATACGCATGTATACATAGACACAGGCAGAGAAAAAGAGGAATAGAAACACAATAAAAACGCACTCTGATGGTTTTTGTTGTTGTTGTGGGGTTGCACTTGTATTGGCAGTACGGAGTTTGGAGGCATAAGGGTGGCTGATTTATTATATTTTGGCCGCTGACTAGCGCATACAGATAGACATCACGAAGAACGAAAGTAAACACTAAGGCTTCCCGCCTGGGTTTTGTTGTACACCCCCTCTGCAGCCACCCTGCAGCTACATTGGCATTTTTGGATTTTTTTTTTTTTTCGGAAAATATAGGATAGGCCCCAACAGGCACAAAGGATGTATACGCGGGGTATGTACGAACGTACTGGAGGGACAAGGGTTGGAATTTTTGCTAGGTCGTATATCTCTGCTAAAGCAGGGTTTTTTTGTGCCATTTTTTGCCTTTCCTTCGTTCCTTCTATGTCGAGTGGTTGTGAACATATATGTTTTGTATTATGTTTGATTTTGTTGTTTTTCCTTTCTTCTATTTTTTGCTCTATCATTCTGTGCGCTTGAAAAAAAAAGAAATAGGCAAAAAAAAAGTTTCTTTCTTTTTTTTTTTTCACTTTCTGCTTAGATTGCTATTTCCGGAATTAGTTTTCATATAGTGGATGTGCTAGTGAGGATTTTTCTAAGAAAACAAAACAGGACCCGGGTATAGCTGGAGTCAGGAATTCGCTTTGTTTTTGTTTTGAATTCGAGTTGAGAGTGTGTGTGATGGGTATTGCTGCATTTGCATTCGGATGTTAATATTCACAGTAGAAAGTTCTGGAAATAAAATCAAATTAACATGTAGGCAGTGGAACGTTGAAGGCCATCACGCTCTGGAGGGGTGATTGGTATCATGTTTTTTTTGCTGAGCCAACCGAAATGCAACATGAACGGGCGGATATGTTTGTTTTGTTGTATAACATCGTCGATGGGTATTTGGCCGATACAGATATTTTTTTTTTTTACTTTTTCGTATTAATCCGATTTGAATGGGCGAATTCACTTGGGAATTTGGTTTTTTTTAGAGGAGAGGATAATAATATTAACTGAATGAAGATTTGTGAAAGTTGCGTTGGAAGGTATTTTTTAAGAGCTTTCAATTGATTTTCCATTTTACTGAAGTTATGGTTGGTACCTAGGGCTGAAATCTTTTGAACTACCCAAATAATTTAGGAAACAACGGGTCAGATTTGAAGTGATGTTTGTATGAAATTCTGAATTGGAGTGTAGTATATGTATATATGTGCATATGTATGTATGTAAGTAAATACGTTGGCCAGCTCAATCTCCGGACCCAAATTCGATTGAGAATTTATAGATAGAGGTTAAAACTGCAGTAGGTAAGCATCAAATTAAAAATACGACAAAATTTTGGGAAATTCTGCAGAAAGAATGGTCATACATACCTGTCCAGCGATGCCAGGCTGTCAGGCTGTCAGGCTGCCAGGCTGTCATTAATTCAATGCCGAAACGCTGTAGATCTGTAATGAGAAATAATGGACACGCAGCCAAGCACTAGTTCTAATAGCTTAAATGGCATCAAAATTTTAATGTTTCTACCATGTTTTTGTAAGTTTTTGAACCAAGGACGTAAAGTGGATCTATTCTACGCCTAGCATACAATTTTTGTTAAATTTTTTTCTTTCATGGTTTTTTCTTATAAATTATAAATTAATATTCAGTTTAAGTACCAATGAAATAAACTATGCATTAGTTACAACTATGTTATTAATTTATTTTCTTAAATAGTATTTCTGGAAGGATATCATGCATTACATAGTTTGGCTCTATTTTAGTGACCACCACTGTATGTGGTGTATAAGTATCTTGTATATGGGAACAATCGCAGTATGTGTCGAACATGATTTATTTGCTTCTTCTAAGTTCAATCATCATTCTGCGAAACACATCCTGTTCGGTATGGCTATCAACTAAAGCAATGGTATACACCTAATCTTGCAACCTATAGCTGAGTAAATGTGTACACTGTTATTTTTAAGTAGGATGTTCAGGTTCGCGTCTAACACTAATCCCTCCCTTCAATGGAATAGAAATATTATCGGCTTAGATAAGATGATAACTACTTTGAATTTCAACAAAGTATTGTTAATCGTTCTACTTACATATAATCACAATACCATAAGCCGCAACATTATGTACATGTATGTACTCAACCTTGGCGTAGGTACCCTCTTCGAAGCTGCTATTGCTCTGTCAAACTTAGAGCCCTCATAAATACCATTTTACCCGAATGATTCCGTAGTTGCGTGAGTTAAATCTAGTTTCTGTTCAAACTAGGTATTAAAATTGTTTTAAAAACATAAAATAAAAATAGTACTGGTGAAAGAATAATAATAATAAATTTCGGAAAATACAATTTAGGTATAGACGGTTGTACTTCTACTGTAATTGGTGGTTCCAATTGTTCGAAAATGTGTTTTACGAATACAGTTCACAAAAGTTGGGATGGGGTGAGTCTAATTTTATCACTTTAGTGGCCAGAAAGGTTTCAAGTCATGCATTCGAGAAATATCTTATTAAGTCTTGCATATCGCATTCGAAGTTCCTGTCTTTCTTAAGTTTCTATTATCTTTTGAATCTACATAATCTTCATCTGATATGTTGGTCATCTTTGCAACAACTTAATATATACACAAGTGTTACTCAATTCCTCTAGGCTAGGTCAAGTCTGAGCTTGAATTTTCGTTTCTTTCCCTCTTAATATTGATAGTTAAAATGTAATGTAGAAACTGAGCCCATGGACTAAAAGGAAATCGAAAGAAAAAGGAGCTTCTATGCTTGTTAGGGTGTATGAAGAATAACGATTAACAGTAGTATGCTGCTGAAAACATAGGGAGATTCTGTATTATTATATTAGAGGTATATCTTACCTTCTTCTCTACAAAACCTTACTTGTGCCAATTTTGCTGACCGTGTTGTCCAAGTACATACTTGAATTGACTCACCGGGATATTGACTTGATCAATCGTTCAATTCGATTATCCTGCAACCCCAAATAAGGACTAAATTTACAACTCTTCTACTTGATATTTTTAAATTCACATCAATGACCTCATTATCTGCGAAATCCTTTGAATACTTTCCTTCAGTTTGGATAATTACTCATCGATTTGTTTGCATAATTAGAAGCATTCTCTTCATAAAACAGAAAAGATACATAAAACTCCGTAAAGAAAGTGGGGAAAATAAAAAAGGGTTAAGAACATCGCTTTAAGGACATTCACCTATGTGTGTAGGTATGTAACCTTTTACCGCCTTGTGTTTTCTTGAATTTGTAATTTGCAATATTTCAAGAGCATACCTACATAGATCTGATAATAGGGCCAAAGGGATTCACAATTCACAAAGCAAGTACTGAACTGGAAGTGGGAACAAGCGCATGTTGTTGTTGTTGTTTTTTTATGTTTTGCTTACCTTTAAGTGGAACAGTTTAAATAAGGATGATTGGAGGGTTCATTGTTTAAGGAGATGTTGTGGTTGAGATTTGTGGTTACGAAGGTAAAAATTTTGTCTGTAACAGTGGATATACACCATCAAGTTGTGGTACCTATGAAATTTTGCGCGTATCTCTGTGAAAGATTAATCACAACATTTCAATACAACCAAAACCAAAAATATATCCGCATTTATCTACATACCTATCTATGTATGTTTATTCATTTCGATACGATTACTCACATATTCTACTTGTTCGCCAATATGATCGCACATGTTCGTTTCTGCACTCCCAGTGCAAGAAGTTGTTATTTACTAGCGGTTCTGTACCCACCACATGTCAGGGTGCTCCACCTACATTTGTTTTGCTTTGCTTTCCATTCGTCTGTTGGTTGTTAGCAGATTGTAAAAAGTACATACATATCTACAACTGCGAAAGGAAAAACAAAATGTTCGCAGAAAACAGAATTTGCACTGAAACCGCCTCGCATTCTCTCGACATTGCATGCGATAGAATTCATGAAAGCCATTTTTGCGCTTAGAGAATGCTTGCCTTGAGGTAATTATTATGAATGCGATAAAGTTTAATTTTGTGCGATATCTAAATTTGCATAATGGAAATGTATTCATAATACAATCGGTGTATCTGAACAATAAATAAATAGATCTAGTTATAAATATGTTACAAAAATGTACAAATAAGCTTATCGGCTTATCTTTGTCCACGCCTTCTTTTGGGTTTGTACATAAGTATTTTGATTCATTTTAGTAGCCATGACAAATTTGAATCATAATTTAAATATGTACATACCACAACAACTTGGAGGAATAAAGCTTTATGCTAGAATGATCTGTGATAAGTATGTATATATTTTTTAAGGATTCCAGGAACCTACTATAGTAGGGCGGGGCTAGTTGCGCCACTCTCCACTTAAAGTCTTATAAATATTCACCTACTCACAATACAACTATGAAGCTTATATTAAAGGAAATAATGGAAATCTTGCTTCTTAATGAAACTTGAAAAAAAAAATGAAAATATGTAAACGCAGAGGAATAATATTGTCTCAAATGTGGCAAGTGGGTGTTGTAAGTTGAAGCAAGAGCTAAAAAGTGGAAAAATGAGTTCCAAAAGGGCGAAAAAGCCAGAATTTTATTCAAAACAAAAAATAATTTATTATTTATAACGCTAGTTGTAAAAGAAAAAAGAAAAATCGCTAAAATACAAAAAGCAAAATGATCTGTGTAGCTAAAGGTATATATTTACAGAATTAAGAAATAATGAACTAGCAATCGTAGTCACTATTGTAGTTAATGCAACTAAAGATGAGCCCAAGTCCAAGTGAACACTTCGTATGAGCCCAATTTTGGCAAAAATGGCAATGAACTCACTACACCACCTGGCCCAACATACCCCACACCAAGTTTGATTAACATATTTCGTCATAAATAAAAAATATTGATTTGCACTTTTTCACCACTAGAATAAAAAAAAGTAACGAACACAATTTTGTTACTTTTCTCGTCTGTGATTGTTAATACAATGCAACTGATAACGGCTTTAGACTTGTTGGTAAGTGTGCATATATCATTCGCGTAAGATCTTGTTCGTGTAGAAGTTGCAGTTCTTGAGAAATTCGCGTGGTCCAACTATCCTCGGACTATGATTATTGTAAAATATGTCGTGGGCAATACTATTGTGAGTACATATGGGTAAATGTTTACAAAAGGGGCTTCCCCCGATTTTTTAAAATGCTCAGAAAAATGCCCTCTACCACATACTAAAATTTCAAAATCGGAGGAATGCCCCTTTTGTAAATATTTACCGTAGGTACATACTGTTGAGTTCACTTCTTTACTGTTTTGCTAAAGTATACTACTTACCTACTTACTTAGGGGGCGCTACAGTTCGGGGTGAACCTGGGCCTCACTCAACAAGCCTCTCCAGTTAGCCCGGTCCTTAGCTAACTGCTTCCAGTTGCGCACTCCATGTTGGTTGAGGTCGCCTTCTACTTGTGTGGGCCAAATAAGGCGAGGTCTTCCTCTACTGCATTGGTTCTCCGGGTTTGATTCGAAGACTAGCCATCTCGAATGACCGATGGACAATTTTTTGACTAGGTCAATATCACTGAACATCTCGTATAGTTTGTCGTTGAATCTTCACCTCCAAAGCCCGTCAACACAAACGGGACCGAATATTTAACGAAGAATAATTGTTCTCTCGAAACGACCGAGGATATCTTCATACGTCCCATGCTTCAGCATTCAGGTCTAATATAGAGTCTGCGTAGTTGTTCGGGATAGGGTCTTACTACTCAATTGCCTTCTCAGTCTAAAGAAACACCGATTGGCAATTGGTTGTTTTCCAAGTATTGACAGCGGAACTTTGGCTTTCGTTGCCGTTTAGCAGTTCCCAGAAATAGTCTTTCTTTCTTCTGCTCCTTGGTGACTCCGATTCGGGCTGAGAAAGCTTGGGTTAACCCCTCTTTACCCTTTTATAAAAATTGGAAATACATATCACACCTATCCATCTCCTCCATCTCACGTTTCTTGTACTACTTTTTCTTTCATCTGAGTACGTGCTAAAGTCTCTCAAATCGGAGAAAAGATAGATGGATAGATTCATTTGGGCTTTCTTAAGAATTCTACCGATTTTTTTAGGACTGAAACATCACTGATACATATTTGCCGGTTATATTGGTATAATTGGTATATGTAGGTGTGGGACTCTGTTTTTAGATGAATGTTCGATATGACCCGTTCGCTGTTAGAGTGTGACCAATGAAATTATTGCGCATCAAAATATTTTAATTTTTTATTAAGCATTGTTGGAGAATATTTCCGATTCTATACTGGATATTCAGGTAACTTTCCGGGTGTAAGTTGTCGAAGGTAAACATATTCGTATGCATATAAAGATTTGTTTATCAACGCTTTCGCTTTTGGTTTGTTTTTATTTCATGGTACCTACCTGCCTTCTTATTCATTATTACACAATCTGTCTCCTATTTATTTATGTTATGTTTACATCTGTTAAACCATGTACATACAGTAGTAAATGATTAAATTCCACAATGAAAGCATCCGTTGTCGAATGCCCTTCTCTTTCAAAAATAGAATTTCTTATACATCTACTATTCTTAGAAGAATCTTCTCTCTTAAGCAAGTTACTAATTGGCAATTGCCCCCATCGATCATTGCGTAGCCCTGGGGACAGATTATTCAATGACCGCGCACACACTGTTAAATAGATGGATGGATGGATGAATGATTAGATGAATGCAGAAGCAAAATGTAAATTCAAACAAAATTTACATTTCTAAAGCATTCACGCTCGCGGGTGTATTGAAAGGGAAAACGAAAAATAAAAAAAATAAAAAAAAGTGAAGCGGGAGGTCTGGTGGGCCCTTCTCTTACTGCTAATGAATGCGTTCGTCTTTGGTGCGTGAATGTGTGTATATCTAATCGCAACAACAACACCAACCCGCCCAAAACAAATATGTGTACATGTACGTGCAACTTGAAGCTCCAATGTGCATTGAGAGAACACAAGGGTACATATAGTCAAAAATTATTTATTATCAGGGTGCTTCTATCCATCTGTATTCGTGTTAGGTCTGCCTTTGACTACATGTATGTGTTTAAAAAAAAATGTGTGCTACACACTGTGTACGCATCGGAATCGGGGTCATGAAATTAGGTCACACAAAATCAAATTTTGTTAGCTCCTCTGTTCGTTCTTCTTTTTGTATGCACTTTTGGGCTAAATTTTGGTTTTTTTTTTGTTCGGTGGGCTTGTTTATCGCACAAAGGGACCTAAAATTAGGCCAACGCATTTTAGTGTTCATTTTATGGTGTGTATTTGTGCGTTTTTTTTATGAATGTGGGTGGAATGCGTGAGACGATGCGTAATTATGAAAACGAAAAAAGCAATGTTGAACAACAACAAGTCTAAATTTACTTCGAAGGGATTGTTTATTTTTATATCTGTAAACTTTTCCGGCTCTTTATGATTCTTTATGTTTTGTTTTTCTTCAAATTCATTGCGTCATTGCATTGCGCGCGCGTTCATCTATCGAAAGAATAGTGCGTAAGGGCGTTGTATGTTTGTATGCTTTTCTACATTAGATGTGTGGTTTAAATTAGAAATTGCGTAACATGACTTGGAATAGAATGGAAATTAGAACAATGCAGCCAAGGAATAGAATTTTTGAGTTGGAGTAGGATCTTGTTAGTTTTAATATTTTGCATTAGAACTGTAGGCATATGCATGTACATTCTTCTATGCATGTCTCTTAAATTGAAAGGGATCACTAAGAGTCTTCTACCTATTAGGATACCAAATATTTATTATTATTTTTTTGAAGATCAGTGGACCTACTTAGTACTTAGCATAAGCTTTGGAGTCTCTTTGACAATTTATCAATTTCTAAGGCTCAGTGTTCACCATCACTATTGAAAACGTGTCGGAAATGACTATAAATCCTTACTAATACCATTACTGAAGCCCAATACAAGAATCGACCAGAGTAAACATTATTAGATATCTACTGCTTGGTGTTTAGCTGATGTGTCTCGACGCATATCTTAATGGGGTGGACAAGGGAGGGCATGTCATCTTTTGGGATGACGGAGAGGTGACAGGCAGAGATGACAAACATGGAAATGGAGGGGCTTGAAGTATTTGCAGTTTAGTTGAAAGATCCTGTTGATGGCCTTAGCTTCCATATTTACCGTACTGTACCTACTGAATTAAAATTACTTCACCGCGCGCTCTGTTACCGCTCTGCTTCGTTGCTCCTTAACGATTATCGTAAAAATATGGTAACCAGCCGCACATTTTCCTTCATGGGCTTAGGTCCCGATTCGGTGAGGAATAAGTTCATAATGTCCCTTCGTCCTTCGCTGTACAGCTCTTATAATTCGTCGTATTATATCCGTTTTCGACAGAGTCCATGCGTCAAGAACGGAATAATCAGCATCTTGTATAGAATCCTTATTAAATTCTTAGTCTAAAGACGCAGGTATTGGCAGGAGTTATTCTTTGTTTGATTTCCGATGGCAGATTGTTTTCACAATTAATTGGAGAGCCCGAGTAGATAAAGTCCCTTACTACCTCAAAGTCTACAATTGTGAACTTTTCTTTGTGTTTAGGAGCAGGAATAAATACATAACAACTCGATTTTCAAACTAGACAAATAGTCGGAAATTGTTCGTTCCGTATACACGTAATCTTACACAAATTCTACCAGAAGTAAGATACACCATTTGAACCATTAATTTGCTCTGTTATGTCATGCCAAACCCTTACAAATGCTACGCAGATCCATATTTCAGCCACTATCCAAAATTAAATCAGCAAAATAGAAACATATACAACACTCCCGAAAATATGTAAGTATAGGACTCACTCACTTTGGCAATAGATACACAGAATGAAATAACACAAAACCTAAAAGTATGCGGAACATCCCAGGTTTATGTGCTTTTTATGCATATAAGCTTGGAACTGAAAAGGCGCCACCTATACCCTCTGCGTAACGTTTTAAATCACTTGATTCATTGTCACTCCTTTCGCTACAGATCATAAAACCACAGGAAAGGAAAAAAAAAATTAAGTAATAATAATAGAGGTAACCAAACCCCCGAAAATTACCCCCACCCACAATCACCCACAGCACATAAAAATCACTCGAAGAATACTTTCGAACAAAAACAGATTTGCATACGAATTGTTATTACAAATTAAAGGGGCGTGACCCATAAAACTAGCATAAAAGTGAAAATTTCAATAAATCATTCGCCGACGCGTATATGTGAGTGTAGGTACTAAGGGTTGATTGCCACTGGGTCGCGTCGGGGGGGATGAAGAATCTCAAATTAACATCACTCCGGTCAGTTTTGACGAATAAAAACATTCACTCATAGAGTAATTTCATATTTTTAGGATACATGTTTTGTTTTAACCCCTATGTGGGTGGGAAAAAAAATTTAATTTACCCCCCGCCGCCATGTTTGGGTGCTGAAGGGTGCGGACTTACCCGAACGCGTATCTTTCGCTGACATTCATCGAACGGCAAAGAATTCCTTGGACACAATTTTCCAGTGAAACAACTTTTTCTCAGGTCAATCGCATAAATTTTGCCGTTTTATTGCTGCTGTGCGTTTCTAGGACCAATTCTGGGTCCGCGTGCATAATTTCAACACGCGCACAAATGTACCAAATTCCTTAACCTATACGCTCGGTGACAGGTTGGGGCTGGGGTGGGTTGTTACGCATATTTATGACCATCGAAATTTTTCCTTCTCAAACTTCCCCGCATTGGTTCGCGGCGCACTGGTTGAGGTCCTTAAAATTGAAGACTATTGTTGTGGTTTCCCGCTGCTTACCATCAAGGAGTGGATACACCACACAACCCTTTCAGGAGCTACTGTTATACGTATGTATGACGGAGGGAGTTTACGTCTTTTCTCTAGCGCACTGTAGGTGGTTCCGGAATGGAGGAAGAGAAAAAGAAATTACTACGAATACGACTTTGGTGCGTACACTCGAACCTGCTGAAGTTGGTTATTAATCATGGGAACATGAACATTTTCAACATTCCTTGTTATTTTTTTTTTTTGTTTTTGTCGGGATAATTATTGTATTTTATGTTCGGTTTTTTTCTGCTTATTGCTCCTCCTGTGAAAGGGGGCGCCGCTAGCGGTTATTGCAATACGGCGGCGGCAGATCGAAATCATGGAAAACCCTGTGAAATGGCTAAAGAAATGATTTCTTACGAGGACACCATGGGAGAATGAATTATGTTTTAATTAGAAATAGCCTGAAAAGTAGCACCCGCAGTGAGGTGCGTGCTAAGATCCTTGGGCTATGAAACAGCTACAGGTTAAGTATCGCATTAGTTGCACGCATCTTGTGGTTGTTGATTTGTTTTGCCAAGCATGAAGTTGTGTAGAAGTGATAGATGTTAATAGTAAACTTTACCGAGTCCTTAAATTAAGACGTATTATTTTGAACAAATTGGGAAGAATCCTGTAAATTAATTGGTTTTTGGAAAAAAAACATTTCTCGAATACTGAATTCAAGACACAAGTATGTATCTTATATTGTAGCAACGAAAAGAAGAATGTATACTGAACGTCCAGAAAGATCATCAGATACTTTAGCGGATAATGTAAATAGGAAAGAAATCATTTAAGATAGTTGGAAGCTTCGTATTTTTTCGGACTCCCCAAACTGGGATAAAATTTGGAATTTGGGGAATTTTCGGGATTAATAGCTCCTTTAGAAGAATCAAGATAAAAACACCAAATCCCTAGGATTTCCTAGCCTAATCGTATCTCGAACGAACAGCTTTATAAGAGAACGGGTGATGAACCTACTGACATCTTCTTGGAACCTCAGATTCCATTAACTGGAACGCATCGTCTTGCGACTAAACTACATAACTACATAACTACATAAACCCCATAACGTGGAAGCGATCGTGTATTGATAGCTTGATGCCGAACTGTACAAAACCTTATTCACATCATTAGCGGACAATCTGCACCAACTTTATGAAAGTATTAGAAAGGTTGAGGCTTTTTCTAAAAATGGAGGAAGAGGATGATTGCTAAACATGATCTACAATAGAAACCAAAGAAAGTAAGTTACCAAGATGTAAAATGCCTCGTACTGCCTCGTATTCCAGTAGAATAATGGTATCCTATCTGTTTAAAATGGTGCTGAAAACGGATTCTGATACTTTATTGTGTTTCGAACCCGGCCGTCCTGGTATAAATCAATCAATGGATTGCAGAGTTGCATATTTGATGTTAAGCCTGATCGTCGAAACAGTAATTATTAAGAGTCCTTAAATTTCTGTTGGTAAGAAAAAGATACTTGGTAAGTCGGTGAAAAGCGAGCTCTACTTCGTTTTCGTTGTGGCAACTTCTGGGGTAACCATTGTAGAGAAACACGGCACGGTACAGTAGGAATACTGAAAAAATACGTTTGAGTTTCTGTGAATAAATTTGAAGTAGTATCTGTCATTAGTTGTCCATAAGCCTCGTTTGCTTATCTTTCGATTAGGCGTGGTTTGACGTATGGGAAGTTTTACTTACTTGTCAATATACAGAATTATGATTTTCACATAATTAAGTAAGATTTTTCACTTGAACACTAGAGGAGTCTCTAGCTTTTAAGCCAACGAAAACCTTCAGCGTTTGCCCAGCTCATCGTTATAAGTTAAAATCTAATTTTTTTAGTCGTTCCTGTTGGGAATTCAATCAATTTGTTGTTAATTTACTCAACAGCGTCTTTTAGGAGATAACAAATTAAAGGCTGTACCTACATACATTATCCTTTTAATCTCTCTGTTCTCTATTTAGTCATAGAGAGAAGTAGGTATTGCCAACAAATTTGAGAAATTTATTGCCTTTCAACAACGGGATGTAAAGGATTACATCATAAGTAGTATTCTTGAAATAAAACCGAGTAGCACTCCTTGATTTGGTAAATAGCTTGACTGTGCCTTACACTTCCTCATTGTAATAACCACTCAAAGTTTATGTATTTTGTTTGTAACAATAGCTATGCTCTAAAATTCAAGTCGCCTCCATTGCTGGCCCATAAACCCTACTATTAATTCCAGTACAAACAAATACTTACTATTCTGTAAAAGAGAAAGCCTTTTCCCACAGAAAGTTACATAAAAGAAAATCAATTGCAACGGAATGTGAAATTTCCTCGAAACAACAAAACTTCTAACGATCACCTCCATATCGCGTTGGTGTTTATGTTTTGATTTCTTCCTCTCGACAAGATTCTTTCATTTCTTGCCCACAAAAAAAAAGAGCAAAAATAAAATGTCAGAAAAAAAAAATAAGAAAAATGAAAAGAAATCTCCTCTCCAAGGAGTCACTTTCAGTTTTATTTATCGCAACAACTACAACAAATCAAATCAGTTCAAGAAGGCAATAAAATCAAAGGACAACACAATGACATGACAGCCAAAGTTTAACCGATAATAGGACAAAATATGATAGTGCTTTGGCTGTTTTTCCACCCCTCCTCTTTACTTCTTCAACCCCTGGAAGATTTTACTTCTGGCTGTTGTTTCCTTTTCTCCAAATGAACCCAAATTGACTGTCGTCGTGTAAGTGTATAGATGGTACAAAAAAAAAAAAAAAACAAGAAGAAAAACTAAAATGAATAATACGAAAGGACGATACGACGAAGGAAAACTCTACGAAAAACAACTATTCCCGAGTACTAACGCAGGACATTATCATAAATATGAACAGAAAGTAGAAAAAATCTTCTCGAACTCCACTAGCAGCGAATGTGCCTACTAAATTGAATATATCCTTTATATCCTGTGCCTGTGCGAACAGCAACGACAACAGCATCAGCAGCAAAACAGAAACATAGCAAAAAAAAAGAGAAGAAAATCCAAAGTAAAATAAAAACAACATCAAAATAAAGGATATAGGCTGAAAGGCACTTGCAAAAGACTGATGGCGCCACACAAATCTCGCAGTCAATAAAAATCCTGTGCCGTTGCTACGTAACTATGTCATAGAGTCCTTGCGCGCCTAGTCAGAGTTGTGTCCTTAATGTGTTGTTGTTTTCCCTTGTCGTTGTTGGTTGATAATTTTTGTTGGACAAATTTCTCCCGGGTCCGGTTTTTGTTTTCTAATGGGATGCTATGAGATGTTAGGATGCTAGATGCTACTGTGCGAGACGTCACAAAGCCGCCGCCGTCAAACTGATAAGGACATTCGTTGATCTTTTTCACTCGGCCAGAACCGATGTCAAAAAAATATACATATATGTATAAAAAAAATATAGACTCCTTGGTCAAAATAGGAAACAGGATGTTTGGGTTTATCGTGGGTGGTTGATACTAGGTCCTTATTATGTCCACACACACTCATACACACACATCCGCACACACTCGTGTGGGTAATGCGAATTTTCTACTTCGATGGAAATTATTTTTCTATGGCCTACTGTCTTTGCGGTTATTTATGTCAGCTTTTCTTGTTCTGGTTCTCTGGTGGGTATGGCCTTCTGAGGGAATTTGGTCAATTGACTTTTCGTTGGCGGCACCAGAAGTAGCAGTGAAAATGACATTACAACTTAGTTTTGACAGCAATTTTCGACAGTCAGTTGGTCATTGGGCGAACGACCAGTGAATTAATTAAAGTGATTGGAATGGGTGGCATTGGACCTTGGAATCGGAATTGGATTGGAGCTGGGCGGTGGAGTTGTGTTCGCGCGAGTAAAATTGCTTTGTCAAATGTATACGCGTTATTATTTTTTTTTTATTGAGAAATGATTTTAAATTGTTGGATTGTTAATTTGTTTAAGTGCTGCAGCAGTTCCGGGGCGGTTGGTGTAAGTACGAGAATTGGGAGTTATGGACTATCTTAATTAGTGTTGTGGATATGGATGGAATTCTTGTTGATCTGGGAATGTTGGTGTAAGTAATTTTATAGTTTATGGACGAAATAAGAATAATTGACTCTTATTATTGGGAAAAACAAATCATTGTCTCTACGATTACGTAGAATTATTATTATAGTATAATGATTTGATGTCAAAAGTCTATAAAAATGGCGTGTAGAATTTCTAAGAGTGCTGGCATCAACGCAGGTGAAGTTCTCAATTATAGTTCACTTTACTACCGTGAAACACAAATTAACACGTGATGAAATTCACTCTAAAGAATGAGTCAACTGTTGACGACATTGAAAAATAAAGATTGCACGTTGCCAGACTGCGTGAACTAGACAAATTAGCAGGAGTGCTAGACTTATGATAAAAATTGTAATCTAACCGCAGTAGGATGGTCTGTACTATAGCATAGGAGGACGTGACGTAGATTATTGTGTATACTATAGACAAAATATACAGAGAAAGGGCCCATTTTCATTTTGGTATTTTTGAGTCATAAACCAAATAAGAATAACAGATAATGCTGTCTTTATGGTTAAAGTTTTGACTCATGTCTCGTATCAGATTCAAAGAAAATTTTTATCCCAATAAACGCCACATCCTAAAGTCCTACTGGAAGTGGCTTCTACTATCATTTGTAAAATGATTCCACTTTGGTCATAACTTAAGTATTTGTACGATCAACTGTTTGCAAACACTTATTTATGTTGATATTCTTTAGTCACTAAGATCTAGAAACATAAGGACGAATAAAGGATTAACCTTGATGGAGTGTCTGAGATTATTTTAACAGAAATAGTGTTAGCCGTCTGATCAATACCTCACTACCTCATTTTAGCTTTCAAGATCCCAGTGAATTTTCCCTCAAATATCAAATATCACAAAAAAGTCTGTGAGAGTGAAATAATTAACAACAACCTATTTGCAATTAATGTACATATAAGCATCAAGCTCTAGCAAACATGTTCTTCTAGGATCCCTAAAAAATGCAAGCAACCATGTGTGAGATAGGAAATCATGCTACTCCTACTATATGATCTTCCTAGATATACATCTGCATATTCACTCTGGCATTTCTCATCATACGATTTATGGTCAATGTCCAGAACAACCACATTCAGAAATGACTATGCAAGTAACTAACTAACTACATTGTTAAAAATGGGTAAAAGGATTGAAGTATCTGCTCTATGTATCTGGGCCATATTATTGCAATTGCAACATGCCCCTTTGGTAAGGAACAACTGCTATGTGAAACTTATTTATGTATATTAAACTTACTGAGTTTTGTTAAGGTTATGGATTCCCAGAGACACATGCTAGTCAAATCTCACAAGGTATCTTTCAAAGGGATCTTCCTGCGTCTCCAGTCAGATCTTCGATTAACGTTTTGTTTCTCTGACTATATCATGTGGCATTAATCTTCAGTATGCAGAAAGACTAAATGCATGTTACCGGATGGTACTGGAACACGTCTTTCTTGAGGTCTCTTGGACAAATTACTGGCGACTACATCTGAAATGACGACAGTAACTAGAGAGGATGCTACGAAACACTTCTTCCTCAATTCTACGGGATTTGCTCGTGTTAGTTAACTGATGATATCATAATTTTCTCATTATTGCAGTACTCACTCGTTTTAATACAAAACACGCAATTGCTTCTTGGTCAACCAGTATTGTATCTGACATTTAAAATAGAAAGAAAAGTTGAAGAAAAAAAAATTTTGTTGTCCGGTACTGATTCAAATTTTTATGGAAATAAAATCGATTCCGTTTAATAAATTACTATCTATACATATTTAGGTACTCTATTTCATAGGATCGTGCACGAACTAAATGACAAAAAGTAGAATGCTCAAGGATACGATTGCTCTATTCTGCTTAAAAAAATCTTTGTAAAGAAATACGTTCTTACTGGAATAGTGAATGGAATATTTGTGTGGACCCATCTGTTGATTGTTGTTCATCGGACGTGACTTGCTCATCAATCTCATCGTATCGGCTGAGACAAAACTTATCACATTGTCTACCATAATCGATAATATGGTTATAATTTTCTTCAAGTAGAACTATGTATCAATGTATATGTAGCAACCCTTATTTCAGGATATTTAACATGGTTAAGCTAATCGTTACTATTTCAGCAATAAAATCATTCTCTTATCGTTCTATCTATGGAGTGTGGTCTTAAGAACAGAATATTGATTTAAGTGAAAATGCACTAAAGACATTAGCTTTACGCTGATAGTACGAATATACATATGTATGTCCTACAAGCAATAAAAGCTTTGTTTACAAACGAAATATTTACGTGACATTGGGTATCCTTTTAAATCAATAAATAATATGTTATTGTGTATTCAAGATGAACCGTTCGCAGTCTTGGCTTTACGAATCGGAGGTTTTTAACTTCAAAGAACATTATATTCTGGCCTCAAAACCATTTTTCAAAGATAGGGTTTTATATAACATTTATAGCTTATTTTAAAATCATTAATACGAAACAATATAATCCTTGAAAGAATTTTCAGTTCTCTCTTTAAATGTTGCCTTTACATTTTACCTTAAATGCTACACAATGTAACTAACGTTAACAAATTTTTCAAATGTTCAAACTTGACCAAAACCTGCTGTTTCATGCAATTTATCATAGTTAGAAAAAGAAAAAAAAAATAAACATATTCTCCACCCATATATCCTGCTGGCTCATTTCAAAGAACAACAAAAAGTGAAAGTTCATGAAATTTATTACAACAAGTGCGTGGCGTGCAATGTAAGCAGTACATATACTTTCACTTTCCTTTGCGTGCATGTCCTTGCGTTAGATTCATTAACCAACAACGGCGGCCCTTGCTTGTACCTAATTTGCAAGGGCGAGCATTTTTGTGGTAAGTTTATTGTTACATCGAAGTGAATTTAAATAAAAACGCAGTTAATCCACGCCAAAGCAAATGGGTAGGGGATCGTTCATCCCTCCGTAGTCAAAGTTTGTGTAAGAATACAAGGAAAGATATAAAAAACATAGATTTTGCATAAAAGTGATATAAAAATTTGACAAAGTTGTTGAGCTTTTTTTTTTTTCTTTCTTTTTCACATTCTTTCATCCTGACAATTGTGGATATTTTGTGTGTTGTGTTTATTTGATTTTTATTTGAGTTTAAATAAAACATGGAAAGAGTCTTTTGTGGATTTCAAATTGACGACAAAAAACCGAAAAGTTGTTTGCGTAATTATTTTATTGATTTAATTTTATTTTCTCATGAAAATTGAAAAGAAAATAGGATAATAGTTAAAAACTAAGTTATTGCGTATTTTTTACTTTACAAGAAATGTTTGAAAATTGTTTTATTTTATTGCTTACCCGTGCTCCTATTTACTAAATTACATATAATAGCAGTTGATAAATTTTATTTGTCAATATAACTTTTCATAGATTATTAAAATTAAATGCGGGATGAATTTTTAGGATATATAAAAATAGTTTTATGTTAGTCGTTTGAAAATATGCCTCAACTTTAAGGATGCGAACATTGAAAATGTCTGACTTTATAGGACACATGTAACAAAAGGTATACCTAATTTATTATCGCAAGGAAATCGTAACACTTCTTTGAGAAGATTAGACACACCAAAATGTATGCCTTAAATTGCTTGTTTCCAAAAATGAACATCTATTAGAAAGAGAATTTAGTGCATATGCTGTACATAGTGTATAAATGCATGATCGGAAAGATATTTCCTTTTCGAAATCCTCCGTGAAAGCAATAATTCTTGATAACATATTGCGCATACCATCCACGTACTTTCGAAATAATCAGTGCAATTTACTCAAAAATGCAGAATGCCACCCCACTGTTTCAGGGCTAATAGGGATAGCCTATCCAAGAGTAATGTAACTTTTCTGTATGTTTTATTTAAGCCTTTTTTTAATGCGTCTTTTCAGATAAATTTTTTTATCCAAAAAAAGACCAAAGTATTTTGTTTTATTTGTGAAAGCCATATTGGTGGCATTTTGACTAAATAAGGGGTTTTTTGAAAAATTGTATATTTTAGGGCGAAGAGGATCAACCTGATTTTGTCCGGATTTAACCCCAATGCCATTTTAAAGAGAATCAATAAACCAATGAAAGGGTTCTTCTCAGTCACATGAACCTCATTATAAATGAATATCTTTGGCTCATTATAAATGAATATCTTACACGTACGATTGTGTTTTTCACGGGACACCTTTGAAAATAATCCAATAACAATTAAACAACTTTTCTTAAATGTGGAATTATTGTTACAAAAATTTAACAAGCAGCCTTATCTTGGATATATATTATCAGTCTGACAGAATACTTTTATTTTGTCAAATAAAAAACAATTAAATTACAGATTTGTCTACTGCATCAAATCGAGAATTTTGATGATTCTTCCCATTACGATGATTGCTTTTATTGTATAAAAACAATTAAGATGTGTATGTAAATTTGATTTTTGTTTGTGTTGTGAATTCATTTTTGTACGCATTTTACGCACACAACAAAATGCAATCATCATCATCAGTTCCAACAGACTGTATTCTTATTAATTGATGCGATGAGGTAATCGTCTTAATAGGCCCACTCATACTACTATACTGCACGCAGTTCATATGGTTACAACTTGTTGTAGAACAAGTACTATGCCCTACACCATGATGCTGCCACAAAATCTCTTGGCAATGAAAAGTATTATGTTGATTTTTGTTTTTCTTTTTTTTTTTTTTTTTCTTTCTTTAATTTATTTTGGTTTACTCAACCGTCCGAGGCCCTTTAGAATATAGAAATAATAAAGAACTTATTAACAGTGTGATTAATTTAGGGTTTCCTATTCGCATTCGTGAGCTTTTTCTCATATATTGTTGTAATAGTGCCAACTTTACAGCTTTATGCACACGCTTTGTTATTATTAGCCGATAAGCACGAGCGTCATCGATATAATGATTAAGGCGGCCGCCGTCACAGATGAGCGGGGCGGGCGCACTATGTTGTGTGGAAGGGCCTGCGTTAAAAAAAAACAAATATATTTTGTAATCAAAAAAAATTTCAAGTTCAAATATTTTTGTATTCTACTCGCATACAAGCGATGTTGGTGAATATAGAGGAGAGAGCACATACAAACAAAGTCACTCTATAGTAGTGTAAGATGATTTGTAATGATATTCTATGGATTAACCACGTGCTTTTGATAAAGAAATACTGATGATACGCATTTGGTTTGATATGAAATTGTTAGATAAAATCCACGATTGCATTACGTGGTTTGTTTTCGTGGAATGGTATCTTGCCCGGAAATACATAAGGTTCGTTCAATAGAAATATTGAATCCTGCAGCTAAAATCACTCAACTACATACTCTCTTCTTTGGTAGATGACGTTTGAACTGATAAGTACAGATCAATCTCTAAGTTGGTACAAGTAAATATATAAAAATGAGAAGCTTTAAAACGAAGTTCTAATTACCATTGTCATGTACGAGTACCTATTTTCATTGAGTAAAGCTCGTCCGAGGATAAACTCTTGCGGAAAAAAAAAAACCTTTAAAGGAAAGGAATTGATATTGTCCTAATATATGTAGCTATGTACATATGTACATATATGAGAAGTGACACCAAACACCCGGATGGCAATGCTCATGGTGGAAGTGGTATTTTTATTAAGTCGCTCATCAGTGATGCTATATTCCTTCTAATATTAAAATGATTATCTTTAAGCTACATCTACCTGTTTTACAGAATGGAGTAAAGATATAAACATATCAGTCATTCACTGTCCTCCTAAATATGAACGGACAACTCAAAAATTATTCGACTTCGTGAACAATCCTTCAACATTAATTCCTTCCAGCTGGCGTCTACAATGCTAAGTATACTTTCCGAAGTTTTAAGCTTATCAAACAAAAGGGTAAATAAGTATCCGACGTTCTTTTAAGGAACTCTGACTTTGATTTCATATCTTTTGGCCATGTCATCTGAACTTTTTTTTGAATCAAAAAGCAGAAATTATAACAAATATGATTATAAAGATTCTTGTAAGTTCACGGATGACCTAATTTAAAAACTGAGTATATTTTCCATTTACAAATGTGTAGCTCATCGAATTTATACCACTGTCTAACTTGATACTGGAAAACAAAAAAAATCTCGAAGGTCACTTCTTAATTAGGAAACAATTTAGGTGTAGTGCACCCACTTCTATGTTATATTTTAAAGTGATATGAAGCGAATATCGGCGATGAAAAAGTAGTACTTATTTAATTTCGATATGAATCAAGATTCAAAGAAAAATAGGTTACAAAAAAATTGAATGAGTTGGTATTCTACCCATATGTCGAATTTAGGTCCAACTCAGACTCTCGAATAGAATTATTCACTATATCTGTAGTCGTTTGCTCTTTGAACATTTTGAACACTATTATAATTAGGTGTAACTGTGTCCGATTCGCTTAGGTGCAATGCAATCTTTGCACTGTACTCCTGTCAGTTGAAGTTATTCTCGGGCTGCATGCAATATCTCGTTTAACTCGGTTTTCACCAGAATTTTTCCAGTTATTGTACTCAATACTTGCAAGATTTGCAGTTTTTATTTCAGATTCTGAAGTTAATTCGTATTTTGGTTGACATGGGCATGGCTTGAACCTTTGTCGAGTAAAGTTCCCTAATAATCTTAACGGCTTAGCTCTTTTGTATCTATTTTTGGATAATGTGTTCTCTTATTTCGTAACGCAATGCAACATATTCAGTATTGTATAGAGTGGGCCATCTGTTGGTTTCTGTTTGAATCATGTTTTTTTTTGGCACTGACAGCTCTTATGCGCTCAAAAAATTAACAGAAACTCAGTATTATACTTTCGTGGTACGAAATGAATAGATCTACGTTTGAAAAACATTGGAAAACATTCCCAAGTTACTTTCAAAATGGATGTTGTGTTGCCGAAACAGTGCGAATTTTGAAAAGAATAATGCACCAACTGCAGCTGGTATACGCAAGTTTGTGATGAAATTTTGTGAGACTGGTTTGCTGATTGATAACCGAACATATTTCCGTGTTCGTCCTATGAAGGTTTTTAGAGTGGCGGCATTATTGGCCCATTTTTTTTCCAAGACCACAATGGAAGAAACGTTACAGTCAATGGAGAGCGCTAGCGAGGCATGATAACCAATTTTTTATAGCCACATAATGAGGATTTAGACTTGGACGAGCTATGGTTCCGGCAAGATGGGACTACATGCCACACAAGCCTTCCAACAATCGATTTATTGCACACTAAGTTCAATAATCGTGTAATCATTCATTTTGGTGATGTTGCATTTTTGACACCGTTGGACTATTTGGAATACTCCTTTCCCAATCTTCTCAACTGTGCTCAATCTATCTCCATACCATTTCATAATATAGTCCTTGAGAGCATTGGATACGTTACTTACATACATACAAGCAAATATTGTTTCCATTGGCAAATAGTACCATTGAATTGTTATTTTAAATCCACTCTGTATTCTATTTTTGCTCCGTGCACGACGAAGCCATCGATTTAGCCAACAGGTGCCACTACTTGAACCTTACACATCTACTTTGCAATCCTGAAGTTTGCACTCCTTTTGATTGGGCTATCATGGTAGTGCTTCCAAAACCCTCTGACATTCTAAGAAAACGCAGAGGAGAGTTTTTTTTACCGATTTGAAAGCATTCTGTATGGATTTGCTTGCTTGATTGCTTGTTGAAGCAGGTGTTAAAATACAACTTCTATTCCATTTAAATCTTTGGACCAATGGTTAGAGAAACTTAGATTTTATTCGATTTTCTCACACGGTTCTGCTGTTCTGTTCTGTTGTTCCCTGCTAGAACCGGAACTATTGATCTAGTAACTAATTAAATGAAAGATTCAATCGGAATTTAAATAAATATCATATCACCTATCTATCGCTTTTTATTTAATTGTACTTTTATTTGGTTTATATCAATATATATGTACATATGTATGCAGTTGAGAATAAAATTAGACTCGTCTCCTTTTGACATTCCAATACATACTATTTCGATTAAAAATCCATGGATTTCATTCAATTTAATTTATTTAAATATTTTTAATGTCTTTCCTTAGCTACACACACATTTTTAATGTTAATTCTTCACAGATTGCAAAAAAAAAAAAAAAAAACAAAAACCGAAAATAAAGGAACTGAAGAAATGATTACGTAACAAAAAGCATTTTAGCTAATCTCAATGCGTTGCGTGAATCTCACGCATGTCGCGCTTCAGAACACCACTCACATGCATAGAAGCTTATGTACATAGAATACACAACATTTGTATACAAAAATAAAAAAAAAACTCAAGGCTATCCAGTTTACAAATACAAATGCAGCGAAGAACTTTTTCTTCCCTTCGATAACTCTCGCAGTAGAATTACACATTACAACAGACGGAATCTTTAAAAAAAGAATCAAAAAAAAAAAAAAATCTATGCGCTAATATTTGTTGCTATTCATATAGAAGCAAATTGATAATAGGTGATCAGACTCGACCGTAAAAATTTGTTAGAGATAGTTTGGTGGCCAAAGATACATATATTTTTTTATTTGTGATGTAAGTATGTATTATTATATATTTACAACACTATTACAAGCCCATGTGAATGCTAAATGCCAAACAAAGTTTTTTTTTTTTTTTCATTGTGAATGTGAATTCATCTTGTTCTCAGGGTTAGAATGGATTGCGTAATGGTTCGAATTGTGCGTTTCTAAATTTTTGATTTTTGAATTAGCATATTGTCATTCGGATTTGTTTTTTTCAAATTACTATATATTTTTACGCAAAGATATATTGAATGCCTAAGTAGCGTTACAGGTCGTTGTAATTTATGTTGCGTTCGGCGTTCTTGGCCTTTTGGAAAATTAAATATATGCGGGTTCAATTAATTTATTTGAACTTGGTTTTTTTTTTTTAAAATAATAATAATAATATGTAATCTAATAAAGTATATGGATTAAAAGAAAAACAGTCCAAGATTAATTTAACAGCGTGAGATCATTTTGGGAAGTTATATACATGTGTATGTACATTGTTTGAAACTCACCCCAATGCTTTCATACTTGCAGGAATATCTTATACCTTCAACTTCATCTAATGACGCTAGATAACTTGTAACAAGCGACAATAAATGGTCTCATTTATACAAATAGCTATAATCTATGTAGCTAATTAATTAATCTTTATAAACGGTTGGAGTAAAATGAAATGTTGGATTGTTTTGACAGAGCTTGCAAATGTTATAGAAATATTCAATATTGAAATTTCTAAACAGCTCTTTTTGGTAGAATGGGAAACATCCCACTGGAGCACTCTGGTCCATTGTACTACCAGGAAGCAAAACCAATATTACTGAAAATTGTCACCGTCATTTAGAGAAAGCCCAGTATTCAATTTCAAGTATAAGCACTCACCAGCAGCAAAGGCTGGACAATCAAGAGGAAACTATTCGCCCTTTTTACCGACTATAATCGCACTTAAACCTAGCAAAACCGAAATGTGTCGTTAAAACAATAAGTTTTCTACAGTCTGGTCTACTGAGCGGCAGCAAGTGTCCCGCTGACTTCTTATAAATGTTCGGCAGCATTCGCTTAGTATATCTGCATCATAAATGAATACCCTGACTAAGGATGTGGGAAGACCCAACGGAAGTTCATCCTCCGAGCTTTGTCTAGCAATCTTATCAGAGATCCCAATGCACCCTGATACCAAAAAAAGTTCATCCTTGCGATCTTTCGAACTATTTGAGAAATAATTAATAGGTTGAGCAAGGTTTTAAGCGCAGCCTGAATATCATTTCAAACACAGATGCTTCGATCCCTTCATCTATTCCATACAATATAGTTCATGACCATTAAGATAGCATCGGTCTCAGACAGGTAAAATTACCGGATGATATACAGTGAATTCTATCCTTCTAGTGATCCATGCAGACATCAGCTGGTTTTGATATCATCCGTGAAAGTTCAACTATAGTCCATTCCTTGCAAGTAATCCAGTCGAAGCCAGTCCTGAATGTAAGGTAAGTCGGCTTTAAATTTGAACAATAGCCGATGTTTCGTTATCATTGCCTCAGACGGAATATCCATGAGACCAGGGTTCAGAATAAGGATTGCACTATGTCATTCAAACTCCAGTCTGGATAATACTAAATGCTAGTCCGCCTGCGACGAGAAATTGGTTTATTAGAACAGCTCCCGATATATGTATGTAAGTATGTATCAAGAGGTGATAGATCTATGCAATGAATCTAGTAAAGAATCTCAGAAAAGCTCCAATGCAGCCAAAGCAAGTAGTTTTCTGAAGATTTGAGCAGAGGCAGTTTTTCGGTAACAAGCTCCAAGTGTTGCCAAAAACTGGGGAAACTGAGAGCATCTTGGATACTTTCTATCAGAAATGGGGATCTGTAGTACTGGCTGAGTAAGACCAATCACGATTTTCGAACTACCTCTGTATTGAAAGGATTGTCTCGAACCTATCGAATCATCTGCGTATAATAAGAGACAGCCCTTTAGGCATGACCCGACTGAAAGTACAACACCATAGTCGCAACGGTCCGGATTTATAATTAAAGTTCTGTTCATTACCATTGTTCTGACATTTAACCATTGTTCCGACAATACACAATACTGATGTCTCGTTTACCTTGTGTTGTCTAGCAGAGTAATACATTCATATGTTCTCTCATATCAAGCAGGTATGCATGTTGATCCATGAAAGAGGGACCATTCTCAGCGCAACTTTGCGGACGTGAATATCGACCAGACTTTCCATATTGTTTAAAAATAAGGAACCAACTAAAATTTATGTGTGCAGCCCTAGTTCACATACGAGGTCGCATTGAGTGGTATGAAAGATACTTTAACCGTTCGTTAGGAAGATGTAAGGGTATATGTATATGTACATAGTTATACTAGTGCCAAGCCCGCAGTGAAGATTCTTTTCAGAGTTCGCAGTGATTGGCTTATAGGTACATATCCTGTCACCACAATGCTTGGTATACGCCATTGATACGACTAGAATTAAGTTTATGGACTGATGCTACAGCAAATTTTATAGCTTTGTCTGTTACCATGATCAGTTCGACTAAATTTTTTAAATTAAGTGGGCCCAGTTGAGACCCAATATTTATCTGATTACCTGGGGAATGGCTAAGAATGAAAAGACTGCTTAGCTTTAATTTTAGTGAAGGTACATTTTTTGAATGACTCCGGTTTGGTTGTTTTTACCCTTTTCAGAACTTTACCCAAATTACTGAGTTCGCCGAGTGTTTCAAACTTTTTGCAAAGATATCTGTAGGAAGCTCTTTTTGAAAACAAATTATCTGCTAACTGCTTTAATCGGAAATGATTTCAGCTCTCCCTTTAAGTCTATCCTAATGTTATAAACTTTAAAAGTTCCTATTCATATAAAAAAAAAGACAAAATGACGGGAACAAAATATGTACATTTCGAGGACTTGAGTCTGTTGCATATAAATTAAGAAGATCTTTGATTAGTACCCCGATTTAAATATATGTACATACATTTGGCTTAAACAAATTCAAATCTGAATAAGATTTATACAAGAACTCGTTCTTAAAAAAAAGAAAACCCATAAAGAGGTCAATTTACGACCACTAGGCCTGAGTTAGTAATTTAAGACTAATAAATTTCTCTACAGATTCTCAGATTCCCCCATCCTTCTTATACAGGTTTCAACTACAATTTATATTAACCTCTAATTGCGTGAATTAAGTTTAAACAAAACGTCCTGGAAGAATAGGTATACATTTCAAAGTTTTAAAACGTAAAGCAAGTTTTATGTCAGTTTTATTATTCAACTCAAGCGGCTACTTTAATTATCTCTGATCTTTCATTTGCAGACTGGTTCGTGTGCTGCATGTCATTCCATAAATCTGTAATGTAAAATCTTATCTAATAGATATAGAAACATTTCTGTGTCAAATAATTCGTCTGCACCTTATTATTTTGAATTGAATTCAATATAATTTTCAATTTAAATAAAAATGTTTGTTGTTGTTCAGAAACATACGAAAACTTAACTGCACGAAAGCTTTTCATTATCAATGACAAGCACCGGTCGCTAATGCGAATGAAACGATGAAAGATAATGCAAAAGCGCATACTTGCACCATTGCAAGCACGAACGCTGCAATGGTTTGCATCTTGAATGTAGGTCAATGCGGTAGCGGAAATGAATGAAAGCACAGTTGTTAACTGATCGCCCAAAAATGTGCAACGATGTATATGCACTTTTTAGTTAGGTATTTAAAAAAGAAATTATTTTGGTTCCATTAGTTAACGAATTTCATACAAAAGAAAGCTGACGTTTATTTGAAGTCAACTAAGTATTTCCGCGAAAGCAATTATCCGATGAAATAAAAGTCTACTTAACAGCGTCGCCGTCATAATGCGCGTCGGCCGTACGACCTTACGCATTCGTTAGCGAACGGAAAATGAGTTCATAATGCGATTTATTGTTGGCATTTGAGCTTACAAATTGAGAATGCTATCTCAATACAGGCGCATTATGATTGCGAAATCGCACCGCAGTTAACGAATACATTCAATCATGGATGTGTGGGGAAAAGAATACACATTGATGTGTTGTTCAAATTTTACGCATTTTTTTTTATTGCAAACGCAGTAAAAAATGTAAATTTTTTTCTTTTGGTGAATTTTGTGGATCGTGGCATATGAAATCTAATGGAGAGAAAAAAAACAGCTAAAAAGATCTTTTAAATAAAACTTCAAGGTTACGTTCATGGCTCTTGGGGCAGCAGTGACAGTCGAAACATAGCAGCTATCACTTTGGATTTGTGATCGTATGGATGGGATACGCACAAATTCGTGATGATATCTGTTGCTCTGCACCCCTCTAATGTTTATTTTTTTTTTATTTTTTTACTGCAGAGTAATTTATTGTTTTTCGAAAAGCTTGGGGGAATTTAAAGTTTGCTTTACGTACACGGCTTCAGTGCGCTCGAGCGGTAATAGTAAGTTATGAAGTTATGTAGGCGTTTTTTTTTCTATAATTTTGTTATTTTGATGGGAACGTACATATGTACCTACATAAAAATGTGGGATTAGTTAAAGTTTTCGGTTTTATTTATGGTCATTATGAAGTAATTAGTTTGTTTAACATCAACATAAGCTGAAGATTGAGTTAGAAGTTTAACACAAGAGGAAGTTAAGAGGGAAATGAGACTTCACTCACTGGATATGAATTTGCCCTTAGGATATTAATAGTCGTATGATTGTAATATGTTGGTACGCAGTGGTACAGAGCTACACTAAAGGAGGGAGTTGGTTTGTTGTCGTAAAGAGCCTATGCTAATGAATTGGGTAAAAAGTCAATCTAAACACCTGAACAATGAAAAGATCCTATTTAGCTGTACAACATAGGTGTATACTTACATACTTAAGGATACATAAAATGTAATATTTAGTACCTATTCTCATATGTATGTATGTACATATGCATATAGCCCGATACTTTTATACACATCAAGAGAAAAACCAAAGTCATCATCTGCTCAATTAGAAAAGTAGACATAAAACTTTTACAGCATTAGCAATATTAAATTTATTAAGGGTCAATTTGTTATAATGTCCAAAGGTTGCCTCTAATCTTGATTACTGCGTTTAAGTTCTTGACTACTTTGTTTCGTTCTCTTAATTCATATATGTACATACATATGTATGTACTGTGTTGTAGTTGGTTCCGCGATACCAACATTTCCGTTCACCCGATCTGGATGAAGTTAAGATAGCGATATCTAACCTGAAATTCAATAAAGGTGCTGGAACTGATGGCTTTTCAAAGCATCTGGGGATGACTTGGTAAGGAGCATGCACCAAATCATTTTCAAAATATGCTGAATATCTTGTCTGCAATACTGTGAGAATGCTTAAAACCTTTTTTCAGCAATCTGATTGGTCCATATCAGTGTGGTTCTAGGTCAGGAAAGTTCACCATCTACCAAATTTTTACAGTACAGCAGATCTTGGAAAAAAACCCTCAAGAATTTCAAATCGATACTCTCCAACATTTTATCGATTTTAAGGCCGCCTATGACAACATTTATAGACAAGAACTTTGCAGACCTAGACCTCACCGTCGACAGATATAACTTTGACGTAGTTAAGGCCTTAGGATCAGCTATAAATGCAGACAATGACACCAGGGCCTAGATTAAAAGAAGATTAACTCTTGCTAATCGCTGCTTCTTTGAGCTAAGAAGGCAATTGTGTAGCAAATCCCTCTCCCGAACACCTAAAATAAGCCTATATAAGACCATTATCATCCCAGACCTGCTGTACAACGTAGAGGCATGGACTATGTCAAGATGAGGCCGCTCTCGGTAAGTACTTCGGGTGATTTTTGGTCCATACAATCATGAGCTGTACGAGCTACATATGAATATAGCGACATCTACCTAGAGTTCGAATACAACGACTAAGATGGTTGGGTCATGTAGAGCGGATGGACAATAATGTTCCGGGCCGGAGAGTCTTCGAATCTACCTCAGAGGGACGACCCAGTAGAGGAAAACCTCGCCTAAGGTGGCACACTCAATCTCAATCAACTTGATGTGCGAAACTTTAAGCAGCTGGGTGAAGATCGATCTGACTGGAAAGGCATGCTGGATGAGGCCCAGGTTCATCCCGGACTGTAGCGCCATCTACAGAAGTAAGATCTATATACTATAGGAGACAAAAAAACATATGTTCTGAATGTGTAATCAAAAGCACAAATTTCAACTACGAGTTAATATGCCAGCTCAGTATAGTTTATAAGCCCTTTGAATAAATTCACACATTTTATCTCGATATTATTATTCATCAAAGGCGTTGTCTATGTGCAATGTGTAAGTAAACATACGATATACGATCCATTGTAAGGTGGTACAATAGTAATCTTGAATTTCTATTTCAATCACCTCACCTAGCAACAACATATGTACATCGTAAATTCTCCTCAATCTTCACAGAGCATCTAATAAATAAAAAAATATGTTAATGACTTATTATTTATCGGATTCGATGCTACAACCTGCATCAATATCATAATACCATGGCTTAGCTAATTTAACATTTAACGATATAATTAACAATTCGTTGCGGAACAAGTTCTATTGTGTCATTGTTTTACTCATAAACAGATTATTTCTATATTTTTTTGTAAAGCCCATCATTAATTTATCTTCGGAATCAAATTTGAAAAAACGATCTTACGGGGTAGAACAACCGCAAGAAACCAGTTCTCACCAAAATGCAAATTGAAAAATTAATTTTTTTTTGTGCCACGAAAGCCCTTCAAAACAATCTCGTCGCCCTTAGCTATGTTTGCATCTGTTTTACAACTTGAATTTGAAATTAACAATTTATGCGCGGAAGCTTCGCGTCTAACCTTGCAGGCTAACAATAACAATAGAAAAAAAAGCCCAACTACAAAAGGGCGACCGCTGCCCTTGAAGCTATCACAAGCGCATTTTACATGTAGTATTACAGTATGTGTGTTCATTTTACTTCCTGCTTCGATAACCCGATTTTGTTGGTTTAATTAGATGTTGCCATGTTTTGGAGCTCTTTCCCGCTTGCTCCTACGCATTTCCTATACGCATTGTCGTTGAGTCATTGTGTGTTCCTAGTGGTTTTTCACTTTTTCCGAATTTAAATTTTTAATACAAGCTCGGTTAAGGAACCGAGAATAATTATACGTACATACATATGTATATTGTTGTATGGTGCATATGCAGCATTGGGAAACGAAACACATGTGAAATATTTAAATAACTTATTGCTATGTGTAGATACATATACTCGCTCATATATATACATATGTGTATAACTACTTAAAGATACATAGGCCGTTTAATCTCCTAATCACCGTTAATAACTTTCAAGGTCGTGAAATTGACCTTTCTATGGTGTGAGGTTTGATATTGATTTCGGTTATGTAAAGTTTTGATTAAGTAATAGAATTCGTGTGAAAAATATGTTTTCCTGGTTTGAAATGTTCTGTAATGGAAAGCAGTGTTGCTAGATAAATATGTAAGTCTCTTTTCCAAATGGCGAAAACAATTGTAACTAAGTTTGCGTCAGAAGAGGTATCAATTCTACTCTCGGACATAGTTCAATAAGGAAATCTGTTACCAAAGGAACTCTCTAGGAAGGTGTCATTTTTAATTTTTTCTGAGTTCTTGTCATAGATGGTTTTGCTTAAACAATTAGGCAATGTTTGGTTAAGCGCCCTGCTATACGGATGACGTGGTAATTTTATGGCATCAGCTATAGGCTAGAAAAATGGGCTGAAACAGAACTGGTACTCTTCAGCAGGAAATACAAGATACTACCTTTCAAACTGCCTACTCTAGCTGAAGTTGATAGTTGCTAGATATCTTGCTCTAGTACTAGACAACTGGAAACATAACGTACAGAAAAAGTCTATAAGGCTCACAATAATCTCTTCATATACCAAAGGACACCGAAAGAAAAGTGGGACCTGATACCAGCCATGGTGCATTGGTTATACATTATTCGACAGAAATAACGCCATCTACATTCTCTGTCAGGCTGGGTTAAAGGTACTAGATTCTTACGTGCTACGTAAAGTGCTGAGATACTGGCCAAAAGTAAGGAGCAATATGTCATAATTGAAGGCATAAAACCACCAATATGCACGGCTAATAGAATCGTTTTCGATAGAATCATCAATATGGCTTAGAAGGACATTGGGTGCCAAAGACCATGTAATTTACTTTAGAAGTATGTGTTTGATTGAGCAATCCTTTAATATAGGCATATTTCCAAACATTTGAAACAAAACCTTCATGTATCTCAAAAATTTTTAAAAAATTCTTAGAAATGAACTGGTTTTCGCGAGTATAATAAGTTTCTAGGAAAAGGGTTATTATGCCTATGAGGGCATCGTTCATATCGATGGATGGTATTACGATTATGCCAGTTCAACTACTCCTTGTCACTTTAATAACTCTGAAGAAGTACGGTTTAATTATCTAAGATCATCTTCGTAAAAGATGGACAAAGATTCATTAAGCTCATATAAATGAAAAGACTATTCGCCAAAACTATGTTCGATTTGGAGTATAACGACTTGTATGAAAAGATTCAATTAATTTTCTTACCTGTCTCAACGATGAATAATGTACTTTTATAAAATGTATGATTTTTACATACATATGTAGGTACCTATGATTTTTGTAAATAATTTAACTAAATTCAAGGACTGAAAATGGTATTTCTTAATAACTATCCTTATAAGAATAGTTAGGTTTAAACCAAACGAGCTGGTAGAGTTCATAATTTAAGAGATACATATTTCTGGGTAAAAGTTTGGTGGTTGCACGTTACAGATGTTATTTTATATGATGCAATAAAATACGCTATTTTCCAACCTTGTTGTTTTATAGTAACTGCCTACAGCGAGTGTACAATATAAATATAAATATCTGCTTACCCTGCTTCTGATTAGAAAATATCGCATATGCATAAAACAAAAATACTAAAAAGCACTAATTCTACAAAATATATATAAATAAAAATACAATAACCTTAACTAATCTCTTTTCATATTTTGGATGACAATGAATCAAAAATAAAAAAGTAAATTTATTTAGTTGTTTTCTCTGTCTAGGTGCTTCTCTGTCACAAATGTGCGTTGTGACATGTGGTACTTACAAAAAATGCGTAATCTTATCGCATAAACACAAAATAAAAACATGAAACAAAAAATCTGCGTTAATGACACACTAGTTCAAGGTATTTTATTTTTAGTTTTGGAGAAAGTTGCTTGTATTGAAAGAATGCTTCTTTTTGAGATTATTGAATATAAACACATAAAAAAACACAATGTCTAGTCAGGTCTGAATACAAATGAATTTACATAATTATCTATACGTAGGCATAAAAAATTTAATATGTAGATATTATCATATGTATTAGGTATGCCAAATTAAGATGTTTACTGCTGACATTTTGGATGTAAACTTCGATACAATACTATTTGCATAAATATTTAAAAAAAAAAGTAATTATTTATTTATCATTTCCATCATCGATCTTCTCTTACCTCAAATCTATAGAGCTTTTCTTTCATCCCCTCAAAGAGTACAATGAACTAGGTTTTCATAAATTATCAAACTATGTCAATTAAAACAATTCGCGTGTGACATTTAAGTTATAAAAAATGCTATAAGAAATATTTATACACATTTTGTGGTTCTAAATATAGAGATTTTCTTTTTTTTTTTACTACCGCAGTAGAATAATAATGCGATTTTATTTATGATCTACATCAGTTTTTTGTTTCATTAAATTATTTTAAAATATTGTTATGTGAAATATTTCCACTACTGTTTGTCGCTAAGATTAACTTTTATGCTTTATTTGTGGACATATTGAAGCATCATAAATTTATAAAGAGCTATTCAAAATTGATTTAATAAAAATCAAATTAGCAAATATAGTGACGGCAATAAATGTTTGACACTAAAATTTAGTGTTTGTTATAAAACACTATCCATACGGAAATTTTATTAAAAAAAATAATAATACTTTTTTCATGGACTTTTACATTAAGATTACAACACTTATAAGTTATGATAATGTACTTCAAATCCAGGGTCATAGCTATTTAACTCATATTGGAAAGAAAATTAGGGGACCCTAGACAAAACAAAGTTAAAACTTATCAAGAAAACGCTAACTTATCAAAAAGCGAAATTATAATTGCGAAATAATGAATGCAAAATATCTTAAGGTCAAATAATTACAAGCCTAAATAAGACCTTGCCAAATAAAAACTGCGAAGATAACAAAATGAGGTTGTGGAAATGAGAAATAATAAATTGCGACATGATAGCAGCAAAATAACAAAATGCGTGAAAAACAACAACGAATTGTACCATACCCGAGAGTCAAGATAGCCAAAGTCCCTAATTCATTTAAAGCTTTAGCTATCCGCTGGGACGTTCTAACTAATTCGTTGATATTAAGTATCTTTTATTCTTTAAAGTATATACATAGCTGGCTTTACCATCCTTTACCGGTCACCGTTGCCACGTATTATGTGTATTAATATTGACAATAATATAATCGAAACCAATTTTACAGCACGCAGTCATCATCATTTATTCTGCAAAGGCGGATAACTTTAACAGGTTTGGCAAAACTCGACATGACTCTGATCGACTCTTAATGTCGGCCTTAAAACCATTAAAAGATAATGAGTATCAATTTAAAATTCTTAGTTTTTCCCCACGATCTGTCGAAGTGTGAACATTGAGTTTCATGTACTTGATTAGATAAGGTAAGATTGAGTAGAGCTATGAGTATATAATACAAAATTTAAGCCATTTCACTCATGTATTTAATATCCGCAAAGAATTTGAATAACTCAGTGATATGGTGCAAAGACCCAACCCTGTCTAGGTGATTACAAAGGTATTTTCAATGTGTTTTAGTCTACTCTGGGTTCTCTGAGACGTGTTGGTCATTGCAGTATCTGATTATATCCATACTTGATAATCCTAGTCTCATAGAAAGCTTAGTTTTATAATTTCCCCAGATTTTTATCCGATTTAACACTGGCCACAATTTTGACAAACTTAGATCAGCCATGTTGTATTCTATCGAGAATATGGATTTATGCCTCAATAGTGTCACTTTGTGGGAGCCCTGCTCCTTTTTTGGCTAGTTCGTTGGCCGTCTCGTTCTCCTCCATATCGCAGTGTCCGGATACCCAACATAATCTGACACAATTCTGGATACATAATGCACATAATGCATTGTATCACAATACTGACTATTTTTGTGATGTAGAACTCTAGCATCTTTAACGCAGAGTGATTTATCAAAGTAGATGGCGATATTCCTGTCGGATATTGATCCCATCTCAAGTAATTCCGCAGCTTTGCAGAAAATTCTTCTTGGAACATACTCTATGTGCCCGGAAGTCCATCTGTGTATTGCTTTTAATTTTGGACAGAGACTGCCTTCCATTGGCAATCCCCACTTTCAGAGTACATTATTTTATATGGTGTATCGATATCGAGGGTATCAAGGATTTTGTGCTAAAACCACCTTGATATAGGACAACCGCATTGTTGATGAAGGGTTTTTAGGTATTCACACAATTTGGCAGATATGATCTTGTACGCGATGTTTAATTTCCAGTGGATCGTTCAAACTATGTCGAAATTCTGTTAAGCAAACATACAAGTAGACTTATCCAACCAAATCTTAGAATAAACCAAGTCACCTTGAGAAAATTTGAATAGCTTGATCGATAAGACTGACGTTGGGTCAGGATTTTAGTTTCAATATAAGCCATCCTCATCTCATCTTAGTCATGTCGACGAATGTTTTGGCTATCACCATTTAGTTTGAATGGTTCATTCTGCCTGACAATAGGATATTAGGATTCGTTGCTATGCAGTTTAATTTACTTAAGCTAAACGTTATAATAATTGGCTTACATATGTCTGTCACAATTAGAACGTCACACTCTATCTGAAAAGCATTTTTTTTTAACTCAAGAAACACCTGAGAAAACTTGGTATATCAGACGAAAATTTTTGCAGATTTTGGAGTGAGTCAAACGAAACTTCGGATTACATTCTGGAATCTTGCGCGTCATTGACCTATTAGAGAATGAAACATCTAGGCAAGTACCAGACATCAGATAGGGATATGCTGACCACAGCCCCGCTCAATTCTCAAATTCGGCAGTAAAAATGGATTGGAGAAGGAGCTTTAGAGTGTAGTATGTATTCTAAAAAATAACAAGCAGAATTTCTGCAGATTTATAAAAAGGGAAAATTACTCTGCAAATAATAATAATGAGTTAGAAACACGCTAGCGAAAGGACAGAGGAGGCATCTCTAACTTCACCCTGCATAGAAGGTAAGTTTAATGAGGAAGATAGAACTATAGAAAGCGAGTATTTTGTCCCAAAAATTCCAAAGTTAACGTATATGTAGGCATGTATATGTTGATTTAACTTTAAATATACAGCCTGTGTTTTCATACCACTCCCAAGACGTCATCATTTCCATACACGACTTAATGAAACTATTGGTTCTATTTATAACCCTCATAGCTCTATAAGAATGATTCCAATTAACCGATTTATGTTCGAATATTTACAACGCTTTTGTAACAAATGGACACAAATGAAAATAAATTTTGATAATAAAAACCAAAATGCTGCGATTCCTATCTACCTAATTAATTGGCAATAAAAAGACGCAAACATCTTAATTAATGTTAACATTTTCAATAAGAATGTAAGCCCACCGAGAAATAGTTTCAAAAATATGTCCAACCGAAGGAATTCCGTAATGCCATCTGCCAAACCTCGGAAAAATTCCGTATGCAGAAGAATCCTTCAACAGTTTTCCAATCTCTTATCCGATTCCGTAGCAGAGAAACCATGTAGCGTGTACCACGTAACAGCCATCAACGCTATGATTTATGTCCTTGCTCAAGTGAAAATCCTTAATGGGTACAAATTTACACACAACAAAGTTTTTTCTCTCGCACTACCTCTACCCGTATCCAAGGTGGGGAGTGGTTCCGACCTCAAGTAAAATTTGAATACTCCACCCAGGGCAATAGCTCGATGTTGGTGTTGGTCACATCGTAAGCCAACTCCCAATCAACTTTAGTTGACTTTGATTTCATGTAAGCATGAATATAAATAGATGTATATATAATATATTTTTTATTTGTGAAACAGTGAGGGAATCGTCGGGCGTATACGCAATCTTATCGCCTCGCACTATCACGTGTACGTACAACTGCACAATAGTGTTGAATAATGCGATTAGCTGAATGTCACTATTAACCCGATGCGATGGAGATGGATTGTGGCCAGTAACGCGAAAATGATTCAAATGTCCTTTAGTGGTGAGGTGTTATCCTATCAAATCGGTGAACGAATATTAATTATAACTCACATGTGGGTTGGCGTCCCCCTCTTTAATTAATGTGTTTGGAATAAGTAGCGCGCGAATATGACATGAAGTAATTGCAGATGCGTAGCGTATCGCTATTAAATTCATTATTCATATTCTGATTTGTCTAATGCTGGATAATGTACACACCCTGTGATTACTAAATTATACAAACTTGCGCATGGTATTGGGGAAATGGTTATATGATAAAAAGTCACTGCTGAAAAATTAGCATAGCTGGTTAATTGGATTGAAATTTATGCGCATTGAACACACTATCTTGTCAGATGTGGCACCTTCTTTTTTTCTCGCATAAATAAAAAAATATAAAAGAGTGAGTTATAGGCTTTATTACTCGCATTTTTCAAAACCTGTTTTAATGATAAGAGGAAACATACCTACATATACTTATGTACGTTAATTTTGTAAGATTGGTCAAAACTTGCTATTTTTATGCACTTATTCGTTGGGACCCAAGAAGCGCATCTGCTTACTTGCTCAAACGTCATCGATTAACGTTGCAATTTTTTACTTGTTAAGAAAGTTTTTATTTTATCTATGACAACTCCTTGATATTTGAATTCATCGAATAATCCAAAAGCAGGTTCAGCTTTACTCTATGAAATGTATAACGACTGGGATAACTTTAGCTATGTATGTTCTTAACCCAGAATTATAAACCAAGAGATCAGTCAGATATGATTATGAATTACTGTTTTTGGTAAGGCAGGGACACTCTTAGACCGAAAGGAAGGTTCATTGTGATACCACAAAAGAAATAACCGAATTATGACTACCGGAACCTAGAATAAAATAGTATTATAGTAGCGTAGCCTCGAAATTGGTTGTATTGTATTGTTTTGCCTAGTTATTTGTTTATAAGGTTTCATGTCTTGGTCTTACGAGTAAGCTGGTAAGGAGTAGTCCATCCGCAATATCCTTATGATAAGCCCTGATAAAGCACCTGAAGGTGGTCGTTAGAGACTAATTTTAGTCTCAGCTTTGAATATTTGGACACGGTTTGCTATAGGTTCATAGCAGAACTGGAATAAGATTGATTGCTCTTTAGTTTGAATCCTCCTCCAGAGACTTAACAGCATGATTAGCCCTACTGTAATCGCTCCTATGGAATCATAAGGGGGTTCTGAGCACCTGCACCATGGAAGGGTAAGTAGTCGAAGAAAACGATCAGTCAGATACTTCTTACTTGTTATTGAATATAATCTTTAAATCATCAGTTTACCAATAGCTCAGAAGCTGATCAATGTCACGCTTATATGCAACTGCTGATGGAAGACCTCGTATTATGTCAATGACAACAACGCTCACAAAAACTAATAGTTGAATTTATTGCATGCACTATTTATTACTCTGGGAACCTGAAGAGAGAAGCCGATTGAACACCGTAGATTAATATGTCTATGTCAAGAGGTTTCTCAATTCAGCATCATATGATTGTTTAATTTAAGCACATTCCTTGTGCCCAGATTAGTTCAGCTTATGTTTAGTTTAGGTGCATCTAGTAGAGCTCTACTAACTTTCATTTTCTGGTCCTCTCCAGTCTGATCTTCCTAATTTGCTGTTGCTCTAGTTGGATCTCGGCAAAGCTCTTAGAACCTTTGATTATTCGAAGTTGTATCCTTACAATAATTACATAGGTAGTGTTTAAAGTTTGTGCAGGCATTTTAAAAAGTCCATAAAATCGACCATCATAGATTATATTTATTCGTGATATTTTGCTCAGTTTGCCATATTTACATACGTTACTGTTGTACTACTTATACTTCGTTTCTGAAAGCGAACTCTTGAAAAAATCAGAGGTTCTTATTTTCTAGATTCATTAATTTAACAGCTTTTAGCTTCGAAAATTCAGGATCGTCGTTACACTGCAACATCTAGAACTAAAAAAAATTGTTGTTATACCTCTGCTTGGGTGCACGTGTTTCCTATGGTTTTGAATGTTCCATTATTCTGGAGGCATCAGTATAAATGTCTAGCCAGTTCTTCGTGGGCGCTTCTTTATACAGTCCCCTACTTCCCAAAAAGATAACTCAGGTGCCACGGCTAATGGGAAAAGTAAATATTTACCATCCAAATTAATTCCAAACTCCGATTCATAGTTATAGAACTACCATGTGAAGTAACCAAATCGCATGAAACTATTGTGAAAGTTTATATGTACCGATGGTAGGAATAAATAGAAACTATTTACCTTATCTCATGTATAAATAAATAAATAAATAAACCACGTGATTACACTGAGTGAAATCATGAATGGTGCCTATGAAATAACTGAATGGTATCTATAAACACAGAAATAAGTGATAGGTAGATAATTTGCTAGTTTGTAAAGGCCGTATCACTATCTCTAGATTTGAACAAATCTAAAAAGCCCACAATAAATCTCCTGTAGTTATATATGTAGGTATATGCAAACAAACATAATCGAACACGAGAGACCTAACCCAATTCCAAATATACATATGATAGTAGGCCTTATTTTGGACAATGCCACATCAAACATAAAACGATCGTCGAAATTTGGCGCCCTTCACACGCCTAATATTCCCTCTCCAAACAGACAGTCTGTTTTTTTTTGCCATGTCTATGATTAGTTTTGAACTTAGTCATCCAAAATGTATTCCCAACAAGTTGCTTGTTAGATACAACACAGGAATAATATGAAATTGCTTCAAGTATCCACAGCAACAAACGATTAATCAAGTGTCGGTCAGAACAATCTAAAGAGCCTCATGGTGGGAGCTTTTTTGTCGGTTCTAACACTCAAACATATACACTTTTCTAGTGTTTTGTTGTTCTTCTTATTCTCTTCGTATACTTAGACCCAAAAAACAGCTAAACTTTTATTTTCTTCGATTCGCTCGCGCATAGATCTGCACCACACAAGCTTCAAGGTTAGAGGGTCACTGGCCTCAGAGCGTAGTTTTAGTATCCGAATGCGCGAATGTAAAATGCTTCGTTGTTTGTGTTAATGGATGTCTTAGAAGAAAAAAAAAGTCATTGTAAAAAAAAAAATTGTTTTGATCACCTAGAAACGCATACAGAGAGGAATTAGAAATTATTAGATTTTTCGATGCTAATAAAACTGGCCAAGCAGCATACACAATGGAAGAGACTGTTTTCAAGTTGGCTGTACATTAAATTTATGAAGAAAAAAAAACACCATTCTTTTGGTTATATCCTCTATCTTTTCAAAGTATGTATGTAGGTATACGCTGCGAAATTAAATGCAAGAGGTAGTTAGAGAAACTGCGTAGGTAGCGAGGGAAGGGTCCACTCTAGAACTGGTTTCACATCTATCTTTCTGTTTGTAGTAAATTTTCGTAAATTTACGTCTGAGAAATATTCTATTGCAGAACAGCAGCCAATATCTTATTTCACGCAGAATTTGAATGATAAATTAGATCATCAAACATAAGTAAAAAATGAAAAGAAACTTTAAATATATGAACAACAAAGAGCAGTAAATAACTCGATTAAAAATTTTCCAATTTGAAAAAGGTTATTGCACTTTCAGCCACGAACCTGAACATACGATCAAAAAATAAAACAAATAAAAATCAAGTATCTAGCGCGAATATTTTTTTTTTTGTGTATGTGGGTAGATTGTTTGGTGGTTTTAAGATACATGGCATGGTGTGATGCAATGTGGTAAAGCCCCCGGCTACCCCGGCTATACCGGCCGGCGTCGTTGGAGTTCGCCCATAAGTTGCGCTTGTCAGGGCACTAAGAAGCTTTGCAGTGTATATGAGATAAGCAAGTCAAAGGAAGCCAGCCCAAAATTCGCGTGTTGTATTTACAAGAATTGTATTTAATAAATTTCTGTGTGAATGTTGTAGTTTTGTTTATTTATTCGTTTTTGTTTTTTTTTTTATTTTTTTGCAATTCACTTTGGTGAACTTTTGCACACTGATTACATAGTAGAGAATAGCGAGGGCATTAAACTTTGCATGCGTACGATGCGATAACTCGAAAGGTGCGATCGGGAGGAGTGCAATGACTAGCAAAGAATTTGTTTCGCGTGTATGATGTATTGTTTATTTTTTTAATTTTTTTTTAGAAGATTATGAAATGGTATTTTCCATTGAGTTTATTTGGTTGAAAGTCCATAATATGTACATACATATGAATTAATGAATTTCTTTGTTATAGTTAGGTTGTTTGTTTGATTTGAGGACAGAGTTTATCTAAACATTAAGAATATTAGTTAGTTAAATAAATAACATTTTTAAGGCATTTATATTATTAATACATACATAGGTTACATGCATATAAACAAACATATGTACGTGATAATAATAAAGTTAGCAACATTAATATTAGAGAGAAACTAGAAGCCTTTCCATCCAAAATTATGTTTATGTATTCCATTAAAATCTACTTATAAAGTTGGATAAAATTTCGGATACCGAAACTTTCAGTCCCAAAATTTACACTTACATAGATATCTTGAGAATAAACGCTTTACTTAGTTAATATTTCAGTCAGACACAAACGGTGACTTATTTCTTTTTATCCATAAAGCCGAATTGAAAACTATTATTTTTTTTTGTCATGACTAAATCCTTTGATATGATTAATCATTCAGTTCTATTGGATAAACTGACGTACCTCAATGTTTGGTCTTAGGTTGAATTCTATTCTCAATCTATTTAAACTCCATCTTTAAAGAAAGTTTTAATAACAATGCAACTGCTTTTGCTTGGTGCTAAATGAAATTTTTTGCTGAAGGATTTCTGTCTTCTAAGTATTTGTAGAGGTGTTCAATTCAAGCATTTTTGAAGACGCTTCTTTATGGTAATGCCGATTTGTTGTCGATTTGTAGATGTTTTGAGCATTATACTTGTTATCCAAGGGCTAACAATAATTGGAATAGTAATAAAAGCAAAATTCACTATCTCCACAAGCGTAGTTTTCTGCTCTTGGACGAACGTCTTTGCCAACCTTTAGGGCCATTGTCTTGTTGCAAGATCTATCTAAGTAAAAAAATTTCCTCCGCATAAATAAGCATTGTATTACTTAAAATGTCCACATACTTATTTTGAATCATATTACATACTCTCAATTAACCGTATCGCACCAATGCCGTACCCAGCAAATTAACCCCGCCATGCTTTACCGTCATTTTTGTCTATTGTGGCCTAACTTCTTGCGAATGTGGTATACCATCACTTAAGAACAAATTTATTTTTGTTTCATTAGTCCATAGCAAAATGCCGCGGAGCTTAGACTATCCAAAACATTAACTACTCCTTTATCCTAAAAGGAAATCCTTAACTTATATAAGGAAAGTAAAAGAAACCTGGCTAAGGAAGAGGATAAATTATCCGGGCATTTTTTCTGTGAAATTATACTTTTTAATTTTTAGGTCTGTAAGACTCTCCTAAATATCTGAATACAAACATATCAAAACCACAGATATCAAGTTAAAAATCACTCTTGTCAATCTCTGTTTCTTCAGGCACTGAATACGATTGAGAATCAAGGTCCTTTGAAGAATAATTAAGCAGACTTTGTACAAAACGCTTGTTATCCCAAAATCCGACGAAAATATCCTTTAATATTTGGAAAGAATAAATCTTCGAGTGACTCTTGATCCCATTTGCATTGGCGGAATGCATTATTTTGTTTTCCTGTAGATATACATAAAAATTACTATCAGCAATCCCATTTGATTAAAACAAGTTCTTTACACATTTATACTTACATAAAAAACGCATTGCTCCAAATGACAAGTTCATTGTTTAACTACCCCCAGAATACACTTTAAAAGCAAATGATTTCAATCAAACTAAAAACTAGTCGTAACAACAAATTGTATGACCTTGAAAAGGTTTTTTTATTTTGCTTTTTTTTATCTATTCGCAGATAATAAAAGAACAACAAAAATCCAACAATAACAATAACACTTTACTAGAAAAAAAAAATTACTCTCTTCTGATTTTTTTTTTCTATTTTCTAGTCAAATTTTTATTTTATGTTCTACTCACGCTGACCTATAAAAATCAGAGCAAACTGCGTGTCTAGTATGATTAAAGTCTGGCTTAGGCTAATTAAATATCTTCACGTACCTCTGAATTTCTAGGCATTTAAATCCAAAAAAAAGTGGACCCAAATCTCTTTTATAGAAAATGAAAACGAATATATTTTGAAAGTGAATTCATTTGTTAAAATTTAAATATATTATATATGATATGTATAATATAAAATAGAATAAATAAATCTGAGCTTAGGAGAAAGTTGTTTCTGTTTTGAAGAAAATAAATATAAACGACAGAAAAATTCATTCCCGAACAGGAAACGGTAATAACATTTTATTATTCCCAAAGAGACCACATACTATATACACAATATGTTAAAAAATACAAAAAAAATAGAATCTAAAGTCGGTAAATGCAAATAAAAGAATTTAACAAGTAACCCGTGCGGTGGTGGTCAAAAGCAATCCACCCTCCTTCAATGTCAATTCTCAGTTTCTTGAAATGACCAAACTTTCCCACTTCTCCTCCATAAAAAATTTAATCTTAACAACACTATGTTACACATACATATGTATGTATGTACTATGTATTTTTTTTCGTGTAGTGCTGTGGTAGGCACAATACCAGTTCCTTCTACTTGCGTGACCTTCAAAATTCGAATTCGATCATTGCACCCTGCATTAGAACAAAACCGACAAGAAAAAAAAACCAACCAACGAAACAAAATTCTCAAATTCAAGCATTCAAATGACTTCAGTGCGTGCTAAGCTACCAGAATAAACGAAAGAGGGGTCTGAATGGGGGGAATAAGCGTCGGTGCGGCTTATAAAAATAACCAAAATAGTGCCGCGTGTTGTCAACAAAATAAAAAGAAATCCACCCCCCTAACTCCGGCCATCCCCTAACAGCAACAAATGTCATCGTTGAGTGAAATAGCATCAGTCCACTTCCCCACATATTTACGTGCGATCACTCAAGTCGAAAAGCTTTATGCTAGATAAATACCCACCGAGCTTAAAAATGCGCGTGCAAATCTAATATGTACGCGTAAAAAAAAACAACCAAAGAAAAGCTCACGAACAAAGCAACGACTTTGAAAACTGCCAGCAGCGTCAGCGAGCGAAAACTTTCAACACGCACGACAGCATTGAAGTTTGCAAGAGTTCGATGCGCTGTGCCAACGCAAGTTTTCGTTTACCTTGAAAAAGTTCATTCGCCGAGCAGTGTTTTGGACGCATGCGTGTGTATCTGTGTTGATGATCGCGAAGCTTGTGGAGAGCACCGGCAAATTCAGGGATGTGGGGTAGGTGGTGGTATTGGTGAGCAATAGTGAGTGGAATAGAACTAAATGTAAGCAAATGGTTTTTTTTCTTATACAGGGGTTCTTTATTGCTTGTCTGAGATTTACTACATATGCATATGTTTTGAATTGCTAGGACGCAGTAGAAAATATTACGGGAATTATACACTCGGCGGTGCATAGGTATTGTAGATGCTCTAAGGCCCAGAGTAGAAAAGAGGACTTACATACATACATATGTACATGTACGTAATATTTGAAGTGCTTTGAAAAAAAATAAGTTTTTGAAAACCCTGTAATAGACTCCTCTCTAAAGGAATGTATGGAGGTATCATTATTTTCTCAATTCTGAGTGTGTTTCAATTGACTTTTAAATTAAACATACATATGTAGGTATTTATGTGACCAGTAGCTCAGTGAAGTTGAGAAGATAGAAAACACAGCTGTAAGAACTTTATCAAATTATCAAAGGTTATTTATTATATGGGGATTTTTTTGCTCAAAAAATCGTGTTTGACGTTGTAAGTATTTACACCCGAGCTCAAAATTTTTCAAAAGACCGCTTTTAAAAGTCTGAAACTATACTTGCCTTGGTACTAAAATGTTCTACATTCTTCTCTATCTTTTAAAGAGCTTTTCTGTATAAGAGAAAATACAAGTTTTTTTTAGAAGTAATCAGTAAAACTGTAAGGTAAATGCTTTTGAAAATAATTTTACTGGCATTCCTAGAGCCTTGCGCTCAGTTTTTAATTTGTTTTCTCCCACCATATCGGCCACAGCACTGCACAAATACAAAAATTAATGATCTTTAAACTTTACAAAACCAAACAAGAAAAAAAAAATTATGATAAAAACAATTTTCAACAAAAATAAAAAACTATTAAAAAACAATAGTTGATTGCGTATTTACGGATAGTGGGGGGTCGACATTTGGGCGAATGAACAGAATAGGCAGCCTATGCAATGCCAATTATACGATGAATCGACACGAATACAAAGCACCAGTAAAAAATCACACACAAGCATACATTCGTAAAGCAACGGACAAAGAGAGGTAAAAAGCTAGCACTTGAAGATGCTAGTTGTAGCCCATCATGAAGAATAGCAATAGAAAATGGTAGGTAAAACAAGAAGAATAAAGTCGTCTCATGGTATTTCTTATGTCATCGTGATCATTTCAAAATACGCATTTACATTATGCAGAAGTGGAAACATACACACGCACGCACACATAAACTTACGCTGGCGAGAGGTAGGTATAGGTAACGTAGATACCTAAAATGGAACTAGAATGTCTACTTTTTAAGAGAGGAGATTAATTTGGATCCTGTTTTTTGTTAGTAGTGTTCCTTTTTTCTTGACACTTTGATTGAATGAGGTAAGCTAGGTACATAAGGTCTTCGTATTAAATAATTCCCACTTACTTTGACATTAAAAAAACAAAAGGTGATTGAATGCTTTAATCGATCCTTATTTTCTCATAGACCTGATGATCGTGTACATACATATATACATACACATGTATGTATGTATGGGATCATGTTGTATATATTGGATCATGTTGTCATTTAGATTTTTCATGTCCTGTTCATCTATTGAGTTGGACGGGATCTATACATTTGAGAATTGCTTGTAGTGATCTGAAAAAAACTAATACAATCTGCCTTTTGGGCTCTTATGCAATGTATTTCGGTATCTCTCTGCTGCCAATGGCAGAGCAAGTGTTTTAAGTCTCCTTTACAGACTCTCAGTAGGATCCAAACCAACTGATCAATGAAGGGTATGAATACTTTTAAGACAAAAAAAAAACAAATATTTCGCAAGTTTTTTCACATTTTTCCTTATAACAAAAAGAAAAAAAAATCAAATTAATTAAAGAAAAAATAATAGAATACTATTGTACTGTAAGATTATTTAAATAATACCTACAATTTATAATGGCATTGATTATTTTTACTTATAACATAAAGGAGAACCAATTCGGTTTACTACCTATCAGTAAGTACATAGACTTTTTCTGGATCTCGATTGTTCTAGGGGCATTACCTTTAGACTTGGGCATTTGATTTATAGCTCTTGTAAAGAACAAAACTAAATGATGATAGCGATGGTGAATATATCGCCTGTCTTAGAAACACGATCTGACCATTTCGCGGGAATGTCAAATGCTTAGCTCTGTATCCTTCTTCTGCACTTCATACCTTGAGCAATTATAGATTATACCTTAGCTATCACCGACCACCTGCTGTTTTCTCTCATATTTTGAATTTTGGTTCGATTGGATCAATTGTAATTTTTCCAATAGGATTTTACTTAGTATCAGTGCAAATAATATCAAAATTTCAAGAATTTCAACTAGAGTTTGGCGTGTCTTTTATATGTTTCTACATATACTTTTTTCTAAAATCATATCCTTATTAAATGGATTTGAAGCTTACAATTTCTTAATGAACTCTTTTCTTCTTTGGTTATATTACTACATCATTTAAGCTCCTTAGCTTTTTAAATAAAATACATATAATTCCTTTTTCTTTGTCACGAAAAACTTACCAAAATCTTTCAATTGTCACTACCCAGTGGAGAATGTTTAAAAGATGAAGAAGCGATAAACTAGAAAAAAAAAAAACATAAAAAGACAACCCAAAACTTTGGACAAATAAATATGCGTTTTTGGCGTGTGCGTAGAAATACATAGAACCAAAGTTTTTTTTATGTACATATTTGCAACTCTATTTAAAATTTAAATAAATTGATGTGTTAGTACTGTCATTGCAAAGTTGAGTTTGCGTTTCATGTGTACATATGCACAGTAGTTTTTGTGGCTCGGTAGATTGAAACCATTACCAAAGTTACATTAACTGCAGTAATTTATGTGAAAAATTAAATATCTATTATATAAAGCGGAATGTACATGGACACAGATACTGGATTGATTATAATTATTTATCCTAAACAACCAAAGTAAAATGACGTGATTTTACTTTAATTTTCTATGCGGAAAGTGAATCAAATTTTATTTGTTTACCCATTATTCTAAATGACGCACCAAAAAGCATGAACTAATAATCTTCAAATTTAAGTGGTCTTGGTCAAGAAAAATGAAAACAATCTACATAAGTAGGTATGTAGGTATATTAGGTATATAGGTTACATTTCGTTAAATCAAAAACAGAACCAATTTGAACAGACTGCCATGTAAGGTTTCTGGAAGTTCAGCTTAGATACACTATGCAACCTCACTGGGCAAGTGCCCTGTGAAAGTGCACATATGGCTGATCCATCTGTGAGTGAACACAAGCTTAAAAACGTTTCTTATGATTGTGGCCTATGTACATACATATGTATTTTGGGTTCTTTAAAAATTCCAGTTGATTGTGCTACTACTTACAGACGTCAAAGACGTAACAGCTGACTCCTATTTAACAAATAATTTAAAGGTATCGCATTTTAATTCAGCTTACAAGAAACATTTTATGAACAGCAAATATTTAGATATTGAAAATTTCTACAATTCACCCAAACTTTGCCCTTAGCCACGCCTACTTTTTGGGGGCATTTTCATTAAAAACCAGATTTTCATGATATTTTGTATCTCACATCCTCAATCGTTTGAAGTTATTGTACCTAGTAATTTGAAAAAGGAATACAGTATGTCGCGCACAATTTATTAGGACTGCATGTAAAGAAGGATAGGGTATCAAACGATCCGTTCCAAACGGAGTTGTAGCTTTTCTGTATGTTTTTAAATTGATTCACTCAACAAATGTACATTATGTTCGTATGTACTATGCATGTACAATAGGTATCGCACCTCTAAGTGTCGCCAACAATTGGAATTTCCAATATCGAAACGCACTGCATACATCGAAAATCATCTCGCATTACCATAAAAAAACTTTAATCAAATAAAAAAAGACAGCACACACTAATAATGAAAAACAAAAGCAAATTTTATTCATTCTAAAGATCGAAAAAAATAAAAAAAGATCGAAAAAAATAAAAAGATTTTTAAACAAATAAATTAATGGCAGGCATTGGGTATATTCTAAATTTCAAATTCATCGTCGGTACCTCCTAGCTCTATGTCAGGATATTAAAACAAGCACACACACATACAACCATGCACATGCGATAAACAACACAATCCGCATTCGAATCTATTTGCACGCGTAGAAACATAAAATCCTTGAACTGGGTCATCAACATTCGGCAACGAAAACAGCAGTAGCAGCAGCAACAACAACAACACCAGCACCACACAATCCAAGTGAAGCACATCAAAATATACATATACACATAAACGGAGAGAACTGTATACGGATACAATAAGGAGTATGGGAGAGAGGGTTGAAGGAATAGAACTTGTTTATTGGGTTGCTTTGCACATATCTTTTAAGCTTGCATGTGTTTGTTTGAGCCATGGGGTGGGGAATCCTAATATCTTATCTATGATCTAACCGGCCGATGATTAACCCGCCTGCCATTCACATTGCCGGCATGCAAGAATGCGTGTGCGGGCAAAAGCTCTAGTGGCCCTCCGTTTATTAGAGCGGGGTTCGGAAAGAGGCCAAGATGACGCATCTAATGCGTTTGATGGCGAGCACTAGAAGTTCACATTAAATTCGCATTTTTAGTGAACAATTCGTTTTTATAGTGTCACAGCGAGTATTTTGTGCAAACATTTTTATTTTGTCTACCTAAATTCGTTGAGTAGAGTTTTAATTTGTGGGTAGTTAAAATATAAGTTTTATTTTGCACTTTTGGAATTTTATTTGCACTTTTGGAATAGTTTTTGAACTACACTTAATTATTCAATTAATTAGACAACCTAAAGAGTATAATAGTCATACGCTTTAAACGCTGGCAGTTGGATATGAAAAGAGTCTTACAATGGCTAACATATGCGGTTTCATTTCTTCACCCCTTACAACCAACCAGAGACCAGAATGTTTCCTTATTTATGTGTTGATTCAGGTATCTTTTGCTTATGCCGAAAAGCCCTTTTGAAACTTCGATTTTTTAGTAGTATTATTGTAGGTAGATTGTCTTTTATAAAACGCACATTTGGTAATACAGCCTCCACTAACGAATTACAGTCATATTTTTACAAAATTTCTGCATTGATGAGATAATCAAGATGTATTGTTCAAATGCTAGTGAAAGAACCACATAGATACATATGTATGTTCATGTATGTATGTTTCATTTAAATAATTTTGACTTATGTACATATGTATATATTTTAACTATTTCATCTAGAAATGAGTAAACAAACGTTTTTATGCTATAACATAGCATTAATACCCTTCAACCTATCTCACTCATGGCACTGATCAGTCCATTTCCAGGTTATTAAAATCATTTTCTTATTTAATGACTTTCCATTAAGCAGGGAACCCACAGTCTTTAAAATCAATTGTACAAGGAACTCAAATCATTCTCAAACAACCTCACCGTCATCTCTCTTAGAATGATGATTTATTAATGAATTACGTACATCGAAAGGGCCATTATATTAATTGCAATTTATCGATTTCCAAATTGCAGTATCATCACGACTCGCACCGATGAATTATTGCGAAACACCGTCTGTGCTGTTTGACTTTTCATTTACTCTCCTCCCTCTTTCATGCCATTCCGAATGACAAACAAACAGCCAGTTTCAACATAGCCTCGCGTTACTCCAGCTTCAACTTTGGTCGGTAAAAAAAAAAAAATGTACACAAAAAATGAAATCTCCAAAAATTGCCATTAAAATCCATCAGATACCACGAGTCCTTTCAAAGAGCCGCACTGTTTGTATGCTGTTATCTCTACGATTCCCTGACATCCATACGCACAGACACGATGGGCCGACCATCGCACATGTCATACCAGCAGTGTCCAATCTATAAAATATCCTTGTCTACCCTTACATAATAACGTCAGCCCGTCATCCCCTTTAAAAATGTCCAGGGTATGGGGGTTGTCAAACAAAAAGCGTAAAATAGAAATAAAAACTGCTTTCACAGCGCACATAAAAGATAAACTTTCAAAATATAAATGAAAGTTAAAAAAAAATCAGAGAACTTGGAAGCCTCTCTAAATCAAAACACTATATCACCGCTTCGCATGGACGAATACAGGCTACAAAGGCATACGGCGAGGACACGGGGGAAACCCTTCTTTCAAAATTCCAATACTCGGCTGTCGCTCGTGTGGAGTACTTGCAATTAACACCCACTCCTATCCGTATTATTGAATGGGCGTGTGTATGTGTGTGTTTTTACTCCTACGTATCCTGACTGAGCACTCTCCGAGATGGGAAACACGCAGCAGTATCCATAGGTAAGGTATTTTCTAAACGTCCAGCCCGAAGTTAGGTCTGCCCTGCCTGAGGGGTTTATTGTCATGAGAGACGAACTAAAACTCGTCCATAACCCCACATTTTCCAAATCTTTTTCGTCTCCATCCCCAGGACTCTATAAAATTGCAAGCGAGTGACATAGAGTGGTGTTGTTTTGCGCTGCTAAGGGCACACCAAGTACACACACTGATGAAGAAAAGTTTTCATACAATTTGTAAACGTAATTGCCTTGGATATGTTCACTTCAAGTAGGAATACGGGGTTTTATTTAATTCAGAGTGTGATTATAGCTCCTGGTTCATTAGTGCAAACTACCTTAAAAAAAGAGACATTTGATAACCTTTTAGGTAGGCATTTGTACTCCTATAAATTTAGTGTACGATTATGAGAGCAACCAAATATCTATCTCTAAGTAGTATCTCTGCAGACATTTTTATACCTTAACTTTATCCCATCCACTAATGATACCAACTTAGTGTATGCATAAAGCTGTATACTAAGTGGCAGTAGTTCTCACTGCCTTTTGGGATGTATGTATGTACGTATCTTATCTACATTCAAGTAAAAACAAACAGTAACTTGGTTGACTGTTGACTCGATTCCATTCCCTGGAAAACTTTGCCTGAAGGATCGTATACTCTTTACTATCGTACATCAGCTCATTAGGCAAACCAATCCTTGATCTTGATTAGTGCTTCCTGCACTTACGCATATGTACATAGATACTTGTATTATCAGCGGGATCGCCGGTCTTTTGTTCTTTTGTACTACGTAGTAGGTGAGCTTGTGATCACTTCAATTACACTGATGTTTTGTGCTAGATGATAAAAGGAGAAATGATCGAAACGAATCATCAGATTATGCTCCTGAATTGCTGGAGATTGAAATCATTTACATATCTCTTCTAACAGATCATACCTGCTGATTCTTCTTTTAAGTATACGGCAAGCTTAAACTTTAAAGTATATATTTAGTTGATAGATTGAAAAGTTGCCATCATAAGTACCTTTCTCCAAAAGTCTTGGAGACAACAACCTATACACGAGTCCTGAAACTGCAAAGAAGTCTTTTGTTGTCAAATATGTTAAACAATAAATAAATCGTTTCTATCTAATAAACCAGCACCCTCGAACATCACACTATGATGTCCTCTTCCACGAATATCATAGACTATGGTAGTAGGACGATAGGGGAGGATATTTTTATCTCTCCAATATTTTTAAACTATTGGTCGTATTACAAGAAGCAGAAGGTAATATTTGCATGAACATATGTATGTATATACATAGTTGAGGATTAGTACTATTGTAATGAATCCCAGAGAGCGAATGTACCTATAGATTGCTTCGAGATAAAATTTACTTTGAAGAACACTAATTAAAACTTCTTTATAACCAAAGTTTAACGAAAACTTTTAGAAATCAGTGTACATGCAGCTTTTCTCCCAGTACGCCGTGTATCCATTTCTCCCACCGAAATTTTGAAAAAAAAAGTATTGCTGGCCCGTCTATTTTTGTTACAAATACGTTTATGGGGTTGGAAACTTTCAAAACGAACACGGGAGGCCTGAATACCTGAAACACTAAGTATCTACATAACAACCTACCTGCATCTGTCGCCTCACCCACTCACAGTCATTCATCCACCATCCTGCAACCCTCTTCTATTTAGAAGCACTCGGGTAGTTGTTGGGTGTTACATGGAGCGTTTATGGAAGCTTAATGGTATTGGTTAGCAAGTGCGTGTGCATACAAAACCATTGGCAAGCTGAACTCACAGGGATTCCTTTCATTTCCCGTTGAGCACGTCTCTACCTTCATCTCCGTACGTTCCGCACTTCTTGCCTAACCCTCAGCATCCTTCAGAAAGGTACTCTTACTCACTTCACAACCGGGGTGAGACCATGCGGGCGTACGGGCTTACGGGCGGACGAACGAGCGGATAGTACACCTTTACGCATTGTTATTAGGCTGTGTATCTAGGTACCGAGTGGTGTACAACGATTTTATTGATTTATATCTTTTCCAATGGTGGTAGTGAATCCAAGAGGAATAAGCACGAGTAGAGAGTTCGAATTTGATGGAATTTCTAATTCCCGATGATGCTTCCCACTGATGGTTCTCGTACCCTAGATGTGATATTGGTGTCGTACCGGTGGATGGGCGCATCAAAGGAGGATATACACACATACATATATTTAAAGCCCTACAAGTTCAGGCACCGCACAAGGACGACCCACACAGCTAGAATTCATGGTTTCATCATAATTAGAACATAGCAGTTGATTACAATTGTTGTACGCCCTGTGTATTCCTTTCCCTTTTGCTTATCAGCGGAGCGGTGTCGTATACCATCTCAAAAGCATCATCCCCTTCGACCACCCCCCTGGGTGCGGAACAAAACTTTTCCACGGTATTAATCACTTTCCCTAGATACAATACGTCGAGAATTCACACAGCGAACAAGAAGATGAGCATGGATGAGGATGCGAGTTGCGTGCGCGCGGGCAGCAAATGTAGTGGGAGAGAATGATTTTAAAACCCGAAATTAAATTCGTTCGTTGCCGCATCTTTGAACTAATTAACAAAAAGTGGAAAGAGAAATAGAGAAACCAAAAGAGAAAGAGAGACGGTATGGGATTGGGAATAGGAAATATGAGCGCCTTGGCGGAGGAGGATTCAATCGAATAGTGAATGTGAAAGTGAACGTAATTAAAGTGAATTCTAGAAAAGGAGGTCAGCGCTCCACTAGAGGGATGCTACCAAACAAATTCGTTTTACATACCACTCCCAGTGTTTGTGTGTACATTCGGTGCACGTTTTTCGGATTTTATCTCTGTATACTGAGCCGTACATACATACATAGATAGGTAGGTACATAAATTTCACGTTAATTTAAGGGTTGAATCGAATTTGCATGATTACAAAATGATGAAAGATTCGCTTTCACTACCAATCTGACCGTTTGAGTTGTGTAGATAGTGTGTCTGTCAGATGCATTCGGTACAGGGAGACGGGGTGCATGAACCATTTTGAAAGGGTGAACAAATTTAGGTTTTTAATTACAATAAAGTTGAATGCTAATGAAATATACAGGATAGAAATTAAGGGAGCAAAAATTCTTTCTTTAAATAGTTTGCACTGTAAAACACTTTTCCATGAATTACATATGTACGTACTGTACCCTATCCTAGCCTGGCCTAGCTTCTTATTAAGTGATCTCTCGTTTATGCTGTTTAGTAGATATTAAAAGATTTGGCTTAAATTAAACATGAAACTTGATATATTTTTACTTAAAGTAAATAAAAATTAAATATTTCGCACCACCCATGGTCTAGTTTCTCACAACCATTCGTATAATCTTTACACCAGGCTTGTCCAGTAAGAGCTGGTTCACGGGCCAACATATAATTACAATAAAGCTGGCGGTAGGCTGATATATTTTCGTAAATTTGTATTTACTTTTTTCTGTAACAATACTGTTGATGTCAATTTCAAGGCTTGTAATTGCTAAACCAAGCATCAAGAGCGATTTGTTTAACAATGGAGACCTATGTATATTTGGATTTTATGAAATTCTTAGTTAAGAAAGCGCTTTCGTTGTCCATCATATGTAGAACCCATTTTTAGGCCGTAATACCGGAGTTTCGGACAATGATCACTGACACCAAGCAACTTGAAAAAATCCAGACCGGTTTCTGTTCTCCGAACATAAGAACTATCTGACTGCAAGTCACACTGTTTCAATTGGTAAACAGTTTTCTCATTTTCAATTGGAATTGTCAGTGGCTAAGTGAAAAGGCTAATTTGATTCTCAATTTCTTTTTATCTGCAAATCGTTCCTTAAACTCTTTAATATTATTAGGCCCATTCCGTATTCTAGGCACTAGATTCAGTTGCTCAGAGTATATGATTTCAGGCAAGCAGAGGATATGATCAGTTGTTCAATGCGTAAAGTGTTTTAATTTTGTTTACATTTAAACAGTCGTCTAAGGTTTTAAGTGAAGCCGGAATTCTTTCAAAAGTAAAAACAAAGAAACCTTGTTTCGTTTGTCGATTTTGTGCACTTAAGCATTCTTGCCAGTTTTCTTTTCCATACAAATAAATTTATCACTAAGATACTTTGAAAACCAAAGTCCATAAGTAAGTATGAGAGTTATGACACATTAAATGTCACCTACTTTTTCAGTCAGTGTGCCGTTTCATATGTTAGGTAGGCCTTACGTCAAAAAGTAGGCCTACAATACCAAACATTATCTCTTCCATATACTTAATATGGTCTAGTGTTGGGTAGGACACGTGTTTTTAATAATTCTGTATGAGGTACTCATTTTAGAAGTGGAAGTGGTACAATGTCCCAGACGACACTTCGATGGCATTGCAAGTTTTGTCAGTTGTCACGTATGTACATATGTACATGTGTGAATTAATGATGAAGAGCTGGGAAAATTTAAATAATATGAGGTTTCTTTTTGTATGTATGTATTTTAGAAAAAAAAGAAAATAAAGTGTGACCCCGTCCTTTACTAGGCTGTATTATCTCATTGTCGCACTGCAATGCAAGCGTCCCGTACACTCTATCATTCTTGCCCTACATATACATACATACATATACTATACATGACAACAGAAACAAAAATGTCACAACAGTTAAAAACAAAAAAAAATATGACAGTCCCAGTCAATGAGCCAACGCACATTTTGATGCTTGTTAAATGTGAGTATGACAAGAATAGCAGTGTGACAAATACTTTTTGAGGTGTTGTAGACACTTGTAGTGCATCTTGTATGAGTAACATAACACCAATATGGTCGATCCTTCAAAATTTTTCATTAGTCTTCGTGGCAATTAAGAAAGAAAGAAAAATCGTTGTTTTCCAGCGTTTGGTTCATGACATAAACACGGATTAGAAACAGTTGTTGTATTATATGTATGTATATTGATAAATTAATATAATGTTCAAATTGTAGCCAAGGGCCGCACGTAAACTGGCGGAGAGCCGCATGCAGCCCATGGGTCGTATTTTAAACAGCCCTGTTTTACACGAATGGAAGAAACCTGCTTTTTTCAGACGCTCGCGAAAGGTGGGGCCGTGAAAGAACTTCCAGATGTTCTCTGGGGATCAAACCTCTAACCACTAACCACTTGAGCTACGACTTCAAGTGGGATTTCTAAATCAATGGCTAAGATGATTATTATCATCCCCGTGAGCTCCACTATACTACCATTTTATCTTCTCAAGCGCAACTTTAAAAATCAATACCCCCGAATACTTAAGAGAAAGTCAGAAAATATATACGCACGTATGCAATACCCAATTGACCCAAATACCAAACCTACCCAGAGCCAAATCATCCCTGGTAAAGAATGAACTACATATTCAATTTAGATTTTTCCATCCTACCCCCTTTACCTTCCCAAAAAAGCATCCAAATGAACATAAAGAAAGAAGAAATGAAGTGAAAAAGAAAATCTCCCCGACTTCGCATACATTACGAACGGATCTACGACGAGATATCATCGTTGTTCTGCTTTTTTTTTTCTACAATCAAATGCACTACCAAGGATGGCCTTTACTATTTTGCAGAGTAAGTGTGATAGTGAAACACCGAGGTGGACGGGAACTGAGGAAGAAATCCTCTTAAAAGAAATCTCCCACTCGAGCATACTAGAAAAGGAAATTGGTATTTTGCCATTTGTCATAAGCAGGAGCTATAGGGATACACTCGTATGGGGAACCTGGAGACACATCGAGTGGCTTTCTTTCTTTCTTCACCAACATACTCCACATGGCTTTTTATCGGGGGAACAAAAAAAAAACTTTTTTTGGATTTTCTGTCCTGTCAGAAATTTTGTGCGTTAGTTGCGCCTTTTTTCTCTGAGTGCACATACATTATATAGAACTTCGAAGGCACTCGAAAAGGGATATTTGCAGAAGTCCTTGGTGTCGGGAAAGCAATCGAAAAGGAAACCAACGCACGTACTACATCGTCGTCATCTTCGTTGGCAAGGATAACACAGCATCTCAGAGCAGATGAATAAATTCGTTTACTATGTTTGTTGTGCATGTACCCACAAGCGTGTATATTCTGTAGACCTAGATTATACCAGGCAACCACTATAAATATAAATTTCGTTTTTGGTAGAATTTCGTTTAAGCCTTACCTTCTGGTACGCCGTTGGCGAATCCACACGCCTTTGTCACCGTCACCACCAAATGTAACCATCAACCTCGCTCTGGAGGAGGATGTAAGGAAGAATGCGGTTAACACACTGCGAAGTCATGCGATATCGCTTGGAGATATAGCACTATGTGCACTTCGGCTCAAACAGGGCGGAACGCAAACAAAAGGATATATGTACATACATACATAGGGATAGGGTTCATGCGTGCTCTCCTTGCGGCAGGATAACGTTATTTGGTGGATAAAAGTTTTTTTTTTTTTAATTTATAGGTTTTGTTTTTTTGCCATGTGCCATGTGCATATGTATACGTGTGCATGCGTTTCTTCTTAGTTGTTCATTGACGTAAGTAGTACCTAATTAAAATTAAAATGTTCTTATTTAAGAAATGGAATTCTTCTTTATAGTTTTCTTTAGTGTAGTAGAGAGGAGAGATTTTGTGAATTTTTGCATTTGGCTTATAATTCCAACCGTAATTCCGTTTAATAAGCGAACGCCCGAAATAAAGGTCCAGGGACTTCACGCATTTTCTTGCATTGTGCGAGTTATATTTTTCGTGCAATTGATATGTAAGTACATATACAATGTATGTATATTTTTTAAAATATAATTGGGGTAATGGGCTTAAAATACCCTCAACAAGCACTACGACCTCATCGAGATTTTTTGTGCTATCACCTTAAAGACGTTGCGTGGTTTTGCCTACAAGCTGGAATCACGTTCATGAAGTATGAGCTAAGAAGGAGGTGACATCAGAAGGCGAAGTGAAGTCTTAATGGAAGTGTTTGAAAGTCTAGTCCTTGCAATGATGGGGCATATGCTCGGCAGTTTCAGTGTCTTCAAGGCATAATCGCCACATGTTTTCCTTAAGGTGATACTTGAGAGAACAATGATTGATCAATAATCTTGGCTTTATATTTGTTCATTGCTGGAATCTCTTTTAATCTTGTTTTGAGAAATTGATACATTTTTTTGGCATGTGTTAACCCAGTCTGTAAATTTCAGTAAGAGAGCTTTTCTTTTTGTTCCCAGTGAGTTAGCTTTAAGTTTATCTGGCTAACAGGTAGACCACAGAAGAGTTCGGGGGCAATAAAAAGAGGATGGGCACCGGATCTGGTAATATTCGTTATTGCCAGGGATGTCTATATGTTCTGGGAGCCATGGTAATGTGATTTTATTGCGCAGAATGAGCTGTAGGAGGGTTTGAAGACATTTTGTTATGAGTGAGGTTAGGGCTACGGACGCAACTTCGGTTTAGGTGAGGAGGACGGTTGCGCAGTTAAGCTCGTCGGACGGGGCGGTTCTTGTCAACCCCACCATACAACACCTATTCAAATAACATAAATCATACCATTTTATTAAACCAAACCAGTAGAAAAGTAAGTTAATCCCTAATTTGACTGCGGACGGACAAAAAAGATGGGAAAGAGGAGTAGTGGCCAGAGACTTGTGCCAATACCCTGGAGAAAGTTGGGAAAAGAAACGCGAACTAACCTACCTAATCCTAACTAACCTAAGCTAAAGCTATGAATTAAAACTAAACCCTATACTAGACCTAATCTAACTTAAAACTTGCCTTCCTTACCCTAAACTCATTTTCTCTTTTCGCTTATCTCATCTCTCCCGGATAGAGGTTCGTGAAGAACCCGAGGTATGCCTGATGTTATCAGCAAACCAGAAAGGACATGAGAGCTTTTACAATTAATATTATAACATTTTTGCTTAAGGTATCTTAGAATTCAAGTAGTAATTTTGAGCAAAGTCAATTTCTTTATCAACATATTTGTATTGACTCTATGCTACCGAAATATCATTAAATATTTATTACACGTTGGTGAATTTTTACTAAATAATGGTAGTTGGTTCTTCCAGTCCAGTCCTTCAACAGGTGGTCCGGAGTCTAGCGTTGATCAGCTTTTAAAACTGACAGCAGCTAATATTAGGGCGAAAAGAAATTCCAATTAAATTTATCATTTTTCGATCTTAGTTTCCGAAGTCTTAGTTTTAGTCTTAATTTTCTTAGTCTTAGTTTCCGAAGTAAGGACCCAATTATGATGACACAAATACTATTTTATGGTAAAGACCTTACGACTAGTTTTGAGTTGTAAAAGTAAATATTGAAAAGTTTCGATGATGTGAAGCCTTAACTACACTTTCATGGACTAACATTTTCTTTTTTTTTAATTCATAATAAACTGCTTTGTGTTTCCGCTCAGATGTGTTAGGACTCCCATAAATGCAAGGCATTTGTACAGTAAGTAAGAACTTTCCATTTGGAATAAGAAAAAAATATTTAAAAATCTGTAGTGTTATCATAAAACTCCAACTACACAACAGCTTGCAGCGTCTTGATAAGGTTCCGCATCATTAACCGCTCCACCTCGCCTCAAATGAGCAAAATCCGGATCACCCTCTAATTTAGGTTAAAAATTTGCATAACTTTGTATTATCCATTCCATGTCACTTCTCCAACACAGCCACTGACTATTTTGCAATCGCTCGCCTAATTTTTGGGGGGAACTTGCGCTCCGGATTTGCATTAATTTAAGCCCAGTTCCTAACAATTCCCACCTCTCTGTCTAAGCATTGCCTTAACACTTCAGAAATTTCACGAATAGAAAATTAATTAGGCCACTGAGGCAAAATAGTTGTACATAGTCCTCGCATTTTATCTGTATATAGCGGGTGCTGACAGCGCTCTTGAGTGCACAAACGGAAACCGTCCCTAAGCAGCAACGACACATCGCTAAGTCTTAAGTACGAACTCTTCTTTCCAATTAGGCTATTCCAGCTGCCATCTACGCACACAATGTATGCAAGTGTGTGTGTATTTGTTTCATCAAACGTCAACTTACATCCGCCCAATGCCATCCATCCACCCCCAAGGAGAAGGAAAGAAAATAAGGAGTCGAAGAAAAAACAACAACAGCAGCATCAACCGGCAAAAATCTACAAGAATTTATAATTCCTTCTTCCCCCGCAGAATATGGCCACCAACGAAGATGTATCCTGGGATACGGCAAAGAAATGGCTCCTTTCTTGAACGTCCTTGATCCTTGCAACCACTACCAATGAGCTTTTCATTTTACGGAAGAAAATGAAAGCGAAAACAGGGAAATCTTCAGCACTTGTGTATGTGAAAGTGAATAAGTACGCATGTCGCACAGGATGTGGTATCTGAGAGACATTGAATAAGAGAGAGCCAGTGTCTTTGCCAAGGATTGCACTTGACCATTTAACAGGGTCTGGTCTTGAAATCTCTCCCGCAAACCACCGAAGATCTGAAAGAGAACCACTTTAAGAGAATCACAATCAAGACATGCATGCCGCCCACTATCACCACCACATCTTCGAGTACCGAGGCTGAATTGCAAGCTTTCACTTTTTTATGTCTCGAATGTCCTTGGCAAAGCGCAAAAGGGTATTAATGACGATATCTCGTGTCCTTGTCTCGCTTTCGCTTTCATTTGGTTTGTAAGGAAAGCGCTGCACATACACTATTCCCGAATAGCTTTGCACTTTTTTGTGACCCACTGGGGAGGTTGGGTGGAAAAGTGGGACACGTTTATGTACTTTGCATGTGAATGGTGGGTGTGGGAGGGGATGGTGATTGTGGCGACGGTTGGCGATGAAGCAACCAGGATATATGGTATCGTTATGTAGCACTGCATTTGCTGCTATATCTAGCTGAAGTAGTTATGTGCGTGCGAGCGTATATGCGCTGGTGATAAGGCTGTGAGTTATGCTCGCTTGTAGGAGGGCCTCCCTACACAGTACACACACTACCCACCCAACTAAGAGGGTTTGAGTTGTTTTGGAAACAGCACAACATCACAGTGTTGTATTGCTGCGCGCCGATAATAACAGTGGCGCCACGGGAATTACTTTCGGTACTAGGACGAGAAGACGACGACGACGACGACGACGACAACGACTACGACCACGACGACGACAAAAACAGGGATCTGTCGATGTTGCCAGGAAACAGCCTCGTAGTCAGTTCTTCGTTCGTTCCGTTTCCCCTTTAGATTTATAGAATTAGGAGGCAGTGCGTTTCTTCAAATTGAAAATATATGTGTGCCAGTTGGTGTGCCTTTCTATGTGGTGTGGTGTGGTATGGTGTGGTTGTAGGGTTACTGCAGAGGGTTTGGGTAGATGGGGATAGGTTTCTTTCTTCTTCAACGTTTTGTGGGGTAGGATGAATGGCTGTCGATGTGCTTCGTTTGCTACACGCACTTCTGGGATTCTCATCGTTCGCTTGTTCGTTTTTGCTATTCTCGCAAATTGTCCGTTGCGCCTGTTGTTGGAGTGGGACACCGGCAGGATGGTAGTTTCGAAAGTAGATCATTGTCGAATCGGGTGGAATGAGTCTGCTTCTGGTGGTGGTGATGGTGGTGGTGGTGGTGGAGGTGGTGGTCCGGGAGTGTGAGGTTTTGCTGAGTTTTGAAGGAAATAGAATGATGGCTCTTGCGCTAGTGAAACTTCCGAAAAGTTTTTGAATTTTCATTCGAATGACAACTTTGTTTTTCTCTACTTTTCTGCTGGAGTTGGCATGTAAGTAACTTTTGCGAAGGCGGTAGGGGATTAAATTTTGAGATAACTGTGTATATAGACATAGAGGCTGATGGAAGTTTTGCTGGCCACCAAAAGAATAAAAACAAGCAAATACGACCGTAAGTTCGTTACTTAAAAAGAGAGGAAACGTTTTTGTAGTAAAGTGCTATTTATATTTGCAATCAACTGATACTAAAACCTAGGGAATACAAATTTTATTTCTCATTTTACAAAAAGGCTATACATATGTATATGTACCAATACATGTATGTATGTATTTCATTTTCATATGACCTTAACTACATTTGCCCTCAAGCGAAGGAATTTTGTTACGAGTTGGAAGTTGAATGGATTTTTTACCGGAAACAGAACATGGTGATTTCTGACATATGTAATTTAGTTTCTGTAACTTGTAAGTTACCGTGGGTGCCGTGGGTCAGGGGTCAGTGCGTTGGCCTACTATGCGACTTGGAACCTATAGGTATACATTTGTATATGTGTTGTTTGTTTTCTCTAGACAGTGTTAGTTGCAGATTTTGTTATTACTTTACTTTAGATTTGTATAAGTAAATATACCTACATTTAGAAAATTCATGACTTTGAAGAGAATGATATTGTTAATAATTTTTTTCAAAGCACGAAAGTTGGCATACTTTAAAAATTAAAGTACAGTCTAGTAAATCACTACATTACGTGCACTTCGCCGAATGTATTTCTAACCTCATTCTCAACCCCAGGGCTTCATCCTTCCCCACTCCATTTATCAAAGAATTTCACCCAAATTCCTTGTTTATCTTCCTCCTTTTTACGCTTTCCTGCATTTTATCTGAACCTCCCGACAGTATACAGGCAAAAGCCCATTATACATACTATGTATGCACATGCTTACGCACACAACCCACAGGGGGATGATTAGAATTGCATGATGCTCGCCAGCAAATGCAAAGTGAAACATGCGCATTTGCCTGCAACATGCCGCACTTCCGACACACTACTCTTTTAGACTCGCACCCAAAAAAAGAAATGAAACAAAAACACACACACAGACTGCGTAAGGACTAACGCACAATGCGTTGTCATCGTGTTTATTGCCACCCCCTGTCAAGGGATGCAGGGACGAAACACGGGTGACTGTTTACAATGTACTCCCTTATCAGTTGGTCTGCAAAAGTGAAAGCGTGAATATATGTATTGGTACATACAGAAGTACGTAAGGAGGGGGCTGCGGGCCGACGCACAATGGATGAGGACAGAATTCAAATGTTTGTAATTTTCAATTTCTCCCACAGCGGGGGGTTGCGAATGACCCTAGTTCTGTTCTGTCCCCGCGCTCCTCATTGTTTGCATATTTTTGTTGGTAAAAGTTCCGTTTAAAATATGAAATTTTATCCGCCCGTAGAGTGAAAGAATACAGTTTCTCGATCTCTTCTCTTTTGGGGTTCAGTCATCTGAAGCATTCTCGATGTACCATATCGGTTGTGCATGGCTGTGTGTTAGGGCGCGGTAAGAATTGCATATTTTTTTTTGCGTTTTACATGCGTTATACGCTATACATACAGAAACGAAAGATATGTGTATGAACTTTTGATGTGCATGCTATGGAGGAATTATAGAATTCATGATGGTGGCTGGATGATGGGTGATTGATAGAGTGAACTGGAGAGATCCGATCATATTGTATGATGCATATTTAATTTATTTTGGAGCTTATTTTAAAAATTAAGTTTTATAATACATGCAAACATACATGCATGTATACGTACATATGTACGTCATGACCACGGCCATGTTTTGCATTTAATATTAATTTTAAATAATAACTTAGTAATTTGTCATTCTAATTAGAACATGTTTCTCGTTTAAATTTGGCTTGATGTTCTGTGATGTGAACGAATGTGGAGTTTAATTTGCATATACATGTGTACATATAAACGATATATGTAAGTCGCCGCTCAGGCGTATCTGCAAAGGACTTTAGGCCTATTAGTCTGACATAAACATCCGTAAAATCGTGGAGAGATCACCGCAGTCCAACTTTCAACACGTGTATCTAAAAGGAAGATCCACAAAGACGGCTATTCATGAGGTAGTGCGGACAGTTGAAAAACATTACACTATAAAGAAGTTATTTTCTCAGATAAGCCGACCGTATCGAAATTTTCAGATTTCGGGCGGAGGTTTTCGCAATTCCTAGTCGCAGTGAGTATCTACTACTTCAACAATCTGTGTAAACTGTCACCAGCACCCAACAAAGACTGTTCCTAAATTTATTTTGGACTAAAATGGTTCAACATCTTATATCCTTCATGGCGTGGGGCAAGCCATGCCACAATTTTTCTTCCCCTTTAAGTCGAATTTTAGTCGAACTTACATTTTTGGTTCTTTTTATACCCTATTCTAAGGGTAAAATAAGTTTGATATATACCTAGTTTGTAACATATAGAAATAATCGAGATGGGCCCTAGTAAGTATACTCTTATATAAGTATTTGTAATCAGTATCCATCCGTCCGTATGTTACCACTTTTTGGGCCTTAAATTTTGGGCTAGAAGGATGAAATTTTATATCTAGGCCTTTGAGAAAGAAAATCAGTACAAATGTAATTTTTTTTTTAAATCATCCCACTGCCACCCTCACTTTTTCATAACTTTACTACATTACTTGAAATCGAAAATTTTTGTTAAGACCGAATATTGAGATATTTAAAATATCTAAAATACACCCACAGGTTATCTATAGCCACTCCCACGTTTTGACGGAGTATTCATTAAAAACCGATTTTGATGATTTTTTGCATGTAACATCCTCAAATGTTCGAAGTAATTCAATAAAAAAAAATACAGTCCAGCCACGCTCACTTTATAAGGACTGCAGAAGGAAGTGGATAGAGTATCATATAATTGGTTCCAGATGGATTGTAGCTTTTCTGTATGTTTTGTATTCCTTTGGATTTTCCATTCAGACCTGCCAGATTGGGGGAATTTTCCTTTTCAAGGGGATATTTGCCCTCAAAATGAGGAAAGCATTTATAATGTGCTTTCTTAACATAATCAAAAAGATATTTTCAATAAAAAATACAGGGCTTAAAATCGTTTTAATTTATACACATGCATTACTTCATCAACGACTGTTTTCTATTCGAAACCTCCCAAAGGTCAAGAAATTGTTGATAGCAAGACAAACTAAAGTAAATTTTACAAGTCTGTTTCCTTAACTGTACGTACGAATTGTTACGAATTGTAGTGTAAATCCATTCCTTAAAAGAAAAACGGAAAAGAGCGAGGACACGAGAGATTAAAACATTTCCTCTCAGTGACAAAACTTACGATTTTTAACTGAACAAATTTCTGTAGGTAAGTGGTGTACGATCTGTCAAAAGCACTATATAATCAACTCATTGACATACTAAATATATGTGGACTACTAGTACCCAACTCTTTGGGTGACTTAAGAATAAATTAAATAAGACTTAAGAATAAATTAAATACAAGACCTTTGCGTTCTTTTTATTCAATTGCCCTCTGAATTTCCGATCACAATTGCAGTGAAGCATTTCCGGTCAAACATTAACATGTACTTACACCATTAAAGAACTCCACAGATGTCACCATCGCCAAAGAAGGAAATTATATTATAGACTCAAACCATGCATAAAACTACCTTAACGCAAGCCCGAGAAAATATCCCTTTTTAGCTGACGCGTTATATCATTGTCATACACCTTGTCGGTATTTCTATTTTAAACAACGTCATTTATCCGAATTCATATCAATTATTGGAAAATAAGCCTAAAAACTCAATGTTTTCCTTTACTTTTACGTTGTTTATATTAGCTTTTATCTGTGCATATAGCTCTTTATTAAAACAATTTACGATTTCTTGTGTTTTAAGTAAATGATGAAATTTACCCTCAGAACATACTTCAACAGTTTCACCATCCAATCTCGTATTTTTACGCACCATGTTTTTTTCCTCAACTAAACGTCAATCGATTGAACTGACGTTTGGCTAGGTAATTTTTTTTGTTCTGACGAGAAAAAATCCTGACCACCGAGTAAGGGGTCCTCGCACTTCATTTTCGACTCCAAAAATAAAATTACTAAACGAAATCTTTAATTAACCAGTTTTGCAAGATGATAAACGCCGCATCACGAGCTTACTTGCGAGCCACCACTCAAGCAGTGTCCAACAGCCTGAAGCCAACTGTCCTCTCTACAGCCGAGAAAAAATCTGTCGTGGTCAACAATCCCTTGAATAAGGACGTTCCTTTGGCTACGATCGTGGCCAAAACTGGGTTACAAAGTGATTATTTGTTCCAGAGAATAGATATTCATTAAAAAATTGCATAATGGGAACGAATATTGCACAGAAAGTCGAAACTACTGGCATTATGTAATTTTTTGAGGTTATCTATGAACTGTCATTGTGTAGTTATAAGAAATTTTTGTTTTTAAATCTATAGTATTGTAAATTTTTTTATTTCACAGCCACAACCCAAGTGCGATGCGCCCACACTGACTTGCAAGTGCCCGACTTTTCACCCTACCGTCGCGATGGTGTTAAGCGATCCAACAGGAAGGATGACAGTGCTGAGAGTCGCAAGGCATTCACCTATATGCTGGTTGGGTCTGGTGCAGTCGGTGCTGCTTATGGTGCCAAAGCGCTGGTCACACAATTCGTCAGCTCAATGAGTGCATCGGCTGATGTTTTGGCTTTGGCTAAAATTGAAGTTAAACTTTCGGACATCCCAGAAGGCAAGTCCGTAACGTTTAAGTGGCGAGGCAAACCTCTGTTCATTCGCCATCGTACTGCCAGTGAGATTTCTACCGAACGTGGTGTGTCACTTGCTGAACTCCGTGATCCCCAAACAGATGATGTAAGTACTTTTAGTGCGAGTGTCTTGGAGGGTAAATTATCTTGTTTTTTATTATAGCAACGTGTCCAGAGGCCAGAATGGCTTGTGGTGATCGGTGTGTGTACACACTTGGGTTGTGTACCAATTGCCAATGCCGGTGATTGGGGTGGCTACTACTGTCCATGCCATGGCTCTCACTACGATGCTTCTGGTCGCATTCGTAAAGGACCCGCCCCACTTAACTTGGAAGTGCCGACTCACACGTTCCCTGATGAAAACCTCTTGGTCGTCGGTTAAGATGCAATAGCTAAAGATAAATAAATTAATAAAATACGAGGCGAGTTGACGATTGTGCGCAGATTTACATCAAATAGTTGTTATGAATTGGAATAATAGAATTCAGCTCTTTATATGCCTGTATCGCCACAATTGTTAAAAAAAATCAAGAAATAAAAGATTAGCCTACACGGGGCAAAAATGTTATTCATTATTCACTCCAAGAACTTGCTTGTGATAACTTTTGGGTGATATGTAGTAGTAAAGTGTGTGCGAATACACATGTATTCTCCTTAAGAACAGATAATGACCTAAAGAAACCTATATTGATATGTACATATGTATAACGGGTAACCAAGTTCAATTATAACAATGATGTCTATCTGACTTTCCCTGAATGATAAATGGTATACATCTTAAGTAAAAGAATCAGTTCCAAAGAAATATTTGGCGCGACAAGTATGTACATATGTACATGGTACCGACATTAGTTTCTCCAACCTTTTGCGTTGTGCGTCTTATAATATTTTTCATGCGAATGGAATAGTTCTATTGATTATGCCGTGTCCGGAGGGAAATTATTGTTTCGGGAAGTTTTCTCACGACAACTTTAGTCTTGAATGTTTGTCGTATATTCGCGAGGAGTGGATCCGTGAAAATGCTTTTGGTGTTGTGTGGAATTCGAACCTGCAGCTCAGTAGTCCGAGGCACTAACCATTGAGCCACGGGACCCACGATGTAGTACCATGCAGACCTTATTTTACTCATACATACATATGTATATCTTATAGTCATGTCAACTTTTCTCATATTTTTTTGAAGATTTCAATCTCTTGTTGTGTAAAGGCTTTATTATATTTACTTTGTTGACATTTTTATGACTTTTTCCAATTCTATTCTTAAAAAACTGAGATTTTACGAATTTTGGTGCTGAAAATGAAGATCTATTGAGACATACACATTTTTTCATCCAAATAAAAGTACGTCGTTTATTTTAAAATATTACCCAACCCATCATCAGGATCATTTTTCATGAAAATTATAATTTTTATAACGATTTTCCATAGAACTTTAAAGTACTTTACAAAAGTTCAAAGGGTTTTGAATAAGAATATGTACATATGTAAGCATGTGCAATGTTCCCAAACACCAGTCCTCAATATTCAAATGAATTTTTTATATAAATATAGTATAATATGAATATATAAATTATTTGTTCGTAATAATAAAAAAATTCAAAAAATAAAAAATTCTGCTTAAATATTATTTGACGATCTGAACTCGTTGTACGTTCAGCTAAGCCAAATAGATATTAAGCCAAATAGATATGTACACTTTCCGAACAAAGCCCACCTCATATCAAAACCAAATGCTTAAAAATGTCCCAACTTGGTTTTATCTCCTGACAGAAAAACTTCCCAAACATAATTCCTTCGTCCGTCATCTAATTTTTGACATTTACAAAAAGACCGCCTTTCGTTGTCGGACAATCACAACAAAAATAATGGGTTCTGCTACAAAAGTAAGTTTAAAACAAATAAATTGCTACTCCCCTACTCGCCCACGACCTCTTCCATAAGTTACACGCATGAAAACATACTCAGAAAATCCTAAAACTATCCACCAAGCAACTATTCCATAGATAGGTCCACAAACTTTGCCATCGATACGAACCCTCTAAATTTCAAATCTTGAATCTTCCTCAACATCAAAGGCGCTAAACCAACTACAATGGATTTCTTTACAGGTTGGAGAAATATTCACTGCTGCAGGACAGGCATTCAATCGCTTAGGAGAACTCACAATGCAGTTGCATCCAAGTTCTGATTCACCATCTGGGTAAGTGTTGCGTGACAACGAACTGATTTTGAATTTTCAAATCACAATCTAACAATTTGTGTGTTTCCGATTCTTCCACACATCACCGCACGCTCAGGAGCAAATGGACAGATGAAGAAATCGAAATGTTGCACTCATCGATAACCCGCTTCTCAGAAGATCTAAGCAAAATAAGCTTACGAATAAAAAATCGCACAGTGTAAGGACACTCTACAATCTTTTAACTAACTTTAACTCTGAAATTTGCTTTCTTCATCTGATCCTGTCGAGGGCGATCTGCTGGTCATTAAACATTCAAACTTTGTACTCTACTTGCAGATCACAAATCCGACAGACGCTAAAGAAGAAAGCATTTGAGGATGCTGGGATTCCAGCCAAACAAATACCAGCCAATCAAGTGCAGCATATTATCCAAGCAGCACCATTGCAGCAGTCACCGCATACCTCACAGCAGCAGCAGCAGCAGCAACAACATCAACAGCAGCCAAAGCAGATGCAGCAGCAAGTGCAGCACGTGATAATCCAGCAGACTCCACTAGCTGTCAGCTCACAACAGCAACACCAGCAACATTCGCAACCGCCTCAGCCGCAACCACATCAACCGCCACAAACAGTCACTATCCAGCAGCTACAACAAATCAAATCTGAAACGGTGGTGGTGGACAATAGTGCTGCTGGTCTAATGGCAGGTACTAAATCTGGTGATATGATGATGACTTTGAATCGACTGAACACCCAGGAGAACGAGGTAGATGTAGAGTGTTTGCCCTCCGACGTTAAGCTGGAGTTCACTGGCGAAGAAGTGGCTGGGTGAAATCAAGCCCAAGATGATGATTACTATTTTTTTAAAAAATAATCGACCATACGTTGTGACCCCCCACCCCTTCTTTGATGAAAATGAACTCCCAGCCCGATCCAATTCAACGAACTCACTCGGCATTCTTCCGCGATTAATGTAGTTTAGTAAGATTATATACATAATAATGAACCGTTTTGATTATAAATCGTTTCAAAGATGACAAATTTATCTTGTAAATTGTACAAAGAACGTAATAAGAGGATTGTAGTCTAAATTATATAGTGGCCTTCATTACTTCTGAGTATTTCTGTTCTTCAAGTGTGTTTATTTAAATCTTTATTTAAAGATTGAGGTGACAAAATCCAATTGATATGTACTGAACTACTCAATCGGAATATTCCTAGAAATTGGATGTAGAGAAGGCCCCACCAGTGCCACTTCCATGTTCAAGGAGAGACATACATACATACATGTATTTCTAGACGATTTCAATATAGTAATTCAAGAGCAGAGTCAATAGTAAAATGCTAAGCGGAAAATCGGTCCTCCAGCTAAGGTGCTTGTACCAGTTTACCATAAAGTTCTGGTCTTTAATTTCGTCAAGATAGCCAGGTAGAAGACAATGAACAATTTGAATAGTTATAGTTATTCTATATACTATGTACATATATTATTATTGTATATACTATTAATGTTACTTGATAAGAAATTGCTTACAAACTAGCTTCCAAAACGTACATATGTATATATTATCGGTAAAAGCAAATCTTTCTCTTCCAATTAGTTGAACTTGTTTTGTGAATTTTCTTGCGATGGAGATTTTCTTCCAAATGGTTGTGTACTTCCTCCTCGATATTTGTTCTCCACTTTAGGTCAGGATAAAAAGGAAAGCCTTCTTTTCCTGCTCGTTTCATACGACGCACCGCTGATTGATAACATTTCCATGGTTGAGGTTCAACAACTAGAAGCTCAGCAACCGATGAACATTTGTTAAGAAATTCCTTAAGACCACTGTCATGGTGATTTAGATGAATCCACATTGTTATTGAAAAGCAACAGACCGCATCGAATTTGTGTGCATTTCGTGAATACAAATATTGCTCAATCTTTAAAAAGTCATCGTTTTTCATAATATCCACGCATTCTAGTTCAATTTGTTGGGGATTTCGGTTATTTTCTTTTGCCCTTTCGATTAGTGATGGATCTAAATCAACTCCAAGGATGTGAATTTCTCTATTGATTCGTTTGGACAGATAATCTAGAAGTAACTGAGCCAAATCTCCAGAATTGCATCCAACATCGAGAATAAGGTAAGGCGTGTTTTGAGGTTTTATGTCGCTTGGTGGCAACCATACGTCGGTGTCTGGAAGAAGAGCTATACGGTCCTGTGGCAGGTTGAACTGATAGTAGTTGATGAAGTTTCCGAATTGTGCGGCACCAGGATCATTTGCCTGGAAGTCCATATTCTTTGGAATGTAACACGTGTTTACAAATATTGACATCTATTGTGAGTTATGGTTGTGCGGTGAAGTATCCTCACGGCTTGGTATGATAACTAGAGAATAGTAGACTGTAGTAAGTTATTGAGTTCATAATAATAATGAAGATTTCAGTAAATATTCTCTATTAAATGCGTGAAAACAATACGAAATATTGTTTCTTTGGAAATTGGATGACATTTGGCATTATTGAGTACACGAGAGGGTAGATGTCACTAGCAATAGTAGAGAGTTAGTTGATACACACGATTGAAAGAAGTTCTACTACGTGCAAGGTGTCACTAAAAATGATTAGTAAGCGCTATCAGCAGAGAGATGTCGCATAGCTCGATTTTTTTTGGTGGAAATATTAACTTATGAACATACACTTCCGTTCAATAGAATAGGTTGAGTATTCTGGGTGTTGGAACCTTCTGAGCAGCTAACATCGGCTCGGATCACTTTCTTGTTGCAGCCAAGGTACGAATACGGACATCCCAAATGCCACAATAAAGAACAATTACTGTGAGAAGATTTAACGTCGAAAAGTAGCAATCGCAAGCGATCATCAGAATCTTCGCTGAACGCGTATTCCCAAATCTTTCATAGACTTCTATGCCGCTAGCATCAAGTGCGGAAGACCAGTGGCAACGCTGCCAACATGCCATCAGAAGTGCCGCAATTGATGTGCTGGGTTTCACCCGACCACCACCAAGAAACATCTGGTTTGACGAAGAATACCGGCAAGCACATAGAAAAGATGGGAAGAAATCGGCTTCCCCGAAAGTAGAAAAAAGAGCATGAGAAGCGCGCAATCGCAGATACTGAGAGACTATACTCCATGAATAATGTACAGAAGGCTCTTTCCCGAATAACTAAGGATATTCTGTATAAGACCTTGATCATCTCAGTCCGCGCTTTATGGCGCTCAAGCTAGGACTCAATCTATCTAAAGCGGATGAAGATATCCTCGGTAGCTTCGAGAGAAAGATTCTTATTCTTAACTTAACGAGCTGCACAACGACATAGACCTAGTCAAAAAATTGCGCATCAGTCGTCTAAGATGTCTAGGACATGTAGAGCGGATGGACACAAATGCTCCGGCCCGTAGAGCCTTCGAATTGAATCCGGAGGAACGACGCAGTAGATAAAGACCTTGACTTAGGTACAAGTAGAAGGTGACCTCAAAAAACTTTTATTATTCAACTGGAGGCAGTTAGCTAACGACCGGGTTAACTTAACTGGAGAAGCTTGTGACTTGTGGCCCGGGTTCACTCCAAACTATAGCGCCACCTTCGTAAGTGAGTAGTAAGTAAAAAAATCTTAACATGTCCAAAGAAAAACATAATATCTGCAACAGATATCAACTTCTTTGAATCAATTTTTCTAAACTCAATAGCAGCTCTGGGCAAAGGCTTGGCGAACACTCGAATGATTTTTGTAGTAGCTGCATGGACGAAAAAGGGGAAGAAACCTTTGCACCTTTCCTGCTCTCTTTCGCATAAGGAAACTACACTCAGGAACATTTAACTACAACAATATAGGCGATCTGATAAATATATATGTATGTATGTATATGTAGATATTAGAAGTTTACGCTTCATTAGGAGCTCCAATTGGTACAACGAGCGGGCTAACAACCACTTAACCTAACCTACATATGTATGTATGTGGTAGGTATCTGTGGAAGCCCATGCCCATGTACGGCAAGCTAGTGACAAATAACGCAAGAAAATGTTCCAGAAGTGGCCCATTTGGCAATAAAGACAAGTTACCCAGTAACATGAACAAAATAAATCAAAAGCTGGATGTTGGATAGTTTTATCAGACAGACGACACCGGTCAATCCGATGAATCTTAAAATAATTGCGAAAAGCAAGATGAGCCCGCTAGATCTAACATCAAGCGTCGTACTTATGTACATACATATGTATATGAGTTCCGATTTGAATAAGATTTGTGTACACTTGAAGGGAAGCATCCTACCAGTTATTGTAAAAAAAACTAATTGCTTTCCATTTTCATATCTATTAATGCTTTTTATATTGTTTAAGGTGGTTGAAATAAATTTTGTAAAAGTCAATGGTTTTTTTTGACAGAATTTTCAAAATTGCTATTTTTTTGCTTCACATCACATGCAATGCGTTTTTTTGGAATAGTAGGAAAAAAGTTAGAGTACGAAATTCTGAACCTCTCTCATCGATCTATTAATTACAATCCAATGGAATTACGTATACAAGAAAGACCTTTGAATCCCTTAGCACATTTTTCTCCTCTGCAGATGCGTAGAACACTTGGTCCATATAGCCACAGAGGTTCCGTCAATACCTACATAAGTACTTGTATTTCTCAATCACAGAGAAAGTTATTGACCATTTTGAATAAAAAATAAAATATCGTTTAGCGAAAGAAAACTAAGTTTGTATGTTCATGTTGTTTGAGAAGTTTTAAAACACTAGAGATTATACTCCTATGTTATGAATATGCGGTTGTCAAAACCAACCCCCAGTTCTCTTTTCTGTTCCTCTTTATTTCACAAAATAAATATCAAATTACCAAGTTTTATATCTTCAATTTGAAATCCTTGCTCAACGTAAGGCGAGAAGAAATAACAATATAAAAAATAGATGTTTGCAGATAAAAGTTCGTACATATATACATAAGTATGTACATTGCAAACATGTGCAAAGACCAGCCAACATAACCTCCAAAAGTCTCACACCCATAAATATGCTGTTTGTGTTATCTGCGCCGAAAAAAGGATAATGCCGTAGAGCTTAATGAAAACCAAAAGGCCCCAATGCCTTATCCTTCGTATTTATAATAAGCACAAATGCAGATGATATCGGGGAATATAAAAAGTCATGTGTTCAGATCCTTGTTGCCATTTATTTAGGAAAAGCAAGGATATCTGTACCTATAGATAATCCTATACTCGTACATATGTACATACACACACATGGATCCCAACCTATTCATAGAGAAACCAAAATCCAGCTACACGCAACCAAAGTGTTTTCTTATACGTGCAATATAAAATCATATCTGGGCGGGGTGGTGGTTTAAGGACACCAAATGTGGAGGATGTGCTGTTGTCGGCTTGCTCTTTATAACGCTCGATCGTATATTTGGATTGTAATAAAAATGAAATTGGATCCACATTCGTGCATTTGAGCTCATATCAGCATATTGAGCGGATTGTGTGGGGTGGTAGGGAATAAAAGGACCTCCATATATACGAAGGGAGAAACAGAAACAAAACGCAGAATAAAAATTGTTGTCGACATCCTCTCATTCTCCTTGAGGCAATGAATCTAGGATTTCATTTTATTTTATGAAGGCGTTTGAGTGCCAGCGTTGGAATACAGTGAACCCCCATAGAAACGAGGAAACTCATTACCCGAAAGGGTGCCTCATACAGTATTGTGCTTGTGCATGAAGTCAGGCAAGCAGGCCGCATGGAATATAAAAACCAAGCTCCAATCAGCAGCGGATTTATGAAACAAGGAATATGGGTGTGACAGCACCACGACGATAAAAAGGATAACCATTTTTTTTGTTACCATAAAAGCAGGGTGCGCTTATATGATGGGAAATATGAGGAGAAAAGTGCTGAATTCCGCACGATTATAATAGAAGATATTGCTATCATGTTTGAGGCAGAAACATGCTTAGAGTAGGTAATGAAAATAGACTATGTACATATACATAGACGACAAGATAAAGTACCTATATTTCTATAAGGGCATTGCTAATACGATTTTGTAAATAATCCCATGAGAATAACATATGTAGATGTTTACAAAGGAGACTGAATAACCAACTGATCGGAGTATAACGTGGAGGACTCATCTCTTGTACCAACTTCTCGAATTAAAAACAAAGTCATCTATGTACTAATAGGTATACATATGTAGCTATGAAGTTCAGAGTTTATCTGGAATTCAAATTCGACCAGCATCGTACTATCATCCATAGCGCCACTATGTTGCTGTTGCCGTAACATAAATATGTACATATGTAGGACTTTGAGTAACAATTGTAAAGCTGGCAACTAGAAGCTAGATTCAATCTTAAAATGAGAATGCTGTTGTCAAAGAAATAGATAAGGGGCTAACCAGGATACTCATTTAGATAGAATTTACGTTTCGTATAACCTAATTAGATGCATAAAAGTTATATAAAACTGTGTTTCATGCCTCCAAATATGTCACTTTGTGGGAGCCAGTACATCGGCCTTTTCGTTCGTCTCCATATCGCAGTGTCCCGATACCGAGCATAATCTGACACGGTTCTGCATACATACTGCCCTGATCTTGTAACACTGATTTTGTAACTATCTATTATGCAGCTATCGACGTTATCCAAGTTTGTATTGTCGGAGTTGGAATTTGAAATTATAATCAAACTTATGTACATAGATGCATATGTTTGTTTATTTGTGTAATAAGAAATCAAATCGCTCTGTCGCCTTTGTTCTTATTTTCAATTTAAAATACCAAAGAAGAACTGTGATTAATCCCAAAGCTCAAATACTACAACTTTCTTCATTTCCTTGTGAATTGTATCATAACATGCAAACACTTACTGTTGCGATCCAAGTATAATAACAAGACATGAAGACCGAAATACAAAACCTTATCTCCTTTACAAAGTCATGAAAACAAGAGTGAAAGGGGAATGAGTGGAAATTCCCTTCAAAAGCAATAACAATAAAAATAAGAAACAAATAAATAAACGAAACAATTTTCCACCATATTGAATTCGATAAATCCTCGCCCGCCTCCCAGGACATAACTGCCTGTTTGCGAGTCAAATGGAAACTCCCCAACAAACGGCATCGCATGCAGACTCGAAAACATAAATATGTTTCATATCAACATTTTGTATTAAACCGTCATCCCCCTGATGCCATTATCCATTTTCCCAGCGAAACGACCCGGCACACGAGAGAATCTATCGCTGTTGAAAATCGTCATTTCTCGATAGCAACCAGGATAACACCACAAAGTATAACACAGACAACTAACCAACCAACACACTGACACCCACAACCATGCTCTTGTCACCGCCGAAGACGCAGGCGTTCATATCATATCAAAATCTAGGGAAATATAAGAGGCCAGAGGTGCTCTGCTTATCCCCCTTTATGTCCTTCATAGTTCCATCATAGCACATAGCGGAAAAAATTGCACCATAATCCCGATAAAAAAGAACACACAGCACAAGTGAGAGAGGAGCACGAGTGGATAAAGCAAAAAAAAAAAAAAAAACAGAAATACATAAACTTTTTCCCCCATTGCTACTCCGTCTTCCATATTTTCTAGGTGTATCCTCGCTTCATCTCACAACCATCCCTTCTTCTATTTATAAAAATATAACAAATAAAATAAAAGCATATCCTCGCACACACACTCGCTGTCGTACTCAAAGCAAACAATATCAATTTAGATAAAGAAAGCAAAAAATAAAAACGAAGGAAAGCGCCTTAGTGGGTGGTGTGGAAAGGAAGAACACAAAACACAAAAAAAAAACATCCTCTGCACCACCCAATGGCGTGCAGATCAAATCCATAAAGCTTAAATGGGGGTTGGCAGGGATACAATAAAATAAAATTTGATATCAAAATTTACGATAAGCAATATCACATCACACCCCGTACGCCATTCGCATACGGAGAATATATTTATTTTTTTCTCCGTCTCCTCTCCCAGCACTAGCACTGGCTCCGTAGTCCTTGCATATTCAAGCTCACGTTTCGTACGTTTGTTGATTGTAATGAATGTAGGAGGATGATGATATTCGTAATACTGCAGAAGGGTGGAGGCGCACTTTATGTATTATTGTGGTGGGTGGAATCAATTGTAGAAGAAAAGTTGCTGGCATAGTTTGGTTTTGATATCCATTTTGGAAGAATTATGGAATACAAAACTTCAATGGTTATACATACTTGCTTTGTTAAGCTCAATTTCAGATCATTTCTTAAATATGTGTAGTATACTTTGTACTGATTGCGACAGCAATTCTTACCATGGATCACTCTAAAGTTAATGATCTTAACATTGTCGTTGAGATCGTAATAGGATGTTCAAGGAAAAGTATCAACTCAGAAGAAAGAAGGATAAGAAGATCCTGCGTAAAAATAAAAGTGCGCACGTGGTCTCCCAGTTTAAGGATGTCGAAGAGTACCGCGATAGGACAACAACATCCGGATATTTTTCAGAAAAGGCAAGGAACTGGCAGCTGGATTCAAGAATCAATCCTATGTCTTGTAGAAACGAGGCATATCCCTGCTTAATGTCGCATATACTATTCTATCCAACGTGCTGTGTGAATGTCTGAAACCTTTTTACAAGAAACTAATGGGCATGTACCAGTGCGACTTCCGGCTCGGTAAGGCCTGTTAGAGGCCAATGAATCTCAAGTTGAGACTCACGATCTTTTCATTGACTCCAAAGACGTACATATATGATAGCATTCATCGTTTGGAGCTCTACACGGCGGTGGTCGAACTCGGGATCCCGATAAAACTGATCCGCGTTATGCTGGAAAACATGTCCTATTCGGAAACACTTTATCCGAATCACTCCCAACGTGTAGAGAATTCCGGAAAGGGGCTATCATTTGGCTTTTTCAATCTCATGCTGAAACAGATAGTGTGAAGGGCAGGTGTTAGCATGAAAGGTACTATCTTCAACAAATCTGTCTAGCTGCTGAAATACGAAGGCGACATTGACATCATCGTTCGCTCCCAGCGCACCAGCCATCATAGAGGCTTTTACGGTAATCATAGAACAGGCGACACGAGTTTTTGATATTTCTGGAGAATTGCTGGAGACTGAAATATACTGATAATATGTCTCATGATGAGTTTTCTCCTAGATTTGAAATGCTCTGGCGGATGCCAGCTGAATATAGTGGTGAGCTGCTTTGGCAGTCTTTTTCATGGGCCGTCCAGATTTTTGTGGATTATTCGACTGAGTTCTTCGGAATATCTATCTTTGGTTATTTCCAAGATAACGGTAATGCTGTTTTTAACAGAATATCTTTCAGTCTGTGATTGAAAAAGAGCTTGGCTTTGACTTCTTACTCCCAGGCAAAAAAAGAAAAGAAAAAAAAATAGTACTATTACATTACATGTTCTCAAATAACAATACAATAGACTAGCACAAGTCACATCAAGTTTAATCCTTAAAATTATCATTTTTCACCCCTGTGTCCTCTTGCAGTGGGTAAGTCTGCACTACGTCATAATCCTATACACGCGTTCAAGTTTTATTTCCAATATGTGATTTGTCTGAAACTTGATGCTTATGTACATATCTGGACTCATCTTTTAATCCTCAACACCATTTTATTCTTAAATCCTATTACATTCATATGTATGTAAGTATGTAATGTAAAATTAAGGTAGGTACTTAACTGAAGTGGGGATAGTATCGTACATAGCTGTAAGGTAAATGAAAGAATTCCTCTTTACAGTATTAGTTCTGTTTACATATACAAAAGTAAAAAAAAAAATCTAAATATAATCATAATAGCAAGAAATAAACCATACATAAGCGTACAGGAAACAAATCTAAACTTCAAATGCAGTAAACTACAATTTATCACGATACGAGTAACCCCAACCTCCCAGCTGCCGGCGGCGGTGGTCACTGCCATGGGGAAATGTTTAACCATTTCATTTAGTAAACGGTTTTTCTATCCTTGTGCGCTGCAGAAAGAAGCACTACCACCACGGGTTCGATACCATTCTTATCCTGAAAATTCATTGTACTCTTCGTCCGTCTCTATTGTTTCCTTATCCTTCTTCCTTTTTTCCTCCGATGGCAGCAACAATTTTGTTCTCCCTGTATCGAATGAACAAAAACTCTAGCAAATAAATGATTTTTCATATGTATAAGCTCATATCTATCCACCACTTGCTACTGCCAGCACCACTAACAACAACAAGAAGGGCAACTATATATCGTCCTTAAAGTGCGCGCGAGTATAAATATATTTTACTGCGAAGGCAATAAACTTTTGCAGAAAATAAATTTACGAGCTTTGTTCTTAATTTTCCTCTTTCGGTGAACAATGTTTTGCACAACTACATATCGACCACTGCCGCCCGCCTTTAGTCACCCACAGATCCTTTTTAATATATCCTTATCATGTGTGGAAGCAGCACCACCTGTTCGCTCAGTAATGGTGTACCATTTGGGGGTTGGGAGTTTGGTCTGGCTATGTATTGGCCATTTGTTAGATTGTTGCTGGGAACTGAGCGTGTGGTATGGTTGTATGTGCGAAAGTGGATTTATGTGTATGAATTCAACCCCCAAGCAGGAAGTCGAAGGCTGCTGACCAAGTAGTTGGACACAGTACTAGCCACATATAGGAGTCGAAAAGTTTGCGCGGTTGAAGTTTTCATATGTATGTACATATATTTTTGCGACTGTACATATTTTATATTTATGAAAAACATATTATTGTGATTTATACTGTATTTACTGTTATTTCGAATCAATTCTTGAAGCAATTCAAATTTAGTTGATTGCAAAAGTTTGTTGCGTCAACTAAATTATAGATGTTGGTTCATCGTTTATTATTATTATGGCATGGTTCACCCACATCCTCAATTTTAACGATTAGGTTGAGAGATAATGGTAGCTTCAGAGTCCCTTATTTACAATTTAAAAAGTATCAACAGGAATGCGCCGAACCATTTAGCAGAGCAGTTCAGTATGCGAACTAAGTGTTTAACCATACAAACCATACAACCAGCCATGTTCACTCTAATAACATAAACGTAATAGTTTTGCCATAAACTCAACTGCTGGTAATTATAAAGTGGTCGACACAGTGACTAATTTATTAATAAAAAAAGACAAACATTGTACCAATTTTTTTGCTGCGGGAACTTTGTCAATTCGAATGACTATTCACTAAAATCACTAAACTAATAATTCGAGTAGAACTAGAAATTAAAAGTTTAGATGGTCTATAGTAAGATATTCTTGAAATGTTGTAAACAAGATACCATGTGGACAAAAACTGACAGAAATTATTGTTTCCTTAACTTAACAGGAGTAAACAAAAACAAATCAATCATATTAAATGAACCACAGATAAAAAAGAAAACATATTTCACAAAGTAAACAACAGAAAATAAATTTGTTTTTCCAATTTCCCAACATGGAATAAACAATCAGCACTATAATTCGAAGACCATTCTAATTACAATTAATTCTTTTACCTCACAGGATAAATCTAGCTCATGCTTTATGGACTTACATATGAACATACATAGTGCCTATAGGTAGTTTGTTTTTGTTTTGTGCTTAAAATTTCCTTTATTACCATTCATACGAACCTAGAATTATTATCCCGACCACATGTATACTTTCTAGATCTATTAACGATCTTATTATTCTCTTTAAGAAGGAGGAAATACTATCAGCTGTTGGATAAACAAATAGCGCATTCACGAGGCTATAACATTCCTTGGATACTAAAGGGTACACACGGCCCCATTTAAAAAATTTTTAAAAAGAACCCGTCATACAAAATATGATAATCAAAAAAGAAAACCTCATAATAATGGGTAATAAACAGATCGTTTTTTCTTTTTTATTATTTTGAATTTTTTCTTGTGTAAATATAGTTTTTCAAATTTTATGATTTGTGTACACACGCAGTGGAAAATTATTTGCCGTTTGTGGCGAGATGAAATTATTATGGCTTAGCATCTATAGCTATAATTTTAACTTTATCTAGTTGAATTGGAGTCTAGATATTTGTGTTTATTTGAAATTTTATGGGAACAGTGGTGGAATTGTAAATTTGCTGGGAATTCACGCAGTTTTATTAGAAAACAACACGTTTCCGCATGCATAATTTGTTTGTACAGCTCGTGTGTTTAGTTTGCAATATTCGCTCGTAATAATTTAATATGATTGTAATAAAATTTTTCGGAATTTATGAGCTAAACAAATTTGAAACTCAGTTTGAAATAATAATCGGTTAAAAATTTATAATGTTTGCAAATGATTTTATTATGTAGATATTAGACTGCAAGAGGAAAATATTTACCTTCAAGAAATTATAAAGTTAATGATGTACATATGTATGTATGCATCTGATACTCTAACATTATGATCACCTAGTAACTGATAGTCGCTCAGTGTAATAAAAGACAGTAAATTAAAGAAATTCTGGTTTATTTTATTTCTATGAGTTTTGGAAACATATTAAGTTGTCTGCAGTTCTTGATAAGTCTTTCTACCTTAATTTAGAAAAGATTAAAATTTGGTTATTCGGATTTGAAAAAACCTGGCGGAATAAACTTTCATTGCCTAAAATGTGAGATGTAATAATTTGTTTTTATGAAGTCGGCTTAATTTTCATTAATCTTCTATATACAATAAAGAAGAATATCTATACATTTGTCTTTTATACAAATGTACAATTTTTGGTCCAATTGCTATTATGATATTTGTACTTTTCTGTCCGCCCAATCCTTTCACAAGCTCAACCATTCTGCAAGCATTAATACCTTCTTTAATTGTTCCGACACTGTTTATTAAACTATTGTTGTTTTAATATGTCCCCATTGAAGTTCCCCCATTTTAATAACGATGAAAGTAATCAAATACTCGCACTCAAACCAGAAAACACTCATTTCGCTCATGTCAAAATATGTAGTCCCTTTTCATGCTTGTCTGTCTGTCAGATAGACGGACGGGTTTTTCCAATAGATACGAGTACAAATAACAATTATTGGCAAAGCTTGAGTGTTGGTGTATGTACGTTGTCTCGCCTTTAGATATTAAATTTGATAAGAACCGTCAGAGCATCACCCATCAGCGTTATTGATGAGATTGATGTTGTTGCAATGTAGATGATGATGATGTCTCCCTTCGTCAAAGAATGAATCTTCACATATACACAATGTTATCCTTCTTGAACAATTCGACCAAATGAAATGATGGTAGTATGTTCAAGAGGGCGGATATAATTGAACATTATTTGCACTTATAGACGAAAGGAAGAGGAAAAGGATAAGGACATGGCAGTCAGTCAGTCAGTCGCATTCGTTACTTTCGCTTGAATAGCTCCCCAATAGGATGTTATCACCTCGATGATCATCATATGTTCAGATTTTGGTTGCTTTATTGGAAAATTGTTATTTCATTCAGTTTTTCAGTTGGGTGGCAAATGAATTTAAGTGGTTAATGTTTCCGGTAGTGGGTGAAGAATTGATGATTCGATATACATAGGTATGTATGTATGTACCTAATATGGAAATGAACAATACGGTATTCTGAAAATAAAAGGTATGCACGTCTATTGATTGAAATATTCTTAGTTAGGTTGTGATGGGTTCGTACATTACATTCATATTCCTAGCCAAAACCATTTTTAGGGAATAGGTTAATTTTCAATCACAGCCAGAGTGTATGCTACACTAGTTCCTTAAGTAATCGCATTTAAATCTTAGTATTTTCTTTACAATAATTGATAAGCTATTTTAATTTACTGGAAAATATACATACATCTATAAATATCAAAATATATGAATATACTTACATACATATGTACATAATATGTAAAATATAAAAACTCAAAACTCCAAGCTACATACCTAGGTACTAGGTACTACGGTACTACCATTGTATATAAATCTTTATATATTTTATATACAATGGTACTACTTAACTTTTAATTTTTAAAGGATTTAGTTACATACAGTTCAGCATATTATTATATACAAACCCGCACAAAAGTGGGTGGAACTTCTCTTACATCATCTAATCATAACCATAAGGGTGCATTTTTCCACCCCTGATTGCACAATATTTCATAACTTTCATAACTTTCTGCGCATTCACTACTTAATGTGAAGATGGAGTTTCCATCTGAAACAAAATGGCGTCTTTCAGTTGAATTTTCTTCGATACCTTCTTCCGTCTGGAGTTCGACAATAAAAATCATTTCACCTGGAAACTTTTTCCACTCAAAGAAACCAAAAATCAAAATCGCATTCGTAAAATGAATGAAAAAAAGAAAAAAATGAGAAAGGAAAATCAAAGAAAATCAAAGTTCTCTCAATGGGGAGGTTACCATTATCCAACTAGAGATGTATACCTTGGAGCAAAATTTCCAATTCAATATAAATTAAACCCGACGAGCGAACGAGAGATCCTCAGTCAAAACCACATTCTATACCCGAAATTAGAAGTTGTGGCCAAGAAGAATTTCACCCACACCCACCTTGTGCTCACTCTAATCCCGAAGGGATTCCTTCTTTTTGATAAATTTCCATCCTTTGTGTTATGAGTATAACTATAAGACCCTAGATGAAAACCTGAACACACAAACTCGTATATGCTTCAGATACACCGTACTCCCGTACTCTACTGACGACGCTCCAACGAGTAAAAGTTTTGCAAAGCATTTTGTGGATAATTCAAAATGAAAATCCTGATAAGAATTTCTATCCCCACCATCTTTCGGAGATGATTTTTTTTTGTATGTGCCTGTTCCCTTCCTAAATATGTACATAAGTATGTACCTCTATATTATATAGAATGGGGCTTTATAGTTTCCAGGGTAAATGTACATGTACTCGAGCAGATATGGGAAAACTCTTGGAGCAAAGTTCTTTTCGACTTAAAAGATTCCAATGCACCCTCATTGTGCACGGAAAATTTTACCTTCATATCCCCATTGAGGTTGAGGCTAATGCCAGGAGTATACCTGAAACTGATGGCCTCCATCAAATCCTGGTATTTGATAGAAAAGTAAAAAAAAAAAAAGAAAACGAAACCCACTCGAATAGGGGTGAAACGGAGGTGGAATCCTTATCCTCACCAATGCAAGTCATAGGTTGCAGAACTATGAATTGGGCAACTATACCAAAAGACGTCCTAAATGGCCGGTGAAAAGGGGTGGGCTATAAAAGCACCCAGACCCAGTTGAACTAGACTCTAAAGAGCAAAACCAAAGGAACGTGGTCAAAGGAATCAACAAACGGATTTTAAAGTTTGTATTCAGGTTCTACTCAATTTTTCTCTCTCATCTCATCTTATTGTCGATGACGATGACGATGACGATGAGTTTCCTCCTTCTTTTGCCGAATAAGCGGAGGAGGCGTAGAGGATAGGAAATTTCTATGTGGTATTTTATGTGATTATGGGTTGCAGTGCAGATGGAAGAATTTTAGTTGGATGGATACTAGACTGTGGGCAGAAGTAGTGGTACTGGTAGCAATTTGATGAAAAACTTCCCGGGATAGATAGATGGGTGGATAGCAGGTGAATAGTTTCTGGAAGAATTGCACGAATGCTCTTTAAATTTTTGAATTTCCAATTTTCTAACGAAGGAATTTTGAAGAATGGGTCATCTCATATCCAACATAGAGACTAAAGCGTTGCCAAGGTAGCCAGCATTTTTAATTTTGAGCTAAACTTTTTTTAATGATGGTAGTAGTAAAGGTTTAGATTAAAAATAGGGGATCGGAATATATGGAGATGAAGAAAAGTAATTAAGATATTATAGAGCAGAGAGGACATGGAAAAAGAATATTGTGTTGTGATTATAGGAAAACTAAATGTGGTTTAGAAAGGAAACGGTTTCCGACGACGTTATTTTAGAAGATTTATGATTCAACGGAATATGTAGTAATATGTAGTACCAAAACTGATCCCTCTCTTAATGTGACATGATAAGCATTTTCTGTGGAAAGTGGATTTTTACAACATACGTGTATATAGAAAATTTTTTATAGAATTTCTTCAGTTACAGGTGAGTTAGTTAAAATTGGCAGGAACCACGTATTAAGCTCAGAAATATTAGAAGTATGTAGGTATGTAGAGATGGCTGTTTATAAGAACACCCATTTTGATACCACAAACTCGTTTTACCCGGTTTTTTGAGTGTATTATTCCGTTGTTTTAAGCCATATTCTAAACCCAGCCTATCGAGTTGAGTTAGAGGATGAGTTCTCCAACCTTAGAGATATCTCTCTCAGATCATCAAGTACGAGTAGATTGTCGATTTATTGCTAGGGCCAAATACTACAAAGAAAGTGAAGGAGAGATTAGTTTCGGGTCTTGACCGGCTTAGAATGTCATTTGATTTTGGTTTGTTGCAACTGGGCCATATCTTTCTCCATATGAAGCAGCTTGAAAGCCTGTTCCATCTAAGCTTTAGAAAGTGATGATGTACTGTATAATGCCCTAAGCGGTTTATAGCGAAATGTTGACCCTTTCTGGCAGAGAGCCACTAAGACCTCATCCGCTCCCTCATTTCCCTTGTAGTTACTCTGTCCTGGGACCCAGAGTATCAAATTGGATACTTAATTTGACTAGTGCATTCTAGTATTGCTCTACCAGTTTTGAAGATGTGGTAACTGAATCAGCTTGGTTAGCAGAGAAGATATCACAATTACGGTAATTATAGGGAAGTTATTCAGTATATGACAGGCCTTGAGAATTGCGAAAACCTTCGTTGGAGACACTGGTAGAATCTAGTAAACGATACGATTTTTAAGAACTGAAACAGTGGACAGATTTAAATAGTTTAAAGTCTTTGTAGAAAGGAATCAATTTCTTCTTAATGTAGACAGAGTATTACATCGAATACTGAATATCATCTTTCTAGGTACATTATGTAAATCTTTGCATAAATCCGCACTTCAACACGAAGAGGAGAAAAACCTTTTCCAGTAAAAGGGATTAGCTAGACAATAAAGCATTTAAGCTTCCTGTCAATTTTTAGTCAAAGAAAAAGAAAATCACTATAAATTTCTATATTTCACTTTTATACTTTTATTTAACCAGGAAATCCCTTCGTCCACATTATTCGCTCTGCTGGATGACAATGGTGTTACTCGTCTGACATTGAGGGGTGCGCCTTCGCTACTCTTAAGTGGCAGAGTGTAAATTGAGACTATTTTCTGTTGCAGATTGATTTTTTCCTTATTTATCACAAGGGATGGAATTCTGCGACAACAACGACATAAACGTATAACTGAAAATATTTCCGTATCTGAAAGATGAAAAGTGCATTAGCTAGCCAAAGGAAAGGGTGTCGTTTGGTGAATATCCTTTCTCATTTTTCCGGACCCCTGTGCAAACAACAAGTGAGTCTCTAGCAATTTGTCCTAGACGAGAAAAGAAAAACCTAGAAAGGTGGCATATGGGTGGCAAACAATACCAACAATTTTAGTGAAATAGATACTGTTCGGGAAAACGGTGGGTGGAGGAACTGTAATGATTCAAAGAAGGACAAAGGACAACTAAATCATTTTTTCGGATGACTTGGCGCCGACTCATCCTGGCAGGAGATACAGAAGCCATCTTCCCTTCTATATACGCTAAGCTTTGTTTCGTCTTTCCTTCTATTTTTTTTTATTCTTTATTGTGGGGTTAAAGTCGGTGTTATATCGCTGCTTCGGTTCTTTGTTACATTGTAATACCATTATGGTTAAATTTTGGGATAAAATCTGTGGGTGTGTCTGTCGTCTGGTGGTGCGTTAATGATCCTTTATTGAGTCGCGGGAGTATTATGACAAATTGCTTCTGGTAGTAATGTTGGTGGCAATTTGAACGTACAAGGATATGGTCATTAATTTAATTAAATTAAAGGGGAATAGATTGTGCGATCATATTTGCTTTTAGTTTTCAAAAAGGTTATGGCTAACATCTGTTTGAAAGAATTTGCTGCACCTTTGTTTTTGTAACAGGTACAACTATCATTTAAGAAGCTAATGATACCTTGCGATACCATCCATTATTTAGGAGAGATTGAGGAACATACACTTAGTATTGTGGTGAAGTTTACTTTCATTTCATTGTTTAGGAGAGATTGAGGAGATAGAAGCAATTCGCTTCTTTTGTTTTCCCTGTTTGTCAACTAAGGCTAACGTTTAAGCCATTATCACTACACACTGATTTACCGGTAACCTGTAAAAACGTCTCGTAGTACACTAATAGTTACATTAATTAAGTTTTCCATGTAAGTTGTGTGTATCGTGTGAGTAAAAGTGGAGTATGCACAAATTCTTTGACACTGACATGACGTGTGTCAAGTCAGCACTTTATCGCGTCAATTCAATGGCCGCTGACTTCTATGTATATGTTGCTTTAACACGAAGATGCATGTTAGATGTCAGATCGTGCGTCTGATCATATGTTAAGTCATGCTCGGCTTAAAATGCAGTGCTCGTAGTTTCTATAGATCGTATTGGATTGAGATGCGGTTAATGAAAATGGGAGATGTTAAGGCATTGAAATGTTTAATGGAAAAAAATCTTTTATTTAGCGTTCAGGCCTATAGAATATAGAGAGATGTAAAACTAAGCTATTTTAAAAGACTAAACCCAACAAACCGTTATTCATAGAAAAACCTAAACAATTCCCTACAAGCAGATCATTTCTCAGAATATGGGACTTATTTTGGTTAATGTAAATTCACTTGAAAAGTACTATTGGAAAGTACTTGTGAAATTCTTCCCTTTCGCTACGAGCAATCGAGATGTACATATGTACATACGTCCTGCTTATCTTAAAGAAAGACGTTGTATGTTCTGTCAGAAGGATTCCTATCGCTGTTATAAACTGTGATCTACACAGCATATGATTTTTCCCAGTTTTTCGAAGGTCCAACACAAGACAAATGGCCTTAGGTAGGGTAGGGCTAATTTTTTTTTAGGAGCGGTTGATTTAGAGTCAATATATTGAGGGTTCGCTAAGAATTCATTCAGTTGTAACTCTTTCCTTATTTGCCAATTCATCATTGAGATGATTTTTCTCTATACGGTCGTGTCCCGGTACCCAACGAACGTTTTTTTTATTTTATTGTCTCCAGAGAACATGATGCCCTCGTTGCATATTAATTTCGATAAATTAGATTTGGATACATAAACTCTTGTATGGATTTCAGACTCAGATTGAACTCAGGCTTTACCTATGTAGAGTCCTAGAACCATACGTTTTTTGCAATTTTATTCTGTAGTGTTATAACACTCATTTGTTAATATATAATCCTTCAGAATAGATCGTATCGAAGTTCAAAACCTAAGAGACTATAAGGAGAGCATTTCTCTGTAATGCAGTACTTGAAGTTAGTATATCAAACTTAAAATCGAAAAGACGTTCTTTTTTTTTTCTAATTCAGCGTTTTTCTTAATCCATTTTTTTTAAAATTCGGTTTTTATAGTTTAATTCTTGATCCTATTCTGAATCTTTTCCTCATAAAAACTCCCACAACACCTCATGACAAGAAACATAAAATGCGCCTCTCTAAATACAAATTAAACTTTTTCGTAGTTTCATTCGGACTATTTTTTTTTGTACTATACAAGAAAATGCAGGATGTGTCACAGTCTCATGTGTACCAAGTACCCTCAGAAGTTTTCCACAAGTTGCCACAAAATTCAATGCAACTGTATAGACGCCCCCTACCCCGCCCTTGCTTGAGTTACCAAGTGTAAATAAAGTACAAAAGAAAAATCCCGACTTAGAAAACTGAAACGTCAGTGTTTTACTTTACATTGTAGAGACAGATACTCAGTACACATAATATGAGAAAGTTCTTCAAAAACAAAAGATACCTACAACCTCCTTCTGCGTTTAAATAATGTTGCAAAAGTAAATTTACACATAAGAAGTTTTTTTTTTGTTTCGGTTCTTTATCTAAGAATCAGAGAATCCAGGACGAAAATCTGCGGGAATTTTGTCAAATAACTATGTTATTATTTCAGGACTAGCAAAGAAGGGAAGTTGGAGGTACGTGTAAGCTATAACCCCAAAATATTGTATTTCTGACAAAAATAACTTTTTTATTGTGTTTGGGTAAGCGAAAAGTTGTTCAAGCTCTTCGAAAACTTTATTAATTTTGAGTTGAGATACAAGCTTTATATCTTAAGGGAGGATTTTGTTTTTCTATGACATGTATTTGGAAGCGGGTGGGTGGTGTGACTTTATGAGTTTTTAAGGTGTTGAAATTAGTTCAAAACGAAAACAAAGAAATCGCAGATTGTATGGCTTTGGAACTTAGTCGATTTTGTATTCCTTTTTATGTCTTAATTGTAGCACTAAAGTTATCTTTCTTTCTCTATCCAATATTTATTTCTATCTAATGCCCACTTTTAACCCACAGACACATTTCAGTCAGAAGAAAATATGTATTACCAACAACAGATTACAGAGAATAATAAATGAAAGTCCAGACAAACTCTCACCCTCTATGGGTATAACTTTTGGCTGAAGGACATGAACGTAATGAAAGCATAGTAGCAGCAGGCAAAAGGGTATCACGTTCATTGCAACCAGATAAAATTATTCAACGAAAAGTTAGTCCAATTTCGGTTTCGGTCTGCGAACTTACCAGAATGAAATGGGAGCTGTTCTTCTTGTACCTGTTTCTATGCACTGAATGTTATCCTTTTAGATAGTTTCCAAACACATTCACAACTTGTTTGAATTTACAACTAAACATGATGCTATTCAAATATTTATGGGAAGTTATGAGGCGCATAGAACAGTTTCCTCTCCTTTCGAATTAAGTCAACATTTACAGGAGGTTAGGAAATTTTGTTATTCAAAAAAATATAGTCTACATACATACTACAGGTCGTCGGTTTTGGATAAAAAAAAAAAACACTTGGTGTTTAGAGCCACAAATGGATAGGTACAAAAGTACGTGCATACACTAAGGCTATATTTCGTGTGAGATTTTCGTGAATATTGGTACTTAGATTGAGCTTTCAATTATGTTCATTGAGTGAAACCATTTGATGTCAGCTGTAGGAGGACATCAACTTGAGCGTACAGATCAACTGTAGATAAACTTTATTTCAAACCTTATCCTGGAGGTCGTAAGAGCCTCTATTCTAGAGGTGAACATGGCTGATTCTGTTATGCAGTCCGTATTGATAGGACAGGAAGGCAATTTAGTAATTGCTTGTCGTAGAACTACTTAAAACAAGTGGGAGCAGGTTCTGTGCAAATCATTAGCGCAGGAGCCGAATCAATTTTTCAGATATTAGACGTTAGACTTTGACCGACTTGAATAATTTCAAACGAGAAAGCATAGGATCTGGCATATTGGAAACCTATAAGCGAAAAGACAAATACCTGAAGGTAAATCTGTTTGAGTGTTAAATATCGGTAATATCAAACATCGCCATTGTCCTTCAAGTGGATGTTTAATTGTTGTTCAAATTAATGTATAAAATCAATGTCAACACTCACTTTCGAAAAAATTTAGTACGGTTTTCCTTCTGTCACCATTGTATTTTTTTTCCCTGCATTCACATTGAGTCTATTATTGTTTTCTCCAGCGACACAGCTCGTCAATTCGACCAAAAGAAATGAAAGTCATAAAAGATTTTAATAACCAATTAACACAATCGATTCAATTTCACCCACTGCACCAAATGTGCAACCGCACTCGTTCAGCTTTACACTGGAGCATCTGGCGCACTATAATCACTTTTCATCACGCACCTTCCGTGGCAGAATCTAAAGGAAGATCGCAGCACTACCATTAGTAATACACTAGGGTAATTCTCTGTCCGTTGGCAAATCTCGTAATAGAAACAGTCACGGTCAAGTTAGCCCAACAACGGATTCTTGGTCGCAATTAAACCCAAAAGCAAATGGTTTGCTAATTTTATTCAAGTTCTAAATTCTAAGTGTGATACTGGGTACTGGGTTTCTCTATAAAATTCAGTGCGCACTTGGAGTTTGTTGGCAGTTGCTCAGCCGTATATGTATGTAAGTATCTCTTTCTACAAAATAAAAAACAAAAGTGCAAGCGCATCATAACAGACGTTAATTTGAAATAAGAAATATGTCAGACATTGATCTTCAGATTGTTGTTTGAAGAAGTTAAGGCATTGTTGTTGCTGATCATCCATTCCCTATGGAATCCCCTTTAGCACGCTACATCTTTCCAAGCGAATGATTCAGTCAGTGATCTTGCTAGAGCATGGCATGAGATTAAGCAGAGCATTGAATATGAAGAGGAGGTATTTATAAAAGTGCTATGATATTGCTGAAGATCAGTAGTAGACGATCACCAGCGGAGCCGTTCAGATTTGGATATACAACGTAGGACTTGAATACATTCGGCTGTCCGCATTCAACGCAATGCAATTGCGATTGGTTTTTGAACTCCTTGTGATGGCAGTGATTGTGGCCACACTGAGTAATGTGGCTGCGCACTCGGATCGAGGCAGCAATTGGCTGGGAGCAGAATTTATGATTGTTCGTAAAGTGTACGATGATTGCCAGGATAAGAACGATTTCGTGGGTTGTCTCAAGGAAAAGGCGCTGGTGGCGATAACGAAGGCTTTGGAACAGGACTCTATTAAGATCGTCGATGGACTAGTGCTGGAGAAACAAAATACAACCGAGCGAGAGAGTATAATAGGATTAACGGATGCTCGAACTTTGAATAGTCTGTCGCAGGTGGATCGATCACTGCTGGAGAAAACAGATCAATTCTTACGGACGCATGTAATGAAGATCGATATGAGTCAAGGTCGCGGTGACAAAGGTGGTGGATATGGTGGTGGCGGTGGTGGTGGTGGTGGTGATAAAAAGAAAGGTGGTGGTCATGTAAAGTATGTAGTGGCTGCACTCTTGACTGCAATGGGTATTGCCGGGCCCATTGGACTTAAGGCACTCGCCGCAATCGCCATAAAGGCGCTTGTTATAAGCAAGGTCGCTCTGACAATCGCTGGAATTATAGCTTTGAAGAAACTTTTCTCTCAGGATCATCAGGACGAAACCAGTTTCCAAGTTCATTCTGGAGAACATAATCGGTACGTATTTTTTATATGTTTCATAGGTTTATGTGGATTGAATTGAATTTTTCTTTAAAGACGTAATGCGTACGTAGTACGTCCGATGGCTAAACCAACAAATGCAGCGACCGCTCCAGCGTCAATGGATCCATATCGTTATTATTATGAATATCATTAACCATAGATAAATAGTTTATGTAAGAAATATGTATAATTTACTTTCAAACACAGCTAAGCGTACCAAAGATTAATAATGTTAATTAATTTATTTATTTATATGTATGTATGTACAATGAATGGCGAATTAAATTGCTAATATTTAATATTAATTTATTATACTTATGTATTTAAAATAGGAAATTGTTATATATAATTAATACAAGCATATTAGAAAGTTGATTACTTGGTGCTATTCGTTTTCACTCTTTTTAATTGATTTCTAATTGTAGGTGAAATTGATGCAGAGGGAAAGTTAGAAATAAAGACGGGTAGGTATACATGCAGAGATACTTATGGTTTTATTGGTTAAGACCTCACGAAATGTTTTGCTACAGACATGCACAGATATACATAACTTTCTTTGACACAATAACATAAAGAGGATACGGAAAAAATAAACCGAAACCAAAACCTCGAATTTTATTTGAGAAGTTTTCCAATATTTAATCACAACAAGATATTATTATTATTACTTGCACTGCGACCTTTTGATCTATTGCGCCGCTACTAACACTTTGGAGAGGTACGTGCCTTCGGAATCAGATTGCTTTCGGAATCATTTTGAGGGTCATGTACTCTCATCAAACCGATGAAGGTTTCTGATCCTCCCTTTCTTGCTAGGGAGTCGGCCATTTCATTGCCATGGATAGGTATTCAACAGGCGGGTCAGCGGGTGTCTTCTGCCTAGTTCATTAGGTTTTTGCAAGCATTCTAACACAAGTTTAGACTGAATGACATAGGAATCATTGGCCATGTTAGTAGCTTGGCTGTTTGACATTATGGCTATATCACAGTTGACATGGTTTCTGTCAAGATTGATTTTGACACATTTATCTTTCAGTCTGAAAGATGCTGCTATTTTTGCTCATGGACTCAGAGTATTTGATTTTAGGCCCGAATACTCTTGCTCCAGTTCTTTCATCAGTTCTTTACCCATTTGTGTACCACTTTATTTGCATGTTTGCTCAGTTTGTAGATTGTGGATTTATTGCTCCAATTTTTTTTGTTGCTGAGCTTGGTAGTAAAGTTCTCTTGAAAGTTGAACATTCTAATAATATCGTCTCTAAGAAATGCTTCGAATTGCTTTGATGCACTTCTCTGTTATTATTCCTCCTTTGGTCATTCTTAGAACCGTTTTACTTGCTCATTCCTTAACCACAATGTGCAATAGAATTAGTTCCAATAGTAACTCCATGGCTGCAGTTGGGCAAGTTCTCATTGACCCTGTAATACAGAGGCATGTGAGTCCTTGCACCTTATTAAGCGTCTCCCTCGTGGTGGCCAGATTGGTTCTTTTTCACATTAAGGCAAGAGTATATGCATGTATTATATCAATTGGATTTACTTACTTACATGCAAAAGTTAGGCTCGTTAGTACATACATATTACTTTCAAATCTGTACTAAGGTAATGGTAGGTCTTCAATGCGTTTTTTTTTTCAGGGTCTGCAAAACGCAATATCAAGAGGAGTTCTCGAAGTAACCTTGAGAGTTACAATATCTATAGACTACAGAAAGAGGTCTGCGATGTAGTCAATTATAATTGGTTACAGCAAATTAGTAATTTGCTATCAAATGTGCCCACAGCCCCAGGAAGGTGGCCGATGTCCATGTACATACATCGACAGCCAAGCCAGTAGAAAAGCCATCTCATCTACGGTGTCAAATCAAAACTTGTAAAACGATTTTGCGATGAGCTCAAAATAGTTGTAGTAAATCACGATTTCGGGTTGGTTCAGAGAGGCCACATAGGTAACTCCCATTAATAGCCCCACGATAGGGGTACCTATACAACGGATCCATTTGAGATCCGAGTGTATGCAATTACTCTTCCTTTTTAACTCATAAGAAAAAGGGAAATGTGACTCAAAAGTTCTTTACAATTAGAAGTAGAAGAACTAGAGTTGGGAACAGGGTGGAACAGGTGGGCTTCCAATCCTTAAAATGACCCCTTTATTTTGTTTCCTTTTCTTTTAGTTGTATTATAGCTTTCCTTCCTTCGGAGATTTACACCTCTCCTGCATTAACTTATGGCTACCCACCCATTATTGATAATCGTGTAATCCTCCGCTTAGTTCTTTTATCCTTTAAATACAATGAACAAATGTTTCCACATCACCTTATCGGCCCATAATATCTCATTATTCATTCCTTATAGGACTCTACACTGACGCCTTGCAGTGTTTAATCCTCAAACATGATAATTTATCCATATTCTCAAGTCGCATCGCATCGCATCAAACACATCCCGCCACATATTCAATTTCATATTTAACCCAATTTAACCCTACTCGTGACATGTTTACCCAGAGTGCATGCGTCACGCGTTTATCATTTTCATATCTTAATGCGATTAGCATCTTAACACGTGCCCTTCGCCATTGAAAGATGACAAACTTGGATTTGTTTTAATGTAATTTATGGAAAAAGGAAATGCGATGGTGGACCTGAAAACCAACAAAAATCTATAAAAGTGGTGAGACTCGTTCAGGAAAAAATGAGTTCATGTCGAAGATCCCTAAAGATTCTTCGGTTTTCAGTTAAAATTTATTTATTTCTGTTCCATTTCGAAGAACTTACTCCCACCAAAGGTGCTGCTCATCCCAAGGGATTAAACGAATTCGTCCCTCATCTTTGTTTAATTATAATAAAAAAAAAGAAGGAAAACGAAATAAAGAATCCATTTAAACGTGACTTTTTCGTGATATAGATTAATCCGTTTTAATCATTGAATTAACGATTATCAAAACTTAGGGCAAACTAGAATATAATACCTAAAATTAACAATATCATCCGAGCGAATGAAGGAGTGGGTCGTGGTGCTCTGTCGTGCCAAGGAATCCAGTCATCCTCATCAACTGCCACTGCAGCACAGTAGTAACATAATATCTCGGGATCAATCTTCATTAAAAATTCACAGCAGGTTACGAGTTTATTGTTTTTCGATAAATTCATTAAATGCAAATACTAATTTATTTTTACAATCACTAGCTCTGCTGAATTGGATTTGTTGTTGGTTGCTGCTGCTGTTGTTTGGTCTTTTACAGCTTTTGTCATTGACTATGCGGCAGTAGGTACTTTTTGTTTCACGAGTTCCATTGAATAGTAGAACCATTTAAATTTGTTTTTATTTTATATTTAATCTGTGATTCGATAAATTTATTTTTATGATATGTCTGAATTATTTCCCTTATACTGTTGTCGTTCCCTCAATGGAACATTGGAATAAGCGATAATCATGTGTTGGTGTGGTGCAACTGAGGAGCAGTATTTCGTTTGGATACAGAACAAGTATTGCCAACAGAACCCTCGTCATTTTTATTCTTCGAGCGATGACAGTCGCGAATGTGTTAGGGGTAGAGGTGCTGTTAGTAGCGGACTAGGCAAATGATGTGTTGCCTAACAAGGGATATTCACTTCTCAGATAAACTTTTCGTTTGGCAAGTCAATTTTTAATTTACTTGTAACAAGCTAGGGTTGAGCCCTTTTATTCTAATATACATAGATTTTCTGCGACTCTTCTTTGAGATGTATAATGAAATTGAATACAATTCATCAAACTCCAGCTTTACTAATACATAGTGTCTACCAATGATTCGTCGCTGGTCCTCTAGTTCCGTGGTCTTTATCATTATTACCCGCATTAGAAAAAAAAAAGAAAAAAATCTGGCTGATTTCTGACAATGCTCGTTAATAATTTAAATAAAATGACCTATTTCTCTCAGCGAAATATGTATCCTACAGATTAGCCTGACATACCACTTGATGTCGAGTTTCACACAGCGGTAGACAACGTTGATTACAACACTCGATAGACCTTGATATACTTACTTACTTAATTAAGTGGCGCTACAGTTCGCGGTGAACCTGGTCCTCAACCAACAAGCCACTCCAGTTAGCCTGGTCCTCAGCTAACTGCCTCCAGTTGCGGAGCACTGGTGTCCATTCGTTCTACATGTCCTAGCCATCTCAAACGACGAATTCCTAGTTTTTTGACTAGGTCGATGGCGCTGTATAGCTCGTATAGTTCGTCGTTGAATCTCCTCCCCCAAAGCCCGTCAACGTAAACGAGACCGAATATTTTACAAAGTGTTAAAGTCCATGCTTTAGCGCCATAAAGGAGGACTGGGATGATCAAGGTCTTATATAGAGTCTCCTTAGTTGTTCGGGAAAGGGCCTTACTACTTAATTGCCTTCTCAGCCCAAAGAAACAGCGATTGGCAAGAGTTATTTTTCGTTTTATTTCTGCTGAGTTGTTATTGTCAGAATTGATAGCAGAGCCAAGGTAGACAAAGTCCTTTACTGCCTCAAATCGGAATCAATAACAGAATATCTACTGTATCTACCAATTTTATAAACTAAATGCAGTAAAAGTCAGTAGCACACTCTTCTTATCACAGATGCTTTATAAGTATCTTTATCGACTGTGGCATTATTTTGAAAAGAAATTGATTTCGTAAGGAAAATACACCAACCCTTTTTGAAAAATATAGTCGAAAGTTAAGTATGCCCTCAGCATTGATTGCCCGGTCGTCAAGATAGAAGCTCTAAACTGCTTGTGCTGCAGAGGAGCATCGCTTAAAAAATCTTATGTGATATGTATATTGTGCTAGCGCAGTCTGTTTAGGAGTAGGAAAGTCCACAAACGACCAAAATTTAACACTATGGCAGATTTTGCAAAAAAAATCTAGGGATTTTAACTTGGTACACATCACCTTTTTATTGATTGTAAGGCCCCTAATTGTAATATAGACGAACTACACAGAGCCTTGACAAGTTTCCGCATCCCTGAAAAATTCTACACAGACACATTGATTTCAACCGCATAGCTAGCGTAAATATTCCAATTTTAGATAAGAGTTTGTCATTTGTTTTGATTATACCTTTAAAATGCAAAAAAAAAAACATACGAATAGTGGATCGTATGATACCCTATGCTTATCTTTCTATGCAGCCCTAATAAAGTGGACGTGGCATACTGCATTTTTTTTTTTAATTGCAACGAGAACTTCGACCGTTTGAGGATGTTACATGAAAAATTGCATCCAAATCGGTTTTTTAATGAAAACGCTCCCAAAAAGTAGGCGTGGCAATGTAATTTAACAAAATTTATCAATTTCATGTAAAATAGTGAAGTTTTGGAAAAGTGGACGCGGACGGATTTCAAAAATGTTTTACCTTTGTACTGCTGTCCTTATCAAAAGCCCAAAAATTAATTTTCGTTCTCTTAGCTCAAAATTTAAGGCCCATCATTTCAATCGTTTTCGCTATTGATACTGATCATGAATATATACATATGGACATATACATACATATGTAGGTAATGACACACAGGCTTAAAGATGGGGGTTTCTAAGCCTAAATTCTCAAAGTATAATCCAAAAGATATTTATATTAAATCGCATTACAATATACATATGTATCTGTTATATATTTTACATAAGTTCACCGAAATGGTGCAGCTCCACATCCATCGAATTCATCAACTTAACTGCCACCTTCCATGGCATTCAGTCAGAAAAAGAATGAAAATCACAATGAGCAACATATCCGCGTATGCAAAAGAGTCTGACAGATGAATGCTTGCTACTTTGATCATACTCGAAAGATGCTCTCACAAAGAAGAACAAAAATCAATTGTTCTTGACAAAGACTTACCGATCTCTATACCCTTTGGTCCAGTTGTTCAACGACAAGTCCAACCATAGGGGCAACATAAAATATATTTTATGACATTTTTAAACCTAAAAATCTGTGGGCAAGTTTACTTCAACTGAAGTTGTATTCAACAATGGTCAAGGTAAGAAAATTATGATTGTGACCATAAACAGTGTATGTGCTTGAGTGACAATAAAATTTATTTTATATCTTCCCAGCTTTAAGGCCTGAATATGCGATAGGACATAACATTCAACACGCAGGACATGCGCTATTTATGATGTTGCTGTTAATCACATTGAAGATGTGTATGTAAGTTACCTTTCGACTACGGTGTTCGTGCTCATGAGAAATGTGCACAGGAGCACCAACAAGTATCTCTTAGCGCAGTAAAAAGTTATTACTTGTTGTTCTTGAGGAGTGAAGACTACAGGGGACGGTAGCTGTTTTAATTCATGAATGGTTATAACAATTCGTCTCCCTTCTCTGGAGGAAACTCATTAATAGGTAATTAGTAGCCTTGCCCACTTTGGAGCTATAAATTAAAAGAAATATGCTTCTGCTATTAAGTGAGTCTAGGTACACTCTTCATTTGCATCTTCAATCTTATTTAAAAAAAAATAATCAATTTCATTCTTTCCATGTGGCCTTATCAAAGATGTTTAAAATTGTTTTATGCTTTATCATGATTGGTTGAGTGTAATTGACAGTAGATATAGCCAATAGTTTCTCAGATAAATAAAAAGTGAACAGCCGAATACAATAAATTTTAAAAGTTACGCTTTCGTTGAGGGTGAATTTATTTAGCAGCTTCTCCTCTTACTGGTTGTGCTGATTGAATTGCTTTTCGCTGTGGGTATGAGAAAGTCTGAGTTTGACTTGTGAGTTGTACTTTACAGGTTCAAGTGAAATAGGAGAGACTCAGAAGTTAGTTGGGACTGACTTTCTCCTAAGTTCCAATAAAAAAATGCTTCACACAAGAATTTGAAACTTTCATTTTAAAAGAAGACAAACAACATGCCTCTCAGGCCTTGATATGGTGAAGCCGTCGAAACAGGTGCAGTAGCATAAACTGTCTTTCGAGTTCGATAAATATATGTATCGCCATTGGACATAGTATTTTCGACACGTATTTTGAATTTCGCTTTTTTTATATCCAAATGATAAGTTTAGTTAAAAGGGCAAGCAAATAAATTGTGTAGATACTCTCTATTTACGTAATAGCTCAGATAACTTTTTTCAAGTATTGGCAAACACATAAGTATATTGGGGCGCTATAAATGAGAATATACTTGGATAGTAGATTTCGAAAATATGACATGAACTCGACGAAAAAGATTTGTGTTCTGATCTTGAAATTAGTTGGAATTTGATTCTAATTTCTTTATATAATACATAGATTGAAACAGTTTTTATAAGTCCTTGGAGTCCAGGTTGATTGGATGATTTTCCTTTCAATAAGCTACACACAGTATAGTAAAGTTATCAAGTTCATTTTTATTCTGCAGCATACCATCGTAATTGGAAGCCACTCGATTCGTACAGATGTTACTGGGCTCAAACACAATCTTACTCCCAAAGAAGGCAGACTTCAAAAAATCTGCAACACCCAACACGCATTAATGATTCTGCACTATAAGAAGCATGCTGCAGCTCCTGCTACCCTATCGCACGTAGTTGACCATGTCCACACCACACGGTGTTCTCTGCACACAACTGTATATATGTACATACATTCGCGAAAGTAGCCTGTGGAATCGCACGATGCAATTATGCCGGTGAGACAATTTATGACATACAATGGTCGGAGATCTTGTTTTATATATCACACATCTCCTGCACTCGTTCGATTATATATGCGCTTATGAAAATCATAAACTTCCTTCATGTGACATCCGAGCAACGAATATGCATTTCAATAAAATACGATAAAAGCCATATAAATCACCTAAAAGGTTCCCCTGGTCACGCTTTGGTCCATGAATGTGTGTAGCATAATTGTAGGAAGAAAGGACTCTCCGTGTGATGGTCCCCAAGGTGCTGGTTCTCCGTGGATCTTGTGTATTCGTCGCGAAATGCTAATTTGCTTTGAGTAAACAAACAATTTACAATAAACAATCAAAAGTTTTGTAACTTCTGGATCCCGAAAATGGTCACACAGCACAGGTACTTGGTGTATGATCTCTTGTTGGAATTCCATCCGAATGGATATTTTGAAGTGCAGAAAAAACGAGACCCATGACGATGACGAATGACGATAGAGTACGGTGCTGACGAAGATAGGCATTCCGCGCTTATAAGGTGCGAACGTCTGATTACTGCACACACGCATTCTAAGCGATCATAGCTTGTCACTTTAGATCAAGATCGGTTTTTCTTTTCTTTTTTTTTCTTTTTGTGTAGCATTCTTTGTACGCGTACGCGTCTAATAACTCAAACCAAAGAATTCTCATCCTATTGCAACATAATGGGATCACACCCAACCGGTAGGTGATTAGAGTGAACGTGTCAATTTGGATGAAAATAATTTAAGATACTGTACCATGTCTGTGCATTGTGCCATCACTTCAGATCGCAAGTTGATATGTCCTCGGGTTACTTGAGTTAGTTTAGCTACCAATCATTTAACCGCAAAACCAAAGAAATTCGCCTGAAACCATCGCCCAATCAAAATTAATTGCGACTTATGTGTCGGATACACAATAATGGTAGTCTCTCGAAGAAATGTCATAACTAATTGCCATGTTGGATTTAAATTTTGAAATATTCTGACACAAGATTGCAATTTGCATCCGGTTCTCTTAGAGTTTTGATATGGGATGCGGTGGCGAGCTGCACTCATTAAATTCATTCATCGAATCAAAAGAGTCTAGACAGAAACTGTCAAAAAGATTTCTCTGCTATTATCTGTGTGCGGATTCATTATTCAGATATAAGATTGTTCATATAATTTTAATATTTTGATTGACAGATTCAGCACAGAATGTTTTTTTTAAGGATACGTTATTATCTGTCGTTTATTTTGTTATTTTATACTTGATCACTTTCGACAATTTGCGATTGTTTGAGCTACAGTTAAGGTAGAAAGTGGTCATTGGTGTGGATTTGACAAGGAGTACTCAGATCAACAGACAGCCCAGCGAGTTACCATTCTGTTCTAAGAATATAATTTTTTTGTAAATACAAATATTACGATATACATACATATGTATGTATGGTTGTTCCAATAGATAGTTGTTGGCAATAGATTGTAATCCCTTAGTTTGTTCGTTTATAAGTTGATAGAAGCAAAATTTTTCACAGCTGTTGCAGAGCAGGATAGATTTGAAAATCATTCGGATCAAGGAAACAGCGTAATGCCAATACTTTAGAGAAGAACAATTCTAGCTTTGTTCTTAAGCTGATGATATTACTCTTCCAGATTTGTATACCATAGCGATAGCATCGCTATAGCAATATTTAATTGAGACACTAAGAGTTTTCATTTTGGCCGTATTAATTCTCAGCCGCACTTTAGCCGTTTGGTGCATATCAATAATTAACTATGCGAAAGCAAACAGATATCGTCAGCATAGTCTAGGTGTTCCAGTCCACGGCTTTTTCCTTTCAGAGTTGCCATTTTACCATTAAAATAGCAAAGGTGAGAATAGTGACCGCTTTATCGTACTCCGCTGTGCAACTTAAAGGCCTCTGACATTTTATTTTTGTGTGACATAACATTTTGCACCCTCCTAGGAAGTCTTTAAATACGGTTATGAGTTTTTCGAAAATACCTCTCCTATTCCAGATCATATTCCTGTTAATACTGTCGAATGGTGTCTAGAAGTAACAGAAGCGTTTCAGAACTATTGGAGACATTACTTTAGCAAACGTAGATGAGACGCAGATACCTCCCCAGTTTCCGCACTTAGTCAGGTTGCCTTTCTTTGGGAGTTGATGACTCGTCCGAAAAGTACACCTTGTTGCACTTAAAATTTCAAACTTCTATCCTATGATTTTATTTCCAATACAAAATATTGAATTAATTAAATCTTCTTTAAAAAAAAAAATCCCACATAGGATATCAGCTTACAAAATGTTTCCCCCATATCCTTCATCGGGTGTCTAAATACCAACCAATGTCAGTGAACACATGCAATCTTCCCATTACGCAAAATCACATTACACTTAATCCCTTAATAACTCTTTTCCATAATTTCACCCTCGTCGTTTTAATATTTTCCCTATTTGTTATGGCTAAGCCCCAAGGGTGGATTTCACCATAGCAATCTCGAGCGTTTGCCTTTTACACCTCCCCCCATGAATTGCCAGGGTTAATAAGGCAAACGGAGTAAGTACAAAAAGTGTCATATCGCACTAATCCGCTGCATAGGTTACGGCTCTGAGCTTTAAAGAGGGTGTCGTTCGCTCATTTTAATAATTTCAGCAATTTCATGGGTTTTATATGTTAATTTCATTAAAAAGACATTTTTGCATATTATTCCGGAGTTTAGGCTGTGCAGATGCTTTTGGTCGAAGGATTTCAGAACATAGATGCGGGCGTTTCTGTAGCGATATAGAATTAAAAATTTTCAAGGGGGGGAAATTAGAAATACTTTTAAATTTAGCACTTGGGGTAGAACATACGATTGTTGCGGAGATCAAAAGATTTTATGGATCAGAACAGAAGTAATTGGCTTTTTATGACTGTTTTTCGTTCGGCAGTGAGTAGAAAATGATGAAACTAATGGAGTTACTTTGAGAGATTTAATTGAAATAAGGAAATTATTTAACGCCAGTAGTATGCATAGAAAAATGTTTAAAATATTCCTTGAAATTCTATTTACTTATATCTGCGACGGTTGTTTAAGTATCCTGCGAGAAAATTCACATGATAAGTACCGGCACGCTACAACTGAATGACTTGGTAAACTGACGAACGACAGCATCTCATCGATCATAGCATCTATAAGGACCTCGTTGTTGACAACAATGATGAGGACAAAATTTACATAATGAATTGAACGTTTAAGGGCACTTGTATACTTGATGAAAACTCTTCAGAAGTTAGAAAAGTACCATTGACGAAAAGGGGTTGGTTCAGGAGAATGGTGATGAATTCAAATTTTATGCTAGGAAATTTTACATACATATATATATAGATATGTATCGGTAAGTAAAGTAAGAGGCAGGCGAATTTGTATCGTTTTGAATTAAATGTGCACGAAACTGCAACTAGACGCTTTAAGGAGTTTTGAAAGTGCCTGTATCCAGTTCGGATTAACCATAGGTTGAGACAATATTTGAAAGATACTTGAAATGTTTGACTCTCTCTCAAGGAATGTATAACTGAGCTGATGAGTTCGAGGCTAATCATTTTCAGCCCGAAGACGCCTGCCTGGAGATGCCTTTCTCTGGTGGTTGGAGCCATTGCACGTAGCCTTGATAATAGGCATTGATTTTTTCGGGGATACCTCTCCTGCGCTATCGAACACCTTGGTTGGAGCGTAGCTAACATAAGATGGTGATCTCGCACTATCCCCATATCTGGTCGACTTCTATTTAGAAGAAATTCAGTAAAAAAAATGCGTCTTGACGCCATGCCTGATCATTCAAGTCCTCCATTATCATTGCAATGTCTTCGTCTGGTATTATGTTGTCCAGTTATTAATTGTGGAAGGATTTCTTCCCATTATCAGACGAGACATCTTTGGGTGTAACACTGTACAGCGGTGATTGGTTGTACTTTAGTTCGGAATCTGCTCTTCAAAATCATATCACCATAAGACTACTAGAAAATAAGATCCTTGCCAGTTGTTAGTGTAATTCCACTCCATGTTCATTCTGGTTTCCTGATAGAATAGAGCTGTAAAGTTTAGCGCGTTTGGGTTGTTTCTAGCCCGCTTTTTTGCTTATTTCGATTATTTCCCCATGAGCTCATGATCGAGTTGCAGCAACGTGGCATTGTGAGGTCTTTCGCTTCCAGAGTCGAGGAGGAAAGAAGAAAAGATACTACACTCTTGAAAGAGAACGAGTGTATGACAAAATTCAACAGTGAACTCTACGAGCTGTATCAGGATGGGGATGGCACATTAATGATTTTGTTAACCACAGGTTCTGGGTTAGAAACGACAAGGAAAAAGAAAAATCGTTTGAAAATCGAAGTATTCGCGGATGTGAGAAATTTTAGCCTAGACAACAATTAAATGAACAAGGACGTCTTAAGACTACCTGACTATCAGTAGCGCAGATTGTATATTAGACATTACAAGACTCTTAAATTTATGGAACTTTTCCATTACCCTGATGCAAGATGCTTTCAACGCTTCATATGCCGCTTAAGCTGGTTATTTGTGTATCAAAGTTATTACCGAAATATTTGTGATACAGGTTCCCTATTTCTCAGACTGAGAATTGGAATTTTTTAGATAAGCATTTTCGGCGTGTCAATTTACTATTTCTACATATCATAACGTTCTTAGGAGCTAAGTAAATTGTAAATTATTGAAGGTCTTTGCACAATATCAGCAACATCAACAATCTGTTTTGAATCAATTTCTATAAGTATTCAAAAAGTTCTTCTTCAGGCTGTATGCCTTTATATATTCCAAGTCAAATACTTCCCATTCCATTTAAATATCATCCGCACAACATAGTTTCAACTGCAACAAAGTCTTACATACATTCTCTCACTCGATAATAATTTTAAAATAAATTCTTTTAACATCGTTCTTCATCGCAGCGCGTCTCAGGCGTAGAACATGATGCACGACTGCATCATTACAATAAGAATGTATTTAAAATACATTTCTCTGCGATAAAATTATCTCATTAGGGTCATAGTGTCAACGCAGCAGCAGTGCATTTGCATATCTTGGCGCGTCTCTAAACCATCTCCCATTCAAAGTGAGTCACTTCACTATGACGTAGCCTAAAAATAAATAAACGTTCATTTTTCGCGTATTGGACTCTTGAAAATTAATTTATAGGACATCCGCTTTTGGACACTTGTCCTTTGGGAATATCTGTAGTAACAAGCAGATAAATCAGTGCCTCAACTGGGTAATCCTGTGGAAACACTTTTTCTTTTTGACATATCTCTCCAAGGTCCTTTTGTGATATAATTTCACACTTTGTTGTCCTTCTGACAGATGCCACTTGTTTCCCATTATTATTTATTTATTTGTTAAAGTTACGATTTTTTCTTTCATATTTCAACCCTCGGTGTTAAATCCGTGATGAGTGTACTCTACATTGTCAACAGAGAGTTCTTTTTGTCAAAATCTCAATTCGTTCTTTTTTTTTTAGGGAGAATCTTTCACGCTTACACCCCATCATTTCAAATGCATAATAAAAATTCCCCTGAGGGCGACTGAAAACAGCAAGGATTCAGCGTACGACTGCTGAACAAACAAACATTTATATTGTCACTCTGTATATTTTGTACAATTTTATTCATTATAGAACAATATAATGTTTAAAAATGTCCTGTTGTACCACCCCATTGAATTTTGATATAAACAAAAAAAAATTGTAAAATTCAGAATTGAAATAATATAGTGATGCAGCATGCGTCCCCTGTGATTGTGACAAAGTGTTGTCCTTGTCCGTACGAGAAATGAAGAAGAACTTCCTTCCCTTTGTTTGCCTACACGTAGGGTGTACTAGTGACGGAGTGTTTTAAACAAATTATGGTTTAAAATTTACACCGCTTTGGGGTTGCAAACACCCCGGGAGGTTGTTTATGTTTATTTTTATTCTTCGCGTTATTTTTTAAATTTTCCCTTTACACTTTAAAGACACTAAGAGGAATGTGAATACCGAGGACGGAAGATATTAGATTCGGTATTTTCTCAATTATTTCAAATTGTGTTTGTTCTGTACAAATGTATCTTTCTAATATGAACAGTAAATCAAATCAAAGTGAATATCGTTTCTTTTTATAAATAGATGACAAGGCGGTGTCAATATACATATGTATGTACATATATTAATAGTTAAGGTATTATATATTTCTTCACAGAAAAGTAAGCAGAGTGGTGAAATTCAAAACTTAACTCCATTGGATAAACTACAGTCTATGGACAGTGCAGGAACGTAAAATATGTTGGGGCTTTCTGATGATTATTCCCAAAAACATGGGTTTCTACTCAATATTTTTGCAGCTTGTTTTCTATGGTGAACCTCACTTTTTTGTTTGTCATTTCTATTTGGTACGTACTATATTTAACAGTAACGATAAAGTTGCACATTCACTCCTACTTTAATTGCTTTCTAAGATTTTTCAAAAAGTTCCGAACTCAGGGTTAGTCTTCCCGATTCTGCTGCCCACACTCATTTTTATAGTGGATCCAAACCTTACTTCCAAGATACAGAAAATTATGCGACGTAGGACTTTGTTGTGTCCTATTTATGTTTAATTAATTGCTATTACGAATATGTAAAAAAAAATTCGTTGAAGTAAGCAACAGTGGTGAGAACATGCAACCCTGTCATTTAGACTTCATTGCACAAAAGCTGTCATTTTTAATAGGTATGGGTAGGTACTTAAGTTTAATTTCTTAATCTTATATGTAAGTAGCTCCCTTAACTCTTAGTACGTATAGTAACACTACCACCAATCAAGTTAATTCCATAGCCGCTACAGTCATGCAAATGTATGTAATGAGGGATATCTACCATCCATATTCGTCAAAGAAGGCAATACCTCTAGCGATTAATTCGACATCCCTTTAACTCATATCTCATTCTGATCATATTAATTATTTTCCATTTCAGTTGAAACGACATAAAACAATAAACTCTACCGGGTAAAGTACATTTCATTTGTCAACTTAACGAGCGCTCTTGAATAATATATGTATATTAAAAAAAAAAAATACTCATGCATCCAAGCGTATGCATCCACGTAGATGTCATTCGTGTTCCAAAAATAAGAATTGATTGCAGGAAAAGAAAGCAAGCACAAAAAAATTTACGAAAAAAAAAAAACAACAGAAAAATATACACAAAACATGAAACAACGAAACACAACTGTCATTCTCAAATTGACAGATGAAAATCAACTCCCCGAATGAACATATTCAATTTGATCGGAACGATGTTTGCAAATAAATTGCAAAATTCAAAATCCGCTCCACATGCGATATGCAGTCATGCATCCAGCTACTAGCTCCACAGCCACTCAGAAATCCTCCTGAATGCATCTGCTAAAAATGTGCAAATAAAAGATACAAAAACATCGAACGGAACTACTACTACGGAGTATTGATATTTTTCCATTTTTTTCTCGTTTTTTTTTTGTTATTTTTCTGTAAGGATTTGCTGTACATAGTTGTGCCTTTTTATTCAAATTTTTATTTCAAACCAGGAAACTGCTTGCATTTGTTATTGTGTTTAGGCAGATTGCTCGGAAGGGGATGAGGTGATAAAAATGAATGAATCAGTAAAAAAAGAATTTCAATATTGCTGGTATTTATTTTATTCGGGTGAGTACTGCATTTGAATTTTTTATGCTACTTGGCGCAGATATACAAAGTTGTCAAATAAAATGGTTTTCATCCTAAGCTATGAATGTAAATGCGATCAATTGACAGCGAATGTGTTTGGGGGTTATATTGGGTATGGGGATCGGAAGGTTTGGAGATGATTGCTTTTGGAAGTATGTTGTAGTCTTTTATTTTAGTTGTTACAGTCAATAGATAAATCGGTGACAAATTTAAACACTGAATTAGACAGTATCCATTTGTAGTAGATTTCAAGTGACGATTGCACATGTTAAGGGTTCATGGGTTCAAGTTTATGCTTATGTGCCTTAGTAAGGTTATAAGTATGTACATATGTATGTATGTATCTATGGCAAAAAAAATGCAAGTATTTGGGGCGATAGGTCTATGGGACCCAGGGCCTAGCTTCTCAGGATAGCTGCGTGTTATATTCTATAGACGAATAGAAGAGACGTACTGTTTAATGCCGTTTCCGAAGGGCAATTTGAGAAGCTTTTTCATGACAGTTATACTCTCGGACGTTTATCAGACGCTCGCGAGAGGTGGGGCCGTGAAAGAAATTTTAGGTGTTGTCTTGGGATTGAACCTCGAACTCCTCGCTCCGTATTCCAACGCACTAACCACTTGAGCAACGGCGCTCAAAATTCAAAGTTAAAAATTGGTTAGATCGATGACAATCTAAGTTAAAGCTAAATTTCCTGAAATGGGGTATGCAACCTCGAATCACACGTAAGTGTCAAGTGCCAACTCTTGATAAAGTCATGCACCTCACTCAATTAGCAAAAGTGTAAAGATCTGAATGTTTATGTATTCATTCTACAGCATTCGATGTTATGTTTCATGTGCTGGTCTTAGATGCATATAAATCGATCAAGGAAATCAAGCGATCAATCGGGAATCAAGTCACTGGAGTCACGGAAGAATTGTATGTGTCCGCTACTATATCAGGTATTAATTTAGAATGCAGTTTTAAGAAACCTGTTTTAGACATCAGCATCTGCATAGATGGCTGAGTAATAATATATTAATGGTCACAAGTTAAACTTAACGTAGCTTCAAAGTTGTAAGCTGTGTCAATTCAATTATTTATGCCTTGACTACTGCCAATTGACTACTTACGGATTTTCTATTATTTTTTTGCCAAATTTCTTGGCATATTCTGTAAATCAATCCACGATTCTGACAAAAATAAATTTACAATATCTCCACATTTATTCCGCTGAAAATTAGGGAAATTACCTCCACGCTTCTACCTTTTTTTCCCAAAGATAAGTCTACCGTCACGAAAATTCGTAAGACATTCCGCAGCAGGACATGCTTTTTGTTTATCTGAACCGCTTTTGAATGTCAATTCTTATTAAGGACTAAACACAATTGATTGATTTATTTTGCAATTATAATCATAGATTCATCCCCCGCTGAGGATTTTCCCCATCACAGACATAAAAACAAAAATGATAGAACCCACACAAAAAGTTTAAAATTCACAAAAGCCATTCCCCAAGCACAAAAGATACAAAAATTCCCTGATCTCCGTGAGAGAGCGTGAGACTTAATAAGCTGAATAATGTTCCATGTAGCTATGTAAAATTAGGGATGAAACACCACCGCCACCAGTGTCATGAAACAATCCACCGATAGACGCAAATAATAGAATAGGTGGGATGGGGCATCACAAAAAGTATCTTGTAGATAATTTATGTCCATTTCACTATTGATTTAATGCGTTTACAGGATGCTTAGCATTTCTAGCTTCTTATTACAAATTTCTACTTTTTTTTTCTTTCTTTGTAATATCCGAGGGTGGTTAGGTAAGTGAAGCAACACCTTATGACCCCCGCCCTTCCCATAGCTACTGCAGGTTAATTTCAGATTCTGTTTTTGCTTTTCCAATTATTTTTACTTTTTTTTTCTCTCTCTCGGCATGAATCGAAAATCGTCAAATTGAGGGAATCTGTTTGGGGTGCCTTCAGGATAGGCAGCCATGAGTTGGTGGTGCGGAGAGTGTTGCAAGTGTAATTGTAATTTCATGGATTGAAAAGGTCACAGATGTCGTTTTGTTCGTCGTTGATTTCCCCAGCATATAATTGAACATCAAGTAATGTAATGGGTGATTGGTCAAGTGCGATGAAGGAAGAGAAGTTAAATACTTGACTGGATCCACCCTTGAATATTAGTATTTAGGAAATATATCTTTTCCGTGTTGGCGGTATTTTTTTTTTGGATTTTTTTGTTATTTGAGTTTTTATTTGATTAGATTCTTGGTAATATGAACAGTATGGGTGGATAACACGAGAATACACACATAGCTGGCATGAAATTGAGAATTGATGGGCCAAATGGGAGTCATTAACTATGCTCTGGAACGGTTTGTTTTGCATTAAGACTTGGCAAAATAATTTAGATTGCATTTTATCTTAGAAACAAAAGATGTGAGCATAGTAGATTAAAATAGTAGATTAGAGAATAAATAAAATAAATTTTATTCAATAAAAGTAATCAGACGTATCAATATGTAGTAGCAGTATCCTAATTGTGTTATTTCTGTAATTTCGCTTTTGGATGGATTTTGTGGCCTTAATCTCCGCCTTCCACAAGCGCCAGAGAACAGCGGCTTCAATATCCAAAAAAAAAAGACTGCAGGGAAAGATAACCCTTCGTAGAAAGAAGAGGGCATCCCAACCTCCTAGCTCAACTATATTAGGAGGTTGCTTGAGAGATTCCTAATCCAGAATTTCTACAACATACTGCAGGCTTCAAATGCGAAACACAGGATCTTTCAAATGGTGAAAGAAATCTAGTCCAAGACGTACATTATTAAGTATGTATGTATATGAGGACGAACGCATGCCTTATGACTGGAGTGGCAGGTCTATATGCGCCGAGTATTAGACGGTAAGCAGAAAGCGGAACACATGTTGGTCTTGGTCTTCGATACTTCGTCGGGTAGTCATTTGCGGATCTGGGAAGGAAATTCAATCGCGAATTCTATGAGCTGTATGTCAATTTTAAGGCCAAAACACGTTAACTACATTGGTTCGGCAACAACGGAAGAATGTACAACAATGCGCTAGAGAGACTATGTTCTGAGCACAAGGAGCCCGATAAGTAAGTAAGTACATAGTCCCTTTTAAATATCCTAGCTATCTAGGTTTATGTTTAAACCATTTCTAGTGTAAATGACTGAGTGTGGAGAGATCCACCATCCAAAATAAAAGCAATGTCGTACAACATAAAGCGAGGAAATCGACTCTGCTAAACTAAGCCCCAGTATAAGCCACTATATTGTTGATACCTTTTCGGCTTGAAAAACATACGACTTAAGTAGACATACCTCGCACTCGAGTAGATACCATTCTGACAGAACCTCAACTGCTGTGAGAATTCAAAGTCGACTCTCCTTTCTCGCAAGCTCTGTCAAAATGCTATGCAACAAAATATTTGCTATTGTTATGGTAATCAAGCTGCGTCTAACGCCTTCCTTAATCATTTAAACACTTCAAGAATATTCGAAGTCAGTAATTCTTCGAATTTGGTAACACGATTGAATTTACTGAGTCAATAATGGGTATTCGATAAACTTGCTAAACAAACTTTAGAGGGGAACTTCTCGTTCATCGCTTCCATTGGTAAGTGGGTTTTCTTTCATTTTAAGTCTGATCCCAAATACAAACAGTCAAAACGATGTATCAGCAGGCCACTTGATGTCTTTTCTTTTTGCTTTTCGGTATCAGGTAGTAGACTTATGAAGCTGATGTTCCACTGTTATCATGAGTTTTTAAATATTAAGTAGGTATCTTGTCAATGTTCCAGATTGAAGGCTTAACTACATATATCAAACTTTCTTTGGCTGTAATAAAGCCTTGGACCTCTGTAAACCTTCAATGACTCTACGATATTTCTAAGAATGACAATATAAGAACATTTTCACTTTTTCAATATTAATTACATCCATTTCAGGATTTGCAGTCCTGAGTAAAAATCATTGATTACCAAGAAATATAACACAGATGTATAACGCTATCACCCCTGTACATGTACGTACATGTATCCTCGAGTTTATAATTAATTCTCCTCTTCTCCATCCACACAGAGCATCGCTAGTCGAGTAATTTTTATATTCCAAAACAATACTCCCTGTAAAATTGGCAAAAAGGGCAATTGGAAGTTCGCAACGGAATTCATCTGCCCCATTCTACCATTCATTCCAAACAAAGTGTTCAACTACAGCAGGAAATCATCATCATAGATTCACTTTATTGTTGGCCATTTAAAATCTCATCGCGTACAACATGAGAGGGTAGCTCAAAATGAAAATTCATCTGTATAAGGGAGAATACTGCAAACAAAAAAAAAAAAAAATTACAAAACAATTTTGCAACAACTCGGGCTGTTGTTCTGACTAAAAGACGAGGGTTACTTCGCAAAATTAATCATTTAAAAGGAGGTAATTATTTCACTCGAGATGCCATTGCCAGTTGGCCGATGTTGCAGCCCACTTTATCTTTCTTTGTTTTTTTTTTTTTTTATTTTTGGCTCTACACTCTACATTTTGGGGTCAAGTTTTCGATGACACTTAGTTCTTGTACTTTGTATAGCAGGGTAGCTATCCGTCAGTCCGAATTATCCAAGGAAGCTGGACGGCATCACTTCAACTAATTCAACTTATGATACTCATAGGATTAGTATTTGATCCTAGTTTGATGATCCCAAGCACCAAATTTAAAACATATATATTTCACAAAAGAATCGTTAAATCATTCCTGCAAATTGTAATCTACATACACCTTTCGTCCTAAAAAAATACAGAAACCCACATATATTTATATCCTTGCGATAATTTGTACTCTGAAGTGTCACATTGTTCCATACACCAAAGCAAGGGTTGCGATAAAATTAAAATTAAAAATAAACAGAGGATATGCATTATGTTTTGATAAAGTGATAACTGGTATTTTCACACTTCACCAAAAACGATGGCACATCCCTGTTTCAACATCATATGTCTGTTCACAGATTAATAAGCCCAGATATTATGCGACATGCATCCTGATTTTTACGCAGTACACCCCTTAACTGGGTACTCCTTTAGTTCGTAGTTATAGCATCCCTTAGTGATAATTGATATATCATGTGGAAAATTATCCACATGTGTCACATCCCAATATTTAGATGTCATAAAGGGACGTTTAATGTCAGAATGTTGTTGAGAAATGACACGGGCTTGAGTTTGAGTTAGCTGTGTGTTTAGTTAGACAATTCGTGATTTACGTTTTATTTGAATGCATTAAGGATGTTGTAAGGATAACCTATGGAAAACATTACGCTAACTTAGTAGATCTTTCTTTCATTCTTGATCTGAAGGAAACGTTGAGACAGAAATTTTATGAGAGCACTGAAATTCAGTTTCCTACATTGTAGTACCTAATAGACTACTTATTACTTAATACAGTTTAAATGAATTAATTAAATAATAGAGTTCAAAGTAAAATCTGGGTCTGAATCCATAAGTCTATTCAGCTTGATTAACCTTTAGCCACTTACCACACGCTAACTTGGTGGATTTCTCTTGTTAACTATGCAGCCGCCTTGATGCATTTCATTTCCCTACTCTCACAGAAACCATGGATTCATCAGAGTAGTACGTGGGAGTATATACATACGCTGTGTGTGTCCTAGGCATTTATACTATGTATGGGGAACTTTATGACTAGCCCGATATATGCGTGTATTTAGTTGGTCATCGAATCGTTTTTTACGCTCCGCTGACACAGATCGGGTAGAATGGAACAAAAGGAGTTCTTATGAACCTGAAAGTAATAGGTTCATTCAATCTTGTCCATCCTTCTGGTTGGAATTCAAGGCTAAGTTAATTGTATGCACATTTAAGGAAATAGCATTACTACTGCTTTCTCAGGCCAAACATATGTAGCTTGAACAAATATTGATTGTTGCTTTTTAACTATCCATAGACAAAGTTTCCATATTACATTCCACTCATTACTGCTGAAAATATCAATCCCATCGTTTGGAATATTTCTCTGCTTTTGAAAGATCAAGAATCGAACCTACTGTTTAATGCCGTATCCGAAGGGCAATTTTTGTTTTGAGAAGCTTTTTCATGACAGTTTTTCTCTCGGATGTTTGCCAGACGCTCGTGAGATGTGGGGCCGTGAAAGAAATTTTAGGTGTTGTCTGGGGATTGAACCTGGAACCACTTGAGCCACGGCGCCCACCGATTCAATTCATTTCGGAAAATAGTAACAACTCCTTGTAAATTATGTTCTTTATATAGAGCTTACAGATTACTACCTCTATAAGACAAAATTGTAAAGAAGATCTGATCGTAAACAATAAATCTCTTCACTTTCGTACAGATGTCTCTGAAAAGTTAGATACGGATTATGTTTCTCTCTTATGACGAAGGAACCATGTGGTATGCAGTAAGCTTAAAAAAACTTGGGTAGACCCCTTAGTTTAGTTCTATTGGGTACATCATTATGTAGGTAAGAGGTTAGAGCCTTGTTCAGGTGATCGTATTTCTATAAACTCAATAGATCATAGGTGCCTACACAGTATTAAATTACAATAAAGGAATATTATTACACATTTTGGATAAATAAACACATATTGTATGTATAACGTTCCAACCAAGCACACGAAAGATATAAAAAAAAAAATCAAATTTTAATTAAATCTCGTCATCCTCAAAAACAAAACAAAACAAAAAAAAAAGAAGTTAATCGAAATAAATAAAATTTACATCGTCCTACATTTACAAATTTCATTCGAATTTTCCGTTAATTAAAAACCAATCAAATTTTAAGTCGTTTTTGTGCATTCCATCTGTATCTGTGTTGCTCTTTGAGTGAAAAATAATAAAAATTTAATCAATCGCCTGATTGACGACATGTCGATCAATTTGATTGTTACAGGATGGAAAGGAAGAATGCGATGGCAAAAAAACTGCCCTGGAAACACTGCTACTCGTACATGTCGTTTATACTGCACAAGTTGTGGTATGATGTGTATGAGTTTTTTTCTTTTTTGTTTATTCATTTGTAAATCCTTTTTTATAACAATGCCGTTTTCGAACATTAATCAAAATAGATGGATTTTTCTTTTTATGAATACATACAGAAATGTGTCCAGGTTTGCATGAATGCTATCACCTGAATGCTGATAAATGAAACTTTAACTTCCAGTTTGTCGATATAAACTTTTGTTTTTAGAGTAGGAATTGAATAAGAAGGCAAAATCTGTTAAACATCTATTAAACGTCCACCCATAGTACATATATAAGGATGTTGCTATTCTTGAATATCGTTATAGTTCGAGATGAACAAGAGCCTAACCAATGATCAATACTCAAGAAATCGATAAGAAGATTATCCGCTCATACGTAAAAATGTATTTCCAAGACTTTGATTACAATATTGGTTTAGGACTCCTATTGACTCTGGTAGACGCGCACTAAGTCCTACGAATACATAAACATATATTCACGAAATGACAGAGAAGTTCATCTTCCGTGCACGACTTCTATATATTTGAGCGTAACAATGGTATCTTAGTTTTGGTGTTGTAAACATTACTCCTTTCGATTTTTGAAAGCGTTCTAAACGCAACTTTGGTTTTGTTAATTCTGTAATTTGTAATATGTTTGGTGCTGCTTTTCGAAGAGACTACTTCCTAAGTAAAGAGCCTTAGTTAGAATCTATGATGTATTTCTTCCACACCCAAATGGACGTATAGAAAAAGGAACCGCATCTACCATATCTTCGAATTAAATAATTACCAATGAAGCTGAGAAAATTTTTCAAACAAAAATTAGAACATGACATTAAACCATTTTTCATGTGAAAAATATAGCAAACAAAGAAAAATATAGAGAAGCTATGATCGAATGATCGAAAAAAATTTTGGTAGTTGAAAGAAGAAAAGTAGATGCTGAAAATAATCCGAGAGTAAAAGTAGTCGAATTATTAAACATTGCTCCGACAAAAGGGTCGGCGCTCTAAAGACGGAACGACCTATGAAAAATAATTTGTAGTTTATATCAAATTTTAACTAACGTTGCCAGGATAATGATGATTGTTACTCTATTCGTTACTATATTCATTTGTGCTTTAAGTTACAATAAAAACTAAAAATACCATACAGGAACGAAAATCAAATTAAACTCACAACAAAAAACAATAAAATGGGATCTGCTGAGACTTTTCAGGTCACGCGCGAGCTTCACTTTCAATTTCGAAGCAACAACAATGATTTCCATTTTAATCGCAGGGATAAAATCTTACCAAAAAGGGTATAATGAAAGTTTGTTTTTAATTTTTCCCAGGATACCATGTTTGCAGTAGTGAACTTCCTCGTGGTGGTACCAATTCGCACGGAACACATACGCTCACCTTTCCTTACCAATTATGAAAGTTATAAAAATTAACCAAGGACTTCAACTCGAAAGGTATGAGTTTGCACATAACCTACTTCAATTTCAAATTAAAGCCGGAAAAAGGGTTCGAGTTCTAGTTGGATAACTACACTACGGTAGCAGTTGTATCGTTGCGGCGCGCGAGTGGTTTCATATCGCAGTGCCGATAATTACTGCGGTACCCAGGTCGGCGGCAATTTGTTACGCCTAAATGTCGGCACGCGTACTCTAATCTTTGCCCTTAATTTGCCTCCTGTTTCGAGTTGTCCATGTGGATGGAAGTAAGTTTGAAGAGATATCACCCTCCATGGTTTGTTTTACTATGCAAAACTCTATCGATGATTATGTCCTTTCGTGTTGTGGCCATTGATAGTCTGCCAGAAAGTCACTTGTTTATATGAACTACTTGTAGTGGGTGAATGAGGTAATTTTGATTTGCTTGCCCGTAAATAATTAACTTCTCTTATAATGGGGGTGTTGGTTAGGAGAGGCTCCTTGAGAGTATCAAAATTTTCATAATGAAAAGGGATACTACATACTATCGTATAATACACAGAAGAACTTGCTCAACTCTATGGCTGCAATCATTTTCTTTTCGAATTGTGAAGAGCTTGAGGTTTAGGTTACCACACTTAAAGGGATACCCAGGTGGTGGGCGGATGGATGTCTGTCTGTCTGCATTCATATACATCCATACATAAATATATACAAAGACAACACACATAGTGGTGGTGGATCAGGCGATGAAAGTCATGTCTTGCGTGTGTAATAAGTAATTTTAGACAGAAAATTTAATTGCCTCCTGGCTCCTGGATGTATATGTTAATTCAAGTGGAATTAATTGTTTCCGGTATTTAAGTTGCTTCAAGGATTTTTGCCCCACTGCCTTATCCTGATCCGGCAATTGTTCGAGTAGTTCGGTGTTATTATTGTTGTTGGTATTTGTGGTGTAGTACGGTGCGGTGTGGTGGTGGTGATGGTGCTATCTCAGATGCCTTGGGTTTTCGGGCTTTCGGCTTGACTTGAGTTGGCTTTTCAGTGTTTTGACTTTACGGTCTTTGCTATGTTTGAGTGTAGTAGCTGTTATCTCGATTTTTAACTTTTGTTAGGTTGAATCGATAATTACTGTTGAATTGAGTTTAAGGTTCAGTGAGCATACGGAATTAGGTAGGCAAGGATGTGGTTTTGATTTCGCCGTATATTTCGCGCTGAAGGAGTTAATTGAGGTATGAATATTTACTGCGGTTTATGACGGAGGGGATGGTTTTTTTTTTTAATGAAAGTCGACTTGGAGTGTTGCAGTTAATCGATTAAAATTGTAAATTTATCTGTGATGGGGTAATGTAGGCACATATTACTTTTTTCATTCGAGTTTAGTTTATAATGTCTTTTTTTTTGTGCGATAGCCGAACATTGGCCAAAGAGATATTGTTTTGCATAACGTTAAGATGAATTAACCATTTCGCTTGAATTCAAAATTCTTCGTGAGTAGTAGAATACTTTCATTAAGGAGAATAGGTCAGGAGTTGGAAAAGACCTAGCTCATTGGCACCCAATTGCTCTACAATTTGAAAAACGTGTCGAATAGATTAAATTGTTCGTCCCCATATCTAGCCTAAAATCTAACAAACACTCACAATTCGCTGCCAAGATGTTGAATAATGGAATCTCTTTGCGAAAACGTTCACTTATCATTCACGCCCTTGTACGCTAGTTTTTGTTTTTTTTTTATTCACATGAGTTTTACTCCTCATTTTTACTGCCACATTGCACAATTATTTCCATGTTTATGTTTTGCTATTAATCAACCTCCTCATCCGTGTCACCTCTCCCGCCGACTTCTTTACATTTTAAATTTATTTATCCGTTAATCTTGCCCGAAATAAAAGAAGAAAAGAAATATTACACAAGTACTTTTAGTTAACGCTCCACTTTACCCGCCGCCGCCATTCCGTTGAAGGGGGACATGGCGGCTACTGTAATCGTGCCTCAAAAAAAAATTAAAATTCCCAGCGCAAAACTTCGAAATGATTAAATTCCAAAAAAATGGAAAAACTTCAGAGTAGATCAACAACAGAGCCGAGGTAGAAAACCCCATAACTTAACAAATTTCAATTCAACGCCACTATTTGCACCTTTGTTCCCATGATCTAACAGCAAATACATATGTGTATGAAATTGAATGCTTTGCGGTTTATATGGCCAGAATTTAAAGTAAAATGATTTTTGTTTTTTTTTTATTTTTTTTGTTTGTTTGGTCTTTTGTGAATTAAATTCAGACCTCATAAATAATTTTGCGTCAGTTAATAAAACTGTACAAAGTGAAAGGCGACCGCCGCAGCACATCCTTTTCGGTTCAATCAGTATAGTACTGAAGGTGAACTGGCCACTTGTAATTCTCTCAAAAGGCATATTGAAAAGGGTACGACACAGAGAGATACTGTGATGCAAAGTGTCAGAGGAAGAGATTACATCGCCTCAATGCTGCTACTCACAGTGACAAAATCAAAATGGGAATTAATCAGAAAAATATCCTTTTGGGCAGAGACCAGCCAGTAGTTAACGACTTTGTGCGTTTCGTCCACACAACGTAATCCGTTCCTTTGGTGAGTTGATGGTTTTTTCATATACATACATATGTATGTATACATATCTGTTGATGCTTTTTGGATGCATTTTAGCGTAAATCCAACACCGGATCCAATTATGCACCCCTCTTTTGTTCAGAAGGAATCCTTTACAAAAATTAATTGGAAAGTTTCAATGCGTTCGGTTCGGTTTTTACAAAGCAAAATAATTAAGCTTTTCATTGCTTAAAAGTGATTTAACATTTTTCAACAATCAATCAAAGTTATGTACATATGTTGTTATTGCAATTGGAAAATTTGTAGCATAATGGAGTTGATTTCAAGGTCTACAAAATATTGTCACCTTACTTTAAAAACAAGGTTTCAGTTACTGTTAACGAGATATAATTTATTTGTTGAAAGAAACGAATTTTCAGAATTTTCGTAAATAAAGCGTAAATAAAGCAAATTGGTACAATTTTGCTACAAAATACTTTTTTAAAAACACTTTAATAAAAATGTTCTGCACCATGTTCTTCTTGGACATGAGCCTGTTCCATTTATATTTCGCCTTTCATAGAAAACGAGGACTATCTTCGAAAGGCATCAGTAAAAAGCTGTTCTGGCTTCTCAGCTGCATCGAAATTTTATTCAAGTGAGTTGGTCTCTATGCTGTTCCACTAGCTTGGTGATATCTGCAGCATTTCCAAGAAATTGTTTGAAATGAAGTTTAAAGGATATAAAGAGCACATTTTTTTTGCCAATTGTTGTGATGGCTTGTTTTGTTTATGTTGTAGAATTATTGTTTATTAACTAGGCGTACTACGACCATATTTGGTTGAAACCTCTGCTTCTTATCAAGTGTGTAGAAAACTTCACAACTTTTATTGTCCCGTAGGGCTTTATTTCGAGTATGACGCGTGTATTTAGTGACGGATGATAAAGACGAAATGGTAGTGAATGTCAGTGGCTCCAATTCAATTCTATAATACTTGAATTACTTACTTTATTTAAGAATCCTTCCATTATTTCGCTCATCTAGGAAATACACTTTTCCTACAGTACGATTACAAAGTCACTCTTGTTGAATCCTTAAACCCACCTCTCTGCCAAGTCTTGTCTAGAAGAAATGAGGTATAATCACTTATTCAATATAAAATACCGACCTACCAGCGTGAACCTTCGATCTATGTATCTGCCCCTTTTTCAAGTTGAGCCGTCAAACGTCAGTTATTACGTTGACGTGGTACAAATCTGCCATTTTCAGAAATGTATTTATTAAATGAGGATATTTCTCACGGCCCACAAGAAGGAGTATAGACAAAGAGAACTCAAACAAGGCTTTTAACTATATCGTGTATCTTTAATTATGTTGTTTTGGTTTATAGCCTTTAATGATCGGAGTTGTTGCAGATACATTGGTAGGTAGGTAGAAAGGGTGGCTGCATATGGAGCTGGCACTCCGAACCCCTTTCGTGGAATAATCTAAAAAGAAGACAAAAATTTTCTCTGATAAGATTAAAACTCTTCTATTGTCAAAGTTGGTGTAAGTAGTTGTCTGGGCAGAGCCACAATTCGTAAAGGTTTCTTCGAGTACATACTAGTATTTTGTCTTGAGTCAGTCTTTTTGAAGAAAAAAGAAACTCAGTTTTAGTGGCGCTGGTGACATGAATGATGAACTAAAGGTTGAGTGGATCCAATGAGCGCTAATATTGTAAGCAGGCGAAACTAAATGGAAGTCCTGAAAATTATACCACTTATCAAAACAGGAGCCATATCAAATTGATTGAAATTTGAGCTTCTAGTCACCAGTTAAACCCGAAGGCTAATTTTCTTCTACCTACCAGGAAAACAAGCACAATTAAATGATTATATCCATTCATAACAAACTGCATCTAATTGTGATGAAAAAATGTTTAACCAAGCGCAAAAGGACATTTATAATTACTTCTGGGTATTGGGGAATTTTTATTTTCAACATCAAATACACAGCCACACCCTCTGGAAACGGCAAAAAGGGATGAAAAGTAAGTTCTGCATCCTTGAACCAAACAATAGATCTCATTTAACATCCGTTGACCCCTTAAATGAAGATTTTTTTTTTTTTTTTTTTTCATAACAACACAAGTACACAAGTACACGCAGATGCTGTGTATACATTAAGTTTTCGTGGGTGGAATTATTTAGGATTTTCCTTGCATAGAGACAATTCGAAAAGCCTTGAAAAAGGATGTACTCGTATACACACAAATACTAGACAAAAATATAATAATTAAAAATTCACCCCTGATACACAATGGAGAAGAGTTATAAATAATGTCACCGACCGACCGACGTCAATGGCTGGAGGATACTTGCTCATTTTGTTGTTTTTGTGTCGGTTTGCCATCCCTTAACAGTGGTTAGAGACAGTGGGTGGACATTGGGGTGGTTGCGCCGCATTAATGTGCATTGAAAATCGTCTGTATTGCGCGTCTATGTTTCTTAATTAGTAGACTTGTATCTATGGGGATATTGTTTCATTTATGAAAGGCGTTGTTGGTAGAAGAAAATTTATTGTTGCCGCCAGCGAACATAAATAAGTAAAAATATTCGTTTTAATTGGTTAAGATACGACGAGTAGTTGGTAGATGCCTGGGATGTCTAGTGTAGAATGGGGATGAATTAAAACACTAGGCCATAAAATTCTTAGTCTATGATAGATTTGGGATATGGCTTTGGGGTTTAGAAATGTAATTAAGATTTTAGATTTTGAAGAAAGAAAATGCTCAACTTCAATAAACTTACGAAAGAACCTTCAACGATACTAGTGCATTTCTTTATTTAATTATTCGCATGAATTTTTTATTACCACACAAGAGAGTGATCATTTGGGCATAGATCCCAATTAGTAATTTTACCAAAACAAATTCGAACTGCGTTCCTCCACCACTCGAAGAGATTTTGACTCGACTCAACAATTCACTCCATTCGAAAAGTTCGAAAGTTAAACTGCTCAGTGTGAAACTGCAATGAATGGTCAGCAAAATAACAAATAAAGAGGGGAAGATACGAAAAGAGAGAATATGAAGGGGAAATTCTCGCTCAGTCGAGTGAAATAGACTCCGCCTTTTTCTGTCATATAAACTCTCATGCGATGTATAGTTAGTGGATATCTGTCAGATACTTTAGAAATTGTAGTTGGAGAATGTGGGAGTATGTGCTAGCAAGGTGTAAGGTTGGATTCTTCGGTGCTATTAGAGATATGAAACTCATTGTAGATTGCTAGTGCGATTTTTGGGTCATAAATTATGCATGCAGCTATGTGCATACATAAGTGTATACATATACATATATGTATGTATATAGGAATGGAGGATACACTTTTAGATTAAAGTTGGGTGTATATTTTAAAATCTTAAAGAAGCTGCATTCTTAAATAAATTTATTGATTTAAAGTGACGCAAGCAAATCAACTAGGTGTTGAAAATTATTTAAATGCAAGACGTACATTGTATGTACGTATGTATGTACATATGTATGTATGTATGTAGTTGTCCTTTAATTCTAAAGAGGTTAATTTGTTTGATGGACTTACCTACATATATTGAATTTTAATTGTGTAAAGCCTTCTTTTTAGTGAACTACTTGTGACCTGATTTTGGTGATACCTTGTCAGATCCGAAAAATCATAGTACAATAGATAGCAATAGATGATGACGACTAGTAGCAAAAACTTATAACTGGTAGGGATATATATACCTATGTATATTAGAGAGATTTGGAACCAGACCATAGTCTTAGGTCCCTTTTCGGCTCTCCCCCAAAATCCATCTTATCCTGAGAGTCTCTTTGGATTTCCACAGTTCCTCTCTGGAAATCTGGTTCATCCTCTGGGTATCTAACTAGTGGCTCCCCAGGACCTCCTTTCTTTTGCTAGCTAGCGGTAGACATTGACACATTATATGCGATGCCGTCCCGATTTCTTTCAGGCATAGTAGTTCACAGGTGTTATCCTTCCCCATCTTCTTTAGGTGATACCCGAAATTTCCACGACCTGTAGTTAACGCTACCACCCATTTCAGTGTTCTTCGCTTTAAGCTTAGAACTTCCCTGAGAGTGGTTCCAATCGGCATTTTAATAGCCATTTTCGTCTGCCTGCAACCTTCCACGGTTGACCACCTTCTGGTAGGGATACTGTCATGTTACTGGGGACGACTAACTGGCGCTAAGTAAGCATTCAACTTCTGAAAGCAGTCCAAGAGAAGATCTAATTAATCTGTTGATGATCAGAGATCCAAGCTCTCGGTTGCTCCTACCCAATAAATAGCAAGAGACCATATCATTTCTTGCACAAATTGTATCTGCTAGATGCTTGTGCGAAATCATCGAGTAATAAAAAAGACTTAAAATACTTTTGGCTTCATTGTGTTCTTACTTATTTCTGGCTTATCTGTTTTTCCATAGGAGTGTCATTAAATATGCCTTGATACTGACCTCTATATTGCATGTAAATATCTTGGACTGAAGACTGTATAAAAAATACTTACAAACTGTAAAGTGGGGTAAAGCAAGGTTGCCTTCTTTCTCCAATTTTGTTTCAATTGGTGATTAGTGATGTACATATTTCGCTCTTTTTAGTGGATGAGAAAAGGACCGGTCTTGATTGCATTTGACAGATATGCATAGACCTCCATTGCATTATAAGAGGATGTACTTACTTAAACTGAAATTGTTAGTCGATAAGGAATAAGGGTGGACATACTCATCAAATCGGTTGGAAACGATTTGCAATTTACTTGGGTTGGATGGTTTATCAAGCCGATTTGATGAGTGTGAATCATGATAATGTAGAGAATTTCTAGTATAGTCTTGGTATGTAAACATGCAAACCAAACTGCATACCGCCAGCTGCGTTTCAGTTTCGAATCCCAGAAACACCAACAAACATTTTTTTCGAAGTGGCACCTCTTGCACAAGTTTGCTAGACAACCGAGGGTTACCATCATTAACCCTTTTGTAATTGACGTAACCGGTCCATTTAATTCGAAAATTTAAAAATATTGGTGGCTAACGGTTAAGAGAAGATAGGCCTTGGGCTCTCTATTGGTCCTTTGCGAAGAATATTTATTTATTTTTTCCAGTAAGATACATACATATGTACATATACGTTTCAATTGTTGATGAAAATATGACGAAGCAATTAGAAGTTCTGCTCCAACGTGGAATCTGAGCTGTTATGTGGATGCAGTTCTTGAATGTAATTAGGAAGCTGTAATTATCTGTTAACAGGTGGCTACGAAACAGCTCCATTTCTACTGAACATAATGGGCATAAAGGTTATTTTTTACGGTCAAACCTCTTGCAAGCGTTTGACAAATATGCGAAAGTATAAACGTCATCAAAAACCTTCTCAAAAAAGAAATGTCCTTCGGACACAGCACTATGTATGTATATAGTAAACCTCTTCTATGAGTGTGAAGAATATAACACGCACAGTATGGATGATTGTGAGAAGCTAGGCCCTGGGTCCTGTCTGAGTTTCAAACCCCTACACCACAATCTCTATCGTATTCTTTTACCCCTTTCCTTATGCAAAGTGTGCATACTCTTAGGCGTAGGTTAAATCTACCACTCACGCAGAATAGTCGAGTTGGAGTCGTAAAGAAGAGTTGGAGACGATTGATCCAGAAAGCGTGCTCTATAGCGCATAGGCGTAATAGAACCCTTAAGTATTTTAAGAGCCAAGAATCGCCCTTCAAATTGATATCTCGTTCAGTAGTCTGACGAATTCACCAATAGACTCTATTTCTGAATTAATGTTGTACTTTATTGAAGAAAGTCCATATTGGAGTAAAAAAATACTTAAGAGGTAAGTTCAAATCAAACTTAAATATCAACGCTTAATTCTTTTGCGTTTAATTGTTTGGTATGGTTAAATAGTAACTCTATGGTCTCTGCCTGGTCTTTTCTTAAGATACTTTGTCCTTTCATTTTGAATGATCGTAAATATGGTCTTCATTTTCGGGTTATATCAATGTCAATGAGTTAGGATAGTCGCATCTAATTGTTTTGTCAAACCAAGGCTGACTCCTTATACCTCAAAATTGTGGATATCGACCGTGCCATTAGGTCTTAAGCCGTGGACAACGGTGTATATCTATTCGATTTTGAACGCATCTATTTGGTTTGATAACGTCTGTGTATCCCAGAAATGCCACAACCGAGTCTATTTGTTCTCGACCACAAACGAGATTAGCTTTGTAGAGCTCCGAATGATAATACGGTTTTGAGGTATGTACATACAAAACGATGGAATTTATTTGACATGCCGGTCCTACATACATATGTACATGTATACATACTTTCTTCCTAATTAAATTTACTGCATCGAGTATAGATTTCATTATTTTATAGCCTGCGTTATCATTTGTTTTTCGTACCAAAAGGCCTCACTTAGAAATTTATGTAGGTAGTGTTTCCATCAGTCCTAGGATTATTTACTAAAGAATACATTTTTACAAGGATTAGACAAATTTTCATTCAATCATACGGAGATTATTTCTCGTCTACATGCACAGTAAGATTTGATGTTAAGAGTTGTATATTGCCACCACTATTACGTCTTGTCAGGAAAACCCCTGAACTGGCAAAATTTCAATCGAAGTATGTACATGTATCTGTCAGCTGCAGTCGCGATGCACAGTCAATTAGGAAACTTTCCTTTAACAAAAAAAAAAAACATCACTCACCAGACTCAATAACTTGTTGCTGCTTGACTTCCTTCAAAATGTGTGTTGGTTGGCCCACACACCATAAAAATTACCCTAGGGCAAAGCACTCCCCCTTCGAAGGTGTTCCAGTTCTATGTTTTTAACCAACAAAACACCACCACCACTCGCAGTTAGTCTATCATCATCCCCTCGAGTTCAAAATAAATTTTTAATTTCTTTTTTCAATTTGCAAATCGTGGGGGTGAAGTACCACGACAGAGAGACACCCTTCAAAGACATCCACTCACTGGTTGTGTCGCCTGCGGGTGCTCAGGTGTTTTTGTTAAACCAAATTATAATTTCAAATAAATTTATCGTTTGTTAGTCAATAAATGCGGGGGCGTTGAGTTCTCTTCATGTACTTGACAGTTGCTCCTTATCCCATCTGTGTAAAGTTCAGAAGCATGTTGAAGGTTTCCCGCATGTCACAATATGAAAAAGCAAATATTCCAAACACTCTTGAAACAAAAAATCTACAATATTTGTCATCACCTTCTCAGGAATCGAACAAAAAACCTGCTGCAGAAATTCTTCGACGGATGCGAGAAATATGCCTCAAAATATGCCTCTTCGAATTCCAGAATCCCCTGCGGATCTTCACACGAGCATCCTCACCTCAAATCGCGATCACATAAATAACATCGCCCCGCAAAAATATCATTGCGATCATAAATATTATTCTGCGATATTCCGTTTATCGCACCTTTTGGTAGCATTTGGCAGAGGATCTTCGTCAGCGGCATCATACGAAAAAAAGCGCACCTTTGTGCGAAACAATAACACTTGTGCGAACAACAACAACCAAGTGTCTTTCCACAGAGACGCTCTGTCTGCGGATGCTGGCATATTTTTTTTTATTGTTCGTTTTCTCGTCGCACCTGAATCACACTACTGAAACACAAAAGACTTTAGTGTGCCCTTCAAAAATTTATGAAACACCAGAGACCGCATCGGGCTGCCCATAACGGAAAGATGATGATCATCATCATCAGTGCGTCCAAAAATGGCCAAAACGTTCAAGAGTTAGTAAAAATTCCTATGCAAAGCGCAACCCGTAAAGGATAATGCATCCGTCGCAGGACCTGAATGGACAGGAGTGATGAAAAAAAAAAAAAACAAAAAGATGAGAAATATTGAATAAATGAATAAATTTCGATTTTTTTTTCTTCGATGTAGTCAAGGTGTAGAAATATGATTGCTGGTGCGCGGATGCATGAGCATCGTGTCGAACATGGGATAGTGTAACAAGCGAACGATAGATCCTATCGTACGCTCAACTTTATATTCATTTATTCTTCTGATTGTTCTCCTTTCATTGTGTGAGTTAAGTTTATCTGGATTTGACTCCTTGGAGGTGACAGATTTTTGACTTGTGTCTTTTGAGTGCCATGCCAACGCCAAGTCATATCGTTTGGCACATTCGATTGTTGTAATATGTACAGTGTTTGTACGGGAGATACTCGTAGATCTGGTATCGGCAGTGGAGTCGGTTTGTTTTACAAAATGGGCAGCGTGGCTTAAAAGGAAACTTGTGAGCTTATCGCATTATCGCGGAGCAGGTTTAAGGCAATTTGCAGCATATTGGTTTCTGTAATGGGTAATATGGCGAGGTACGCAGTTGTGGGCGGTAATTTGTTTTAATTCCTTGGGCGAGGAATTGACAAAGATTTTCTTATGGTTTTCGAAAGTAGTTTTGAAAGTAGTAATTGAGTATGAAATCATAACAAAAAGGACGAGAAAGTTCTACTCAAATGGCAACTCCGATATTACAAAAATACAAATTTTTGGCGCAACAGGTCCATGGGACCCAGGGCCTAGCTTCTCACAACCATTCGTGTTGTGCGTGTTATATTCTTCACATGAATGGAAGGGGCCTACTGTTTAATGCCGGATCCGAACGGCAATTTTGAGAAGATTTTTCATGACAGTTTTACTCTCGGATGTTTGTCAGACGCTCGCGAGAGGTGGGGCCGTGAAAGAAATTTTAGGTGTTGTCTGGGGATTGAACCTGGAACCCCTTGCTCCGTAGTCCAACGCACTAACCACTTGAGCCACGGCGCCCACTCCGATACTCCGATATTACGAGCTTTAAATTTAGAGCGTGACTGGGTACGCTTTAAATTTTTCTCTAGTTGCAATACTTTCTAGAAAATGTCTGTACCTAGGACACTGTAATAGGTTCAATCTCCGAAGGAGACGTTTCAATAGGTAGGCAGAGATAAAGCTAGTCCCGCTCAGAGACAGTTATGCCAAAAACTTACTCTTCCTGTAGAGTAGTCTTGGTCGATACAGCCAGCTATAGGATTTAATAGATAAGACAGACCCCTTTAAATTTTATCCAGATGTGATTGCTTTTGGCAATTTTAGTTCTTGATAATGGATGGTTGATAAGAAAATGACAACTTGAGGACTTGAACATGCTAAAAACACACTGGTACTAACTCAGTCATAAAAATTGAATTACTAGCTGACCTGTGCTCAGCTTGATGCACCCACATGCCACTATTAAGACAAAAAACAAGAATGGGATAAAATAAAAATTTAATGCAAGGGCCGAATATTTGAATAGCCTGCCAGTCTACGGAACTGGGGGAAATTTGGTTTAAAAACTTGACTTAATTTAGTCGAAATGATCAATCATCAGTCAATCATTCACCAGGATAAAGCAGAAATCTAAGTCATCATCATATATGTATAACATGATCGTGCGATCCATACTCGTGGAGGGCTGTTAACGAGAAGAATTGGATCAGACAACGTTAGTATAGAGACTGGAGGACATCGTAATCACTAATCCCCCTGCTTTCTTCCACATTGCCGGAAATGTTGCTTTATGGCTAGTTAATATGAAATCGGTTTTTAGTAAAGATTAGACTTAAGGCACAAGATTAAAATTTTGCCAAATACTCCAAATAATCCTGAGATACACGTTTGGCTTTATTGATGTACTCACTGTATCATAGAATAGCAGATGATTTAATTTAATAAGGTAACATCTGTTACATGCAGTATGTCCTTACTGTGATCCTTAAGCAAGAAGGGCTATCTGAATATTAGGTAGAAAACAGATGAATATAAGGATAGGAATTCTGCCAGGGATTGACTTTTGAAAAAGAATCCCGAAACTTACGAGCTTGCCAACAATCAGATGCAATACTAATGTACGTCGAATATTATTATAATAAAATCAAGTACTGAACTTGCACATTCCTTTAAAGGTGTCCCAAACTTCGATATAAATTACATTTACTCGTAAGCAAGAAAAAAAAAACGGAATCATTAGCCTCCCTCACTCTGGTAGGTATGCCAAAACAGGTTCTTAATCAATTCTGTAAAATATTTCTTCCACAATCCCTGGGGATACATATTGTGTCATTTTTTACTCCCAATGATCTACCTTCTTTCATCTGGGACTAACCTCCAGCTATTCCAGAAATTAATTACTGTCCGATTGTTGATTCATAAGATCACACACCAACGAGGCCATTAAGCCACACGTTAATATCGCATCCACTTCATCGTCGTCTGTCTTCCGACGACTACGTCCATCCGCCAGCAGATTTGGAGCAATAAAAAATATTTTCCATGTCCATTTGACCACAACTTACTGCCGCCATCGTCGTCACCGCAGCACGCCAGCCGTTGCTGCTGCTGCTGCTGTTGTTGCTGCTTCCTTCCTTTTCATGGCTGTTGCCTAGTGATGAAGAAATTGTTCAACGCCACCGCCACCGCCACCACCACCACCACACAACGATAGACCTAGAAAAGTTACCTGCCATTAATTAGTCACTTGATTTATGAATTTTGCGATAGCACCAACAAATGTGGTACGTGGCCTTATATGCCCTGGCGGCCGAATAGTCATCGATCTGTAAGTTGCCGCCGGGCTGCCGGTTGAGCTCAAATCTAATATATATGGGAGCACAGAGAGACCCGCGCACACACTCGATATAGACCAGCGCCATCCTTAGCCCATGTAAATATGATCTAGGCCGTTCATCTAAGTGGGAGGGGTAAATGGGCAAAAAAAAAAAGAACTAGAGAGCCTCCTGCAAGGAGAATGAGATGAATCTGTTGCTTTAATTCCGCGGGCGAGCATAATTCTTCATCATTGTGTTAATTGGAGTGTTATCCTAGTCGGCAGACTGTGTACTCTTTGCCTCCTGCTTTCGAAGAGTGGTTAGCTCATTTGGCGGCATTGGTTGTGTACAAAGCGAAGCGGATTCTTTTTTTCCATTTTTAGAGATATATTTATTTTTAATAAATTACATGTGGGTTGTAAATCTTAAAGCTGAGAATTACATTAGAACTTGACAGTGGGGAGGGTGATGAGTGGAGCGCGGACTTAGGGCTAGATGTTTATTACATTGTAATTGATGGAAAATTATAATTTTGGGTTTTATTTATTAAGCCAAGACTACTATCATCTACAGCAATGTTGATATTGGGACTGGAACCCATGTAGCTATTTTTGCAGTGAATGTTCCAAGAAGGACTAAAAAGTCTCAGCGTAAAGATTGTGCTTCATGTTAAGATAGGGAAAAGGCACTACTATGATGATGGACAGCTTATAATATTCGTGTTTAAATAATTGTCACATACTTGATATATTGATATCATTCGGGAGCGTTACACTTAGCTAGGACTAGATACTTACAAGCGGCACGTACTGGAATATCAACTAGGCACTCGAACAAGAAACTGAGAATAAAGAGCCGATAGTAGTTTTCTTTTATTTCAAAAACTTTATCAACACAACACACAACACTTTGTTTCTAACTATACAGTCAGTGGTCTTAGTATTACAGAAACACATGCAACGCAGTTTTCATTTCTGTTGAGTATGCTTAAATTCGAAAAAGAAATTCAATGATGAAGAATCATTCACTTTCATGACAGGCATTATCTTCAATCGTCTGGAAACGAATTTTTAAGTAGTTTCATTACAACATCTATTACTATTACATGTCAGAAGAAGTAATATCCAATGATTGTAGTACTTCGATTGCAACGTTCCAACGCAGATCATTAGTCATAAATGTTCCAAGGTCCTTTCCTACAATCAATTGTTCATCATCGCTTCGATCCCACCATCAGCTCTCGTATCAAATAAAGCAGCGCTCCATTCTCTTGATTATATATTTATTCTAAGAAAAGATTCCTAGACAACATCAATGTTTTTTTACGGTCCCACATCTCGTGAACATCGGACAAACATAGAAGAGTACAAATGTCATAAAAACAGCAAGCCTCTTCCATTCGTTGGGAGAAACTAGGCTCTTTGTCCCGTACGGACCTGTTACGTCAAATATTTGTATTTGTCTTCTATACGATGAAGCGGTTTGGTTTCATATGTGCCATTCACATAGGATCTCTCCTGCGTATTGGACATCCAGCATGAAGTGTATAGAAACTACTCAGAGCATTCACATAATAGAATTCATTGATATCAATAACATGATTCCTACGTCAAACAGAGTTTGGCACTTGTCTGTGGTACTCATGTGATTGCTGGGTTTTTTGTAAAAAGTCGCTTAGCTAGAACAAAAACCTAAACCGAAACATTCCAGAAAAAAACATAAACGTCAATTTTAAGCCTTGCTGTGGTCGAAGTCGTAGGAACTATGAGACAATCTTTCGCAGGAGATAAATTAATTCTGCTGACATCTCCGACATCGAATCCACTGATTCAACTCCAGATGCAGCTATAAAGCACATTTATTATTCTAAACTATAAATGTGCCATAATTATGCGAACCCACCACCTATGAAAACCATCCCACTGATAGTCACCAAGGTGGCATGCAATATTTACATCGCACGACACTAATGAATCCTTCTAGTCGTTGCGGTCGGAGCCGTTGTCGTCGTGTCCAGCACCAAATCCTATTAGTTACCCCTCGTGCAATCGCCATTCTCATGCTTATCATGGAATTCATTTGCTGAAGTTCAGCGATAAGAAAGAACCTACACCACAGGCAGTTGCGTTGCACTTTGCTGCCCCAGCTCCTGCCGCCGCTGCCGCTGCTGTAGCTAGCCAATAGCAGAGATAGCCTCTTAGTGGCCTTCCTTTCCTTTCACGATAGTTTGGTCTTCATTTTGAAAAATGTTGGTTTTTAGTTATTAATATGAAGAAAATGATCTTATCTTCTCGACAGTGCTCTTATTTATTGCCACCGTGTCGTCGGTCGGCGGCGGCGTTGTGCTGTGTGGCGAGCGGCGAGCTGCTGCGTGCAAAAGGAAGTACATACTACCACACCATCAACCAAGAGACAGCGTTGCAAAAATGAACCAAAGGGAAGTTGTTAAATTATAATAATAAAGAAAAGGTGATTAGCATATAGCCGACTGGCAACTGACATAGGCTTTTGGGATTTTGTCATCTTTAAAGAAAGAAGTATCTGCGGTTTTTAGCGAGACCACACGTGTTAGAGTACGCTTTATTTAAATAATTACAATAGATACTGTCATAGATAGAAGCGGCGAATTTTTTCAGAAAACCAGTAAATCAGACAACCAAGGAAAGCGTTCTTGAGACTTTGAGTGCAGAAATGTATGTATTATTGGTTGGATTTTATTTCATGGTATACGAGTATGCATCTCATTATATTTCAAGTAGAAAGTTCATCCTCCACGTATTGGATAGTTATTAAATTACAATTCAAAATAAATCTTGTATATAAATATTTCTATACAACAAGTTTACTAAATAAAATGATAATGCGCATTCTACGGATGTCTGCAACAGGCTAAAAGCTAGATAGCTCCTTTGCAATCGAACACGAGTTGGAGTGAAAGAATTTAGAAAAGAATAGTAAATGTAATTTTAAGTTTAAAATAGAATTCTTGTTTCACTTATAAAAAAAAAAAAATGACAGTGTTAAAAAAAAAAATATGTTTCCGCCCGGTATCGAACCGGGGGGCCTTCCGCGTGTTAGGCGGATGTGATAACCACTACACCACGGAAACACTTACAGTACAATGAACTCTAAATGATGTTGAGCTAAGGAAATAAAATGTTAATGAATTTCAAAGAAGCTGGTCCCACTCTCCTCCATCCCGGCAATGTGTTATTCTTAAGCTGTGTTGTTATACAACACCCGATTATTTAAAAGTCGCTATATCCTGAGTTGAAAAATCCCGTGAATCCGCAGGTTGCAAAGTCGAATCTGCAATGAGAACATGACTCTAATTGTTTTTAGGCTGTCAAAGTAAAAAATAAGATGTTAATCTATAAATTAAGAAGGTATAGATTTCTGTGTAAGAACAATTGAGCATTTATGCACGAATTCCATTTAGACAAGTAATTCGTGACCTACGTCGATTGCAGTACTATCTGGAAAGCTCTTTAGCTCTGATCACTTACCTAGATTTGGCTTAGTCGTATTTACATATCTGCCTCTTTAATAAGCCTATTAAGAGCTAATTGACAAGGGTGTTGATATTCGGGCGACTTAATAGCTAATGTAATATTTAGGCTGCATTGATTGTATACGCTTATCGCTGATGTCCATTTGCGGGTATCAGATTCAGAGTCATAAAATTGACTCAAAAATTTTACCAAGTAATAATGTCAGACTTGTTTGAAAACTTTGCAGTACAGCGTTGGAACTGATTAGGTACGTCTTTACAAAAATTCAAATATTTGGTGCTACAAATCCGTGTGGGACCCAGGTACTTCCTTACTTCAGCTTAAATTACTTATAAAGTCACAAACGATTCTCAGCGTTTCAGATACCATTACAAAGTGCGTCGAAGACCTTCTAAAATTGCGCCGAATATTTCCCAGCTTGTTCTACTGTAACTAATTGACAACCAGATAACTTTTTCCAGGCTAATCAAAGTGGCCTTCTGTTTAATACCGTGTCCGAAGGGTAATTTTTCCTTGAGCTTGTTTGATTGGGAAAAAACTTTGGCGTTGTCTGGGAATCGCACCTTCTTCTCAGTGCTCGGACCATTGAGTGAGCCATAGACGCCCAATCTAGAATTGTTTTTCATAATATTCTCTCGGAATTTGAATTGTTGGAGATTGAAACCTTTAGAAAGCATTTCCAGACATGCTGCCTTGTGGGCGCCTAAATAAAGTATTTCTAGGGATATTTTAGTTCTGCGGAACATATACTGTACCTACGATTAGCTGTAGTATAGAAAAAAGTCAGTTCATTGGGCCAGTGGTTTTGGGTTCGATCTAATCACTCGATTATGGATAACTTGGTGTTGTCTTAATATTGAATTTCGTACCCTTCGGCAGCAACAAAAGCGATTCCTGCTATTGAAATAAAATCCAAGCTTGTAAAGTGCCCTCTAGAAGAGCTAAATATTCTTGGAACACAGAATAAGGTTACGCTTTGCTGGGTCCCTCGACATGAAGATATATCACGTAATAAGAAGGCCGACGATTTGGCTAGAAAACTAACGGATAAAAACCTATTTCGAAGATCTGGAGATGAGGAAGTTATCGACGACACCACTTATCCTCTTTGTCACTGCCCAATTTTCATCAACCACATCTTCAAAACTTAAAAAATATATCCAGCAGACTAGTGAACGACATCTTGCACTAGCAAGAAGTTGAACCATAGTTATAGAACATGGTTAACCAATGGACAAGGGACATCTTCCCCTATAGGTATTACAATGGGTCTGTGTTGTGAATCACTTTCAAGAGTGTATTCCTTTCTTGACAGGATTAGCTAAGTTATGCTCTTCACAAGGGATTCGCCAACCCAAAAACTGATTCCTAAATTGGTTGCTGATGTCTTGTATCGAGGTTATCAAGGACGACGGGTTTTTTCTTCCATATTGTATTCTAATGACATAACATATAGTACCACCACTATTTAGAACTTTTTAATAATCGAGATACCCGACCTAGTAGTATTCTCTCCAAACCTCTTTGGTTCATATTTGTTCCTCATTTCAAAAATCCTTATAGCCCTTCGATCTGATAAAACAAAAAAAAAAACAAAAACAAATTCTCCTTTACATTCATCGAACTAACCAATGACAAAAAATCGTTTTGCATGTTCTTCTTGGTCATCTTCATCCACCTTCATCCAATTTAAATAAAATTCAACAAAACTAAATCACCAAAAAACCTAAATAATATATTGACAGATCTGCATGTCCGCCTGCTTTACGATATGGTTCTAGAGATAAATCCTCCGATTGATCTGCATGCAACATGCGACGCAGAAGATCGACCAGAAGACTGTTTTGTGCGGGTTGTCCTTCGATACACGGTGCGGAGAATATCGATGATTGCACATGCAGATTTTTGAATTTCCTGAAAATTATTATTGAAGATGCGAACCATGAAAAGGACACATATAGAAGAGGGAGGAATAAAAAAAACAAAAAAAATATATATATATTTCTTCGAATGAGAATGAGACTCATTAGGAAGTTCCTTGTTTATACTCGCATGTGTGTATATTTTTTTATTTTTAGTATAAAATTTGAATATTGCTACTGATGGTTGCGTTTAGTGTTGTCTGTGTGTGTTTGTTGGCTTTTTTGTTGGGGGTTCCTGTCAATTTGCATTGTATATTTATTAAGGGCAATTTAAACGGTTACGGAGTTCTTAGGTAGTCATTATTTTATAGAAATTTATTGGGTAAAGCTGAATCTGAATATTGATTTGATCGAATTGATAAGATACGCTGTGGTAGGATGGATTTTGTTGAATTAACCTTAAGCATTAAGTGGATATGCATATGTCCCTTTAGAGTTGCTTTGCAGATATCACATTCAAAAAATATATGAAACCACAATATTGAAAGTAAATTCTGAAATTTTATACAAGTTGGTCAACGTTATTAGATATTTATTTATTCCAATTTAAATAGGAATAATTTAATTAGATTGCAAAGTACAGCCATAAATTAAAAAAATAAAATCATTTCTGTGTCGCACCCACATAAACCAAACACAGTTTGCCAATTTGTATCAATTTTGTGTAAAACTTTCCGGTTTTTATTCATTCGTACTCGTAAATCGCTATCATTTGCCACAGATGAATGTTTTCAAATTGATATTTTTAATATTTAAACATACAGTCGCATTTACATAATTATAATATACATTAAAATGATAAATGAGTGGCCGACAAAATGCTGATTAAAATTGCAAACCATTTTAATGAAAGTATTAATATTAGAGTATTGTACGGATTGGTGTGGGAATTGATCATACAATGGCGACTACATATTTTTTTATTTTTATTTAAAATTACCACTCTGGAAACGTTGATAAACATATTTTTTTAATTTTTATTTTTATGTAAAAAATCAGACTCACCCACTTAATTATCATTGCTGTGATTATTATTAATGAAAGCATTGCAAACATGTATATTTTAATATGCTTTGCTGTGTGTATCTTTGTGAAATTGGACTTTTTTTTTTTCTTTTCATTGTAATTGTTAATTAAAATCATGTTCGATACAAATAGGCGATTATAACTACTGGTGAATGAGATGTGGTTATCGCATGTGGTTGAAGACGGTTGGAATGGATGAGGGTTGGAATGACAGAATTTAGTAAAAAGTTTTGCTGGTGCATATACATGAATTTATTATTTTTATTTTTCCTACTTTAACTATTTGATACATATAATATGCACTTCTGTATAAAAAGAAAATAGTTTGAAATTATAAGACCTGAATTTAATCGACTTTAATTTAATTGAAGTTTGAAAACTGGCTTCGTCTTGACTGACAGAACATAGAAAAGAAACATTGTTTTCTTTGGAAGATCGAAACGCGTTCGATCAAGTTTATAAGTCTTACCAGAGTATGAAAAGAACACCCCAAGGCTTTAAATATAGAATTGAATCTGATAGAAAGACTTTTCGAGTGTGTTATCATCCGCTGTGACCTATCACTACTTTTGGATGTAAAACTAGTAAATACGTAGTTTCGGAATTGATCCATTCAAGACTGAATAAGTATCGTTCACAAGAAGGTACAAAATACCATGCAAGACTCAAGGGTATTAAACTACAATTTGCGGATCACGCCACATATATAGGGGTCATTCAGGATTAAAAAAATTAAATTGCTAGAAATGCCTCTATTGCCCTTTATATGTGTAGGACGGCTCTGGGCCCAAATTGGGGTCTTTAGCTCCAGATTGTCCACTAGATATATACGAAAGAAGTCACCCATCATTGGTCGGCAATGGACAAGAAAAGTGACATTGCAATACTCAAGATCTAGAAGGTTCAAAAATAATCCTGCTGCAATAAGCAGATATGGTCTCGTTTTGGGTTGAGTGGTGAAAGATATTAATTGAAAAATATTGCATACTAAACTTGGTGCGTGCGAGTCTTGTGAAGTCCTTAAAAACCAGTCCCACTTGCATCGCATAGGAAAACATGAAAATCAATCGCAGGACCCAGTTTAAACAAATGATTTCGATGCCAGCAAGCACAGAAGGACAAAACAGGATGACACTACAACTATACCTATATGATATCATCCATCTGTAAGGCAAATATACCCAATCAAAAATGCTAGATCCTATACCACCAGATAGCCTGTCCAAAGGCAACGTACATCCTCCAAGCATAAGCAAATTTTCTTCCATTGCCCTAGTTGCAGCACATGTCCTTCTGAAGCTGTCCTTCCTGTCAGCCTTTTTGGAGCACAGAAATATTATTATTCTTTCCAAAAACAAAAATCGATATCTTTCCCAGAAATCAGCTCATTAAAACAGATTTGACTCGTCGTCGTCGAACTCGTACTGATCGTCACGCATATATACGACGAAATCACTTTTCGTACCGATGCGGAGCGTTCCATAAATAAAATCGAATGCAAGGAGTTCACATAGCGATGGCGATACGCGCGAGGACGTTCGCGACGACCGACAACACGATGACTTGGTCGTCCCGCGCGATGTCCCCGAACGACAATGTGTGATGTCAAATTGACAATGTCAAAAATATGGCCAGCTAACACTATCGATGGCATAAGTTATAAATCTCATATCAGATCCAAAAACGGTTGACACGAATATACGAGGCAGGTATCTGTAGCAGGTAAACAAGCTGCGCCGGGCAAACAGGCAGTCAGAGGGCATTTTGTACCACGATGGTTGCTGCCGAGATGTTGCTGGACCACTACTGTTTGCATGGGGAGGTGATGATGTCCGGGTGGTGGCAGTATACCGTATCTATACGGGACGGACGTGTGTATGTGAATGCTAAAGATACAAAATACGGAATTGTGCTGCTGCTGCCGCTACTGGCAATCTGTTTCGCGCGCGCGTTTTCCTTTGGAAAAAGTATGCGGTGACTGATCAAAACAAAACGAAAAGTGAAACTGATCAACTTCTTGAAAGGTGAACAATGGGACAACAATTGACAGCGAGGCAATCAATCATAATCACTGATCTGTTTGTGTTTGGATGCATTTTAAATGCCTTGTGTTGGAAGGTTGCGCTTTGTATGCATAACTGTCAGAACTATTTCGTTCGTTTTATGAAAAACTGTACACAGGACATTCATCGGCTATTCCTTTTGATATAATTTCTACCTCAAAGATTTGAATCTCCAAAGTTCACAAGTTCATTGGCAGACATTCTAAAAATGTTCACCTATCATCACACATGTCGCTGTCGTTGCGTTGCGAGCATGCCTTCATATGGTGAAATTAATTTTTAAATACAACTGCTCTGCACTGCACAATGGCCAGCTTACAAACCAACAAAACAATTACTCAACATGTCCCTATCAAACTGTTCGCGTAAATAATTCGCGATCGGTGGCCCACATCGGGAAAGAACACATTGGGGACTTAACTATAGCGCAGGCCGGCAATAACAACGTGCTCCTGGATGCAACACCGTGTATTGGTTCTTCCGTCAGATAATTGGGCCATTTATGCCGAAGAGGTCCGCCAATAAACCGAAGTAATTTTTCACCAATTACTCAGTGCGCAACAGCTTTTGCGTCTTCGGCCGCTGGCAATTATTTCGCTACATCTGCAAAGGATTTAATTTTGTAGCATATCCTCTATCCTCTATCCGCGTCAATGTAATCTCAAAATGGGGGAGGACACACGGCACGGTCATCATAAATAATTCATAATCTCCGGCAAAAGGTGTTAAGAGCCAACAAACCGAAGATCGAACACAGGACGACCGACTTCGGGGCACACCACATGGTGACACACAGGTATTTCTGTACTAATGTTAAACATATGATAAATTGTCCAAACAGGTGATAATTGTTAAAAAACGAGGGGGCCCAGCACGAATTCTGGTAAAATGTCTCGCCAGCAGTGTGTGGTGGAATACAATGCGTGTGATAATCAAGATATCAGGTGGGTAAACGAAATGTTTTTTTTTTTTTGTTGTTGCATGCGCAGCCCCACTGAGTGAAGAGTATCCTTTTTGGGCTCCTGTCTCCAGTTGTGAGGGGTCATAATTAATTTCGACTTCATTTGTAAGCGAGCGCGAGCGCATTCTGGACTTTTAATGCGCATTCACATTGTAGCTTCTGGGCTTATGCGGGTATAACATTCGAATGTGTCATGTTTTCAGTCAACAATGAATTATTTTCCATTTTTAATAAATTGGGCTCGCTCCGGAAGATCCTTTTTGTTGTTGACCTGTGGCGATATTTACTGCGGGCATAAGGCTGGGTTAAGTGGAGTGATAAATTGGTCGCATATTTAACGCCAGTTTAATTCAATTGATTTATTACAAGGGCGTCGATGTGCATGTCCTTAAGTGAGATGCAATGCGATATTTATAAAAGGGTAGGCACTTGGATAAATTGAAAAAAAAAAAAGGATATTACTTATGCAATTCATTCTTTTTCCAACGTATGCCACACGTATTTGGATATGAATTCTTTTGTTATAATTTTGAAGTTTCTCAAAAGTTTTACGTTGTAGTATCATGAAGCAAGCAAGTCCGTTCAAATCAGGAGGAAACAAAATTGTTTGTCAATTATACTGAGACAATTAGTGAGAGTCAATAATTTGAAAGGATTGGCCATATATGTATTACCTGTCTGAGAAGGGAACCATCCAAACTAATTATGGGTCCTTGAGATCATATTCGAAAGGGTGCATTGAAATGATCCTTGATGTAACATTTGGCTAAATAGACAAAGAATGGGGTATGCGTGCAAAGAAATGTAAGCACAGATACAGATAAGCACAAATTTCGAGTCAAGTCATGATATTCCTAGGTGGCTTCGAAAAGATTGAGGTTTTAATTAAAGTTGTCTGGTATATACTAAACCACTTTAGATGCAAAGGTCTTCAATGGAAAGTATAATGGAAGTGGCTGCAAGGGAACATTAATCATTAGAAGTTGTTATCGTCTCCATAATATCTCCAAATGTACGCCTTCAGTTCTATCTTCTTTGCAAGTCCCCAGACTATATTTAAAAGCATCTGATTGGCTCTAATGTTTCTTGTGAAAGATTTTGCCGGGTTGTAAGATCAGATCAGGATCACCAGCCGTTGCAAAAAATATAATTACTAAATGGTCGACTAGTCTTTGGCACTTTGACGTAAATTGGTGAAAAACCAACATTTTAGCTTTACTTGCCAACTAGTTTGTAAAACAAGGAAATGCAATGAAATCTGACTAATTCTACAACTTGAACCTCCAAGAAATAGATTTGACTCTAAACAAGATCCATGTCACGTAGAAAGTGTATAATTATATCGTCCGTTGTTAAATATTATCGGACAGGAAGTTTTGGATTCAACCGAAGCCTTTCAATGCTTTTCCGATAGCAGGATTGTAGGTGGCGCTACAATTCGGAATGAACATGGGTTTCAACCAACAAGCCTTTCTAGTTAGACCAGTTTTTAGTACTTACATACATATGTATGTGTGTATATATGTATGTATATATAACGCCACCAAAGTCTAGGCCTCTGAGGTCGATTTAAAGACTCTGCGGCCCGGAACGATGTCGCTCTACATGTCCTAGCCATCTCAGTGGATCAATGTGGAGTTTGTTTTTGCCTAAGTTGATGTCTCTGTACAGTTCGTTAGAGTCCAGCTTCAGTGACATAAAGTAGGACTGGGTTGATCTCGGTTTTATGTAGAATCTCTTGTTGTTCGGGATAGCGCTACTTACTTACTTCTCAACTGCCTCCTCAGCCCAAAGAAATAGCGATAGGCAAGAGTTATTCTTCGTTTTGCTTCTGCTCAGGTGTTATTGTCAGAATTGATAGCTTAGCCTTAAAATCGACGAAAAGATGGTGGATGGTATCGTTTTAGATTTGTATTGTCACCAGTATCTGAAGCAGTGGGAAAATTTAATCGATTGTGAACTTTTCTGACCTGAATCCATACTGATATGACAATTAGGTTGTTGACGAAGGTTTTCAGACGTTTACATAATATGGCAGATATGATATTATACACGATGTTGAGAATACTGATACCTTGTAATTGGCACAATTGAGGGTGTCTCCTTTCTTGTGCAAACGTTGCTGAGACTCAGATTCATTAGGCTTGCATTCGTCTCACTAAATCTTAGAAATAAGTTGGTGTATGCTTTTTACCAAAACATTTCCAGTTGCTTGGAGTAGCTTGGCTGTGAATCCGTCAGGTCAGCCTTATTGGATTTCAGCTCATTTTATTTTCCTCAGGTGGATGGAAGTGTTAGCTATTATCGTATAGCTGCATAGTCCTATAGCAGGACAGTTCCACAATATTTGTTATGGAGTTTATTGGTCTTCGAGGTAGAGTCCGGACATGTACTTCCTATTTACATCCTTTAGGTTATAATTGAGAGACCAACGGTTGTAAAAACTGAGATTTTGGAAGTTGGGTTTCTACCAGCAAACCCCAAACCCCAAACCCCAGGCTTTAGATCAGTACACTGAGTCTCTCACTTCGATAGAGTCCAAGATTCGAGTTGATATAGTAGATGTATTGGGATGAATAAGGTCCTATAAGGATTTGTCTCTGAAAGCAAATAATCTTGTTGGGTTTGTAATGAGATGTCGTCGATGAACCTATAAACCCATTGTTTGCCTCACACATGTATTCACCAATCAAATAAATAAATAAATATATAGCTATTAAAGCCAACAGAAAACCTATAAAAAATGTGTTAATTCCCACAAAAATAAAAAAAAAAATTACAATGTCCAGCATAAACAGTCTCAGCACCTTGCCTAACCACTTAGGTAGTTGTATCTCTTATAGCAGGCCCCATTGTCCAATCTGCAATCCAAAAGGCATTTTCACACCGAAAACATAATTTTCATTTAAATTAAATTGAAATGAGTGCCGGCATATTCATTGGAAGATATGAGCTCCTAAATATGCCTCCGTACAAGAGGTTCCCCCATATCTTCAAACAACGAGCATTCAATTCCAACCGAACCGAACAACAACAAACCATGTAAAGTATTTTCGTAAACACGAAAATATCTTGAATATTTCCATCTCCATTTCGGACAATTCTTCGTGGCTGCCATTCGTCGTCATCTACCAGTTGGCCGGTATACGATGATGGTCACACACAAACCGAACCCCGAACCGCTTTGCATTGTTCCGTAAACGTATCTGATGACGATGATCGTAGAGCTGATGTATGAGCGCGGTATCTATCTGTAGTATCGGTGGTATTTTGCGCTTTCGGTTTTGGCGATCATCGCCAACGAGCAGAATTGTCTTGTTCACATAATTTAAATGTCAGATCGACCGTATTAAAAATTGTATCTTGCAGATACAATTTATTTGTTAGCCGCTTCATACCGTGTGCGAGAAAAGGTAGAAGAAACTCGTCTCCAATATGATTACGATGAAGATGATTATAGTTGAACTTGTATGCAGTGTTCGCTCACATTTTACTGAAAATTGCTTTGTTTTTCCCCCCTTCCATCAGCGTGCTGTGGTCCACCAATCCGATCAAACTGTGAACGATTATTCGCGATGTTGATCACGATGAAAATTTGCAAAATTTACTATCGCACTAGCACTGCATAGTGCATAGCATTACGGAGAAAAGGAGGAGGGAGAGCAGAAGAAAAAAAAATAAATTTAAATGATTTTGGATAATTATCGAGATGAAACAATAACGGGCTATTATATTGTTTGCGAACCGGAAATGAAATGTTTGATCGTGGCTGTCATGTCGGTGCAGTTTATGCCGTCAGTCAGTCATTCGGACAGTCAGTCAGTTGGTTGGTTGGTTTGGGCTCGCGGTCCAGAGTTCGTCCTGCGGGTTGTAATTATTTTAAATGCCGAATGCCCTCAAATGCCTCGAATCGCGCCTCATTGTGTGACATGTGTGAGAAATATTTTTTGCTAACTTTGTTGGGGAATAATTTTTTTTTTTGTTTTATAATCGACTCTGTGGATTTTAATGAAGTCTTTGGTATTTTTGCCTTGCGGTTCACTGGAGTTTTTTTTGGGAAAGTTATATTTATTCAAAGAAGGATTATTTGGCAAGTACTTTCGGATAATGATAGATTTGGATTCTAATAAATATCTTAGTCATCATGGCACTCTCTGCCTGGAACAATTCTGAATTGTTTGGCGTTTTTGAGTAAAGAATTAGGTATGTAATAGGTGGAAGATAATGCCATACATATGTCCTGTCTAGCCGAAGAGTTATTCATTTATTTTGGCACTTTCAGACCTCGGGGCTATACCATAAGTATTAAGTTAAAGACCGGCTACTTATTGTATAAAAATAGTAGAATTATCAGAGAAGGCTATCAGTGTATACATATACATATGTACATATGTACATATATGTACGTAGCTCGTCCAAAAATAATCTCAGAAGTAATATTTATGAGCTTTATGTTTTAAGGCGGCAAAATAATGTCCAGATTATGAGTACCAGGCAACTGTAGTTTTATAGTAAAGAAAACTTAGAAATACAAATGTTTTTTGGGAAACTTTACGAAAGCCATTCAAAAGAACCAAATCACTATCCCTACCTATGCCATTGTGCAAAGTATGATATTTAGGTGTTAAACCAGATCACAGAACACCGACTACATATATACATATGTCTATAGCAAAATGTTTAGCAACTTCATAACACCTAAGTTTCACTTTAACAAACTTTTCCAAGTCATTACTTTGAAGTACCAACTATCGGTCATCATATCACTCTTCTTTGGGTTCCCCTGGTCATAGTAACATATGTAGATGTGAATTAAAAAGCCGACTAGCTACCCAAACACGACTTAGACCTTGCTTGCTCCATCTCTAAGGAAGTTAATCCTCCTCTAGAGCCCGTTAAGGGTACTTTTATTTAAAGTTCAACACTAACTAGAGTTACCTAAATAATTGAGCCATATCTAGAAAAATCCGTCAAGTCTATAACAGAAATAGAACACTTGACCTAATTAGTAGAACCCATACTGAGACTGCCAAGCAATAAGCAGGAGTTACTGGTCAATTCGGACCTATTGAACACTAGGTACTCCTATCAAAAGCAACTGGAACTTTGTTTCACGTTCTTTGTGAGTGCCCAACGGTAGCCATGTATGACAGACAAGGTAGACATTTCTAACATAGAATTCTGCAACTTTACCAACTCCACTGTAAGGATTCGATCAGCATTCCTTATAAGTATAGGTAGTAACATACATATATATGTACATATTATGTACATCGACAACTAGCTCAAGCGATGTGCAGTATCGAAAATGCGTAAAAGCGCTAAATTGTGTTTAGGCGAGACCGTTTGGCAACCACCTCTACTCACCTACCTACCTCTATATCAAAAAGTTTTTGAAGAAACACGCAGTAAAAATAAAGATTAATTTACTACAGACTTCCTGTGTCACTGCCTATGAAATAGCAGACTCCGACAAAATACTCTAGCAAAGCCTGCTTAAAAGACATGAACAAGCAGGGGGATGTATCCACTTCGTAGATCGTGAAGTTTGGTAGCAAATACGAACATTTTTCTTTGAGACGGACAAGACCCGGTCTCTTGAGCAAATGTTCAATTATTATAGCTTCTTAGTGAAATTTCTCGATCTGGCCCTTTAGTGACAGACACTTATCATATAACGAGCAAAAGCAAGATCATCTTAGAAAAAGTGGTCCTCAGTTCTGTCACCTTCTTCACAATTGTCGCAGACTGTGGTGTTACCTATACCTGGACACTTGTCAGAAATGGAATGACCCTTAAGAACACCAGTAAGTGCAGTCTTCCCTGCAGTCTGTGCTTGCGACAAAATTTAAAGTTCTTGAATTCTCGAACTATTTTTGAAAAGGTTAAATGCTTGAGCTCTTGGGTCCTGGGTACGGTTCTTCGCGCCCAATATTTTGATTTTAAGTCTTCAAAGGACTGAACCCTAGTATTATCGTTCTCAACTAAGAATTTGGCTAATTTTTGAGTCATACTTTAAAAAAAAAAAAACAAATATGGCTTTTAGCTATCTTAGGAGGAAACAAAGACAATGTTGAAGATCACTTTTAAATAGACGGCAGGCCTATAATATGTTTAAGAGACCACCTACCACTAACTCATATACTGAAAATGAAAAATATATGTTTTGTTAATGACTGAACATTTCCCATGCAGTTAGTGATTTTAATTAATTAGCATGCCAAACTGTTAATTGATTGTATTTATATTTTATTTGTCGTCTCTTTTTTTTTTCTATAATTTATTGCAAAATAGTTGAAAATAAATAAATCTCACACATGCTGTGTTGAACTCCCACCGTTCTGGCGATGGCGGTGTGGGAATTTAATTTTTCACAAGCCTGCTTAAAATACATATGTATCTACTAGTATTTAAGTTATTTGCTTATAAAATCACGGCCATATCAAATGGTGCATAAAACGTTCAAAATTAATTAAAATCGACTGTAATTTGTTGCATCATTAACTGGAGAATAATTAGAATTAATTTCCTATAAAGACATTCGAATGATGAAGAAATTATATATTTTTTACATTGTGGGGAAGAATAACAAATATAAATTTGTTTGCAGACAATATTCTTAATAATTTATGGGGTGGTTTAATGTGATCATTTCATTCTAGTTTAGAATTAAATATTCGTATTAGTATGGGATTTTAAGCACTTTCAAATAGTGTTATTCTAGATTAAAGCAATTAATAAATTAACTTGAATTAGTTGTATACAATACGTGCGTATACAATACACGGTGGTTAATAAATTGCGATGCAACTTTGTAGGCGAATTCTTGAGTTTTTTTTTTTTGATGAACAGCTTTAGTATATACCCTACCGATATAAACCTTTGCAGTAACCAATATCGTTCTTTTCTGCAGGACTGAAGTGATGAGAGCTGCACCCAGATTGAGGGTACGTTTTTGGCAGAAGCAACACTGCGTTTGGAGCCTGTAGCATGCATTAAATATGTTTGGATTCGAACGGAAGTTTTTGAAGAACAAAAAATAAAAATGGCATCTAGCTTTTTTATCACCACCACTACTGCGTATAGTACCTCATGTAACATCTGGAAAGAAATTATCTTCTGACTGACCACTCTCGGTTTTAGCACTAATGTTCCACAAGGGACCTTATGATATACCTTTCGATAAAATAGGCAGGCTAACGAAACAAAAATACATATTTTATCCGAAGAATAGTGGCGGAAGTAAATACTTAGTACAGAAACGCTAGCCATCCATTATCCTGGCAAGGCTGTGGCAAGACATTGCAAGAGTTCTATGCCATAACACGTGACTTGTCACTTTTCCGGTGATCAATTTTTTTTCTAGACTGCAATTTTCCAGACTTTCACTTGGAACACACTACCGTGGCTTGGAAGGCTTAATGAATGCAAAATTTTGGGCCCAGACAGTAGATACCAGAGTCCACACCCTCATCGATTTTTAACCGTCCGTGAATCCTCTCTCGAGGAGAAATTTCTTTTAACATTCACGCTGAAGGCAGGAGATGGTGTTAAATAGTTTGTTTGATGCGGTGGCCCATTTCGTCCTCTTTCCAAGATAGGATTATTTCAAAAGCAATGCACTCTCCGCAACTGTTTCTTTTAATGAAAGTCGAATGCCAGTATAGTCTCAAGCGCTGCGGTTGGCATGGTTCTTATGGCAATGTATGCTAATCTTTGGACCTTGGATAGGATAGAATAGGTCTGACGACGGCTATATACATCCAGTGGATAATGGCAGGCTTAAGACTCCATTTTTTTTTACAAAGATTTTGCTGCATATATAGAAGACTATAAAAGGGTTTTTTTTTAAATCATTTTTGACAAGTGTATCTAACTTTATTTGAGATTTGGGGTAGTGTACCACTGAGTCTTCAGGGTGTGATATTGTTCTCTTGGTACTGGAGATGATCACCTCTATTTTTAGGGAGTTAACGTTTATCTACATCTCTTCGCCCATTTTTGGTGGGTGACACAGGAATTTGGATGTTGCCATCATCAACAACATCATCCGCATATCCAAAAACTTGGACCACACTGTGTTCTAGTTTCATTAAAATTTCGTTCGTGACCAGTATACATAGTAGAGGAGATAGAATCCCTCCTTGCGAGGTATCTCTAAAGGCCAGTGCTTGGTTGTCTCCCAGTTCTGAGTTGATGTGCCTCGTCATTCATTCCAATCTAAGATTACTGGGTTTAAGAATTGTTGGTCTAGTGATAGATCTATGGATTCAAATCTGACGTTGTTGAAGGATCCTTCTATGTCTAGAAAGTCCGCCCGCGTGAATTGCTTGTAGTAGGTGAAGTTTCGATAGACGTTACGCTAAAGAGTAAACAAAGAATTTCACAGACTAATTTTCACCAAAGATTAAATTAGATTACGAGTAAAACAGAAAAATGTTATTAATATTTAAATAGAATCAGTATCGTAGAAAGTTCTGAATCCTGAGGTACATATATTAGCAAAAGTAGAAGTCATCAATTTAATAAATCTTGAATATTAGTACAGTACATTAGTATAGAAGTTTTCACTTCAATTGAACGCTTTCGAGGCATTAAGGACGACTACTAGGCATGACGAAATCAAAATTCTTTGGATAAAATGAGCATTTTGTTTCGTTTGCCTGCCTATTCCTCTGTTAAATTTTCTGGGCCGTAGGAATTGGCATTATTTACAAAAGTCCTTACTTGCTCATACGTATGTATATGCATGTATGGATGTACTTCCGGAGAAACGATCTTTAACATTTTATTGAGGAGATTTATGTGCCTATCCCTCTTCAGTTAGAGTTTGGATACAAACAATCCGACACAATTAATGCTTTCGATTGGTGAAATTTTTAATTACGTATCTATGCACAATAAAGTGATTCGAAGTTCCCTAACCTCATTACATTACCGCCATAGCTAATGAATTTCTTCCATTAACCGTGTCATGTTATTTAACACTTTAATTCGGGACATTAACATCTTAACTCTACCACATCACAGCAGGTGGTGGCGGTGATAAAGTTAAAAATAATTTCACACCACAAAAAGACAGAAAACAAGAGCATTCGGCTCAGGCCAATGACTTATCAACTCAACAAATGATGTTTTATGAAAATTTCGAAAGGTTTCCACCTCCGACCGGCTTCACAAAAACGAAAAAAAAAAACAAAAACAACCCACCAGAGCGGAACTTGGTTTTTGCTTGCATAGTGTAATTTATTATTATGCCAGTCGCAGTAGATAAGGCCGAAGGCATATTCTAGATATGAGTTTAAGAGAGAACATTCCCAACACTAACAAGGAAACTACATCCAACCAGACGGAGTTTTCTGTGACAAGTCAATTTAAAATGAAGCCTCCCGCCGTGAAGAACCACGCCTTTGCGCTGCTGCCTCTCTGCACCGCACAATGGACTTATGCAAATCACTTTTTTTTTCGTGCCTCCTTTTTCGTTATGAAGGCATACAAAATGATTATGTGCCCTCTATTCCTTATGATTACCATCGTAGTTGTTGGAGAAGTTGTAGTCCAAATCGCCACCGCTGCCGTCGGTCGGTTGGCTTTATACCACTCTCGGTGGAAACTTGGAAAACCAGCCAACCAGGAATCATTGTAAATTCGCCATTTATTCATACGTAGAGGTCTTACCTGGCATGGCCGGTGTACTCGTGCTGGTGAGGTGGAGGTGGGTTAGTTTATAGACTGAGAGAGAACAAAAAAAAAAAAAAAAACAAACCTAATTTATGAACAACCGACCGACAATGAAGTTGGCCACTCTCCTCTAGCCATCCAACCACCGCCCCCCGTAAAGTTCTGATTAATGATGATTTTATTCGACTGCATTCGTAATGAAACCTGAATTGCAAACGCAGGGAAGCAAATCGTAAGCACACTTCACAGGGGTTGAAAATGTCATCCGCAGGAGCGAAAAATCGCAAAAAAAAAGCGATATGAAAACGTAGCCTCCAGGCATGAGCAAATAAATCACAAAACGTTCCGCCAAACGAATCCAGTAGCATCTCAAGCTCAGCGGGACATTTCGCTGAATCGGAAGATCAGTTGGCTGAGTGCCTTCCAAGTCCTCACTTTGTGCAGTCAAATGCAGTTTCGCTTGTGGCATCAGGTCTTGTACCTTCCTCACACTCACTGTCGGTCGGTGGAATACACAAAGTGGAAGGAAGAAGAGCCCAGCAGCCGGCATGGATGTTGGCCTCGTGAAATCATAACCGCTGTCGCAGAAGTGAACGAAATTCAAAATTCAATAAATTTTTATCACAATGTCTCGTGAGCAGGACATCATAACAGTGACCGTTTATGATGATGCAGCACTGCCACTGTCATTGTGCGTTGCGTCGTCATTGTCGTCATCGTTGTCATCGTCGTCTTTGTCATCGTTGTTGTCGATTCTATCAAGGTCGCATGACTTTATTACAATAATAATCGCGCTGCAGCGATATAAAACTCAATCGAATCATAAATAATTCGTTCAATGGGTGTCCGGTACGGATGGAGGATGCGTGCGGTCGCATATCACCACATTTGGCATGCCACATAGAGTTCGAGCTGCAAGTCACCTCGGGACGTCGTCAAGACCATAATTAGATTGCGGCAAATTGTATTGGCGAGCAGCAGCTCGTTACGAAATAAGATCAATTTTTATTGAAATGCAATAATTTTTATATGGAATTCCAGATCTCATGATTATGAGTTTCAGATACATAGATACTAGCAGTCAGTGGTCCATAGAGGATGGGGAGCCAACTTAAACGCTGTTGGACGGCCGGAAAAATTTATATTTTTTGCGTTTTTATTAATTAATGAGATTACTTGCTGATGATGAATTTATTGTTGCCATCAGAATTATGGGATCGGAATTCCAATTGCCAATTGATGGTTAAGTTTCCGATGGCGTTGTGGTCTGCAATTGGAGGAAAAATTACGCGTGTGGTCGACAGTAAATGGGGGTTTAAATTTTTTTTTTTTTCATCTGACGAAGATATGCAATTATGATGAGTTTCGAGATACCTACATATATGCAGGTGGCAGTAGGTGGGCTGTACGTGAAGGGAATGCCAATAATGTTAAAGGGAATTTACTCACCTGGGTAGTGTACTTTCAAAGGATAATGATAATATGAACTTTCAGTTGTGGGATACTGTGTGTACATTGTATGGAAAAGCCTGTAATGAGTGTTGAAATTTATCTACTTGTACTCTGGTAATGGTTTCAGCAAGAATAGAGGCAAATTTTAATTAAATGATGCAACGATTCTTCAATGAGTTTTTTTTTTAAGGTGGGTTGCGGAATATAAATTCGATATCTTGCGTTAAAGCAGACAAGCATTGTTAGCATATGATATTTTATTCCTTGGTTTTCCCTCAGTCAATACTGCCATCGTCAATACTGAAGTCGATAGTGACCTCTAAAACAAAAGTGGTAAAAGCCCGCAACCCTGTTGTGTGCCATTTCACTTTAAAACAAAATTTGACACTATTCCTCTTTCTTTGTAGGTCTAAGCAGATCTCAAGTCTACATTAGTGTTCTACGATAAAAAGTGTCTTTGTTGCAAAACATGCATCATGAGGCAGAAATGGTCAAGTCTGTTGCATGATCTAGATCTCAAGTCTAGAATTGTATGTAGGTACGATAAAAAGTGTCTTTGTTGCAAGACATGCATCATGGGGCATAAATGGTCAAGTCTGTTTCATGACTTACAGTGATTTACAGTCTATTTGTAAGTATTCGATTTCATCCCCTTACTTACATACATATATACTTTCTAACTACTTGCCCAATAATATGTAATAATCGCTTTAGCCAAGTCCTACACTTTTCTAAATGAAAAGAGTTCCCAAAAAAAAAACATAGTTTCACAAGGTCTTACCCAAATTCCAGTTCAAACCAATGCATCAATTCCCGTAGTGTTCACGACCATTCATTTTACATGAAATAACATTACGAACAAGCAATTAAATGTGTTTTCATATCAAATAAATGAATAAATCCAAGAACTCACCTATTCGTATGGCCAAAGTCAACAAATATTACTTCAGAAGCGTACAGAAATTAAATAGTAATAAATATTTTCTTGCTTTTTTAAGGATCATGAGGAACCCGCTGCTAGAACAACTGCCAAAAAATTAATTACGTACTGGGAAAAAAACATCTGGGTTTTTTGGGGGCTATCTATAACAACTCATATACCACATACATTCCCAATGTATCTCTATGTATCTATCGTCACCTGTGATTTCAGGTGGCAAGATGTAAGCGCCCACAAAATTATAATTTTAAATTGCTGTCCCCTGCTGTGGGTAGAGAGCTACTATAGCTACTATAGATCCATTTGGGTGTTTGTTTATTTGAAGTTAATCGGATTAAGGCATAAACCAATAAATGCATTGGCACAATAGAATTATTTGTCCAAAAAAGAATTATGGGCATAGCGCCTCTTAGGGCTTTCGGTAACGAAGTTGGCTAGACGGGTGGCGCCGGTTAGAGAAAAGGAGATAAAAGTATATACTAATTGGAGGTGAATGGAGAAGTATTCACTATAGCGCCCCCAGGTAGATCGATTTCGTGTATATCCTCCTGCTGTGATAATCGCTTGATTAAAGACGCCTTAATTGCTTATTATAATCACGAGAAGTCGGAATGAACTACTGATTCACGATCACAGGAATACTCGTAGTGTACTGGTTTTGGTCGCAAATTGAATATCCTCTTTCGTGTTTGTTTTTGTAGGCTGGAGTGTTAATAAATTTCGCCATTTAGTGTGATTTTAATTGGCCGTACGATGAGGGGTGTAGTTCTGTGGTAAGTGGGAATTTGTTGAAAAAGTTATGTGAGACAGGAATTAGGTGGTATAGAGAGAAAATGTAATAATTTGTTATACGACAAGTTGCAGTAATATTTTTTGCTATGATTCGAATTTCTGACTATAAAAAATTTCATGCATGTATTTCAATGAAATGACACAGGATTTTAGCATCCATCTAGTGCCTTTTTTCAAACTTTAAATATTCACAATACCAGGAACTTAAAATACGTTGGCCAGGATCCAGGAAATGTGCATGCCTTGGTGGCAATAATCAAACTTAGATGTCCGCGATAGGTTTCTGCAAATCCGATGGAATCCGGTGGCCCATGTAGGAAAAATGGCATCATTTGATGAGGCGTAGCACTTTCTCTGATATAAACGAATCCAGTTCCCTTATTTGAAAGGCAATACACTTTAACAGCTTCCTATAACAGCTTGTAATATGGATGAGAAGAAGATCCTGCTTAAAATGAAAACGCATTTACATTAAGAAACTAGACTGCAACTGGACTATGTCTAGCAAGGAAACTCTAGAGCTTCTAATGGACACCCATTTTCCTGATAGCAAAACAGAAACAACACATTCTGTAGAAAACCAAATGAGAGCCTAATTTTCAGTGCCAGAGGGCGTTGTCACCCCCAAGAAAATACACTGGGCAGTGCACAGCTTCCTCCCGTACAAATCCGCTGATCTCGATGGTATTTTTCCAGTGGAACTACAGCAAGGTTTTGATATTTTAAGCCCGTGGCTACACACTATCTTTAGGAGCTGTTTAAACTTCGGCTACACCCCTAGATCCTGGAGGAGGGCAAAAGTTGCCTTTATACGAAAAGCCGGTAAGGCCTCCCATGTCTATCCTCTTTTCTATTGAAGACTCTGGAAAGGCTAATCGACATACACATTAGAACTAAATTAGATAGTAATCTCCTATCGATATCCCAACACGCATATCGCAAGGGAAAATCGGTAGAGACTGCTTTGCATTCGTTGGTAGGAATCATCGAGAAATCCTTTGAAAATAAGGAGTTCACTATGGTGTCCTTCCTTGATATTAATGGAGCTTTCAACAGTGTCAACACAGAAGCTATATCTGCTGCTGGTGGAGTGCTATCACCACTATTGTGGCTCATGGTAGTGAGTGAGTTACTCTTAACCTTGGGTAAAGAGGGGTTCAGTGTTATAGCTTATGCGGACGACATTGCTATAACGATATCAGGGAAGTTCCTTCTTACAGTTAGAGATCTAATGGAGTCTGCTCTAAAGAAATTAGCAAAGTGGACGGATAGTGTCGGTCTTGGAGTTAATCCGTCGAAGACTGAATTCGTATTGTGTACAAAAAAGTATAAAATACCAATTGCAATTCGCAGATCACACCCCCAGATACTTGGGGGTTATTCTAGATAGAAAACTCAGTTGGAAACTGAATTTACAGGACCGTGCCAGGAAGGCCTCCATAGCCTTCTATTCATGTAGGAAAGTCTTGGGCCCAAAATGTAACGGCCGTCCTTAGAACTACTCCTACAGCTGCATTAGAAACTTTACTTCATCTTCTTCCTATTGATATCTTCGGGAGGCTGATGGCAGCTAAAGCAGCACTGCGGCTTAGGGAATCCTTGCAACTGGCTCGTGGAAATACGAGCCACGCAAGCATCCTGAAAGACCATAATACTATTCTAAGTAATTCCGACTACATAGTCCCCTATCTGGACTTCTACGTCAAATATAGAACCAGGATTCCTAGCAAAAGTGCTTGGGAATCGGCAGAAATTTTAAACGAATCTGCGACAGAAATTTACACAGACGAATCCAAGACAGCGTCTGGCACAGGTGCGGGAGTTTACTCCAGTGTTTTGAACATTCGCATTGCCACTCGACTGCCGGATCACCGCAGTTTTTTCAAGCAGAAGTCTCAGCAGTCCGTGAAGCCGCGACCTGGCTTTCGATTAACTTGATAGAGTGCAGCGTTATTGTTTTCTATATAGATAGTCAAGCTGCGATAAAAGCCTTGGAATCGCCAATAATTCGATCCAAGTTGGTAAAGTAATGCCGCGGATCTCTTAACGAGATCGCTGTCAGGTGCGACGTATCCCTGTGCTGGGTTCCAGGCCATATTGTATGGCAAACAGTATCAGCACATGTCTCAGTCCTAGGCAAATCTGGCCAGAGCTGGATTGTAGGAAAACTAGTAGACTTATTTCATCATAGAAAGATAGTTGGCGTCCTTACAGGGCACTGTCTGGTAGGCAGACATGCTGGAAGACTGTGTGCCCCCTTCAACGATTTCTGTAGGAACAGTAGAGACGAGGAAGAGGAGGAAACCATGATACATCTTCTGTGCACCTGTCCTGCTCTATCGGTCTTGAGAAGGAAAACCTTAGGTGAATACTTCTTCGAAGATCTAAACGATCTAGCCAGACTAGACTTAGGTATGATTAGGAGCTTTGTCACCAGGTCAAACTGATTTAATGATTAAACAACAAACCACACATCTTCGGCATGGGTCTATACCGAAAATGGTTGCCCTGCCTTTCCGGGAAGTCTCAATGAAGGTCTCCGGTGCTGGTAATCCGGTTTTTTCCATAGTGGTATCACAATGGACCTCCCTTTTGGTCTAAGTGCGTCCCTGCTAAGCGGGGACAACCATGCAACCCAACCCAACCCAAATGAAAACGCCAACCCAGTCTCCCAGTTCTACGATCGAAGAGAGAATTTATAGAATGCCTTTTCTCCTATGCTATTAAGCTCCTAATCGTCTTGGATTCAACCAATGGAGAGAGATAGAGAATGTGGATCCTTCTACAACCTAAGAAGAAAAAACAAAACAATATGTACCTACGACATATACGCATCTGGATTTACATATACATATGTATGTACAAGCAGAGGAAGAATTCAGAGTCCTGGTAGACTTTTCCAATGTTCCTCCTCTAAGGAGTTGATTGAAAACATACAACGTATGCATACATATGTATGTATATATATACTTTTAAGATTCTATAAATTGACTGCCCCTGGCTACTGTTGTACCGATAAATCATGCTTGGTTTCGTTTACTTTCAGTCCAGCTAATTGACTTGTTACAAATTGTAATGTGAATAAGTATATCTTATATCTCAAGCAATTCATCGTTTCCCTAAAAATAATCCAACCTGCAGAAAAAACTTCCCTTTCAATGACACCAAATGCAAAAAGGACTTACCCCAGCAAAAACAGTCGTTGTTTCCTGTTTTATAGTTTTTATTTGTCGTTTTATCGAAATTATAACAAAAAAAAAAACAGTATACTGCTACACAAGAAGATGAAAAGATTGAATAAGCACAACTTTAACGTCTGCCCGTACATGCAGCATGAATTCATATCGCAGAGTCAGCTAAGCAGCAGCCACCATTTGCATACCCTTCGATTTTCAACGCTTCCAAATCACAAGGGATTCAATACTTCGGATTCTGATATAACCATTACTATCCGAAGGATAATGCAGAGGCATCTTGTGTGTGGGTTTTTTTTTTTTTTCTTAAACCATTCTCTTACCTTCTTTTTCGTTGACCATATGTTTGGAACTTATGTCGCTATGGGCATATTTCAAGGCACTGAGAAAGAACCACCACACCAAACAACCGTCTGGTGTTGGCTACTGCTCCTGCTGGGTGTATATCTTTTCCTAGTCTGCGACTTTATACGGCTGCTGGTCCGCGCGGATGTTCTTTGGCTGGTTGGTTGTCTGACTCAGTTTGGGATTCTTTATGGTCCTAAAATACATTTGTTTATGCTAAAATCATCCAATTAGCAAGATTGTTATTTTTTGTGTTTCACTGATTTTGTCCGGCGATTGCATAGCTCAAAAGTTGGTGCTTTGCAAACGAGCCAGCATGCTGGTTAAGTTAAACCGTGAGGGTGGGGCAATGCAGTGTGACTTTCTGGAGCCTAAATCCAGATCCCTATGGACTGAATTTGTTGAAAATGTTTCAGTTTTGTATTTCGATTTGTGATAAACAATTGTTCTCAACTACCTACTATGTATATAACAGTGGCCGCGGCGGTTGGCGCGGTCTTGGTATTTACGGTTGGAAAGGTGCATATTTTACCTTGAGCAGTGTCACTCTGCCATGGGAATTGCTAATAGGTTTGGTGAAATACCGTCTTGCAAGTGACTTATGGATTTTGATTCTTGATTTGAATAAAAATATAACTACATACATAGGTACGTATGAAGGAATGTTTTATATTTATGCTTTAAGAAGCTTATAAAATAAGATGAATGCAGGGTGATGATGGGTCGTTGGAAAGAGTTAACGCCACCCTGAATGGTAATCAAAACAAGTATCACATAAAAAATTAATACAATTATTTAAATAACTTCAATAGCTGGAGACGAAGCCTTGCTCCACATATCGCATATCCAGGAAAGTTTATACTGCGTCTTGAAGATTCTATCCTTTGAACTAGTCAGTGAGGTTAACGTGTCATCACTAGATGGAGGCAATGCCAATATTTTAGCTTATGCTTCCATGAACATTTCCATAAAAGCAGAGTTGGACGGTAGAATCAACAACGAGCAACATATCCATCTGCATTATGAGCATGACAGATTTCGAAGGATTTACGGACGTATGGAAGAATTAAACGATAATCAGAGTTACTTCTTTTTTTTGCAGGCCGCACTTTATACTACTCATTGCCATCAGCCTCAAATTGACCCATCTGTTGTATAAATGGTCAAGACTTAGGATAACTAGAAATGCAGCCCTCGGAGAATATTTTTTCGACGTCAGATAAGCCGCCAGATATGATTTCAAAATTCACTCTGAATTGGCACAGTTCAGTCAGGATACTATTAATTAAAAGGAAGTAATTTCAAACACAACATTTAATTTGGATTTCAAGTTATCATGCCATGAAGAACAGAGTCTTGTGTAGAAGACTTACCAAGATCTTCAAGCTAGGAACCGTTCAATATTATGTATATTTTTTCTACTAACAAAAGATGTGGGCAGTATGATGGAATTCAGACGGTGGAAAGATCCATTCATCACAAGGAATTCATTTAGGGGCGCCAATTACCAAGAGCCTGCATCTCGCTCAACTTTGTTCTGACGTTTGTGATCGAACCCAAAATATCTTTCACGGCCCCACAGCTTCTGACAAATATCCGAGAGCAAAACTGTCACAAAAAGCTTCTCAAAAAAAAACAAAAAAAAATTGCCCTTCGGACACGGTATTAAACATCGATGATCCCATCAGAAAGTGCTTGTAGCCTTTTACGCCTGCTGGAGGGCATTCAATAGCAAATGGCGTCTTAAACCACCTCTGGTGTACATTCTGACAGACGGGTCTATAGTGGAGTGGAAGGTACCTACTTCAGAAGAAGCCATACCATCTTTCAAGTCTCTACGATTGTAATCCTGTGATCCGTCGCTACCCACAGAGGCAATGAAGACTCTCCTTAATTTAAAGCCTTTGGATCTTTACTGTGTTCGGCGGTAATGTCAGCCCTTAGATTGAAGGAAACATGATTCTGGTCACTAGCACCATATGATCGTGCCTCTAACTTTTGTCGATGGAAAGCTGCAAATAGTCAGACTGAAATGATACTAAAGCTTATCAGAAGGTTCACTACCAGAAGTGTTCTCAAGTCTCTAATGAAGTAGTACTGGTATTCTACACTGATGGTTTCAAAATCGATGTCGGTATTGAAGTTGGGGTTTACTTCAAAAAACTTTTCTTAAACTCTATCATCTTTCTATTTAAATAACGACTGGAGACATCCATCATGCAAAGTGCAAAACCATCCATTAAATCGATTTTCCAATAATTAGATCAAGGTTAGTGCGAATATTTAAGAAGTATCTATTGAGCCAAGACTGTGACTTTATGGTGGGTACCAGGGTATATGGACATCTTAAGCAAGGAAAGGATCGGGGTTGTTTGTGTATCTACGTATTTCATGTATTTCCCTTTGGGAAAGTTCCTCCGGCTAATGGTTAAGATTAGTCGCTATGATGTATGAATTGTTGCACTTATCAATTATTACTCACGTAGTGCGTCTCAGGGTATCTCACGACGAATGCTGCAGAAGTTTCAGAGACAAGGAAGCAATTGAATATGTGCGTCATCTGCTATATGACTGTTTTGACCTGTACAACATACATACATATGCAAAATTCCTGATATTCATATTTTATTTGGGAAATTCTTAATCAGTGGTCTATTTTTTCCAGATTCCGGGGATAATGAGGATGTGTACAATGGACCTAACAGATAGTTATAATGATCGCCATTTACTCATATAGGTATGTATCTTTAAGTATATGTATCTACCAGGATATGTCGGGCTTTCTTTGCATTTACGTGAAATTAAAAAAAAACATTTTGAGGTTTAATCGTAGGTGGGATCGGTGTCAAGCGCTTAGGTTAAGTCAAGCTTACAATTTTTTGTAGTAAATGACGCCACCTTTAATTTTCTCGACCAGACTGTCAACAAAAAAGATACAATTTTAAGGCCTACACTAAATGAAATTTTAAAGATAGAGTACCTAATATTTCTTAAAAAAAATTATCATTTTTCCTTGAATAACAAATAATAGATTCATTGAAACTAGAAACTTCGCTGTTACTATTATTGACGCCAGTTATATGTATATTTACTGTTGTTAGATATTTTATTGTAGTCTTAACTATTCAACATTTTAGTTAAGGTAAATTAATAAGCAGATAAACCTAAAACTATTCATGGTTTAGTGATAACATTTTTATGAGTTACTCTAACTTGCATAAAATCGAGTCTAATTTACACATTTAATAGAGTTTTTATGTTACATTCCGTTTATGGAGCACAAAAGATAACAATAACAGTTCAAACGTTTGCGTTATTATTCCCAAAAATGGTCAACAGTTTTATTAATTGGAGTTTAATCTGTTCCATCAACACACTTTTTAAAGTAACCATGGAACGTTTTATTGTTAATTTTTCCAAATTTAGCAGCAATCTTAATAAAAATTTAGTTTTCGGAAAAAGAAATCTTTCAAAAGACTGGAAAGAGAAAATTATAAAGTGGATGGTAATAATTATTTTTATATTGTCATAAATTAAGTTACTAATTTTTCAAATGTAAATGTTATGCCTAACAGGATGTACTTACCCTCCAAGGAACCACATTTGATACATGCATATGTGCGCATATTTCCATGTAGGTTTCAATCCGTTCCATCCCATCATCTAGTATGTTATTTAACATTTTTTGATTGTCAACATCAAAACTGAAATACGATATTCTTAGTCCAAAACCAACGACTGCCAACATCGATGGCACCACCAGACACAACATTCAACATCTCTTTGAGTAAAATTTTTTGCGTAGGTTTTTACTCGCACATCGTTGCGACCATCGACGGTTTTCCTTCCTAAAATCCAACATAAGCATAAATGGGGAAATGAAAAAAAAAAAAAAAACAAAATATAGACGCTTCCATGATTATGAATCAATGCCATGTAAAGGAAATTGGACCTGGCCAAACAGAGTAGACATGTTGCTTTGCATACGCATGCCATCCGGTTTCCTTTCCTCTCTCTCTCTGTCTTTCATTCAACCATCTTTGTGTCGTCAAACCCCAAGTGTACATATTACATGTGCAGTGGTCATAATTCATGAACAGAAATTTACATCTTTTCGTAGCAGTTGCGTTTTTGATTCGTGTGGTTTGCCAAGTATGGCGAACGGCTTGCGACTTGCGGCCCACGCAAGGATTCCATCCATGTAAATCAAGGCAAGGAGAAAGACCTCATGCAAATGGAGTCTGGCGCGTGTACAATGAGATTATAAATGATATTCGTTAGCAAATGACGTAAAAATTGGTCACTAATTCAACAAAAAGAAGTATATACAGATGCATGTACTATGTGACTGTCGGTTTGAGGGTTTCAAATAGGTGCGGTCAGTTCTGTAGTTGATTTGAAATCAGTTTAGAAAGGCGCCAAAGACAAATGATCTAAAGACAAAGTTGAAAAACTAATTGCTATGACAGTACACCAATTAAAGTGCAAATTCAGATCATGTCAACAGGGGGATCAAAGCCCTATTGTGAGCCTACACATATACAGAAAAAAAAAAAACTTCAAAAACATACGGGAGAAGTGAGTTTCGAAATCAGTGTGGCGAATTACACCCTATAAACTTAAGTTAGTTAGGAAGGGCGATAGGAGGCAATACAAAACAGACGCAAAGACCTTAGGTTTTAGTTATTTTAATCAAGGCAAAAAGGGTTGGGCAATCCAACTTGATGAACAAAATGTAGCAATACGAGATATTGACTACAAATTAAGTTGTTTTAAACGATATTTGACAAATATGGCAAGCTTGAAGGACCCTGACCTTGCTATGATAGGACCAGAAATCGAGGATACAGATTCACTTCAGGGCAAAATATTTCAAGTTATAGGCGGTGTTGTGTCCTTTTTTTCGGTCAGAGTCTGTACTTAGAATCAGTATTTTGATTACCGTCTGGCTTTTCATCGTGGCTCGCTCTTATTTGCATTTTGTTACTGCTCTGCCCTTTGACTGATTCTGTTCAATTTATTGAAATATAACATATTTCTCGTCTTCCATGGTTAGTTACTTGGGAAGTTGTTATTGCAGTAGTGATCAAATGCCCTAAAGTATCTATGACCTGTTAACATCTGGGTGTATAAAAGTTCGGCTCTTCATGTTGTCAGCTGATGCATGGTACGATTTGTATGTCCATCGGCCTATCTGTTCATCCGGTTATGACGGTTTGACGTTCTTCCTGCTGTTCTTCTGACTTTTTACTTTGAAGTTTGAACTTCATTTGCCAAAATGTCAATTGTCACCATGGTAGCTACAATACAAGCCTCATCGAACGAGTTTGTTCGAAAGGAGATCAATGTTCTCAATGCGGTGATCCTGAGTACGCTGTGATCCGCCGTCCTTCTATGGGTTGTAAGTTTCATGGGATCCGTCCGGATCTGAGGATTATTTAATATTTTATTGCAGCAGTATTTAAGATTATTCGTGTTTAAGCAGATGTTGTCGTTCCCGTTCATTGCAGCAGTTGTCGAAAAGTAATCCTTGCTAAGGTAACGCCAAGTTACTTCATGTTGTCTTCTGCGATTCTGCTAAAGATGGCATGATTCAGGGGACTTTTCTTTTACCAAATTTATGTTTTAATCATAACACGCTTATATCCTTTCGTTTCGATCAACGACTTACTTCATATTGGCGCCGCTTCTTCAAATATATACTAACATACATATATATGTATGTTAGGCCACTAATCTCCTGAAAACAATCTCCTTTCAAGGACATGCCTATAATCATAAGTAAATAACTGACCTAATGACAACTTTAATCATTTCCATATGAACTGTAAATTGTAATATACCCTATTACGATAGGATCCATGTCGGCAAAACTGCTCCCTCAATCTGTTTAAACAAAAAGCCAAACATTGATCGCTACCACACCGTCCGTCGGCGTCGCCGCCGCCACTATAACAGCCGTGGCCCGCCTGTTCGTGGTCTCATATTTTATTCAAATCAGACCGTCATTCGGGCGGCGGATTTATGCCAGCGGAAACATAATATTCGTTTTTGATTTGAATCATGTATCTGATAGTTTTGATCTAGAAAACGTTTTGCCCCCATCGTCCATTCCTGATTCTTTGAATTCACCATCGCCAGTGACAATATGCAAAGCTACAATGCCAGCCAAGGGAAAATAAATAAAAAAAAAAAAATAGTGAACAACGTTTGGCAGTAGATATTATGCTCAAAATTTTCATACATTTATTCATTCATGTGACGGACATGATTCCATGTAATGGAGTGGACGTGCAAATAGGTGGGACCGGCTGCAGTAAGATATCGAACAGTGCTTATGCTACTCATGTGAGTAGGTAAATCAATAAGGTACAATTATTGTTCATTGTCGATTGTGTGGTGGGGGTTTGCAAGAGTTAGCTGAACTTAATACAACATAATTGTTTCTGAACCTACTGTAAGAATTCAGAATCAGATTGATAAAGATATTTCCGATTTCTATGTTATAAGAGTGAATATTCTAAAATAGGTGAAATTTCATACTCGGAAGCTGCTAAAAGTGATGTTAAATAAAGACTTGTGTGTTAAAATTTGAGTCCTCACATCTGGGAACTGAGGTATTTAAACACTTCATGTACAGCGTTTTTGAATGAGATTAGTACTTGAAGAATATATGCGACAATGAACGGACTATCAAGAAAAAGATTTTAAGAGCAAATCATACCACAATAACCTTTCAGTAAAGTGTATAAGTTACAGTCGATCAGTCGATTTTAACTGCTAAATTATGTTGATTGCATTACAAGCGAAGGATCTTAGTCCTCTTCCCATAGAATCTTAAATTCAACAAACCTAATCCATTAGAACCCATCGCATCCAATGTAGAATACAAAAGTAAAGTCCTACCATATACCATAAAATAATTCAAATCTTGTCCATGTCACTTACTTAAGCAGATCTTATCGAAAATACTTTGAACATTGAACAAATGTGAAAATTGCGGTCCTATCTACCCATATGCTCATAATTTTTCCTCACCGCACACAACTGATGCCTTATTCATAGGAGACAAGCAAAAGTATCTAGGCGATATGCAAAACTGCATCCATGAAAACACTGAAGGTGTGTAATAGTACAATGAAGTTATGAATTTGAAAAATTCATAAATGCATACAGTCACCGGAGTTAGCGCATACTATCAGCAATCGATACAAGACACTTGAGTGATATATTCAAACGGTTTCTGCCCACAATTGAATATCTCTGGATAGTGTTGGTTTTGAGATAGCAGATTGTTTGCTGCAACAACGCAACGGTGGCATGTAGATACTTATGCATGGGTATCTATGTATATACAAACTATAGGTAGACATTTGTTTAACAACAGATAATTTTGCTTGGAGGGTCATGGAGTGTTATGCACTCTCTGCTGTTGACCGGGATTTATTTTTCGAATTCTATTTGTTGCCCCATGTACTTCAATTCAAATTGTTCTATTCCTTTATAAATAGTTTGATTGACATCAGACTCTTTTTGTTTTTAACTTCAATGCTTTATCATTTGATTTGGCGTTTCCTTATTAGCCAGTCAAACTATGAATTATGAACCAGTCCTATATCAATCTAAACTGTGCAAACACCATTTAAACTATTCCACACACCCATTAGTCAAACATAAAGCTTTACTAATAGTACGTACATATGCCACTGTGCATAATGCGTGCATTCATTTGAATACTGATTGCATGCAATATGAGAATTTGCAGCAAATTAATTTCTTATTAACGACTTGCGATAGTGCAATGCATTAAGTTGATAATTAATGTCAGTCGTATGGTATGCCTGTTTTTATGAATGCATATAAACACAAATCAAATTGATTAAATGCCATCTGTTTCGTGTATCACAAGGAAACGACTGAATCGATAACGAAGCAATGGTAGAGAATGATCGTAAATATGCTATACGTTATTTGATTTGTTATTTGAAATGATATAAGGATTTTAGGATCTTCTTTCAGGCACCGAACCAGGACGATATCTATGTTGCTAGAAAGGATAAATTCGACCACACTGGCCTAGTTCCTCAAAATTGGAAATAGCATGAACGTAGAAGCAGATGACATCTTTAACTTACAATAAAAAGATGATTACGGAATTTGGGATTGAAAAGCGAGCTTATAAATAGTAGTCTTCATTTGAAAATTGAACACCATAAATACTTCCAATACGACCGATCAATGAAGTCGGCTTCCAAAAATTGGAAGAGAACAAGATTGTTAGGCAGGCTATATGAAGATGCAACTCAGTAAATGTTTTGGTCAAGTAAATGTGCAGTGATCCCTATGCCGGTATTTAGATAGACAAAGCACTAGTGGTAAGAAATCCTAAAAAGCACTTAGTTCGTGAAATTTTCCACTAAGATGGGATCCTACTCAAATCAATGAGCTGACCCAATGCAAGAAAACGACTCGAGGACCCTTCCGCTAGTAGAGGAAGGACACGAAATTAAGGAGAGAAGGTACGAAAAATACAGCGCTCCAGTGACTTTAGATTGAACGCGTTCAACTCAGCTGACTTATAACATATCTACAGAGACAAGTTTACAGAAAGAGTACTTCCGTGACTCAGTGATTCACTAATCTGAGGTCTAGTGAGCGGGAGGTTCGAAGTTTGATTCCCAAACAACAACAACACCAAAGTCCCACCTCCAGCAAAAGTCTAACAAAGTTCTTAGAGTATAATTGTCATGAAAAGCTTCTTAAAACAAAAAAATTCCCTATTGTGAGGCCTTGGGTCCCCAGTATTTAGTACTTTTATATGGGACCGATGAAAGAGTAGAAAAAATGATAAATAGATAGAGTGTATATGTATCTCTTGTGCTTAGACATGTTTTGGGAGACTGAAGACTGAAAATTTCCGTTGACTCTTCCAACATCCCTCTAAAGTTCCAACGTCTAATGTTTTCTATTATTCATACTTTTTATAGAGTAAAAGTATTAAATGTCTAATCTAATTTGTCTTTGTCGAATATTCTGCATTTAGATGGTCCATCTGCTTCAGTTATGGTGCCCACTATCGTTCTCTTGATTGAGAACGTCTTGGATTGAATTTTTTTCATACGAGATGCTTCATTCGATAGATTCGCAAAAAAAAACTATATAATTGTTTATCGGCGAGGACCTTTACACTAATTCTCAAAAGACCCCGGTGGATGATATCCTCAACAGAACACTGTGCACTTCCCAGTATTTTTTGCCACAGATTGTTTAGTTTGCTTGGGATTCTGGAAGCAAACATTTTGATGAAAAAGAATTTTTGAGCACAACAAGCCTAAAATTCCATTATTTTGTTTGAAATAGGTCATAATAGGAATCTTTGTGAACACAATTAGTAGTCATTAGACGATCAAATTCTAATCATTTCTACTTCAGGATTTGTAATAAATTTCAGTACGCATTCTGTTTTCAAAGCTGAGGACATCGAAAAATAGTCAAGGGATCACTCAGAGATGTTAACTGCAATTGTTTTCCAGAAAATTCACTAAAACCTACATAGCCTAGCCCTCATCCTATGTTTGAAGGTTCTAGGCTAGCCTTCACTTCCCAATTTGTCAATAGCATAAACATCGATATGACCCAAGAAGAAACCATCAGTAATAGGATCTGCAAAGAATCGAAGTTTTCACAATGATTTCTTCAGGAGATTTTGTATTTAAAGCTGATGTTGCTTTACATGGGTAGGATGCAGTAGAACCGTCCTGCTGATCGACTTCTAGAGAGTTCCATAATGCATTTCGGCTTTATTCCTGTCTCTAATCCACTAAGCATTTTAATGCGGGCGAACACTTTACCATCAATGTTCTGCTCTTTACATTTGGACAATGATAACAAGTTTTGCACGGTCCAGCATCAACATTCCTTGTCATTCTTTGGATGTCTTTTCTTGCCACAGATCCAGTCAGCTTTTACTGCCTATCAATATTACATGGGAAAAGCAAATAGGATTTAGATTTCATACTTTTCATATAACACTTAGGGTCACCTTCCAACTAGTTCTAGTTTCGAATAGGCATAAATTTGAATTAAGTTGTTGGGTCATCTATGTAGATGTACATAGGTCGATTATAAAGGATTTACTAGTAATTGCATTTTATAATTTTTAACATATTCTGGAAAAAAAGGTGAAGTAAAGAATTCTTATTGTTTCAAATGTATACCGGTTACTCTTTATTGCAAATAGAAGGTCAAAATTTGTGTAAATTTGTATGACATCACTAGGATTTAGATCGAAAGACTAAATCTTTGTGTCTCCTCAGTGTTTTAAAAGTGGCCAAGTGACTTAATATCTATCGACAGCCGATATTGTAAAGTTGTAACATCCAACCATATAATATATTGCCTTAAACAAATCTACCTACTAACAATCGTTATTTTCCTATAATTTTTTATTACCAATATAATAAATGAAAATCAAAAATCTACCCTCCTAACAATTCATAGGCTCAAGTTACTCCCTTTATAGAAAAAGAAAAGAAAACAAAACCTATAACTACATATAGCATTTGATATAAGAGAATAAACAAAATGAAAGTTAAAACAATAAAACCTTTTAACTGGTTTATATTTATTTCTATAGTCCAAATCCAGTGACAAGACCCTTAAAACTAAGAGTTATACCTGATGACAGGGCATAAAACTCAACTTGTTTTTGTGACAATCTTCCTCTCGTGTGCTTCTCTCTTGTACCACATCACTGCGCACCTTGTAGTTTGCTTCATTTCGTTCTATAATAATTCTGATTGAGATTCTTATGGTCAGTGGGGACCCGCACCGGTCGGTTGGTCCATCGATGATCCACCACCACGCCACCCTGTTTCTGATTGCTGGATAATGATCACCATGTTGTGTAGCAATATTGTATCTACACAATTCCCCCTGGATTCTCTTTCTCATTCTTGGCATTTGGTGATGGCGGAGAGAGGGGTTTGTCTCCATCATCATCATTGGAAATTGTTGGCACATATTTCCGAGCCAGACACTGCGGCGTCGTTTGTGGAACTGTCGAAGTGTACGCGCATTGTGTAGGTCCAAAGTCTGGCCCCTTTGCTGGGGCTAGATATTCCTTTCGTTTTCTGTATCGATACTGATTCAGGTTTTCTACCTTGTTGTCGTCTTTTTGTTTGAGTTATCCTTACTTTTTTATTTTTTTTGTGTGCGTCATTATGGGCTATCATCATCATCATCATCTCTTTGACCATTATCCCATCGAGTTTTGTTATGTGTGACACAGTCAGAGGAACTTTGAATAATTTCATTTCGTCGAGTGGAATTTCGATAAATTATTATGAATCAACCCATGAAGTGCCGAAAAGAATACCTTAAGTGTTGTCAGTTTGGAGAAATTCAAAAGGACAAGACTTAACTGTTGTGGGAAAATCAAGAGTGAATGAATTGAAATTTGCATCTGCACCGAAAGTGATTTCAATATTAGATGATCCTGTGGAATGAATGTTAACAATTTAAGAGAAAAACTGCATTCTTACAACACGAGGTTATTTTTTTTTCGAATCACCTGCATATGTATGTTTCTATTATATTAAACTATGTACTTCACTTCATTTCGGGGTCTCGGGTAGCATTCTGATAGGTTTGAGCCTTGGATATAAATATGGACATATACATAGGTGCACAGTGACTCCAAAAAGATGTGAATATACACCATACTGACTGGGAAGCTAAGCAAAATTTTGTTGTGAATTCATTGTGAATGCGTTTCCAGTAATTGGTGTCTGTTGGAACTGTTTTTTAACTGCATTTAATGCTTATTACATTTGTCCTCAGAAGGATATCAATTACTTTAGGACTGGAGTACCACTTAGTTCACTACATGTATGTACATAGATCGTCATTACACAGAAAGTCAAAATGGTTCGGGATAATACTCGCAATGTAGTGACAGGAATAAACAAATGTGTTAATGATAGGTTTTAGATTGACCTGTCACTTTTTCGTTGAAGACACTAGAACGGTCTAGCAAGGATTGGTGGAAACTCCTTCTTTGGTGCACCATTCCATGGTGTAGTAAGGTTTTCTTTATAGCACTAGAAATGGACGTGCTGTGTTTACTATTAATAAGGATCAACAAGTCATCAGTATAACCAGTGGCAATGTAGCCTTATCTCTGTAGATCGACTAGAAGATTGCTGATTATTAATGACCACAGACTGTACTGCAAATACAGTACAGACATAGATTTCCGGACGAGGAAGTAAAAAATCGAATTCTCGTCATGGCCGTTATTCATTTATTAGTCGAATCTTTGATACATTTGCTACTAATAGCTCCTGCTATCGAGCCATACCTAGTATTATCGAAAGCGCTCTCAATGTTCAGTAAGGCACATCAGATTATTTCCCTGGAGTGGAATGCTCCTTCTATCATCTTGACGAGATGGTGGAGAGCACATTTCGTGGATTTTCCTTTTCTGTATCCTGACTCGAGTGCATCTAAAGAAGATAAAGAATTTCAAAATAAAATTTATTTTATTTGTAAAAAAAATTGAGGAAAAAATTAGAAATTGTTTCCGCCCGGTCTCGAACCGGGGACCTTCCGCGTGTTAGGCGGATGTGATAACCACTACACCACGGAAACACATGAAGTCGATTGATGTCTAAATGTTATTGACTTAAGTGAAGAAGTCATTTATATGTCTTTATTCTTGCAGTTTCTATAAAATTCATAAAAGAGGATATATAAGCTCTGAATATGTACTGTTGAGCAGAGCCACAGGTCATCATTTAAAAGTCATCAGATCCTGAGTAAAAAAAATTGTTTTAGGTCTCCAAATTGCAAACATATCAAAAGGATACTATTCACTGAAAACCAAATAGAAAAATTTGGATTTGAAAATAGATTCTTTCTTATACGTATAAAACAAGCCTAATAATACATAATTGACTTTCTGGAAATGACTTAACAAAATTATATTCAATTTGTTTATAAAACTTTGATATTTAAGGATACACAGAAGCAAACCAAACATTCTTAATTATAAATACTTTTATGGAACTTCATGTATTTATTAACATATATCTATTGATATGAGTTTTAAAATATGTATATGCATCCATCCCATCCATCAGATTCCATCAATAAACTTAAGATGAGTTCATTAAGAGTATTCGGCATGGGACTTTGTTGTACAAATACTTTTTTGAAATCAGTAGTGAATAAGAATTGGTGGGAAGATGAAACTCTAAAAACACTCAGATTCAGTTATGGGTGCATTTAACATATTCTATCTTAATTAAGAACATAATTCCTGTGGTAGAAACTATCATCCCCTTTCAATTTTAATGTGATGCGTAAATAATTGACTTTGTCATCTCTCCTAGTCTGTTGTTTTACTTTTGCTTTTTATTTTTTTGGGAATTTTTTTATTAATGAACAAACCTACCAAATCGATTTCAAAATCAGGGTCCTCACCTTCGTTCAAAGTCAATCCAACAAAGATATGACGAAGATTACCTGTTTCACTATCAATGTTTTATGTCCACTCTGTTTTGATTTCTGTCCTTTTTTTCTTTTTTGTTTCTTGGGGACCTTTAATAATCTACACCTTTGCCGGATCAATGAATCTCAGAAATCCCGAAAATACAAGAAAAACCAACCAGACCCTCAGTCGAAATTTAAAAATTATTAATGTCCCATCAACGGTAAAGGAGCCACAAAAGGAACCGAAACATTTTAATTTTTTTTTTTTTTTTGTTTTTCTTTCTCGCTTTGTTCTCCAGCATTGAGCCCATTATACACATTTATATGAAACATAAATTTTTAAAAAATCAACAAACATTCGAGAGTCAAAATTTATGATAATGTTCGGAAATGTTTGAAATTATACTCGTTATGAACTCTGAAGAGATGGAGAGGCAGTGAATTCGATCCTCTAGACCGGTCATCAGATCATGTGTGAGTCTCAATAAAAAATAAAACGGGTTCCTTTTAAAACAAAAAATAAATAAATAAATAAAACGCTGTAGCACGACAGCTTACGGAATACAGAAGTGCGAGAAGAGACACAGCCCAAACGAAAATTGACTAAAAGTGACAAAAGGTGATATATACGAGGGTAAGTGGACGGTGGTCAGAATTTGTGGTTAGTGGTTTGGAGAATCAGCATGATCAATATTTGAATTCGATTTTGTTTTGTATTATCTTTATTTTTGGTAGAAATGAAGGTATTGGAGAGAATATTAATGGGGATATGAAAATTGAAATTAGTTTCGGAGGAAAGTTTTATACATTTACATATTCATAATAGCAAAGTTAGTTTTTTTTTTTCATTTTTACATGTAAGGACATATTTTTTTTTACAAAAACGAAAATTTATTTTTCCTAATAAGTAAGAATATTTAGTATGAATGTATTTATCATTTTTGTAAATACGGAAGTATTTCTGTCGAAATTTTTAAACAAGTGGTAACTTTTTTAAATTCAAAAACTTTAAGTACCTTATGCACCTTTAAATTTCGTTTGGGCGAGATGTTTACTACAGAATTCTGATTTGTTGATTTGGTCCCATTTTCATTAAAATAAGTTGCTGACAACTACCTATACAGCGAGTATTGATAATAAAGGTAGCAAAGGGGTATACATACAACATTCGAAGCTGAAACTAGAAGCTAAACATATTTTGGTTGGAGTATCTAACAATTTATATCGAAGGGTGGCCTTTTTAGTCATATTCATGATATTCTCATAGTGTTCAACCAATAAAAAAAAAAAAATAAATAAAACTATGTAAGTATTTAAAAATTAATTCTATCTAATTAGTATGAATGAATACGAGTACATGTTTTGCCTTTGGCAGATCGATATGATTCTCGTTAGTACATTTCCACATCATGATTTCATGATAGTTCTACTTTAAGTAAGAGAATAAGATATGAGTACACAAACATATACACATTGATCTACTTGCAGATTAATCGATATGTATCATTTGCACTTAAAAAAATTGTATATCAAAAGGCACAAGTATATCCAATTAAGATATATTATCCCCTGCTACTAACATTTCCTTTTCGTATTTTTTCGTTTTGTACGTTACCTATTCTTATGTCCCAAGTTTCCTCTACACTTAATCTCTGATGAAATTAAGGTCTGCAACTGATAGATAATGACCCCGGTCTGTGAAACAATGCGAAACATCAGGAAAAAGAAACTTTTTTCCATGATTTCAGCTAATAACTAAAAATGATTTTATTGTGCTCTTGGCTAACTCTGCTAGTGATGTTATCTCTCCAGGGAGGGATTACGTGATTGAGGGTGAGCCATAGTTAGTTGTCCATCATCAGCCCCCCCCAACATTCAGACAAGAAAACACCATCACTTTATGTCGGTGAACTCAATCAAATGTCGATTTGTTCGTATCACATCTAAGTTACATCACAAATGTGTCTGCATCTTGAAAATGAAAAGGAATTATTAATCCGTATGGGCGAGTGTAAGTATATTCGCCAGGGAATTGTTTGCAATTGATGAGGATAAAAATCTATTATTAGAGGGTGGATTGGCGTGTTATTAGTTAGGTATTGGTATTTCAAAAGTCGATTAGAAGAAAGTAGAAGTTCATGTTGGTCTTAATTGTGTAGATAAGGTTAGATTTAAGAAATAATGTTTAGATCTATTTCACAGCCTCTCAGAACAGCCTTTTGGAAATCAAAACCAATATTTATCTATTTTACTTGGCAATTCTGATTGATAATAATTATTCAAACAATTACGGTGTGTAACCAGAGTATCCCATAGTCTGTCCGACCACATAGCCTGTTTTGCTCTGTTAGTTAGGAGTTTGATCTGATTTGTATCTTTAATACAAAATATGCAGTTTATTGTGTTTACAATGCTATTTTTTTTAGTAGGTTATCTATAATGAGTGAGTATGTTGATAATAGAATTCTATTAAGGAACAAAATATGTTCAATTCGCGAGATTAGTACTAACAGGGCTTTAATTTAAACAAGGACACAGACAACAATCTAGAGCTCTTAATGACTATCTCGATGCCCCTGCTATACCTGCGTGACAAAAATCATTATCCACCTTAAAAAGGAGTGTATTGGGGGTATTCCTGGCAGAGATATTGGCGGTAAAGAAAATCTCATTCTTGTTCAAATAGCTGTTGAGGTAATTAGCATTTTTACCAAGAGTAAGGACATTAGCAGTTTTACCAAGAGCAATTGTCAACAAAGTATTGGCTTGTTCTTGTTTACGTCCCAGAATGCTCTAGATTTTAGCTTAAATTTCAAAATTTCCAGGACAATTAGTGTAGACCAACTTGGTATAGCAAGTTGGTCTACACTTAAACCTGCAGCAAACTACATAAACAATACATAAGCAATACTTTTTTTTAATAGAGTACTCAATTGTGCAAGAATACATTGTTCAACGTATCTAATCTTTATATCAGATAAAATTAAATGCATTTGCAGGTCAACATGGTTGATCGGTATGTTTGGGGAGCTCTGAAAAGAAATTTTGTACAGAAAGATTGACGCCAGTCTAGTCTTTAAATTTAATCAGATATAAATCAGATGAAAGTGTATGAGAATGAGCGGATCAGGATATAGCCCGGAAGACCAGAACTACATTAAATGGGTCACATCGATTCAAGAAATTCTTCAAATTCTAGTCACATGAGATCGATAGTAGGAAATCCTTTGACTAGGTATTCATGCTCATCAAATTTTTCGTCAAACCGGTATGATGACCCTAGATTTGACTAATATCAAATTTATTTAAATTTTTAATCAAATTTACTTGGGTTGGATGGATTGTCAAGCCGCTCATCAAGCCGATTTGATGGGAGTGAATAGCCCTAATACCTACATATGTATCTCTGTTGTAGATATTGGAACTATATATATTCTTGGTGTGCTTTTGATACTGGTACGTTTGTTTCTTTGAATAATTCTGCCAGAAACAGTGGAGGAGACAAAACTACTGCCATTTAAAGCTGCTATCTGCTGAGTGTAAGTTGGGTTAATTTTGTCTTACTAAGTATTTTCCTTTGCGATCGATTCACTTCTCACAGGCACGGAAGTATACACGTTAGAATATTCCAACGATGTCTGTATACTAATACTGCAAAAAATAGCATTGGATAATATGTATCAGAAGTTTTGGGCAAAAATTAGTGTTTGAAGTCTGATATAGTATACTGATTTCTTGTGCATTGCACGCCAGCCTTAGTAACACTGTCAATGAATTGATGTCACTAGACTTACGTAACAACTTACGTTACTGACAGTTAGACTATGCTGAATATATGCACAAACTTAGGACGTTCACAAATCTAACCTAGTTTGGATTGGATAAAGAGTTATGTTATGTCAAGAAAGGTTTTTTTAGAAGGTCGAGCTGCGAAGCTATAGTCGAGTAAATTAGAGAGCACAACCTATTACGCCGGCACATGAGGTTTGTACTTTTTGTGTCAAAAGCGAATGTATGATTGACGAATCAATTTCCCTGTCTGTAGCTGTAGCACTTATAATGCTCTGAACGTTGATAGCAGAGGAATAGACACATAAGAATGTACATTTTGTAAAAAAAATTCCAACACTACGCTTTTGTTTTTCATAACATTATCATGCCCAAAAGATATTCACAACTAAAAAAGTAAAAGTCATCTTTCCCAACATCATGAAAAGGTACATACTGCTTCATATCCTAACTCAGTAAACATGGATATGGTACGTCCAATATGCATTTTAAAAATGTAAAGTTAATTCGTATGGAATTTCCTTAGATAATGGAATCGATATCCTCTTCAATTTTACTCAGAGAGTCTGAGTCTTCAGTCTTAAGACGAAAAATCAACAGCATTTTTTTTTTCCTTAATAGAGCTTGAAATAAGACAGCCGATACTGATTATGACAATAAATACACAGTCACACTTTTCTTAGAAAAAGTTTCATCTACATATATAGTTCCAGTCCATCCAACAATATTCATTCAAAAAGTCTCCTGCAGGTCTGTGGGGTTAGCTCCACAGAGCCTAATCGTCTACCTCATTCAACCAAACCCATATCTATGATAAAAATCTGATAGCCAACGAAAAAACAAAAAAAAAAGAATAAAACCCATTCAAAGTTTCTTTCCCAACCATAAATTATTAACTGATGTTTGTTTAAAGAACTCGTTTCTTCTACTCCAACCCATTTCATGAATGAAATTCCAGAAACATTTTCCTGTTTCATTCGTAAAAATGAACAAAATTATGAAAAAAGGAATGACAGTCGTAAAGAAAATCTCCTCGCGATAACCATCTTCCTCTGGTTATACGCGCGCGATATCCTATCTCCACTCATATGAGTCCAAGTGTCTCATAAACTAACTGTCGATTATTTAAAAAGAAAACAACAGATACAAAAACAAAAATTAACAAATAATGTCCCTCGATCCAGAGAGGACATTTAAATACTAAACAAGTGTCAATTAATTTTTTTTTCTTCTTTTCTTTTTCAGAATGTCCCTTCCAATGCTGAAGAAACACCCAATTCCTACCTCTTTCTGTTGGCACGGCGACACCCAGTGTAATAATCAGAAATAAAAGATCAAAAATTAACGACTTCAACGAAAAATATTCATAATGAGGCATTTTTATTTTTTCACCTTGGCTCGTTAATAATTTTGAGTCAGTTTCGTTCTGTATCTGTATCTGGTGGTGGTCACTGAGACTTTCTTTTATCCATACTATGCTGGTGCGGTGCGGTTGTTGTTGATTTTTTTTTTTCTTGCAAAACAAGTTCCTTTTGGCAAAGGTATATCCTGTCAGATGATATACTCTCTGGCGAGAACTAAAACACAGTGCAAATGTAAAATCGTGTCGCTGTTTAAAAAATATGCGAGTGGACATTAAAAATAAATAATACAAAAAAGAAGAAAAAAAAAAAAAGAGATCTCGTTGTCAGCGAAGCAGCATCCGGGGGCTTGGTCGTCGCTTGTGGAGTATCTTCGTATATCTGGTGAAGCCTACGTTCATGTGCAGGCATCACAGATGAATTATTGGCATTTTAGCCAATATTCATTCGCTGATTTTATTTTTGCAAAAGGTTGAGGTGTCTGTCCCATCCGCTTGCTGGTTTATCCGCTTTTTGGTGGCCGACCCTGTTTTGTCGTTTGTATCTTTTGAATGCGGTCTTTCAGTATTTTTAATGATTTTAAATCGCCTCCTTTATAATATTTAACAGCTTCTTTGGTTATTTTTATGGGACGCATCTATGTAAGTCGAACAGAGTACGACAACGGACGTGGTGACATTTTAGGTGCGATTGAGGCGATTTGTTTTGTTCACTGTGTTCGATATGACAGTTGTTTTGGTTGAAACTTTGAATGAAAGCATTATGGGTGATAAAATGCAGAATTTGTTGTTTTTTTAACATTTAATGAAATAGAATAGTTTATGAGTCATGGAATACATGGTATTTTTTGTTTAACTTGTCTGGTTACAAAACTACAGTACAGGTTCAAGTATATGCCCCAGAGACATAAACCTCCAAGTGACTCTGAGACTTTCGGACACATGCAGTGTATTCCAAGCAGAAGTTCTAGCTGGGCTTAAAGCTGTCCCACTATGGTTCCTAGTGCCTTATGGAAAATTCATAACCCCTACCTACCTAAGTCCTCGATAGCCCAATTAAATTTTAAGATTGAGAGTGCATTATACATACATATGTAGGTACGTACATTAAAAAATCTTTTGAATTTTCAGCCAAGATGGTGTTGAAAATACTTCAGAAAGTATTCTCCTCTACTTTTATTTTCAGGATACAATATTACAGAAGCAATATTTCGACAATATTTTAAGTCACAAAAGTGACGAAAATTACTGACCAGTCCAGAACACCCAGAAGTTGAATTGCTGGAGCTATTCGATTAGAGCTAGTAGTCTCTACTACTACTACTAACATCAGCATCATCATTAAGAGTCAGAGTGACACATCACCTTCTAACCATGTAGAATAGGAAAGATGAGGCTAACGAGTTGATAGATCCCTTGCGGACTCCATCTCTATTCTGTTGAGAGCTATAATAGGAATAATCTGACAATCTTTCTACGAGGCCATTGACCAACAGATGAAAGTTAGGTGGAAGTGCAACCAGACCAGAGTATGACGATTATCTGTACAAAACATGGCAAAAATTATGGTGAAAGCACAGGGACGTGTTCGTCGTAATTACTACTCTAAGGATAAGGATTAAGATTTAGGTGAGCTATTTCAGTTACTAATTTACTTTCAATATCACTTACTTCTTTCAAAGAGCTCATATACGAATTGTTTACATGAATATCAGGAATTTTGAAATAGTAGTATAAAATGGGAAGGAGTAGTACAGGTTTGAAAGTAGTCTAACACCACTATAGTAGTTAGTACAAACGACAGCTCTAGTTCCTGGTAAAAGTAATACAAAAACTAAGATATATTCCCTTCATTCTTAGTTTTTTTATTTATTGCTTCATACAAAAGCACTAACTCGACGGGATTCCCCTTGCATTGTGTTGTATTAAAATCACGTAATACAATAAAAAACTAAATCTAAATGAAACCGTATATTTAAACTAAATTGGAACCAATATTATTATACATAAAAAAAAATCCCAAGCTCTACATACATAGCTATTCAATTCACACACAAAGCTGTCTATACTTCGCTAAGTGGGATTCCAATATTTCACGAGAAACAAAACATATATCAACTGAAATGTTAAACCACAAATAACATAAAGATTTGTTTTTTTCTTTTCTAAAACAAAAACACTTTATGTGTCATACAAGCAAAACATCTGTATCTGTATCTATTGCCAACAAATTTACTATAATTGGCAAAATAATTCTATCCGAAAAAATCTACATAAAGTTTTACAAATTATCGCTGTAATCAAATTAAACTGACTTGGCATGTTTATCTTAACTACATATGGCATATAGATTGACTGAATTTTATTGAGAACTTCTCTGTCCATTAGTTGGTAGTTTGTGAGATAAAAAAAAATGTTTTCTTAAATAAAATCAGTAAAAGTTTGTACACTCACGAACCATCAGAAATATGACATCCCATCAACGATTGAGTAGTTGTTTTTATTCAACGACAATGTCGGAGAATTTCAAAAGACCACCCAATATGTCGTCAGGTATATTAATGAATTGCCTTTTTTTTTAGAAGACTCTTCTGAGCTCGTATTGGAGGAATTAGTGATTCTTTTCACAAATGAAAATGAAGAAGTTATGATGAATGATCCTGTCAGGTTCTGATTGCTAAGTAATAAGGTTTAGATACAAGCTGTGCGTTTGAAGATACTTAGGGAATATTTTGTGAAGCGATTGATGTTGCTGGGTTTTATGGAGTTTGGTTTGAAATTTGAAATTAGATCGATGTTGAGAACTTTTATCTACTCATGAATGATAAACTTAATGCACAAAAAAATATTAATAGAGTAGTCACGTTCAGACAAGTTGGCATTTGCCAATGTGGATGTTATTAGTATCTAAATTGCGTATCCGTTCCACTACTCCCGAGGTTACTACATTGAAATCTGTGTTTGGTATGCCCGGTTGCTACATTCTTGGACAATGTGTGCGATTATTTGTCAGATCTTAACAGTAGGATGCTGGTGTACTCAAGACTATCCAACGCTCAACGGAACACGGAGTTTAATTGATTTTTCTGGAATACGATTGAGTCTAGGCGTTATGGACTTATGGACTGAAGATGACCATATTCTTGACCACTCGTCATGCAAGTTGAAACCGATTATGGCATATTTGTTGACGGACATTTTTCAGGTACAGGAACCATATAACAGCACCGATCCCCACAACAAACCGAATACAACTTTAACCTCAGATATGCGGCTGCTAAACGTCTAATTTATTACCACCGTCAATTGAGGATATATGTACTTCCAAAGAAGAGTTGTACCTCGACTTAGTGTATTGCCTTCAGATATAAGCTATTGACAGGTTTGGGGGAGCCTAAGGATTTAAGTTTTGGTTTGGAGTGGATTCACAGACGTACCAATTTTGTGTCTAATACCAAATAAATGGTTATTTGGTGCAGGTCCATGATTCTGTGCAATACTCGTAGTAGGCCAACATCGTTAGCATAGTTATAGTGTTGGAGATAAGTTGCAAGGCTACATTGATATTCTCCACTCATTGTCGACAAATTGTTAATTACCACCAAAAAGAGTTGTGGTGCTAGTTGGATAGGTAGGCGTGTACTCCTGTTTTGGAGAATTTTAAATGGGAAAAGAAGACAAATTTAGAAGAAGAAGTCAAAATTTCGTTCGCCACCAATTATCATAGAAGAGGAGGTAGGACCCCTCCCAAGGGTACCCCCCTTCTTAGAGAGAGTGAAATATTATAATCACAAAAACCTTATAAATATTGCAACCCATTCCTTCTATAGTACACACCTTTCAATGACCATTTGGCCTTGAGTATACGAGATTTTTTAAACTTTGTTTTTGTTACTGAAACCTCATACCTAATAGCCCACCTCTATCTATGCCAATAACACCGCAAATTAAATGCATTTCTGTGAGCACTAGAATTTCATTAAATAATAAATAATTAAATCAATAATAACAACCAGAAAAATGTATATATTTAAATCCGAGGTTGTCGTAAAAGAGGTACGATTTATAGAAACAAGAACAAAACAAACAAAAAAACAAAACAAAACTATGAACAAAAAAGCACTCACTTTGAATTAAAAAATGTAATTAAATCGCATAAAAATGTCGATTTCCAATAATTAAATTACTGGCATAAATAATAAAAAAAAATAAATCCAATAATACAGAGCCATACAGAACCAGATACAACTACACACAAGCAGCCATTCTCCCCACATCTCAATCATCGACGCGAAAAAAAACCAGTAAAACTATAAAATATTTCAATAAAGCAAATTTTATGAAAAACAGCCTTTCGACGTCCATTTCCAATATGCCAATTTTAATTCAATTAATTAACACAACTTTCAATTTTATGGTCAGGCACATAAAAAAAAGCCAGTCAAACCGTATTCGCTTTTTCGATATACATATGTATCTCACAGATAAATCTCGAAAAACACTATTTTTGTATACATACATATAATTTTTTCTATTTTGATTGCAATACATATTTTGAAATTCCAATTTGTTTAATTAATTTTCTTGTTCGTTCATACATAGTTATGGCAGAATGGAGTTCTTATGGTAAGGCATGGGGTTCGACTGCCACTATTGATATTCTGAATTTTTAATACCGTGGACGAAAGCTCTAGGGAATTCAACATTCCCATGGGGCTAGCATTTTGATTTCTTTTTCCAAATTCTTTAATTGGCAAACGATAAATAATTGAAAAGACTATTTTAGCCATCAGAGTGTATTGACAGCTGTATCCGAATCGTGTCGCCTTAAGCTATATAATTGTGAAGCATTATGATTGATAAATTATAACGTTCAATGGGGTTCAAGGTTGTTCATTGGTTTGACTCTAGAAAGTGAGAAAGAGAGAATGGTAGTTATAAATGCGATTTTTAACTCACGTGGGTTATTAAAAAAGAATACCTACACATATTTATATGTACATACATACAGAGCTGGTATTTGAAGGAATAAATTGATTTTATGGCGTAAATCGGACTAATGCGTATTTTATCGGTCTATAAAAATATTTCCATTAAAATACACTTCGGTATTAATCTAGAAATAATCGCGATTAGAGAGAAATAAAGCTGATTTTTGGTTGACTTCAAAATTGGAATAAGAAAAGTATGTAGTAAAAGACATGTATGTTTATACTGGTTTTAAATAATATAAAAAAATATATGTGAATATGTATATATAAATATAATAATAAAATATATAAAAATATTAAAAATAGCTGCAAATTATTTTGGACATATTTTTAATATTTGGCAGACCGTAGACTTATGGACCTATGGTCGGTCATGTTCACATGCCATAAATCTTCAATTTATTTCTGCACTTAAGTTTCAAGCACATAGGTTGGTCATATGTTAGTCCACATTTTACTGAAAAAAGTGAGTCAAAAGTTAGTAGACGATTTGACAGTAAGTCCCTTCCTGCTCCCCGAATTTTACTGAGAAGCTGTTCTTGCCGTTGAAGGTCATGAGCTCTAGCTACTATTATAATTCAATGAACCTATTACTACTAGATATCTAGTATATGATATATAAAGTGAACTGGTCGTATCTCATGCTAAATAGTAGGTGGAGATAATGTAATGCTGACTTCGATTATCCGTAACTCGTTGATACGTTTAGATTTTGCGAGCTAGAATTTGGTTTAAAGTATTAAGTAGGTTGTTTGAGTTGGAAACCATAAGTGACTTCGCAGGGTTTGACTTGTACCTTCCTGAGTCATCAGGTTTGCTGGACTATTATTGCCATTAACACGAAACTAGGTATGTAGTTCGAAATGAGTCAAGAAAGATGTGTTAATCTATTTGTCAATAGACTAGCTTTTCGATTAAGACTAACTTATGCAATTTCTTTTCCTTCAATAGCTTTGTATTCCCAAGCCACTATGATAACAATGCAAAGTCATAATATTATGTGGCAGACCATCGCAAAACCGGAGACGAGTCCAGGGGCCTATTTCATAAAACTACAAGTGTTGTACTTGCAGACTTGTAACTACAAGCACAAATAAAGTATGGAGTTGTAATTTTGCGTTCCATAAACATTTTTCAGCAATTGTAGCGTGGCAAATTCAAATTATAAGTGCAGCGATCAAAATGCTACAAGTCTATAAGTCTGTAACTACAAGCTAAAAATTATTTGCGAAGAACTACGAGTCTGCGGCTATACTTAAGTTAAGCGATATAAGCAGACGGACAGGGCATGATTACGATTAGTTTCTTGTCGTAGTGACGGTCCAATGTTTCTTAGCAATTCCTCGAAAGCAGAATAGTTAATTCTAAATTTTTCATTAAATTTATGATATGTTATGATATCAAAATTAATACACTCTTTAAAAATTCGTGGTTCTCGTATCCTATTGTCTTCTTAGTCACTATCATCACTGCTTTAGATCATTTTTATTTTAAACTTCTTAACCACACGTTGTCTAAGCACTAATTTCTAACCGCGAATAAGCCCAATTTTTCCAGTACGTGATTTTATTAGCCTCTCTACTCTTGTAAGAAATTCACTTGTAGTTACAAGTCCGTCGATAATAATCTTTTGCGCAAATACTTTTATGAAACAGAAAAGCTCGTCGCAGTTGTAAATTCACTTGTAGTTACAGGCCTGTAGTTATTAGTGAATTGGCATTCTTTATGAAACAAAAATTTGCACATAATTTACAAATTACAAGTGAATTCACAAATAACTATTAGTGTTGTAGTTTTATGAAATAGGCCCCAGAAAACGTCATCTCACTAGGTGAACCGACCCATCGGCCAAGCTCCGAAGCATAATCCCGACTATCTGATAGAGGTATGAATAAGATCTGTGTCTCTGGTTAGCAGCTGTCATAGTATAGGAAATTGCTCACTAAGCTCACGATTTCGTCTGGCATCAAAAAGAGAATTCATAATAGGAGTCATCAGGACCATAATGACCAAACCACGAACATTTTAGCACTCAATTGGTCATATGGTTCACAACGACAAACGATAACTTAATGGGATATTTCATCCACGAACAACTGGAACTATGACCATAGACGATAAAGTTCTTGTCGAAATACACTATGTATACTTAACTAAGCTCATGTTACCAATTTTAAATGTTCTATCGCATACTTATGCGCATTCACTATCCAAAATATCTCTTTGGTTTTTCATTAATCCTAGCTGATCCTCAATCTACAATCTAAAAACTGGTGGTAATTTGGGCACATGGATATTATACATCATATGCACTTCACTGGTGTTAAATGGCATTCTCCGACATGACACCACCAAGGAGCACATTATTTATGAGTGTTTTTAGCCCTTGACAGTCGCATTTCTCCCGGCCATCATATGTATATATGGGTTCAAAAATGAACACATCACATTAGAGACTGCCACACGTTGAAAATGGAACTTACATATATAGTAGAGAAGGGGGCGTCCATGGACCTTCTTAATATCTGTGATGTCATTGAAAAATTTTCCAAATTTAAATGGTCATTAAAAATTTTTCGGTGCACCCTAGCGCACAAAGACCGACAATCGATTGCCATTGATGCTATTTAAATTGGTTTTTGGCTATTTTCGGAGTAAGTTTCTTGCGCTTAGACATCACATTTGGGGTGGGAAGAGATGACACTCGGGTCTGCCATCATATGAAGCTGTAATGGGGGTATTTATGAAATTTATTGCATATCATCAAATTACTTCCACCAAATACGATGGAATTTCTCTATTTTCGAAATACATTAGGCGATACTTTTCCGTAGTGAGGAATTCGGCATGACACGCGTTTGGCTCATTCGTAAGTGCATGTACGGTGATTGTGGATAATTTATGTAGCGAACAAAAATTTGTATAAATTATTCAGATAAATGGAAAAAGTTGTAATATATTATTTTTTTTGAATCTTGAGTGAATAGGTTTTTCAATGGTGTTTGTACACTGTGAAAACAGTGAATAAAAATATATGTAGATAGAAAACCGATAAAAATTGTACAGAAAATGCAAAATCTGAAATCATTGCTTCACGTAGAAAGGTATTGGATCTATCCGTGCTTGAAATAAGCGATTTATCCTCCACTTTTCTTTCGATACGTTAACATACTATGTTTTGAGGATATAGTGTATCTAAACAATCAATGGTCCTCGATAAACACATTGCAAGTAGAACACCTTTTTGAAATGGAACAGTTTCAGATTGTCCTTATATTTTTAAAAATACATGGGTTTCTATATTTCTAACAGTAGGGCCCAATGAAGATTTGGCAATTCTGCTGCATGCAGATTTACATTGTTAGATACTTTTGTCTTGGTAAATTCCTGTTTCAGCTCCATTTCTGTGCTATAACTTATATCGATGCTTTTAGGGGATATATTCGATTCAAACATTCTTAGTCAAAATGTAATTCTCTTAATTTCATGTGCATGTCCATGTGTATACAGACATGTAATTGCTTAACGATATTCTTCAAGCTCCTTATACGTCTGGCAATCATTCTTACAAGTCGAGATGATACTGATCTAGATGTAGATATGCGTAATTAAGAGCTGTTTGGATGTGGAATCAGATAACGAAAGAAACAAAGATACGCACCACTCAATGGAAAGTTCCAAGAACAGTAAGGTACAGAAGCATCATTGAAGGCTTAATCATCACTTATTCATTCAGGAAAAAAAGTGAATTGCAGAACAGTTGATGAAGAAACTCGAATTTGAGAAATGCATTGAAGAAAACTGGATAGCTTTAATAAATAATTGGATATTCATTACATACTACGAGTATGCCAGTGCGTACATATGTGAGTACATGTCAACTAATGAATTGGAGCTCACAAATACTGCTGTTGACAGAAACATTCAATAAGATCTGGGAACGATTGGCTTTGGATTTTTAGGGCTTTTTAACTTCAGTTCAATAGAGCAAAGGGTGACCACTTAAAAATCCCAATACATTCAGAGTCGTGTCAGAGAGGAGGTAAAATGCTTGACCTATCATACTTACTTACTTAGGTGGCGCTACAGTACGGTGTGAACCTGTGCTTCAACCAACAAGCATCTGCAGTTAGCCCAAGTCGGTTGAAGTTCTCTTCTAGTTTTGTGCGTCAACTAAGACGAAGTCTTTTACTACTGCGTTGTTGCTCTGGGTTAGATTCGAAGATTCTGCGGGCCGAGTCAATGCTGTCTATTCGCTCTACATATCCTAGCTTTCTTAAAGGACTGATGGGCAGTTTTGCACAGCTCGTATAGTTCATCGTTGAATCTCTTTTTCCAAAGCCCGTCACCGCAAACAGGACCGAATATCTTGAGAAGAATTTTTCTCTTGAAACGACCGAGGATATTTTTATCGCGCCATAAAGTAAGAGTGGGATGATTAAGGTTTTATACAAAATCTCCTTAGCTGTACGGGATAGAAATACTCCTTACTACTCAATTGCCTTACTACCTAAAAGTTACAGCTGACGACAGTGACGTTCTGTTTAATTCGTTTATGTTGCGTGTCCCTTCTCGTTGACACCATACAGGTACTTGGTGTTACCCTCATTTAGGGCTAAACCCATTTTGAGAGCTTCCGTTGCAGTACTAACGAAAGTTGTACAGATTTTTGAAAGATTGCGTTTCCGGATTTGGCCTGTGAGTTTCGCACTATTCTTTCAAGTTTAGTGCTAAAGAAATCACATGATTGCATCAACTTGTATCCTTTTTTGACATCAATGGTCCCACTGAGATCCTTACTGACCTTGATGGAGTAGTATGCGTTTGGCATGGTGTCAAAACAATACACGTCTCTCATTCGTGGTCTTAACATCGATGAAAATATGGTGGATATCGATTTAAAATTTCTCCAAAATCTGATTAAGTGTAAAAATTTGATCGATTGTGGATATTACTGGGTTTAGATTCTCACACACTATAGCAGATAAGATCACGTACGAGATGTTGAGGAGACGCAAGTGATGGGGTTTCCTTTCTTGAACCATTTACTTAGGCTTAAATACTACACTTAAATCGAATAACTTCGAAATCTCACAAACATCAACCACCACATAATTATTCCCCTATGATGCAAAGAACTTTCGTTCTCTCCAAGATCACCGACTGCAAAGTAACCCATTAAAGTATAACTTCACCAAGCAGCATTCATTAATTATTACTTCCTTCTTGAGCACCTTATTCAAATGATGCCGGTTGTAAACTCTTCACATAATATTCAAAAACACAAAAAAAAGTCACTAAATTAAAAAAAAAAAAAAACCAACACTACAGTGCCATGTAACAAAAGTTGGAACAATAATCTGAGTTTGAAAAATGGTTATCTGCTGGCCGCAATTCCACCTGACTATAACTTCCTTGTCCGATGCTCATGGTTGATGGATTCAGCGGGCAAATTGCGGAACTCTGGAATCGCCATCGGCGCACAATGGTCACAGGGTGTAACATGTTGCAAACAATTTTACATGAATTTGTACTTTAGTAGGATGGAAATACAATGGGCACTTTGGTCGTTCTGCTGGTATGAGATTTTTACCTATAGTTGTGAGAAATCAAATTTTTACAAAATAATGCTGGTAAAGGGGTTTCGTTACGCTGATGCTGATGATGACATTTGTTACAAATTGCAGTCAGTTAACCTATTAAAAAAAAAAACAAAAAACAATTATTGGTCTATTTACATTGAACTTTCTAATACTCGTGCAATCCCGACTGTCATTTATCATTTCAGATTCGTTCTTAAATCTATGATTGTGTATCGAGAATGCGCTACGAGGTAAATTAATGATTGTCCTGTCCCAGTGGTAAACTGAATGTAGAATGACTTTAAATGTAATCACTGAGGAAATGAATGAAAAATAGTTTTTTGATTTATTTACATATTCGCAGTCAGGGATATCGCTGGGGAATCAGCTATGCACACACGTCCCTTTTGATAGTTACTTCTTGTCATGTTATATTCGATGCAGACGACTTATGTCACGAGGGCTATGATAAATTGATTCCTGTTTGATGACAGGCGAAGTCTTAATTGCTTTAGGAATTAAGAGTTGTAGGTATTCGTTGGTGAGGCAATGTGCAGAAATTTATTCGTTGAAGGGTTTAAAAATCTGGAATAATTCCATCATTACTACGAGTGTCGTAACTCGTTCGTTATATCGAAGGTCTTCCTTATCATCTTCAGATTAGATGTAAAAAGCATTACGGTTCACGGTCAAATCTTTTCCTCCACTCGACCTTCTCACACACGGGATTTAATATACGACGAAAATTCCTTTTCTAGAAAGAATTCAATATCATTCCTACCTCTCTCTATATCGGACAGTAAGCCGGATCGTATAGTATTACTGGTACAGCCTTACCAGAGGTTACCAGTCCTACTATAAGATCCGTCTTACAAAAAACATTCTGTAGACCATTTATTTGTGGAGTTAATATATAGTCCAAGGTAGGTAGTATCCTTAATTATTCAACTCCTTTATCCTTCCTTTAATGGCCCGATAAGAATGTTAATATGAATATGTTTTGAGTATTTCAGAAGTTTGACGGACTTGTATCTATATATCAGCCAACCATTGGAATCATGCAAAAACTTCACCTTGAGATTTTCATCATTTTAAGCAATCAAAATAGTTGTAAAATAGTTCTGTCAATCCTGACTGCTTTTATCCAGTTCGAGGGAATTCAAGGAAAATTAGATTCTTCATTCTAACGCTTTGTGAGGTAGGTAGTAGATTGGCTAAAAAGAATGCAAGTAGCTCTGAGGTACGCCTTTTTTTCGTAGATGAAATGAATAAGTGTTGCTTTCTTATTAATTTCTCTCAGCTGTTATGAAAGCTCTCGTGGGGTATGCCCAGCTTGACTGTTTAGTCTCAAATAGGTCAATGTTTTAAATACTGGCAAAATCCAATAGACGATAAGACTTTAATATATTCACGGCTTCTGAAAAAACAGTCGAACTGACCCCTTGAACCATTGCATCGGTATATATCGTTGCAACATCATTTTTCTCCATCTTATCAACCATTCTCCAGGAGACCTACAGGCATATTATGATCTTTTTAATCTGACTACATCAAAGGGTTAGAGAGTAAGAGGTTAGAAAGCGCAGCAGTCATTAGACAAAATAGAAGAGATCCTGCTGTGTCTATACTTGCTGATCTTTCAACCATCTTAGGGCAACCAGGCCTGGAGGAAAATATTGGACGAGCAAAGGCTGTGTACTGAATGAATATTTTGAATTTCCAACTATTGGTCGGATCAATGATTATCTCAATTGAGGATGACCACGCAGATATGTAGGTATTTTGTTTTCATAGTGAAAAATATAGATGTATTTTGGACGATTATTTAACACATTGCAGAGATAAACATTCCTAAAACTAAGATCTCCATGTCTCCGCATACGCGGTCATCTTAAACCTATCTTTCTCTAGTCTCATTAAACGGTCTTGGATTCGGTTGTATTCAAGTAGTTTTATAACATGTTTCTATAGGGTGAGCTACCCTATTTGATTGAGGATGAGTACTCCAGTGATCTATTTTCAACGATGATTGCTTTTTTCTCTAATCTGAAAACTTTTCGAGTTGAGAAGGAAAATGAGAGCACATTTTTTCCTGAACTTCTTCTACTGACCGCTGATAGTTGTAGTTATCTTTCAGCACCTGTCCAGTAGTACGAACTGTATACACACATACATATGTATGTACTTAGGCTTTATATGCTATAACACTCTCGTACGAAAAAGGACCTCGATCTACAACTTCCATTCCTATAGATACGATTCGCTTCTAAGTCTCAAATATACATACGCACGCATTACACATATCACAATGAAATGTGTCACCTTAATCCATTCCACCATCCAGAGAATTTTTCACAAATTTATCAAAAAAATTCCTACATGGCATATAACTTTTCAAGTCAATTTTTCATTCCAATAAACCCACAAACACCCATAACCCCATCAAAGAGCCAACAAATAACCCATCTGTCATAACTCACACCTTCACCACGAACGAAACGAAGACAAACCTCCATGATGATCATAAAAATTCATAACCATTAATTTCAAAAAACCAACACCAAACATCTATCAAAAGCCAAAAAGTTGCTCACAAAATACACAAAACACTCAAAAAAGATATTTCTTTTATCTTGGCCGTTGCACCAACGTGTGGTACTAGCACTCCCTCCACCGGCACACCGTGAAATATGATGTTTAATAAACCCACTCAGAGTGTAGCATTCAACAAACGATTAATCATCACATTAACCCCTTCACAGTGTGTTAAACACTGTCAATTAGTTGAGTGTCGGTTGTAAAAATTTTCAAAATATTTTTTGACACCCACTCTGGGGAGAATGAGCATTTGAAACGCCCCATTAGGTGTTGAAGTTGATGTTCCACGCAGGTACTCGGATGCGCCCTTTATACCAGCACCGCGTAGCATCCCCCGACAATTTATCATCGAAAAGTGGAATTTTTAACTCATTCGATATTTTTGGGGGGAAAATCGTCTTCGGCTATGGAGCCTTCCGCATTTAGCAGGTGACACAACAATTCACCATCGCATAAGTGAATCGTTCTTTTTAAATTCCACAAAATTAATTGGACAGAACCAGAGAAAGGAAATCCACGCAGCCGAAAAGAAGTATCCAAGGGATTATGGCAGGTCAATTAATTATTAACAAATGATGATGATGGTGGTGTTGCGGCTGCAACCGTGCCCCATTATTGTGGCCATTTGTGATTGTACGCGTGCATCTAATTTTCATAAATTTTCCCCAACTCATTTCAAAGTGAGAGTGTTAAGATATGGATTCAAGTTCCTTGTGCTTCCTCAATCTATTTCTGTTATTAGATTAAGAAAAATTCACTGTTCAACCGCGGTGGAACGAGATGCATCCATAATGGAAGCAAAGTAAAAATAAACACACATCTTCCCCGATTAGGGAACAAAAAAATATAATTTGATATTTTTTAAGGAAATTTATGAACCGGAGAAGAAGAAAAGCAGTTCTATGAAAATGAAGATATTCAAACATTTATTTATTACAGATACGAATATATTTTTGTTACGATGCTGAGTGGGGGGTGGGGGAAGTTTTGTCGGGGAATAAAGCAAAGTTGTTTATATCGTGGATGGCGATCACACAGGAAAAGAAAAGAGAAATGTATCTAATAGATATATTTCTATTCTATTACGTTTTTTTCGTTTTCCTCCCGACTTAGTGTAAACAACGGATGGTGAATTAATGTATCTTCTTCAATTTAAAATGAGAAGATACATTTTCTTTTACTTCATCGGTGATGGTGGTTGGTGTTATTCTTCGGAGAGATACCAAGCGGTAGAACAAGAGACTCGGCTAATGGATTTATGTTTGAAGATAAACTTTGAATTTATGAAGATTTCCGTTTTTCGTTCTTTGAATAAAATATATGTTTTATATTAATTGATTTCCCTTTCATTAACAAATTATAAGGTATTTTGTTTTGTGAGAAAATTGAGTAGTAAGCAAGACATACATATGTATTACAGTCGTCGTAATTACCGTATCTACGCACATAAAAACAGAGAAAACAAATCACAATAAATGCAAGATACGAATAAATAGAAGAGGGGATCAATATTTTCTAATTTCTTCATGCATGTATCTTTAACAATCGAATTGGTGTTAATTGTCAACCCTTACGCAGCAGCACTGATGACTCCATATCAAAAGCAGCTGCTGACCACAAGTCTCAATCAACAATAGTAAACAATTGGACACATAATTCACCGAATGACAATGGACCAATCTTTATTGGATTAAACACATAATGAATGAAAATACTCTTGACGCAGCGCCCTACACCCGCACAACGCGTGCCACAATCCTTCGGAACACCTTGAGTATCTAATTCCCATTTTTCCATTCAATACCCAGCGACGACCATTACAAATTGTTGTGGGCGTTAAAAATCCGATTGAATTGGAAAATTAAAAGATTTCCTATTGTGCTCTTCAGGCGGGGGGTACTTTGTATCCTGACCGTTGGTCAGATACTTTTTATTGTCCTTCGATCTGGATTTATGTAGGTAGTAGGTAAAACCATATCCACATTGTTCAAGGGTGTTGACAACCCTTACTGGCCCTGAGTGACATATGGATTTTCGTTGGCATTTTTCCTACAGTTCACTCACACACATCATTGCGGGACACAATCGAAACTTGATTAAAAGTGTATCTTTGTATCTTTTCGATGTTTAATTAAATTTATTGAAGATACCACTACCCCAACGCCATTGTATCGATGTGTTGCAGACGAATCGGAAATTCATTCCATGCCGTATCTATAGCTTCTTCTTCGTTGAATATAATGGTTTGAGAGTGTAACACCACCTTTAATATTTGGTCGACGCAGTCGGTAATTTGACTTTTATGGTAATTCTTTGCCATAGTTATTTTATTTGATAGAGCAAACGTAGCATAGTAGGTGGGTACTTTGAGCCATTTTTATGCATTAACAATACGTACGCTCGCCACCGTGTTGGTGGCATGTTATGACTTCCATTGACCCGGTATTACAATTCTGGTCACGTTCGAGCGATATATTTACCTAAGCACTTTAAATTTTACTCAAAATACATACATAGATACAAAAAATATGTGACGCACCGACAACTAAGGCAGACGAAATGCTCATGGGAAATTTGAAATTACAATTTCGTTGTACTTGTATATTATGTTATAAATAAATTGTTGTTTTTTTTTTTCACCTTTACTTATTTCTTTTTCATTTTAGAAAAAGTTTTGTATTTTTTTGTTTTTTGTTTTTTAATTCATTTGTCTAATTTGCATTTTTACCTACATTTGTATAGAATTATTTCAGTAGACGGTAGAATAAATGTGTCATTTATGAACAACAAGTCGTGTGAAAGTATGACTACATTTTAGAGGTTGTACTGACGCATTTTATTTTATACTCGTATATAGGTACATAGTTTAACATATTTTTAAAAAGCTGTCATTTCTTATGTACATATGTTTCATTTGCTGATTATAGAAAACTATACTATTTGTTTACAAATGGAATGTAAAGGCAAACGATTTAGAAAAACTTCGACCAATAAATTTATGGAATATCTCTGATTTCTGAAATGCCTGAAAAAGCTGGAAATTTAGCTAAACCTTTATGTATTCAATAGTCAATATTACGCCGATGTTTTACCGACCAAAGTCACTTTCTTTGACATTTTAGCCTTTTTCTGTAACCGAAGGGGCAACCTCAGGCTATAGGCTATATTTGTTTGATCTTTAAGGCCGGAGTTCTCCATTGATATCCTATATGTATGTATATTGTTTCCGGAATTAAACATAAGTTTCTTAAACATCCTGGCATTTCCCTAGATTTCCAACATCTCGAGAAGGGCCACTAAGGTAGAGGTTAGTACCTGGTAGAGGTTAGGTACTAAATGCGGAGGACAAAATGAGACAAAGCACTGAGATACCGAGAGGCTTTTCTTAGAAGCTAAGCTTACACTTGCATGGTGTACAGATTTCAAATCTATTATAGGTTCTGATTTCTGGCATGAAATGTTTTGATACACTTTCAGGTGGTCAGCGACAACCTGGCATATTGAGGTACTTGTTCCAGATTCTATGGTGTCAGCAAACTCCTATCCCACTGACGAAGTTTTGCAATGATATTGGTGGCTATCTCCAACACCCATAGAAAACTATGCCACTTTAGGGCGAAACAGTCGAAACTTCGTTTTAGACTATATTTTCTATGTGAATAAAGTTTCTGCGCTTCTTGACCTCTTAGTTGGAAAGGTTCTGAAATTTTATTTTTACGAATCCATTCATTTAAGAGCCATTTGATGCAGGCACTATGTTGTGCATATGTTTTAACACCTTGGCGTTGTGTAGTGCGCAACTTTCAGTACTTTCATACATAGGTACTCATATTCCTCTCCTTTGCAGTGCCAACCAAATAATAACTCGTTTCATGCAAACCAAAAGATGTCAATTTAAACCCATTAAAGCAACTCTTAAGTAGTCTTCTGGCAGTTCTGGAGACTCCCTATTACACTAAATTGAAAAAAAAAACGGCTCACATTGGTAGGTACATATGACCTTCATCGAATACACCTGGTGCTGCTCTAAATGCTCTGCTAGATCTATCATCCCTTGATACTCATATCATGAGCAGTACCTACTATTCAAGCAACCTATCGTCCTTTGGTGTTTGGTATACCACGAGCGACAGTTATCCTACGACCCTGATCTCAAAGATACCACAGGACAGAGTCTGGGCCTGAACTGAGCTGTTGTTAACTTTTTTCACAAATGGGAGCAAAAGCAGTCAAGGGTCCGATGTTGGTGTGGTCAATAAATACATAGTCTTCACGACTATTATATCGAAAGGAGTAGGTGAAGACTTGGAGAATTTGCGTCTGTAGCAATAGTAAGGCTGCGCGTAACGACCTGTTGAACCATTTAATTAGCTCAAAAAGTTCAAACGCCAAAGTAAAACAAACACTCTGAATTCGGCTGCCAAAGCTAAACTCTATGACTCTTGCTTGGACTCCAGGTCACACTGGGATTTCCGGAAACACACACATTTGTCTACTGGCTTGACTCTCCAGAATGCTGGAGAAAATTTAAATTTAAATGAAAATTACAGTTCACGAACAGCTTCTGAAGTCGGTGCTCTTTATACACTCATAATCAGCTGATTGCTTCTTCAACCTTTTGGTAGCTATTGGGATATAAGGATATTAGAAGGAATGAAATCTGTATTTTAATAACTAGAAAATGTGGGTCCACATGATATTAGCACTTAGTTACGAAAAACCTTAGAACTATTGTAAATACCGCATATGTATATAGTTCTTGAATCAGATGCGCAAACAGCTACATACATATGTGCACTTACTATGTCTTGTATTCTTTACTCTATCGTAAGCCTTTAATCTTCTTTACTGACAGATGAAATGCCACCATCCTACTAAACTATACAGTGGCTTACATTTCATAATTTCTGATTTATGATCATTCTGCATAGCTGTCAACAAAACAAAGCGCATCATAAATTCGCTGCATGTACAAGTATAAATATGGGTCATACTTTTTCTGTGTCATGTAAAACACAAAGAAATGAATCAAAAATACCTTCCGTGCAGAACATGACAGCGAACATCAGAAACCAACAAGACACTCGGTCATTTTTTATGCAAATATTCCAAAATGTCCCTCCTTTTGATCTTTTGCCATTCATCGGCGATATTCCACGCACGGTTACAATCGGAACTTTGTTTCAGGAGTATAAACCCTCTTACCTCATCCGATTATTGTAAAAAAGAAAAGGAATGCAAATAAGACAAGGAAAAAGTATAATTAACAACGGTACACGTTAACATTGCATGACCGTGTACCGCTCGCATGTGGGAAAAAATCCAAAGAATTCCTTTGCGTTACGTACGTATACCTTCCCTGCCTTTGATGCCACTACACCCGATTCGAGGAAGGCGACGACAACAGTCAATCGCAAATATAATGGCGACTTCAACCTCTGCGATAAATGAAAAAAAAAAAAATAAAAAATAATAATAATAATAACAATAAAGATAAACAAAACTTCAATTGTCCATCGTGAAGAATAATGTGTCATCGCGATGGTCACGTCTGCCTTTTGCAAGCCAGAAACAACTCGGACAGCGACGACAACGATGAACGTAAGCATTACGGATTTGCTTTGCAAATAAAAAGATACAGATACAACAAGCATTGCTGGAGTGCATGCAAGCATGTGCGACTAGGTTAGGTGGGTAGACAGTGGTACAATTGTCACTGGCTGCCGATGCACCGATCAATCGGTTACAATTTATTACCATTTCGGATAACTAATAAAGTATCTCTATGTGATGTGGCGTTGTATCTAGATAAAGAGCCACCTTTTTTGGGGTGGCATACATACAATGTATGTATAGAGTATATCCTGTATAGTGTGCAATGCTTAACTGTTTATATATACTGTTGACAATTAGAATTTAGTGAGAAACCCATTTGATTATAAAAGCGATTGAATGGTGTATATTACACTGAACGAAATTGATATCTTTTCAATATCTTTATTTTATAAAGGAAGTTGAACTGTGTCATAACATTGTGGTGGAAGTAATCGGTGGTTGTTACAGAGGACAAATGCATATTGTATTGTATTTGTCAACAAGCACATAGACCTATCGCTGCTTGTTAGCGATTGTGTATCGGGTAGAGATTCCTCAACCTGCCAGTAACATTTGCGAAAAGAAGGAGAACAGCAAAGTTGAACTCAATTAGCCCTTCCTACCGTGGTGAGTGTTTGCCTAAGGCAGCCATCCTAATAGGAGTGAAGGCAGGACATTCGCATATAAAAAAAACTCACATAGGAGGTGGTTTCTTTTACCAAAAGTCTTGAGATGGTCGTTTAAGGAGTCGAAACCAATAATGAGATCAAGAACGGTGCACAATACAGATACCGATCAGATACTTAGTCCTGCTACTTTTGGTCGTCTGTCAGCCTATTCATGCCTGGCATAGCAGCTTAGGTATTGAATGTTTGTGAACCGACGAGCAGTTCTTGTGGTAGGTTGTGGGTTAATAAAAGCGGTTCACTACCCAGAATACTTAAATACTCAGTTATTCTAGATATTCTACATTCTACAGATTTGTGTGAATGTAGTAGATTTTCAAACCCTTTTCAGGAACTTGGAAAATATTTTTGTGCATAACTAGAACAAGGCTACCAATATTATTCAACAATAATCAACGAACACTCCTTAGTTAGCTTCGCCACATGGTACGCAAGATACTTTTTGTTTTAATTGTCCAATTTAATAGAGATTGCGACTTCGAATTATACTTGAAAATCCCTTTGACTGTTTCTGGTCTGGTATCCAGCATTCAGAAAGAATGTCATCTTTCCAGTTTTGAGCGATAGAGTTTAAATTAGTTTGAATTTCAGAAAAGGGATAGAATCTTGAAATTTGAAATAGCCTCAAAAAGCACTTATAGGGACAGTTCGTCCTATCCCCTTAAATCATGGGAAATCATGTTCATGAATACAGCTTAGGACTGTTAGACTTGGGGAAAAGATGATATCAGATACTGAGGTAAAATCTTTATGGAAGTGTTTGAGCACAATCCGAATATGTGACGGGATATTCACAGAAAATATTTTCAGCAGTTTCAGCGTGCTTTAGCCGTACATAGTCCACACATGTGCGATTGGGTAATATCAACATAGTAAGGATATATTTTTTACAGTGTATGCTGTTACCTCAATGCGTATGTGTCCAGGCAGTAATGCGTGCATTTGCCCACAATAATCACGGCACGATCATGTACGGTAATATTTAAAATAAGAAGACATACTTCATTTCGCATTCAAATTGAGTTTGTTTATGGTTTTATTATTTATCGCGAATTTTGTCATCGAACCGCAACTCCCCTTTCCCTGTCATATCCATTGTGGGCTTCTAGGCTAACGAAGTCTCACACACGATCCCTCTGTCAATCCATACCTCCTCTCGCATATGAATATCGGTCACTAGGTTCGCATAGCCGTCTTGTGTATTATTTGCCATTTCACTTGCATCAATAATCAAGATCGTGTTATGTTTTATTTCTGTTTTGTTATGAAGCATACATAGTATACTCGAAGACTGCAAGATACGAGCACCAGCATGTTCCGTTTGTCAAACGACATCGAATTCGGTTGTATTCACTGCGAAATTACTAATTAATCCGATCGCGATAGCACCGACCTCGGCGACGATCGACAAGAATGAAGAAGACCACAGCAGCTACCGCCGATCGACGAGACTACTACGAATGCAGCATGTATCTATGAATTATGGGAGAGCTTTGTTTTGGTTGTTTTATTTATTTTTTTTTTGCACAAGAGCAGGAGCGTATTCGTATCTTTTGTAAATTTTGTCAGGTGCAACCGGATAGTGTGGACACAGTGAGAATACCTACTGTGAGTGCATAATTACCAATACCGCGCCGGTCGTACCGTTAGAACCGATGTTAACCCATATTAATTTAAGAATTCTGTTGAATTATTTCTAGAGAATTTATGGCATGGTCATTTGCGGTGTCTGCATATCAATTTGATATTTATTTACAATTACGTTGTAGGTGAGTGAGAAATTGTACGGTTGTGCGGTTCCTATTCGGTGGGCAAGGTCATATTGGCTTTATTCTCGTTATATGGCAGAGGACGTGATAATGCGTGGACATGACGACGTGAGTAGTGAATCGAGACGCGGATTGTTATCGATAGAGTGGCCTTGTTAAGGTCGAATTTTGTGGGAATTGTTTTAAGAGACGAGTTATCATTCTAAGTGCATGCATAACCCACTTTAAGAGGTTGTGCGAAAATAATTTGCGCTGGTCTAACATTTTTAATTTTTGGTACACCTACATACAAGATACAGATACACATCTAATCCGTATTTATGTTTACAACTAGCCATATTTTCTGACCTAAACGACTGCCACCCTCAAGTGGGAATTATCCGATTAATATGCCACCCTCATGCCTGCTAATCGCTTCAAATAAAAGTATCGAATAACCATTAAAAAGGATATACCCCACTTTTCAATTCCTGCAATCGTTTCACATCTGCGCACCGCCGCCGCGCCGTGTCAATATGCATCGTTGTTGTTTAAAATTTCTCTTGACCCCTGTCCACGCATATCAAACCTCAACCAGTTGGTTCAATTGGTCCCACACACTCACTCACACTCTATATATAGACACAGAACACGCAACGTCCTGAAAGGACAATCGGAAATAATGTCCTCTTTTGAAAATTGCAAACAATGGAATTGTGAACTTAGCAATAAATTCGATGACATTTATTGGATTCCTTTTCATATGTGTGTGTCTGTGCGTCTCTTTGTTTGCTGGTGCTGGCCAGGAAAAAGGACACTCGAGTGGACGGACATCCATCCATACAATTCTGCCCCCGAAGCTATTCTCGCATATTGAGTTGTTATAGATTTTACGAGGTCAAAAACGAGGTCGGGGGCTACACCTTTTCCTGATCAATAATTTGACAATACAAAGTGCCACAGGATCGAAACAATACACAGACACACACACACACACAGGTCAGACGAAAGAACAACGAAATCCGGATATACTACGCATTCGAGTGGTAAGGGGGTGGATACCCCCGTTTATGGACAAATGGACAGGGCACTGAGTGAGTGAAAATAAATTTTCAAATTTGAAATATTACTCGAAGGTACATCGTATCCTTTATGGATTTGTTTTTTTTTTTCTTTCCCAAAGAGCGATGATGTATGTGTATGTTTATGTCTGCCAGTCGAAGCGTTTACGGAAATATTTATAGAATTTGATAGAGAGTCTCAATTTTATGAAATCGGATACACTGTGTCAGGGAATTAATGATCCACGAGCAGCGTAACGGCACGGGTACCAAGGACACAGATGGAAGTGGTGCGCACGTGGCAATGTTTGTGTTAGTTTTGCCGCGAGGGAGAAACTTTGAGGACGACATAGGCAAACGACGACAATGACGACAGGAACGGCCACCGAAAGAATAATAATACACATGAATTTGATTGACATTTTGAAATTTTTCATTCGCTATGAAGAAATACATTTTCTCGGTCGGTTCTTATTCGAAGGAGGAGAAAGACAGGAAGAAGACGTAGAATAAGTGTTTTTGTATTTTGGTAGTTTTGCAGAAAGAAGCCATATGGAGACAAGCAGATGAATTGTCTAGCACTAGATAAGGAAGCCATACATACGAGTAGTAGTTGTCAAAAGTGGAATGCATAACATGTAATGAAAACTACAAAACGAAGAAAAACACAAAAACTGTGTTTGTTTTAAGTGAATGCCGTTTGACATTTCACATTTGACACCAATGATGTGGGTGAAGTAAAATTTTGTAAGATTTGGGGGTGAAATATTTAAGGAAATAAAATTGTAGCAATTACTAAACAATCGAGTATTTATGTATCGAGTATCGATATCTTCTTGACATACATATATGTATATGTATAAAAAGGTAAGGTTTTGAGTGATTAGTATAGTTTTTGTAGATACATGTGTATGTGTGTACCCAGTAGTATGTCTACTGTTGGCGGGGGTAACAGTTCGCCCAAATAATTGAAGTAATACACCCCAAGCCCGTGTTTTTAGTACCGAATAGGTCAGTTATCATAAAAATGACGATGAGTAGATGAGTTTTATTTAAAGGAATTGTCCTTTGCCAAGGTCGTCAGTATATTATGGTCTACTATGAAACCTATGATGTGCCAAGGATGTGCTGTGTTTCCATTTTGTTGTTCTTTTTCCTAGTAGCCTGCTATTCTAAGTCCAATGATCTGCTGGATTTAGAACCTTGTAATCTTTGTTACCATAAATGACCCTTTATTGTGGAACACACCAGTGTGATTCATAGTGTTAACCATGAATTAGAAGGAGAATAGTAGGTCCTACTTTCGTTTTCTGATCTTTCGTTTATCTCTTAAACTTGTGATTAAAACTGATTGCTGGTTATTGTAGAACTACATTGATGGCGAACAAGAATTCTCCATTAGTAGCGTACGAACAGGATATACATATATAAACGCTGATATCACTTATACTTGGGGTTTTTTTTAGAGACCGAAGCATGCGTTTGGTTTTTTGGGTGTAATAGTTAACGATAGTTAATACAGGGTTTAAAAGCACCCAGTTGGACCCCCTGAACTATTGCCTTGTAATCCAACAGCTTTGATAAGCCGTCGATCCAGAGAAGGCAGATCGCAGGTGTTTTTTGCTTTTGTGAATTAGTGCTTCATATTCCAGGAGAATGTATACTTGTAGTTTCGATTGTACTTTATACCCAGTTTCTTGAGATGCTCCTTAATTCTACAAAGGTCTCTTAGAATCCGCAGTTTTAGTTTAAGTTTAGGCAGATTTTACATTGCTTAGTTGCGCGATGACATCTTAAAGTCAAAGTCACTCTCGTACCCAACTGGATCTAAAGGTGATTGTCGTTTGAGTATCTGAGAGTATTGCAATATCTTATATTTTCTTATTGAAAGGTATTGTGGATTTAGTTGGATTTACTCTAAGTCTACTTCTGTCCTCATTAAATAATTTCGAAGAGGTGCCTAAAATTTGTCTCTTGGAATCAAGTTATCTTTGACAGCATTTGTCGACATTTCTTGGAGTAGACTATCTATTAATAGCCTCTACATCAGTAGTGAGAGAACTTTCCTCTGTCGCGAACCTATGGTTGTGTTTATTGTGATGATTTTCGATCCCAACTCTGTCTCGGCAAGTCTAGTTCTCAGCATCATACGATCAATCGATTAGCTTCTTTTTAACTGAATGTGTTATTATCGACCTAGTTAGAAAAGTTGAACGTTCCGGCCCGAAACGTCTTCGAATCTACTCTGGAGGGACGGCGCTGTAGAGGTAGAGCTCTCTTAAAAAAGGAAGTTCCACCCATTTTTCTTTTGCAAAACTGGGAGCAGCATAATTTTGGAATGGCATAGGAGCACCTCGGGCTGTAGCCCCATCTAAGTAGAATATTCTGGGTACTTTTTTAGAATCTCGTTTATCACTAGGTATTAAAAGAACTTTCACTTTCAACACCTAGTGTAACACCGATACAGTCGAGATCGAAGAATCTCGAGAGACATAAGTTTCAATTGTGTATCGTCCACATCAAAGTTGAGACCTCCATAGACATAATTTTCCCTTTCGATCATTCCTTTCACTGCCTTGAAGGAAGACATTTGATTGTCAGTTCCTTCCATTGTTTCTACACTGTTTTACAAGAACTAAGGCAATGCAGATTGTCCTATCTGATGCTCATTTTTCATATACATGTGTACATACACATCCTAACTTCATTTTCTGGCATAAATTTGCATTCTTTTTCGTAATAAAATAAATAAATCTTGATGAAAAGATTAAAGTAGATTAAATCTTTAAACATTACAAGATTATGATAATTTCCTAAAATCCCGTAGACAGTTTTCCCAATTAATCTTTTTCAAAAAAAGACAAGTTACCTTTCTGTGCAAAAAACAACTTTCGTAAAGCTGCCATATTTTCAACTCACCACCACAACCACCAGTACCATTTCTGCTTGAGATATCCCATAAGAAGGACATAGAAAAAAATAAAATCTCACAAATGGCTACCAAAAAAAGATTTTCGTAATTAAAGCTTAATCAGCTTGAAATAACTTCCTTTATCTCAAGGAGACAAAAAAAAGGAAAAAAAAATCAAAATGAATAGCACAGGATGAGTATAATATCTTTGTTGGTCAGTCCACACCTTTATGAAAGTCCTTTTTGCCTCTCATCGTCTTTTTCTTCTTTTCGTAATTATTTTAAGCTCAGCATCTGAAGAAAAAAAATCTCATTTCGCTAAGAATGCGATTGCCTTGCCTCAAGGATTCGTGAATGTAAGAGTGAACCGCAGTAAAGGACCAACCGAGCAACGCAAGGAATGAAACTTTTTTAATCACTTTACTTTTTATTCTTTCTGTATTTTTAAGGCGGAACTCTGCATATCCTTCCATGCGCTTAAAACGGCAGGGTTAATTATGACTTTGAAAAGGTGAAATGGAAAAGTAACAGAAGGAAAGAAAGATTTTTTGTTTTTAGAAAAGAAATTAAAACAGGAAATACTATAAGGATTTTTTTCTCACACTTGAATAGTGCCTGAATTTATTCATTCTAAACTCTTAATAGCTTAGCACAGTCTTAAGAGTATTAGAAAAGAGGACAAACGTTTCTTTTAAGCGACTTGTAGAATTGGTTTTCATTAATCATTCTTGTCTGCTAAATTTGTTGTAATCCTGGCAATCCTTTTGAATATTAACAAAAATCCTTACAATGCTAATTGCTGCAAATATTTTCAAAATAAGCAACCTTACCTGTCTAGGTTGAGAGTTGTTTTTGCAAATTTGCCAAAAACTATCCACAGGTGCTGTCTTATCTATTGAATCCTTTTCACAAAGCGGATTGCGCACAAACAAAAAAAAATTTCTTCTTACAATAAGATCTCTTTTCGAATAGTGTGCCTACGAGTGAAAGGTGAAATATTATTTATGGGCATCGGTTCATTATTTTTGGTATATCCTTCATATCATATCCTTCCAAATTTATGACAAACTCAGGATTATACAAAAGGGTATCACAGTGTGGCAGTTCAAGGTCATGCTTGTAACTCACCTTGGACATAACTAATAAAATTTCAACTGTTACCACTGTGAAATATGAATAACTGTTAGAGAGGATTTCTGAAAGGATATCGCCAGCGTGAAATATGAAATATTTCCTTATTTCATATTTTATCTGAACAATTAGTGGTGCGCACAGGTATGTGGTTTTTCAAGGAGGTATTCTGTTACATCGTTAGAGATAGACCATGTCCTTGGCTGTTATGTTGTTTTTTTTTAAATACATGAAAAACGTTTTAATGTATGCAACTCGAGTGAAACAATATGATGTGCTTTAAAATAACGTGTTGCGTGTGAGGTCCTGGACTTAGAGTGGAGATGATTGTATTTCGATTGAAAATGCCATACCGCTTCTGAGGAAATCGTGTAATATAAAATGATCTCCTGTTTTGAGGTTTAATACGTCTGTAAGTAGGTACGTACCTAGGAAGTACATATGATCAAAGGAGCGTGCTTTATGAACACAAAACAATGGAAATAAGTCCTAAAAACACCTTTCAAACTTTGTGAAAAAAAAAGAAACAAAACATGAAATCAAAACTCAGTGACATTTCAAATAAAATCAAATTTCAGCTCAAAAGCCGAACAGAATATTCGTTTCTTCAGCCAAAGTCGTTTACGGATTTATTTGCGTGGAACCTTAAGATTGCCTTTAACCAGAAGCAGATCTTGTCTCACAAAAAGCATCGTTTACGGTGAATATAAAATACATTAATATATTTAGATAAAATGGCCGAAGAACTGAATGAAGAGCAGATTGCCGAATTTAAAGAGGCATTCTCGCTATTCGACAAAGATGGCGATGGTACCATCACTACCAAGGAATTGGGTACAGTAATGCGATCGCTTGGTCAAAATCCAACAGAAGCTGAACTTCAGGATATGATAAATGAGGTCGATGCCGATGGTAATGGAACGATTGACTTTCCGGAATTCCTAACTATGATGGCACGTAAAATGAAAGACACCGATAGTGAGGAAGAAATACGAGAAGCATTTCGAGTATTCGATAAGGATGGCGATGGCTTTATCTCAGCGGCTGAATTACGTCATGTTATGACTAATCTAGGTGAAAAACTGACAGACGAAGAGGTGGATGAAATGATTCGTGAAGCTGACATGGATGGTGATGGTCAAGTTAATTATGAGGAGTTCGTGACTATGATGACCTCGAAGTGAGCAACTAAATTGAGTGATTTTAAGCATCTCTAAATGAAAAAAATATATATGATTAATAGTTTTATATAAAATAAACGTTCTAAAAATCAAACTATGAGTGTATCTTACTTGTAGGCTCCGAACTGGAATTCATGTCTTATTCAACGAAGAATTTTTCTTTCGCTAAAACACTAGATCTGTTCTACTTTCCTGCTTATCGTCCAGTAATTGGGGCCAAGTTATAGGACGGACTTTGTGTTAGGTGTCTTGAATCTACATATGTAGTTTTGCAAACCGAAATAGTTGCATTTTGCTACGATGATTTTTCGCTGGATCTCCACTAAGCCGACGTCGTACAGAAAACTAACATTTACTCAAAGGTAGGTAAACCCCTCCTCTACACCTCAACGTTGGTGGCTGCTGAGTACCTAGTACCTCGACTGGAGACTGGGTAACCAACCCCTTTGGATGGTTTTTGGTGGTAGCAGACGAGGGAGGGAGAGGTGTGTTTTCTGATTAAAGTACTACCCATTAATCCAGGCAACAGCGGACGAATTCCCTAGAATCAACGGTGGCGTCTACCAGTTCCAGTCATATTTGAATCCCAGGTCTATAGGGATCTCCAATACTAAACCAGGGTATACGAATGAGGATATCTCAACCGCCACAAAAAAGAAGAATTACTGTTAGAAAGTTTAACGTTAATGAAAAACTGCAATCATAAGAGATCACCAAAAACTTCGTCGAACGCGTATTCTGAAATCTCTCAACCACTCCTATGACCAGTGGTAACGCTGCCAACATGCAATTAGAAGAGCCGCAACTGATGTGCTAGGTTTCAACTGACCACCACTAAGAATCCCCTAACGACGACGAAGACGCTCGCCGCTATCAAGCAGAATGAACCAGAAGATGATAGCTAAACTATCCGTCCATCTGATTAAAAGAAAATGAGGAAAGCAATATCGAAGCTTAAATCCAACAAGCCTGCTGGACCTGACGGCTTACCAGCCGAGCTGTTCAAAACCACTTGAAATGACCTGGTAGAGAGCGTATACCAACTAACTCATAAGATTTGGTCAGATGAGTGCATGCCTGATGAATGGAATTTCAGCACCGTTTGCCCGATCCACAGATTCTGATTGTTCAGAATGACGATGAAGAATTCTCGCTGCTCCATCAAAGTCGGTAACGATTGCACCGAGACTTTTGATGTCAAAAAAGGATTTAGACAAGGTGACGCGCTGTCATGTGATTTTTTCAACATCATACTTGAAAGGATTATGCGAAACTCACAAACCAACACCGGAAGCACAATCTTTCTAAATTCTGTGCAATTACTAGCGTACGCCGACGATATTAACATAATTAGTAGAACTCAGCGGGCTGTCGCTTGTGTGTTTACTAGTATTCAAACAGAAGCTGCCAAAATGGGTCTAGCGATAAATGAGGGTAAAACCAAATACTATATGCTGTCAACAAGAAGGGACACACAACATCGACGAATTGGACAAAACGTCACAATCGACAGCTATAACTTTGAGGTAGTAAGGGACTTTGTCTACCTCGGCTCTGCTATAAATTCTGATCGCATCGTACTAGAAATTAAACGAAGAATAACTCTTGACAATCATTGTTTCTTTGGGCTGAGAAGGCATTTGAATAGTAGAGCTCTATCCCGAACAACTAAGTATGTATACTCCATATAAGACCTTGATCATCACAGAACTACTTAATGGCGCTGAAGCTTGGATGAAGATATCGTCGATCACGTTTGCGTTGACGGGCTTTGGATGAGGGGATTCAACGTTGAACTATACTAGCTGTACAACGACATCGACTTCGCACTAGTCGTTTGAGATGGCTACGACATGTAGAGCGAATGGACTGGACACCTCCGGTTCCCAGAATCTTCGAATCAAACCCGGAGGGACAACGCAGTAGAAGAAGAGCTTGCCTTAGGTGACGCGGATAAGTAGAATCGGGACCTCAATCGACTAGGAGTGCGCAACTGAAACCAGTTAGCAAAGGACCGGGCTAACTGGAAAGGCTTGTTTGTTGAGGGCCAGGTTCAGCCCGGACTGTAGCGCCACCTTCTGATGGTGTTTGCTCTTAGGCGCTGTAACAAAAAAAAATGTTGGTTATTTGTTGATGAAAGACAAAATAAAGTAGACAAAGTCCTTGATCCTTAACAATCCCAGGAGTCTGGTATCACATTCCAATTGACAATCCATTCTTTTCGTGCCCATGTGTTTGAGATCGATCCTCGCGGAGTGATCTCATGAGTTACATATGCATCCCTGGTAGAAAAGAGGTAGGTTTCGTTTATGGCATCAAGACACTCCAATGTTTATTCTAAATGCAACTAGTGTCATTTTCCAAAATAAAAATATTCTCTCAAGAAAATTATTGAAATTGGAAATCAGGCGGGTAAGTGAAGCTTGTTCCGAGGACTATCCCCAGAAATCGAGGACGAATGCTCACTCTAGTAGGGTATGGTGTTTCGTGTAGATACAGACTGTTATATTTCTAGATGTCTAGATTCGTTTTGGGGTGGCCTATCTGGTTTCTTTCGCCGAAGTTTGATAGCAGTACATTTTCAGTACACCCTATTTTCTTCGTGTAAAGGTCATATACCAGTATGAATATAATCTGAAGTGGTTCAATCGGAGTCGGTTTTTTCTGATTGAGACAGTATACTAGGCAATCAATTTTGTTGAATAATTTCATATTCGTATATTTTTCTGCAACTTGCACTATGTGTATGTGTACGTATGGCAGAAAAGGTCTGGGAGTTTGGGTCCTTATTGCTGATTTATTTCATTTGCTTTATATACTTGCCCTTATTTATTTACACAGAGATGGACATGAATCTTACTAATTTAACAGGACTTCCTTTCGTTAAGAAACCAACACTATTGCCTTCATTTTCTTCTTTCAAATCTTATTGCTAATTTGTTGAGTAATTTTAATTTGTTAAATACTGTCATTAGTAAATTTTGTATTATTATCTAGTTTTTATCTGTATTTAGTTCTAAAAAACATTCCTTAAAAATTAAAACATTATCATTTTATTTACACAACAAAAGGCAACAGTGAGCGATAATAATTTACATAAAATTTTAACTTATAATCTTGTTAGAAAAAAGAGGAAACAAAATTTAATGTTCAAGTTAACCGCTTTTGCAGTTAATTCATGCAATTTGTAGGCAAATCTTTGTTTTATATAGCAATGAAATGGGCACATTCAAGATAATTTCCAGATTGAATCTGGCATTGATCACGTTAGATTGTTGTATTACTGGGATTTTATGCAAATAGTAATTCCCTCGGAAATCAGGTGGTTCTAGATTGACGCATTTAAGTCAAATAAATAATTAATAAAAGAATATAATCAACACTTTGATTGCCAATCATTTATTTATGTAGATGGAAGCAAAGAAAATTGATATTACTTATAAGTCTACCGTTTGTAACAAAATGAATATATTTAAATGTAAAAAAAAAACGTTTAGCATGCGGAAATATTTACATAGAGCCTTTCCAGTATCATATAGAAAATTTAAATGCCTATAAATTTGTACCTCCATTTGTGAAGGGATTTATATCAGAGGACCTCCTTCTGAATTTTATATGAGTTTGTAAATAGCTTTTGTAGCTTCATAGGAGCATCAATGACTACACCCATAGACAATGTTCTAAGCAGTCATAGACATCATTAATCGATATAAAACTACAGCTTAGTTCATTGACTACCATTTAGAGCAGTAACCGGATTAGATATCCATCTTGGAGTGAAAACATGCCTAACTAACCATCCGTGTTCTTTCATTCATTTTTTTTTTCAAAAATCTTCACATAACAAGACCTCATATCTAATTGTAAAACAAAACTTATCAAAATTAACTCAAAGATAGGTGGAGCAAAGACCTTTTAATGGAATCTAAATCTAAGGTCTTTAGTTCCTTTGGTATATTCTTCATCAAGCGGTTTTATAATTACCGCACGGAGATATTTCAATTGCGAATCGGCGCGATTCACATAATAATCTTTTTTTTAAAAAAAAAGTAATCGTGTAATTGCTCATTTAACAAAAAAATTAAGATCTTTATGACTTTTTTTTTTTTCTATTTCTTTGTCTTCTAAGAAGAATTACGAAACCACAAATTAATTTTTTGTTTTTTTTTTATAGAAATTCTGTGAAAGTACATTAATTGATTTTATACGCACAAAGGCCTTAGTTTATCTACTCGTACATACATATGTATCTAAAGATGTGTATTTTTTTTGTTTTATTTTTAATTATTGTAGATCCAATGATCATAAATATGTTTTGAATTTAATTGAATAATAAAACTTCGATAGGCATGTATTCCTTTTTGATCAATGTATTTTTATTGTAATAAAAAATTCAGTAGCAAGGGTGAATAGACGTAGATTTGATACGATGTCCATTAATGAAAGATGGATGGTTGGTGATAGGTGGATGTAAAAGTCTCCGTTCGGATTGATTAGTAATTGGGTTTTCTAAGAATTGTAAGAAATGATTAAGAAGAGGTTTTTGTTTTTTTGTTTTATCTCCCTCAGGGATGGGTTTGAGAGAAGGTGGTGTTAAAATATTTAATGGGATAACGATGGATACACTTGGTTTAACTACTAAGAATACTCATTGAAGAGAAACTATTAAAGGGACTTTATTTAAAGGGTCATCGTAATGGTTGGGTTGATGTTATTCATAAAATAGAAGGTAGTAAATTTCGATCATTTCTAGAAGTTGACGAAATTTCTAGAATTCGATTTTTCTTCAGCTTTGTTTAAGATTGATTAAAGCTTGTTGCTAAAGGATTCTTTAATTTTTGGATTCGAAACAATTACTACTTCCAAATCTTAAGTGTTCATTGAATTATGAAAATTTTTGGTGAATGGAGACATTTCGGTAGCAATTTTAAGCTTTTTTGATAAATTAAAGAAACTTGGATTAGATGAAAACATAGGTATATCACAGTGAATGAAAGTATTGCTGATAGTATGAGAACAAAATAATTAACAACGACCTCCCTTCAGCAAAGCCTCATAAAATTCAGTTGACGGAGAAACTTAAGTCAACGGACCATTCCAATCGAATCGATAGGATTCCTGAGAACTATCATCACTTGTCCTAAGCAAAAACTTCGAGTTGAAAGATTTTAACCCTCAAAGTACTCTCATATTTAGTGATAAGATCATAATTGTTATACGATAAAATTAAATAAAGGATGTTAGCTTTAAACACAAAGTTGCGCTCAATATGAAGGCTTAGCGCTATCCTCGAAGAGATAGTGTTAAAGTTTCTTCAAATCAGTATTGCTTTTGATTTCCAAAAAGCGATTTGATGACAGAAGGTGCTCACTTCCACATTTTTTTTCTTCTTTTTATTTCAAGGAAGCCGTGATCAGGTAGTTCCCAAGCGGTTAGCAATATTTTTTTTACTAACTAGTCCGTCTGCACGTATAACCATCCCCTACAACCTGATTATACAGAGCAAACTGCATGGGGCTATTCATAGCTTCAAACCATACAAATCAGAGGGACCTGACGGGATAATACCTGCCGAGTTACAGGTGGCATCGGATATAATCTTGCCGGTGCTCGAGACAATTTTAAAATATTGTCAACATCTGGTGTATATCCCAAATATATGGAGCGTAGTTAAAGTTGTATTCATTCCCAAAGGAGGCAAATGTTCTCACACAAATCCAAAAGATTTCAAACAAATTAGTCTATCATCATTCCTCTTAAAAACATTAGAACGATTGATTGATATCCACTTAGACAAAAGTATTAATAAGAAATTACTGTCAGAGGCCCAACATGCGTATTGCAAAGGCAAGTATATAAGTGGAGATAGCATTATACTCACGAGTGCGTAATTTCGAATATTACCTGTTTCATAAGGAGTACACGATTGTTGCCTTCCTGGATATAAAAAGCGCCTTTAACAATGTCAATACATCAGCGATAGCAGATGCACTATCAGATCTGAAGGTCGACAGCTCCCTTTGCGAATTAATTAATCTACTGTTTAATGGTAGGATTATCAATTCAAAGCTGGGTGGGACGTCTACTAGAAAGTCTGTCAGTATTCTTTGGAATTTGGTGGTTAATGATAATTCTGAAGGCCGAAGAATGCACAACGATCGCTTATGCAGATGATGTTGCTGAAAGCATTTAAATACTCTAAAAAAAACTTCACGCACAGAACGCTTTAAATAAGTTAGCCAGTTGGGCGGTTCGGTGTAGTTTGGGTGTAAACCTCCACAAAAGTGAGCTAGTAGGTACTCTTCTCCAGAAAATAAAGAACTGAACAACTTCTTGAACCTAACGCTGCCTCCTGTTCCTTAACCTCGAACAGGGTAAAGCGGAGGAAGCGGACCCTCTGAATAAAGCCGGTACGGGGGGACTTCTAAAGTTTCTGGCACCAGTGGACAGATATTATCTGAAGCGTGTGTGCACCTATTGCGCGCCCTTCTAACAAACAAACTGCTACCAGCAGCGTTGTCCGAGCCCGAAAGCCAGTTAACACAGTTGCCGAGCCCCTCAAAGGTCCCAGCACCAGTGGTCGGAATTTGCTCTGCTTGATTTACCTCCCTTTGATACTTTTATCATGGGCTGTACTATCAAAGCAATCTATCGTCTTACACGGGGTGGCTTTTGGTATCATCCGCACTGGAGTTTTGATGACCTTACGCGTCACTTATCCTACGACCCTAGTTCCATGGATATGCCGTCCGATGCAATGACACCGGAACTTCGGCTGCTGGCGGGGTCGGAGTATGTGCGTCTGTAGTGACAGTCAGGCTGCGCTTAAGGCCTTCCTCAACCCTGTAACCCATTCCAAATTAGTTCGAGAATGCAAGAATTCTTTGAATTCGGTCACAAGGCTGAACTCAATGACTCTTGTCTGGGTCCCAGGTCACACTGGGATTGCGGGAAATGAGACCTCCGATGAGATTGGTAAGCTAGGCTCAGAGGATGATTTCTCAGGACCTGAACCTGCGTTGGGTCTTCCCGCGTCCTCGGTCAGGGCCTCCATTGACGACTGGGGCACGGCTCTCCAGGATGCAGGCAGACTAAACGTATGCTCCCGAACGTCTGTAAGAAATCAGCGGCATTCTTGCTGTCTCTCAGCAGAAAAGACTGCAGACAACTTATTGGCACACTTTCGGGACACTTTCCTTTTGCTAAACATCTTAGTGTGCTACGCTTAAGAGACACCTCTGTCTGCGACGCTTGTGGAGAAGGCGACAATACTTCGGATCATTTCCTTTGTTATTGCCCTGCCTTTGCATGGATCAGGTGGCAGATCTTCGGCGCTGATGTGGTGAGTGCTGATACTGTAAGTTCGTCATCACTGAAGTGCATCCTCGGCTTTCTCCGAAAGTCGAAGAAATTCCAGTAAAATGGGTAATACTGGATAAATGGGTAATCCTGGTACAATGGACCAGTTGTGTATGAGTGCTCCAGTGGAGCGTTTCCTAACCCGACAAAAAAAAAAATTCTCCTTCCATCTTCCAAATCATTGTAGCATGTTCCAGACGGAAATTATAGCGATCAAAGAAGTCTTATCTTGGCTTAAGGAAAACGTGAACTAAGCAGCTATCAAATTCTTGGAATCGATCTCCATAAATTCTCTAGTACTTCTAGATTGCCGATCTTCTCTCACGGAGAAAACTGAGCAGTTAGATATTAACCTTTATTTGGTGCCGGGGCATAGTGATATTCCAGGGAACTGCAAGGCCAATGAACTCGCCAGAATAGAACTTTACCCATTTTCCCTCACAAAGACACCTTAGATATACCAATCTCGCTACTTGCAAACTAAAATTCAAGCTGGATGTTATCGAGAGTACAAATCTTAGGTGGACAAGTGGACCAACATGTCTAGTGACAAAACAAATTTGGCCAAAGCTGGATTAAAACGCGCTAAGAATTTCTTTCAACAGGTTGGATATCGGCACTACAATATGTTTGCCTATTGGACACTGTCCAATAGGCATGCAAGCTGCAAGACTGGGCCTTTTGCAAACGACTTTTTTAGAAGCTGCATGAATGAAGAAGAGGGTGAAACCATTCCCCACCTTCCTTGTTTCTGTCCAGCTCTCTCCCTTATGCCTTGTACTGTTTTCCGAGGTCAGTTGAAAGAATCAGCAACGCCATCCACCATTGTGCACCCATTTTACTAATCAAGGCAAGTGCTGGCCAAGTCCTTGTAAATTTAATAAGCAATTCTTAAAGCTTCAGATTATATTTTTAAAAATACTAACTCATCCTGTAGTACTATGAAAGTTTATCTTGATTCCTTTCAGTTTTAATAAATTTCTTCATTTTAGTTCAAAACGAAGTCATTGCCATCGTTCTTAGCGTTCCGGTAAAATACCGTGACGGCAAATTGAAATTTCGAAAATTGCCATAATTATCTATGCGCGTGTACCGACGTCACACTTTGAATGAAAAACTTTCCGCAGAGAGTTGTAAAGTTTTGAAATTCCTTGTGGCAAGCACCCTAAGCAGGGGTGGCAGACTTTCTTCCCGCGTCTATCCATACCAATGAAATTATTCATGAATTTAAATTTTTTTTTTTTTGTTTCCTGGAATAAGCGACTGCGAGAGTGATAAAACGATTTTCGTCGAAGATGCTCTATGGTACCTTATACGCATATCATTATATGTACATGCGTGGGGTTGGTAAATGGGTGGTTTAATTGAATCAAATAATTTGAAAATTTTTCAATATGGAGTCGGGTGGAAAATTTACATAAATAATTACGCCATTTTGTGTGTCTATGAAGAATGAAGGTGGTACAAAGGGGGATGGTATATATGTATCATTAGGTATTATATGTTACTGTTTAAATCAACAGACCTTAAGTAACCCCTATCTTAACTCTCTATACTCATTGAGTTACATGACCTTAACATAGATCCTCTGATACGTATAATGATGCCAATAAATCTCAAAAATAGATTAAAACCTTCAAACAATTAAAACGCTTCATTACAGATTCATTAAGAGAATTAAAGAAATAATCTCGTTTACGACAATTCCTAAAAATCCACTTCCCTCCGGCCGACACGTTAATGATCGCATCTAACGGATGTGTACAGCCATTACCCTCCAATCACCATTACTCTGCGCCATCACACACAATCATTTCTTTGAAAAGTCAAAAATCAAACGCGGACATCAACCAAAATGTCATCTACATACATATAGGTATGTATGTATGTATCTATGTACATATAACAGCCAAAGCGTGCAGCCTAATTTTTCTTCATTTTTATCTCAGCATAACTTTACAATAGAAATTTATGTACTATCAATCGTACGGCAAAATCAAAATCGCTACGATTGCGTTCCGAATACAAATTCAAGTTGTAGGTACGACTCTCATCTAGCATTGGCTTCATTCATCAGCAATTCATTGGCTCACTACTTGGAGCCGTAAAAATGCGCGAAATAGATAAAGCATCTAATCTGTGTGGACTAAATTAGCGAGAGAGTGCGGCGCGTTCGTTGTTCGCATGATGGTTTTCTAAAATGCGCTTATAAGCGCTCTCATAAAACAAACATTAAAGGTTAAATATTTCCGAAATAACGGTGATAACAATAAAATTAGATCATTTTTCGTTCGTTCTTTTCTTCTTCTTCTTCTTGTTGTTCGCTGTTGTTGCTGTCTCCTGTTTTGCGTGCCCTGTTGTTTATAGTGTGGTTCTTGAGAGGTTTTTAACGTTTTGCTTGCATGGAATATCTGATTTCGGTTTGGGGTTTTTATTGTCATCAGAATGTAACAGGGGGAGTAGCGTGCCCCTTGGACACGCACGTCGAAACGCATTGTGAATAATGCTGTTTGGTTTGGTTTGACGATGATTTGATTCCAGGTCTGGTTTACTGTCCCGCTGCTAATTTTTTTGTGATTTAATTTCAATTTTTATTGGATTTTTTTTTTTTTTTTTTCAGTTTAATGAGTTCACTTTGGGGAATGGAAAATCGTCAGAAGTGATCGTTATTGTTGGTAGGGGTAAGGGCCGGTCGATTGGGGCAGATGAGAATGTGTACTGTGCTAAGGTCGTGCTCTGATTTACGCACTTTGCGTACGTGCGTTGATTGTATAATCAAAAAGCAATTTCTTCTTTTTAATCATTTACCCATGCGTGCTTGTTTGACTAGGTATTTAAAAATATATTTTAACGGAGTCATAGGGTATTTTAAACTTTATTTACTAACAACATTTCCATAGAATAGAATAGATAGTGTTGGAGGTGTTTTAAAAAAATCTTAGCATCTCCTTGACTTCATCATAATGCTCAAAGCCCTGCACTTAGCTTGCTGTGGTTTGTACTAAAAATATTTCTCCATATACTGGTTATGACTCTTTTCATCTAGCCACTCATTTAAATGGGTGACCCAGGCCACTCATGGCGTAAGAGTCACCCTTAAGGAATGATATTGCTTAAATACTTCCAGCTGTTTACTATATCTTCCTGTATTGTTTTCAAATGTCAAGATTATTGATTTGGCTGTTTTTACACTCAGGTTCCATAACTAACAATCCTCCTTCAGCTTGTATATTAAAAGTTGTATGATGTTTGGCTTTTATACGAAAATGACAATGCCATCGACATGGAAAAGGACTTTGATGATCCCGTTCTTGAAATACATAGGTATAATCCATTTGTTAATTATGATCCACATATAAACTAAACAATATAGGACCTACCATCCATCCTTGTTTGCTTGTTTGACTTCTGTGTGTGTCAAATCATTTCGATACCGTGACAACGTTCTGCTGTGTGATTATGTTTTACAGGCATTATATGAACATCCACATTTTCGACAATATACATACATACATAATTTTTATTTTTTTTACATACATAAGTACATATGTATGTAGGTACCCACCACACTTAGTTTGAAAGAAAGCATCTTCCTCTGATTTGTATTTAAAACTTGTTCGGATTTAATGAGCCTTTAAGTTTCAGTCTTCAATCATATTTTGAAAGGAAACTTGATCTTTCTATCTGTATCTACGTGTCTTTTCTAAATTCATATTGACTCGACAGCACAGGAGGATAGTTCTTGTTCGCTTTTAGTGGACCCAGGCATTTCTTAAAATTGGAAAGATGTTGTCTAAAGAAATAAAGGCCACATACTTTAGGGCTGTTCTGTGTATGTCGTTGTTTTGTACAATAGTACATAATGCTTAACCTTACCTCTGAAAAGGCAAAATTCAGTATTTTTCAGAGACCGTGGAAAAACGTTGGTGTTGTCTGAACCTCCCGCCTAATAGTGGGACATCTAACCTCTGAACCAGGTAGCTCACGACTATAACTTGTAACTTGCTCTTTTTGAAAAACAATTTGCGTAGATATGTACATACACTGGTACAATACATGCTATCAGTTAATGTTGTGCATTCACTTCATCGAGAGATTATGAAACCAGCTTACCATTTAAAAAAAAATCATGTAATCTACCTCTTGAGTCCAATCTAAAAAAGCACTTACCACTCAGGAGTTCGATTACATCATCAAAACTGTCATGTCATGTTCCTTTCATTTCGCAAGAAAAGGAAAACAGGAAAGAATTATTAAAAAAAAAAATATTAAATCAGACCGTCTAATAAATTAAGCCTTATTTTAACATTAATTCGAATAATTTAAATTAAATTCACATTGTCACAACAAGATATTCTCCCACAGAGGAGTCCATTTAAACAATTCATTAAGCTTACATCAACGAGGATAATAAATATCTGCCCCATAAAGATCATTAACAGTCGATAAATACAACTTGTTAAGTGCCATCTTTGACAACAAATCGAAGAATAAATTTTAATAAACAATACAACCCGCAAGTCACAGCAAACAAATCAGCAAGCAACAAACCAGACCAGGCCAGGCCACCTAATGAACGTAATAAATACTTGACGCTTAACGCTCTCGCATGGACTAAACAAAAAAAAAAAAAATTCACTGGCGCGTAGACCCATCACAAGTCTTAAATTAGCCGTCAATTCATGTTTGTTGACTGTTGTGCGACAATATGCTGTCGTGACCGAAAATAGAGATCGCCCCGAAAATGAAGAGATGCCTTATCGGACCAGATCGTTTCTGCTACTGTCAAATTAGCAATTTAAATCAATCCCCAGTGTGTGCTATGCGATGCCACTTTGCCGGAGTGATCAACTAATTATCGTTATGTTGGCAATTTAATTTGTTAAATTACACTCGTTCACATGTCAGACTCACATCGCCGTGTAGGAGGTGTGATCCGGATAGATGTCTCATGTGTCGGTATAGAGATTTGTCTAAATTAGTAAGCCACCCAGCAGTATCGAACGCGAGCGATATGCAAATTTAATTCTCATTCAACAGTTCAAAATCAAATGCACCATTCAAATCGGTTGGTATAAGAATTTAGTTAAAAAATAAAACACTGCTTGATTGCAGTGACAAATGCCAACCAGCCTAGTGTCTATGTCACTAAGTCCTCCCCAGCAGGCGCGTGAAAAACAGGAATCACCATTAACTATCACAGTCAGCTCTCACACACAGGCAGGCGCTCGCACAGGGGAACTTAATTGCTTTAACACTTTGTCATTTAAAATAAAAACATCATTGGTGACAAAAAACTCTCGGGCTCTATGAAACTAAAAACGCAAAAAGGACTCCTAAAAAAAAAACATAACGAAGGATCAACAGTGTATAGCCGGTGTATTGTGTATTAACCAGCATTTAGCGGGCTATTCTACAGGCCATGTGGGAGGCTTGGACACGTGTTGCTCCTGGAACACGAACAGCAAAGGAAGAAAAAAAATTGAAGCACAACATACAACATCAAACATACTATTAGTAGTTTGTAGAGCTTTGTTTTTATTGCAACAATAAAAATTAACACCGCGGTTAGCAAAACACGCAGCGGGTAAACCGTGGAACACGGTGGGCGAAAAAAAAATCCTCGCGCGCATAAAAGTGGTCAACTCTAGGGTATTTCCTATACTCTTGCACACACGTGAGTGTGTTGTGTTGAAACAAAAAATTTGACACCAATTGAGGGCACGCATGAGATGTCCTTGATGCATCATCAGACCGCAAAACAATTGTCAATTGGCGGAGGTTTTGCACCGGAGAGAGTGGTAATTCTCTTCCTGTTTTATTTTTTAATTTTTTTTTTTTTTATTTCAAAGTGCATTATCATTATACGCAAATTAATTAACAACATCGCAACCAGCCGATATAAAAAAAAGGTTAAAAACGCAGAGAGGATGAAAAAAAAAAAACCCGTTGACAGGTTCATTGATTCCAGTCGGTAGTGGAGTAGAAAAATAATACCCGCTGATAGATTTGTTGACCACAATTTTCATTACGGATTGTTTAAGCTTTTTACTGCTACGGGCTTTGACAGAAGGCACATCATTGGGAGCGGATATTAAAACAAAAGTACGAATTAACGTTTAATTATTGGTAAAATGATGACTGGATTTACATTCATTACTAATTTACTGAGTTGCCGGTCCTCCACTAGGGTTGGTCCCGATTTTGTGAAAGAATTTGTAAAATTTTTGTAGCCTACATTGCTATTGGTTGGCAGCTAGTCTAGACGGGAAACTACCAAATGGCTAAGAATAAATATTTATTAGTCTTCTTTTCGTCTGTCTGAGTGGTCTTATAAAGATCCTTTTATATTCGGTTTCACATCACAGAGGCGATTCTCTTGAGAAATGAGTCATATTCCATTTAAAAATATTCGCACACTTTTTATTAAGCGTCGATCTAAGATAGAATAGACTGACGAACTTCGTCAAAGCAGAAATCAGACTATCTTCTTAATACATACAATGTTGGCGAATATAGTCGAATATGCAAATATATAGCTAAAGTCGTTACTCAATTGAAGGGAGATTATGCCAACAAACATCCGTAACGCACCCTTTTGTAGTTGTAAGGGCTTGATCCACTTTCTTTACTGTACGATATAAATTTATTCTATAGGGTCTCAAGAAAAAGGTTACTAGAACTGATCGTTACCAAAACACTTCAGGGTGGTTTGGATGTCTTAATAACCAGCTCATGTTAAACGTAGAAACTGCGCAAAACACTAATTAAATTCCTTGAATCATCACTTTTATCTACATGATGGAAATATCACAAGACTTGGGTTTTAAAAGCAAAAAAGTATTACGAACCTGGGAGCCAAAAATTTACTTAATTCTACATCCACCAAAGGGCTGTCTTCATACATATAATCAAGTTAATCTAGCTTTTATCAATCCGGCAGCATCGAAATAATTTTTGAAGATCTCCCAGAAATTCAGTCTTTCAAAGCTGCTACGAGGGTATAACATGCAAGGACTCGTGTGGAGATCGGATTTTCTGAAAGACCCTGACAGAAACTGGATAGACTGGGCACTGGGCACTTTCGGAGTTGAATTACACAGCGACCAAATACGCCACGAAGCAATTGTAATCTGATTTCTTTTAAACCACGAAACTTGATGGTTTCCTTTCGATTAGGTTACCAAAATTCAAAACAAAAATTACCCCTCTGAAAGACGTCTACCTACTTGAGTAGTCTCATTTGGAACATATGTATATCAAGAACATGTATGCGAAAAAAAGCAAAAATCTTTATATCTATAAGTGCTACCATCTTCGTCCTAAAAATCTTTGAAAGCCTGACAGACGTTCGTGGCAAACTTCGTTCTGGAGACCTATCTCTAGCAAGAGTAGGGAAATTACTCAAGCACTGTATGTCAGCTTAATTAAGAAAGGAACGAAGGTTAAATAATTTACACTAGGCGGTTTTTTAGACATTTAACAATGTCAAGACACATAGAATTACTTAACTAAGAAACATCAACGTCAACTACATTTCTACGAAACTAAGTCCAATCGATTTAGAAGTACACGCCTGAAGAGGCAGCTTTCGGTGGACTCATGTCGCTACTACCATGAGTTCTTGTTCTAAATGAAATACTCCAAAACAGCGGAGGAAAAAAACAGCAATTAACGAGCAAATTGAAGGAACCTTTGGACTTGGAAATTTGAACCTGCAATAAACCCTCAGGAAACTGAGTTGGAGAAAAAATTAAAAACGACATTGTACTCGATTCACACTGTTTATCCAATTCAGTGACACTTTCGAACAACAGCAATGTTTGCCAAATGAAGGACGCAACAGTGACAATAGGCGCATGTGATGAGGGCAATACTACATAAGGATATCACCAAAGATGGTAGCTTTAATATCTGTGATATCACTTTTCACTTTTTAAGTGCTGTTGAGAAGTGCTTGAAATTCGTGGAACTGGAGAAAAGTCTAGATGCATACAATAGATGGCGGTCTTTGAACACTTGCATACTGATAAGGAAACGGTGGTCCTCACTCGGGAGAATATCAAATCTCTCTGTACCCTTGTCAGAGCTTGTATAGTGATTTGATGAGGATACAAAAAAATCTCTCTGTCTTCTTCCGACTAATAAATGACATTTAGGTACATATATCAAAAGTGACAAGATGGTGTGTACAACAACCGGGATAAGTATCCTTCCCAGTATCGTGTGTTTTTGGGTTAAAATTTTGCTGAGTCCTTGTAACCTTCCATTCTAGTCTAATTCGAGGCTTGATGCTAGTCACAAAAATATACTGAGTACAGTCAGTCAATATATACTCAGTACAGAACAGTCCTTGTATCTTGTAATGAGAGAATTGGTGTAACTAGATTTGTAAAGGATCGCCTACTATATAACTACATATATGAACTATATTTTTCCTGTTATACCATATTTTTCAGAAAGCTTTGAAGGGCGTTTTGACATTCACCTTCTGATGACATTAGTTTCTGATGGTGAATGTTAATGTCTCTTTTATTACATAGATATACAAATATTCCAACCAACAAAGTCAAAATAATCTAACAGTTTGTATATATGTATTTAAAAAAAACATTCTTACAGTTCTGACTAAACACTAAACACGTGAGAATTTCCTGCATGTGCTCACAAACTCATTGATTCCAATTTTATTTCTATATTCCTAATGAGCTCATGTGCATAATTTGCTAATATAATTAATCGATAATTTGCAAATGGCCATATTTCACGGCTGCAACTTAGCATATTCAATAGGTCCAGACGCCGAAATATTTCGTTTCCCACGAGTTGTCAGTTAGTCACTTATTTTAAAAAATCAACAAATACCAATAAATATTGAAAAATGCAAAGCAAAACTGGTCCATTGCCGAAACACATACAATAAATATAAAACATCTACACAAACAATTCTCGACTGGCCAAAAGTGTAATAAATTAAAATGATTTTGATTTTAACCAATGACCAGAGAAGATAAATAAATATAAATCGCTTTTATAAGGGGGAATAATAATTAAATACAAATATCAATGCCAATAAGCACTCTATTCAGTGTGAAGGCACGGTTTGTAGCTCCTTTTTTTTTTGTTTTTTGTGGAACCAAATAAAAATGTTCAAAATTCAGATAAACACTTAAATAAATTCTGATCGAAAGAAACATAGAAGAACAAAGACGGTGAAAATATTAACAATAACTCAAAGAGGAAATGAATGCAAATGGAGACATGTGGAAATGACTCAAAAGCAACTTTTTTTTTGTTTTTTTTATTTCTATTTGGTGGGGGTTTTCGATCAATAAAATTAATTAGAATGTGAAACCCGATTGACAGCTTGACTTGCTACCTACACGGATTGTTTTAGGGCTTTGTGACAGAAGATGTGGCGATTTGTTGCTATGGAATTTGATGGTTGTCTGGGATCATTTGGGTAAAGATTTTTTTTTTTTTTTTAAATTTTATTGGGTGCTTTTGAGGGGGAGGATCCAATTTATCATACGAACCAATGATGAAGAAGTTTGGTAAGCTTATTAGTTCAATATTTGCTAGTCATAAAATTAAAGAAACTACGCAATAGAAAAGAATTTCGTTGACTGAAAAATTAATAGATTCCGTATTTTGCTGGATGATCCTTTTATAATTAATTAGTAAAATGCTTTCTCAACTCTGAATCATAAGGAGTGGATATTGAAGACTCCTGTCATTTGCAGAATATGGTTCCAATGTCCCGGGGAGAGCCAACAACTAGATAAGTGTAGAAGTCGCCTACAATATTTAGCCTAATGGGAATAGCATTCGAGTAAGGCAAGTGGTTACTCTGGCTCAAACTCAATAACCAACAATGAATAAATAGAGGCTACTCACAGGACACATTTTTTTATTTTTTGATGCGTTGGAGGGGTGAAATCCTGATCTTGCCTCAGTAGCCCGTGCTTTGAGTTATGGCCGACTCCATACTACAACAGGCATGCATCCTCACAGGGCATGGATGCTTTGGATTGTACCAACGAACATAAGTAAACAAGCACGACGAGAACCCCAGGCTACATGACCAAGATTCACTGAAAGAGTACTCGGTGAACCACTTTCTCGCGGAACTATCGTTGGCGAAATGCTATGAATCATGGTAAGCATAATAATATTAATGAAAGAATTGCTTTTTAAATAAAGACTGAGAAGAGATCAAGAAACACCTAAGCCCCTCCTGTGAAGAAATACATAAACTGTGGCATAAGTGGATAGAAAGGGGACATCTTTTAAAACATCTTATCATCTTGTCATCTGCTTGTATGGGCGGAATACTATCACCACTACTGTAACTCATGTTAAAAAGGTACTCAGTGTCAAACCCTATGGGAATGACACTGCGATAGCGATATTAAAAAAGTTCCTTTTTGCAGTTAGAGTTAGAGTCCCCTCTAAATTAACTTGCAACGTCGACTGATAATTTTGGAGATAATTCGTTCAAGACTGAATATTCAAGGCCGTAGGATAGTTATGGGCCCAAACTGGGATCTTCAGCCCACTTGTTCACTGGATATACACGGCAGCTGTCAGACATATTCCCATGTACGGAATACTAGACTGGTGGAGGGGACTGGACAATGAAAGCAACATTGCAATACTCGAAGTCTTACCCTACGTCTATATACTGGTCGTCCCACCTTTTTCTCGTTGATATCTTTGGCAAGTTGATAGTGACTAAAGCAGCATTACGGCTTAGGGAATCCTAGAAACTGACTCTTGGAAATATTGGCCACGCAAGTATCACAATGGCCATACTACTATTCCTAGTAATTTGCACTATATTGTCCCTTATTTGGACTTTAACGTCAAATATAAAACTAGAAGTGTTTGGGAATCTGGAGAATTTTTAAATGACTTTGCGATAAAGGTGTTCACAGATGGATCCAAGTGCAGCAGACATTTGCATCTCCACACGATTGCCAGGCCACTATAGTCTTTTTGAAGCAGAAGTCACAGCAGTCCAATAAGTTGAGGCTTGGTTTTTAATTTTTCAGGCAATTCTATGGCCAACGAGCTACCTAAAGAGGGTGCTGACAGCAACTACCCAGATTCTCACAGTCAGCACTTATTAAATCGATACAGTTCCAATTGGGTACTTCTGCCATCAGAATGGCTAACAACTTCATGACTATAAGAAAATAAGCAGCCCAGAACGTGCGACGGGACAAGTACATATATACGGAACATAGCTAATCACTGGAATCCACTAACATAAAATGGACAAGACTGGATCCCAAAAAAAAAAAAAAAATTATCACAGGACATTCAACAAGGATTCAAGAAAATTGAAAGAAGCTTAGATAAACTGAATTAAGGGGTAATAGATATTTTCAACTTGGAAGATGGCTGAGTAGGTGGCTTGCTTGGTAAATAAGGCTGTGTGCCCAGTTTCGATGGTAAGCTTTGAAGATGCTTAAGGCAATGGCTCTTTATTTTCATGTTGTTCTCTGGCAGAAGTTCGAAGAAGAAGTCAGAAGACCGTACCATGGTAAAGTATCATTTCAATGTTTGCTTGATGTGATAATTTGTAAACTTACATATGTCCAGTCTGCCATTCAGAGGTATTTGTGTATTTAGTTGAGAAGTTGCAAGTCCATTAGTGCAAACTGAATGAAAGAAAATAAGTATGTACGTTTTACATCTTATAAGGCTGAGATGCGTATGTAACTTATGTAAGTCTCATTTGTGAGACCATTCTTTAAATTTCTAACTAACAGCATGGCTCACGACCATTCAATCCATCTTTCGTAACTAAATTAAAACTTTATTCATCGTTGAATAAATTTCTTTTATAATACATATCTTATTGATGTTGTGATACCTTATTCCCATTTAACTAGACACCTTTCTATTCTAATTGAGAGCACCTATCATCTTGTTAGGTATCCTATTCACATCCATAACTAGCAATTAAATTGCCATCACTCCATCCTCGTAGTAGCAAAATTTACAACATAAAACCATCAAGTTCTCAGCTCTGTAATTTAGTACATGAAGCCATGATAACCCCATCCAATTGATGATTAATTCCGAAAAAACTGATTTTCAAATTCGTCTTGCTATAACTGCTTCGTAGTTCCACATAAGACTCCTTACTTCCATACTAACTGAAGAAACGCAGATGAAGATTTGATAACTCATAACTAGGCGTGACTTCTGACCCTCGTAAAAATCACCAAAGCACCATCATCGAGTATACCAAGTGGCGAGTTTACTACTTGGATTGCTTAAGTGTACTGATTGCTGCCCCAGGCTATGGAGAGATGCATTTAATAGCCCATCATGGGTAACACCTTGAATGCGCGCGCGAATTACCTTCACAGGCAAAATGCAAAACGAACTTTGTCTGGTAGGGAAATTATGGTGACACGGATATTATTGAAGAATTTTGCAAAAGACTTTAAGAAGTCGATATGCCAATGTATGTATGTATGTAGGTACGTTATTTCCTGAAGGCATATTGCGCAGCACATTAATCACATTGTGCAATAAAGCTTGGATATGAGATCTTTTGGATTTTTCCTTCCAACTCATTTGAACGGAACAAATTTCTTATGGAGTTACTGTAGATGCAGTTACAGACTTCTAAATGTCAGATAATGATTTGTGATCTACTTTAAAGTGTTCGCATTTAATTAGCTTCCCAATAGCAATGAGATATTGAAGGTAAAAAAAAAACAAAAAAAAGAATGCAGGGTTTGTAGAAGGCCGCCCAATTTCCCAGGGGTTGATAAATATCACTTGAAGGACAGAACTACAGTTTAATGCGTTCATTGATGAGAGTCTGAAAGAACTGGGTCAGTAAGAATATACATACAAATGTTTCCAGAGAGTACTGCATATGAGTGGGATTGGGTGATACCTTCCCTATATTAAATAATGACAGAAAATCTTTTAAAGAGGCAACATGGAGATAAATAGGACATTCGACAGTAGGTGTAGTACAATAAACTTATCCACGACACGGCGGGGCCCGTATCATACATGTACAATTACACAGGCCGCTGAAAATACCATTAGGATGCCACAGGTTAGGGTAAAGAGTTGTCGGAACAAAAATAATCTCCAGGTGTCACACTTAAATCAATGTAAGTCCATTGTGATGTCCCAGAGGTTATGACTCCCATACAATAGAACATATGATAAACCTATAGATTTTGAAGCTATCCTGACGCGTTTACGAATACGTTTACGCGTTCATCTAAATCTTGGCAACAATGTCCTTCATGGATTTTGTTTCTAATGTACCACAGTGCTGGGAAATAATATAAAAAGTGTGGAGTATTATCATGTACATCACCACATCCTCTGCAAGATGCCAAAGAAAGAACGCCTTAAAATAAACTGTTCTAAAGTCCACTTACTTCTATTTAAAATAATATTAAACATGGGAGGGCCCAGATAACAATCGAATTTGGACCAAGCCAGTGATCAGTATATCCAAGCTGCAAGAACGACACCGTAACCTGAGAGCATGGCAATAGTTATAGAACCAAACTTCAGAAGAAAGATGGACCCATAGAAATGTTGAAGGACAACTCGCTGCTTCGTTCGTACCTTAGTGTACGTAATTTGTGATACTTGTAACTTCATCTTCAAATATATTGCTTATACGGCGGGTATGACCTATTATTAATATAACTATTTCATAAAATTACAAGTGTTGTTATAACTGTAGTTACAAGCACAAATAAAGTAAGGAGTTGTAATTTTGTATTCCATAAACATTTTTCAGTACTTGTAGCGCGGCACATTTAAATTATAAGTGTATCGATCGAAATGCTACAAGTCTACAAGTCTGTAACTACATGTTAAAAATTATTTGCGAAGAACTACGAGTCTGTGGCTATACTTCACAGTTAAGCGATCACACTTTGGTTGATAACATTAACAACCCTTTTAATTACACGACAAACTGTTGACTTTGAAACTCAATGCATATCAGCTACACCATGATATTGAGAACCGTGACCTAGCCAATGCAAGGCTAGTAAAATTTGCTGTTTGACAGAGCATAATTACGATTAGTTTCGTGTCGTAGTGACACTGTTCGAAAACAGAAAAGTTAATTCTAAATTTTTCATTAAATTTATGATTTTTTATGATATCAAAATTGATACGCTCTTTAAAAATTCGTGGTTCTCGTATCCGATTGTCTTCGTAGTCACTATCATCACTGCTTGAGATCATTTTTATTTTAAACTTCTTAACCACACGTTGTCATTCTGGCATTCTTTATGAAACAAAAATTTACAAGTTACAAGTGAATTCACAAATAATTATTAGTGTTGTAGTTTTATGAAATAGGACCCCAGAACGCATCTTAGTCCCATTTCCTGAAAAGTAACCTGTTAGTTCTTTACTTGAAATACCCGGCTCTTAGCATATGGTTACCATACAGGTTATAAAATTTCATGATGTCCATAGACAACTCACTCTACTGAATTAAAGCATACTCGATTTCAAACCTGTGCACTGTAGTGCCTTAAGGACTGTATGGCGGTTAATATAAATATCGATGACAATACCTACTTCAGTCAACAAAGTGAGGCGATCATTGCTAGACTATAGTTTTCGTAGTGAAAACAAATTCCTGAATTTCGCTAAGCCTGAGTGTGGTTTGATCCGTTTCTTTGCTACAGGCTCAGTTGGATTATATTAGTGGAAGATGAGACTCTGTTCGGAAGCTAACATTTCTCCGGAGTGTTTCATTTCAGATACAAGTTTTATACTACTATTGTCTAGAATGCAGATATGTATTTTTGAATTTCTTTTTACAGCTGTTTTACAGCTGAGACTGACGTTTAGTATTTTCTTCATGGCAGTCATCCTTAGGTATGTCGAATATCTATAAAATATCCATATTACTATTCAAAATTCGAACATTACCCGAAACTTCTGTGCAAATGGTTATACTTTAAAATTTTGACAACTCAGGCTTTCATCCACAAGTAACCAACGAGCTTGGCTTGCATATTTCAGTACATGTTTACTAAACAAATACTCATTGTACATATGCGTACATATTTCATTAAATTATACTGCGTTCATTTGGTCATAGATGCAATACCGATTTTATACCGATAAAATTGCCCCGCCTTGTCCACCACCTTAAACAGACAGTATCCACCATTGCACAGTCGTTTTCCGTTCGCCATTAAATAATTTCTCCTTCCCAAATGGCCAAATGTACGAGTATTTTGCACTGCATCCTCCCTATAGAAGGACACTGAACGATGAAATCGTGACTTTAGATTATTTGCATACAGAATTCGAAAAATCATCTCGAGGAAATCTTCTCCTCAGTCTATCCTTAAAAATGTATCTTTTTTTATTTTGTTTTTTGTTTCACATGCTCCCCCATATGCCTGGGAGAAGGGTTCCAAATTATTTACCCATAGGTTGCACAGAAAATTTGTACAGTCTTGGATAGTTTTTCCTTTTTTTTTTGCATTTGCCTGGTTAATAACATTTTATCCTACGCTTAACATCATCGGCGCGCTAGCAACATCTCTCTCTCTGTTGTGTGTGCACATCACTTAGGGTATTTCCTGCGGAGTTTTTCTGTGTGCAAAATTAATTCGATTTGCTGACTAAGCCGCTCCAGCTAAATGAGTTTCTTTCATTCCGCTTACAATAGCACGGAACTAAGGTCCCTTGAACAGATCGCAATGGAGAACCGAAATGCAACTCAAGGAATCAAAGAATCTGGAAAAAGAATTCGAGACTCCTTGTGAAGATGTTTGTTTTGGGTTCTGTGTCCAACTCCAATGGTTGCTGATGATGCTGCTGTTGGTGGCGGCTGGTGCCGCTGCAGTCGAGGGAACATGAAGATAAATGCAGTTTGGATCATTCTGGCGCGTTGTGTGTCTCTCCCGGTATGGTCCTAAGATGTAATGTAATATATCCGCGATTCGTACACGAGATCAGAGACGAGCGTGGTGTACGGTTAGGAGACGGTATTGAGACATACATAGGGAGGATGTTTTTGTGGGCGCCACATTTAGATGGGAATTTGTTATGTTCTGCGGCAATTGTCCTTTGGTTAGGAGTGTTTTTTGTTTTTTTTTTTTTTTCTTTTTTTTGTTACTTATTTTGTATTTTGAAGTTTGAGCATTGTGCACGATTCAATTGAAGGTAGTGTGCATACACATAGGTGTGTTTGTTTTATTGTTTCTTACTTATTTTCTTTAGACTGTAGGTATAGAGGAATGAGGATTGTATTGTCTATACATTGTATAAACCTAATTTCTTCTCAATATTAAGGTAACGTTTCCTTAAAAGTTTTAGAGTTCAAATGTTCACTGGTATATAGAATTCCTATTGCAAGCAACGTATACAAGCAGGAAAGACTTTCAATCATAGAATTGCTCGACAGTATTAAGAACTGGTAACTTGCTAATCACATTGTGTCCTGTACAAGGAATCTAGCTTGAATCTTGTGGAAGTATAAAATCCGAGTAGGTACTTATTTAAAGAAAGAAAGGTTAGTAGAATTTTGTCGATGACGAATGGCTACTTATGTCTTGAGCATAGACACACTGAGACCTTGAAGAATACCACTCCGATCTTAATAGGAGTTGGAGATTCGAATGAATCGAAGGCGGTTCCTGACATTTGTATTCGTCAGCTTACCTACATAGATTGTTCAAAAGCTCCTAAGTAATGCCTCTTTTTGACAGCGAGAACAAAGGTTTTGTCTCTTCCTCTTTCTCAGTCATGCAGGCTCTTTAAGAGTTATTTGAAAAAATGTCAAACTGCTTTGCTTGCTTGACAATAAGATAGTGTCCTGTGATGAAATTTTTTACTCTGCTGATATGAAAAAATAGAGTGAGTGTATATGTAACTAAACCCGTTATTTATCGACCTTAGGCCAGATTTGGTTAAAAACATTACACTTGATGCCATTTTTTCACCGATGGTTGTTTCTCTTTTCTAGGCAGAGTTTTATTAGATGAGCTAAGTGTCCGATAACGTCATTTGAAAAATTAATAGTTTTTCTAAACTGCAAGTAAAACAGAACTAAAAACTGCGCATAACACTGTCGAAGCTGAGAGCTTGTGTGAGCAGCACAAGTTACATGCGGCTTCACTATGTTTGCAGCCTAAAAGACGTATGAGAATCTAGAGCACCGTTTGATGAAGAAGAGATCGAGATTGTTTAGCAATCTGCATATACTCCAATTTATAATAAAACCATTAAAATTAGGGGGTTCAACTCAATACTGCCGGACAGGAAGTCAAGAATATATATCTCGTAAGTGTGGTTTCGAATAACCGCAGTGTCACCGAACTAGTTCTGTGCAGCAGAATCGGGAGGACAAAACCAACGTTCGGATTGCTATCGAAAGCAATGTTCTCAGAAAACGAACCAAGCTCTGGCTGTTTCACTCTATATGGGTGCAATACTTGAAGGGTGAATATCACTAACATGCGCAAGCTATAGACTTTCGTAAATAAATGTCTAAGAATCATCCTGAGAAACTTTACCAGAGAATGGGCCAAGAACCTGTAGACATTACTATATGAAGGAGAAAAAGGCTGTGAATTGGACACACCTTACGGCATGACAAGACAACTCCATTGCGAAATATGCCATGAAGTAGAATCCACTCAGCCAAGAAGGATACAAGCAAGTAAGGAGAGCTGTGACTCAAGTGCGTTGGACTATCGAGGTTCGGTCTCTAGACAACACCTAAGAGTTCTTTCACGGTCTCACTTCTAGCAAGCGTTTGACAAACATCCGAGAAAATAACAATCATGAATAAGTTTATTAAAAAAAAATTGCACTTCGAACACGGCATTACAGTAGACCTTTTCCATTCGTGTAAAGAATATATGTAACATGCAGAACACGAATGGTTGTGAGATGCTAGACCCTGGGTCCCACTTGTACCTGTAGCCGCGAAATATTTGTGTTTGTACTGCGAAAATTTGTGGATCAGTGTTTTGGAGTAATTTATCTATTTTGGACATATTGTGTTCATGCAATCTACTGAAAATGTACTAACTCTATGGCCTAGCTTCTTCCCACTATTCCTGTTGTGAGTTGTATATTCTTCGAAAAAATATATGTTGAAATTCCCTTTAAGACAATCATGCTGTCGGATGTTTGTCAGACGTTTACGAATGGTGTGACTATGACAAAAAAAGCTTTGAACTTCCGATCAGTAGTCCGACACACTAACCACTAAATATAACCTGATTATCACTTGCAGTTATTATCGTGTCTTACTCGAAAGTTTTAACAACAATATTGGGAAACCTTTTATGTTTAATTCCCGTCCATCACATTATATTTCTTTAGCCCACTTGCCGAGGAAAAATATTCAGTATTCCTTACGCTCTATGGTGTTCATAGTTAAGGTTAATATAATATCGTAGTGACTTTCTATATAACACTGAACTAGGTCTTACTTGGGCTTCTATATCCTTGTAATACTGAGTGTTAACACTCGAAGCAACAACATCACTTTGATATAATATCAAATTATAGTTCAATGAATAATGTTCTTATAAGCTTAATAATGAAAGAACACGCAACTTGGAAAAATGTGTTTGGAATTTTTTTTTTTTGTTTTTTTTTTTTAATTTTATTTATCACATTTCAAAGGTCTAACGTTGGTGTGGCTTCCGCTTTTCAATTCACAACGTAATGCTATTGTTTACTATGAGTATTTCAACTACACTTGTAGCGAAGGTGGATTTCTGTTTATGCCATACTTGGATACGAGGGCAAACTATGTTCTAAAAGATATAAAATGCAGTGTAACAGCAGAAACTAACCCATACCGCGCCTTTTTCTACACTACCTACATAGGTATGCCGCAAAACATTCTAACTTATCCTTTTAGTATTCCAAGCAAGAGAAGATAATCCTTTTTGGGTATTATTTTCGCATAACAGAAACATGCTAGCTGATTTGCATTCATTTTATATGTGTTCTTTATAAAGTAGTATGGTATGGTATGCTATACTTATTTGTGGGTGGGGTTTAAGGAAGCTTTAGATGGGAAATGTTCGGTATACATTCGCGTTGGTGTTAAATTTTGCATAATTGCACTACATTGGATTTTCAAATAATGTTGTGGATTTCTCGTGTGTTTTAAAGAATTTTCTGTTTTTCTTTTTTTTTTGTAACACGGATATACTTTTGTGGATATTTTCTTTTTTTTTTTTGTCATTATCTTAGTTTTTCGTTCCATTGATTGTGTTTTGTGTAATGAGATTATTTGCAGTGAAGCAACGTGATTTATGCGTGTTGCATACCAATAGAAAGAAGTATTAGCAGACCATAAGTCATTTAATTTAATTAAAAAAATACTGTCGATTGATTCATAGGGGGTCGCCATTTTATATGCATGTAGGTACTTATTTAAATTCGATTAATGAGCTTAATGAGAAAAGGTCAAAAGATTATAAAAAGAAAATAATGTAAAGTTAAAAATGGTTAATGGGATTTTTGTACAAGAAAAGTATTCGTTCCTTGAATGTTTTTTAAACAAATTTTATTTTGTTGTAGAATTAAAGTTTTTACTGCTAAATAAATGCATTTTATTAAAAAAAGGGAAGGTTGTGATTTTGTGTTTATGACACTTTTTTCCAATAGACTAAAGTAAACTGTATTTCTCACAACACCCATTTTCAATATCTGGATTTACCTGAAAAATTATTTTCTGTCACAAAAACCTTGGTTCTACCCTGCTTCAGATAATAACTGAGAGCTTTTACACTATTCATACGTTGATCATTTGATATATGATATATCGTATGTATATGTACGATGACTCTCCAATATGATACTAGCTACTACTGTATCACGGTCCCTTCCGTGAACAAGGGTGTTTAGTTACTGATTTTTAATCTCTCCAATACTATTCTCAATGAACCCGAGGGAGGCTTAACTGAAAGAATCTGACTTCATCTAATCGAAAAAATTAAATAAACACTACCAACATTTTCAAATTTTAAATACCTGTGGGCCTCCTCAAAGCTATCTATAGGTGTACTATTTATCGTACATACATAGTAAGAGTAGATAGCAATACTCTTACTAAATTTCCAAACTCTAGTCTGGTTTGTGCCCCATTCAAATTGGGCTTCACATGTTATTTAAGTTCGTTTTAAAAATGAGATATGCGCTACATAACTCTCAGTACATTATTTTCTGTGAAAATTAATTTACGACAAAACAATCGATCAACAATAGCCTAATATACGCTAATGGTCCACGGACGCCGTGGCTCAAGTGGCTCAAGTGGTTAATGCGTTGGACTACGGAGCAAGAGGTTCCAGGTTCAATTCCCTGACAACACCTAAAATTTCTTTCATGGCCCCACCTCTCGCGAGCGTCTGACAAACATCCGAGAGTAAAAACTGTCATGAAAAAGCTTCTCAAAACAAAAAATTGCAGTTCGGATCCGGCATTAAACAGTAGGCCCCTTCCATTCGTGTAAAGATTATAACACGCACAACACGAATGGTTGTGAGAAGCTAGGCCCTGGGTCCCATAGACCTGTTGTGCCAAAAATTTGTATTTTTTTTTTGTCCCACGGACGAGAAAGATGAGGGTACTTTTTTTTTATGCCCATATGGCTGACACTGCGATCAAAAAAGATCTATTGTATCAATTAGAGTATGTGATCTGTGAGAAAGTTCACCAGCTTTCTAATACTATCCTTGTCTAGATTAAGGATTTACTTGTAGGAATAACCCCTGATTAGTAGCTTGGATTGTCTCAGTCCCAAGATATTTTCATCAATCAGCACTGTAGCGGCAGCCCAGTTGACACCACAGTAGGGTTCAGGTCCTATGAAGGCAGATTCTGAGCCAGACCAAGCTAGTTGATCTGTAGATTCGTTGCCTGCAATTGCTTGATGACCAGGAACCCAACCGAGTTTCACTCTGTTAGGTCTGACAAGAGATTATACTTAGTACATCGTAGCAACATTTAACTGATAAAGAGTCCATTAAATTAGACGACAGTGTTTTGAGCACCGCCTGGCTATCTGAAAAGATATATTTATATCCTAGCGCCCTCAATACCGTTCCTGAAAAAAAAACCGTGAAACACATTCTTCAACTCCAGTTTCCATCTTCGAGGTTCAATATGTCTACCTCAAATAACTTATCTGAGCATGATGTCGGGATAGTGCAAAACATGCCCTTTTTGGGAATTGAGTTATGGTCACTCTAGCCTAAGGGCACTAGAGACTGGTTCCACGAAAAAGTGCTCAAGCAGTGCCCCAGGTATGGTGTTAAAATTTAAACCCGAAAGTAGGAATGGCGGAATTTTTTGATAGTACTGTCGAAAATTATAGTCTGCACAACATCATCTGCGATAATAAATTGAATCAATTCGATTTCGCGACGTAGCGAAATATTATCGTAGCCGCATTTGAATATTAATAATCAAATCAGAGATCAGAGGGAATCACAGATTGATTACATTTTGATCGACTTAAACACTCCCCTATAGGAAGGATTAGCTACTATTTTGTTGTAGTCAAGGATACTAATTCAAATATTTAAGAAAAGAAACCGTTTACGTTCGTTTACCTTTTGCCTTGTTGGTTATTCTGCACTGTATCCCAAATTAGGTAATAAAATAACCTAATTGACACCTTCACACATAATTAAAAAATAATAATAGTCCTTAAGATACTAATAGTGAGTATTCTGCTTATATCAGTGTTTCCAACCCATATAAAAGGTCTGTCTGAGTCATCGGAGATTTTCGACCCTAACTGTCCAGAACACTTTACTGCCCATTTGTTAGGCCAAGGAACTTGGCATCCGCCTTGAAGTGGAGGTTGGGGTCTCCTGGTCGACTCGATTCTAACATTCGACTGTTAGGATGCGAAGACTAATTTGTACAATCGCTTGATATGGCCGAGCCAATGTAGTTTAAGATCGCGGACTATATCCACATCTTAGTACTTACATATAAAATTCATAGTCGTACTTTGGTTCATTTGTTCTACCTACTGCTTCCAAATTAAATCCGGGTTTTATGATTTTTAAGAGTTCTTCATCAATACTTAATTATCAATAATACAAAACATATTTCCTCCGTGCAACGGGATACAATCTATTTCCATATAACAAATTAATTAGTTGAAATTGTCTATATTATTTCATAATCTGAAAAAATGTTGAATATTCAAAAGAATCCAAACTTTATTTAAATATATATTTTTTTTGTAAATAAAAACAACCATTTCTATAGATTAGATTTAAAACTAGACAATGTGAAAAAAGGTTCATATATTCTAAACACAAATAAAGTTCAAGTAATAAAACAAATGAATAACAAATAAAAATTTAGTAATCAATTCAACACGAAAAAATTATGTTTATAGTTTTACCTCTTGAAGTCAACTTTTACTGCTCCTCTTTAAATCAACTCAGATTAGATACCACTACGCTCATCTCAGATTTCCTCAACTCATCGACACTGATTCCCAACAACGGAAACTGATATTTTATTTAAATTTTTTCGAAAATTAAATAAAAGCCAAAAGGGACCAAACAAACAAAAAAATTATAATCACAATAAAAAAATAAATAAAAATTAAGAGAACAACCCAAGAACAAGGAAAAATCAAAAATTCATAGTGCAACCCACACACACAGAAAAACCAAGAAGAACATATAGTCCCTTTAACTTTTATGTGCCACAATGCTAGGGGCATTAAATTAACTAAAAAAAAACAAAAAAAAAAACAAAACAAAGCAAATAACAAAAGCCGCTCTGTCAATCTATTCCATATTAGATGCAGCTAGAACGTAAATTAATGCCCCACATAACGCCCCGGTCCTTGCCCGTCCACGGCTTATGTATTGTATTTGTATCTAATATCTATCCAAGCAACTATTTCAGTTTGATAGGTAATTTATTCCATGCTCGTTATTCGTCGCATCCCTGATTTTGGGTGGCGATAAGATATATGTGTATGGCTTTGGGTTTGGTGGCTTAGGACCTAAGAGACATATCGGCGTCATCTATTGAAACCGCGCTTCACTCAACCCCGCGAATGAGGGAAACAACTAAGATACCCAAATGATAGGTGACAATTTCGTGCTCGGGCCTATTCAAATCGCTGCAGAGGATCAGCACTTCAGCAGCTATTCCTGCTGTTCTGGCGATCCTTTGCCAGTAAGACGTTAATACATAAACAAATATAAAAACGAAGATAAGAACTTGAAGAGGGAAAGGAGCACAAATAAAAAACAAACTTACGGGGAATTTTTAATTAGACTTCAATTAGCCTCGTGACATGTTCCGCAAGGAGGTATCGGACAATGTTGGGACGTGCCCAACAACTGAACGCAATTGAGATGAGCAACTAATTAGAAAAAATAGGCGAGGTCGAATTAGTTGCTTTTTACTCCTGATAAGTAATCGATTTAATGATAGTCTCGTTCCGTGAATACGGGTCATGAAGGCAATTTTAAGATTATTATGAGAATGTTTATTTTTTATTTGGTTTTTATATGTCAAGGCATACACTCAGAGAAAAATTGTAACTTCCTCCCTTGCAGATGGGTGAATAAACGAAACCAAAAACTGCAGCTAAAACAAAAACCCTCGCTCGTTAGAATTATTCTGTCATTCTCTGTATATGTATACCTATCCTGAATAGAATGTCCACCCACAATAATATATCACTTATTCCAATCAACATTAAAACCCAAACAAGGAACCAGTGTCTCGTTTTGACATCCCTCCACCCACACTTTTCGTGGGCACACGAGCAGATGTGACATTTCATAACGGTACATAAATTTTCAAAAATTCTAAATTAGTTTTTCTTTGTTTCTAAAAATAGAGTAGCGCCCTCATTGCCATTAGACTGAACGAACATCCTTTTGCCATTTTCAAATGAATCAAGATGGCACGTTCCAAATGCATCAGGATGGAACCCATTCACGTACAGTACGAGGTCATAGATGCGGAGTAGAATCTCTCATCACCCTTCATTGGCTCATCCTATTCAGGGTATTATATCCGCAGCGAGTGTGGTGTCCATTAAGGGCAATTTAAAATTTTTACGACAATCCCTTTCATTCGATTTCATTTGAAAGAAGACAACAATTGAATTGTACGCTGCCGTCCGACTTCTTTGTGGGACGAAATGGAAGTCATATCCAGAGTCCCACACCACATGTGGTCTATGGATGGTTTTGAGTTTGTAGGAGGTGGTTTATTTTTCTATCACAGGACACCTACATTTAATTTGATATAAATAGGCAAGAAAACGAAATATCCTTGGTTCTTATTTAAGGCTAAAAACGTCAGTTCTAATTTTTGGGGGATTTTTATTGAGAGCTGTGCTCGTTTGATCCTTTGTCCTGGGATGTCTTGGAAATGATTATTTCTACTAAGTAGCCAACTAAAATATGAAGTTGGGTTAATTAATAATAATGCTTGTACGGAATAGTCGTACATTGATCCTTTTATGTCCTAAAATTGGTTGAAAAATACACAGCGGCTTTGAAGAGCTTCAAGTTAGGAAAGGTAGATCTCAGAACGAAAAAATTGGAGCTCCGGAACTCATCGGAAACTGATCTTGAGGAAACTTGATGTTCAGAAAACTATGGTTAAGTAAATAGGATACTACACTTCAAGTGATCTCAGCTCTCATCCTAAGAGAGCACCATTTTTTCTAGAGCAAGGACTTTGGCAACTGTGTGCTTTGACCTTAAGATTTTAGGTGGAGAAGTCTGTGTAAGTAAGTATACTTCCATATTCATATAGACTTAAATTGAAGGCAGCTGTGGCAGTGGACCACACTAAGCAATGCATTGAGCATGCCTCTGGAAACAAAAACTACTCGATTATTATTCCCCCAACGGATGACTTGGAAAAGTTCAAACTCAGTGAAATATGTACGATCTAGTTTGGTACACCGATGCGATGGGTCGAAAATGTACAGTGGATCTGGGTCAGTACATTAGCATTAATTTACAGCAGAACATCCATGCATGACAAAACCATCTTCTCTGACAGCCACGATTCAAAGGGATTGATCTCAATAACGATGAAAGGCTATCTGGTTCTAGAGACTGTTAAAATGCTTTGAGAACTAGCATAGAAGACTATATGGGCAATGAAATACCTCATCCCTACCAATTGGGCCCGAACCCTATGTAATACTATCCAATACCCTTATTAAAAACCTCAGTGGAGCACAGTCCCAAGATAAAAACAAAAAAACAAATTTTTGGCGCAACAGGTCAATGGGACCCAGGGCCTAGCTTCTCACAACCACTCGTGTTGTGCGTGTTATATTCTTCACACGAATGGAACGGGCCTACAGTTTAATGCCGGATGTTTTGAGAAGTTTTGAGAAGCTTTTTCATGACAGTTTTACTCTCGGATGTTTGTCAGACGCTCGCGAGAGGTGGGGCCGTGAAAGAAATTTTAGGTGTTGTTTGGGGATTGAACCTGACCACTTGAGCCACGGCGCCCACACAGTCCCAAGATACACTCTAAAAAAAAAAAAAAAAAATAAGTACTTCCTCCTTTCCGCACGAGAATCCTTAATATGGCTCAGATGAGCTCGTATTCTCCTTCTAACTATTTCGTTCATTAGAGTGGATGTCACTAAAGACGGATCAACTTCCATTTGCTATAATAATTGCAACATCCATAAAATTATCTTAATACTCCATCACTGCCGCATAAATTCAATTGTAGTCTACCCTAGCCATCAATAATCTCCGAAGAATAAGTAACAGACACATAATGTTCCCTAACCAACAGTAGCTCTGAAAAATTAACGACAATTAAATTTATCCGAAAAGGATGCCATTGTCAAAAGGAACACACAAGATTACACAAAGAACACGGAACGATCCTTTCCACACAATGACAAAATAGCAGTGTATCGACTACGTTCGATGTTATCATTAGCAAAACAGGGACTGCAAATTGATTGTCGATTCATTCTTGCGTTGGACGAGTAAAAAGGATCATTTTCAAAAATCAAGAGCATGAAATTTTAAGTTTTTCTGTGTCATATTATCGTAATTTTTTTATATTGTGTTACGTTTTTTTTACGTTCTTAGATCCAAAAGTGTTTTTTATATTTGTTGACAATTTATTATCCTTACGCATTAGAGAATTTCAATGGGACTTGATCCCATCCCCTCACAAAAAAAAAGAATACCCTATGTAACAGCATCATCATTTTACTCATTCATCCGCAAGGACTAAATGTTTTTCTTATTATATTAAAGAAACTGGAACAACTTCAGTACAAAAGGACGATATTCCCTCTTGTCAACCAACTTGATTTTTATCTTCATCTGTTAAGGGATGCCGCTTACCGCTCGACTTTGATGAGGTAAAAATATTAAGGATTTATTATATTATTATTATAATTACATAAAATCTTTTGAGACATTAAAAAGAAAAAAAAAATGTCCTCAGATGCGACATACTTTTTTTGGGTAGGTATATGGATTTAGAAATTTTTTTTTTCCTGTGGGGCTTTATTCGTACGACAAATATCCTGTGACAAAATATTACTTTACAATTCAATTATCCTTTTGTTCGATTGAAAGGAAAGAAGAAAAAACTTCATATAAACACATGACAAGTAGTTGTAAGGATATATCCCGATTTATTATTTGTTAGGCTGGATTCTATTTCATAAAGATATTCGGTTTACGGTTCCACTTTGAAAATTCCTACGCCAGTTGTGTTTTCATGTCCTTTTTTCATTTTGTGCTAATGATTATGATTTTTGTGGTTGTCAAATGAAATTTAATACCTTTGAAGGAGGATTTTTTGTTTTTGAATTTTTGTATTTCCGCTATTAAGCGCCGGATTATTATTTGCGGTCCAAATATGGTCTTGAGGATAGTTGACAACAATACGAAGAAATCCATGAATCGTACAAAAGTAAAGTCGACTAATCTTTATATATTCATCTGGTGATCAAGAATTGTTCTTAATACAAATAACTACTTTCTAAGAAATTCTTCACCACCGAAGGTACTTTAAGATGCATCTGTAGTATCCACTCCTACATCGTGCATAGATAATAATGTCGTAGTTCTTTAAAAACCCATTTAAGTCCAGAAAATCAAACCCACGCATTCGTCATTAAAACGAAACCTTCTAACAAACATTTGAACACACCGCCACCCAAATACAGATCGTCTTAAAATGTATCTTCGTTTAGAATCATAATACTAAACTTAATATACAATATAGAACAATAGGCCACTTCTCCGACTGCATCGCTTGCATACACTATTTCAAAAAAAATAAAAAAAAATAGCTGCAACCGAACGGTTGAACAGAAAAGAAAAAGGGTTCGCTATTAAATTGTCATAAAATGCAACGTGACATTGAATCTCAACCTGCTCCACATAATAAAGAAAAGATCTCATTTTGAATATTAATTGAGACAACATGAAACAAGAGCGTTCCGCAATTGTCATAAATCCCAATCAATGCCATTGGACGGGCTGGCTGCCTCCACCTTCACAAACCATATGTAGTAAGCCTACTACCTACGTTACGATGATCCATTCCAGAGCCGAATGTGAACGCGCCGATATGTTTGTTCACACCATCAAAATGTCGTTAACAGTCCAAAACGTACTCGAACTGAGCGCACATTGCTTACGCACTTAATAAAACTTAAAATAATTTTAATTTTTCGTCATATTCATCGTGCATTTTGATAAGGTGCGTGATCTGTGGACAATTGCTTGTGCCTTAGATTTGCCGCCTTGCCTTTACAAATTTACCGCCGTCGCTGCTTATTGGTATATATGTATGTACATATGTATGTACATATGTAATTTCAAAATGTTTTTAAATTATTTGAGTACCCAAGCGAATAGATGAAACTTTTAGGGAAATTTATGAACATAATTCTAAGAGCATTTTTCACGGTCATTTTTGACAAGAGGTGTCAGTGGAATACTAAGTAGTAGAGTGGTATTGTTTTTTAGGATGGAGAAAAGTATTATATGAGATTTTTTTTTCGGTTTTTAGATGAATATTTTCAACCCCTCATTGTTGCGTTATGTCCAGAAATGCTAAAGTTTGGTGGCATTAGTCTTGATATTGAAAAAAGTTTTTATGGATATGGACCATTGGAGCGATAATAAGTTTATATTAATTCGTATGGGAGGGAGAGAAGTAAAAATCTTACCTTATAATCCTCTCTTCATTTACATTACAAAATTTAAAACGTATGAGATCTGTATATATGAAAAGATACGTTCTACACATACCCACCTTTCAAACTCTGTCGTCCATTTGGTTGAGAAAAAAACTATTCTCTTGGAATGTGTCTATCTGTGTCTAGATAAAACCATCGTCAGATGTATCTGTTTTATGCCGTTTCGTAGAGTGCTTACCGCAGAGAGAATATAGCGCATTAGAGTTGAAAGAAGCTACCAAAAAGATAAAGTTTTTCTCTTTTACCTTGTCGCTTTATTTTTTTTTTTATATATAAAACGTTTATTTATATATTGAATTTAACAAATGTAACAAAAATAACAAACAAATTTTTTAAATCAACCTTGTCGCTTTATTTTCGACTTACTATTCACAGAAATTTAGAATATTGGTATACTGCATACAGCATTGTCTATTCGGCAATAAACTCTAGTGTCATTTACTCGTAAAAGAAAACGTGATGGCTAGTACGTGGAAGTCTATAGTTTTGTCACCTCTGTTAAGAGTTATTCTTAACACCAATTTCACATGAGTAAATTGAGCTAAATCAACTAAAACACTCAGGACTTTCTGCGTTTTTAGATGTGGGGTTTGCTGGCGTTTTTTCAACCCTCCGCTTGGTCTTTTAATCTTCACTGATTGACCAGTGACTGTTCTTCTATTTCCGTGATACCTTCTGTCCTCTAGGTGTTCAATTCCTATTATGATAGCAATTTCATCAACGGAGTCAACTATTTTGGCGTACCTTGGGATTCTTAGCGTAAGGACATCGTCATATATTATGTTGCACGACAAGACGCACAGCACAGCACAGAATCTTGAGGAATGCCGCCTGTTGGGGTTCATTGATCCATCCTCTGTACCATAGAGCGGTATTTATTTAAAACTATTTTCGAAATAGTTTTTCTAACATTTTCTGTACACATTCTGGCACTCATTTGACAGTGAATCCTGGTACAGTTCCTTTTTGTTCACTTCGTTGGCTCTATAATTTTCCACGCTGTGCGTACCACCTTCTCAATTGCATCGATCATCAAGTGACGTTTACGGAAATTTACAAGTCTATCTCTTTTGCTGCTTTGAGTTTGCCAGTAATACACTCAAAAAAATTATTGTTCCCATCGTATTCAGACATTGGTGTTGCCCAGGTAATTGAACCTCGAAATTCCGGTCAGTAGTCTGACTTATTAACCACTGAACGGTGCCACGGTGCCACTGTTGCAGGCTGGGCCATCTGTTGGTGTCTTTTTTAAAAAAGGGAATAAGAAAAACACTGTTCCATATTTTCCAACGATTGTTACTTTATTGAAAAGAAAAAACCTTCCGATTAACTAGTTTATGGAATATTTTTTCATTCAGATGACTGCCTCGGCTGGCTTGGCAGTAGGCCATTCTGTCAACCCAATTTTTCAATACATTTTTGACGGTTTCGCAATCTATTCGATGATTAGCTTGACCGATATTGTTTTTGATTGCAACATTGATCTTTAATGTTACCCCAAAAAAAAAAAAGTCGAACGACCGATTACACGATTATCGACCTCAGTGTGCAATAAATCGATTGTTTGACCGCTTGTGTGGCACATAGCCCAATCTTGCCGGAACCATAGTTCGCCCAAGTCCTAATCCTCAATTTCTAGTCATAAAAATCGGTAGCGCTTTCCATTGACTGTAACGTTTCTTGCATTGCCAAAACCTGGAAAAGCTGGACTTGTTATATTTTAAGTATGCTTCTCACAGATACCCCAGTGTGAAAACTAGAATAACCCAAATGGGTGAATGACATGTTCCTTTAAATTTAATTCAAATCAAATTTAAATATCATAAACCTAACCATCGGTGTCTTCAACTTATCAGTTAACCAACCATCTACATCCACTTCCTACCAGTTAAACCCAAGTCCAATTGCCTCTGGCGGGCTAGAGCCCAGCCAACCCAGACCAATCGCATATTTTATGTTATTTGTCTTTGTGCCAAATAAAAATTTCCACATAAAATTTCGTTTGTAATCTTATATTTTGACAGCTCCAGGCTCTGCACACATTATATGTATAAACTCAACAATTGATACCTCCAAGACGCAAAAGAAAAGGTTCACTCAGTGTTGATCCCCCTTTACACACTCAGTCTACCATTGCAGTGCCAGAATTTATTTCAATTTTATGCTAACAAATTAACGCATTAAATTAATGCCATTGTACTCTGAAACGGTGTGAGTGCGCGCATCAAGAAATTAATTTTCGAGAGTTCCTCAACTGTGTACATATGTATGTGTCTTATCGCGAGGAGCTGGGTCTTCACATGCGTGAAGCAGGTGATAACTCGGGGGCGTTAATAAATTACTCATAAATTCACCAAAGTAAAAGCGCGTATGCGCGAGTGATAGCCCAAATGAATAGGGTTCAGGATAGCAGAGCGCGCAAGCATTTGCTGCGCCTCTAGGTGTGCAAGTGATGATAACGAATGGGAAATTTGTACAAATGTTCCACTGTGCTATTGTGATCTTGGAGTAGATACTCGTATATCGTGCTGCCTTGGGGTCTCAGGTGAATACTAATGATTTGTTTTTGTTTACATCTGCTTAAAGAGTTTCTATTTAGAGAGTGATAAAAAATTGGTTCTGAATATCCGGTGTATTGATTCGATGGAGAAGGGTCCTGCATGGTTTAGTTTCGAATTTTTGTTTTTGAATCCCACATGCAGTGCAATTGTAAAATATTTAAAAAGCCTTTGAATTGGGTACTCAGTGAATGTGTGTTATCATCATCAATCACTAGGGACCCTTAGACGTGTGGACGAAGTGGAAGCAAGAGGTAATAAAAAGAGTACAATGTCGTTAATGTGATGCGACAAGGATGCGGTTCAGTTTGAAGGGAGGTTTTTAAATAGGCCACTCAAAAGAATCGAGAAAGTGGACAATGGTCATTGTAAGTAATGCATTCAACTGTCACGTCTTAATTGAGAGAAGGTTTGGTCGTGTGTGATGGAACCCGCATTATCAACGGCAGATGCATGCAATAGGATTTTAAAAGTTATTTGCTCTAATTTTTTTTTTTTTTCTGAACTGTTTCATTAAATTTTAAAGGACTTTGAGTTCATGACACAGACATCATGGCACTCGTGTCAAGAAGTGATGATTAAAGAGTAACATTTCATTCTTAAAAGTGGTTGAAAATAAAAAATGGTTGTAGGTACTATGTAGAAGTTTATCACAACAAGCACAAGCAGTGATGGTGGCGGATCAGCAGGGGTGTTAGGAATCTGCACCGGGGGCACTAATAACTATTAAGATATACCACTAGAAACACGCCCAAAAGTTCTTACATTCAAACATCCAGAATCAAAAAAGCCAACAGTGCCCATAGCCTAGGTTCTATATTCTTTAAAGGAATAGGGAATACTTATAGTTTAATGCCGTTTTCGAAGCATATTTATACTCTTAGACGTATGCAAGAGCTTCGTGGGATGTGAGACTGTAAAAAAATTTTGTTTTGTCCGGAAATTGGACTTCAATCTCCCGCTTAGTAGTACAATGTAAAAACTAACACTAAGCCACGGCACCACTTAGGAATCCTACTATTTTAAGATGTAAATATGGCTTGGAACTGCCTTAAAATATGGAAACAGCTTATTGGATGGGTACCGAAGGGAACAAGATTTCGGACCAACTTACCAGACAAGGTTTACTCTGATGGTGACCTGCAGTCGACGGTCTAACCCTAGATGGACCAAAATTTACAACACAAATTAAGTTGTGCTGTCTTAAAGACCAGAAAACTGATGAACATATTCAATGTAAATATCCTGTCATCAGTCGCAGTAGGGCGCAGTATTTGTGCGGCATTATCCTCTCTCTTTCCATACGCATTTTTCTGGATAACTCGTCAGCTTCTATACCTTTTCTACGGAAAGATACAATGAAATTGTACCTTATTAACGATAAGGTAGTAATGTCTAAACAAAAATAAAGCCCATCTAGGATAATGAATAGTGTATGTGGACGCAGCCAAAAACTTCAAACCATAACCTCGGGGCCAATTAAGGCATATGTAGGTACGCCTGCGGACGTACATTCAATAGCAAAACAATTTTGTAACGTTTGACAATCTCGGGTCCCTGAACCACTCGAAATATTTTAAATTACTTTAAAGGTTGGAAAGAACTTTGGATTAGAAAGCCTCCTTACAGTCTTACTTACAGTGCTTAAGCTAAATGGTTCCTTAACTTCAGTTCAGTAGCACAACGAAAAGTCCTGCATACTCGTTCCTAAATATGTAGGTCCGAAAATATTAATATCTATAGTTTACGATTGTTTTGCAATATACGAAATAAAGAGATTCATATGTCATGAATTTTAAATATGTAAATATATGTATATCTCATTCAAATTACCCTGCTCCTACTCCAACAAAAGCTGTGCCCAATCAAAAATATAAAGAATGTTTGTTATTAAACCAAATACTCCCCAGAGAAACCTCGAACGTATTTGATTTCTAAAAATCTTTTCAAATTCCTATCACGCTGCGAAATGCAAAGATGCAAGGGGGTTATCGATCTAATCCTTCATACAATCTCATTCCAAAATGAAATATCTTACAATCCTTATTGTTTACCCAGGAATACAACTCAAGAGATTTTGACAAGTTTATTAACTTTGTAACTTTGTATCGAAAGTATGCGCGACTCTGTTGCACGCTATTGTTGCCGTCACCATCGTCGTTGTCGAAAGGGTGGCATTCACGCAAAAGTCAAAACTTCCAACCCTTTTTGGCTTTGTTTTGGATGGGGATACTCAAGACATCTGGATATATATTATATATTTGGCATGAAATATGCGGCAGCAGTAATCCCGAAAACCCCAAGGGTCTGCCGCTGAGCGTGATAAACATGAAATTTTGTCACAGGCAAAGATCCTTGTTTTGCTTTATGCACACCGCAGCAAACTTTACACAAAGTTTCCACAAATATCACGTACACACATATGTATGTATATCGCGGGCATAAGTGGAAATGGAGCGCCAGGCATACGAGCGCCAGTGAAATGTCCTGAAAATAGGGTATAACAGTCTTTTGTGAAGTTGGGATGTATGACTTTCAATATGCAACCCGAATTCGGTGGGGTTGGTGTGGAGTGATGTGATATTATTAAATTGTATCCTGTTTATGGTTCCTTTATGATATTGTTTCCCTGTTTTATGATAACAAGCTTACGGCTATATTGCTACCCTAACGCCATTGTAAGTTGACAGTTTTCGTGTGGATTTATGAAGTGGATTTGCAAGAAAATATGTTTACGCTGCGGTTGATGGGTTGGAGTACCGCAGAATTTAGTTTGGTATTGTCTGAATGGGATAACCAGTGGATGTACATATATGCGGATATGTTAAGAGAGTTGATATAGGTTTCAATTTAGAGTATTAGGTGAAGATGTCAAGTTATGTTTATGGTAGGTGTAATGGGACGGGATAGCGAAGTCTATAAACAGAAATGTTGTAGGTAAAACATTCTAAAACATTTTTTACTCAAATCTTACTAAAAAGGTTGTAAGGAAGGTAAATACAAAGAAAATACAGGATTATCTATTCCTCTTGAGAGGGAATGCATGACAAAGGAAATACTCAGTCTGGACGCATTTTTGCACACATCCTTACCACTCAGTGACCGGGACTAAGTTCTTCCGTTCTACCCACGTTTCAGTTCGACTACATCTTCTTAGATATAATATAGTTCTGCAAACTTTTTCACTTGTTATTAGCATCTGAAAGAAAGTGGAAGACGATTCGTCCATTGACAGCTCTCATCGGTAATTAAAAGTAAAGAATCTGTAAAGGGATGAACTCTGTGTTCTATGTTACACGCCATCTAGGGCATCCACAGTTTACTGTGTTTAGTCTGATGATCTATCATAGGGAGTTTCTTTTTCAATTAGCTTGAGGGATGGTACAGCCTTATCTAGAGCTTCGATCCCCGTTGTACTGTTAACGAAGAATGCTGTATTACACATGAATGTGGGGTTGTGTTGTATGTGTCTCAGTGTCAGACAGGCCCCTCGAATTCCTACTAATCCTTCATGGAAGACACTAGACGAATCAGGGACTCGTTTCTTAGAACACTCCCGCCTCGTTCTTGTTGTACTGAATTTGAATGTCACTCCTCCAGTCTGCTCTGTACGGGAAAACAACGGTCTTGCATGACACCCTTATATTCAGTGCAAGTCCCCACCAATGGTCTTACAGGAGCCGTAGAAGGTTATATAAGCTTTTTTTACCTTAACCCTTTTGCTTCGAATGGTAGTACACAAATGTACAAGGAAAAGTTCAAACATCCCTAAAATCTCTTATTTTTATCAGAAATGGTTCAAGTTTGTACCAAACCGTCCTTGACAACAAGGACATACCCCTGCCAGCTAATTCTACATAATGGAATAACTCTATAATGAATGCGCCATTTCCGAATAGTATCACACTCTCTTAAAATTTCAGCAGCAGCAATGCTGGGTACTTTATATAAGAATGTAGGTACTATAATTGGATCCAAATCGGAGTATTCTTTTAACTGATGGGCTACTGACATGAGTCTAGAATAAGTCGAAAGCCACAAAAATTAATTAGATGTATAAAAGATGGACCCAAACTCTCCGAAGTTGGACTTACAAATATTGGATCACCTCATTTATTGGAATAATTTGATCTCATATCTCATTCTAAGCATCTAATAATATTTAAAACTCTTTTCCATAAATTTCAGAAGCAATATTTGATAAAATCCACAATTTCAATTTTACCCACGTGTCGAAGAACACTCAAAAAGCCCTTTCATTAAACATTCATAAACCCAGCAATCTTCTTCTATCCACTTCTGTGGTTATGGTCAATAAATTCACTTTAACCAAAAAATATTCCCACCGACAGGAATACACATGCAAAACCTTTCGTCCACTTAACTAAAATCCTATTTGTGCTCCTTTCATATTCCTGCTAAACCTCCAAAAAAAAAACCACCCCATCCATAGATCCATATTGCCGCACATTTTTTGAAATCAAAAATTGATTTTTATATCGATAAGCAACGCAGTGACTATAAATCCACTCAAGGATAAATATCCTATATTACTCTGCAGATTTTATTTGAAAAGAAAAATCAAACTAGATATCCTCTTCTGTAAACATTAATAAAACATCACAAATATCTTTCTCTATAGAGGACGTGCGGACTCGTCTCAACGTCCAGGATGTGTGCTGTGCTGTGCCGTACGCTGTACCCGTAAGCAATCGAAGCGTACCCAAGCAGGAAGACAAGCCATATGTTTGCTGTAGCTACTCATAGATACACACATATTCACTTTCGCAAAGCACATGAACAAATTTGTGGTCATAAATAAATAAGAAAAGAAAAAAAAAAAAAATGTTGCCGAATTTTTATAGCGATATCATAACAACATCTCGATAGCAGAAATATCCTGTCCGAGTAAGTCAGATAAAATATAAATTCACTTCATCGACATCATCGTCGAAGGAGTACGTAGATGATGGGTGGTGATGGTGGTGGTAGGTGGTAGATTCGGCTGGTAGCTGGTGAATTGTGTATGGTGGGAGTGCGCTTCATTGAGCATTCTCTGACAGGAGCGCCGCTCGAGTGTGAGGATTATGTTCTGAGAAAAAGAAGAAGAGTCCAGACACGTAGACCAACATTGATAAAACACACAGAAGAAAAGTTTGCCTAAGGATCACGCTACGAGTGGGCGCCCGACTTCAGGACGATGATGATGATGGTTTCTTAAAACGTTCCAAAAGTTTTCTGCTGCTCCTTCAACTTCTATGAAGGATAAATAGCTTAAGCATATAGGGATTCAATAAATAATTCGCCGATGGATTTTATTACTTCAGGTAGATAGGTATAGAGTATTTCTGTGTGTTGCCTGACTGTGATGGGCGCTGGGAGGGTGGTAGTCGACTTTTATCTTATATGGATTGGGACGTGATCCAAGTGCTTTATTGCCAATTCACATGACTCACCAAATGAAGATGGAATCTTAAAGAAAGTTTTATAAATATTCGACGTAAGAGTTTGGATATGATGTTGAGTCTTTTCTTAAGCAGGGAATATGGCAAAAGAGGTGAACCACTCTGTTGCTCCTCTGAACCTCTTAAGAAACTACAGAATCTTTTTGCCGTTCGGTTTTGTTAATTTTGATGAAAAGGATGCCTATTATATCACCAGCCTAAACAAAACTAACTCTTCCAATAGAAGATCGTTTTATTTTTTTAATCTATACATATAATAACTATCATTACTTACGAATGTTTGTCAAACGTTCATAATCATTTGCATCGGGTTTAGTTGAAAATTTCAGAGCCAAAGCGAACACATCGACCTCTTGTGGATACTGACTATTATGGGAATGTCAGAGGAAATCTATTTTGTCGTTAAAAACCTGAAACAATAGCCCTGTTTCCTAATGAAACCAGGAAAAAAACATGAGGTCTGCAAAATCGAGGCTTACCCTAACCTGGACAACAAGTCCCATTGAGTTCTTGTGTCCCAAGTAAGCAATAGATACACCAAGAAGGACAGATGTAAAGATGTTATCAAACTAATTAGAAGACCAAATAAGCAGACTGGTTGTGATGGGTGTTAAGATTCCATTTAGTCCAGGCTTCACCGACAATCGTGGTGACCAATTTTGCAGAAAACAAATGAGACGTCAAGAAGGATTTTAAAATCTAATTGACTAAGGAATTATCACATCAACCACCTCTGCGCTTAAACTCAGCGTGGCATCGAGAGGACTCTATTTCAGGTACTGTTTGGAACGAGGATACGAATGAAGAACAACGCACACTTAGTGATTGCATTGGACAGCGAACTTTTTACTGCTTTCACAGAGCGGGTAAAGGTACTTATTGCGTCATTTTAGCAACCCCTATGGAATATCAAACCCTGAGTTCACAAACTGAAGCAAATTTTGGCACGAAATATGAGTCACTACACTCGTGGTGTTCAAGGAATTCAATAAGTGCCTTCATTACCTTTTTAGAAATGCATTTCCGCCAAACTGAACTAAATATCTAAATGACTCATATAACATTTAAAATTCTATTTCCGAGTGATTATAAGTTCTAGATTGAAAAATAAAAAAAAAATTGTTTTCTATTTAAAAATAAATTTGATATCATTTTGCCGACTAACGTAGTCTCTCATTCCTGGCGCGCGACCTTTAGCATGCCTTTGAATCACTTATCTGCATGCATCCTCCCCAAACTCGATTAAAAAACAATCAAAGACATAATTAAGTGACTGATTGTATAGGAAATTATCTAGGCATATTGTATCTTCGCGTACTAGAATCCACTAATCCCTCACACACAGTCGCATATAAATAGCAAATTACTAAAGGTATCTGCATGAACAAAAAACCGAAAACAAACACAAGCCTCAAAGCAATCAAATAGAATAACAAGATAATATAAAAAAAAACAAACAAACAATTCTGTGTGCATCATCATGATCCGCAAAAAAGCAAAACTTATAAATAAGTGATTTACGACAAAGGGAATTTATTTCTCTAATTTCCTGGCCATTAGCCAAGATATTCCAACAATCAATAGAACAGACAAAACTCTAGCAATTCGAAATGAGATACATTTTGGGCGAAATGCATCTGTCACTTTGAGTGCGAGTGACAAACGTCACGGTTAATAGACTCCACACAAACACACACACACCGATGTAAAAGTCGAAGATTTGCAATCGAAAAATTTCTTCTAAACAAAATTTAAAATTAGATATATTGATATAAAGGAAAATTGCATCGATATGAAATTGGCACATGATCAGATCTGGTCAATACACTGTCAGTTGCATGTGAGAATGAACATTTGCAACAGACGCACCTAAGATTCACGACACACGATGCCTTGCTTTGACTGTCTATCACTGCAGGGATAATTTTAGATACAAGATTATTTGTTTTCTTGTTTTTTTTTTTTTTTTTGTTTTATTGGTAAATACTTTTTATAATTGAATATTTTCACTTTGGTATTGATTTTGTTAATTGTTTTGTATCTATGGGAAGGCAGCTAGCATGACCCTTTAGTATTTTGAACGTGTTTTTTGTGCTTTGGCAATGATTGCAGCCGATTCGATTAATTTCAATAAAGTAATTTAGTTAGAATTTTTTTTTGTTTTGTCTCGACATCGGTATTTACCGAAATTGTGTCAATTGGCATTTGCCCGAGAAAATTAATATTATTTTTATCACTTGTTGCAACATTTGTAGTAATATGTGACTTTTGGATGCTATAACTGCGTCGGATGGTTTTGGCAAAGAACACCTTTGCTTAGTTTGCTAATTGCGCAATGAATTTGATGGCCTTTCAATGAAAATAAGTAATGGCTTGAAAGAATTTGTTGCACAATTAAAATTTGTCTAGAAAGATACGCCTCTTAAGCACTTACTATGTTGGGGGTTTACTGAACACTTGGATTAAATGACTTGCATATCCTTCGTACATTCATATGTATGTGCACTTCTTAGAATAATAATTAAAATATATTTTGGATAATTTTTGTTAATTTTTAAACTATTAACCCATGCCATCTGGGAATGTTTTCTTTTATCATTTCAGCGTCATGTGGTCGACGAACAGTATCTATAAGTATCTATTTTAGCTAGGTCCTTGAAGAAGTTTATCTATTTAGAAGACCAAAAGTCCAAAAGATGGAAAATACTGAAAGAGGGAGGATCTACACTCATAACATTGAAATATCCTAACAGAACTTTGATTTTTGGCAGATCACTTATATACATATGTATATCGCTGATAAAATATTGGTCAATAGTTGCCGCATTGATGTGGTCGAAAGCTTGGATAGTTCTGAGAGAGCGAGAACTGACGGATTTTAATTTTTCGTCTTCTCTGCAGTTTTTTTTTTTTTTTTTAAGGATTCAGAAATCGAATTGAAATCGAAGTATTCATTCAACGAAAGTTGAGTAGAACTTTAAGGACTCAAACAGCGAGTAGACAGTCGCCTAATTTAGATAAACCAGTATTCAAACAAGACTACCCTTCAAAACTTTTATTTTGCCACCGAAAGCAATTAAGACCCAACCGCCGGTATGTTCAGATTGGAATACCGAACGTTAAGTCCCAGGCTAGATATTTTTAGATTATTATTTTTAACAGTCTTGTCTTGTATATATGTACATATGTAAGGCTACAAAATTAAGTTAGATCTTTTTTGGTTAAACTTCATGAAATCCTTTGATCTTAATCTGTCCAACTAATAGTCTACACATGTGCATAAGTTTTTCTTCCAGTCTGCTGAAATGCATAAAATTGAAACAAGTTATATGAATATGTTCAACTAGACATACAGACGCTATTTGAGCTTTATTACTACTATTGTAGACTGTAACTGACTTTCAAGGCACCTATCGCCCTTCCCTCTAAACTTTATACTACCAAAGCACATTGTATTGTGATTATAATAAAATTGTATCTCAACTATATCAACGACGTCATTTAATACCAACTAGGAATGAAATTACACAAGAATTTCAATATAACACACTGGTTTATCTATGGCTTCGAGACTTTACGATGTGCCTTTAATCGCACAGTCACACGAAACGGTCGTCAGTACACACCGCGGATTACAAATTGTATTATTATGCGATTCCTCTTACTTATTCACATTGTTTTCTATATATATATGTACACACATAATTGCTGACTATACCTACATAAATAATGCAATACAGAGAAGTGAATTAAAAGTATAATATGTAGAAAGTTTTAACTCATTCGATGGTGTATGTGCACAGTTCATGTTTTTTTTTTTTTTTTCGTTTTTGTATTTATTTCGACAAATCGCATTTGAAGGGATTGCATGTTGTCCATGTTCCTTAGATTATTGCTGTGGCTAATTTAATTAATTTATTAAATTTTATTTCATTCATTGTCTTAAATTTCGTTGGTTTCAATTACCTACGGAAGTAATATTTTGAAATGATGATAATAGAACTTACCCATAGCTGGCATTAAGGAAACCAATTTGAAAATAGGCTAATTCCAATTCTTAAAACTTTACGAAAAGGTATCTACTCATCGAGGATACTCCGTTTAGTAAAAATTCTAGGTAGTTGAATAAATGTGTTACCTTTTTGTCAATCATGAAGTCGGTTTTGGGGAAAAAGGCTAACTTCTATACTGATGTTCTGATAAGAGAATATTATGAAATCAGGAATTTGTTAAAGCTCTCATTTGAGGTCATATCTCAGGATTTTGCTTGATCAGTTTCAAATATTCACAGTAGGGAAGCAAATTGTAGATATCAATCCAAGAGACATATGGCTTCTATACATCGGGTGTGGACAACGGAGTCAGAGGACCAAGCTTGAATAACATATTCAAGAATGGATCTAATGAAGTTGATATAAAGTAATTTGGTAAAATAGGGATGCGAACACAGAATTGACTGTACTTATAATATTGTCAATATGGGAACGAAAGCTAAGTTCCCTATCGCAAGTAACACCTAAATCACACAAAGATGAAACTGACGCGAAAGGCTCGTTCGAGAGAAAGTATTTCTTATGGCAACTTCTCTTTGAATTGCTTTCTAAACTGGATAGAAATTGAAAATAATATTTATCACTTGGATAGCGATGGCTCTTCTAGCACCTTCTCATTATTTTTGGTTTCTTTAATAATAATATTTCGGTTTGAATCCAGATTTCTTTGTCATTCCTACATAAAAGCAATAATAGACAAAGCTCACGTGTTAAGATCTAGTCAGAATTCTGCATTTGAGTCAAATTTTGTCTGCGCTATTTGGTGGAACTTTTGATTGGTTCGTACTTGTACTTGTAGCTAAAAAAAACTAAAACTCGTCAATTTTAGTCTATATAATGCTACCTCCATCTTTCTTCTGAAGTCTCTCAGAGACACGGAACATAGCTAAAGTTAGATGAGTCAGTCTAAAAATACAAACCAATACTTAGTTGTACTTACCTAAAGATCTCCCGACCCTTATAGGGATACAACAGTATTCCACTGCCTGGGGTCCTTACAAGATCCTGCCAGTCTTCTAAATCTACCTCACGTTTAATGCAATTCTCTCTTCGCATAATGATATCAGCACTTTGCACCATATGAGTATAGCAGAACTGACAGGATCAATATTCTCTAGAGCATAGATTTTGACTTCCAAGTAAGGAGTATCTATTAATTCTATTTGTTTCATCACACCAAAATAGTAACCAGTCTCAGCCTTTGTCTATTGCGGAATGCGAAAAAAACCTCTAATTAGTGATAGAACTACGAAAAGAAAATGATTGTGGTTCAAATTGTATATGTATAATTACTGCGGAAAATGTTGAAAAAACCAAACTCTACTCTATCGACACGCTTTGTATTTGGCATTTGGATGTATAAAAACTTACCTATGTACCTTAAGATGATTTCTAAAATCCTTTCAAGGAGAAATGTTATGTCATTGAAGGTCAATGTGATCGGAAGTAGCCACTATGGCATCAGTACTAATAACTGCGAAATTGGTTGTGATCGTCTTAGGTACCTAGAACGTCTTACTGCAAAAGCTACAGGACAAACGTATTAGAAGCGCATTGGTAAGGACATAACAATTGTGTCTGTTATGTCAAAAGAATAATGGTTTTGATTTTCAAATCTTCGATGTATACAAATACGCTGTGGAACTTTTTATTAAAGCAATAGCACTGTTGTAGGTCCACCACCCGTGTAAAGTAAAATCCCTTTTAAATGCATGGTCTCCTAATGATATCCTAGAAAAACGAAATAATCCTATGAATATAAATACCCTTGTAAATACTAAACATTTTCATTTTAGCTGCCTCAAAGTTTTACCGTGAATTCATCGCAACTTGGTTTAAAATTCAAAAACACTGACATTTTCGACACACCGAAGCCCTAAAATGCTATGATGGCTTCGTTGTTGGTCTCGCCCATCAGTGGTTTACATCCTTAATACAATTTGGTGCACAATGAATTATTTCATAAACAGTTTTTCACAAATTTGCTTTGTTTTTCGTGTTCAACTAAATCATAGTGTAATCCCACAAAGTAGTACAATGGCTTACTCCACCTCCAGTCAAAAGAAGCATTTTCAAAATTTTATACAATTTTTTGACGAAATATGAATGGAATTTAAGAACTTACGAATTAAACATCTAAAACCAACTGTCTAAATGAATTTTTGTCATTTCTATACCGGATTGAAACATTTTTTTTTTACAAATTTTCAAATCGGGTCAAAAAATTGAGATCACTTTTTGGCATGTTTCAAGTCACACTAGACAAATTGTTGAAATTTCAAACTTTAAAAAAAATTGTAGCGTTTATCGTTTTAGGCGCAATTGAAATGCAGATATAAGATTTAGATTAATAGGAATCCGAAAAAAAGGATTTGAAAATATTTTTATTTTTTCAAAATTTATACATCTTAGGTAACTTGTATAAAAAATTTACTTGACTAAACCTGTAGGGTCTAACTATTCTATAATTCAATTGTATATTGTGAAGGGTTACGCCTACTAATTCGGGGTGTTATCTTGAAAAAAAAAAACAGTGTTTTTGATTCCGCGAAGCTGCCTATTCATTATGACTGTTAACCTCTATGTTGAGAATTTGAGCAGAAATCGTGAATTTTTGTTGGCGATAGTGTCACCCATTCCTTTACAAAAAAAATAGCTTACATTACAATTTCTGCTGAAGTTTCTATGGTATGGTATTATAAAAGTTAAAACCTTAATCCACTTAGAAACTCATTTGTAATGATCTTCTAAATTGTGGTAGGTTTACTTTTCTGTAAGATTTCTGGTTACCATTACAATAGATACTGAGGTAGTTATACCAAAACCATGTGTGAAGATGTATTTTTTAAACGTTTTTTTGATGAGTCATTCATATCCCATAAACGCATTAATTAACCCAATCAACTTTTAACGTTCGCTGCCAACTGCACCACATCTGCCAAACTGTGAACCGATCGAAAGTCAATCGTCATCACCCTCGGCCAACTGTCGACGAGCAGCACAGTCCGATAATTTCAATTCTTTTTGGGCAATAATCATAAATTACCAACTTTTATCGTTTCATTTGAGGTCTTCCAAAATATATAAAAAAAAAACAAATTATTAAAAAGCCATCATGACCAATTTGTAACGATCCATAAATGCACACGCAGTCCGAAATGGAAAAATTGAAAATTAAATACCCATAAGGAAGTATGTAAGAGAGCTCAATGGTTTCGCCCGTTGGAAGACGGCCAAACGGACTCCGCCTAGGACAGTTGTTCATTTCACATTCATAACTCAAACATCACTCAGAAAAATCATAAAACTCAAAAGTGAATTGGAGCTGCCAGAAGTCCCGAAAAAACGCCGACGGATAAACCGCTGTAGTTATGGTGTGTGATAGTGATCCGCAAAAAAAAAAGGAGAAAGAACGGAACACGATGAAGGTTATTTATTTGTTACAATTTCGAAGAATTTACGACACTGGAGAGCCTCAGGCTAGTGATATCTCTCCTTTCGGGTATATCCGCAGCAATTGGTATCCGCGCCACATACAAATCGATAACTTCTTCGTTGTATCTATGAATGAGCATTGTGTGTTCGAGTATCTGCACACTGTGGACTCTCTCCCTCAGGAAGTGCAATCGATTGGAGGAGAAATTGAATTCGATTTCTTTTTCGTTTTTTTTTTTTTAGTTAGGGGTCCTTTGGTTGTTTTGTTTCGGTTTTTATTGAGGACGTAAAGTTATTGCGCGACAAATGATTACTGCAGTGGACATATGTTTACATAGAGGATGCACTTACCATGGGCAGTGCTGATGACACTGGTATAAGAGGGATATCCTTGAGGGCAAACGACAAATTGACAGGGTGGAATTGGGAATTGATGACAATTGCCTAAAGCGGCTAAGGTATCCTGTTTTCTGTTGTGCTTCCTCCTTTTTTTTTAATATAATCTGTAGGGCTGACAGTCAATAATAGAGGAAATGTTTTGGTTGCATTAAATTTCAATAACACACACAACACACAACACAACTAACAATCTGTCGTTCTGAGGATTCTTTTCAATTTTTTTTTCTTTGTTTTTTATTGTTTGTCCTTTGTGGGTCAGATGACAATGGGTGCTATTATGAATGGTAGAGTGCGTGCATTGTGTATAACACTAGTATGAAATATTTACTTTTTATGGGTGCTTGGCTTGGTAGGTACTTGGTATGACAAATTAGCGTACACACGTGTAATTTGTAATCTTTGTAACGGAAAATGTGACACACATAGGTACATCTACTATCTTTTTGTCATTTGTCACAATTTTATTAGCCTAATGCGATTAAAATGACGTAGTGTCCCTGAGGCTTGCAATTCTTCTAGTAGGTAGTTATGGTTTTTTTTTTTTTTCAATCAGTGATTACCGTTACCAACTACATCGTCTATGTGCCTTAAGGTAACAACATTCATTTTATTTTTTGAGGAATAACAACATTTTATGGTGTTTTTTGATTGTAAGAGACATCTAATCGAAAATGTAATTTTTCGCTTGGTTTGAGTGTTTTCAAGCTTGTTGTCAATTGTTGTTGCACATATTTCACTAATTAAAAACAAAGCAGGTAACTGGGCAAAACAGCAACCAAGAGAAAGCGAATTTATTTGCTGACTATCTCGTAGGAGGCGTCTTCTAGTGCAGATTAAAAATTGTGCATTCAGGAAAAGGTATAAAGGTACCTACCTAGCATGTGGAAAGTGGTCGAAACCGGGCAGACTACTTCTCGATACTGCCTTTGTTGTCCAAGCTATTTGAAAATATTTTTATTAAACGTCTTCATAACATAATCAAAGAAAAGTCGTTAATTCCAAACCATCTTAAGAAATATGTAAGCCCTCAGCAATTGATCAGATGCATAGAATAACAGATGGAATCGAAAAAGCATTTGAAGGGGAAACGATATGTTCTACTACATAATATTCCTATAGGCTTCTGATCCTTGCTTATGTAAAGCTGTTAGTTAAATACCTCTATACAATGAGGCCAGAAGATTCTCAGATGACGAACAAACATATCTAAAAGAAGCTCCGTAGCAATAGTGGCAGTCTCCTTCGTAAGGCTACTGTAAGACATCGTTACTTTTGCTACGCCGCTTTTAAGTTGCAATGGCATAACTGTCAGCTTTATTCACACATAGGCTGTTTACACATAACTCGGAGTTTTTGTATTTCTGTGCTTTCCCATATCCTTAAATGTAATAAAATAAGAGGGAGGTCTTGAAAAATCAAAGGGGTAGCAGAGACCATCATAGGATACCAGCCACCACCCAAAAAGAGCTCTTGGTATGATGATGAATGGTGACAGAAAAAGCAAACATGCAAGCGCTGCAACGCAAAACAAGGGCAGTGAGAGAAGAGTATCGAGCCAGAAGAAGGAAGGAGAAGAACATCCTGCGTAAGAAGAAAAGGGCCCACGCAGTCACCCAGCTGAAGGATATCGAAGAGTCTCGCGATAGGAACAACATCCGGATGTTTTTTAGGAAAGCCAAGCAACTGGCAGCTGGCTTCAAGCCCGCTAGCAGGCTCTTCGAAACAGTGAAGGAAACCTAGTCACCGAAGAACAAGGCATACTAGATGTGTTTAAGCAGCACTTCCAGCAGCTACTTAATGGGCAGGTAGAGAGTGTGATAGGGCAAGAAGGGAACCCGCATCCAGTCAATGAAGAATCCATCCCCCCTCCTAGTTTTGAAGAGGTCGAGCTTTTCAAATATGGTGGTGATGCTTTGGTAGGGTGCATGCACCAAGTCATCAACCAAGTATGGGTTGATGAAGTTATGCCCGATGACTGGACTATCAGCTCTATATGTCCCATCTTCAAGAAAGGCGATCCTATGTCTTGTAAGAACTACCGAGGCATATCCCTGCTTAATGTCGCATATAAGATCCTATCCAACATACTGTGTGAACGTCTGAAGCCTTTCTGCAGCACACTAATCGGCACTTACCAGTGTGGCTTCTGGCCCGGCAGATCGACGATCGACCAAATGTTCACACTAAGACCAACGAATTTCAAGTCGAGACTCACCATCTCTTCATCGACTTTAAAGCCGCATATGACAGCATTCAACGACTTGAGCTCTACAAGGTGATAGCCGAATCCGGGATCCCGGCTAAGCTGATCCAGCTGTGCCGCGTGACGCTGGAAAACACGCGGTGAAACGTGCAATTCGAAAACAGTTCCTCTGAACTATTCGCTATCATGTAACTCATTCAATCTTGTGCTATAACAGATAGTGCGCAGGGCGGGTGTAAACACGGACGGCACTATCTTTAACAGATCTGTCCAGCTGCTGAGATACGCAGACGACATCGACATCATCGGTCGATCCCAGCGTGCCGTGTGGCTTTTACGGCAATTGAAGAACAGGCGAAACGAGTTGGCCTTGAGGTGAATGAGCACAAAACCAAGTACGTGTTGTCAACGAACAAAGAAGCATCTATCCACCGCATAGGACAAAACGTCACTGTTGGCAACAGTAACATCGAAGTGGTTAAGAAGTTTACCTACCTCGGAGTAAATATCTACTCCAAGAATGACAACTTAGTGGAGATTCGACGAAGACTTACCCTTGGAAACCACTGCTACTTCGGTTTGGCGAAACAAATGGGGTCAAAACTCGGAAGACGAAATGTATGCTCTACAAAACTTTGATCCTGCCAGTTCTGCTGTATGGAGCCGAGTGCTGGACGATAAGCAGGAAAGCAGAGCAAATACTGAACACTTTCGAAAGAAAAATTCTTCGCGTCGTATATTCGATCCCGTATGCGATGAGGGCGAATGGAGGAGAAGATATAACCGTGAACTCTATGAGCTGTATCAAGATGTGGATGTAGTCCAAAAACCCAAAACACGTCGACTACACTGGCTCGGCCACACCGAGCGAATGGACAAATAATACTCCGAACAGCTATCGCGGATGCCAGAGCGCTTAGTCTAGACAACTGGAAGCAGCGTGTCCGGGATCGAAGAGAGTCTTCACGGGTCGGGAGCCCGTTAAGTAAGTAAGTAAGTTTGAAAAATCAATGACATCAACGGTCAAAGTTTAATTTTTGGATGTCCTTCAGTATCTCCTCCGAAGTACTCCGATTCCAAAAGCCATTGGAGAGCCAAACTTTTCTAGTATTAAGTGTATATTCTGTGCTGGAAAGAGTTTTTAATTTGTCTCTTCAAAATCGATTTCAAAAATGTCAACACACAGCTCTAAGAAATTTTATACTCAGCAACAACTGTAAGAAAATCGTGCCCCTAAAAATAACAGTGCGTATCTATCTATCACGTTTAACATCTCTGATAGTTTCTTTTAGTGCATGAATCATTGGTGGACCATTGGCGTAGACATTATCTGTACCTTAGTTCTAAAGAAAAAGTCTAATGGTGTTAAATCGCACGACCTCGGTGGCTAATTGAAGTCTCCATTTCGAGAAATTACACGTCCAGAAAATTTGTCATGTAATAGAGCTATTGTTTCACCAGCAGTGTGGTATGTGGTGCGATATTTTCACCTTTTTTGTGGTGAATATTCACTATTTCAACACACTGTGTAAGTGTGGATCGATCCATATTTAATAACCTCCTAGTTTCTACTTACCAAAAGTCATCGCAATGATAGTTGATTGTTGACAGTTCAACAATGGCGTACAATTTAAAATGACACCGCTTGTGGATAACTCTATACGGCCTATGGAGGTTGCCGCAGTTTTTTACCTGCACAATCATAAAAATAGCGACGTACCGCCGCCGTAGCTTAAGTACTGTACCGTACCAACCTGAACTTCAAGTAAAAATAAAAAGGTTAAATCTATTTAAATCATAACTACACACATACATATGTTTGTTATAGTCCACGCAATTGGAGAGTAGCTATATTACATACTACCAACACTCAATTCGTACCTATCTCCTCTTCTCACAAAAGCAAACATTCGAATTACAAAATTTAATAAAAAAAAATCTAATAATTCGCCATATTGGTAACATAACAAAACAATTTACTATCAAATATTCAAAATGGCAGAATTCATTGTGAACCCTTTGCCATGTTATCCTGCCATGTCCTACCCAATAATAAATGCATCCACTTCTAATAAAACGATTTTCCATGTTTTCATCATCATCACACACAACGCCGGTAGGCTCATCTATTGTCATCGTGATTGTCTTCCTGCATAAAAATTCCCTTTTCCTCCATCACCCAGCTACTCTCGCACATACACATATAGAATATAATACTTTCTGCTTATTAATAATTCACTTCCATCTCCCTCCCAGCGGTATAGTTGATCAGAACGCCGACAGAAGAATAAAAAAAATAAAAAATTTAAATCCTTGCAAGGGAAGCCGGTTATTCCTTTTTTTTCTTTTATTTCCATTCACAACACATAGTATAAATGATTACAGGTAACCGACATCCGTATATAAAATTTTAAATGATATAAAAAAGGGGTTGTCACACATCCATGTATGTACATCATATGTAAGAAGAAATAAAAATAATAATTAGCTATAGGGAGGATTAATCGTACTTCTACTGTTCGTTAACCTCCCTAATACACAGTACATTAGCAATCACACAAAATTACTTTCGCTCAAATGAATTTCGATCAAAAAATAATGTAACGAACAAAAAAGTAAAAATGAGGACATGGTCTCATGTCCTTGTTATTATTTCATCTGCGTATCTGAGCTGATCTTTGATCTTCTTAAATTCGCATTTGATGCGCCCCAATAGGGATGTAATGGACGCAATTTCTGTTTGTTTAGGTTTGTCACATGTTTGTGTGTTGTCACATGGATTCAGGACTTATGACTATAATTGCCATATGGGGAGAGTTATTATTTCTTAATTTTGATGAAAATTTTTGTTTGGGGATTATAGCAATGCACTCAATTGGACATAATTTGCATTTGTCGATTTTTCTGTGAGAAAATTCCTGTACTGTTGTTGCTTTAATTTTCCCTTTAAGAAACAATAACATTTGGGAAAATCAATAAACCCTGTGTGCCGTTGTGGCCATGTTGAGTACGACAACAACGACGACGACGACGACAACGGTGGTGTCAATTTTCGCAAGTCTGTGACCAAAATTGTTCCGGTTGATCCTTTCTTTCCTTTGCATTTATTTTTTTTTTTTGTCTATTAAAGCCTCATCGCACATATTAACACACAAATACAAATACTATATACTACCTTCCAACTACATAGGCTGACATTGAGTTACAAGAAAATCGATTAGGTCAACAGTAGCAGTGTACAAAATTTGCAACCAAAAGAGAGTTCCGGGTTCCGGTTGGTTTTTATTTCTCATTGTTTCTTGTCTTATTGTGTACGCTTAGAGGCCATCTCCAATATCTAACATACGCATATACAGAGCCACACACCCAGTCGAATATGGGGGGCATCCTTTTAAATACCCTGCAAGGAAGAACGACATCGAATTCAAACACTTTAAGAGTAGAGAGACATTTAGTTGTACGGCTAATAAAAGGACAATGGATCCACATCAACACACCAGCCAGTCGTCGGCACAGAAAAAAAAAAAAAAAAAGGACAACAAACAGCAAGCACATAGAGAGCGAGAGTTGTTTCTTTTGCTTTCGTCCTTTTTGCTGGTTGATTTCGTTTTGTGTGTGAACTGGGGTTTTCTTCTTTTGGTCCTTTTGCCGTATTTTTGGGCAATTGTTGCACTTGAAAATCGATAGATGTGATGCTTCTATATATGTATGTATGTACATATACATATTTATACGGGTGGTGCCTGTATAACCCGTCACTATAGAAAGAAAACAGAACTTGAATTGGAATTGGAATTGGAATTGGAACTGGAAGTCGATGTCACACTGCTATCTGGGTGGGTGTATTATGTTAATCAGGTCAATGACATTTGTCGACATCGTCATCGTTGTTGTTGTCGTTTTCGGAGAAGTAATCATCATCGGCTTCGGCCGTAGACTTTAGTTAAAGATACAATTTTGTTTGTATTAAAAAACACAGATAGCAAGTTTTTTTTTCGTGTAAACAGTGTTTGCATTGGTAATTAGAGCGGTCGGAGAAGAGTGCTTGTATTGGCTACTGGTTAGATGTTTTTTGTTTTTTTTTAAGTTTGTGATCAGTTGGCAGTTTCAGAATGGGATTTGGGAAATGAATTCACTTTCTTCTGTCAGTTGTACATACTCATAGTATCTACACATAGTTTGTACCTAAATTGAGGGTTGGAGAGCACAGTATGCAATTGAAGAGTGCTTGCAAATTTGAAGTTCATGGTGAATTAAGTACTTTACAGACGCACATATGTACACATACATATCTCTTTTTATACCTACACACAGAAATGTCATTGGATTTTACTCAGAGAATAGTTAGTTGATAGTTGATTTGATTTAAGTAAATTTATGGGTTGACTTTTGTATATAGCCGACGGCTTTTGGGATTCACCAAATTCAGGCGTAGAACTCGAAATAAATAGTAAACAAGTATCTATGATACTTTTTTTTAAAAGTAGTTTGGCTACTATTTTAAGTTTGACTCAAATTACGGTCATTAACATTGTCTAAGTTATGGATTGTCGGAAAATATGAAAAGTAAATCTTCGACATCTTGGCCAGAAACGCAATTCTTCACTCCTACAATGTACCTATAAGACCTAACTCCGGAAAATCAATTTGGCTTTCAATGAACCCATTTTGAAGTACCTACACTCGTGACTGAATAAGTCCTGGTGTAAACTGGTATCTAATGGGAAAACATTCTACTACCGTGTTTTTGTGGATCTTGTTAATGTGTGTAAGTTTATTATGGCCTTCCGGATGGCACAGTTAACTTGCCAATTCGATTTAGTGTGTTTGAGGGATATTATACTCCACTTAACGGATCAAGGAAAAAATGCAGCTCCATACCCTTTAAGTAAAATTTAACTAGTTAAGCTATGAATAGATTTTGTGATTTGTGTCTGACAAATGACATGTATCTATAGGTATCTTTAGTAGGTTAGGCGGGTCAGCCAGATCGTGAATGGATACGTCCATCTTCATTGAGGGAAGAGTTGTGATTAGTGAAACACAGAAAGAGAAACATTAAGCTTCTTCCTATACGTATGTACATATATCTAGACAAATCTCCGAGTGTCTCCCTAGTATACTGTAGAGCCAAATATATCGGTAGTCCTTTTACACAATAATAAGTAATAGTAATAAGTAGAGCATAAGAAAACGTTAACTTAAGACCGGTAAAAAGGATGGGTAATCAAACTTCCTAAAACTGCAAATCTAGCACATAGCGGAAAATGCAGAGGTATTTCCGTCATTCAGTCCGTTTTTAGAAAAGATCTTCAATTCACTCTCAATGTCATATAAGCAGATCCTTGGATCAGGGATCCTTTAGTGTTGACTATATTAATATATATCTACCATAAGGATCATCATATGCTTCGAGTATAAGTCTTCACTCCTCTGTGTTTTATGGATTTAAAAAGCCCATCGACAGTATTAACAGAGATTTTATCTGGTGTGCTTTATGCAATTCATGGCACCATGCTTTATATAACACACTGAAACAGCAAAGCCTTTTGTTTGGAACGCTATAACAAATTTAGAAAAGTAATCAACCGCGCCGATCCAATGTTGAGTTAGTACCTGCTGCTATATGGAAATAGTACGTGTAAGATGATCCCCATAGTCATACGTAAGCTGAAGTCTATCATGAATAATTGGGAATGAGTTTAGATCGTTGTAAAACTCTAGACATGATCACCCTATGCCTTACAAACGGTGATAAGAACTAAAGAAAATGTAGAATCCATCCAACCATGGGCAAAAAACTTCTGTTACCCTAAATTCGTTTGGGTGAGTTCTCCTTTAAATCCAGAGGCTTAGAAATATTTATTGTCTTTAGCAACGCTGGATGAAAGGTGTAAATAGAAGCTGTAGAAGAGCTATGGAGAGATTATAAAGAAGAGATTCTTTAAACACCGCATTGGATTTCAAGATTTCAAGAAAGATACTTCAGAGGTAAAATAATGTGGACTTTCAAAGAAAAAAAAGAACTAAGTTACTACGATTTCATAGCTACCGTAAGATTATACATAGCTATCGTAAGATAAAAAGACGATTCACGGCTCACTAAGACAATAATGTCGGTTACTACTTAGAAAGTTGCCAAGACCTCGGTGAATTCCATCAAAGATGCTATGTTTACACAACTTAAGCTCAGTAAGAGATCTAGACTGACTTACATAATGGTTAAAATTATTATAATTATTAAATTATGCACGAGGTCTAGGTAGATATCTAAAAATATCTCCCTCAGATATAGTTTGCTTCAAATTTGAGAATATTTCCATCTTCCACTGAGGAGGCTATTATCAAGGTTTCGAAAGTTTGCACTTGTGGTCTAAGCCCTGATAAGAGTTATTTTAAGCTCGAAAGTATTACTTTAGTATAAGTATGTATATACAAAAAGGCTTTGATCTACAGAGTAGACTCGAATGAGTATCAAGTTCTTCCCATCGCTTCAAATCACCAGGAGCGTTACTACAGTCATTTTGCAAAATGACTAGGTACTACCGCACCAAGTCAGGATACACACCAAACCAATGTAAGGTAAGGCTGTAATTCTTAGAAGTAATAACTTAATCTTGGTGTGACAGGTTCGTACAGGAACCAGAGCTTTGCTTCAAACTTACTAAATAGTAATTAAACTAGCTGAAATAAGTGTGTTCTAAGTCAGTATTATGATTTATTGCAATACAGGTAACTAACTAATAGGTTTGGTATATCTATGCGGATATTTTTTTTTTAACAGAAAACAGATACGAGCTTAAATGACTCAACCAACTCGTTTTAGATACAAATTTGTATCTAGAGCGGACATTAACCAATAATTATCGAATATTTCGTCAGGTTGAACGTGAGTGGCCAACAAGCTACCTACTTATAAATTTAAATGCGTGAAATATTAAGCACATAGTAAGATTTTATTAATTTTCAATGGAAAAATAATGTAATAAAATTATTTCACATTGAGGTTTTTTAATGCCCGAGTTTGATTAACTGATTATCCAGGTATGTATGTATCTACGACTATGTAGATTCAAAAGCAATAAATTTTGTTTTTAGCACCACACATGTAGAACAATATTACTGGTAAGTCATTCTAAATAAGAAATCAATTCACACTATACTCCCATACTTGTTTTTAGATCGTATAACAATTTCAAATTTTGTTTTGACAAAAGAGTTAGGTTAGAATTTTTGTTTTCATCAGAAAGTAGTTATATATGATTCAGATGGGTGGTGTGTGATTTAAAATAGAATGAAACAATTTTCGGCTGAATACTCTGGTCCTTTTAGTGCCTAGTTCAGACAGGTCCTTAGTTTCAAAGAGTAAAAATGAGTTTAAAGCAAATTAGTGAACGATAAATCATCAATATCTCCACCGTATTTAAATAGGGTAGATGTACTATTAGGTATTGTTGGTTCTTAGCAATGAATCTTATGTAGAGAATAAATACTTAGAGTCTGTAAACATGTGATTTTATTATACAGGGTGAGCCATCTGTTGGTTTCTTTTTGAACAATATGTTATTTTGACACTGACAGGGCTTATGCGCTCAAAGAATTGACAGAAACTCAGTAGGTATTATATTTTCGCAGTACGAAATGGATCGATTTACGCTTGAACAACGTTGGGAAATATTGAAAACTTACTTCCAAAGTGGATGCTGTGTTACTGAACAGTGTTATTTTTTTTATAGATTTTTTAAAATCCATATATCGTCAAGCTTAGGAGATTTTTCAAAAATAACCATAACCAAGTGTTGGAGTGTCTTTGGAAAACCACTAAGTAGGTAATTTAAGAATCAAAAGCGTTAAAGATACTTACATTAAGTAGGTTAGGTACCTACCTATTATTAACTTTTAGAAAATGCGTTTGGCCTGGCACATAGGTATAATGAGAACCCTATACATATAATTTTTAAAGTTCAGTATATGTATAAAAACCTGTACCTCCTTACATATGTATCTCAGCTTAGATTGATGTAACAAATTCAAAAACGAACGGTAGAAAGGTAGTTACATATATTTGTTGCCTTTTCAAACAAGCGCAGTAGCCGCCGGGGGTTGTCGTATGGATTGTACCTTAATTTCTAATAACAATTGAACTAGGATACCCTTATTTATGTAAGTACCTGCCTAGGTACTAGTCGGACTTACCGCCTATTTATTTTAAATGTTCTTTCGCAGAGGTAAGACCATTTAATCAGCAAATGCTTGGACACCCAGTAAATCCTGAGAAATACACTCACCAACCGTGTAATTTCTTAACGGATTTGAAATAAATGTATAGCATTATTGAGTTAACAACTTTTGTTATTAAAAGGCAAATTTTATGAATTATAACAATAGGTTTGAAGTGTAATGAGTGTATGCACTTAGTCCTACATACCGGATTGTACTTTGTGAACTAGAAAAAGACACATAGTACAGGTGGGTAGGTACCTATCTTGATTTAAAAAATTTGGCTACTTACATTATGTACATACATATGTATATCAACTACGATCAAGAATTTTTTGAAAACCATTTCCATTATCACTGCTTTCACTAATAAGACTGTACATTTGAAATACGGGTTTGTCAGAAGCGTCGCAAATTTGTTTCTGACACAGCTACTTTGTGACATTCCAGCAGTTAACAGGACTATGTATTTTTATTTAAAAAAATACAAGTTTTATTTATTTCACATTAACAATAAATAATTTTACTGAACAGGTAGGTAGATACTTACTCGCCTACCTAAAGTTTTTTGCTGGTCTTTCACAATATCCATAAATTGATTGATTTTATAACACTTTACGTACTAGCCTAAACCAGACACCTACAAAATCTCCACTACCCATAACGAATACAATTTTTAAAGCTTCATCATAACATGTTTCGAAAACCACTGGCATGTCACCATATTTGAATTAATTGTGCTTTCATAAAATATACAAATGTATATTAAAACCTTATCTCTTTCTCTTTATAGGCGAAAGTTTCAAAACTCCGCCTCTTCACAGAACATCATTAATATTAAAATCCACAAATCATAAAGTCTCCCACATTGAATATTGAAAAAAAAAAAAAAAAAAATTAAATCTTATATCTTTATATACAAGGTAAGTTGCCTACCATATATAGATACAAAACATATAAACCACCCCAAATTTATATTTATATACGAAACCAACAAACACAGCAGCCACTCAAAATTCTTCATCATACTCAAAGTAACATTTTGACATTTTCTTTTCATATTTGTATTTGCCGCCGCTACTCGTTCCAGTTGTTATCTTATCGTATGAGGGATGGAAAATGATATGAAAATATGAAAGTAGATTGGGGAATTAATTTTTCATGTTGTATATAGTAGAGAAACCCGCACACTGTTACACACACAATATACTCCTGGGAACAATAACTTGAGAGAGAAGTGCGGCAAATGTGAAGAAAAAAATTCGCTCCGCCTAACCTTGTCATAATTTTTCCACGAATATGAAAACTGACTGTTAGCCGATGGACTTACTCACAAGCCAAAGATGCTTTTGATTGTATTCGAGATACTTTTTTTCTTTCTTCTTTTTTGTCGGAACAGTAGTGGGGAGGAAAGGTGTTGAAAAAGAAAAAAAAAACAAAGCTACTCAAACGAAAAGGAGCTATATACATTACAGAGGGAGAAAAGTATCTCTGCCTCAGTTCAATTTCGAAAACAACTCTTATACTGTCGGAGAAAACTCACCACACTCTCTTCGTACTAAAGTTCTCTTAAAACTTTGTATACATAGTATTTCGAAGATACGATTACCTTCTTTTTTATTTTTCGAATAACGAAATTGACATGTAAATGATAAGATGCTTATACGTTGATGGGATAAGTTGGTGTATGAGAAGAATGCATTTTTCTGCAATAGTATCTATTGAATGAAAATATGTATCTGCGGGAGGAAAAGTTGAATTTTATCACGCGATATACCTGTTACTGTAGTTTGGATACACTGTGCGCACTGCAGAAATGCATTTTATTGACAGAAATGACAAGAAACGTTGTCCCCATATAGATATGTACCTCTTGTTGGAATCCCCCACGTCTAAGGTGGTTGGATTGAAACTTTTTTTTTCTGTTTTCTTGCAGAAAAGAAGGAAAACAAAACAACTGAAAGAAAATCCTTGGCCAACTATATGAGAAGAGCATGGAGACTTGCGCGCGCTTAAGTTAGTTGTGTGCAAAGTACGGTTGGAGAGAGAATGAGAATATTCGCCGCTTTGTGTCGTCGTGCATCCTCGTCGAAACGCGAACGCGCGTCCTTTGATTGCTCGATCAGGCCGCTGTGTAACTGTGTTCAACGTGTTTGTTTTGTTCGGTTTATATAGATGGTGTATGTATAGATACAGTTTCATTCTCGATAGTCACTCAAAAAGAGTGCCTCGAGCACGAATGCGCTCTAGTAAGCTCTAGTGGTACATTATAGTAGACGTTCTCATCCTCCTCCGCCACTCCAACTGGATGAATTCGTGTGTTTTTTTTTCTGGCCTCGTTCACGTGTACATTTTTTTCTATTCTTCGAAGGAATATCAGGGACCAGCATGGAAGAACCCCCCGAAAAATGTTGAACTATTCACAGACTTCAACCCCCCAGTTAGTGGGGTAGATAAAAAAAAAAACAGAAGTAAAATAGAATAACGTTTGGGGGTAGAAATGATGATAGTATCTTTGGTCCGCTCTTGCTCTCTCTCTGTTGATTGGACTAGTGTGCGTGTGTGTGCAAATAGAATTCTATTCAAAGTACTCAATAAGCAATGACTATGGTGCGCTCTCTCTCCTAGTATCACTGGTTAAGTGTATCTTTTGCAGTTTCAGGATATTTTGGTATTTTCGCAAAGAGGGAATTTTAGTATTTTTTTATATCCAAATAAGGATGACTAGGTGGTGACTTTTTTAACTACTTGTCCGTTGCTAATGCTGATTCTATTGTAAATTCTGTTTTCGGGTTACTACTATACGAGATTTTATTATTACAATTTGTTTTTTCTTTTAATTTTGTTTTGTTACGAAAACAATTCGATTGGTTTTCTTAAATAAATTTCTTTATGAACTACAAAGTGTCACAATGTGCGGTATAATTTATCATATTTTATTGTCGATTACACGTGTAATTATCGGAACGATGTAGATGTGTCGATTTATTACCTATACCTACCTAAAATGTAAAGATATTCAATTTAATTTTGATCGTGACCCCATGCGGAATTAAATAATCTAGTCTTTGATTTAAAAATTAATTCAATTTTCGAAATCACCAAAGTGCCGACGGTAATATCGTATGGACTTTTCCTATTCGAATGTGATTTCATCATCTGCTGATTGTGTGAATTATACAATCTGAAATCCGAAAAGTTAAATGTAATAAATTTTAATGGATAGTAGCTGAGATTGCTTAGAAGGTTTGTATTAAATTGTGTATTGTGTATATGACTTTACCTATAATGCTTTAAAATTAATTTTTATAGTGTTTAAGACAAGTTGTTCATTTAAGTGCAATTAAGTCCATATTGTGAACGTAAAGTCATCCACGTTTTTATTTAAATTCTTTTTTTTTTGTATTGATTTCGTGTTGATTGCTTAGTAAAATGATGTTGACATTTTTTGTTTTTTTATACGAAACTTAAATACCTTTAAGCAAATATCTAATAACAAACAAATAAATGAATAGGTGGGTATATCTAATAATGTGGAACCATAGGTATACGTAACCAAGGCTACATTCCAAAATATTGTTGCTTGTATGTAGGGACTTTTTAAATTTAAGCATTTAAACGATTTCTTTATAAAATTGTCCACTCGATGAATACAAGCTAGTAATAAAGTTTAAATTTTAAGTGAACCCACAGGATTTAAAGACAATAACAGTTTTTGAAAGGCCATTATCCACAACTGAAGAGGAGAAGTGGGTTTGAAAGGTGCAGTGATTATCTTGACTTAAAAGAAAAACTTCTTTCATTAAAACAGTGTTTAACAGTGTTCCAAATGGACCGCCTTTAAAAAAACAAAAATATTCATACGTATGTACATACATACCTAGTGAAGTCCACTTACACAAGAAGAGAGGTCCAAGAATAGAAACTTGTGGGACATCGTGTCAGCTTTGATAGTACAGTGCACAGTTGAAGACCTACATACATACATAAGTAGTGTCTTGCATTAATTTAAGAGAACATTTGTGTCAAATTGTGGAAGTTATGGAAAATTGAAAAATTGTGGGAAACTAAGAAGAAATTTAACTTGACTTACGTTTAAAGTCATAGGTAGATAGGATGTGACATGCCTATCATTACATTACATAAATTTGTAAAATTCTTTCGAAAAAATTGGATGGAAATGATTAAAGGGTAAATAGTCTAAACTTGAGACGAGGTAAGGGATGGAAATATTTGAAGTCAACTTACTTAGATGGCGGCTATAGTTCGAGGAGAACCTAGCCCTGTTGTTATCATGAAATTGAAAATATTAAATAAATGTATGTATGGTAAAGCAGATAGGGCACTTTAGGGAATGTTATTGAATGGTCGGGTTCAGAATATTAGGTAATAGAGAAGATAGAAATAATCGGTTAAGTATGTTAGAATTAGGTTTCTTACTCTGATGGGTAAGTAAGGGTTAGATATTGTTATCTATTTTATAACAAACTTCCGCAGATATAGAGATTTATTCTTCGAAATTGCATTATTTCCTCAAAATATACCTACTTCCATACATTTGTTTTTGTACAAATGATTTTATTGGAACTCTGTCTAAGAAAAAGTTGAATGTACATATGTATGTATATTGAGAAACAATTCAAAATTCAGGGAAATAATATCCATAAGCAATTTTAAAAATTCAGTTAACTAAAGCAAAGCAAATTCTATGCACAGAGCTACAGTCAGTTCCATGTTTAAGAAATGTAGATGAAAATACAAATTAACTGGATAAATCACATATGCAGATATGTAAATACATATGTATTTAGTTTGAAACTTTTGAACGTTTCGAAGTCTGGTAATTCGATATCTGTTTGCTACAACCGAATACCAAACATATGTTTCCAAGTGCAGTGAAATTTCAATACGAAGATAGATCGCCATTAAAAGAAGAAAACATCCAAGAATAGCTCAGTTAGTGGATAAAATCATAAAAATCTTAGTCAACTTTAGTGGGCTCTGTGATTAAAATAAAACAATAGTGTTTTGGAAAGCAATTTGTAAACTACCTATATAAACATTCGTACCTATTCTTTCTTATCCAATATCTTGGAAGTAAATGGTTTTCCGAAACATCGCTACTTCAGTTCAAAATGAGGTGGATCAGCCGATTCCACGCTGGTCACAGGAATTGGGAATCTCTGAGTCCACATTGTGTCAAATTTTGCGTTAAGATCTTGGCCTACACCCTTACAAGAAACCGAAACTTCTCCGATTGGACTCTGCAAAATTTCATCGAAATTTCATCGAAATTTCATCGAAATTTTTTTTTTCAATAAACCCACATGTGCATCAGGAGATTTCATTGCAACCCTAAAAAGTGACCGTCCAGTGTGGATTTCATGCCGGAAGTGTGATTGGATCGTATTTTTTCGTCCATGAAAATGGTCACCATGTTTCCGTCAATGGAGTTCGCCATCGTGTTATGTGGGAAGACTATTTTTGGCCATTGGATGAACTTGACATCAATGATATATGGTTCCAACAAGTTGAAAAACCTTTTATTGCCATATGTGAGACCGAACAGGATGACGCTCACGGAATCACTAACGTCTGCACCCTTAACTCCAATGTATTGGCACTTGGAAAGTGAAAGTCAAACGTTTTGTAAATCGATGTCTACAAAATATTTTAAGGATTTTCTGGCCAAATCATATCCCGAATTTACTGAAGAAAGAGACTGAAAACAGTAAACATCATCATTCACAGATGAAAGTTGCAGTGGATTGGTCACACTATGCATAAGGGTGACAATTGCATTACTATGTAACTATTCAGTTAAACTCCGTTAATACAAGTTGTTAAACTGCATACATACATATGTATGTAAGTGTTTATCCAAGAAGTATCTTCTTCTATTTTATAGATTTATCTAACAGACCCGCCTCATTGCATCTAAAATGTGAAATTGCGGAAATCTATGTAAATTTAACACTTTTTAAACATTTTTCAGTTAAAAATAGTAAAATGAATATTATAAGAACCCTAAAAATTATTCCACTATTTACGGTTTTATATGTAGAATCGAAGGCCTCTCAAAAAAATGCAAGACGGCTGGAAGACGTTTTTTAATGTAAGAAAAAAATTAGTTGGATCAGGGTAGTCAAAAATGTAATAGACCTTTTGGATACTTTACGCACTATATCATCAAAATATTTATATCCTGCACTTTTTTTTTTAAAGTTTTCGTTCCAGATCGAGGATGAAAAAGATTATTTAATCTGTTTAAAAATTGCTTAATATGTACTTTAAGTTAAAAGAAGTTTTTATCATTTGCTAAAAAGAAACAGCAAATATGTACTTTGGCTTCAAAATATGCTAATAACAGCATTTACTTGTTTTTATTACTTTATTCAAGATTCATTCATAAGAACAATATAGAACGTATTACACTTTTGGTAAGATTTTTGGTTTAAGGAAAGGTCTAGGTAAAATCTCCAAACTGTCGGAGGACGGCCAGTATTGTAAAGATTAATAAGGACTCTTATGGCTAGTCAACACTTCGTGAGTGGTGAGACAGGAAATTAATCTCTTATTTCTACGCACTACAAAATTCCCAAACAAGTGCCAGGATTATAAGCAAATGCGTAGATATCTATCTACTGTGAAGTTTTATCCTTTCGTTTTCAATAAATACATCGCACATATTTTCTTTTATCCCTGTTCCCCACTAATCCTCCTTTGGTCCACAATTTCATTCAACTGTGCCGCGACACACGAACGCATCCGATCATTAAAACATCGCTAATCAGTGATAATCAAATCGATAATATATTTCTATCCAAAAATTCCACTAAACTTTTCTTCTAAAAATATCTCATACTGTCATTTTATACATAATTTAAACAAACTTAATGTTGTTGACAACCTACATATGTATGGCATCTTCTTTGATTAGATACACTGTTGTTTTTTTTTAAGGGCCAACTCACATAAGCAACGCATTATAAAAATAACAATTAAATAATGAAGAACAGGAAACTTTGAACTAAACGATACTAATTTGTATCTAAATTGAGAACATTCTCGTGTGCACGTCTAAACATAGAGTCTTATTTTTGTTGGGACTTTTATTTATAAAATTTTTTTTTTTTGGAACATACATAGGACAAGCATGCTTGTCACTGTTGGAAGAGTGTTTAAATAATCACATCTGATAGTGTTTGGCACATGCTTTCAGAACTCAATTCGTATATTCTAAGATGACACCTGTCATCGTAATTGTACCCAAAAGAGAGACAAAGATAATTTTTGACTAAGAAATGTCAAACATGACAATACATCAAAATGAGAAAAGTCACTTGTGCAACTTGTAAGATCGGTTTGGAATGGAGTATTTCCTGTTGTTGGGTATATTAGGTAGAAAAGGTCCAAGATAATTATTGTCACAGTTATGCCAAAGGAGGAGATGCAGACATATGTATTGACTGCGAGTTTGAGTTGGAAGAAGTCGGTAAAGAGTGAGAGTGTGAATTTGATGGTTTTTCCTTTAAGGTGGGAAACAGTTAATTGGCAACAGGTGGGTTTGGCTAATTTTTGATTAAACATGAGGTTGTTGGAGCATACGAACGGAGATACAAATTTGGGTCAGTAGGATATACATGAAATGGGTTTGTTTTCCATTCCACTGCTGTTTTTTTTTTTATTGTAGCGCTCATACTCGTATAAATTGTGTAGCATTTTGAGTGAAGGATGCCTCTGATGTCATTAGTGGATGACGCCGAGGCCATAAAAGAACTCTTAGGTGTAACAATCTTCATTTAGATATGGTTGGATAGTTTTAAAGGCAAAAGTTGATGGCCTCTTCCTCCTCTTCACCCCAACTTTTCGGTTGCTGTGCTTATTTGCCCTGCTCATAGCGAGGGGCATACCCAAATCCTGCCATTTCGATGGAATACTATGCATAACCACAAGTAAATGTAGAATAGCTTTGTTATCTTCATGAGAAGCAAGTCGTAGTCTTAAAAGTTGAACAAGCACAGATCCGATTTTTCAGAGAAACCACCGGTCTTCGGTCCGCCATAGAAGTGTACTGAAATTTTGGAAGAAATCTCAATTTCGGTGGGCTAATTGATCTCGTCAAATCTGTAGGAAAAATATGGTTGGAGCCCTTACGAGGCATTGTCTGGCAGGCTGCTATGTCAGAAGACTTGGTGCTCTTTTTAACGATGTCTGTAGAAATTGTAAGGACGGGGAAGATGAAGAAACCATGATGAACTTTCTGTGTACCTGTCCTACCCTATCGGCTTTGAGAAAGAAAGCCCTAAGTGAATACTTCTTCGAAGATCTTAGTGATCTAGCCAAGCAAAATAAAATGCTTTGTCTCAGGGTCTAATTGGGAATTCTACATGTAGGTCCCGGTTAGTTCTATCACAATGGACCTGCTTTTGATCTCGTGTAGAGGAATTGCCGGTTACGAGTTACGTTCATTCCCTCCTGTGGTAAGTGCTCATATCCACGTACACCTCTACTCGTACTATCTATAAGCTATTATCTACACGTTCTACAGGTCGTTTGAAATAATTATCGACAATGTAGTTCTTATGATCGTATACGAACATCTGTCCAGATTTGGTCTATTCTGAATTTTAAAAGTTTTTGAAGAATATACCGCCTACAGTTATCTCGCTTTATCAATTTTGTTGAAAGTTTGGTTCCAGCATCAACTGATACTATGCTTATACTTACTTACTTTGGTGGCGCTATAGTTCGGAGTGTACCTGTGTTTCAACCAACAATCTTCCCAGTTAGCTGTTAGCCTCTAGTGCCTCCAGTTAAAGACTCCAAGTCGGTTCAGATTCTCTTTTACTTGTGCGCGTCACTTAAGGCGAGGTCTTCCTCTACATGTCCTAGCCATGTCAGGCGAGTAACGTGCAGTTTTTTTGTTCGAGATAGGGTCTAGACACTATGCTTACCGCATCATTTTATGTCGGAATATAATACACTATACTTAAATACTGGTCAGTTGTACTACAAGAAACAAACCATGCTTCCTAGAATGTCGTCAAGTGGTCAACATTCTCGATTAACTTCCCAGAAATGTTAAGTCTAGTGTCAGAGTCGGTAATCCTCGAGCATTTGTTTTTACCGCACTTTGTATGCCTCGGCTTAGACAATCCAAAAGTATAATGATAATGGTCATTGAAAACAAGACTGGTAAGTGTATGCAACCCTGTAGTAACCCACTTAGGAGTTCGAAGTCCTCTAAGAACCATAACAGTGATATGGCACTCAATCTAAATGTTCTTTTGTTCTATTCAACTGGAAGATTGCATTGGAGTCTCTAAATCCCACACTTTATCAGGTTCCTTTTTTTTTTTAATCTTGATGTCTATAGGTCCTACCGATTTTTTTCAGAAAATTTTTTATTATCGCCTACGAGTGGTTGGAGCAGTTCTGCTGATGCTTTTGGTACGGCTTGTAAAAGCACGTACCACCTTGAGTTTCTTGATGGAACTCACTGTGTCCAGAAGGATTTCCTGTACATATTAATCACGCCTTATGGCTGTGAGTATCTATAAGGCCTTGGAATTGTGTTACCTGTTAATTATCATCGTTTAATATCATAAAACCATTCAAATTAATTTTGTACAAATAATTAGATTTCTTAATTAAATTTAATCAACCGATAAATAAAAAACTTGAACAAAAAATCGGAGTTTTAAGCTTCAGGTTTTTTTTTTTTTTTTATTTTAACCTTCTCTAATATAATACATCACATTTAAGCCTTTTTTGTTGATCTTCACAAATAAAACCAGAAATACACACAAATTTGCAAAATGCTAATGCATTTCAACTACAGACTAAAGCCGTACGAATTCCCACGGTTCTGAGTGAATTTCGCCCCCGAATTATTTAAATTTTATGTGAATTTTTCATTCCCATTGAATACTATGTATGGTACATGCTGTACAAATTTAACAATGAATTATTGAAAATATAACAAAATAAATCCTAATCACACAAAACTGCCTTCTAGATATCTGTCACACCTGATTATTCAAATATGTATCTGCCAATGGTTGTTTGATCTACATATTGTATCTACGAAAACAAAACAAAAAGTTTAATTCAGTTAATGATAGCTATGCATTCAGAGTGATTCCAATTAATATTAGTTTAACAAAATACAAATTTTTGGAGAAGGCAATTTTAATTATTTAAACAATTTGTGTTTTAGATTAAATTACATTATTTGCATTTTGTGTAAACTTACAACAGAATAAACATAATGGAAATAAGTTTATTCAAATAGGGAACCAATAATAATTAGCTTTACATGAAGAAGAGTATTTTTTGCGAAGCTACCTACATATTTTGAAAGAAGAGAAGGGTTTTATTAAGTATCTAACATAGAACAAGATTTTTGTGATTAAAATATTGAGTCCGTCGAATTTGTTCGATAGCCATATGCAAATTTATTTAGTGAGGGATTGCATAGAATTGGATGGCGCTTAGCGTTTTTGATTTTTATCTTAAGCCACTGGACTATGTTTTAACTCAAGTTTATAGAAACCAGTCTTCTGACGAGATTTGGAATGAATTTTTTAACGTCTTTTAAGATCAGAATAGTCAATGTATCAATGTCTCGTTTGTTTATTAGACTTGTTTTGTTTTTGTGAGTTTTGGTACTTACTTTCGATGCAGCTGACAAGGATTTATGTTATTTGTTCAAAGGACTCTGTCCTATTCTATTTCAGAATATAGATGCATCTATGATTGTTATCTTCGACGGCTCACTCCACATTCAATAAGTAAAATGCGCATACCATTGGATTATATGTATATTCCTATAAGCGAAATTACTGCGTAATCCACGGAATTATCGGGAAACCTAGATTTATATTTGAAGAACAATGACGAAATTTCTTTATGTTCTTATTAACCAGTTGCGCCTTGAAATCATTGGACTAAGAAGCGATGAAATAAAATCTAGTCCTGGTGAAAACGCTCTGTACAAACATTTTAGTCATACGGATTCTGCTCACATGTTTGCCTTGCTACCTAAAGCCTTTTGACACACCTTAGTGGCATACAGACTCAAAATATGACCAATACAATGTATGCGTATGGTTTTGTACCTTCCTTCCCTGTATTCGCATACGAAATTTAAGTGACTTGTGACTTGTTGTGTTGGAGCAAGATCCTTCTCAAAAACTTACCATAGGATATAGAAAGGATCGATGAATGGTGCACGAGTAATGAAATTTCGGTCAATTTTCCCAAATCTGTGGTTGTCACCTTTATAAAAATCGGGTAGTTCAGCGGTCTGATTCAACTGGTTTGTAAATGCATTTCAATTCAAATCTAAAATGCAGCTGAGTCATCCTGTATCGTAAACTTTATCAGTCAAAACATCTAAAGTTGTTGAATCCATGACACTGCTGCTTTCATTGAACTCCAAAGAAAGGTCTGCGTATCTTTTCACGACTGCCTACTTTTCTAAACCTTTCTTTTCTTGATTCCTAATAGGGACAATAATTTAAAAGCAATCTAACTGCCTAAACGTGTTGATTTTAAGACTAAACTCGAAAAATCCGAGTTTTGTGCAATTTCGAAATTCAAAAGACGATTTCATACTTAGAATTGGCTCTGGTGACAGTTTGAACAAATTTTGCCAGATAACTTTATAATCAAAGGTCTGGTGATGGTCATCGTTCAGCGTTTTAAATAGGCACTTGTTTTTCAAGCGGATATTGTAAGAATAGGAAGCAGCGTCAAAGTATCTGCCAGCACTTGAGACCTTACTCAATCTTTTAACCACATTTGAAATACATATGTAGTTCCAAAATGCAAACACTTTCTGAGTTCGAGTTTAATAGCTTTCAATTATAACTAACCCTCCCATCGCCAGAGACTGACATCAACCTGGGGTTTCAGACCGACCATCCTTATGCATGTATATTGTAATTGAGCAAAATGGACCAGTCTATTTACTTTAACAGAGAGACACTCAAAAACTGGCTTACTTCTGTGTAATAAGGGCAGCGAGGAACTACTCCACCTTTTATACTTCCTGACCAAGGAAGTTGCAAACAAAATGATCCTAGAACCAAAATAAAATACTTTGAATTCAATAAAAAAAAGTACCTGTATCATCCAGTCGTAATATACGCCATAGATAGATGCGAAATGGCAATAATGACAAATAGCCAGATTTAAGCTCTCATTGCGCATGTTGTTAAGACTAAAATTTGATAGGAATGGGACATCTAATTAGCAAATGCATTAGCAAAGCAGCAAAACCCTTCATATGTAGGACCTGAACCATTGTATGGAATAGTGGCCTATCCTTAAAAGAAGAATTTAGTATGAGAGACAAGGAAACAGGACAGGGACCTACTAAATTTTTTGGAAGTCCGACCGCATCAATCCAAACAACCACAACTTCCGAGTCCTGACAGGCTTCCTAATTCGGCATTGTAAACTAAAGGAATACTTGAGAAATCTAGGATATATCAGATAAAAGCAAGGCTCTGGAACACATTCTGGAATCTTGTGGGACAATTATGTACAAAGAATAAAATATCTAGGCAAGCACCAGAAATGAGATAAGGATATAAAAACTATGAACTCTCATTCCCAGATTCCTCAAAGAAACTGGCTTAGAGAAGGTTCTTAGGGTAAAGTATCATTGCCAAGGCTAAGCTAGAGTACGATAACTTAAAGAACTAATATATGTACTAGCTGCTCGGAAAGTACGATTAGAAGAGTGCCTTCCGTCGATGATGGCACTCGTCGACATGATCTATTTGGTTGCATGTTCTACCATACGGTGAACGCCAAGTTACTTTGTGGATGTCGAGACGAGGAAATAAAACTGAGTCCGATCCTGGATGTGATGTCGTGTATCCGTTACTGGATGTGATGTCGTGTATCCGTTACCGTATGTGATATTGTCCACCAAAGATGTCCTCTTTCCCAATTTTGGAGTTAAAATCGTCCAAGAGTATGTTAATGTCTCTTCGTGAAACCGTTCGTTAAACTGTCGTAGTATTTATTTGAAATCGTTATTAAGTTAAATGCATTAAGAAAATCATAAACGAAATACATAGGTATATCAAATTTTGTCTTTTTTTTCACCTACATAGTCTTTATCTTTATCCTTTATGTGTGTAATCTGTAACAACTTATGCGTCAAAATTAACATTTCCTTCAAAATTTTGTATAAATGTGCAATGTGTAATAAAAAAAAAATAACACGATGCACGCATGTGGTATAAAATATGTATAAGTCTGCATGTGTATAAAATAGTTTTTCTTTTTAATAAATTACAAAACAAAACTCTGAATGAACAATGGTTCCCCATCGCCCACCACCTCGCCAACATACAACATTGTTATTATGTACATACGTTGTTTTTCTTCCCTCGTTCTCCTTCTGATTTCAGATTAAGGTCCATTATTTATGCCTCGTCGTCTGATGATTTTAATTGCTCCATATATGTATGTGTAGCAGAAAGTCTGCTTCCCTTTACAGAAAATTTATGCAAATCTCTCATAAAATTTCTGTTTCTCTGGAGCATACTCCACAAAAACATTGGGGTCCAGTCATGATGTTCGTGAGTTGTACATACCGCTCGTAAATTTAATGGTCAAGAATTAAAAGTTTTAAATCCGGTGGGAAAAGTGTTTTGGTAGATTTTCAATGCAAGGATTCCTTGTGAGGACTTGTTTCATAATTCCTTGTAAAGAATTTACTAATAATTTTGTATATTTTCTTGAGGCCACCACTGACAGTGCCACATAGCAAAGCCAAAGAATCTTTTTAAAAATTCATCAAATCCACTGTCGTCTTATCTGAGGCTATTAAAATCTTTATATCTTTTGCTCATTAAATCGCAAATATTTTGATCATTATTTTGTATAGGTATACATACATATTATTTGTTTAACTTAATAGGATTTTAAAAATTATTTTATTGGCACTCATCGATGACATTCCATAGCAATGACATAGTGGTTGGGTAGTTAATGACATTGTGACTTTCGAACTATGAATGTGGCATTCTTTTGATTGTTTTTCTTACTCAACCATTTCATTTAAGTCATAGCCTGACAACCCGGAAGTAGGTGTGGAAATTGGTTTTATTTTTTAGGATTCTTTCATGGTACCTACTTGTTTTGCCACGCCGCCGCCGCCGCCGCCGACGAAGAATATTGATTCATAAATTTATTTTAAATTTACAAATTCAAACAGCGACCTCTTTGATAACAATCAAACGAATTTTTCGTTATTTCCTTTGCGGCTTGGACACTTATATGAGGTCACGAATCCGAGAAGATAAATGGCGTAATTCAGGTGCACATGCAGACGAGAACTGCCTCTTTTTTTTTTGTTCGTTTTTGGGTGCCGGATTTTGCGTTGAAATTGTAAATTTGATGTTATAGCTGTGGCTACCGTTTTGGTCAATCGCTTTACCTGGTATTAGGTTGTGTATTGATTTTTTTTTTCAAATTGGTTGATCTTTTCTTAGACTAGGTACATAGGTAAAAATGATAATTTTTTGAAATCCTTTCTTATCATTTTGGGTATCGGAATAATGTTGAGGTTTAGACGCTCATTAATGCATTTAATTTCCTGTCATTGTGGTTTGTTATTGATGAGGACAGACTATAGTGAGTGTCAAGAAAACCTATTCCAGTGTGAAAAGGAAATATGTTTAACCTGGGAAGATTTAGAAGAGAGTACAGGAGTAAAATGGAAGCCAATAAGGAACCCCAATAAGGGTCTCAGTTAGCAGTGGAAAAATAAAACCCGAAAGGAAATACACTTTGCTTTAGTACTGCACTGGAAATTTTGAATCCAAAAAGAAGCTGTCTTATTCTATTTCGCAAATAGTATTGGAGCAGGTATCTATCAAAAATTGTTTCTCGTTAATTTTAAAGCAATGGCTGTGCGGGACATAACATTAACATAAAATAAGGCAGGAGAAAGAATATGGTGCATAAGAAAACGAGAACGAATGTGTCTCCTAGCTTAAGGTGTCACAATAGGAACAGTACCTGGTACTTTTACAAAAGGTTAAATAGAGAATACAAACTCGCCAATATTCTGTAAAGAATCTTGCCAATAATGCACAGGATGTAGAACCTACCTATACTGTACTCAATAGGTACATACATATGTTGGATGTTACATATATCGAGGGAATATATCATCATATTATCGCCTTTGAAAATAAGAGGCACAGTTTGGTAGGATATAAGAATTATCCTATGTATAGCACCAGCTTCTAAACCAAATGGGCAATACACTACAAGACACTCTTATCTAGGAGTAGGTAAATATCAACTTTGTGAATGAGACTCTAATGATTCAACGAAACTGACACTACGATACTATTAGCAACTTTGCTTTGATAAAACAAATAAGATCAAAGCTTCATACTTACTCGGAAGAGGGCGAATAGAGAAAATGATACAATCGCTAACTTTATGAGCTGTACGAAAATGTGAATGCAGAACGAAAAAAACAAAAAAAAACCTAGGTTTGGTCACATCGGCCTAAAAGAAAAGCTAACCAAAAAGGATCCTAGCATCTTGGTGTCTAAAGCAGTATGGTTGACATGGAAGAGGATGACAGACTGTTGCTTAGTTTTGTATACTGGTTTGAATTCTTAAAACCTTGTATACGTAAGGGATTTCATTTTTCTAAGTTCAAATTTAAAGCCTACAACATATGGACAGACGCATATGGCTTGACGTTCGGGTCGGCGGTCGGGTACTTTTACTTCGTTGGAATATCGAAATCTATAGAAATGTCCTTATACCCAGCTTGGACTGCTCTTCCAGCTGGAATGTCTTAATTTAGGTTCCAACATACTGTTATACTGCGTTGATAGTCGCCGATCTTGTTTTCTCTCCATTTTAGTGTACGCAGATATTTCAGTATTCGGCTACCACTTTCGGTGACTGCTAATATTTAAAAATATTTTTTAACTGGAACTTCATTAAGCCCACCTTTCTAACATCAATCCCACGTCATTTTTGAATCCAAGACTGGATAAATGGGCTAAGTCGGAGTGATCAGTTATAGGTATATTTCTTTCTTACTACAGTTCGGGGTGAACCTGTGCCTCAACTAACAAGCATCTGCAGTTAGCCTGGTCCTTAGCTAATTTAGCATTGAAAAAAAAAAAAATTGAATTGAGGTTAACATTTGGAATGCAAAAGGATTTTTTCCAGGACCTATTGCTTTAACGTCCATGTACTATTCACTTCCTCAATTTTGCTATTATAACATTTAGTCTCCTTGGACCCGACTTATGTACCTAAGAGAAGCATAAGGGATATGAATACAATTTCTCTCGTTTTGAGTAATGTTTGGTGTTCTGCCCCGAAAAATTTTTCAAATCTACTTGACTACATTCAAAAGCGAGTTATGAGACTGATAGACAATTCAATCTCTACATTCAACCTCCAAACACTGAGACATCAAAGGCTCTAAGTAAGGGCTTAAGTACTAGGATACTTTTAAGACAGATGTTCAAGATTAGCTTTCTATACCAAAATTTCATTTGTTATTGAACAAGAACAAATGCAACAAACAAAATGGAAATCACTACTAAGACACATATGTATTTTCAGGTTTAAATTTTCAGCATTCTAAGACCAGAATCAATGGCCATCTTCTAGTATCTCGGGCGCCATTTAGAAGGACACCTCATAACCCAAAGTTGTGGTCCTCTTACGAATTCCTGCGGTACATTTCATGTTGTGTCATATGGCTTAAGTAATTTAAGTAGGTTGGTATCCGCAGTAGAACATACTATCATTCTCTACAACCATAACTAAGTATCTATTCATTAAAACCCCAATTCTACCTCCTTGCTTGAATAGCCTCTTGTGCTGGAGACTGAGCACTGGATCTGGGAAGTTCGTCATTGAGGTTACATTTTTTAAAGCAATAAGTTTCTCGAGTTATGTGCTATATAGGTGTAAGTAATACATATGTTCATAAGAAACGCAGGAAGACCCAAAGCTCTTTCAGTTTTGACTAGAAACCTTATCGGAGACCTCATTTGACATGCCACAAGATCTCGATTTTTTGCTGCAGTAATGATTGCGTTCCACGGATACTTCATTATCGGTGCTTGCTTCGACAAAGTATGGCCTTGTGCAAAAGCCACAACAGGACTCATCGATTCTCATTGATTATTCAAAGATTTTTTTAGTCCTGAATTCTGCAATTTTGATTGCTCATGAAATCATTCATTTGACAGTCCTCGTAATCACTGAATTTTTCGCAAAATCGGTGTCCTGACGATATTAAGAAAGGTTTGCAAGCTCGCCATAAATTTTGTAAACCAGAGCTCACTGGTTTGCTGTCAGCCACAGGACCATTTTTAAAACTAAATCTCTGAATCGCAAAGCTAAAGTGATTTTCTATTTGTTTGTTATTGTCTAGCTTAATGATATAACGATGTACTACATCACTTACCATAAGTTAACATATGCTATACACAAAAAAATACATAATTCATAGACAATATACATATAACAAATTTTAAGCGATGCAGAATTGTCTTGTCAAAAACACAACATTCGCGTTAAATAGCCGAGTTCATCAATCTAATTTATTTTTTCCACGCGAGCGTAAGACGTTGAAATTTATTACTTGCCTAACAATGTTTGTCGCCTCAGGTCAACAGGCTTCCAATATATACTCAAGTGAAATCCTATAAATTTAATCTTTAAATTTACGGAAACTTTTATTAAGATGTTTCATTAAAATACTTCGCCTAATGATAACGATCGAGATTGTTCATTTAAATAAAAGTAAAAAACAATTATTGGCCTAACTTTTAACCTAAAACAATAAATTAACTATTAACTTGGCTCTTTTCGTTGACGAAAATATCTATATGCGTATAGTTATTTGTAGTAGCCTATTAATCGCAACAGGTTTGTATCTTTTTAAGTGTCGCACGTGGGCGGATAAAATATTAAAACTGCCTCCAAAGTAGTTTTTGTTTTTCTTCGATATTTGCCTTCCTCGCCCCTTTCTGTTCAACTTTAATTGCACATTCGACAAATATACGTTTTGAAATATGAGTCTAAGATATTAATACAACTTATCTGATCTGGGGAAATTTAAATAATTACTCATTAAATAATCGCTTTAAAAATTTTGCTTAATTTGTTCAAGGTAACCTTGAGAATATTTAAATAGCCATTCATTTACGTTATTAATAAAAACCGATTTATGAAAACGGTAATAAAAAAAATGTTAAACAAGAGAAAAAAAAAAAAATAATAATAATTAAAAAAACAAATCTAGCGTGTATGCATGCCCGTGTGTCGCCCTCGATAAATCGACTATTTCGATGACTTTGAACATTTGTCTTGCCAATGGATTTGGATACCTACCTATGCTCTATTGTATCTGAATCTATAAATAAATATCTATATTTTTATATTAAGTGAGATTTTATCTATGCTTTCATCTTTTGTATGATTTTATGAAAAAACAAAGCGTAAAGAATGCTTTGTGTGAATGCCATTTAATAAAGGCAGATGGATTAAAGAATTAAACATTCCTTTGTTATGGGATACACAACAACAAAAAAAAATTAATAGAAATATAAACAGCGGTTCCGAGAAATATTTTTATAATTTCATAAATTTTAATTTTTATTGTTGAATTCCATAGATTTTAATATAGAGCCGCCGCTGGAATGTTGTGTTTAATTGACTCGTAACCTTGTCTGGTTTTTACGCATGATATTGGAATTACAATTGGATAAACAAGCGAACAACTGTTATTAGGATGGATGTATGGGATGTTAATTGTAAATGATCATGTATCTATCTATATATAATATATAAGGATCATAGATATGTTATCTATGATAGATATTCTATATAGGATACCGTAAAATTCTTATACTCATCATTTTATATGTAGAGGGGATGTTTCTAATGAGTACATTCTTTGCATCCATTATACGTTTTCCTTTGAATCCCGTCTTTTTCTATTTTTAAAATCGTTTTATTAAACGATTTAACCATGAGGTGCCCAAGAGTCAATTCCATGTGTAGTGAAATTTGAGAATTCTATCGGTGTCTAAAACTCATCAATATGATCGTGGGTTTGCTCAACAAAGTGCGAATTGAGGCGACAGTAGTTTAAAGGTCATTGCCTCCAGAGACACGCCACAAGGAGGAGTTGTCTGCCCACTGCTGTAAGTTCTAGTCATCAACGAAATACATCTAACACTTGAAATCAGGGGGGCTAAGATAGTTGTCGATGTCATGCTGCAGGCAAGAGAAAAATTCTTACACACTATCAGCGAACTGTTAAAAAATTCACTATAGACACTTAATACATTGGCAAACCATTGCGGACTTGGGCTCAATCCCCATAAGACTGACTCGTCCTATTCACTAATAAAATAATTATACCGCAACCCTAGGTATAGGGTGCTAGGATATCTAATAGTTCGAATAGAAGCTTAACGTCAGAGGAAGAGTAAAGAAAATGTAGCGATCGCTTTCTACAATTGCAACCGAATTTTCGGCAGAAGTGGAGGACCAAATCCTTAGATAAATTAGTGGATGTACATACATATATAGCAAATCTAAAACCAATCCTTACATATGGAAACGAAGTCTGGTGGCAAGTTGTAGGTAAAGCCAACAATCTTAAGGCAAAAACACAGAAATTAGCATGTATGAAACAATTCTCAACATGTGACTCCTAGACCGGTACATGCAGAAGTCTTCCCCCAAAACTTACTTGCGGATATGTCAATCAAATGCTTTGAACTCAAACCTCGAAGGGCATGCAAAGATTCTAAAGATATAAGTTTGTGAAAGACGTAAACAGCGACTACATATCACCTTACCTCGACGCATCAAGCAGATGAGTCGAGATCGGTCAATGATGGATATAGGAACGGGGGCCAGTATATTCTAAGAGGAACTTAACATATACAGCGCATTCAGACTTCCTGATGACTACAGCAGTGTCTTGCCACTTGAGAAAAAGAACATTAGGAAGACATCACTTCCACAACTTACAAGATCTATTTAATGTTTCAATAGATAATCTTTTTAGGTTTCTAGGGACATCACGATGATTTGAGACCCTATTCACCAACGAGTAGTAAGGAAGAAGTATGGAAGAAACCCAGTACAAAAACTGGGATCAACCCCTATGGGGCAAGTGTGATCAGCTGGAGTTTTTGGAGTATTCAACGCAGAAACCTAACCTAAAACTAATAATTTAAACCCTAACGTCAAAACTACTAAAAATTCGAAAAGAGCTTGCATTGTTGGTTTATTCGAAAACGAGAAAGGAAAACTCTGAGTCGAAAAACGTAGAGGCTAGGCAGGTATCCCTGCATTTCAGGTAGGAACGTCTGATCTGTGTGTTTAGAAGTGTCTGATCTGAAGAAATTCGGAGGCAGATATAAATGCTCTAGCATGGATTGAAGAGAGCGAAATTTTGGAAAAACTGTGCACACAGAGAGTTCAAGTAGTGTTTAGGCTAGGTGATACCTACCCTGATACCTAACATACATAATATAGTCAGAAATTCTGCTTTGAATTAAACAGCTGTGGCAATTCTTTTAGTTCTTGGCGTAAAATTTCAACTTGTCGAATGTTTTGATATTTTTGAGATGAAAATATATCAAGATAACCAACACAACCTATTGAACATTCTACAGTTCAAGACAGGAATTGATCAAGTTCAGAAAAACCTCTCTCCTGAGTCATAACTATATCTATTACCCATTTAGATAGTTTCTTGTAATACTTCAAAAGTTTTGAATTTAATGTTTTAATACAAAAATCTCTTACATACTTACAAGCTACTTTCCTTAAAAGAATGTCAACATATCTAGTGATAACCATAGCTGTAATAGTGTGTAAGCTCTCAAAGATACCTGACTTTTTGAATCAGATGTACACCTAGACCTATTTTTCAGTTGCAATAGGATGAGTAGGTACTTCAGAATTTATCGCAAGAATTGATGTCAAATTTCCAACCGGCCTATTTGTGGATCATCTACCACCTTCGTATCATCATCATACCCCTGTCAAACCCTGTTGTCATCATTCGTGAAAGTGTACTTATAAATCCAAATCGTTCAATTCCTCGGGCTCCTAAGAACTGCAGCTCGTACACGTCTCATATTGCCAAATTTCCTTTTACGGAAATAGATTCGGATAGTGGCGGAGTATCTTTACTATTTTGTACAAGTTCATCTGTTGGTGGATTATGAATCTTAATTAATTTAAAGACTGATAAAAATTCTATCTACTTAAATACCATATAAACTTTCTGGATTCGTTTCTTCTTAATGGCATCACATTGCTCCCGAATGACGACACAGGTTCTCATGTAATTACGCATTTCACAGCAAACCAGAAAATTCGCTAACCCATATAATGTACCTATACATAAGAAAATAATTTATTTATGCATAAGAAAATGCAACAAAAAATATCTGATTTATTTCTTGCATGCTAATAACTCACTGGTTCTTCTCCAGAAATCCAAATTCCTTACTACTTACTCTTGCACACTTTATATCAGGTTTTTAAAATGAGTGGCTGCGCTTTAAGCTATAACCAATAAAAGTGGTCTTTATAATATTTCGTTTACTCAGTAAAATAATACTTATACAGCAGCTAAGCATTCGTCCGGCAATAAATCGCTGACATTATCCGTTCGTGTCGCTCTCCACATCGTCGTATCGTTGTTCCTTCTTGGCTTCCTTTTAGCTGCTCCTTTTTTGTCGGGTGCATAATTAATGCTAAAAATAATGCACGCAAATACGACGACGACGACGACGACGCAAATCGGTATGATAACGAAACGACCCGAAAATGTTCATATTAATTAATGTTTGCGCAAGCAGATAAGTTGCACCAGGATGCGTTGAGGTAGTAATGCTGGTTTGAAATAAGAAAATGAAAAGAAATACTCTATTAGAAAGCAGATTCCAGCAACCACTCACATTTAAACTAAATAAAAGTATCTAAAACATTTATTTGTTTAATGATTCGACAAACATTTCCGCCCGCCTCAAAATATACCCAATCATCGCTGCTGGTCTTCATCCGAACTTCATTCAGTGATTGCTCTCTGATTGATGGCGTAAAAAATTCTCTTCATTATGTACATCAGCAACACGCGCGCAAAAAAGCAAAAAAAAAAAATTAAAACCCATCTACATCTTTCTCCATCTCAATGGCTTTTGATCGATCAAATTCAAAATCTCAAATCAAATTGACTTCCCCTGCAATCGATCTACGAAAAGGCCTATCAATAGATACGACTATATAGCCACACACACCCAATAGATACAATACTCCAAAAGAAAATCCATAACTTACGGGTGAATAAATAAGAGCGGGCCCTCTCAAGAATCCACTCACCACTTGGTAAATTCAATATTCCATATTGAATTCAAAAAGAAAAAAAAAAGTATCTAAAACCACTGGGGGGTACTCTCGAATACGTTAGAAGTTTAACTTTTGATAATGGTCCGTGCTTCCGTAATGTAGATGGTGGGCGGTGAGGTGAGCGGGTTAACAAACACTTACCGTCGTCTTTCAAAGGCAATCTGGCTGGCTAATTAGTCTTCCTGCACATCACGTGAGTACGTGTATCTACGTATACTACGTCTGCGTGCATAAATTCAGACAATTGGCGGGAAAATACTCATAAAGCAATCCTTTCGTGCGCGGTACACATTTTTTCTCCTGGGCCCCAGTAACCCTATTATCAGTCTCGTGGTTAAGTTTATGATCGGTACTTGATTGTTGTTGGGAAAACAATTTTCAATTTAAAATTTTTTTTTTTCCTTTTTTCAATATTTTTTCGGGGGGTGATCAATTTTCGACTGGGCGCGCTGTTGAATTTCAATTGGATTGCGGTGTTAGTAGTTTATTTGTGTAAATAAATAAATTTTCAAAGTTGTTGCTTGTGTTGTTGTTGGATGTTCCTTTGATTTTTCATCAATTGATTAACAATATATAACTCATTGGTGTGGTACGGTAGAAGGGGTGGTCGAGTTAAATTGATTGCTCATTTGTCGTCGAAGGAAGAAATTAGAGAAATTTGTGGATATTAAATTATAGCAGCCATACTAATGACCGAGTTTTAGGTAACGTAAATGGAATTCTATTCAGGGTAATTTATTTTGTATGTAAAGACGCATAACTTAACATAAAAAATCAAATTTACTAGACTATGGAGGGTGTAGGTACATATATGGTGAAGGATGCATTTGGAAAATGGTAGTCGGTATGTGTAGGGGTTTTGTTACCTAGAACACTTGTGTGTCGTTAATATTAACAAACAATTGCAATTGTAACAATTTTTGTGTTCAAGCGGCAAGAGTTTATTAATAAAGGTGTTTCGAGCTAAAGTGTCATTGATACCATTAATTATGGAACACAACATCATCCATGCGTTCCAATCTAATGTTCCATGATTTTACCGCATAAAAGAGGCGATACGAATATGTGGGCAATTTAGCATTCGATGTTGGTCGTAAGGTCATCTAAGGTCTCTGGCTTATTGGCCATAGACTTGACATAGCCTCAAAGAAAAGCGACAGATTGACTGGTCCACTTCTAGAGGTAACACGATCATCGACTTTCGACTTTAATGACTCGATTGTTTGGCCAGTTGTATTGCATGTGGCTCCATTTTATTGAAACCACACATGCACCAAGTCATCCTCTTTCAATATATCTAAAAATAGTCAGTCAACATGGTCCAGTAGCGATCTCCATTGACTCTCATTGTATTGCCAGCATCATTGAAAAAGTAGCATGTACAGTACACGGTCGATATAGTGAACTAATGAAAACCGGGCCTGTTCACTGTAGCGAGATTGTTTATTGTAGCGAGCGTGGATTCCTTATAGCAAATTTCATCAAAATGTTAATATTTTTCCGGACAATATATCGAAAATAGAATATTTCTTTAACCATTCAACACTTACGTAGAATGACTTACCCTCCTCAAAATTTTCAACGAATTATAATCTGCAAAGATTTAAGGTTAACGTTCATCGTTACCTTAGTCTTTTCCTTTTTCTTCCACCTTCTAATTCGTCCCTATACCCATTAATAAAACCTTAATCCTTAGTGATAAAAACCGTTACCAAAAAAGAAACAAAAATATCCTCACATGGACCAAATGGGCCAGCGCGACTGCATATGCGTTCGTAAAATGGATACAAAAGTTGGTTAATATGTAGGTTGCGAAAGATCTCTTAACACTTACCTACCTCATGCACCCATATGGCCACTGAACCACCTCTAGTAAGGAATCTATTGATCTTTTATTGGATACCTTTACCACTGTTGCTATGCCTCAAACAGGAAATGCGTTCCTGTGGGACTGCCTGATTGTAGTAACTACAAAAAAGAACCTCTGGGCTATAAGCAGTTTTAAACCTTTCAAGTCTCCTGAACTTGACTGTATCATTCCTGTTAAGATTCAGGAATCTGAAGAGATAAGTGCTTCCTTGGTTCAAAGCCATCATGTCGGGTTGTTTGAATTCAGTTTACATTCCCAAACCGTGGGCTGATGTTGAAATCGTCTTCATATCTAAGGCAGGTAAGAGCTCGCATAAAGAATCTAACGACCTCCAATGTTTAAGTCTATCTTCCTTTCTTCTAAAAACTCTGCAAAGGCAGATTTGAAATTAAATCTACTAGAACGCATAAGCAGTGCAAATATGCCCTGCTCTCTATTCGTATAAACCTTGAATCATAGGCTGGCTGTACGTGACCATCAACTCTTGACTAAGTCATTCATCTGACTCAATTAGCAAATGTGCAAAGACCTGGATGTGTATGTATCAGCGGTTCACTAAGAATTACACCTTCTGCGACATTGAACATAATTTTTCATCTGCGGCTCTTAGATAAATCTCACAAATAGATGCCTGCAGTGTGGCCAGCCGCCTTAAAGGGTTCACGCAGTGGTCCAATTATCAAGCTGGACTCGAACCTTGATCTATTTAGCTTTACCCATGAAAACGTCAACTACACCTCGCTGAAACTGAGATTTGACTGTAACTTTCAATCGAGCATCCCCGCCCGTAGTGAATAGGACAATGATGTAACCTTGGATGGTAGTTCAGCTCATTTCTGTATAGACAGCTCTAAATCCGAAAGCGGGGTGGGTTGTGGTGTAAAGCGAACTTCGGCGTAGTAAGTGATTGAAGGGATCTATTACAGCTTTTAAACTATGTTGTAACTATCCACACTACTTCATAAAAAAAAAACATAAGTGAACGAGTGCTTGAAACCAAAATATCCTAACATCCTCTTCCTTAAGAATGTCGTTGTCCAAATTCGACAATTCGTATACAACATGATCATGTTTACAAAGCCTGAACTCATGTGTCCTTTTGAACTATCGCCAAAGTTGTTTCATAAACAAATGTAAATAAACTTACACCATAAACTTTAAATAGAAAAATTATACAAGCAACCAATTTGTCTCTCCTCTCAATCGCTTGTGCAAGAACATTTCTAGTTCCATTTAACAAAATAATATTTCAGCCCCACACCCGATCACATAAGAAATCCAATATTCCCTCGGAGAGTACGAGTAGATACATTGTGCATGCAATACGAAACATTTATTCATTATTCTCGCCTCAATCCATCATCTATCATCAATTATCTAGAAAAAAAAAAAGAATTGTCCTGCCGCCTAGCGGCTTGTCAGTTCCGAGCAAATAAATTACCAAACAACCCACCCCCAACGAGGAGTTAGACCAAGCGCCTACGACTATTCTGATTTATATCAATAAATTAGAAATTTCCAACGACCCTGTTAAAAACCAGACCAACAACCCGTCAGACTCGACCAGAGAACCCCAAGTGATCTTGCGCAAGCGGGGGCGAACTCAGAAAAAAAAGCAAAAAAATAAAATTAGTAACCTAATCATATGCGACACCATTTATTTATTCATATCCTATTCATATATTCAAAAAGTATTTTATCATAACAGTGCGTGAATGGGTCTGCTGGTTACGTTGACTGCGCTTTAATCTAATTCCGCGAATAAATGCATCCAATGCTAAGCGAATTTCCTTTTTGTCTTTGCAGACTCCCGGTGCAGCAGCAGCAGCAGCAGCAAGATGTGCTCGATTTTTCACAACCGAATTAATTACCGAGGTCCTAGGAGTAGCAATGGTGCTGGCGGTGGAGGTAGCCCCGATGAACCATCGTCCATCAAAGATGACCCAGATCGAAATAACAATAGCGGGGGTGATGGTCCAGAGCCTCGACTACACATAGACCAGAGCGATGAGGAGGATGATGAAGAGGATATTGTGGAGGAGGCATTGGACTTATCGGTGATGTCACGTTTGCCGGCCACCGGACATGTTGCCCTTGAAGCACTGCAACACACGAAGGTGGCTGTAGCGCAATTTGCCGCCACAGCCATAGCCAACTCACAGAACTATGACGAAGCCGTGAGTGATCTGGCCGTAGTGCAGTCGACGATATTTAATGTGCAGCGACAGCAGCTCATGCAAATGCAGCTGATACAGCACCTGCAGTCACAGCTTAAGCAACGTACCGAAGAAGATTATGATGATGAGGATGACGACGAACAGGAGGAAAGACTTACGATTAAGGAGGAAGACGATGGTGGTGACATACCTCGCCAGAGCACTGATCAAATCCCAGAGAAAGAAAAGACTGAAATGAAAAAGGAAGAGAAACCGAGCGGGGAGGAGCAGGAGTGCACGAAAGCATTCCAACCGCACCTGTGTGACATCAGTTCGTCATTTGCTTCGAGCATTATCACCAATCACGACCCTCCACCGCTGCCCAATGAACCCAACTGTCTGGAAATGCTACAGCGACGGACCGAGGAGGTCCTGGACTCAGCCTCACAGAGTGTGCATGCGAATCACTTGAATGATGAGTATGACTACTCGAAGAAGGACGGCCAGGGTAGGGGGGAGATATTTAAGCATCGCTGCAAGTACTGTGGGAAAATTTTCGGTTCCTATTCGGCTCTACAGATCCACCTGCGATCGCATACCGGAGAGAGACCGTTTCAGTGCAATGTTTGTGGTAGCAAGTTCACAACCAAGGGAAACTTGAAGGTACACTATCAGCGACATACTCAAATTTTCCCGCCTATGCTGATGCCACCATCGACGAATCCAGAACAATATCCTCCATATCATCATCCGGGTATGGTACCGCCAGTCCCTACTGTAAATCCACCAATGCGCCTGCCATTTCCACCATTCGTCCAAATGCCTCAGTATCGTCTAAGCTCTTCTCCAAATCGGGAAAAAGAACCGCCGCCGATCGAAAAGAAGCCCCAGCCCCAACCACAGCCGCAGACTGAGGCACAAGATCTGCGAAAGGCAACTAGCGAGGATGAAGATCGAATACGACCCGTCGAGGAGAAACCAAAGAAAGAAATAGTCAAGCGACAAGAAACCCCCATCCCTCCACCAAATAATCCCTCCCGTCGAAAGCGAGCCTCGAGTCCCCGAGAGTCACACCCTCCACTCTCGAAACCAGTCGATGAGAATATCCCAGAGAATCTATCAAAAACGTCGCGACGATCGTCGCTTAGCCGAGGATCGGCTACCAGCCTCGAACAAATTCCCTCCGAGTACTCACTGGCCCAAATGGAACGACTAATCGATAAGTCCTGGGAAGACCTCATCGAAATCGACAAAACCTCGGAGACATCGAAACTCCAGCAACTGGTCGACAACATAGAAAACAAACTCACCGATCCGAATCAGTGTATTTTCTGTCAGAAAGTGATGTCCTGTCGGAGTTCCCTTCAGATGCATATTCGCACGCATACGGGTGAGAGACCTTTTCGGTGTCGTATCTGTGGCCGGGCCTTCGCAACCAAAGGCAATCTGAAGGCCCACATGAGCATTCACAAAATCAAACCTCCAATGCGAAGTCAATTCAAGTGTCCGGTGTGTCATCAGAAGTTCTCGAATGGTATTATCCTACAACAGCACATAAGGATACACACGCTCGACGATGGTGACGGTGATCGGGCAAAGTATAGTGAGATGTCCAATGCTGAGGATCAAAGTTCCACGAGATCGATAAGTACTTCGGATAACATGGACTTTTCACAGTCAGAGTACTCCGGCCAGAGATCGGAATCGTCACAGGGTGACTTCGATGACTTCACCATGGCCAGTGGTGAGGAGTCCCCAACGGAGGCGAATTCTGAGGAACGTCGCGATGCTAAAGAGCGAATCGATGAATCCGAAGGCGGTAGTAACTCCGATGAGAATGGTGTAATGGATTTATCGGCGAAAAGTGCAGACAGCGAGAGGAGTTCAGAGAACACTGGGGTTAGTTTGGTGCCGAATTTTCTACTAATGGCGCGAGACAATCGTAGTCCACCAAAGTTTCCGTTGCTGCCATTCGGACCGCTTGGAATTATTGGTAAGTATAGGTTTATCGCTATTATTTGTTGTATTTATCGAAACTGGAGATAGGTGGTCTCCAAAACATGTCTACTGTAGAGTTTATGGACTAGGTCGATATCGCTGAACAACTCGTATAGCTCATCATTGAATGAAGTAGGACTGGGATGATGAAAGGTCTAATACAGAATTGCCTTAGTTGTTCTTGAGTATGACTCTTCTACCAGGTTTGCTGCTTTATCTCTACAGGCTTCTGTATGGGACTTATCGCAGGGTCCTCCTTCCCTATATAGGCGTTAAAATCATGTTAAGTGATGCTTAGGACATTGCTTAAATATTTTCTCGTGAAGATCGTGAAAAAATTCTTTCTGGTGGTGTCGTCCTTGTTCTCTCGTTCCAGATGTCCTCTCCTTTAGGATATTAAATACTGGCCAAATTCCTTGATATTCATGTTTTCGGCAACCAGTTTAGGTTATCTTTACTGAACTTGACTAGAGTCCTGCCTATATAGAAGCTTTGGGTCTTAACTGTCTAGGTCAAGTTAGAACACTTTCACCAATCATCTCCGATTGGTCTTTACTTATGAAGTGTCCTATTTTCCTGATGAAAGATTTTAATCCATTTGGTTTTTTTTTAACCTGAAAGATCGTGATCTAGATCAAATGGATTATTTTTGCAGTAAGCACAGACTATACATCTGGTATACCTCAACATTAGGCGAATTGCGCGTAGAGTTTGTATAGAAGGCTACATTGTAATTATTTCTTCAAAACCCATGATCAACTGATCTGATTTCGTTTTAATTGCACATTTGTATGTCACATACTACATATTTAGATGGCGTTATTACTTATTTTCATTGTGTCGTTTCTATAAAGAAGTTCTGGAATTTCCTTTCGGAACAAAAGAAAGCATTATCATTTCCCAAAGTACCAAAAACAGATCAGAAAACAAAAAATTTAACAACATCCACGATTAACAATCCTTTTCTATCCAAAAATAAACGATAAATGTGAACTCGCTGAAAGTTTATATCGCTGTGACACATATCACATTCACTTAGATGACATCTGTCAAACCCAACCATCCAGTAATAGATTCCCAGCAAGACAGCACGATCGTGGCGCGTCGTTCAATGGCTTACCATTCCAAATGTATACACACACTCGATGCCAAAGAACGAAATTAATGACGAACTCTTTTTGTCTGTCACCTTTGACCCAGAGAGCGTAAAGATTCGAAATTAGCATCAAGTGCGCGCATTTACAGCGCACAGATACCATAATTCAATTGGACCGCGAACAAAGACCGACTGTATGCTGTTGGATTCCGATTTCCCGAATTAAATCAAAATCAAGTGTGCGCGCACAAGATGAACGAAGAGTTTTTAATTTCTCCTGAATGACAGGAAATTTATGGCCTACTCTAGGGAAAATGGTAAAGATACTTACATACGTCTTCAGTTGAACAAGCCACGCGCGTTTAGCACTTTCCTCTCAGACATAGCGCGCCGGGTATTTAAGCATTTAACAGTCTTGCAAATACAGATTTATGGTATGGTACTTTGTAGTTTTTGTTTGGTGTCGAAGTGATTGAATAAATGACAGATGGAGATTAATCAAAGTATCTTTGATAGGTTTGAAAAAAAAAAAAAAAAAACATTAAACAGAGAGGTACCAACCAAAATTGTTAATAAATTAATTTCTAAACTTTGGCATTGAGTTTAGGAGGCCAAAGAAAAGTCATCAACCTACTATGTCCTAATACTAAACAATCATGGTATGAAACTGCATAAATAAAATCCACACTCTCTTTCCAGCTGGTCTTCGTGGTGCGGCAAACATCTGTAACATTTGCTTTCGTATCTTTCCCAATACATCCGAGCTGGATCTTCACATTCGTACTCATACCAAAGAGGATAACTTCAAGTGCTCCATCTGTGATAAAGGCTGTGCCACAAAAGTAAGTTTCCTTTTTTATTTTTGTTCTTATTAAATAGTTTGCACAAAAAAAAAGAAAAAGATAAAAATAATAATTACTTGGAAAAATCGTTCAACACACGCTTGTAGCATGTCAATCACAATGCCCTAGAGATGTCTAATTAATCCTAAAAGGAATTTCCTTGTTCCCATAATCTAACCGACTTTCCTGCGTTATTATTTTGTGACTGTACTATGTATCTATTGTATTAATTAAAATCGTCGGATCGCTTCAATCAAACCATAAAGGGAGCCATTTTGCACCATGTACAACAAATTATGAGCAGATTATTAATTACTCCGGATCGAAGGACAAAACAGTCCTCGGATATCGTATTTAATACCTTCCAAGTCTAACTAGCAATAAAGTAATAACCACATCGTCGTCGGAGGGGGGGACAGAATTATTCTGACGAAAGTGACACCCGACAAGGAGCCGGTTCGTGCCGTTGCTCCAGACTCTATAGTGATGCTGGAACCATAGAGGAGTGGGGGGAGACAATATGCCATGGCACAACTTAAAGTTCTTTCAGTGCGCTATTTTTATTCCTCGACTTTGAGAGGGGCATCTCTCCACATAAATATGCTTAAAACAGCCAGACGGGAAAACGAGCTCGAATATGTCACATAGCATGTATAGCGTGCGGCAGTGACAGGATGGGAATTGGTTACACAATGCTATTTGGGGGATGAGGATGGTAGAGCATCCCATGCGAATGTGTGCACACACTTGACTGCTTGTTGGGTGCGAGATGAAGCCAGAAGCCTGACTAAGGCACTGCAGCACTATAACAGTTGGCACCCACCACCACACAGTTTCTCTCGACCTCTCCCTAGGACCGTCATAACCAACCACTTTATCGGAATTGTAACAATAATTATTGTGAATTCCCTACTGATTGAGTAACTTGTATGCCTTGATGGACGTGATTAGTAAGGCCGTTAATTAAAAATGTATTCCACGGGGCATTGGAGTCTAGGAATTTCGCGTTGGTATTTCTTGTATATGCGGACTGTAGAACGGACTGTATGGTGGTGAATGATGATGTGCATACTGCATAGTAAAGATTATTTGCAGGTGGATGGTCAATGAAACTGATGAAGCGATTTGTGGGATTTGCTGATGCAGATTTGAGTGTTAGGCATCTCTGTCCTGTCCTTAACTACACAAATCACGCCGATACTTCTTTTTTTTAAGTCAAAAGTTCCTTCAAGCATTCGTTTAGATATTTGTTGCTTTTTTTTAATGATTTTCTTAGGATAGGATAAAAATTAGTAATGCAGAAAAAATATGGAGAAATAGGGGTTAGCTATTTGATCGGAAAATGTTTTCATCTCAAAATTTATCAAAGGATGTTCCGATTACTCTTATAGTCAATTGGCCCATGAATAAGGAAGACACTTTTAAGCCTATATAAGCCTAAATAAAAATGGGATTGCTCAGACCTTGAAAAACCTTGAAAATCCTTGGGCCTAGAATACATATCTTAATAGATATTTCAACAGCGTTGAAACCAGTTACGCCTAACTCAGTGTTAACTAAGTGCCACTACAATGCCTTACAATCACTGTAACCAGACACAGCAAGGTAGGTACATAGGTAGGGAGATCTACAATGGATTCATTGTGTTGTGCTCTCGTGGAGAAACCTACATAAATGGGAAAAGAAGACAAATTTATTAGTGTCCTTGTATGGGCTGATCGCGTTCCCTGAACCATCCTTAGATTGCTTTAAATCTTAGGATAGTTAGTTGTGACTTTCGTGACAGATCGCCAAAGTCTCCAAAATGGTATTCGTCGAGTCCCATCTTCCTGATTCTGTCTAGGCTCTGGTATTCGCATAGGAAGTTAGTTGCACGTTCTTTTGCATCAATATCGCAGGACTTCTGTATTTAGCCACATTCTTCTTCAAGGCTGTAACAACAAGAGGTTGTGGGCGGTAATATTCCCTGTGAAGAATAAACACATTAAACTTGGGAAATATTGGTAAAAACTGATTTGAATGATTACTTTTGGGTATTTAATGAACAAGTTTAGTAATTTTTACTAATATTTTGACCCAAATAGGTATAAATTGGCGTTAAATTCATCATTAATTCAAGAAATTCCTTCGAACTTCGATGTCAATTGTATCAATTTTAGAGGTAGAGAGACCTTAATCCTAGCTAATTGCTATAAAGAATATGGATGCTCTAAAGAAGCTAAATGAAGGAATCCATCACCACTTTTGAGGAAAAGTGCCTATTTTATTAGAAACCATTTCCATTTTCCATAAAAAATACATAAAGTTAAAGTTTCCTGTAGGAAATTTAAAGTCAGTTTCCATACCCAAGGCTCTGGCATCCGTCCTTGTGTCTTTAAACTAGGTTTTCGGTCTTCATCAGTCGTTTAAAACTTAGAGGCTACGATCTATGTTGTGAGGATTAGATGAAACGGGGTTCGATGCCCTATTTATCTTGCCATGGTGTGGTGGCATGGTTGTTGGCAAAGGTGTAGGTACCTTCATCTAAGGCTCGAAAGCCCTACAAAGTGTCTCTCTGTGATGCTCGATTAAAGATCTTTCCGTGTTCCTATCATCATGTATTTAACAGTGATATTTTCGCAATTTCACAAGTTAAAGGTCAGGGATTTCTTAATAGAACTTCAATCGGTGGCCGAATTTGTTGTTCCGAGATTAAACATCTACCTTGGACAATTCACCTGGATTTAACAGAAAAATAAAGCTTTTACACTGAAAGACATTTTGAGCATGCCAACCATTTTGGTTGAAGATAACTTACCAGAATGGCTGAAATATTCTTTAAGTTTCTTAAATCCCTGCATGATTTTATACTTTAAGCATTTTTGTCATTTACTTGGAAGCTTAGAGGTAGTATGGTTTAAACAAACGTTGGGAGTAATAATGAGGTGATAAGTCTATTAGCAAAACTTCACCCTTAATACAATAGATCTGTTTGGTCGTAGTGTTAGCCAAATGAGCAAGGCGTTAATTAAAAAAAAAATACTTAACTTAAGTTCATTGACATGGTTCCCTCCAAGAAAGCCTTGGCACACACAAGAAACCCAATTGTGAAAGGAGGCCCTGATCGAGGACACGGGAGGACCGAACACAGTCTGACTATCGGTATAAACGCAGATACTCCGAGCTCCCCACCTAGGTATTTCTTATATTTTAATTCATGGTCATTCAAATTGTATAGGTCACCTCTTGGAAAACTTATACATATTTGACTAACAAGTCAAGTACTGGACCCTGGATTGGTTTCGAGCCCATTTGTAAAATTTAAGCTGCAACCCATTCCTGTCTCAGAATCTGGCCGAAGCTAGCCCTGAAACCTTAAAAGAATAAAATTCTGGCATCATTTGTTTCATTTTAAGGTGATTGTGTCATATCTATTAGACCAGAGCCATAGGAGTGCAATGCCATCAGAGCTTAAATGCGAACAATACCAGAATATAGATACTTTAGATAGTACAGTCCATAAAATTAGTATGAGGAGGAGGTGTGCAGATCTAGCAGTGCATCTAGAGTAACGAGATAAAATGATTTTTTCTTGTCCATATTGTCAAAACTACCGCACAGTAAACTAAGAACGCCTTGGATGTTTTCGACTTGACATCAAGAACTTTTTCAGTCAAGATCAGACATTTGGCTTGATTGGTCTGACGTCTTTAGTATTTTCTGAATCCGGCTGCTCTCGACTCTCCTTCTTATAAATACAACATTCTTTGGAGAGTTTGACCTAAGCCGAGACTGTCAAACAGTAGTAGCATTTATGTATCTATATCTGGGTTCATCTTGGTGGAAGTAGTGTGAAGACGACGATAATATCGCAGGCGAAATTTTAAGTAGGCTGCTGCTTTAATCAGCACTTATCAGTCGACTATTTTCTGATCTAGACGGTAAACAAATAATTCGTGTCTTATATATAGATAGATACTTATGTATAAATCATATAAAGCTGATAAGTGCTATAGTTCTAGCACTCCACCCGCCCAATCGAAGCATGTTTTCCCTTTTTCTAAGGGTTCTATAGCCGGTTTATTCTATATTTGCAGGAGAAACATTTTAACAGTCTTATAAGGTCAGGTTTATAGATTCGGAAGTTTTAATTGCAAAGGCGATGTTCTTGTAAAGTGAGACTGTATTTCTTGAATCTTGAAACTTAGACAGATATCGTTGAAAATCTAGAGGATTTTTGTTTGGAAGACGTTAAATGCTTATACATAGTATTCTGACCCTGCACTTAGCCGCTATCACATTAGATTTCCCTGCTCGGAATTACAATCGCTACATTTGTGTAGAAATCATAGTAGGTGTGTAGTTAGAGGTTGTCGTTAGGCCTATCTCTTTTCTATGTTCATATATATGTAAATATGTATATCTTGCATTGTTCGTAGTCCGATTTCAGAGCGCGGATTCTTTTAATCTAAGAGCCCTTTTTGCTGCAGTATTGGGTTTTAAACTAGCACACCACTTTCAACGAGGTCCTTTAATTTCTTTCTGACGTACGTTTCTTTCTTAAGATTCTCAAGATTTTTTTCTCCATCGGTACATTGTTAGTCCTTTCCCTTTTTCGATGTGTTCTCTGTCGTCTGTGGTCATCGTGCAAACTACCACCATCGAGACGTAATATCCCAAACTACACCTTGCTTCCCCCATTCCCACATCTACAGTCTATTTATAAAAAAAATACAATGTGTTAGCAATAAAATCAGAAAAACGAATAGACCAATTATGAAATCGTATTTCCCTGTAGGCAGCAGAAAAACACATTAAATACATTCCACAATATTGTTCTCCATTTAAAATTCGATTAAGATCCACTGTGCGCTGTTGTCTGTCTGCATCTGCAAACATAAAAATAATTTACACACAACAATAACACGTTTTTCATCTGCAAGATGCATGACACTCTTTTCGGCGCTCCCCCCACCCCCCTACATGGCACCCCACAATATTTTTTGATATATCGTTTATGCCGTCTACGATATGAAATATCCCATCATCTCTGGTATCTATGACTAATGACAATGTTCATTATTTTCAAAACCAACCAACAACAAAGACAACAAAAAAAAAATAGATTCCTTGGAGATGATCCAAATTCTTTGTTGCAGACACAATTCATTCCGACGACACACACATGCCTTATCCCCCCCACCCCGATATGTTATATGTACCGCAGCCTTGGTGGAGTGGTGCATCTGTATCGCGCGCATTGTTTGAGCCTAAATGTCCTCGCAGTGAAATTCGCCACTCCAACGACCGACCCGACCGACGATGTGCGGCGCACTTGTTGGTGGAAACCAGGCTATGGGTAAACAGAACAGACGGCAGCGGTCTATTGTCATAATGGTGTTTTGGCTCTTTAGAGAGTCGGGTGCGCCCCGCTCGACATATTCGATAGAAATTTTTAATGAATCGAAAATTTTAAATAATTACAGAGACCGCTGCGCGTGCAGACAGTGTAATAACACGTTCGGTTTACGGGCGCGTAAAGTATGTACATACATATGTATGTGTACACATTCGTATAGTGTTGGACGCTTTCACTCGGGTGGAACTTGCATTGTTTTGGTGTGATTTTCAAAAATTCGCATTTTTTTGAGACATTTTTGCCGGGTTTTTCGAATTATTTTTCATGTTTGGAATTTTTATGACTGGGCAGTGGGGGGGGGCTTTGTTTTGCAAAAGTGCATACCAGCAATATGTATTTAATGGTAGCCTGCAAGTAAACAACTAAAGCATGAAATTAGATCAGGTAGTACAGTGTATGTTTCTAATGCGTTGTTTAAAAACTAAAAGTTGCTGCATGTTTTTCAGTGCGTTAAATGACTTGTTTTGCGAAACCTAATTTCGAAACAAAACAAATTTGTCATCCAACTACAAGCGTGTTCACTAAATTTTCAATCTTCCGCATATGAGAATTTTTTTGACATGAATCATGCGTACGAAGATTATGCATGTTGCTAACGCCATGACTTGACCTGTGCAGTTACGAGCTAGGCGCATTCTTTTATGGTCACTACGAACACAATCGTTGACAAAGCGATTGAGTTGTAATAATCAATAGAATTGTCTGGTTCTTCCGATTTCAGAATCGCCATAGTCTTCCACTTTGTACCGGTCCTTGCAGACCTCTCGGGTTAACATTTAGAGTGTTATCTTCCAGCTTAGATATTTTAAGAGCTCATCAGTATAAATTTGCATACTCATATTAAGTTTTGTTTTAGTGTGTAATTTTGTTCCGACTCAGATTTGGACGTTTTCAATATACTTTTTCGAAAAGTTCTGAGGCGAACAGAATATAGTTAGTGCTTCAATCCGGCGAAGTTCAATTTTTATAGAAGAAGATACAAGCAGTCGAAACGCAAAAATTCCACTGAGATTCTGAGATTCCAGGGAAAAATAAGAATAGCCTTATCCTTACTTATGTACTTAAGGGGTTATGCCTCTTCGTCGGTCCCGGGAACTTTGCTTCCAAGGCTGCAGACCAAGCACTCTGTCATTTTAAGCGCTTGCTTTCAACCGGAAGCTCGGTCTTCCTTTTCAAAGATCTTCTTGGTTTTTGGGACTGCATCCACATCTTCTTCCCCATTCGCTATCCTCGCAGACAGGACCAAATATTTGATGAAAAATTTTTCGTTCAAAAGTCCCCAATTTCAGCTATACTTTTTTACTTGTTGCCCAGCAGGATTAGAGTCCGGTAGAGCAGAGATTTTTTCTTTCTAGTAAGGAGTTATGACTACATTGGTTTTGCCAAACCGAAGTAGTTTCCAAGGGTGAGCCTCCGTCGGATGTCCACTATGGTGTCATTCGTGAAGTTGATGTTGACTTAGAGGTAGATGAGCTCCTTTACTACCTCGGAGTTGTAAAGCCTTCAACAGTGTGACATTTTTTCCAAAAACTGATGGTACTTAGTTTGTTGCCAGCAGTAAGTTTCTCTTGTCCTCATTCGCTTCAAGACTAAAATCGTTTCGCCTGTTTATCAATTGTTCTGAATGCCACAATGTCGTATGCGTATCCCACAAACTGGTCAGATTTGTTAAACATTTTCCCATTTTAATGAGGAAGTCACATGATAGCGCATGTCCTCGCCGAAATCCGGTGCATATTTCGAAATGTCCAGAAGAGCTGCTTCCAAACTGCATGCTACATCGTGCGTTTCCTGGATGCCGAATTGTCGAAATCCCGAATTCAAGCATCGCTTTATAGAACTCGATTAAGTGGTGGTGTTACGGCTCTCAGCATTATTTAACTTCACATCTATGTTCGTAATTCATTTGTCGGTCAACCATCAGCTTCCTTTTAGTGACCATTCACCTGCTTTCGTGTCGTTTATTTGTATCAAGTCCGGTGAAGCTTCACCATCTTGCTAGTTTTTCTCATAGATACGATGTGATTTGGTGGCCGATATGGATTCAGGTATCTCTCGCGCTATGGTACATATACTTACTTTGGTTCTATATACCCCCGTGGGTCTTACGGCCTCCACTGGCGCTTATGTTATCGTGTGGGGTTTCTATAAATATATTGTTCCTATGCCCAACTTCATCTTAGCTGCTGTAACTCTTCTTCGACTGTTTTTTACTCCAGATTAGCGAGTTTCATTTCCGTCTTTGAATTGTGAAGTCGATTCCCATTCGATACCCATTCCCAAATGGAGCTCTGCGTTCATAATGCGATTAGGCCAGAAGGTCAGAAGATTTCCAAGATGTTATCTGCTTCATCAAATCTTCAATAGTTTACGATGTACCTTAAAAGTTTCGAAACCAGCTCTCTGTCTATCTTAACATACTAAGGTCAATCTTCATATTGCATGAAATATTATCACATCACAAATTTATTTCAGGAGGAATTCCATCATCATATTCTGGCTCACAGATTTCGTCGAGATTCTGCAGATTCTAGTATTAATCAAAATTCATCTAATCTTTCCAACGATGAGATACATTTAGAAGCGAGTCAAAGAACCTTCAAAACTGAACTAAACACGCATGATAATCAAAAACCATTATCGCCTACTGGTGGAGAGTCGTCTTCGACAATGATCTCTGATAACAATATGGGTGGCGATGCAGAACATTCTCTGATGAAGATGCAACTTCGTAAGGGTTACCATCTTAATAATTTTTTTTTAAGGACGCAACTAAAAATTCTTTTGAAATCCACAATTTCCAGTTTCATCCCTACCCAATGAATCACATCACATGCAGTCATCTTCAGATTCAACGCGATTTACTCCAAATTCATTGCTTAAACAACAGGAGCTCCAACAAAACTCCCAAGAACAACCGGCAAACAACAAGCACTTTTGTACGGTATGTCGACGAAATTTTAGTTCCAGTTCTGCATTACAGATACATATGCGAACACATACGGGAGATAAGCCATTTCAATGCAATGTTTGTCAGAAGGCCTTCACAACAAAGGGGAATCTAAAGGTAACATAACCCTTGACTAGGGAAAGTAGCAAATTATGATATTTCGCATCCTTCCCTTTTTTTGTTTTTATTTTTCAGGTTCATATGGGTACCCACATGTGGACAAATCCCGCATCGAGACGCGGTCGACGTATGTCTTTAGAACTCCCAATGCATAGACCTAATCTACCACCCTTAGGTTCACATCAAGACTCAGAACTCCTATCACGCAGGCCAGAAATATTCTTTCCTTATTTACCACCATTCTTTAATGGTCTACAACCAAAGGTACTATACCTCTTTGTGGGACAAAACTATGCAACTGATTTGTTTTACTTTTCATGCAGCCTGTCGATCTACCGTCAGGATCATTTCCTGGTCTTCCTCCACCACCATTCTCAAATGGTAGTGCTCAGAAATATTCGGATCTAATGGGATTTGCACCATTCCTAGGACCACCATACAATTTCCCACCACTACCAAATCTAGACCGTCAAATTACCAAATCACCAATGGATGAAAAGCACTCTAGAAGTCCCCACGAAAGTCCAACAAATGGACCTACACAACATCATCAACATTTTAACAATCAACAATCGATTTCGGTGAAAAAGGATTTCCACCATGATGAGTTCGTCAAAGGATGAGCGTAAGATAGTATCCGATCAAAGATATAACACATATCCTTTCAGTAGATATCGAAGGATATCTAAGCAATACGTTGGCATTTACTGGAAAAAAAATTATTGCATTAAGTTTTGTAAAATAAAAATTATATAGATCACACATTAGTTTGTAGTAGTATTTATGCTATATGTATATGTAATCTAGGTCTTACAATTAATGATTAGAAATAAATAAATAATTATTAACAATATTAGAAAGTGTTTATTTTACCATGCTTACTGAAATGACATTAACAAGCTCCAGAGTAAGTATTAACACTGTAATATCGTGGAAGGACTGGTAATTGAAAAGTAAGTACTAAATGTATGTACTAAATGTACTATGTACTAAAATCGACAATAAAGTTCTATAAAAACGTATTCACAAGATACACAGCTACAGCTATACAACTATAGATACACAGGTCGTTCCGGTTCTCCAGTTGACGAAAACAAATTGTCAATCTTATTTCTTATTTAGATACATGAAGGAGCTCCGAAAAAATAATTGGTAACAAAGTAGACTCCTGAGGTACTCCAGCGAATATATTGAAATACATATCGTGTAGATTTTAAGGTACTCTATTTAGTTTTACAAAGTGAAAACCGATCAAGAGACCGCAAGAATTCAACTACGATCTCTACGTAGGTACTGTAGATGTGATCGTAGTCTAAAAAGCTAAGAAACGTCGACAAGCTTTGGCTAGTTACATCAGGCCTAAATAAAACTGAGTCCCCGATTCTAGAGGCAGACAATGGATAGCGCCAAAAAGTGTGATGACACAATTGGGAAACAGTTTATCGTAGACCGGGATAGATGGATGGTGGCCCTGGGTAAAAAATAATACTCCAAAGGCAAACGTATCTTATGGAAGTTAAACTGAGGTAATTTGAGTAGGTACAAGACCAATGCATTGTTAACTACGACTTTATCTGTGTCTTTCAATATTCTGCACCGTCCGACACCGAGAAAGCATTATGCATTGAGTGAATAGGTATAGCTTTTCAACCTTCTATGCCCAACCGCTAGGTTTCGTAGTCACAGATTCCGTAAGGTTGAGTCCAACTCACATAACACTTTAGACTTCTATTTGGTTAGGAGTATGCTGGTCAATTAAATAAATAGAGTTCTAATAAGTATAGATTCTTCAGCTTATTCCTTATAAATTCACGGCGGTACTTTGCAAGGATTATCTAGACAAAACTTAAAGCGATTTTCCAGTACCTAAATGAATTAGAAATTTGCTTACCATATATTGCATTTTAAATTGGTTAGTTATAGCTTACAAGCACTATTGGAACCCTATGATAGACCTTTAATTAGCAGGTACTCTCAAGGTCTTTAAAATACCCCAAATGACTTATCATTGTCATTACCGACAGCGCCTTCAAATTCATCTGAATACAATCTACCTGCATCCACTTGATCATGCAACTACCAAATTCTAAACATCCACAAATTGCATTGCATTAGGATTCAAAAAAAAAAAACGAAAAAACGAACAACTGCGTACGAGTACCAAGTTGGCATCAACCATCTCCAATATGTAGCCACCACCTTAGCCCACAGAGAGCCAATGCCAAAATGCATGGCAATGGTCGGTGAGTTGCTTTGGCTTTTCGGTGTGCCACAGATTGATCGCAAACGAAAGCGAACCCAAATCCAAACCCAAGTGGGAGCCACTGTGTAAGGCCAAAGCTTCCTTTATGAATTAAGACATGGGAAAAATTTGTAAGACGCTATCGTATTCAGCCTCTGCAAATTGACTATTGCTCCCACAGATCGCGAGCTTCTCTTATCCGATGTGTGTGCCCTTGTCCATTGCCAGCAACAGCAACAGGCAGCAGCAGCAGCACCAGCCACAGCATGCCGGGAAGACTCTAGACACGGCAGCATGCCAACGACGGCATCCAAACAGTGTTCAAGTGCGCACACAAACATCGGTATGAAAAAATGCCAACCAGCCCGAGGAACAAACTCTGTGTACCTATGTGTATCTATGTGGAGTGCGCCCGGGATCTATGAAAATGCAAAACGCAGGTGGGTCGCGCCAGCAAGGTCGGATTCGATTTACATTCAGAGGGAGAGCGAGATCGAATTACTACCATCGGCCGGTGCCGCCGTTGCTACATGCACCAGCACCAACACCACAGATACATAACTTAAGGCAATGATACACAAAAAAAAAAAAAAAAACAAAGTTGAAAGGAAACTCACCAATCCGCCATAGCTTGTGGAGAGCAGAGGTCTGGGCACAACTACTGGCCACCAACACCCTAAGGCCATGGATACATAGAGATGAACTTGCCGACAAGAGTGAGGCAGCATCTTCTCTGCCGATATTTTTTTGTTTTTATTTTTAATAGAAGCAAATAGCTCGATAAAACAATTAGCGCAGGAGTCGATGGATGAATCAATAGGAATTCGCCGCAAATGGGGGTAAGGATCGTTGAGCGTTGAACCAGACAGTCAAATTGTTTGAAGTTTTACTTGTGCTGCTAGCCTTTGTAGTCCTCGTAAGTGGGTGGGTGAATCCATGCCCACTAAATTCTCAGAACGCATTTTAATTACTGCGAATCTAATCGTCAGCGTCACAGACAACTTAGCGCCTCCGTTTAATTATGCATAAGTGTCATAAATACACGCAGCGTTGTGGATGCGCTTCGTTAGATTTGGAAAAATTATTAAAAGGACATAAAACTGTTGGATTGGAACATCGTTCGCCGCAAAGAACAGAAGGTAGAGGTGCGGTTTTTATGAAACCACCAGTACGTAAGTGATTCTAATGCATTGGAGGAGGTAATGAAATATTTAGTGCAGAGTTTGGGGTTAGATTGAAACACATTTTAGGAATACTTTGTTGTGTGTGAACCATCAGATAAAAAATAATTCGTTAGCTTGTTTTTGTTTGGAGATTCAAAAAGTTCAAGCCTTCCAAGTCCCATCTACAAGATATGTTAAAGATAAAATCTTAACCCTTTTCGGGATGGAAATATTCGGAAAATGGATAGATACTTAGGGCAGCTCAATTCAATCAATTTGGATACAGCCTAGGTAGGGTTAAAGGACTTTTACTTATATACATACTTTATGGCAAGCTTGAACCGTTTCCAAAGAGTAAAATTGAAATTCAATTCTCTTCCAAGTTCATCTGTCTTTTTGTTAGCTAAGACATCTACTATTAGGCCTTGTACGCAGCATATGACGGCAGTATTGGCTCAATATTGGCAGTATTGGTACAAGTCGGTTTCCTCTAAACGTACAGAGGGTGTTGAAACCGAAAAAGGTTTAATTGACCAATTGTTCTTATGGAGGTTTTGTGTACACATGTAGTATGAATCACCCAGTATTGTCATCGCTTTGAGTAACATGGACCTCAGCGGCGCTGAACATTATGCTCCACATGCTCCCCTTAGATATTCTTGACAAGCAATTGGCTGCGAGTGCGGGTATCCGAATGAAAGCCTCCTGACACAATGGTCTAGCTATCAAGGGCCGTAATAGATCATTGATCTCCCTAGAAGACAGACAGAAGACACCGACTACAAAACGTTTTTCAGGCGGAAATCATGGCGATCAAGGAAGCCTTGTCCTGGCTTAAATGTAATACAATATCTGTCAGGAATACTAGCATTTTCACAGACAGTCAATCGGCAATCAAATCTTTGGAAACGTTCTCCTTCACTTTAAAGGCCGCTGTAAACTACCGTCAGTCACTTTAACCTAAAACCTAAGTAACATGGAGCTAGGATGTCGTAACAATTACAATTCTTTTGCAATTCTCTGATAGTATTGCCATATTTGAGAATCCCTGATATGAAAAGTGATTGAAATGCACCCCAACTCAGTATCTTGCATAGTTCACAGTATGTCCCTATTTCGGTGAATTATGAGAAATATTAATGTAGCTCACCGTAATCAAAGGCAACCATCACCCTTCCCGTATATTCCCGTGTCTAGCCGTGCGTCGTCGTCGTCGTCGTCTTAAACTCAACTCATTCTCGCCGCCACTGATGACGACGACGGGACAAATTGGCACACTGTCTGAGGAGGAAAATCCTCTCCTCCGCCATATGACACTTTATGAAAATTATTTATCGTCCGAGCCAAACTGCGGTACGCCATCATCAGTCGTAGAGCATTTCAAATATGAAGATAAACCTGCCGTCACTTATGGTTTAGCCAAATTGAATTTCTTGGGAAAATTGCATTATGTGGAAAATGAGAAAGTACCAGTCCTCAGAAGGCCTCCTGCTGTCGGAAGATTTTATTGTTGCACCGCTGCTGCTGTGTGGTGTGTGCTTTTGGCCTGGGGGTGCCCCCCGATATGCAGAGAGACAAAGATTTTCCAGATTTTAATTTTAATTCGACCAGACAAAGATGTCTCGGTCTAGAAATAATAATTTCTTTGGATTTGAATATTTTTTTTTTTTGATTTTTCTGCCCCAAGTAGAACGCATCTGTTCGAGCTGTTAACGAGAAACAGAACAGAACAGTAACACGGAACAGGGAGCATAAGGCACACGACAGCGACGACGACGACGACGACGATGAAGACGACGTGCTTTCTGAACATTTGGGTGGCACAGTTTATATGACAAATCTGCTAAATGCTGCGGTGCCTATGGTTTGCGTTTTGGAAAATGGTTTGAATTCCTTCAAACTCATAATGTTGGGTTGAAAGAATTTTTTGTTTTAATTTCGATGAAAATATTTTACACAATTTGAAAATCCATGATTCATTAAAAATACATGTTTTGTGTTCAAGGAAGCGGGAAATATTTCTCGGTAGTTCCATATGGCCATGGTCTTTGTGTAAAAGGATGATGCCTTGGGACCGTGAATTTAGTGAATATTAAGAGCATTAGTTTCGAAAAAGTTCTTAGAATTAGGGCAATGGAGTATTTTCGAACTAATGAGAGTATATTTGGAAAACTAGGAAACGTTGGACTCCTAGTGAACTGGAAAAATGCAAATATGTAAACGTATACGAAGAAAGAGTGGGCCATCTGTTGGTTTCTTTTTGAATCATATGTTATTTTGACACTGACAGCTCTTATGTGCTCAAAAAATTGATAGAAACTCAGTATTATACTTTCGCGATACGAAATGGATCGATTTTCGCTTGAACAACGTTGGGAAATATTGCAAAGTTACTTCCAAAGTGAATGATGTGTGGATGAAACAGTGCGAATTTTAAAAAGAAATTTCGGTCGAAATAATGCACCAACTGCAGGTGATGTACACTAGTTTGCTGATTGGTAACCGAATATATTTCCGAGTTCATCTTGTGCGCTATACGGAGAATATTGCAGCTTTTCCAGGTTTTTGTAGAGGCAACGTTATTGACCCATTTTTCATTCCAAGGCGACAATGGAAGAAACGATAGTCAATGGTAAGCGCTACCGAAACATGATAACCGATTTTTTTATGGCCAGAAATTGAGGATTTGGGCTTGGGCGAGCTTTGGTTCCAGCAAGATGGGGCTATGTGCCACACAAGCCGTCCAACAATCGATTTATTCCACATTAAGTTCAATAATCGTATAATCAGTCTTTTTGGTGATGCTACTTGGCCTGAACGGAGCTGCGATTTGACGTCGTTGGACGTTTTTTTGTGGAGTGCCATTAAAGATCGATGCTATGCGAATGATCCAGAGACGATTCATGTACTCAAGAACAATATTGCTCAAGCTATTCGTAGAATAGGGTCCGAACTATGGAAAATGTATTGTAGAATTGCGTACTGCGAAGCCAGCTCAGGTGATGGATCATCTTCGAGTTTACCAAGAACATTTCAGAGCTCTATTGTGCAAAATGAACCAAAGCATCGTCAGCGAGTTCATAGTTGACTTGATAGAGAATGCAATCGCTACCATCCCTAAGAGTAAGGATGGGATTCCTCTTAATCCAAAAGCTTGGACCAGGATATTCTGATCAAGCGCCCAAGTCAAGAAATTTAAACTTATATCTGACACCCTTGAGATCTTGATCTGAGGGGTCACATAGGTAATTTAAAGTGGGGTGTGACAAGACTGAAAACTTTCACCTCTTTTATTTCTAGTCGTTTATAGTTACGTTTTTCGTTCAGCTCTGGGTACAGTGGTATGTATATGACATATGAGATTTATTTCCTGCTTTCAGTCATTGGTTCACGGTTTGAAGACCGAAACATTCTAAGCAAGGCTAAGGATAAATATTATCCTGCCAAAAGCACTTACCACTACAAAATATTCTGCTCAATCAAACACCAGTGGACATTAAAGTTGACAACTTTATTATTTTAGGAAGTACAGTCTTGAACGACAAGGGTGCCACGAACTTCACGAAAACTGAAATTAATGACCTATTGAAGACGTGGACGAGAAATTTTCCACTTAGACCTCAAGTTTTTAGAGGGAATACCACCATACCTTCAACTTAATTCATCCGGCTCATAAATTCAATAAGATAGATGGCGGTGCTTTAGCTCGAATATCTTATCGACTGCAGAATAAAAATATCTGCAGTTGCACACAATATATTTTAAAAATATCCATCTCTCGAATTTACTTGGAACTTTTCAAAAAATTTCACAAATAATTGGAAAGCCGAACCAAGGCAAAGTCTGTGTATCACTTTCTGATTTATGGTAGATCAATTCCCCAAGTGTATCTACTTATTTGTTTTTCTCAAAAATACTGACATAAGTGTAAATTCTCGGTCTAATAACGGTCACTTAATCAAATTTCTGACAGAAAATGTTATTTTATTCTGCAAAATAATTAATGGTGCTCTTTAGAACTTCCAAGCAACGTATTAATTTGATCATTAAGAGCACTTTCACATCTCGTCCACGATTCACATAAATAAAAGTCCCGAATTTAATTTATTTCGCCGGACCGATACGTCGTCGTCGGGGTCGGACAATTTTACAATTGAAATCGCACACAGAGAGAAAGTGTTGGTCTTAAAAAAAAAAAAAAATGACACGTCACGCCTTGGCGACAATTAACTTATAAGAAAGATGATGTAGATGCAGAAAGTTGATTTTATTATTTTATTGGCCAAGATCCAAATGATTTAAATGGAAATGCACCCAAACCAAGGATGGTGGCGCGCGCCCCTCTCCCGTTGCTGAGAGGCAGCCTTCAAAGTGTCAATTTGGTGTACCACCACGGTTGGTGACTTGACACTCGATGGACACAAGAGTCAACAATATTTTCTTCACCTAGAGCTGGTGGTAAAGGTTGTTAGTTGGGGTTCTCTCTGTTGGATGTGTCCCGGTCCTATCTGGCCTGCCAATTCGGCACACAAATACACATATCAGTGATTTGGGATCACGAATGGCGGTCTACTTCACACGGCCGAAGGGAACCTCAGAAAGATAGCGCGAGTGGAGCGAACGCTTACTCCTATAGATGCGACTGATGACGATGATGATGATCTCCGCCTGGAGATTGGGCTATTGGAGTAAATGTCGTGACACAAGTGCAACGCTATTCCGTTCTATTATAAGTGCGATAGATGAGACTCTGCCTCCTAGTAAAAAGACGTGATTGTCGTTCTCGTTGTTGTTGTCGTTGTGCCGTCGTCATCGTTGTTTCGACTTCGCTGGGGCTGTTCGTTTAGGCTAATCATCGTGAACACCTCGTGGAGCGTGCGAGGGAAATTACTCGAAAAAGTGAGAAAACGAGAACGTTTTTAACAAATCGCAAATTTCTTGTTCTCCAGATGACACATGATCTGAAAGTATTTTGTTGAATCTGAAGGATGAGTCTTAGAATTTGGATTTGGAGCAGGAACAATTTCTGTGCGAGCGATTTTGTCATGTTAGACGTCAAACGACGATCGTGAGAGAGTTCTGCTGTGCAATGAATTGGATGGATCAACTTGATGAGTTGGAAAAATGGTAACGTTTGTATGTTTTGAGGATGAGTGAGGGTTTTACTGAACGGATTGTTGTGTAATTCTTTATTGAATAAGTATAAGTATTGTTAAAGTGAAGTGAATGGTTATACTATTGTGATTGGCTACATGCGGAGGTTTGTTGATCTGCATCCATTCCAATATGAAAAAAAAATATGTAAAATACCAACAGATGTCGACACCTCCAAGTAGGTCAGAAATTTAGGGACCGACTTACTTTAAAACCTGAACGAAACGCACTAATAAATCCTCACCATACGGCAATACTCGGTAGAGATGGATTCATGGACAGATTACACTGAACGTGTATCTGGAAGGCCATTAAACCGTCGAATATTTCAACTCAAAATTCAAGGGGTCGCACTGACGAGGGATGGATTCCACTCTCATCAGAATCGAGAACAGAAGTCCACCAAAAGACATATTAGGTTCAGATAATTTCCTGCCTGTTTTTAGACTAGGTTATGCATTCATTAATCTCGAATGTAGGCCATACATACATAGTTTATGGTTTTTAGTGCTATTCTACCAAATCAAAAAAGCTGTAGATGTAAAGAGAAGATTTATATCCACCAACAACTGAACCTCATAAGTTTTTTCAATCCTCAAACAAAACTAACAGAAACCAACAATAAAGCGGACTCTATCCCGTCCTCTATCTATGTATCTATGCAGTTGCAAAATAAAATACTACATCCACTCAATTCCATCGGGATAACATAAGTTACACTCCCATCAGCATTAGGTGAATACATTAGGACCAGAAAAATGCAACGAATCCTTCTCCTGTCTCCCTCTCTCTCTGCAACACTAAAACAATAACACCAAACACTTCAAAACTGAAGAATCGACAGGACAAAAAAAAAAAAAAAAAGAAAAAAGACAAATGCGCGCCACTGTTCGGCTCTATCCCTTTTCGGAGACCGCTACCGACCGCCGCGACCAGCAGATATGTTGCTCCTACGTTGTTTATGCACAGATATTGCTGTAATATCTAAATGTCCTTCTTGCAGCAGTTATAGTTGGATTTTCACATCCTCCAGCCCAATACACACATGAACACAAAAAGCGCGTGTACTGTTTCGCAATGTTTATTGCGGCGGTTGTGAAAATTAAGAGGCCATGTCATCTCTGCCTCTGGGAAGAGGAGGTCCACCAGGCGGAGTATACATATGCACATGCACGCACTGTTTGGCAATTCTACTCGTAGATATTCACCTCCCATTCTGTCTATATCTGTTTTTATTGCGAACAAGAAGCTACAGTTAAATTTGGTCCTAATCGATGGACATTCGGGCACATGGGGAATGGGGAATGGTTTTTTGCAAATCCCTCTTTGATCTGCTGGCTAGAAAAGCCTACTAGCGCCGCCGCCGATTGTTCATAGCCTTTCTATTGCAGGATTCTGCTGCATATGGATATCGTGACATTCATTCGGAGAGGCAAACAATAGGGCACGATGTTGTGCCGAAATTGTGGTACACACGCACAATGTCTTTGGCAGCAAACATGAGTCCCTTCGGTAGCGGGCTTCTGAATTGTAATCGAGGGAAATTTATTTCGCACGCTACCAAATCATACAACAGGGATAGATGTAACCGCAGAGAGTGTATTTTTTTTCTTGTTTTAATTTTGTTTTTTAAAGAAAAATGGATTAGAAAATTATGTGGCATACACGAAACACCAAAACCAGTCTAGGACGTTCATTATCCACATTTCCAACTGCATCTTCATTTCCGGAATATGTATGTATGTATATGTAGTGCAGTTTCACAGGAGTCCTACCAAATGCTGACCACACCGCATTTGGTAAATACCCAAACCTACACAGAAACCATGGCGAATGTGGTCAACGGGAATATTCAATATGGAATTGATATTCAAAGGGATTGCATTCTAAGGATGTCGTTGTGGGAGTAGTTTGAGGTGTAACATTTTGGGTATCACATTGGATGGGTTTCGCCAATCGTGAATGCCATGGAAGTATTGCAAAGGACTAAGTTTGGTTTTCACTCAAAGACCAATGACACTTGGTTTGGACGCAGAGGGTGCGTTGTTGGTTAGTGTTTAGATATTATTGACTTCATAATTGCTACTGACATATTTGTAGTTTGTGGGTATTAATTCAGTATCTATGATATATAAATGAAAATGTAAGACTTTATGATGAGATAAAGGGAATTTCAATTGGGTTTCTCGGATGTGGGAGAAGTAAACTGCGTTTTTGTTGTTTGACGTTTCAACTCATCTATACTTGCTACTTCATGCTGGAGGTGGCATTGTCAAATACATATTTATTCTTCAGTAACACAGTCGCTTGTAATGGAGATCGTTAGCAGATCATATAGACTGACTATATTTTGGAAAAATTGGAAGAGGATGACTAAGAACATATCTGGTTTCAACAATATGGCGCTACATGCCACACAGCTGACCAAACAATCAAGTTATTGAAGTCGTATTTCGGCGACCGTGTTACCTCCAGAAATGTAGCCGTCAACTCGTTTTGTTATAACCGTCCCTTGTAGAATATTCGATTTAATTCACTCGTAAATAAGTTGAGCCTTCTAGGCCAGTATGCTTAGCAAATAGCATCGTCAGATACTATACGGAACGTTCTCCACACTCTGATTTCACTTAGACGAAATACTGATCTTATTTTCTCCCACAGACAAAACTGGTGTTTATTTCAGAATAATGGAGAAGATCACCTAGATCAGTTGTAGCTTCCATCTATTGCTCCTTCTTACAATACGTGACATAACGTATAGTAGATTATTTCTAATGTTAACTGGACAGTAATCCTAATTCCAGTCCTTGGTTGGAAGACTATGTAATAGCCACAAATTATAAACGTGATTGTTTCACTTACGATCCCACGGCTTGTCAGAAGAGCCGTCGTTTGTGTTAGACTACTTTCAGATCATGCTATTTAGATAGCGATCTGATAACACATCACTGTAAGCTCCCTAGCAGCTTCACCATAAAACTATGCCAAACAAAACTGTTTTGATTTGCCTTAGACTTAGAACATCGTACAAAATATTAAACAATACAAGGCCAAGAACTAACCCTTGTGGAACTCCATCTATTATTTTTACTTGCACCTATACCTATAGGGCAAGTATTGGTTTCGTGAAAAATTTCGAACTCGAGATTTTAATCAAACTTGACATTACTATGATGGAGAAGTCCAAAAAAGTGGGTCCGCCAATTCCGTCTGTCTATCTGTCTGTCTGTCTGTCTGTCCGTCTGTCTGTCTGTCTGTCTGTCTGTCTGTATATTCAACTGCAGCCCAAACGGCTGGACGGATTAGCTTCAAACTTCATATCTGGGGTCTGTGGGATGATCCCTAGAGGCGAAATTGGAATTTTCATTCTAACCTCAAAATTAAGGGCAGTTTACTTATGGCCGATTTCACTAAAAATGGATTTTCTCGAAAACGGCTCTAACGATTTTGATAAAATTTCATATGTGAGTTAGTTTGGGCATTTGCTATTAGATGGCCTACCACGTTTTGCGCGAAAAATGCGTATAACGGTAATTTTACAAATTGACTGTTTCTCGTCTATTTCTACAGCGATTGGGCTTAAAATCAATATCTGAGGTGGATATGCTAAATGCAAAATTATAATATACCAAGTTTTGGAACTGCCACGCCTACTTTTAAAAAATTTTACTTTTTCAAAATTTTTACTAGAAATAGAAAAAAATTGTTAAAACATAATTCATAGGCTTTGAAAATCTCTATAATTTACCTTAACATCATATATAGCCACGCCCACTTTTACAAAAAAAATTTGAATTTCAGTGCTTATACGATTATAAACTAATAGCATTAAGGTGCAAGTACGTACGACCCAGTCGTGCACTTTATTTTATGGTGGCTACCATGGTATTTCAACGAACCAAATTTGTTGTACTAAGCATGGTGTAGGCCAATAGCATAAGGCATCATTTGGTGAACTCTTTTATTTCCTAAAGTAATATATGAAGGTTCCTGCGTTTTGCATCACTCCGGAGACATTCCCGATAAGGAGTTTTTGAGTTGTAGCGGTAAAGTTGGTGCTTGAATCTCCTTCTCCAAAGCTCGTCAAAGCAAACGGGAATGAAAACTTTACGAAGAATTTTTTTCTCGAAACCAATAATCCGTTTTCCAGAGAGAGTCTATAAAGTAGAGCTGGTATAATCAAGATTATATGTTCGTATATTAATTCCTTAGTTGTTCGGGATAGGGTCCGGATATTCAATTGGGTCTTCAGGACAAAAAAAAAAAACAGCAATTGCAAGAGTTAGTTTTCGTTTAATTTTTTTTCAGAGTTGATAGCAAAAGCTGAGGTAGACAAAAGCACTTACTGACTCAAAGTTTGATTTCGCCTTTTGGAAATGTACATACATATATGCTATTCTCCCTTAAACAGTCTTATACTTCCGACATGTTCTAGGCGAATTCTTGGTTTAAAGCTTCTAATGGTAAATTGGACTTCATCCAATGTAGACGATAGTCCAGTATTTAAGGCGCTGGGTAAAGTATAGCTATTGGTTGCGTATTTATTTGCACATTTTTAAACGAATATTTGCGATTATTAACTTGTTGTTTATATTACCTATATATTACAATATTTTCTAGTTACAGATAAACTTTATAGGTACTCTTCGCCATCACAATCCTATGCTGTGCTATCCAAATATTGAAACCAAAAAAGCCTTCCTCAACTTCATTTTTAAATTCCCAACTAATATTTCCTCTGACACTGAGCCTGCGCCTTTTTCATCTCCTTGCTAGCCTTCAAAGCAACCTTCATCCGTACCAACACACACACACACACACAGCAACAAAATATGATATCCATAAATTTCGCTAATAACCAATCCCCATGTTGGATATGCAAATTGTTCATGTCATACTCCTTACTATGCGCAAATCTTATTTAAAATTTTTGTTCTCCCTCTTGGGTATGGAGGATAACAAGAGGCCATTCGGGCCAATAGACAACGTGCATGTACACAAGACCAACGTACATTAATGCGCACGGGACTGCGTGTAGTAGATCCTAAAGAGTTGGCCAGTGGCTTCACCATAAGGATGCGTAGCAAATGGCGTCTATCCACAGCGATTAATTTTTATTCGTTCTCATCTTTCACTATTGCCTCGTTCGTGGCTGGAAACTTAAATTCAGGTGAATAGTAATTACAAGTTGCATTGCGTATAGAAATTTTTAATCACCGATAAATTCTCAATCACGAGTGCACTCTAAGCCCGCCTAAATTTTGAATTCAATATTATTTTACGCGCACGGAGTCGAGGATGGTGTGACCGTGTGATTGTGTGTATCTGTATCCACCGTCCTGGGAGTTAGCTGCTGGTAAAATTTATAAATATTAATACAACCCAAACCGCATTAATTTACATAAACGCAGTGCTGCATTTTGGGAACCCAATTAAAATAATTATTACGTCTCTAATGATGGCCGGAAAATTTACATTTCTAATGCAAATAACATTTTGGGTGGTCGAGCCCTTTATAATTTTATTTAACTCTTTATGACCATCATAGGGTATATTTGTGCTGACGGACAGTTTGTAACAGAGAGAGAGAGAAATTATAAAGATATTTTTAATAAAGTGAATACATTTGTCCATCTGTTTGTCTGTGCCAGCTCTTTAGTTTTGAATTTCGATCATGAATCTCGGATTTTGGAGCTCGAATCAGTCAGTATATCCATAATCCTTTCTGGTGGGAATCCATTAAAAAAATATATCTTAAGTTCTTCAGTGCATTTCTATCAACAAATTAACAATCCCACACAATAGTACTCCAACATTGTTGGATTAAAAATGTTAAGGTCAGGTATAGGGCATCATTCGATCCATTCTTGTTGAAGAGTAACTTTCTGTTTGTCTTTTTCTGTGGTGAGGTTATTGGTATTTTATGGTGGGACCAGTGTGTAAATTCGATGAAAGGAATTATTTTATGGCGTCGAGTTATAAAATTCTGCATTTCCGTTTTAACACCAACATTATGTAAATATGTATCCATATATTCCCATATATGTTTGTTTGTGCATGAAAGGTTTCGAAAAGATCACGTGTGTGTCGTGTGAACGTTACACTTAAAGTTGGGCAATGAGTAATATGAATTTGAATTAAATTGGTTCAATGTGCTGTTGCTGAAAACTTGCTTAGCAAAATTATTAAATTAATAAAATTATTTTTATTATTTATTAAGAAGATATTTTTTACTAAGGAACATACACTCAGTTTTACGTAGACTCATTGTGATGCCAATTGAGTCCAGTGGTTTTGATCTGGAATTCATTATTTCTTCCTACACTTTTGGATCCTTGCTACATGCTTTTATCCAGCCTTATGTCTTCGAAAAACTCAAAAGATAGGATAAAGACACATCAGTAGGAAGTAGTTGCTTCTTAGAGTTTTATTCTGGCAATGAAAGTGAGGAGTTTCCTCATGGGCTTCTTTGCCACTGTACCTTCTATACAGGTCGTCTTCATTTAGTTTTAGTTTCAATATGTGTTTTCTTAATAGGTTGCGGCCAGTGAGTACTTCTATCAGTAACGCATGGTCTTCTGATTCTTCTAATCAGTTCCAAACTGATCCACTAGAAGAAAGATTTCTTCTCGAAGATAGTCGTTGACGGTATACTATCAAGCAAGTCACTGATGGTTCTCTAGAGAAGAACACAATCGTGTCGGGTGTGGCCTTCGAGAACACCTTCACTTATGCCTATCTTAAAATGCTACCCAAGTCCTACAAGAACTTTAAGATTGAATATCGAATTGGAAGTGCCTGTTTGTGACAGATAGATTTAAGGGTTCTCCTAATAGCGATTTGAAATGATCTCCTTAAAAGGGCAGTGTGGATTAATTTTTTTTCGACATTAAGTCCATAACGCAAACTGCTTGTGAGAAATTTCGTTGAGGACCTTAATTTGCCCTATTACTTGGGAGAAATTGAGGTAACATTTGCAATGATTTTGATTAAGGTCATCCACTTAATCTTCAGTTAGGAACCCGTCGTTGTTTAGGTCCTTTAGGAGCTCTTAACCACAATAGACCAAAGTAGAGGAGACAAGACGCCTCCTTGAAGACAACCTTTGATACTTTTGATGGATAGTGAAAGCTGAACAAGCTTGGTAGATACATATAATCCTGCAGCTTAGCATGGAGTATGTCAATTTAGTTGCCTACGAGTTTATGCCCTTAATGTTGCCGGCTATTTTGCTAGATTGAAACGAGATGTGGTCGAAGGCTAAAAATGTACAAATGGTTGTGTTTTTGTTTGACAGTGATCTTCCGATCTTCGCGAGCAAGTGCTGCAAGGCTTTTGTTGTCAATTTGCTTACTTGATAAGTTCGTTGTGACGGTTTTCTAATAAGGCAATATTTCGTATGCGAAGATCAGTAGTTTTCTCCATTACCTTTGGAAACATTGATGTGGGGCTAATTGACCAGAAGAATTTTACGTCTGAAAGAGATCTGCGACCAGCTTTAGGAAAGAAAACCACGTCGACGTTTCTCCATTCCCCGTTGAATGGAGAATCAGGGAATCAGGAAATCGATGATTACATCAGTTCCATGTTGAATACAAAATGATGTATTCCAATTTTCTCCAACTTTTTCAAAAATGGCGTACCTCCTATTCTACCGCAATTATGTAAGGTATTGTTTTTTTTTTCGTGGAAACATTGCCAGTTATCGTCCTTTCGGAAGGTGATCTATCCACAGCCACTTCTGCCAGAGACATATACTAAGAAAAAATTTTCATTAAAAGAAAAGTATTGTATGTATCCATACTTCTATAACTCGGAATAGAACTGTGGTAACATGGACCCTCCCTTTTTCTTTGCTGATCCTAGATTTTTAAAATATTCCTTCTCCGATTTTATGTCAAAGATCTGAATGTAGAATAAGCATTTGGATCCTTGTTCCTGGTCTGTTGCTTACATACTTTATATAAGTACTCTGGGTGAGTGAGTTGGAATCGTAGAATGATTTTGGCCACGAAGATGTCAATTTTGTTTCCTATATGACATCTGTTGTGAGCATGGATTCATTGAACATGTTTTCTTTGATGGGTTTTAGGACCTCAAACTAGTTGAAAGACTATCTTCAATTTCATTGTTGCTGAATTAAATCCCATTCGACCAGCTTGACTGTACGAAAAGAGGGAGATAGTTTCCCAAGGACATGATATTGAAAATTTAGATTTGTTTTATGATGGGTAGTTGAGTAATAACCTAATATTGAGACGAGCATCTGATAATAATATTCAGAAGTCACTTCTTCGTAACGATGCATTTTGGAGGTGTCCGTGACCCTCATGGAGCTGGGATTTGGGGACTAAGCACGTATAGCACTAAAATATCCAAAGGGTTTGGATGCAATTGCAGTTGCCACATACGCTCGGTCGACTGCATCACATCCAGTTTATTTAATTAGTCTTCACTTCCTGGGACATATGCGGCAAAAGATACAAAGGTCTCAATTGGTTCTATCGATATTTTCAGTCTTAATGGACTTACTGTTCAGAATGATCTCTATGCACTTTCTTTTCGAGGAAATTGAAGTGTTTTCCCATGTATGGATGGGGTTGATGTATTTACTGTCTAGACGAACGTGTCATACAATTCATGGTCTTTGGTGAAGCGCTCACAGCTTTTCTAGCTATTCTAGCTGCTTGCCTATGTTCTTGTACAGCATTCACTACACGAGAGTCCTTTAGTCCTCCTGATATTTGAACTATTAAAGGACCTACTTTCCCATAGAACACAATCCTGATAAATCCCTAACAGAGTAAAACTGCCACATTCCCGTAAATCCATAGAACCAAAGCACAGAGACCCTTTTGTTAAAGCAAACTTCTTCTTGGCCAAAAATGATGACAACAATTGATACCAATAATGTTGCGCGCCGAATCAGCAGTAGTGGTGACGGTTGCGGCAGCGTCCATGAATTCGCCATTCCTATATACGAGTATACCCCCAAGCCCACACAATCAATATGCCAGCCTCCTCCTACAGTGTGTCTCGCGTTTCGATATCTTCATACACCATTTAGTCGCATTCATTTGTTACCATTAACTCGGCTCGGTTCCTTATCTGTTTAAAAGGATTTCACTTTGTGTTCTGTGTTCTTCCATCCAGTCAGTCGGCACCGCGCACGTCTTCTTTCACCCATTGTCTTTCGCGGCTAACAATTGAATCTTTGGCCAAGAAGTCAACAGCGCGCGGTAAAAGAAGAACCCATCTCGTACATATATGTGCGCAAGCGCACATTATATTCACCTAAACAGAGGGTTAACCATTCTGTGATTCTTTGCTGTGTTCAGACTCTTCTCCGTTCGCGGATCCTCATTTTGTGATAGGTGAACCAACGCTGCTGCGCTGGAATTAGACACGTTTTGTTCCACAAATGTTCCAGCGATAGGCTTCCGCTGCTGTTGTTACAGCTTCTACGCTCAGCTTCATATAGTTATCTATTATATGAGTATGCGCCTGGGAGCCTTTACTTTTCTTTATGGGTTATTTTAATGTCGTTAATGCTCATCGTAATTTTTACTATGACTCTGGTTGGGGCTTTAACATTTGTTTTGATCTGCATATCTTCATTTTGGAAAAGTTTTAAGGATCCTCTGCGCGGTTGTTGCATATTTATTTTAAGATATCAGTGGAAATAATGAGCATCTTGGTGGTTTTTCATGGTTCAATGGCATTGGAGGCTTTAATTTATCAGTAGCTCATTTGGTGTAAGGAGAATTTAATTAGTGGTCTTATGGTTTTTTATTTTTTTTTTTCGTTTTTATGCAGGACAAGCCATTCGAACATAGATCTTCGCTACAAGTAGCCATTCAGTCCTGACCACTAAACGATCATTTTGTGTCATGGTAATTTATTTTTTATTGAAGTAAAATGATTGCATGATAATTAGTTGGCTTTTAATGTAACAATACGAAAGGAAGCTGCAAGGATTTTACATGCGGGCAAGTGTTGCCAAGTACTTTATATAATTTTATTCTTTTGAACAGCAAAACTACTTGTAAAGTCACCTAAATGCTAGTTTGGGACTAACTTTGTTCATTACACTTACCACCACATACCAGTAGTACATGAATGTCTGAAGAGCTAGCTAAAAAATGATCCGCATCAAACTTCAAGCTGACAGGATCATTCATTTATGGACCACCTATCCCCACTTATGTATATACTGAGGAATGAAACAATTCCTTCAACTGAATAGGAGTTTGAGTTTAAACGACGAGAAGAAGGCAGCATATACAGAAGATTGGAGGCAAAACATCACCAACGCCTGCCACCATTTCCTAGATAGCTGCTTATTGATTCTTCATAAGCTACGGCATCATGAATTTTCAGCAAGAGGATGTCACAATAGATTTCCCCAGAGCAGACTACAAAATGAGGCACTTGAATATGACCCTCCCTTGAGTAAGTAGTTTGGCTCTCAACTCGACTGGAAATTTTGCAAGGAACTTAAAATTTGATCAGCTTTCAACGGAAGAGCGTGTTCTAGGGGTACTTAGCTTGAGTCCAGGGTATTTCATCCATGTTTGCTGGTTTAATTCCTAATAAGAGGTTCGTTCTTCGAGTTAGAGTTGGTTGACAAGCAATAACATTTAGCTTAACTTGCGGAATGATTAGTCCTCCAATCCTTGTTCAATAGCTTTTTCTGCGGGGGCTGAGTTTCACCAGCAGAAATGTTGTTACCAAAAACTAAAAACTGGGAAATCAGTCGTGAAATAGCGACTGTACCGTCTCAGTAAGTCTCACAGAAAAGTGAATAGATACGCAAAGATTTTCGAGTTCACCCAATGGGAACCTCCTGCTTAGAGTGCCTTTTGAGCGTCCTTGAGTAAATAAGAGTTGAATTGTACGTCAATTGAAAAGGGCGTTGATTTTCCAGGCCGGAAGCCACACTAGTAGTGTGTTCCAGAAAGTCCTCAGACGTCCAAACAAAATGTTGAATAGGATCTTATACGTAACATTTCCGAAGGATAGGTCTCGAGAATTGGTTCAAGACATATCATTACCTTTCTTGTACGAGTAGATGGGGCCTATGGAGTTGATATTCCAGATAACTGGCATACTTTTGTCCACCCATACCTGGTTGATGATTTAGCAAACATCATTTGAAAAGTGGGCGGCCTTGATGTTCTGCTTAACATCAATCGGAGTACCGCCATTGAATTAATAATGAAATGATTGAGTAGGTCATACATATGTATGTGAGTCTAAAACTTTGATTGCGTTTTCAAATCTGATTGTAAATTCTGTTTTGATCCATCGTGGTCTTTATGTTCTGTCAAAATGCTGTCAAAATGCTTTCAATTGAAGGTGGACATATAAAATCTGGGTACATTTCCAAAACTGGTTACATCTTCCAATTGTCTACCACAAGTCACAAGTCGACCCCCCATATAAAAGATGTATACAATTTGAGCCTCGTCGATCATTAAATAGATAACTTTATGTTACCAGTCATCCTGTAATGTCAGTCAATGATGAACTCCCCATCAATCAGACTCATTTGCGATTACTTGATGGGACTCCTTTTTTTTTAAATTATTTTATTAGTCCCGCTCTTAGTAGCCAAGTCTTATCCGCACATTTCCATCAATTTAATCAGTCGCTCCCGCAATCGATTGTAATCATGCAAGACTGTGCTGTGCATGTGGGGTACCATCAAAATGCCTGACGATATGATTGAAGTCAAAACCGTCCCGTCCCGTCCGCCAGTGTCTACATACATACTTATTCACTCTTGACTGTAGTCGGTCTCGGTGGCGGCGGCGCATTGTGCCTTCCGATTGTTAGTAAGGAAGCCGTTCGTTTCGCTCCTTCGTTCTCATTAATTCAGATAAATGTACTCGATCGGGAAAATAATTTAGAAAAATCCAGTCCGGAATAAAATATTTATCTGCGCATGAAACAATGATGTTGTTGAGAGTTTTCTAAAACTTTTTCCACCTTTTACATCCCACAGGTTGGTCGGCCTGGTTGTTTGCATTTTTCCTTGGACACTGTTGTACTTCTTCTTCTACATCTTCCGTTTTTTTTTGTTTTTGTTTTGCGTGCATAAATATTCACCACATTTGCAAATGTACGAGTATTTCAATTAATGAATATGTATCGGAATAATAGTGACATGGGTCCCCATGGAGTTATCGACTGGCTGGAAATGTGGTCTTGGCATGGTTGGCACACTGGCAGGCGGAGATGTGGAGCAGAGAGACAATGATCGCATTTGCGTTTTGAAGGAGAAATTCCGTGGGAAATACAATATAATGCAGATGAAAGGAAATGTCAAATTTTTACTTTACAATCGTAAAGTTTGTAGCCTGAGCCTCTAGGGGTCTGGGAGTACAATTGATCAGTTAGAGAGATGAGATTGACATCTTATCAGAGAGTTTCATCACGAATGGGGAATGAAATTGTGAGAACTCGGGGGGTAATTAATTTGGAATGCTATGTTTTTTTTTTGCAAAAAATGAAACAGGTATTGGAGATTTCCTTTTAGATGGTAAAAATGATTGGTTCGTTGGACTTGAGTAGCCTACGATAAGATTCTGGTTAGAACATACATAAGTAATGGGGTGAAGTTTTCCGGTATAGTCTGGAAAACAGAAGTTCTTCTCTAGAAAATGATATCATAGGTTTTCTTCAATCCTACAACTCTCAAAGCCGTCACATTCATGCAAAGTTTAAACCACTGCTTTAGGTTCCGAAACGAAGGATGTCTACGGACACAAGCTTAAATCTTAGTAGAACTGGATCAATCTTTAAAGTCACACATTAATAATGGCTCAGCTAAAAATAAAGCACTAATCCTAAGTGATGATCACTAAAATTCTAGCTATGAACTATGTTTTGTAGCTCTAGTGCTCTGATCTGGTTTTACTGCCGCCGGAATATTTGCCTGCAATCTATTTCACTGGTCGATGGGCTTTTATAAAAAGTGTGAGATTATTCATATCAACGAATGGATTGGAATGGACATCTGTCATAATCCAAATTTCCCCAACTGGTTAGCCAAGTCGTTCCTCCAAAATTCTACGGCATACCAACCAGCCGAGACCCTCATGTAAGATGATATGGTACTCTGAATATATTTTAAGACGACGATGTTTCGTATGGGTGTAGTGCTATGTCCATCCCCGCAGAGCCGAAATAGCATGATCCACTCCTACACACGATTATTACACATCATCCGAATAGGAACAGAAGCCCTTGGACGATGGATGTATCGATAATCTAGAAGTCGTCTGGATCGTTCAACCTATCAAAATGCACAAACCAGTTGTTATACCTCCGACTTACATAACCCAAGGATAAGCTCGAAAATCCTTTGCTACATCCACAGTTGCCGAATTCTCAGGAGTAGGCTATGAGAGCCTAATCGACGGTTGATGGGATGTAGTCTTTGTTTTCAGAAGTGTCAGTGAGTACAAGTCAGTGATCTAAGGTATTAAAGTCCTCGATATTCAGGATTTGAATCAGGACTACTAACCAGTACCAATCTTGAAATCAACCTATTAGACTATTTCTTAGCTAGCCACCTTTAGTAGCACGGTCTGAATTGCTTGTGCATGCCAGTAAAGGTTGTGTGCTGCCTTTCTGGTGTAGGATTTGAATATACTACTGGTAGGAGTATTGGTCTATTCATTTCTACATATTTAGCAACCATAAACGTCAAATTAAGTGCAGTGCTTTGAGTATACCAATGTCGCTGTACAGTTCGTTTTGTTTGTCGTTGTATATTCTTTTCCTTAGTTCTTCGCGTTGGACTTACCCTTATTCACTACTAAACTATTTTGGAAACATGTATGTATCTCAAAACTCACGAGATAGACGTGGCAGTCTATGTTACAAGCTGTTGTACATGTTTTTGTTTTTCGGACCCCTTGCAGAGAAATGGCCAAGAGCCATCACATGTACGTATCTCCCGACACCAATGTAGGCATTCTGAGTGAAAATGTAGCATAGTGTTTTCCTATCTGTAAGTCTTGCTCTCTACCGACTTTTGATAGCCAAGACTAGGGTCAAATAAGTCAAGAATTGTGGGTGCAATCCAATGACCTATGTATAACTGATTTGGCCCCAAGAAATGCGTACTGCGTCCATACAGTACTCTCGAAAGACCTTTTTTTCGAATTAAACTTCATCTTCATTCAAATAGGTATACTCGTGGCCATCTCGTTTCTGCATTCATATACCATCACTGGCAAGCGGATGAATTAGTACTTGTGTGCTCCTCCTTCTCTTGATTGGAAGAGCTGTGTACTAGCGGAGGTTTCCAATCCCAGCCATCATCATCATCATCATCATCATCATCATCATCATCATCATCATCATCATCGTCATCACACATAAAAGATCCAAAGAAACAAACAAAGCTTGAATCCCCTTTGTGTTCCAACAGCAGAAGCAGCAGCAAATGGTCGGTTCGGGAATCTCATATCGATGAAGAAAAATAAAAAGAAGAAGAAGAAGCAGAAGAAGAGGGTGACCAAATAAGTTGGAGGACTGCCTGAAACCGATTGTGAATGGCAAACAAAGCCGCGATATTCATTATTCAGCTGTCATCTTCGATTCCATGGTTATGAGGATTTATGAGTTAGTCGTGTCGGTTACCTGTTTTCATAATGGCGCCTTCCCGCTGTTATTTGTGTGTGGGGCTTCGATTTAAAGGTGGAGAATTGAATATCTTTTACCTGCGATATGAAAAGGTGGATGAGATGCTGGATTGCGATTGGTTAAGAGGATATTTTTGTTTTGTTAATTGAAATCATATTCTGGTGGAGTATCATCCATGTTTGAAAGAGTAGGGAAGACAATCTTGATATGATCGTTGCCAGAGTCAATGTTTTGTTTAAAGGTTCCATGATTTACAGAATCCACAGTGATTAGGGATGGTGTGTGTTGGTTTTTAGTGTGATAGAAGATGCCTCTCCAAGTTCTTAGTTCTATTAGAACATCATCTGCATATTACAGTAGAGTTTTCTATCCAATATAACTGCCAAAACTTTGATGAGATCTTAAGCCTACGAAGACCGAAAATAAATGCAGATTAGTAACAAACGAGATTGCATGAGCACTAGTGCAATAGTATCCTAGATGAGTCTTATGCAGACGATAACAACCAGGACTTAAAATCCTGTGCGAACGAGATTGCGAACTGTGGCAGATGACAACGAATTTACACGACACATCGCTACCTATTCTAGGAAGAAATCATCGCTTGTATGAACGAGTTTAAGCACAGATCTTTGGCGTCCTGTTAGCAAAATAAAGAATCCACTGCTCATTGTTGCCTATAGAAACTTCAAAAAATCTACTTAGGTAACTAAAAAGTCGAGTTTCAGCCGTCTTTCATTAAAGTATAAGTTAAAGTCTCAAGGAAGAGCAAAACCCAGCAACAAGCTTATATCAAAAATTAAATCACAGAAAGCCACCACAACAAAAGTCTGTTGTTGGGTCAGGATTTACTGGCTCAAATATCAAAGTGACAAAAAACAGACACAGGAGTAGATAATCCAACGTAGATTAGATTTGGTTTGGAAGGGTTTATATAAAAACCCTACATTTCTTCAAATAGTCTGTTCACCAAATAACAAAAGAGATAGGTTTGTGGGATCTGGACATTGCCAAAACAACCGTTTGATGGTGTCTAATGCTTTAGTCGGACAGTTAAAAAAAACAAAAAGGATCGTGGCTATGAACTCCTCCTAGGATCTAAAGGATCATGCGTCTAATAATGACATTACACCGTAGGAGAAGAGGATTGTTAATGGTCTGACTCAACCAATGGAATAGGGCGTCACTATCCAGTTCTCCAATAAAGCCCACTCTTTTAAAAAAAATCTATGGTCAAAGAATGTCAAGTTAAAAACATCCTAGGCGATTTCAGTTTCCTGGCAGTGTAAGGATGATTTTGGCAAACCATGGGGTGGGTAGCCGAAAACTGTCATGTGGACGTATTCAGCTGGTACAAGACCGTCCTTAGCTCAAGTGTCGGCTGTTTGTTTGAGGGAGCTTTCGTTATAATTGTGCCTGCGTCCTGCACTAAACTTTAAAGAACGTCCTTCTTCTAATGTTTTTCAACTTTTTATCTATCTATCTCTAGGAAACTATCTAGAAAGGTTGTCATCCTGCAGGGTATATGGAGTTTTGTGTCTGTGTGCTTGTGTAGCTTTTTCTGTTTGTCTTGAAAAATAGTCCTGCATCTGGGTTGATTTCGATTGTCTCGCAAGAACTGCAAAGTCGATTCCTGTTTCCATTTTCAGCACGATGTCAACTAGTGTCCTATGCAATCAATCCCAAGGAACTTATTTCACAAAATGAATTGTTGGTTCCATTATTTAGAAAATACTTTCATTATAGAATAATCTGGATTTCGCTTTAAATTCTTGTACACATATTGATAGCAACAATACCGTGTGGACCATTGTAGAATAATGCAACATATAGATGAGTCTTCCAGTCTTGAGAAGTGCCTGGAGATATATTGCTTAGTACTCAGCATAATGGCAAGATGTCAGAACATATTTGCATAGAAAGTGACGCACGACAAGGTTATATACTATTACCACTGATGTTTCTTTTGATGATCAACGGTGTCTATTGATGGTGGTTATTGATGGTTTGTACAGTGATGTCTATATTTCTGTCAATGACTCATTATTTCTTAGGTATACCATTTAACTCCGAAGCAAATAAGTTCATGTAGATACTGCCGAAATGATTCTATCGAAGAACCAGAGAATCATCTTTACTTAAACTCTGAATTTATCCTTAAAATTTCCGACTTTGCCACATCTACTATTGGGAAGATGGAATTTATTACATAGGTAGGTACGCAATGTTACTTAAAGTGTGACATTCTCGCCATGCTAATGGCTCTACTCCCCCCCCAGTTCGTTGGTATGTTACCTTTTTTCCTTTTAATCCACATAACACCATCTGTTCGCCATATGCTTTTATACAATTCCATTCTCAACAATATCCAATATCACTTCTCCAAGTGTGATCCTCCTTCTTCTTCCACCTGATCACAGATACACACCCAACCGGCTGAAAGGAGCAAACGAAGCGCACACAGGACCTTTCATTGAAGTGCGCACATTTTCATAAAAACAAAGCCCGTGTAATAATGTAGCAACACATCTTTTGACTTTAGCGCAACATCCTACATAGTTTGGCCAAGCCGGCTGGCCGGCCAACTCCCATCCATCGATGTCTCGTCGTCGACCGGTCGACCATCTGAGCCCGGTTGCATCCCAAAGGATGACCATCTCAGCGGACGGACATATACAAACGCCGATTGTGGCCGATTTTATGCCCGATACTCGGCAAAGTTTTTGCTTTTATTGTCTGCCGTGTGATTCGCTGGGATCTGTGTGTTCTTCGATTCCGCGCAAATATACATAAAGGTTGTTCGGGATTTTTATTATATTGTGACGAGAGGCGGGACGAGGGGCCAACATCGAACCTTATGCTGTGTTATGCGCGCAGCCAACAATAATGATGATCATAAGTTGATGTCGACCGACAACGACACAACATACAACAGATTCATGAGAGATGATGTTGATGATGTAGCGAGCGAGCGCACAGGACGAAAGGGAGATGCGGGATATTGCGACTATGTATCCACCCGGCGATGGTTGTGCAACAACACAACAGGCCCCAGTAGAAGTCGATGGCGTTCTTGATTAATGGCCGAAATAACTTCTTCAGCTTTATTGGCTGAGATTTCCATTTTAATTTCGCATTGGCTCCTTGCTTCCATCGACCGGTCAAGAGATGAGCATTCGTAGTTTGGCCCAAAAACCGAAGGATACTTGGTCGTCTCATAACTATGTACTGTGGGAGCCCTCCCATGACATTTGCTGATAATAATGGTGATGGGCGATGCGCGCTTAAGAACGACGAAAATATTTATAAGCAATAATTTTATATCGTTCGCGGATCGTTTATGCATCCCGCGTGCATCTTCGCCACTTGCAGTTCCGATAAGTGCTCTGCGCATGTCTGTTATTCTGATATTGAAATGGTGTGGAGCATGCCTAATGCTGTGCCTTCCTGAGGCTACGGCAGCGGTGGCTGTGCTATGCGTGCCATAATCTGTGGACGTGTTGTGCTTTGGTATTCGGCGGTTACTATGATGCCTAGTCGCGACTTTATAAAAACCGGTCCTTTGATCGTGTTCAAATTGAAATTCTACTCTTCTATTATATTTTAGAGTGAGGAAGGAGTGTTATTAAGGAAATTGTTGCGGAATGGCGTGTGTCACTGTAATTAATTATTAAAAATGTTTATCCTTACAGTCCAACTATATCCTATATACAAGAGGTTAAAGCTTATGAAATTAGTTATAACCTATTGTGCCAATCAGCTACTGCTATCTATATACAGCAGGACTGGCAGAGTCAGGATCTGCAGAATAACTACGGAACAAGTAAGTAAGTTTTCATTCCATTTGTTTTACCAAACCGAAGTAGGTACATAGTAACGCAGTCAGTCTTCTTCGACAAATGACGCACCAGATATTTTGTTAATGCCGTACGAGCTCTAGCACGATAGCGCATCTATTTGCCAGCATTTGGTGTACATTTAGAAAAGTTTCTTGGAGATACTTTCGATGGATACAAGGGGTGTATCTTTATAAGTATTCTTTCTGTCTACGTTGTACTGGAAGCCTGAAGCGAATAGCACAGCAGAAGAACAGAATCATGGATATATCCAAATGAACGATTCGATTGGAACATACCTCGCTATGTAAGCGGTCCTTCGAGCAGTGTTCCTGTAAGCACCATAAATAGTACGTAATCGAAAGTTAACAAGCTGAGATAAATTTTTAACAAGAACACCCTTCATGTAGTTATCCCTTATAATTCAGATTCCGTGCTCTCTTGATCAAATTTTCGAAGGCGTTTCCGCAGTTATACCAAACCATCCATTGATTTTAAGCTCGGAAGCTGTTTGGTTTGCTGTCTTGGTTTTTTTTTTTCAAAGGCCTTAAAAGAAGTTACACATCGTTAGATAGCAAGATCTTCTGGCACAGAGTGACAGTGTTTTAAACATGTCATCAAGATCTATATGGATCAGCTGAGATATGGCTTCAGCCAAAATACCCCGATTACCCGCGTACCGCTCCAAAGCGTGGTTGGTTAAAAATACATTTGTCTATCTGCGATCACATGAAGATCAGCTATGTGTGTTCCAGATCCTACAATTTTATCTGTTCATAAAGCCGTGTTCTTTAAAGTTCACAAAGAAATAGAGAAGATTTACTTTTCAAACCCATCGTCCTCTTTTTATGTAGATCGCTAGGATCAAATTGGAGATCTTACAGTGATCTTGTGTCAGCTAACTTTCTGAAAGTATTGATGTTCCCCAGTGATCAGACATGATGATCACGCGAGGATATCGCCCCTCTCGATCATTATTGGTGTCTATCACATCAGAGGGCGCTGTAATGATAAAAACTTGCATAATTGTTGCGAAAAGTCTTAGTATAATTTTGACCACATTTGTAATGGTTTTCGTGACGGATTTCACTACTAACAATCGCAACAAAAGCAGATGACAAAAGTCGTACTCCTAATGAATTTCGCTCCCATCGTCAAGAAAAACACGAATGTGTACCATCGTAACATAGGGTAACACCTAAAATCCATTCACCAAGAAACAGTTCAACAGCTCAACTCCACTCGAAGCCTCTTTAAGGCCCAACCATCACAATTTTTGTCTCTCATAAGCAAATCTGCGCTTTTCATTCAGCCATGGCGTGTGTTTACGCCCAAGTCCTCAATATCAGTTTTTTTTTTTTTTTTTATTTCTGCCTCCTGTCAGTCCACCTTGATACCGTGTGGCTGGCTGGTGGAAGCCTCTTATTCCATGGAGCGATTGCGTTTATCCACTCCGTTTCGTATTTGTATGTACACCACATGGTCGAACCAGTAACCATACCACAACAACACCAAGAGTGCGCTATAATAATTCGAAATCACAGTGAATTGGGTGATAAAGTTGATTTTAGCACGATAAACGAATTATAAATGCATTTGTGAGAGTATTTATTTAATAATAAGTTTTTCGTTGACACCTCTGTGCCACGGGAGGAGGAACGGACAACTGTTTGTATGCTGCTCCTTTGGGAGGAGGCGATTCATTCACAGACCTAAATGCGCATGCGCCAATGGTTTAGTTGGAGCTGTATTCACGTTTTCTTCTTTATTTTTTTTTCGCTTTTTTCGCGCTGACTGTTGATGAATTTATTGCGAAGAGAGATTTAATTTCGCAAAGATTTATGCGAAAGGACATTTATTTCTCTGACTGAAAGTGTTGTATGCTCGTACTTTGTTTTAAAGTTTATTTAAAGTTTGAACGACGTCAAATTTTATGGAAATTAGATTCGAACTAGGATGGTGAGCGTGTTTCTGTTAGTAGTATTTACACTACTCATGTCCTGCATGTCATTCGCTGTTCATGGAGATAGATGACAGTACTGTCTAAGTGATGTTAATGAGTTTGAGGCCAGCAGCGGTTTACAGGTTGGACTTTGAGGCTTATCTGTGCAGTTTATGAAATGTTTAGATAAGGCTATTTGTAGACAGAGTTGAGTGGCTGGGTCTATAAATAACATATGATTTGGGTTAGAGTTGCACCTATACATATGTAATCAAGTTGGTTGCAAAATTGGCACGGAACTTTGTCTTTATGGTTCAAAATGTTAGGTTTGACATAGACATAAGTTTTGACTACCTGACTGACTTTTCTTTATAAACAGCTTCTGTTGGTTTATGTGGTTTATTTAGTCCTTATGTTGCCACTAATGGAAATCCATGATTCTTCTAGTCTAGGTTTCTCTTTACTCTCACAGACAGTCATTTTACCCTAAAACTAGAATCATCATGTCAGGCATTAATAAGACTTTAAGAAACCTATTAGTTTTTTATTTACCATGAGACATCATCAAATGAATCGAGGAAGGGTCTAATCGTCATTGTCTGGCCCTAGCTAGCGCTTTAGCTGCGATACTGTGTAATCAAATCCTATTCCTCGATGGGAACAAGAGGCTGTTATTCTGGCGATGTCCTTACGCGCTCTGTACCTACCTAGTCGTACGACTACCTGGTCGTTTGTCTTGCATGATAGTAGTTTAGTCATATCTTTCTAAATATGTATATCTAAGGTTGGCTTTTAATAGAAAGTTTGAGGAAATTTTTTCTGCTCCCAGCGAAATATGAACTAATTCTGAAAGTAAACAGTAGAGGGCTGAGACTTGTCTGACGAGTTCGTCAGCATGTTACCTCGCTTGAAAAAAACTGGTAGTATCCGGGAATGTATATTATTTCGAAATGTTTAAGAATTCAGGAAACATCTCTGTATCGGATTCACAGTCCATCTTTGAACTTCTGTTCTTGTGGAGTATAGTACGTCCAAACCCTTCGTTAAAAACATTTTGGGGATAATATAATCAGTTGCAGTCACAAGATCTTTCGGCAGAAGATGCAGAATATTACTGTGGCTGTAGGGTTTCGCAGTCCCGCGTGGTTGATATTTAGAGGTAGTAGATACAGAAAACTGTAGGTCCATCTTACGGACTTGACAAAAAAACGCCAGGGTCTAGGATAATTCTCAAATTCCTGGACGATAAGCAGAGTAATGAACCATTTAGTTGAGGGAATGTGAAGTCAGGTACATATTTTGGTTTTGGTGATGAAGAGCATCAGTTCAGTTCCCTCGAGTTGACGTCAAAAAGGCAGGAAAACTATAATTAAGATACATATATTGGAAAAGAAGACTGAGTTCTAACATTCACCATAATTGGTTTGGAACTTACAAAATGTAGGTACATACATACCTACAAACCGATGATTGGAAACTTATAGTGTGCTGAGAAATGTCAGAAGTAGCAACATTTCTCTGCTACTCCAGTGCATCCTGTTTTACTGATGTTTCACCTCACCTATGTATGTGAGCCTTATACTTTTTTGCATAGCAATCGAACAAATCTTCTTCAAGCTGTGTTACTTGCTTTGCCTTCAGCTTTAAGAAAAAAATTCAAATATTCTTAAAACTTTTGAGGAACGCTCTTTAAACTCACATTAAATAAATTGTTCTCATACTCTACTAACATCTCAATATCAAGGAAATAAATAATGCCCTGATCATAAGCTTTCTTTATCCGCGAGATCTAACCCCACCCATTTGCAGCCCTCTCAGGTATCATGTTGGAAAATCTTTTTCAAGAATTCCTCACGTTTCCCGAAAGGAAACAAAACATTTTCTTAAGTCAAAACTTTCAACATTTCTTCTTGGGTGGTGTTCCGTGAAAAATAACGTGCAAGGATTTCCATAAAAAAAAAAAAAATGAAAGAAATTCGTTTAGATATGATATCCTCGTGCCAATGGCTTTGCATTCATCCATGCCTAACTCCAACTTCGCATGAATACTCCGCTCCCATGGTAATCGAAAGAAAGAAGAGAAGAAAAAAAAATTAATATTCAACTTGAAGACATTTGAACGACCTTCATAATTTTACACACCATTACACCGATATTAGCTGGGGTGGATTCAGCAAAGAGATTGCCTCGCTAGAGGGTGTGGGATGAAATTTATACTCTTGGCGTTAGGGGAGCCGAGTCTCATCCTTTGTGCTCATTCAATACATAACGCAGATAAGGAATATTGATGGATTCTATTTTGTATCCAGATTGAATTTCAGATTGCGCATCGGGGTGATTGGATGGTGTGCTGGTTGTACAACCACCCCGACCGTCATCGTTGTTTGGTGCAAATGATTGTGCTTCGACATGCAAATGTATATAAATGTATTCAACGGAGGCATAAATTGTTATACCGGCTGGAAGTTGGATGCTAACAGAGAAAAAAAAAGAAAAAAAAAACTGGAGCTCACTTACCATTTCATAAAGAATAGCGCGCGTCTTTCTCATGTAACTTTCACATTGTGACGTATTTATGGATATCATGTGCCACAATTCCACTCCATTGGCATCCGTCTTCAGTGTCACCGGCAGGAGTAAGAGGGTGACACACAGGTAAAGGCGACAGTAGCAGCATCTCTCAGCTACCTATGAGTTGAATCTTTCGACTCACGATGACAACGATGATGAGGATGATGATGATAATGATGATGACGATGGGGACGACTGACTAGTACTGGGAGCGTATTTGCATACGAGAAGAAAAGGCTGCGAGCAACGACAACAACGACAACAACGACGACGACGACGACGACCCATCAATTGGTGATATAGATTTCAATGAATGAATGTTGCAGCAGAAGCCGTCACCGTCCCCACTTCGGGAAGGGGGTGATTAATATACGAGTGTTCGGATATGCATGCAAAATTTATATCGCTGGGTAAAAATCTTTGTGACAATAGATACAGATGCTAGATGTTTTAAGCTCACCATGCGCAAGTGGTGGACAAGTGATGGAAGAAAATCTATTTTCATTTCCTTGAACTTTCCTTTTAGTCTAGAGTATTCTAGTATCATTAGAATGAGATCTCGTATGTACCACACACATCCTGTAGGGTAATGCCTTGATATGTAGGCTGCAATGGCGTGGCGAGTTCCTATAAGAGATATAGGATAACAGAGATGCTGACTGATAGACAGACTCGGTTACTCAAATTTTTTGTTTTTTATGCATCAGTCTAACATTTGTGGACAAAAGTATACCAAGTTTTATTTTAGAAGGAAACAAGTCACCTTTTCACATTTGCCATAAGTAACTACGACACATATACTATTGATATATTTACTTCTGAGAATATTTCTGAGCCAGCACCTTTGTCCATTTTTGACCCATCCGGGAAGACAGATATGGAGGCGTAGTTGATGACCTTAGCATTTGTCCAGATCTCTATAAACACAAATTCGGAGTTGAGATTGAGGCCAACTAACTACCGCCCATCTATTCAATGCAAAAGATGAGAAGACTACCAACTAGTCATTATGGAATAACAATATTAACTGCGATTGATTCTAAAGACAAGTGACTGCCAAGAGCTATGATGGGTTAAAAGTTACTATTGAATATATCAGAGGCATGAGGTTATAAGAATTACGAATGACTATCAAACAACTGTACATGACTGAGGACTAGTCACAGCTGACTCTAATGGATTGATGCTTAGTCGTCGCCAAAAAAATTCACTATCACGACCACGAGACTATCATTAACAGAGTTGAACACCTCATTAAGCGATCTCTTTTAAGCGTGGTTGAGTCGCTTTTGTCGTGGTGTAAGACATGGGTGTCAACGGGGTGCGAAGTGCTGTAGAGGCGTTAGTTGGCCGGGCATTGGATTTTCAAATCCTATTGACAATCTCTTTCCAGCTTTGTACCTATTCAGTCTTGAATTCTTAGAGCCGATTTCATCTCGCGGATTCCGTATAAGGTCAGAGAGTTTTGTAGTTCTTACAGTAGCAACTTCATCAGATGTAGTGGAAATCTTTTGTACACTTATAGTGCTGGCGGTAAAAGCTGGTTTCGGTGTTTTTTTTTCTATTGAAACCTAGCTTCAAGGTGTGGATTTTGTTTAAAGGAAATGTTGGTTCCACGTGTAAACTGGTAGGTCTACAAAGCGCCCCGATGATCCAGAGAATGCCAGATGTCTCTAGATACCCGGTTCGCGAGTGAGCAATATTTTGTTAACTTTTGGACTCTCAGTGAGATACATTGGCTGATACCTTAATTTATCCCAAAGAAAGAAGAAGTCAGCGTTTCAATGAGAAAATATGGAAAAGCATATGTAGGCGGAATCCAAGACGCAGGTACTTCGCCGCGTTTTACTTGCTTTTGACAACATATGTACTTGTATGTAGCCTCCAGATTCAAAAGGTTAACGGATTCTAGAGCGTTGGGTATGGAGACTCACTTAGGGGTTTAAGACAATTTTGAACTTTCTTAAGCTTTCCGCCGATCCTAATGGAAATATGGTCTCTAAATAGGCTGGATCAAAAAATCGTTATGGAAGTGGTGCTGACTTACTCTTTTGTGGATTAGTTTAGATGATTGAGTGTTAAGATTTTTACTAAAAAGACTACAGTCTGGATCAAAGTGTCTTAAAAAAATATTTCCTTAGTACTTAGTTCAACAGAGCTAGTGCTATTAAAGTTACCATCTGGAAAAAAAAGGCTTCTTGTTGGCACTTTCTATTAAAAATGGTAGCTGATTCCTCTACTCTACCAGTACTCTTTATAGGATTTAGCTAGGATTAAGGATTGGGTCTCTTTATCTACAATTTTAATAAAAGTAACATGGAAGATCGAAGGAGTTTCTTTTAGTGAGGCATTTACGGCAGCGATTTATACCAATTTAAGTCCTTAACCTTAAAGAAATCATTTCAATCAGTTTTAACTAAAATTTCCGGAGATTTACATCTGGATATTGATAACTAAGGATATCAAGAATTTGTGAATGGAAATCCAGTATTATGCATATTCTATTTTCTAGGCTATTTTCGTACCCACCAATGTATCTTTTACTCAGAAATCCTTCCAATTCCATTCAAATGCCTCGACCACTCTTCACATATCGACTTTACTAATTCATCTCACCAAGCACACCAAGTCTTTAATAACAGTTTGTGTCACTTAAAGTGTTATCACCGTCTTCTAGCTTTAGTGTAATATAAAATCTCCACGGCCCCATTCCAAGTCCAATTTAAAAGATAATAACACCATCGCACAGATTTCAGTAGCAATTTCAGCAATCATCGTCGTCATCACGATCATTGCTGCGGTGAAAAACCAGATCGCTTTCTAATTGCCCCAAGAGCACCATCTCCACCACCATCACCACCATCATCACCACCGACGCCACATGCAGTCCGAGTCTGCACTACTTTGCATACACGTCGCAACTCCTCCAACACCGGCAAGATCACCAGCACATTAGTTTTCCTCCATCTCGAGTGTCATTAGCGCACTCATAATCATCACATCTATAAACACTTGAGGCAGCATCCGAAGCCGTTTCACCAGATGGTTATACTTCTGGAGGGGTGCCGCACCGATGGTGGTCTCTGGCATCAGGAGGAGACGATGGCAGATCGTCAGCAAGGCGGCGCGTGCGGTATTCTCACGCATTCTTGGCGCGCGATTATGAATTATTTCGTCGGTGTCTGGGAACAAAATTCAACGCCATATGCATTTAGCGGTAATAATTGTCAAAGACGTTGTGACACTTGCAGAGTTTTGTCAACTTAATGAGGTAAGGAGCAGTTTTTGACGGCGTTATGCTCGTCTGAAGATATGATAAATCGATGCGATTACTTTTGGCACAGAGTACTCCTTTGAAGACGTGCTGATGAATGTGAGTATGCATGCACCGAGTGCTTCCTTCATTCGAAATTCAATTCACAAACCATAAGGCGAAATGTCATAATTCAGATACAAAATCCTTCGAGTCCATATATTGGTATTGTTTTAGTGTACCTTTGAGTAAATCCCTATTCTATATCATATTCCAATCAGCCGGGGTAATAAAAACAACTGGCCACTTCAGCGGAATGAGCTTTTTTTTACGGTAAAGGAATATTCCTTTCCCTCATATCCTCCATCGGGTAATAATTTAACTGCCAGTGTAACAAACAAGGGTATGTGCATTATATATCCACAACCAGAGATATCTAGATGACGGGGGTATTTGTTGCAGAAGATACAGTAGCTGAACGAAGTTCAATAACTTTTATGACTATATTTCAGGATCTCTGGGGGATTCAGGACGCAAGGGTCAAGGAAAAGTTACTTTAGTCGGCAGAGCGATGGAGATGGAAGGCAGGGTTAGCTGCCCAGTTGAATATTTTCCTGATTTCAGCAGTTTTTCGGTCTACTAGTGTGTGCACGGACCATGCGAGGGGGGTAATAATTTTTTCTAAATCAAAAATAATTCGTTGGGAAATAATTTTACCATTTGACATGTTCTGATCCCCGGGATGGTCGTAAAAATATTTTTCATGCCTTTTGGTAGATTTTTTTTGTAGGTAGTTTCTGGATTTAGCATGTAAATCACATGAGAGATCTACTGGGACGGAAGGATGGATTTTAGTTTTGTAGAGGTAGGTACTATAAATACATATGTATGTATGCATCTTTGGGGATGGAAAAGATAATGATGATGACCATGAGAATACGTACTATTGTTATTAAAAAATCTGGGCGCTATTTGATCCTTTTCGTATGTCGGTTGTAAAATACGAAAAATAGGGCAAATGCGATCAATGACTATCTTGGGGTAATCCAGTCTTTCAACTAAAGCCTCCAATCAGATAAGACTAAGCCATAAAAATGCTCTCTATTCGGTCCCTTAACGTGGGGATGTCCACTAAATCGAGGAAACTGATGAGCTAGAAAGAAAGTGCCGGAACAGCACCAATCAATGGTTGACTACTCAATCCTGACACATATGTATGTGACCCTCAAAATTCAACATTAACTTAAGCCGCATGTCGAGAAAACTATGGTCAGAACATAACACAAAACTTAACACTTCTCACAGGTATCGTAACAGGCCACACATGTTGGAGAACTTACGAAGCCTGCGTTTAAGTTCCTATACCGACCCATCTCTCATCTGAATACTGAAGCCTCAGCAGAACCTGAAACGCAGCCTTGAACAGCCAATCTTAAATTCACTTTACACTCGGGATGCCTTTTGGAAGAATCCAACATCGTTGAACACAACGGATTCGTTGTTTTGATGTATCTATCTATTCGATTTCTATTTGACAGGTTAGATGTGAAAATTCCAACTCGTGTTCGATCAGTAAGGTCAACTGAAAATATCACCGCCGTAGCTGAGAGTGTGACTGAAAACCCAGATGTGACCATTACGAGACGATCACAGAAATCACTGATCTTGGTCTACACACTTATGGATGCAGATGTTGGTATCTCCATTGTGCCCCAATTATTGCTCTAATCGATGCCATCGAGCCAATCGAGCAGAAGGACCATCTCTAGTTCAACTGCTTTGATCAACCGGAATATGTACCTTTATTAGATCCAGCGAAGACTATCCATGTCTTCTCTGAGTTAGTATGAAGGTATGGGTTGATTGGGTTGGGTCAAGAGATCCTCGGCATTGTTTTAACAACTTGGATCGAGATCGAATTTGGCGATTCCATGGCATATATCGTTGCCTGACTTGGGTTATATAGAAAACTATAGTGCCGCACTCTATTGAGTTAATTGAAAGCCAGGGCGCTGATACATATATGTATGTATATTATACAATACCCTACAGTGTCCGGCAGTCGTGTGTTTTATATTTTGACGTTTCGTACCCAATTTTCGACTTGTCCCGTTGACTAACTCTAATCCTTGTAAGTTTTCTATTGAAGCGGGTAAACAGTGAGTGAGTGCCATTAACCTGTGAAGCTCTCACACAAAACAAGTTAATAACAAAAGTATTTTACGCACCAATTCCATTCTCCTTTCCACAAATATTGAACTCATATCCGACAACAAACAAATCAAAAAAAAAAGAATACCTTTAACAGAATCCAAATTTCCAGGCCATTTGCCAGCGGTATCGAATAACACTGCGTGCGAAAAATCAATGACCACTTGTAAGAAACTCCATTCCCACCATACCGATCGATTTCGTATCCGTCCGGTTGAACTGATGGTCGGTTAGTCATTTGTGAAATCAAGAAGCTCATTTGTGCTACCTCAACAATTGTCTCACTCTCTTGACTTTTGGACTTGTTGTCGGTGGTTTTCCCCCTTTCGGGATATGAGTTCATAAGTCATCATCCCCCCAGTGTCACCGTCACTCCTACTGCCAAAGGCTTCCACAGGCAAACACTCAAGAATACTGCCAACTGAGAACGGGATATCAATCAATATTTAAATTGAGTTAACACAAAACAGGGGGTGTGATTTGTTGATTATAAGGAAGGACATTGATACCCGTTCATTAAAATCACAGAATACCAGATATACATATACATACATGACGCACACACTGCACATTGATTGCAAGGATTCATTTCGATACAAACATCTGTAGACGCACATATCACATCTCATAATGTGTATATATGGTGAATGAGATACTGGATCACTTTTAATTTATTTGATCGGCCATGTCCTGTAATTGATGCATTGCCCAGTTGTTCTTATATGTATAATGTGAGACTCTGTGTAAGTGAGACTGTTGGTAGCGGTGTGACGGTGCGGCAGTGGTCAGGTGGAATCTCATTTTCATCACTCACAACCTTTGGCTTAATGAGTTTCCTTTTGTTATTCGCTCGATACTGTTGCAATGAGCAGCAGCGGTTTGTTCCGATAACAATAATTAATGAGTCAAGTGACCCCTGGAGGAAGAACAACACAAACTCTCAATGACAATGTGTTATTGCAATGAATCCGTATAAATCGCGACTCGAAGGAGTTAAGTGGTCCGAGACACGTTCGGTTATGGGAGCACATCCGGTGGTTTGGTTTTAAATTGTGAATTTGCTTTAAGTGAAATATGAAACTATGGGATTTTTACTTACAATTCATTGAGGTGGGGTTGTCAGTTGGAAGTATATTTTGTCTTATTACCTCGGCAAGGGAGATTGTTTGGACTTGGGAATAAGGGTAAATTGTGGATCTTTCTATATCTCTTAAAAAAATTTAAAAATTTAGCTGTCTTGACTCAATAGTTGGGGCATTCGAGTACAAGAAATTTCAGTTAATACAGAAAATATTCGCAAAAATCGAAGAAGTATCTGAGAGTATCTCATGATACTCGGCGTAGCTGGTATACTGAATCGGCCGCGATAACAGATGAGGCTATCAAATATGTTGCAGAATCTTTGCTTTAAATCGCCTGGTACCGATGGAGTGCACCAATTGGTGCCAACCCTGAAGAGAATCTTCATTGCGTGTCTGGACTGTCATGTATCGGCGAACGATACATATATAAATAGAATGTGGTACCTAATGGTAAATAAATTTCATTCTTTTAACAAACAAATACAATCTGTCCCAAAGCCCTGGTCAGTGCCATATGGTCCCTATATAGGGTCTCGTAGATCTTTACTTCCTTGGGTTAAACGACAAATATTTTACATGGTACTATAGATTGTTGAAGCTACCACCCTGATTTAACAACACATGTCAATGCGCAGTCTCTTCAAAGTACATAATTGACAAACGGACGAACTCTGGACGCTTACCACACAATTTACAAGACACAAAGACTCCACAGACTTTGGTGTCGAATTTCATGGTAGCAGGAGTGAGAATCAGCTAATCCATTGATCAACTCTAAATGACATGATTTCGTAGAAGTTGAAAGGCTTACATACATATCTGCAATTGGAGTCAGTTTAGGAAGGCTATAGAGTCAACTCAACTCGATATCGGAATAACCATTTTACCCGAGCATACTGGCAAGGAACTCGTTAAGGTAAGGAACTCACACACCACAGTGTACAGCTATAAGTTAGAGATACAGGGGGACTTTGTTTACCATGACTCTCGCAGCACTTCTCAACATCGACAACATCTCATCAGAAGCTTATGTATCTTGAATTGAGCAGTTAGTTGAGTAATCGAACCTCAGTTTGGGAGAAAAATTCTTCTTCGTAAGATATTTCTGAATTGGATTGTACAAGTGAAGAGATTTATCAAGGACAAGACTAATTGGAAAAGTTTATTGGTTTAGATGAAAATTCACCCCGAACTGTGGCACCACCTAGATAAGTAAGTTAGAATGGTTTTGGTGTGTTGTTATGCACTGGAACAAAATTCCAAGGTATTGAGAAAAAAACTCAGTTTGCGTGAAAAAAACCCATCGTCTACTGTAGTTTTTCGAACTATTTTGCATCTCTTCCCAATAGAACTTGGCGATAACTAACTGACTACCAACCCAACTTTAAGTCTAAATACTGGGAACGCTCTGATATTATTATTGTTATCTGCGCAACATTCCTGGTCATTTGGAATTTTCAAGCCAAATGTCAGTAGACACAGCAAGCCGCCAGCAACTAGTGGAAGCATCTGGACCAATGCAATATTGTTAGGCTTCATCGGTTGATATAGAGTTAAAAAAGTTTGAACTGATCTTTAAAATACTGGAGAACATGTCTTGTACTTGTCAACATTGGTAAGTCGATACGAGGTGAATATCATTACAATCAACCTGCTAAGAATACCTCAAAGCGAAATGACAATTTCCAAACTCACTCTGCGGGTCACCATAGAACCAATATAGATCCCTTTTTCATCTGCTGCATGTTAACAACAGCAACAAGGCTATTATCATAATTGCTGTTTTTGGTGGTAATAAGCGACTACATACTTCAGGCTAGTAATGCTTAATGAGAAGTATAAATAGATGTCTACACAACATCTTAAAGATATTCTGACCGAACCGAAGGATGGAAGTCTGGAAATGAGTTGGAAAGATCTGCAGCAACCCATACATGATTGTGTGCAGGCGATGTTGACGATATGCCCCACGAGGGGTTACAGGAACTAAACATAGAGGTTTGTCAACCAAATTTCCAAATTGTTTTAGGTCCGGGTCATGTGATACCATTCTAATTACATATATTCTAGTTACACTTTTGAATTCTAATTGTATTTATAAATATGGACCGCGTTGATTGTTCAACTGGTCTCCTCCTCAAAATACTTACATATTCATACGACCCAGACCTCAACAGCATAACACCCTCTGAACTGAGACTAGGATTTTTAGCTCCTTACACCAAAGTTTTATTTATTTAGATCTTACGTAGGTGAAATGTTTTCTGCCTTTCAGATTATATATAAATGTGAGGACAAGGGAAGCCCCGATAATTTGGGACCCTTGTTTCAACAGAAACTTACGATTACACATATATCTTTTTATGTGAGAAGTTAGTTATATTTGTCGGGCCCATTTTCTTTTCTTCTGTCTAAGCTATTCGAAAGAGAACTTGGGTACGGTGTTAGATGTATCTCCTAGTTATTGACGCTACTACCAGATTTATTTTTATTTCTTCCTTTTGCCTAGTCTACTTTTAAATGCTGTTATAAATCACAACTAATCTTGTCTTTTTACACATGTTTTTGTCCTGAAAGACCATTTGGACAACATAGCAGATGTCAAACCATTCGACTTTTAATCTATCTTTCTACTGTACATACAATCAACATCTGACCGATAGCTTTTATCTTTTTGCCAATTCTCAACCATAATAATGGATTTTGCAAAAAAAAAAATACCACCCCCTTCAGTTTGAATTATTGCATCACTCCTACAGACAAGAGGTTAAATATCTTCCAACCCATTTAATAATTCCTTTCAACCAAAAGTAAGGGCTCCAAACAAAACAGTAAATTAATTGAAACTCAGCATTTATACAAAATCATAACAACTATATTTCAAAAGGAAAGCCAACAAGGAAATGTCTAAAAGGGTAGAAATGACATAAAAAGGGGTAGAGCACCGTTTGGGTGATTATATTCACTGCTATTCATTGCTCGATATCCTTACCAACGAAACGCACAATTCTTTTGATTTCGATTACACAAAAGCGTATTGCGATGATAACAATGATGATGATGATGATGATGATGATAAACGGATATAAAGCAATTTCTGGATATTACTAAGGGTATGACTTCAATTACTTGAGCGCTCCTCGGCCAAAAAGAAATATCTTTAGACATTACAATTGAGGGCAGACGGACTAAAAGGGTTTGAAATATTGGTTTGTCAGTTAACTGACGGCCAGATAAATATTTCACTTTGGCAGATTGAGACGGAATAAACATCAAAACCAGACTTGCTCACAGTACCAACTAATGCCTTTTGACTTTCTACAGTCTGGCTTTCTCTTATTAGCCATTCGTGTTCATTAACATTCGTGACCGATTCCCCCGCATCATCTGTCAATACAATAAAATTGTAATTCATATTCAACTTGTTGCCATTTATGACAAGGTCACACCTCAGCATACAAAACGTAACATAATAAATTATTGAAGAAAAAAAAAAAAAAAAGACTCCATAGTCTCAGGTAGAGGTACATACAGCTCACATTGAAATTCTATCAACGGAAAAATTATTATCAACGATACAGTGATCTTAAACATGTTTATTTATGAAATTCAATTCAAAGTAATAAGTGAGTTCAGATGTTAATTTTATTATTTAAACAAATTATAAATCATTTAAGCGGGCACTTTAAATTCCAGCCGAGGCACATTGCCATTGACTGGTAATATTCATAAGCCAGTGGGAAGATTATGAAGGTATTCAGTCGTAGATACATCGTCGATGTCGTAGATACTTTCAATTCAGATTTAATTTAAGTTGAATTTACTGATTTATAGGAATGCAGGATTGACCATACATAGATACATATATCCTGTTCTGAATAATATGTTATGATATGATTGGCAAGTCACAAGTTGGACCCTCGCTATAGAAGCCATCCGCGTATGGCTTACATTCGTTAATTCAGCGCTCTTCCGCTGTCAAGTTTGAAAGGAATGGTGATCTGTGCTCTGGCATATGTCTTGTAGTCCGTGATACAAGACACTTGCATTCCAAAAATATTCAGTAACATGTCAAACAGATGCTGATGGTGTGTAAATCAAGGCTGTAGCAATACGGAACTGTGGTCGCTCTATTGATGCATTCTAAAATGTAAGATTTTCAGCTTCAGGAAGACGAACAACATGCATGGTCCAAGACCATATTGTTGAGTCATCTTGGAGAGCTTTTACCAATGTCTTACGCATTTTGGGGCCAAGATGCCATGAGAACTATGTATATATCTGGAAAAAAATTCTAAGAGCATTTAGCATTCAACGCTGCTTGACCGAGTTGTCGTACAGATTAGGTCAAAATAAGCAAAAATTATTCAAGCTTATTGCCAATAAGTCTACTGAATTTTGAAATGGGTTGGGGTCACAATCCCGAAAACCAAAATCCCAGAAAGCCGAAATCCCAAAAATCCAAAACCGCGAAAAGCCAAAATCCCGAAAAATCCCGAAAGATTGGGTTGGGTACGAAATATAACAATATAACAAAGCATCCAATCCTTTTCGGGGCACGATCATAACTCCACAGGTTAGAAGACCACAATTCGATTTGTGAATAAACAGTGGAATAAGTATGGGGGGCATACTGCCCCCCTGCAACCCCCCTGCTTGGAGTCACTGTTGGATTGAGAGTAAGTGCGAGGTTAAGTATATGCAAAATTTCTTTAAATCCATACAAAAATTTTCATATTCGGGATTTTATATTTTCGGGATTCTGTCCCACTCCCTTTTAAAATAGGAAATTCAGATGATTTTTGAGAGTTTTAATCAAAGTAACGACTCTATTCCAAAAGGGGTTCATTAAGTAATTTCAGTCTAATTTGTGCGTTTAAATTTATCCAACTAACCTTCAAATACCCTAAACTCCATTTTTGGGTCACAATAACGACAATATCTGTTCAAAAATAAAAAAAAAAAAAATAAGAGAAACTACCTGTAGTCACAACACCACATGCGTTAACGTACGCGTTTGCATGTACGAATACTATCCACCAGTGGCGGCATAAAACAGCGCGATCATTCGCCAGCGATTAAAATGATTAATGTCCAGTAAATGCTGTTAATTGTCGTGTTTTATATTCCGGCTAACAGTAATCGGGCAGGCTATATCACTGAAACAGATAACCACATATCATACCTCGAGCGCGCGCATGATCTTTCATTCAATGGAAGCCGAAAATTTGTTTTGTCTTTCGTACGAGAGTTGTTATGAGCCGCGGTATCGGAACGTTTAATCGATTGCCTGAGAGTGTACTTTGGGCCAAAAGCCCCCCAAAAAAAGAGTACAAAAAGAAAACCCTAAAACGACAGACCGCGGATCAAGCAAGTTAATCGACTTTAAGCATCTATAAAGCGCCATAATAATGTTGATGAGTTGTAAGTATGTGTTAAGATGGCCGATTATGAGCGCTCTGTGAGGTGAAAGGTAATTAGATACAGAAGCCTTCGGCCAAAATTTGCATGGTAGCTGTAGTAATTTTATTGTTATTACAATTCTTCATTAAAAGATTGAACTGAGATAGGTTTTTCTTTTAATTTTTTCTTTAATTCCAAGATAAATCCAATCCAAGAGTATGGCTGAGATTGTAAGCATTGATTGGATTTCGAGGTTTACGATGCGTTGCATTTGGAAAAAAAAAAATAAGTTTTGTAACTGTTTTTGTTTGGAGGGGAAATTGCGTGCTCGATTAGAGTTTCTCTAAGTATCTGTGTATCTATCGTACTTAAAACTTTGTTTAAACACAGAAACAAATTCATAGGGTACTGTACTGGACCTGATTCTCCATTCCCAGCATCGTTATACAACTTCTTGTTGAACTTCGAGTTAAAAAAACAAACCGCAGCCTAATAAAAGCCCAAAAACGGAGAACATGACAGCCCTTCGTTGTTCCCGCTGTGTGCTGCACAGGCAAAAAGTATATTTTTGAAATATTAAAAATTCAGAAGCATTTTAATTCCCTTCTGCCCTCCCTGGGCGACCTAAGTTGACGTAACTTTGTGCACACTGTGAGCGCGCTACCTTCGTTGCTCCTTTAAGCAACCACAACCACCAAACATTTTTCTCTCAGAATTGTCCTGTCTACATCGCGAGCTGATATTAATTTGGTCGATTTATATTTCATTTGGAATTTTTAAATTGGCATGAGGACAACAGAAGAAAAAAAAACGACCGAACCGCAAAAGAGTCTCAAAATCGTAGCATATTTGGGCGTAAGTGGTCAGTTATACTCGTAGATGATCCAGTTGACATTTTTTCCAGAGTTCCCAAGAGCTGTATCATCTTGTCGTTGGATTGACCAGCTGCGCGAAAAATTGTCCTTTTGGTTTTGGGCATTTCTTTTTTTTTTTTGTTGGTCGCAGGACACAATATTGAAATTCCAGATATTACTTGATTGGTTTGCCTTCTTGGCCGGGCCGGGATCTCTCTTGATGATGATCCAAATGGAACGAGGCAAAGCTCAGTTGATGGCATGCCAGATAAATCAAAGTGTCAACACCTTTTTTGCGCCAAAGGGGAAAGCTGTCAGTTTTTATGGGTTTGTGATATTCCATTGTTGGAAGCATTCGTACAGAATGCTACTACTGGACGTGGAAGATCAATTTCAAGTGACCGCAAAAGTTTTAGGTTCACTGTGTCGGCGGAGAATTTGATTGCAAAGTCAAGTTTGCCGAAAACGGTTGCAGATTTATGTCGAACTAAAGGAGTGTATTTAGATATGCAGTATATCTATACCTACTACGCAAATCCACGAGCAGTGTGAACATATGCGTGAATTTTATACCATTTCCGTTTCCTATTCATTTAAATAGAGCGCATTGGAACTATGTCCATGCTTACAGAACGAATGGTGAACATATAGACTGCCCTGGTTAGAGTGATATGTTCCAAACTTCTTACTTGTCCCAACCATCTTATGTAAAAAATAGGTCATAGGTCATCCGTAGATGGGATCAAACACTTGGTATTCAAACGGTTGAATTTCAGGCTGGGGCTCATTTTATGAGTCTTAACTTAGGACCGGCTTCCTTCTTGAAAAAAGAAAAAAAATTTAAGGGAAAGGATTGCCATCAGTACTGTCTTCATTGGTAAGTGTGAGAAAGTAAGATATGGAACGGTACATAGCTGACGAAATTGAAAGCTCAGGCTGGTATTCTGAGCCAAAAAATACCGGAGAAGCTGAGATGCTAACCAACAACTACCCCGCTCTTCCGTGCCTTTGGAGATCCTTTCTGCCAGCATATCCTAATATATACTATCTATCGCTACTTAAAACTATTTTTAAAATCTACTTTCTAGCAATCTCTGGGACACTTAAAAAGTTTGAGTAAACATGTTCCAGCTAAGACCTGGGTGCATTGTTCAACAACAAAGTTGACGAATTGGCAATAATCTGTAAGAAGAAAGACTAACAAATGTAAATCAATATGTTTGACACAACCCTACGATACTAAGGCTATAACAAAATTTACTAGAGTTAGCATTGACACCAACTTAAGCAGCTCAGTGGATCAGCAAAAAAATATCGCAATTAGTGATGAGCACATTTCTACTTCATGACCCTAAAGCCATAGTCTCCTGAACAAGATATTTACTAAGCAGTTACATCTGCCGGGAATTGTAATGAAGTTTGATACTTAAGCGCCCTTAATGCCTTTAAGAAAATTCACCAAATGTTTTTCAGAATTTGCTTTCGGATGTTCTGACAACAATATGATAGATCATACTTAATTTAAATCGGACAAATTTACCTACGAGTATAACACGAGTGACACATGTGCCTGCAAGTATTTATTAAGTCCAACAGATCTTGCAACCTTCTATCTTCAAATTAAATCAATAAAACTTTTCTTGAATCAACTAGCAATATTTATTATATTATTACCTTATTCACTTTCGTCTTCTTTTAAATCCGCCTTACGTGTTATTTATCACTTGCCGGCCGGCATGCAACCAGACGAGACTACCGGCAAATGATTATGACAAATTTTACAAGCCCTTTCGTTACACCACGTAGGCCACAACTTGAACCCATAAGGCGAGGTGTCAGACAACAATACACGACTAATAAACACCAACCTTAATGGCGCCTCATATCATAAGCGTATTTTAATTCTCTAGCCAAAGACATCATAAAAAATAAAAAACAAAAAAAAAAAAAACACCGGCGACATGTTACAACCTTTAGGGACTTCATTTGGAATTCATAACAACAGCGCATTGACCGCCGCATTGATCCATCAGAGCTCGTCTAATACGCGAGTAATTAATTTAATTGATCTTCATCAATAATCCACTCAATATCCTCAACAAAACAAACAACATCACACACTGCCCCAAGACCACTTGTCCAATCGACGCATAACTTTATGGCACCCTTTTGACAGTTCGCTCTTTGTTCGTTTTTTTTATATTTCTCGTCTTGATTATCCTCACGTAAAAGGTGTGAGGTGTGAGCTGAGGTATGGTGTTGATGTTCGCTATCGATCGTCGTCCGGGGGAGATTCTTTCACGATAGTTATGGTTAGATTTTAATCACGTTCTTTAATGATCGGTACACAATCGGTGTATGATATGAATATGATCGACCGTGTAGTGGGCCCACGCGCAAGGGTGTTGGATTGGGTTTTCGGGCTCCCCCCGAAAAGCGTGATTACGTGCTGGGAACCGCAATGGCTTTGTGTGTGGGAAAAAAAGATCGTTTTGGCAGGCCAATTCATTTTTGACATTTTTCTTTGAAATTCCACTCATATTTGCCATAAAATATACACGCATGAGGATAATGTGATGATTGAGTTGTGCTATAAATCAGGTGAGGGCTTGTTCGATGACATGATTGTTGGTGTTATTGGATGTTTATTGGGTTTGTGTTTCATTGAGTTACGTATAAGTAAGGAGACAGTTATAAGTAAATTGTAGATACTTAACTACTTGGTAAGCTTTCAACGATCGTAAGTATCTTTAAGTAGTTTTAGGTGTGCGATCGAAGTGTCAGTGAACCTACTATGGTAAAACCAAAACGGGGATTAATATCTACATATGGAGTCTGGAGTCCGAATCGATTTTCATAAAAATAGTGTCAAGTAATTTAGCTTGGTTCCGCAGGAAATATTGCCACTTGATTGTTGGATGCAGGAGATAGTTTAAGATATAGTAGGTATATGACAATGAAAAGAATCAAAAACGAGTTCAGCCCTAAAACCCTCGTAAGAGACTTACAATTAGTAAACTAGCACTCAGGTTTTGTATTACGAGCTGAATCCAGCGGGGATCTCCCAAGTTCGTTAACAACTTCATGGGCTGGGATGCCTTTGTGCCATGGATAGCAACTACCAGTAAGAGGATTTAAAGGAAATTTTCTGTGTTAACCACTAATAAAAAGATGTAGCCTTATCTCTGTAGATCGACTAGAAGATTATTATTGATGACTAGTGACCATAGAAGGGGAGAAAGGACTCCTCTCTGGGGACAACCCTTAACTGCAGTCACAGACACTGACACTCCCCCAGAGGAGGAAGTAGTATTTCGACTTTCAAGCATGGCCCTTATCCATTGGTTGCTCGAATCCTCTGATACAAATTACTCTTGCTATTGAATTGTAGTCAGTGTTATACAATGTCAAGTAATGCACACAGATCTATTTCCTTGGAACGAATAGTTCCTTTTAACTTCTTCACAAGATATTGAAGAGCACCTTCTGTGGATTTACCTTTTCTGTATGCAAACTGACTTGACTGCAGAGATATAGACAAATCTAGCCGGCCTTTAAAATGTACGTCAATGACTCTTTCCATTGTGATGTTAGACTTATACAGATGTATGTCTATAAGATTTAGGCAGCTCACTAGGCCTATTGCCTGTTTTAGGGATAAAGATTTCAGTTGCCTGTCTGCAGGTAGTCAGGATGTAGCTAGCTCTAAAAAAAGCAATCATACCTGGCAGGATGAGATCAGTTACCTTCTGTAAAGGCGTCGAAAATATGTTCCATCACCGCCGGGGGGCTTTGAATGGTTTGAAGTGCCCTACAGCTCGTTTATCCTTATCCAGACTGAAATTTTTATCAAATAAACTATTTACTCTACTAGCAATGCAGACCGTATGGTCAGATGCATTCGGGTACGTGTGGAGTACACGTGTAGCCGAACCTGGGAAATGACCTGAAGTAAGATTTTAAGAGTATCCATACAGTCCGACGTGTAGGTGCCATCGGTCTTTTTATTATATCTATACAATGTCCATTATTGTCATATTAGAGTAAATTGTCCGAGCTTCGCAGAAATGATTTTGCTGCTAAGCATGGACCATATCTATCTGGTAGTCTATGAATAAATGTCTTTGATATCAGTAGCACTTCTGACGGATTGAAGAGGCTCAAAATCTCAGAGTCTTCCTAGATTTCGTTCTTTGATAAAAAATTTTCAATCGTGCTAACAAGATGATCCGCATCGGTGGTCATTAAGGGGCGTTCTATTAAGATACTATTTTTAATGTGAAGATCAATTATTATTTTTTTCAGTTTCCTAAGGATCACTGAAGCAAGTCTAATAGGCCTGAAAAACTATGGGTCTGAGGGAGTTCTGACCCAGTATTAATTATGTTCTTCAAGGTATCGGGATGTACCTAAGTTCATGGCTGTATGTGATAGGCAATAAGGTCTCAATAAAAGTGTATATTTCATGTTGTATGAGGGCAGGTATGGTGTTGATTTCGACTTAAACACTAGTAAAGGTACACTAGTAAAAGTACATCGAATATTTCTCCCAAGTGGAGTGCTATTCTATGGTAATGACCAATGGTTATATTGAAGAGATCGAAGTATCTGTATCTGTCGGAATAACCAGCCTATCCATTGGTTCTTCAATCACTTCTGAGAGTAGAAATGCGCATTCATGTAATCAACACAAGCGGGTCATAAATGTGACACCGCTTATTCGAGATGTGTATCTAGAGCCACTGTTTTGGCAAAAACAGGAAGAATACATATTCTTTTACTATTCTTAGGATCGATGATCAGTCCATGGAAAGTCATACTTATGTAAACTATGGCACTAGCAAGGAGCAGATCAGGCGATACGCTTGGCGCCGTACTAGACTATACGAAGTGGGCTGCTAGAATAGATTCCCAAATTTGAAATTGCTCACAATGCTCATGTCAAATAGAAATGGCAAACGTAAAACAACTGCCAATGAACCAACAAAAGGACGACAACCACACAGGTGCTCACATTTTCCTCAAAACTTCTTCAAGTAGAAAATAACAAAGATAAAGGTAAATCAATTGTCCCAAGTCATACAATTAGGTGTAGCCAGTTTCTTAACTCACTAAGAGTTATGCAATTGACATTCTATCTCACCAAACATTCCCTCTTATAAAATATCTCCATAGCGACTTAAAATTTGTGACTAACCTCATGACACACTTAAATATTCTATATTTCCTCGGCCTTTTTGACTTGTGTCCCTGAATAGAATCATTTCTTCTTTTCAAAAACCACAAACAAACAAAACAAAAAATTATATATTTCCATTCCAACACATGTCCACATCGATCACAACACAGTGTTTACAAATATTTTCCATTTTCTATCTTTCAAAATTAAAATGAGTATCCCTCAAATCGGTATAATAAACGTCTGCTTTTATTAATATGTCATTAAATAAAAATAATATTTCCACACCAGAAACCGCAGGAATTTTAATAGACTCATTTTGCCTTAAGTGCTTCTTAATATACCGACACCGTCAGCGTCAGCACCAGCCCCGAATGACGTCTACGATTTTTCAATAACTCAAAAACGCCTCAGCTATCTTCAAACGGAATGGAACGCGCACCCCAGAGATTAATTATTAAGCCATTAACGGTGTCATCTAGTTATGATTTACAATATTTTTCAGCTGGACAAATTAATTTGCCCAGGGAAATGAGCAGGTTTTTTTGTTTTTTTTTGTTTTGTTTGACATTCTGCCAGAGGCATTCGAGGACGAGTTGGAGAGTTTCGTTTTTGAAATTTATGATTGCGTTGCTAATTGGTATTCCTGCGAGAAATTCTGCATGACAAATGTCAAAGTGTTAATGGGACAATCTGGCTTTGGAATGGTTATATGCGTTGTGGATAGAGTTTGATGGGTTTCTAATTTGTAGGATCGACGCTGTGCGGCGGTATAGACGCATGAAGTCATCCTTTAATGACAAGCACCTATGCGTGTGCGTGTGGAGGAAATTTGTTTTTAATTGGCGCCGCTATAAAATTACTTTTTTTTTGTATTTTAAGAGAAAAAAAATATAAACATTCCATTTGTAAGTAGCTAGCAACTTATTTATGATTACTTTGTAGTCACGTTTTTTTTGGATTTTTCTCTTGTTTAGGAAAAGTATTGGCGCCGTAATAACATTTCTTTTAAAACGATTGGAATTTAGTTTTTGCTGTTTTTAATAGTTTTTTTTTTTTTTTTGCTTTTCATATACATATGTATATGTAAATATTTTGGTACGTCTTACATTTTATATAAAGTTATACAAACTTAATTTGCACAAGTAAGGAGCATTTCAAAATTCAATACTTCTACCTACTTTGCTGAAGATGGTACCATACCGGTAATAGAGGTTCAGAATTTGATAGATGTGGACAGTTAGGACTTTACCTGTACAGAAAAGGGCATCTACTACAACCAAGATAGAGGTTCGAACCCGGGCCATTGTTTGTACTACTATAGTACGAGTAGTAGATACTACTCCTTTCGATTTGGTAAGGGTGTAGTTCGTATACGAGTTCTTTGCTAAGTTTATACAAATTTGAAATGAGTTGATCACAAATAGATCACAAATCTATCACCTTAAACTGAAGTGATCAGACTGACCGACTCTGGAATTTGGGGCTCCATCACAGAAATAGTTTCTGTATTTTTTTTAAAGACCTGCCTGTCTCTATATTTGCAGAAAGCTGTTTGGTTATTGATGCCTTTAATTGTGTACTTTAGGTAGGAAGGTGGGTAGAGTGGTGGTTGTTTGGAGAAAGCACCCAATTAGCGCTACGGTGCGCCTTGTTGTTACCACAAAACTCGTGCAAAACCTAAATGATGTAAATTAGACCCAGCCCGTGGAGTTCAAATAACGGATTAGTTCTTGAATTTTGCTTTTAGCTATCTCGCCGAAAAAGGTATTCCTAGGGTGTGTTGCCTGATCCTATGCCGGACATCTGCAATGGAAGTGATGTAGAGAATCTTTCTCAGGTTCATGGGACCCAAATGAGTGTGATTAGTGAGTGGACACTTATGTGATTAATTTCATTGCATTGGTCTACGCTATGTAGAGGATGTGGTGACGATAGCGATATTGTGACTGAATGTAGGGAGGTAGTTCAGCAAACGGCAGGTTTCCCGAAACTTCCCAGTCCATCTTCGAACCGTCCGTGTATATATCAATGTATATCATAGTAGTTTAACTAAAAAGGATTTCGCAAAATTCAGTCAGTTTAAGACGAAACCCATTCACATGTAGCTAAGTCTTTTATATGAAGTTCGAGAGGAATCAGGCACAGGATCATACAGGGCAGGACCTTAAAACTCCTTTGACGCTAACACACGCCGATCTCTGTACTTTTTTAAGATTATCGATATTGTACTTCTTGCTCAAGGCAGGCCACCAAAGGATGGCGCCATAGGTAAGAATTGAGCACATAACGGCTGTATACATCCATAGGTCATCTTTGGCTTGAATCCCCATGTTTTACCGAATGTTTTATTGCAGGCATAGAAAGCTAAACTTGCTTTCTTTAACTGCTGTTCTATAGTTTCGGATTTAGTATAGTGCCAAGGTATTTCGCACTAGAACATGAAGCGATTGGCTGACCATTTGGTTGGGTGGGAGTGAACTCTGGTAATTTAGTTGTAGTAGCTATGAGCATACCTTATCCAGAGCGCTATCCATGAGTTGACTTGTAGTGGAAAGAAACTTTCCTGACACCAGTATAACCATGTCATTTAATGTAATAGTGAGCTCTTGAAAATTTCGCTGATCTTAGGATCTAGATACATTCTAAGGTTTTCAGTACAAAAGAGGACATGGTAATAGGCCAGAAATCATTCGCGGATTCATGACCTCGCCCGCCCACTTTTGGAAAGAAAACAACTTTGATACGTTTTCAGGACTGAGGGACATGATTTAAATATATCATTTCATTTTATTTCTTGCAGTTTTTGCATTGTTACTAAAATTTCGAAACTCTTTCGAATGCGAATCCATGCGAAGCTTAAGTCTCGCATTGTTTATGCTCCTTTGTCTTGCGGTTTATATCATCGCTCCTTTATATCATGTGCATAGAGTTGTTTACAGAGTAGCTCTGAACCCCTATTTTTTGGGCATTCACCCAGACCCAATCTTCATAGCTTCTAGCAGTTGGATAAGTAGGCGATAGGTTGTGGTGCATTTGCTGGCTTCTTGACAGTATTGGCAATTGTTGAGTTTAGTACACGCCCTTTGGCATAGCTTGAGATTGCTTGAAATTCATCTCGGCGACACTTCCGTTCGCTCAGTGATTGGATGTTGTAATGCTTCGAAACTTTATTAGAACCTCGGAGAATTTGTTTAATTTGTAGCTTAACTTTGTTCCACAGTAAAATCGATTGCGAGTTGTGATAGCTCTCCAAAAATTCTACCAAATATGTCATCCTTTCTGATATTGACGTTAAAGTCCACACTAGGAATTTTCAGCTACCTATATAGTACCTACATGGGATATTACCTTCCGGATGTGTGGGATGAGTTAAGTGCATCTGCCAGTTAGTCGCCTATTAGAAAATCCTTGTTCTTTATGTATATCCACATTTGTGTCTATTTTTAGTTCGTTTTTCATTGTAGTTTCATATTTGCATAAAAAAGAGAAGATAATTTGGGTGTCATACCTCAGGCTTACTTAAGGGGTACCTCTTGGAGTTGTTTTTATTCGCATTGGTACCACAGTAACTGAAACAAAACACAATAGATACATACGTTACGGTTTCGAGATATTCAGTATGCACTCTTCTATGTATAAACAATTTACTTAAAATACAAATTTCGCAGTCTGCAACACTTCAACATAGAGGCTATCAAATGCTCAATGATCGCTGCACATGCAATAGGTTGATTCCAGCAGAGCGCCTAGACATTGTATCATATTGATTCACCAATTCATTTATCACCTTTGTTATTCGTAATCAGACAGCAAAATCATCATCAATAATGGTTGGCTATAAAGTCTCACAGTATCGTAATTATGGGATCCTAACATGAAAGCATTGCATGCAGAGCTTTGAGTATTATACGTCCAAGTGCACTACCAATTATGGTTAACTAAAGGTATCGACAAACTGCGCACTCTCCTTTGATCGTTGCACATAAGGAATTAAAGTTTATTAGAGCTGTGAAGACCCAACCAAGAAAACAGACAGCCATAATGGATTGAAGCGTCCATCTGATGTCAAATTGACTATATGAGTGAGATTAGCACGGATGTGAGAGATTGGAGATACTTGAGATACGCGTCGAATACACACACTGTAGCTAAGTTATTGTTATTAGATTTGTAGGTGCGGAGATTTAACAATATGAACAAATATGGACAAACAGAGCGTGGGAAGAGAAATTTGAAAAAAGAAGGAAATGTGCCATAAGATTCCTGCTTTGATATGAAAAATCGAAATAAAAAACCGTAACTTATGCTGAAGGCTTATATTAAATGAGGTAAATGAGGTGGGCCCCGTGGCTCAAGTGGTTAGTGCGTTGGACTACGGAGCAAGGGGTTCCAGGTTCAATCCCCAGACAATACCTAAAATTTATTTCACGGCCCCACCTCTCGCGAGCGTCTGACAAACATCCGAGAGTAAAACTGTTATGAAAAAGCTTCTCAAAATTGCCGTTCGGATCCGGCATTAAACAGTAGGCCCCTTCCATTCATGTGAAGAATATAACACGCACAACACGAATGGTTGTGAGAAGCTAGGCCCTGGGTCCCATGGACCTGTTGCGCCAAAAATTTGTATTTTGTAAATGAGGTATCGGTGTTAACAAGCTCAAATGGTTTGAGAGGAAACCCTTTAACTGCCAATCCAGAAGGATCAAGATATCTAACATCTCACTACTGAGGCTTGACAAAAATACGTCGGTCAATAATACAAGGGGGAGTCAAAGTTCAAGTAGTTCTAGGACACCCGATCATTTTAGCCTGGGTTCCAGGTCACAAAAGTGTAGAATTCATTGAAAACCTTATGAACCCATATGTTCCTATTTAAATTCTCTAAAACTTGCAAGTAGGAAGACTCTTGGTTTCAAATTCTCCAAACATCTGCATCAGCCACAACAACTTTATAACATTCTGGTGATGCAATCAATAAATATGTACGTACGACCTCTGCGATTCAATCAGTAACACCACAGCTCATGGGTCACTCATTTCAGTTCGATTCCAGGAACTGGATTGCCGCTCAGCGAATTTGAATTTGCTGTATTCCTTTACTCCCTTACTGAACTCGGATCAATATTTTTTACTGAGCGTAGCTTGAGTCCTGTAGTCAAACATTCGGGTTCAGATAGGATCACTCCCCTTGTTTTAAAAAAGTGTTCTTCTACCCTGACTAAACCTCTAAATAAGCTCTTTCAACCGTCGTAATACCAAAGTATTCCTTGGTATCTCTAAAGCACTCTTGAACAAAGTCCAAGTTTACAATGTTCGTAGCATCTTCTCATCATTTTTACGTAATCAGTCAATACAAGTTGTATTGGAACAAATGCTGGTGTTCCCCAAGGCTCAATGCTCTGTCCGCCTCTTTTTCTAATATTTATTAACGACCATTTCTCTCTTACTCGCGATCTAATCCATCCCTTGGCGGACGACAGTACTGATGACTTCTCTTATTATAGAACGACTCCATCGCTTAGACCCCAAGCTGTAGAGTCTCAACAACAGCGAATTTTTATTGAGTTCAGCTCCGATATTGATGCAATCATCGATGGGTGGCGAAAAACCGTGTTGAGTTCAATTCTGAAGCGGAATACCATCCGATTTCTGAAGCTGCGAAAAGTTGTGCTAGGTGGCTCGGATTCGTTTAGAGGTGTAAACGTTTTTTTCTTTAGCAGACTTGATATACCATTCAAGTCTGCTAAACCTTGTATTTGTCCGAAACTTGAATGTAATAATTCAACGCAGTAGAGGAAAGCAATTTGTTTGAGTTTAATAGATCGTTGTCACCATCAAACATGCGGAATGTTGGATTTTTAGCTGACCTGTATCGATATTTCCACCACAATCGCTCAAATGAAATCTATAGTTGTATCCCGCCTGCAGTTTAGTCGTACTAGACGACCGGCCTCTTCCGGCCTTATGTTCTTAAACCTTTTTGTATTGCATAGTAAAATATAGAAGTTCGTTCTTTAGCCACTCATGCATGTATGTACATAAGTGGAATGCCTTGCCGTACTTAATATTTCCCACAAATTATAATTTGGAAGGACATAAAGTTAACGCGCTAACCTAACTCTCTTTCCTTTTCCTTCTGATTTCTAACTCTCTTATACCCTTTCCTTTCACTCCATCACTGGGTTTATAATTTTAAAGTCCTAAGTGATGAAGAATTTAACAAAAAGAAGAAAAAAGTGGTCGAAGGAGGTTACTGGTATCTGTTTATCAAGGCCATATTTCTGGTGCTTGTAACTACGAGATCTGATCTTATAAGTTGGAGATTTTTCATCTTTATAAATGACCTGACATGAAAACACTTCTACATTGCTACATATAAACAAAGGATTCGAGTAAACTTATTGTTGACGAGTCATGCACGCAAATCAAGGACGTTGGAACATGGTCGCGAAATTCAAATCTATTTTTTTTCTTCCGACTTCTTGCTCGAGAAGCTTCCTTTTGGACTATACCAAAAGAATCAAGTTACGTTTTTCTTTTATGCGGCTCACAGCTGCTTGTTGGATAATCAAGTTTTGTTCATTCTAAAACCAAAGTGTCCAGCATTCCAATCAAATTTGATATGACCTTGTGAAACTTTGTGTCTTCGTTTAACCCATCACTTCCACTTCAACAGTTTCCACTTTACGAGCTCATCTTCTACGCCGCTGTGGGTTAGGTACCTCCAAAAACTTGATAAGTTACCCAATATTATCGCATGACATAAAAGTGATAAAAATCTATTATACCATCATAAAAAATGAAATGACACTATAACAAAACTAAAAAAACAAAATCCTGTAAAAGAAATATGAAACGCAAAAAGCTTTTTTTGTTATCCCAACGCAGCCCATCATCATCATCATCGTCGTGTCGTCCTGGCATGCATCGTGATAAATGAAAATGGAACTTACTACCGGATGACCGCTCATAGATGCTCCGAGATATTAAATATAATGGAAATAGATGACTCCATAGAATCAACAGGACAACGTGCCATGTCCTTCTCTCCGTCCACAAGCGTACAGTACAAAAAGAAGATATAAAATATTTAACTTTATGAATGACCTCTCGCACCCCCACTGCCCGAGGGTGAGTTTACGAGAATTTTGTTTTATATCGTATCTCATTATTTATTATTATCCCTGTCGCATCCGAGTGTGCAAAGTTACTTTTTACTGTTCTTCTGTGACAACTTCAATGCAAGAAGAAGAAAACCCACACTGTATACCTACTACACGGGACAAGCGTAAAAAACGGCATGTGGTCCTAAGAACACGGTGGTGAATCAAAAAATTAATTAATTACCACAGATTTTCGTGATGACTGAATCACGTCTCTGTGTGACTATAAAATGACGGGTTCGTCATCTGTGGCGCGTAGCTTCTTAGGGGGTCGTCCTTATTGATTCAATGGAACCACGCTTAACAAACATTTTTATGTGCGATAGTATCCTTTTTATCACTTTTTAGTGTCCCGTATGTGTGTATGTGCCAATTAATTGGCGAAATAATTTTTAATTTGTCATGAAGTTAAATGTTGACGAAACAAAACATGAATTAAGTCATGTGGAGTTTATATGTAGGTACATACACACTCTATATAGTCTATAGTCTCTGTAGTCTGTGGTTAGGGAGGAAGACCACCAGGTGTGATTGTTGGACGATTGTCCTTTGTATGTTTCGTTCGAGTAAAACAATATAAAATTATGCAGCAGCATTGGAAACCGAACCGGGTTTTAGTACTTTTTTTTTGTTTTTGTTTCCAAATTCAAGAGATATCTTTTAACGAAGGCATAAATCAAAGGAAAAAGAAATTGTCATAACATTTTTATTTGGATATCTTTTTTGTTTTTGTAAACTGTTTTGGTTCGTCTTCGTCCGGAGAAAACGGAGAAAATCATAAAATTAATTATTGATTTTATCATAATTATATTGATTTGGTGAATATTTAATGAACGTAGTTATGTAGGGACTTTGGTGGTGGGAATGTTTTTATTGACAGCTTCCGTGATTATAAAAAAAAAATGTTTAAATACAGGACAATTTATGACCGATTGGTTGAGATTACGAAACGAGATATCTACATCACGTCATGTGGAAAATAAGGTCACATGGTGCTTGGAAAACCTGTCAACTGATATTGCTTTGAATGGTGGGAGATCATTTTGACAGTTAGTTTGTTTCAGTTCAACTTCAATGTTCACTATGTGTGTACGTTCACAGATGCAGTAGCATTTTTGATTCTACATGCCTTTCTACTTTTCTAGACATCGATATAATAAGTACCAGTTACGACTCCATAGAAAGAACAGTCTGCAACAGAGGGATTAACCAATCGAATCACCCATGGATAAGGGCTAAATACTTCTGTTTCCACCTGAAAAGTGTCCCAAGAGGTCGTTGAGATGGATAAGCTTTAAAGATTATGTATTTCCTCGATTTAAACCAAGCTCGAATCAAAATTTTTCTTATCTGCACATTTACTGAACGCTCCGTCATTGCAATGCCTCCGGTATATATATGTATATCTCTTCTTCTACAATGCGTATCACCTGGTGTAGCGCTGTTTCCGTGCACTCCAAATGGTTCACCACAATTCTTTCTATGTTTTCAACAGATAGATATGATGTTAGGCTAACTGGTCTTAAGAACTTCGCCTCGGTGTAGTCCTTTTTTCCCGGTTTTAGAAGGAACACCACATTTGCTTCTCTCCATGTTACTGGTATGTAGTCTATTGCTAGGCATGTCGCGATATAGTCCTAAGTCCTAGTCCTAACAATGAGGTCTGCACCCTATTTCACTAAAGCTGGAAAAATACCATTCGCTCCTGCGGTCTTGTAAGGAAGAAATCGTTTCTATCGCCCCACTGGCGCTACTATCCGTTCCGCTTCTGCGCTATCCATCCTGTTTGCTCCTTGCTTCCTCCTCTGACTTAAGGCTTCCTGGAAGGTGTATTTTCATGAGGACATCAGTTTTAGGATCCAGTGTCTCAACAATCTCCCGCGTTCTATCACGAATGAGTCCGACTTTGGAAACTGGATCCCTGAAGACAATTTTATGAAGTCTATTGACCTCAGATGTGCTCCTCATATTTGAACAAAATTCACTTCCAGAGTTGCTTTTAGCTCTTTCTTCCTTGGCTCATACTCATCCCATGATTCAGGATCATCTCTTATCATAGTATGATTAAAGGCTTTCCTCACCTAATTCTTTAGAATTTCAAGTTCACTAAGGCGGGGGTCTTTTTCATCTACCTCTTGGTATGCGTTCTCAACAGCTGATTGTAAATGTCTCAACTGTAACTCTACATTCCAAGTAGTTTTCGGTAGTTTGGGTACCTTCCCATTCAATTTATCCCATAACACTTCCTGGTCTTTACTTTGACCGTTTTCCTGGGAATCCTGAAGTATTTCCGATCTTTTTTTCCTTTTAGATCCGTATCGAACATCAAATGAGATGGTTCTGTGGTCCGACATCATTGCCTGATCCATTACCTTCCAATTTGATATATCACGTCAATAATTTGCCTTTGCCTTGCATCCACAAAGGCCGGTTCTCTTTGCCCACTACAAACTTGAATAAAGCTTCTCCTCTGTAGTTATCGTTGTTGCTTCCCCACACTGTACTGTGTGCCAAGTATCGTAACCAATCATTAGATCTTCCCTCCTATCCCTGCAGGCATTCACCAGAGACTCTAGCATATGTTGTTGGGGGAGGCTCTACGCCTACACTTGTTCGTACTCGCACAGCTACAAGGTCAGGGGTACATAGTTGCGACAGCATAACCGCTTTAACTCCGAGCCTCACCGATCATAGCCAGTCATAGTCTAATCCTTAATATTGCTAAACATGCTGTACAATCTCTAAAAATTATTGAGGTCCTTTGCTCCTATTATGGTAGCTCTCGTGGTTCTAGGTGTCTTTTGACCATTTAGATACAAATTCCGGTGGCCTTCTTTCAAATGCAAAACCATCAAGTATCCTTTTCCATCTTCTCATCAGCAATCACAATACTTTGACTTCGACTGCTCTAGAACTTATCGGATTACAGTAATTATCTGCTTTAGTAATTCTTCTTTTAAGTCATACTTCGTTTCTCTTTATTTGCATTTTTTTTAATACCCTCCTTCCCTTTGTCGTTCACTCAAGTATATATATCCTAATTAGCTGCCAAGACACTTTTCTCAAACACTACCAGTTATTATATTTGCAACAGCAAATTTTAAGCTCATCCAACTTCCCGAACCGACCGACCTGTCCCTATCCTAGACAATCATATCGATTACGCGGATTAAAACTAAACTTTTTCTTCAAAGTCCAATAACTCGTTATGTCGTCGTTATTCACTCACTCACCCATCGGCGGGACTTTTCCTAAAACCATTAACCGTTAGCAAGGTCGACTAAATGAAATGCTGTTCATAACAAACACCCTCGAGCAGTAGGCACAAAACTGGCAACTACTTGACCTAAGGCCTATAATCATAAGCCGGCATAGAATATCATATTTAAATAATTGCATGGCTACAATCGAGACGCGCTTGAGAGATGGGCGGCACGAGGAAACCAGGCTAATAGATAATAGAAACGGTTCGTTTGGCACATGGAAAAGCTCACCGTGTCGCAAGAGGATCCAATTACGAGGAAATTTTTTAATTATCCATGCCTTGTTATTAATATGAAGTGATGGACGGAGAGGCACGGGGGGCGGGTGGTAGGCGATGATGGTAATACGCTTAGGGCAAGTTTTAAATAATCCTCTTAGAGGGGTTAATTATTGTTGTCGTTGTTTCTTAATTATTATTCGTCTTCTTTGTGACTCTTGGTATTGTATTACCAAGTTCATTATTCAAAAGTTCAACAGTACTGCAGTGTATTCTGTTATACGTACGTAAGTAGCTACTTCTGAGGAATAAGGTAGAAATAAAGAAGAAGGTGTTAATTGGGCTAATGGGACTCATTTTACATATACATATTAGAATATGGATTTTTTCCAAGAGGGTGGGAGCTTACTGTTTACAAACCCAGCAGCGATTTATGAAGAACGACCTGTAGATACATATGCACGAGTGGGACACGTGCTGCCGATTAATTGGCGAACAATTAACGTAAGAAGGGGGTCTGACAATAATCCAGATCAAAGTTAATATACTCAAGAAATTTATGATGATTTCTCTTTGTTAGAAATTATTTGTCAAACATAAAATATCCCTAGGATAGGGTATAAACATCAGACGACATTTAAGCTCGGATAGAAAAAGTACTTAACATAGCAACTGCAGTGGGGAATTACTCGTAAATATTTCAGGTCTGCTGCTCTCCTATTCAAGGCATAATAAATGAAAATAGACCTAACACCGATTCATGTAAGACGCAAGGTGTTAAAGCTAGGAAAGATGGACAAAGCCGATCACCTTCCACGCCACAGATATCAAAACGTTTACGATCGGCCGAATCAAATTGTGGGAGAAGCAGGTCGCATGCCAACAGATCTACCAAAGGTATACTGACCTGTAAGCCTCACAGAGATTCAATGCAGGCTTCGATTTCGTATTGTATTAGGACAGAGAAGATGCCGTCCTCTTTGGGACTTTTAGAGAGTATAATTCTTGCGAGACTTCTGATGTATCTAATAAGGGTTAGTGAAGATGTTCTTCAAAAATACGGTGGGCATCAACGATATATCCGTACCATCATTCAACAATGAACTGAGAGAATCTAAAAGCAAGACTTGAGGGACCCACTGTGAAAGGATCAAAAGAGTTCCGACGGCTGCTTATCTTCAAAAGCCTTTATCCCAAGGTCAGTCAAGCTACCTTAATTCGTTAAAAAAAACAAAATAGCAAATTCACCAGCAGCCCCGAGGAAACCTACCAACTATTACTCGACATTCAATTCACAGGCTGTATCTGTCTCCTTTTATCCATTGAGGAACCTCGTTCTCAATCTGTCACGCGGAGCCGTAGTCTATCTGAATTTTCACGGCCAACCATATAAACTTGGCTCTATCCACATTCAAAATACAAAAAAAAAATACAAATTTTTGGCGCGACGGGTCCATGGGACTCAAGACCTAGTCTCATAACATTACCGAATTCTTAGATCCGGTTCCATGTTGGAAAATGCCAGCACTGGTGCTGGGCCGCATACTGGGTATATGGTCCCAGACACCAACTATGTTTGTATGTATATTTCAACCGCATATATCTGCGGAGAAAAATGAAAGGAAGCCGTATTTATACCTTTTCAGCTAGTCAAGTGGCACTATAGGTCCTTAAATTCTTTACGTTAGGGTCTAGGTTACCTTAATCTATGAACAACGTTATCGTAGATTCGAGGTCATAAAGGTTTCGACGGTAATGAACGGTCTGGTATTTATTATTATTTATTATTTGAGAATGGGATATGTTGCACTGTGACCTGTTGGTCTATTGTGCCCCCAGATAACACCTTTCGGAGGTACATGCCCTCATTAGAGTCCTCCTTGTTTTTGGATTGCTTTCGGAATCATTTTAAGGGTAAAGCACTCTTACTATGCCTTGGCGGAAGAAATACATCCTAGAGCACTCTCTCTAATCACAAGTTCTCTAAAGCACAAGTTCTGTGATTTCACTGGACTCATTGCAGAATCTACAGAGTCCTTCTTCAGATCTACCTAGTTTCCTTAGATGCTCCTTGAGTTTACAATGCCCCGTTAGGAAGCTCGTTAGGATACGAAGATTATTCTTGCTCATGTTGATACATGCGTCGAATCTTTTTCGGTTGTATTGCCCTAGAAGTTTCTTGGCTTGCCTCATTCTATGAGCGTTATTTCAGGATCTTGCCCTGTTTTCCCCCTCTTGTTTTCTGAATTCTTCTTTGAGGGTATGATCCCCTATTCCGCAGAATGGTTCCGGACCTATGAAGGATTCTGACGCTCCTTTCCTTGCTAGGGAGTCGGCCATTTTATTACCCTCTATTCCCACATGGCCAGGCATCCAACAGAGGGTCACTTTGTTTCTACTACCTAGTTCATTAAGTTTTTGTAGGCATTCCCACATAAGTTTGGACTTAATGATATAGAAGTCAAGTGCCATAATAGCCCCTTGGCTATCTGACATTATAGTCATAACACAGTTGACATGGTTTCTATCAAGATTGATTTGAACACATCTATCTATGGCATAGATTTCAGCCTGAAAGATACTGGTGCTTTTGCCCCTGGATTCAGAGTATTTGGTTCTGGTATTTGGTTATTTGGTACACCTGCTCCAGTTCCTTCATCAGTTCTTGGTCCATCTGCGTACCACTTTGTTGTATGATTGCTCAGTTTGTAGATAGGGGATTCATTGCTACAACTTTTTTTTGTTACTGAGCTTGGTAACAAAGTTCTTTTGGAAGTTAAACCTTCTGATGTCATCCCTAGGAAAGGCTAGGAGTGGTAGTTTTTTTAGCAGCATCGAATTGCTTCGATTTAATGCACTTGTCCCTTCCTATTCCTTTCTTAGCCATCCTTAGGATCGTTTTACTTGCACATTTCTCAACTACAAGGTGCAAAGGTGTCAATTTCAATAGTACCTCCATGGCCGCAGTTGGACAAGTTCCCATGGCCCCTGTGATGCAGAGGCATGCCAGTCTTTGCACCTTGATGAGTGTCTTTCTCGTGGTAACCAGATTGGTTCTTTTTGCCCATGCAATCGCTCCATATGTGATCATTTCTCTCACAATAGCAATATTCATCCTCCTAAGGATGGTGGGGCTACATCCCTAGGATTTTCCCGCTAGGCTTCGACAGATCATCAGAGCCCGCGTAGCTTTCCTGATTATCTCTTCTGTATGTTTTTTCCAGATGAGTTTACTGTCTAGGTTTAGTCCCAGATATTTAACTTCTTTGACTGATGTCACTGTCTGGTGCTTGTCGCCCAATCGGGGTACCACCCAACAGACTTCAATTCAAGGCATAATGCAAGCGGAAAAGTTCATAAACCTTCATCCTAAGGCCAAGCTGTTGCAGGCTCTCAACAAAGCCTTTAACGGGGTACCTAATCGGGCACTGTGCTTCCATATACCATAGGCCGACTCTGTGTAGAGCATAAAGAGGTGGCAGAACACATTCTTTGGATATACATATCTACGAGCCGCAGGAAAAGATTACTTCACCTGGAGCGGAATTCAGCGAATTTCATCATTGGTCCCGATTCTAGCTATCTATCGTGATATTTAGTCCAATAGTCGGTGATGGGTTACCTTCAAGATATGTTTCAACCTGTAAACGCTGGAAGTAGAAGCAAAGTTGTTTGCGGGTAATGCAGGATTTAGCGGAAAAGTTTTAAACGGTTCAGAATGGGCCTATTCTGGCCTAAGTATGGCAGCCTGCCAATCCAACCTATGTAGTAGTAGTAATGCGATAAAAAAGATAGCTTAAGCTCAAAATAGAATCACGTCCGATCGGATTAAAATCAACAAGTTGATGTACAACTAATTTGAATGATCTCCATTACAATCACGGGCGGAAACATTCCTTTGATTTTTCTATTTTGCATATCCTTTCATTATTGAAACAAGGACATACAAAAAAAAACCGTATCCGGTTCTTACAATGGCTTCATTCAAATTAAATTATGCATCAATTATTATTGACAGAACAAGAGCTCATTATTTCAATTCAAAAGGATGACAACAAACAAAAAAAAAAAAGAAAAAGAAGAAACCGGGAAAAACAGAAAAAAAGAAGGAAAACACAAACAAATATAGCTTTAGATGCGTGCTCCCGTTCTTAACGAGAAATAAATTGCGTATGCCCAAAGTTGATTGATCAATGGCCATGCTGTTTGCTCGGTGACTGCTTCTTGTCCTTGTCCACCACATCTCGAACCGTCATCGACTCATAAGATACAATCACCATGGAAATTTTCTACATCTCGATTGCATGTGGATTGCAGCACCAGAACCAGCATCAGCAGAAGCAATATAATAACTGGAGTATAGGTATAAGCAAAAAGACAAGAAATCTTGCGGCAGGAAACCAACGCAACGCAACGACGGACAGTTGAAACAGTGTGGTGGTGACCAAGTTATAACGATAGTGGCAGCGTTTAAAGACCTATGACAACTCTTTATGGTAATACGCTATGGAATTGGCCAATGATTTCCTTTTTCATGTGGAAAGTACTCGCTCTTTATGAAAAGTGGAAGGGCGAGTTGTTTTGTTTTTCTTTCTAGACATGGTTTCCCTTGGTGTCATATTAATTGCTCTATTGCTGGAGATGAGGAGAATTTGTTATCTACACAAGTCTGGGTGCGATACTGAGTGTATCTGTGGATTAAGACTCCCAACGAAGAATTTAATTAAGGACAGAGATCTCTGGAGATTGTATAGCCATCTAGAGATGAAAACAACAATATTATTATTCCGATCGCTCGGAATAAGTTGAATCGTTTAAAAAGACACAAAGGACGTTAATTGTAGTCTCTTAAGTCCACACGTGCCTTAAGTAAACTAAGCTTAACAAAGACATCTAAACTCATTATGGTGGTTCCTAGAAATCGAAGTATTTGTTAGCGTTTCTGCGCTTTTGTTAATAGTAAGTTTTTATCCCACTAGATGCGGAATTGCAAACATTTCGATTAATGGCTTAGAGGATTAGAAACCTTAAGTGATTCCATACGCTTTTCTATAACCATTCCTTGTACTTAGGTGCATCGAGAGGTAAAAGTATGGATTTGTTTCGGGTTCATTGAGTTTAGGATGTATCTGGAATATGCCAATAGCTTAAATTGTAATATCTTGATAATTGACTCAGTTTCTATGTAAGTATGTACCTATCAGCTACTGCACAGAACAATAGAGCAACGCACCTGCACGCTAGATCTCATACTGAAAACACTGCCTTTCTTCCACAGCTAGAGAAGATTCTTCCAAATTTCATCATCTACGATATAAATGCGTCTTGACCTGATATCCGGCAAGTCGGACATGTGCAATCATTTGGGCAGTAACAATGTTAACTAGCAAAAGCAACAATGCGTTTTCAAACGTCGTCATCTGGCACTTATCCCAGGAGGTCTCCATCATAACAATAAAAGATTTGATTTGGAACCATCTCTCAAAGACTATTCAAGCTTAAGTAATCCCAGACACACAGCCAGATAAATTTAACGATTTCTCCTCGGGGCAGATTTATGTAAATAACGTCTTGAACGCTATAACACTTATTCCAGAACTGGAGTTCAAGGCAAAACTAGTTTTAAACATTATTTTCGCCGCCTATGAAGGCAGCCGACATAGCTCCTGGTAAAACAAACATCTCGAGCAGAAGACTACTCCATAGAGCTAAAAATTATGGCGAATGGTGCCAATATATAGAACCTTTAACAAGGAACTGAGAAAATCCGAGCGCAAAACTTAGAGGACCCACTAAGAAAAAATTTAAAGCTTTCCGATGGTGGTTCGCCTTCAAAAGGCGCTGGCCCAAAGTCACTTCAGCTACCTAAGTTACTTTAAGAAACCAAATTCATTAGCAGCCCTGAGTAAATCTACCCACTACTACACGACACTTTTCAGGCTGTATCTCCGATAGCGCTGCCTCATGTGATCCATTGAGGAACTACGTTTTCAATCCTTCTACCCGGAGCCATAGCCTATCTGACAAAATGTTCATTGCCAACCATATTAAATGAGCTTTAAATGGACTCTATCCACCTTCAGCCCATTCAGAAGAATCGTGGGAAGTCAATGGTATCTTTCTCTATAGATCGAATTCTTTATACGGACCTTTAAATCTAGCCTTACACTAAGGCTACGTACTGAATAACTGCGAGGAGGGTTTTCAAATCGAAACCGACAAGATAGACTGAACTATCGCTTAAATCCTACCGTCCGGTCCTATTTGCAATATATGCATGAGATATGCATGTCGAGAGGAATTAAAGAAGGCCTGCATTTATATCATTTCAAGCAGTCGAGCAGTACCTACCATTAGCACTTAAATCCTATATGGTACGGTCTAAGCTGATCTGGCTCGGATTCCTAGCAGAGTGCATAGAAGGCACTTGTCGGTTACTCTTTGATCATGTACAGTGTTCGCATCCATTAGGTTGGATATTTTCGGCAAGAACTTCTTATGGAAGGTTGGACAATTTGGCCCAGCAAAACTGAATGAAGAATGCTTAAGAATGCTTAAACAAATTGTCGATGTCAATGAATCAAAATATCCTTGTTTCGACTATTTTCCAGCGTTTGTAGTCCAATTAGCTGTTCCCTGCTTGTTCAGATCAGAAACGTTCCACTCTACTGCACAACAGTTAAAACAATGCAGGAAGACTGACATGATCCTTATTCTACAGAGTATAAATGTTACTTCCTCTCCAGCGTGTGATCAAGTCTTAAACCTCTTTTGAAGGCTATGAAGGCCAGTCTGTAATGACAGGCTATAAATCCACTTAACAGATTTCTCTACCATGGTTAAATACATAATTAATTTCCTCACACGAATGTGAAGCATAGTTAAAGAGCTCCTAACACCAGTGGCTCTGCAAGAGATGTCCATTTCGATCTATGATCCCTTCCCCCGTCGAAACTACACACAACTAGGACCCTTATGACCTCAGCCCTCCCAAATCGAAGTGAAAAAAAAAAAAAAAATTAAAAATATCTCCTGATTATTCGTGCTCATGTTCGTCGCCATTTAAAATAGCAGCAATAGCAGGAAAAATAAAAAAATTTAAAACAACAACAAAAAACAAATACAAAATGTACTCGTACTTGGAGCCATTTAACGAATTGCGATTGCAGGACGTCGGCGCACAGCAGAAACAACCACAACAACCCAACCGGGTGCAAGCGCCTCATTTCAACTGTTTTCACACAAATTCCGACTTGAGAACTCCCAATCAAAGGAGCAGCAATGCCATGCACCTATCTAGAATACTAGTGCTAGAATCCCCCGAACACAGGCTACTGTATGTGCGGGTCCAGGTTTAGGCTGATGAGACGACCGCTCTTGCTCTTGTGTCCATTTGCCCCCACCGGCGGCGGAGAGTGGTGGTAGTCCCCCGAAAACACATATCACTCGAGAGCCATTTACAGGCAGCGACGAAGGTTTATTACCAAAAGGATTACCCAGTTGTACACAGGAAGAGCAACAAAAAGGAAACAACCATCTCCCGATGAAAGACGAAATAAAGATGCGACCAACACTTCCAATTGCAATTGATGCGCGCTAGTTGTTACTGCTGCTAGTGCTAGATACTTGCTACCGGGGATGATGATGCTGGTGGTGCTGGTGATACCGGTGGTGGTGGTGGTGGTGGTGTTGGTGGCGACTTTACGGATGAAGAAAAAGATGAACACTTTCTGGGCATCGAAGACGACGACGACGACGACGATCTTCTTCGTCGTCGTGGTCGTGGTTGCCGCCGCACCGACGACGATTGTCTTGTCGTTTTGTGTTCAAATGAATTTCACTCCTTGTTGCACGACGATAGTTTTGTAATAGTTCAGTTTGTCCGAGCTGTTTGTTTTCTGTCCATCGGACAAGACTCAATTTTGCTAATTTTTGTAATTTCTGTTCGAATGCACTGGCGCGCGGGACGGCCAGGCAATCGGGCGGGCGGCAACCAGTAGCAACAGTGTGTAATGTTCAGGATCAGGATTCGATCGGTTCCCTTTGCTTCACTGCTTCACTGCTTCACTGCTTCACCCTTTTGTGCGAGAGTGAGTGTAATGTCTGCTACTTTGCTATTTTCAGTGTTTCTGGGATTTTTGTAATTTTCTAGAAATCCCAAGGACTGTTGTAGTTTGGTAGCTAGCCGATCATCATTGGCTGGGCGCAGTGGGAATGAAAATGGATTTGGCGTTGCATTGCACAAAAGGTGAGTGCTGTTGTGCTACAAAGAAGAACATAAAGCCGCACAACTGCGTAGAACTTGCAGCGAGAAATGTCACCGATGACACTGTACACATGCAGAAAATATTTTACATAATTATTGGTCACTGGCTGTGAGGAATGTTAAATGCTCCTCGATGGGAGATGGAAATCATGTCGTATGTCGCTTGCTAAATATTTGGGCATTTACTCGTAAGTGTTGAAGTTGAATTTTGTATTCGAGCTATCATTGGTGGATACTTATCGAATGGTATACTTTAGTGAAGGTGAGATATCTTTCAGTAGAGAATCATCCACTTTAATGTGGTCTGTCAGCCAGTGCAGGCAATTGCATTCTATCATACGACTAGATGTGATTTGTAGTCCAAATAATTCTGAGTCCCAAATTCTGCCAGACCGGTTAAAACTTGAGGAAGCAATAGTCTTTTTGTATAAAAAGATGCCATCATGGTTTTCTATGGATTGAAGCTTAGCCCCACCATTGGCTTACCATCTTCATCCTCTTTATAGCACTTCTAAAAGTGCTTTCTTCCCTTTGGAAACATCTTTTATTTCACATCATGAATATCAAGAAGTATGTCTTGTACTAAGCTTCACATTGTCTGCTGCTGCACCACATACTTGTCCAGCGTATGCAGAGTCAGGAAGATCCTGTCTATGGATCCTGGCCACAGCGTACTATACCCGACTATAACAAAAATACTGATAGAACAATGGCAATTGTTCTGTAGATTAGATACCCACATTCCAGGAAAAACAGCGGAGTGCCTCTTCCAACAGCCTAATCCGTAGACCCCGCATATCTCAGAAGAGCTAGTAAGCGATGATAAGCTTCAATCCGCGAATCTGGATCAATCTGAAAGGTAGATCAGTTGAAACCGCCTTACATTCCCTAGTTGGTACCATTGAAAAATTGTTGCCGAACAAAGACTTTACTGTGGTCATTGACATTGAAGAAGCCTTGAACGACATTAAACCGGAGGACATAGTGAATGCTCTCAAGAAATTGAGGGTTTATGCTAAGATAAGTCACTGGATCAACCAGGCTAGAACTTGGCCAATCCAAAAAAGTCACACCACAAAAAGGGGTACTATCACCACAACTGGGACTCCTTACCATAACGAGTTACTTCTGAACTTGGAAAAGGATGAATTCGAAGTTATTGCTTATGCAAACGACATTGGCTTAGCAGTCAGTGGAAAGCATCCAGCAATACTACGTGGTCGTGATTAAGTGGACAGATAGCTTCAGTGCCAATCCGACGAGGACTGATCTAATTTAAATGCTTTTTACTAGAAGGCACAGCATGCCAGAGATAATAGGGACAGAATTAACTGGAGCTGAACTGTATTCAGTCTACCTTGGAGTGAGCAGGTCTTTTAAACGTACGGACTATTGCAGTGTATTCCAAGCCACTGATTGGCTGTCGATGAGATCGGTATGAAGTGGGAACATCGTCATTTACACCGACAGCCAAGCAGCTATAAAAGCATTCGAATCACTACTAATAGTCACCTAACCAAACCGAACCTTCATCTTAAATGCAAGCTTGGGAGTGATACCTTGATAAATTCCTTACTTACCTTACTTTTGATGCCTCAGCCAATAAGCTTTCGATCCTTAACAAACTGTTTTCAAAAGCGAATACTTGTGCAGATACTCGAAGTTCCTTTCCGCTCTGAGTTCTTTCTCTACCGCGTCGTTCTTATAAGTTGAATTGATGGTATAGTAAAAGTTATTACTGGTTTTCGACGTCTGGGAAGGCTTATGGATATAGTATCAGAATAAAATCTTTTCTAAAACTTTGCATTGATTCCATTCAACTCAGATTCTGTTTCTGTTTCACCAGAGATTTTACTTCGTCCTACAGTCAAAGAAGATCCTCTTTCGTCTAAGAAACCGTTTCAGAAAGTGTTAATGCACTCTCAGATGCAATCACCAAAGATCACATTAGAATCATCATTCTATTCTCTTCTCCATCCCCTAATCGTTGCTTATCAAGAAATAAAATATATATTCCCAAATGCGCGCTGAAAATAAATTTCACCTTTAAATGACTCTTTTATAGCCACCAACTCAGTCAACCGAAGACGAACGCCGACCGACACGTCAGCCAGTCAATCAAGTTCAAATACCAACGTTCCTTAAAAAGTCGTAAAAATATTTTTAAAGACACCCCAACATTTTAAAGACACAAATTTACTTTATCAAAATGTAATAAAATCTCAAGACATCCTTTTCGTAAGTAAAACTAAAAACAAACAAACATAAACAATGCCATAAGGTCATATGCATGGGACAACGTGTAAGGCACTTGCTTCATGTGTGTTTGTGTGCGCCACAGAAATAAATTATTTTACCAACTGTGGTCACTGATAAGGATGTGATCCCCAAAATAGTTATAATTCAGGTAAAATAGTTGACACCAACCAGGCGCAGGTATCTTCTCGTGCTGATGTGATGAGAGTTTTTTTTTCAAAAATCAATTTATGGGTTTTCCAAGGATTTTCATCCAACACAGGATCGTCGTCATGTTCAAGGACCTATGACGGAAATAATTATTTATTATTGAGTCTTATCGATGGCAGTCTCGATGCGTGCGGCGCTATATGCAGCCGTATGCCATTTGTCGTCGAGTCGAATAATTTTTATTGGATTCTTGGCTCCTGATGCTTGGAGTGACCGGGACCAACTGAGTCATGGAATTTGTGTGGAAGCAGTCTATCATTCTGTCATTAAATCGAAATGAATTAGTTATGTCATAAAACGCGTTGATGAATGTTAGATGTTCAGGGCGACCAAAGAGCTGTGTTGTGGGTCAAGCAAATTAGATAAATAAGTAGAGTCGGGTAACGATAGTCAACCGCTTCTTAGCTAGATTCGTAGATAATTTTAAGAGCTGCTTCAAAATGAGTTCACTCTATTCTGGGTAAATGCTATGGATTCTTAGAATTCAGGTGGTTTCAGTGTAATATATATGTATGTAGAGACGACTTCTCTGCCTTATTGGCATAGACTATGGACCAAATCAGACCAAATCCCAGAGGCGTCAAATCACAAGAACGAGGTGGCTGAATGACTGGTTCATTTGTATAGACAACACTGTCACCGAACTTCACCTTCAATAACTCAATTGTTTGACGAGCTGCATGGCATGTGGCGAGGTCTTGATGGAACCACATGTACTTCAAATCATCTTCTTTCAATTTATTCCAAAAATAGTCAGATGACATGGTCCAGTAGCGATCTCCATTAACTGTGACTGTGTTGCCAGCATCTTTGAAAAAGAATTTTGGGTCAATGACCTAATGGGTTCTTGTGACTGGCTTCGGTGAACCAGAAATAGGCTTCATCGCTTAATAGTAGAAGCTACGGAAACAATACCACCCCTCACAACTGCAGAACTCTTGGAAGCAGCGGGCTCAATGACAAGCAGTAAGGTCCATTCTGGAACGGGATCCCAAACTTCGTCATGAAGGCAGCCATTAAAATTAAACCAGAGGCATTTGCAAACATCTACACAACTTGCCTGACGAAGGAATGCAATGGAAACGACAGAGGCCGTATTTTGGTAGTAACCCCAAAAGGCGACACTAGCTCCACAGCAACCGTCGTCATACAGACCACTGTGGATGCTAGACACAGTAGGGAAAGTTACGAAAAGAATTATTTCCGACAGACTAGATGAAGATGACAACGGCCTTTCCGACCGATAATACGGCTTCAGGAAAAACGAAACACCATACATGCGATACAAGCAATTTGCGGTATTACACTCGAATCCATATCTGGGACTTAGGGTCATGGTTACGCTAGATGTCAGGAATGCATTCAACTCGGCCAATTGGAGTTTAATTATGATAGCGCTAAGGAATATGCAAGTGCCAAGCTGCCTTCTCCAAATAATTATAATTTATTTAGAATGCAGAACTCTCTTCTATATACGATGCGGACCAAGGGCCGAAAAAACATGAAATTACAGGCGGAGTCCCACAGGGATCAGTTCTGCCCTATGGTATACTATGCCCGATGGAGTACTACGTACATATGTTGAAACAAAGAGGTGTGGACATATTTAGATTAGTGGTGATAGTGGCTAAAATCCTAGATGAGGTAACACAAAGTTGCAACAACACCATAAAAGACGTGAAGATATGGCTTCGTTCATCAGGTCTGGAATTAGCGGAACAAAAAACCGAGGCTGTCCTCATTAGCAAACAGGTACTCTTTGACTCAAGGACGAGCCCAAAATGCTTAACTCCAATGGAGTTATAGTTTTATATCTCTTTGACGATTCAATGTATCTTAAGTACGAAGACTGAAATGCTGATCTTTATAACTCATGTAACTTTGTAGGAATATCATGTTCACCACTGACCGGAAATCAAATTCAATAAGCTGCCACTATCAATACGCAAACGATGGCAAAACAATTGATTTTAAATATATCCGTGCATCATAACCCAAAAACGCACCCAGTTGCCCTCGAAACATTTGCCAAACCCAATAAATGAAATCAAATTTTTAACAATCAAATTCTTGTAATAAAGAGAATAAATTGTATAACGAAAACAAAAAAAAAATCATTTCCTCCATCAATTGACCGTAAAATCGTCAAACGCTCTACGGTCTGATTTTTTCTGTACTCGTATCTAGATACATATAACAATTTTCCATATTTTTTGTTTTTTTTTTTTTTCGGAAGCTTCTCGTTGAACGTGCCTAATCGGGGGTGAACAAGTGCCGCAGTTCCCACTGTCGAAGCGCGAATCAACAAGTGCGCTCACCGATCCAACCTCTCGCCGCGTTCAGTCAACCAAACGGCCACTCCAAGCCCCCAATCAATGGCCTGTTTATTATTATATCGAGATATCAGAAAAATTATCCGATTCACTAACCGGCAGTAGTGGCAACAGTAAACACAGTGTTCCTGGCTCCAGATGACTACGATGATAATGCCGATGAATAATTTGCCAGTAGGTTACACGGCCACACGGTTCGGGGTAATAAATACAAAGTTTTTAAAAATAAATTCAAATAAACGCTGCCGATTGATTGGGACCGGGCAGGAAATGAAAACGATAGAAAATAATTAATTTAATGCAATGTGGGTGGGTGGATGGAGGTTTTCGGACGGACAAAAGAAAATATTTTATTTCTAGCATGGCATTGCATGGCATGGCTAGGCTGTGGGGTTGAGATAGGTTTCGAACAATTTTCATCGTTGTCGTGGGTTGGTCTCCAGTCGAGTGTGAAACCTTTTGTGCATTTCAAAGTATGGACAGGGTAATTGTTGCACTTTAAATTGATTCCAGTGAAGTTTGTTTGAAAACGATTGTACATACATATAAATGATTATTAAATTGAAAAGTGAAATGTAAGTAGATACGTATTTAGTAATGGGAACTCAATAGACTTGCCGTCCCCTAGAGTATCGAAAGTCATACAATGTCAGAGAACTAAAATAATATTTACTTGTCTTTTTTTTTAAAAAAAATATTAGATACTGAGCATGAAATCTTGAGACAAGATTGAAGAAAGTGCGAAAATTTGGTAACACTAGCTGGTGGAACGAAAAAGTGGTCCCAGATGTTCAAAAACACTTCATACGAAGAGCATGGTATCTCACATCTATCTTAAAGTTTCACTTTAAGTTTTGATGAAAAGGACTTAATGAGGCTTTAATGGGCAACCCAATGAAGTTCTCCAAACTATTGTGCAAAAGATACTAGTTATGGGTACAGATTTTTTTTTTATCATTTAAGTAAGGTACAAATCACTCGGAATTTTATGGACCCCTCGTGTTCCTCGGAGTAGTTTCTAAAAAATAGGCCAAACGTTTTTGTTGAACATTTGTTTCCCTAGCGCGATAGTGGCTGCTCTGAACCAATTCAAGATCAAAACGTATGCCTGAGAGCCGTATTCTCCAGTACATCGTGGTGTGTACAGCATCTGCATATAGTTATACCTAACTTATACATTCGGGGAACTAAGTGAAAAGTGTAAACTATCCTCTCGTAAATGAAGAAACTATCTAAGATATATCATTTAAGGAGCAAAAAGGATGGATAGGGCAGAAGCGGAATGGATAGTAACGCCAGAAGCGGTCAGTGGGACGATAGAAACGTTTTCCCTTTAAAAGATCGCAGGACCGGATGGTAGTTTCCCAGCTTTAATGCAATTGGGTGCAGACTTTAGTGTACCAAGGCTTAGGGCTGTATACGTTACATATTGGTAACATGGAGAGAAACAAATGTGGTGATACTTCCAAGACCGGGGAAAAGGTCCACATCGAAGGATGGCTCTCCATTAATGGGAGAAAAAACAGATCTAATCACCTTCACAAGGAAGAGGAGAGATCTGGAATTTTAGCCCTTGACGGACCGGAGTTACAGGTGACCAGGAAGGTTAAGTATCAGGGTGGCACTGGACTAACTTGAAACTTCCATGTGGATCAGAAAGGCGAAAATGGTACTTCATCAGTGCAAACAGGGGTGTGGACAAAGATGGGGAATCTCGCCGAGCTCAGCATACTGGATATATACCGATTATCACCTATGCGTTAGTTCTATGGTGGCAAAGGCCTTCCAGAAAACTGTAAAGAAGCAGTTAGATAGGGTTCAACGTCTGGACTGTTTAGGGATCGCCACGCCGGTGCAATACGAACGACACCAACATGAGCGATGGAAGTGAACCTATATATTCTGCTGCTGGACTTATTTATTGAGAAATCAACAGCATCGACGGCCCGAGAATTGAGGTTGAATATGCTCGGATGGAATGAAGAGAATGCGCTGTACCAAAAGGTATCACAAAACTCTTATCGAGGATGGAACACTTCCGGAAAAGAAGTTTGGTGATATCATCTTTACGGATGGGTCCATGATGTATGGCAGAGCGAGTGCAGGTAGTTTTTCAGAATAACTAGAACTATTACGTCATATTAGTCTGGTGAAATGTATCTCAGTCTATCAAGCCGAGATGATTGTTCTGCGTGCTTATCTCGAAAGGAGATGACGTTTAGAATCGATTTCTTGGATTTAGTTACCCATCTCTTGTCATAGGGCGCCAACAACCCATGCACATCATCGTGTTTGGAGTACAGCTATCTCCAACTCATCTTCAATGTCCTTAATTTCTGCTCTACGTTGACGAAACGGTTAGCATTATAGAAATTCACAAAACGTTCTCCATTATCCTTTCGATTACCAAGGCCATATCAGTCCCTGTCAGAACAACCGACAATTATCTTGTTTTGTAGCGCAGGAGGCTGGTTACTAGTTACCAGAGTCAATAAGATGTGCTGCAAGAAGTACTGGTTGTTAACATCGTGCCTCAATTTGTCTTATAAAACGAAAGGATATTACAGATTACATGTAGATGTATGTAAGTACAGCAAAAAACATCACACTCTATCCAACAAGCACATGAGATTCCCACGTAACTTGCTTCAATATCATAACAAACTGCAGCCACTACCAACCACGCCCACATAAATTTCACCAGTCTAAACTTTTTTCAAAAATCATGGATCTTAATCCTTTTTACTGTGTATATGTGTGTGTGTTTTTTTTGTATTTTCTCCAATTTGGTGTACAATGAACTGCCCCTCCCGAATTTCACCCAAACCATAAGGGCGGCAAAGCATGTAACCGGTAAATTAAAAGGAAAAGGATAAAGTTTAATTGGAAAACTCCATCCAACACACAAAATGAATGCCTATTATATGAAAACTAAATAAGTTCTAGTCAAGGATTCGGAGAAGAGCACCGGTGATTGCTGCGACTTCTTCGTTCACCTCCATCTCAAAACGGACTCGGCTCTACATATACCCCCCAGACTCTGTTTTACACCCGAAGCAAAAGGATTAATTAGGATAGTATTCTGTTAGTTGATAGTTTTTGAAGTTGGTTCAGGTTTTCTTAACACAGCCAAGGAGTCAGTCAACGGAACGAAAAGTTTTCATTTCTTTGTTCTTCTCTCCGCATCGCCATACCACGTCGCGCAATGGGTTGAGTGGATGATTGTACAAAAGTCGAAAATAGAAAAGAAAACCGCAACGAACCAGTTAAAAATGTTCGCAAGGATTCAAAATGCGGATGTAATTATCGAAAAGAAATTCGTTCAACTCCTTGAAGAAAGTTCATTGTGTGTATTCGAGGGCGAACAACTGCAACTGAGAAATGTCCTTGAAAATTCCTTTTTAATAATTCAAAGCTTTGATGGTAATTTTTCAAATCATTTAACTCACAATTTGAATTTACAATCACCCCCCTTTAATATCGACCTTCGGTTGGTTGAATCCTTGTGTGCGACAAAAAAAAAAATATATTTCAAATTTGAATAAGGATTCGCTGCGCCAGCACATGACAAATAACTATCATCATATGTATGTATAGGCAATGGAGATACCAATTCACCCCTCTTTCTCAGATTTCCTTTTCCGCAGTCGTTTTATTGTCCTTGCGACATTGTGTACTTTGTATTGGATTTTAATTCCATTTCACAATCAAATTAATTGGTCACGCGAAAAGAATTACATCATCATCATCATTTGTCTGATGGCAACGGGTTGCCATTGTCATTGCCATTGCCATCTATATCCTGCATTTGTATGTTTGTATCCTTTCTTTCTATTTCAACTTGTATCCTCTTTTTATGTTCGCTGCGTGTGTGCATTTTATAAAATAAATGTGTGTACATATATGTGTAGAAAAAACGGCGTAACAAATGTATGCAAATAGATTTTATAATTTTGTAATTTCAAAGGATTTATGCGCAAGGATATTGCGTACTTAAATGTATTATAAATTTCACGCTGATCTAGGTTTTTGATATTCATATTATTTTTCTATTTGCAACAGAGTTTGGTTAGAAGGGAGGTTATTGCCTGGTTATACCTATAACAGCATGCAAAATGACAAATGAATTATTACCTCTAGTTATCCTTTTTGGAAGAAATTATCCGCTTAATTTTTCAAGGATATTTATTTGGTAAATATCGACACTAGTTCCCATGATGTCCTTACTGGATTCTGTAGTTAATAGAGTAAGGTTGGGAATTGAGAAAGTGACACTGAGATGAAGCAAAGAAGTGGATATAATCTCAGGAGTCTAGGAATGACTTAGCATCAAAAAGTAGGAGATCTAAAGGTTCTGTCTGATACACTGCCAGTTTGAAGTTGAGCCTGAAAATCGAAACTTCAACTTTCTAGTTTATTTTAAATATGCTTAACGTACCATGTTCCACGTATTATGTTGAGCAAGAGTTCCTTTTGATAGGAGATCTTTTCTTCTACCAATTTCACTCAAACAAGAGTCAAGAAGTCCATCGTTGCGGACAAATTTAGAGAGTTCTTGGAATCTCGAGCTTCTTTGGATCTAGTTACAGGGTTGACTAAGTCCTTAGGCATAGCTTTGCTACAGACACCGGCGCTTATCATCCATGGCCACTTGGATAGCCTATGTCTCCGCTTTAAATTTGCACGGGAGTCGAAACTCCAGTGTCATATCCATGAGACCGAGGTTGTAAGTGTTGCGTAAGGTCATCAAAACTCTAGTGTGGGAATACCAAATGCCACTTTTTCTAAGACGACAGATTGTTATAAGAGTACAGCTCTGACATCAATAAGTAGATCCCACAGGGCATCTATACGTATGGGGAATCTGGAAGTATGAAAGCTGAATCAGTTCATATTTCTCCGAACTCGTAATGAGAATAATCGCAGTTTTTAGACGATTGATCGAAATAAAAAAAATTCTAGTCCACCATTCATGCTGGGTTTGTAGTTATTTACTTTTTAATCGGTCTTCTGACTCATGTAGAGTTTCTGCCTGAGATACAACGACCTTCGATCCCCTCCGGTTCTGAGTACTTCGCCGCCAACTAGTTAGACTAAGTATTCTGATAATCGGAGGTTTCTTGACTGATAATGTGTCAATCTAGTCGAGGTTATTTGGTCTTCCAAACCACATCCACATCTTGGTACAGCTTATAGAGTTCGCATGTGGGACCGACTATTCGATGAAGTATTTTGCTTTCGAATGAGTCCAAGATGTGGCCTTATTCCTTGCTTATCCAGCATTCGGTGCCCACTCCATTAAGGTGTCATTCGTAAACATTTACTCCAAGATAAATAAACTCTTTAACTACCTCACAGGAGTTGCTCTCGATAGCGACATTTTGTCCTAAATGGTGGACAGATGTTACTTTGTCGAAAGCAAATGTTTAGTTTTGTTCTCGTTGAACTTCAGATCATTAAGGCTAGCTGGTGATGCTGATGTCATCTTTGTATCCCAGCAGTTGAATTGACTTTTGAAAGATAGTACATTCGATACCAATATAGTACCACATTGATACCAGCTCTCTGCACTATCTGCTCTAGCACTAAGTTGATGACGTCGCATATGATGATATCTAAGTGATGAATACGTGGCCTTAAATTGGTAACAAGATGGTGTGTTTCGATGTGAAATTCGTTGGTCTTTTCCATGTGAAGACTTGGTCTAAAGTCGATTCGCCGGACCATAAGATCTTTCTAATAGCTATGTCAAGCTCTACAAAACTGGGTGGAAGAACTACTTCATCGACTGACTGTGAGATCTCTTCTTATGGTATCACTCGCTCTGGCTGATGTCCACTCAGTAGCTGGTGAAAATACTTCTTGAATAAATCGACAATTCCTCGTGCTTCTGTGACTAGGTTTCTTCCACTGAAGAGAGATTTCTGTCAAGAGACTGGTCGATATCCTTGAGCTGAGAAGCTGCATAGGTCTTCACTTTCTTTGCAGGACTTCCTCCAGTTTCTTGCCTCCGTACGCTTTTCTTGCTGCTGTTGTTTGCAACGCCTGTAAATATGTTCCTTCTTCCTCCTTCCGACGCGTGCTCATTGGCATACCAAGAATTTACTAATTTTTGTAGCCGATAATAGTTTTGACTTCCTCCTTATTGATGGAGCCCCAGGTCATGATGGCATTGTGAAGAGATTTTCATCGGATTGCTCTCCGTAGTCTCAAGCTCCTCCTAGTGTGCTCGATATTGAATTTCTTCTTCAGAACTGATATTTTTTCTAGTTTGATAGTCGAGCTCTGAAATTGGCAATTACCAGAAGATAGTCCGAGGCGACATTTGCCTCCTGAAGGAGCGATCATCCCAATTCTTTAATGCATTGTTCCCAAATAACTCCACCTACGCAAGTAAGTTCAACGCTGGACGATTGCATCCGCTGTGACAGTAACCTCGGAAGGGAGAATGGGGTAACAACACGGATATGCTACCTTAGAGGTGATATTCTACGCCGGACAAGGACTGCGAACACAGCTTTAGCTATTAAAATATGTCATACGCTTTGTTAGAGACCTAATTGTACTTAGTCTTTCTGCAACAATTTTGTTCAGATAAATACTCCTTCGAATCCATTAGTGCTAGTGCATAGAAGGTGAGGAATACAAAAACACCTGAAACCTGACGCAATCCATTGACTCATCTCCAAATGAATTAGTACCTTTCCCAACCTAACCATTCTCTTTGGTCTCATATTAGTAATATTTTTCACCAAAGTCATAACCATAAATTTCACCATTGAATCCATTATTAATTTCTAATAATTCGGTCATTTGTTATCGATAATAACTGATGTACGCATCAGATATTCCCTGATACCAGGCAATAACCATTTTTTGTTGCCCTTTCAGTGTGTCTGGCTGACTGGACGCACAAAGACCCAATTCCCATCACAAGCGAAGCCATCTAATAACTTTTCAACTTTATCAAAATGCGCAAGGAATCAAACAACCACCACCAGAATTCATTTTTCCCAAAAAAACACCCACAACAACCACACAAGCACTAGGACAGATGAATTATGGCACGCTCCATGTTTTGTGTTTGGGGGTCAGACACATTAGACCGACGACGACCAGGTCCACTCCTTGAAACATATGCGCTATAAAAATCCATTACTTTCCGTGTGAGTGCGAGGATCATAAAATTCTATTACGATGATTTATGGATGTGGAACGAGCCGGACCACCACACCGTCCACCAGCCCATACAGGACATATCGAGGAAAATATTTGAGGGTGCTTAGTGCTTAATGGATGGACATTTTTTTCTGTTATTGCTATCCTTGCTGGAAAGTTGAATCCTTGATAAAAATCGAAACAGACACAAAAAATCGAAACAAAGCAAAGTACCTACATATACTCGAGAATAACAGACGAAGCAACTGAAGAAGAACAGGAGAGTAAGACCCTCGATGAAGAATCATGATTGCCGATGATGTTGATGCTGGTGCCGATGATGATGATGATGATGATGACGATTCTCAGTACCAGTACCACACCACCACCAAGCCAGTAGTAGTATGCTCCTGCTTCCTTCACCCCATCGAGAACATCGTCCTCCCCGTGAATCCAAAATCAATGTTGCAAAGCATCCCAGCCAGCTTCGGAGACAAGACGAGACGAGTAGGGAAAAAATGTGTATTTTTACGAATCACGGTTTCGATGTTTCGCATGAATACGTAATTAAATCTATAAATCGGCCAATTAAAATGCTTTGATATCGTGACAACACAACATTGGACATCGACAGAAGGAATTAAAATTATTACACACACAGAGAGTGTAGCATAAAATCAGAAGATTCCAACTTCACGAGTCGAGTCCTTTACAGTGAGTTCTGCGAGTGTCGTTCTATGGGGGGTTTTAGTTTGGTTGTAAGCGGGCGAGGCGCCGCCGCACCGCGCTTTATTGAATTTTTCCAATTGCTCTGGTGTTTATTTCTTCTCTGACATGAGTGTATGGTGGATGTTCTTCGTGAAGAAGGGGCTTGGGATCATCATAGGCAATCGTGTGCACTAACGCAATATGTTGGCTAATACACACAGAAGACAATAGTCGGGAGGAGTTTTATGCAAATACTCGTATTTGTAGTGAAGGTTTCAAGTGTCTATGCTGTTGCCAAAATATGAGAAGTTTCATCAGATGGTGACCCAAAAATTGGCTTATGCCTAAAAGGTATGTTAGAAGATGAGGGATTTCGACACGGTTGAAATGAGGGAATCCTACTCTTACAACAGAGAGGAAAATAGTCAGTGAACCTACTTCTGAGAGTCGCTCGGTTTATGAGACAAACGAAGATGCTTAGAAAGGTTTTCGGGGTCCAGGAAAGACTTACTTAGACGGAAAGGTAGATTTTCGAAACTCTGAACAATCCATCGAAAGCAGAGAATATTCAGTCTGTAATATAGTCTGCATCAGATATCTCGGGTTGGGTGGGTGTCCCCGCTTAGCAGGGACGCACTTAGACTAAAAGCAGGTCCATTGTGTTAATCAGGGATCTTGAATTACGAAAACTCCCCAATGGCCAGCAGTTAGGTTTTCGGTCTACTGGTGTATCCCACCGAAAAGGGTAACTCACACTCACTGTATCGTTCTGTTGAATGTAAGATTGTTGTGCTTGATAATTCAAAGGCAATTGACAGAGTTTGGCATCAAACTCAAAAACTCATTTAGTATCGATGAATATTTTTTTAATGGATTAGGAATTACCTAGTAGATCGTTGAATTTCAGTACTCCTGAGCCGTTTTAAGTTCGCAATATAAGGCATACTTCCGCCCAAAGTTCGACTATAATGCTCATGTCTAATCCAATTCAATGCCAATGTCTGTAATCGTCTCGAAATGGACACACTAGGATTTGCAGTCACTCTTTCAACTACGGCGACGACATTTTCAGCTGACCTTGCCGGACGAATACGAATTGGAGTCTTCACATCTGACCTGTCCGAGGAGTTCCAATTTATCGATTAAATTCACTATAACTGCGCGAGAAAAAACTTGATGATGAAAGAAGAACGAAGTTCACCAACCGTTTCTGCGATATTTTCACCGTTTTCGGAGAGAATTTTCACCAATTCAACACGTTGTACGAGCATATATCGATCCATATGTAATAACTTCTTAGTTGTAACTTATAGAAAGTCATCGCAAAAATAGTTAAATGTTAACAGTTCAACAATGGCGCGAATAATGGCGAAAATAACACCTCCTGCTGGATGACCCTTTATTAGTTCTTTTTACCAAACAATCAATCAAATCAGTGAGATGAACAAAGCCAAAGGTAGTTATCCCAGAGTCTTTTTCGAATTTTTTGAAAATCTATTCACCAGTCAGGGTGTAATTCAAAAGACCACAATGACGACATTAAGCTTTTTAAAAGAACACATTCGAAATAAAATTTATGGAAATCATCAATTTGTTTTGTAATTACCAACTTCATGGTCTGATTTAGCAGCAGTTATACCTATCAACCCTATTCAACCCTATAGAACGAAAACTTTTATTTACCTAATCCTAAGGTAGATATAAGATACTCTCTGTTTTGGTTCAGGAGTGAAAAGATACTCTCACTCAATCTCATGTTGCACTTTTTAAATTCAGTTCCTCTGCTAAATCTAAAAAAAAAATAATTATTGTCCTTTCACCTACATACATACATGTACATGAGTTGCAGTGATGAACAATAAAGAGCAAGAATGCATGGAAAAATGCATAGAACCGTACTCAACAGCTACACGAAAGTGACAACTGTTGACAGCACCATCTAGGAACAATTAGTGTCAACAGTTGACAACCTTTTGTTCAATGATGCAAAACCCACCATACCAATTTTGCATCTCTAAATGCTATTCTGATATGAATGTCAAACTGATCCTGCACAGTCGAACTGTCGGCTGTAAAATAGGTAGTTGATTTGGGTTATATATATACTGTTCGTGAGATTATGAACCAGACCACAGTATTGGGTCCCTTTTCGTCTCTCTTCCACGATCCATCTTAGCCGGAGAATCTCTCTGGACTTCTCCACAGTTCCTCTCTGGCTTTGATTCCTCGTGTCAACGCTAGCATCTGTTTAACAGAAATCTGGTTCATCCTCTGGGGTTCTCCCCAGTGGCTCCCCAGGACCTCCGTTCTTCTGCTAGCTACCACCCATTTCAGTGTCCTTTCACCCTAAGCTTAGAAACTCTTTGTAAGTGGTGCCAATCGGCATTTTAATAGCCATTTTCGCCTGCCTGCAACCTTCCACGGTTGACCACCTTCTCTGGTGTTCCGCCGCAGCGCAGTTGCTAATCAGGTGTTGATTTGGGTTAAGACAACCGCAATTTGTTTTGTATTTTTCATGCCATTTATACTCTTGGATGTTTGTCAAACGTTCGCAAGATTTCGGAAAATGAAAAATTCGGTCTGGGAACCGAATTTTGAATTCCCTCACAGTAGGGGTAGCCCGTCTCGAAGTTCAGTCTTAGCAAATACTCAAACATTTTCGAGATGTGAGTGCGCAAGCCCAAATTAATATTCTCATATCTACAGCAGAACTATTATCTTCATCGAATCGTTCTGAAGACACTGAAGTTGGCAACGATGAAATTGAAACTAAAAAAAGAAAACTTACCTAATGAAGTGGCCAACTCATTACCCAAAGACAGCGAAGTCTGGCAAAAGAGCAAAAGAACCTCAAACCTTTCTCACAACTAATAAGATTTGTGCTGACAGTATAAAATCCGCCATTAATTTAAAAATATTTTTATCAATCACGCCATGACAAATTTTGAACTCTGCGTTCTTGGTTTATGAAGAAAAAAATGGTCATGTTCGTTCTAGATCTTCTCATGCAGATCATGGCGACCATGCATATTGTTATGTTTGTTTTCTTTTTCTTCAAAGACAATTTGGATGAAAAAGGAGAATAAAAACATTAAATTGGCTAAATATCCATACGGGAAACATATTGAAAAATTAATTCCACCAAAGAGCTATCTCCACTCAAACGGGGCAAGGAAACATGGGCGTACCTCTGGTCTGCCAATGTTCTCCTTCGATTCCCATCCGCCACTGTGGACAAATCGATGGAGATACTAACTCACTTTCTGCATCGACAACGTTGCCAAATGGGCAAGCGAAGACGACGACGACGACGACGATGACGGTGGTAGTAGGTAACATCCGCAGTTTTTAATAAGATATCTCTTCCAATTTGGTTCCTGTAACTCCCACGATCCATTCTGGTATATGTGTTTGTTTGTAGCAACTCCATTCATTTGCAAAAGTCATCATGAACTTTTGGAAAATGAAACAGAGCGAGATGGAGATGGAGATGGAGAATAAAAAAAAAAGCAACAGATCCTTGCACTAAATACTGAACGCTGCAAGATCTGTACAAGCCAAATGGAAGCAAGGAATTCAATTGATCTGCAGCTCCATTTGCCGGAGCCTTGTCACACTCCCGTGTTTCTGGAGTTAATTTTGAAATTCTGCCGCCATAGTGTCGTCGTCGCGTTGTAGTCGTCGTTGTCGGACCGTTCGGTCTACGTAGTCATCGTTGTTGTTTCCCTGTCGTCGCCGCCGCCGATGGCATCAATTGGAATGGAGCAATATGTTGTGTGTGTTTGGAAATTTTTAGGGATACATCTCCGTTTCTGGGCTCTCAGGTGTTGCAGTTGCACAGGCCCTTTTTGCAGTTCTTTCCGTCTGTTCGCCCTTCCGTGGATTTTGGATTTTTGTTTTGTCTTCTTTGGGTTTTTTTTTATTTTTGTCTTTTGAGGTTTGTCATTCTGGCGTGGTTATGTTTTATACCGCGCATTGTCATCATTTTATAATTGTTGTGGTTAAGATACTACCTACATACGTCAGGAATTCTATTTTAATGTTTTAAGATGTTTTAAGGATCGAACTCAAGGTGCTGGGAAGGAGAATATTTTCTCAGGCTTAATGGTTTGATAGGTATCGCTTGATGAGGTGAATTTTATTTATTCTATGTGCATATGCTTGTATATTGGGAAAGAGATAAGCAGTGGAGTAAAAAGTTCTGGAATCATATTTAAGTCTTACAGATTAGGTAGAGTGTTAGGTTACGGTGTACTTGATTTGAGTCTGAAATCGTACAATAAAACTGAAGACTCTTCGAATGTGTTCAAAGTGTTATGTAAGTCCTCGGCCGTACATTGACCTATAGTAACATAAATGGCCCGCAAATATCAATCAGGCACGTTTCAACCCAGACCCAACTACGTTCAATAGATAATCTGGATTGGAGCGCTGTGGTTCTGAACATGGTACACTATGATACCACGAATCTATCACTGATTCCAACCAAACTAAACACTAGGAACTATAATTATTTTTTTAAAAAGCGAAGAATACTGTTCTGTTCGGTGATATCATATAAGACAAGAACGCTTAGTTGGAGCAATCTTCTTCGGGTCGGTGCTCGGTCGTTGGAACGGAATAAAGAATTGTTTTTTCCCTGTCATTGCAGCAGCATAAGAAATCATTTGAGAATGTTCCTCAATCATTACAAACCATTCCAACATTTCGCAATCAATCAACGCCAAATCTGTCAGAAGATACGGTTGTACTTGTTGATTGTGGTTACATTCACTCAAAACTCTCCATTTTGGCAGAATTTTTAAATAAGTACCTACACTGTCTGAGGAGCAAGTCGGCATCCGGCATACGTAGGTGAATGCTTGATTCCTCCGTCATCTACATGTGTACATCTTTTTTAAATAAAAAGGCACGACTCTAGCTATTGCAATTTCGATAGAATCGTGAGATGTTAAGCTTTTTTTAAAGGCTTTGCCACTGGCTGTGAAGGTGAAATAGGACCCATTAATAATTCGAACCTTCAGTTTCCTTACGAAGAGGGCCACTTCAGTATGTACTAACTCCTAGTACGCTTATTGGAGGAGTTTTCGGGTTTTGTACCCGAATCGGAGCAGTAGCAATGTCATCTGCCTTGATAATGGATTAGAATACTGGATATTCCCTGGTCGCTGGATGCAAAAAAAAAAGGCAGAAGGAACATCCTTGCGGTGCCTGTAAATTAATTTAATTTTTCTAGCCGATGCTTGGCCTAATTGTGTATTAATAATTCCTGTATTCTACCGCGTTAGTAACTATTTCTTTTAAAGTTCTTTCTATTTATATTAAAAATGTTGCTGAGATGTTAATAAATGTTGCTGAGAGCGAACTGACGGTCTGGTGGCTATACATAGCAACATCATTCAATATTCCAACAAATCTTCAAAATATTTCGTTACAAAGAGAACACCATGAAGTAGTTGACCGCTCTATCAAATCCAGAGAAACCCAGTTGGCTGGTACATACTGGTCTTAATGTTCTTTTCATGTACTTTATAGACAAAAATAGATCGCTTAATAAATTATCCCTTTCTAATCATTGACTCTTCGAAAGCAATCAGATGTTCCAAAGGACTAAATGGATTGAACGTTAAAAACTCAACCCTGAGACATCCAATCAAATAATCAGCTTACCAACTTAAGTTCTAACTAATAACCACAAAATTAGAGTAAATTTTGCGATACACACTTGGGAGACATATTTCCAGATGTTATCAATCTCTATCTATACAATAACTAGAATCACTAAGTATCTGCAGGCATCTCGAAGCATAGGGTACATGTTATAGATTCGCCAAACAGGAATAATATGTTCGATCATCTTGTTTGAAAATAATTTGCAAACTATATTGCAGACCCAATGTGTTTGAAAACTGAGTTGGTTCAATAAAAAGTTAAGACCATGGACTATCATTGTACATTACATACTACAAATCATATCAGCTTCAAATAAGGTTTATTGTATAAATTGCACAAAAATACCCACTTTGACATCACAGATACATATGTACCTAGATACATATGGGTGTATGTTCTTAACTTCTATTATAGCAGCCTATCTCCTGTATTCACCTTTGAACATCTCACTCAGAAGTGCAACATACTTTCCTGGGCACTTGCCTAAGTTGCATCAGAGAAATAGTGATGCATCTCTCCAAAATCCAAATTTCTTCAATTAATCTTTAACATTCAAAAATACTTTTAAAAGCATAACATATCGACGCACCACGCATTTAATATCGCTCATAAACTACTACTACTACTACAACGAACAAAAAAAAAAAGAAGAACAATCTCTGCCTTGAATTATTACCCTATTCACCCACCTCCCGCCTTAATTCCCAGTGCATCCTCATTATTACAGCAATTATATTTACTGCATACACAATTCCTGTAGTACAGAAATTCTCTACATCGACAGCCATCCATAAACTCGGCAGCGAACTCAATTACAACACTTCTTGGATATCAAAGACCTAACTCAAATGCTGCGCTACACCGTTAAGATAACCAGGTGCCAATTTCATCTCTCAACAAATCCGTCCATCTTTTCCCTATGCCTTCGTTTTTTTTTTGTTTTTCTTGGTCTTCGCTTGATGATTTCTGTTATGAAGTTGTTTCAACACAAAATCGGTTTACTAATCATAAATCAACACAATCATATTTTATATTCTTATGGATATGCTACAGGTCGAGAGAATTGAAGTAGCTAGTAGTAGCTAGAGGATAAAACACCTCGCGCCCATCTGTAAACAAATCAAATTTACTGAAAAAAGATTTGTAGACACAACAGCAGCACTACACAGGCACCTTATCTTACTTCACAGGCCTACCAAAAAAAAAAAAAAAACTACTTCAAGTGGTCTTCAGGAACGGAGATGGAAAAAAAAAAAGAACAAGTGTAGCATAAAAAAGATACTAACGCCAAGGAATGGCGTTGTTGTGTTGGAGGAGTGTTTACATCATCTTTCTGCAAGTATCTCAGATGTATCCGATGTTGATAGAAAGACGATGGGTTTTGGGGAATGTTCAAAACGATGAACAAAGTTCACACATAACAAACTCCAGATTCGGTGTTTATAAACAATAATTATTTTTTTTTTTTTTTTAATAATTCCATCCATTTACCCTAAGCAGGTGATGATATTGTATTTGAACAATAAGATGGATTAAGACGTACATACGTTGGATGCCTTCGGCTCTTTGAGTGCATAAAAGGGATGAAGCTGGAATTATTAACACAGGAAAATAGATGAATAATTGATGGTTTATGGGTTGTTGATGCCAGCCTGATGCCAGTGAGATTTAAGAAATTCCAAAGAAAAAACAGGTAGTGGATTGAGATTTGAAAAATTTGTTTAAGTTTCTCTATGCCAACCAACCAACCATACATATATCTAAATAAGTGACTAAATGAAAAATTAATCACTTCAACCTAATATCCTGTCGCTACTCGTTTATCATGACATCAACCTCGCCTTCACGTCATTGTGTACTTATTCTTATATTTATTCAAAAAGTCTTACATGATATCCTCCCAGGCCAACATCGCCCAGTAGCCTTATAAAGTCCACGTCGTGCATACATATACATTAACATTAGGGGAATACCTCAGGGCTGTGTACTCTGACCACTCGTATTGAGAAAGTTATTGTTGCCTCAAATCTCCTCAAGTATTAAAGAAGGATTTGCCTAATGCTCTCCCTAGTGCAATTCGGAAACAGTTCCTCCGAACTATTCCAAACATGCACCGGATGTCGGCAAGGAGATGCGCTATCATGTGACTTCTTCAATCTAGTGCTGGAACAGATAGTGCGCAGGGCAGGTGTAAACACAGAAGGCAGTATCTTTAACAAATCTGTCCAGCTGCTGGGATACGCAGACGACATCGACATCATCGGTCGCTCCCAGCGCGTCGTGTTAGAGCCTGTTACGGCAATTGAAGAACAGGCGAAACGAGTTGGCCTTGAAGTGAATGAGGACAAAACCAAGTACGTGTTGTCAACAAACAAAGAAGCATCTGTCCACCGCCTAGGACAAAACGTCACTGTTGGCAACAGTAACTTCGAAGTGGTTAAGGAGTTTACCTACCTCGGAGTAAATATGTGCATATCAACTCCACGAATGACACCTTAGTGGAGATTCGACGAAGACTTACCCTAGGAAACCGTTGCTACTTCGGTTTGGCGAAACAAATGGGGTTAAAACTCCTAACTCGAAAGAATGCTCTACAAAACATTGATCCTGCCAGTTCTGCTGTATGGAGACAAGTGTTGGACGATAAGCAGGAAAGCAGAGCAGATATTGAACACTTTCGAAAGAAAAATTCTTCGTCGGATATTCGGTCCCGTATGCGAGGAGAGCGAATGGAGGAGGAGATACAACCGCGAACTCTATGAGCTAAACCAAGAGAAGAGAGTGGAAGGCTGCCGTGTCTCAGGCAGAGACTCTTCACGGGTCGGAAGCCCGTTAAGTAAGTAAGTTGCCTAATGCTCGTTGTCTGGCTATAGCTAGTGCCGAACAGGTGCCCTATGCAGTGGATAAGTATTTCTTTCCAGTTGCGACATGGGTGCATGGTTTCCTATCGGTCAGTATCCCGTCTTGATGCAGAAAGACCATTAGAACATCTGATGGAGTTGACAGTAGAGCGCCTGTGATGTCTATACATGTTGTTCCTTGTACCGTGTTAAGTTTGGTTATGTTATAACCTTTTCTTAGAGCTGGCCACCATACTATTGACCCAAATATGAGGGTTGGGTGTACTACGGCTGTACACATCCATAGGATCAATCTTGGTTACAGGCCCTATTTTTGCCCGAAGGCACTGAACATAAGGGAGAGTCAATGACCATTTAATTGAGGAAGTTGTAAATTCAAGTATCTTAGGGAAGGAAACATTCCTGAGACGAATATAACCATGTTATCCACATACCGTAATTCTTTCCCTATGATTTGTTGTTCCTTTAGTGGGTACTTGGGAACAATATTCTAATAATGCTTCTTCGATTCTGTTACCATATGAAATTTTCTCACTTTGCTTTGGAAACTTGCGACAATACACGATACGACCACGACCAAGGTTTCTATGGGACAATAAAGGCCTGCATCTGCATTTTGTGAAAAGATTCAAATCACCCTCCTGTAGATAAATACGTGGCGCACAATAAACTAGGTTCTCATACGCAGTTACTACATTTCTAAACAAATAAAATATCTCCACTATATGCATTACAGTTTCCACCTCATCCCATAAATATTTTACCATTTGTCTTTGCATGTACATGAATGATAAATTGACAAACAGAACACAGAAGATGACTTCATTTGGAATTCGCTACAATGTTGGACTATGAATTCGATACATCCCGTATAGATACTGGGGCATGCCACCACATCAACCACCTCTCTTTGCACCCGAAGAAGTAATTTGTCTTTTATGGATAGGTGCTGCTCTACTGGGTAGGGATCACGCCAGCAACAGCACCAGCCAGCGGTGGCGGTGATGGTTCCTATAATAGCTCTAATATGCGTGTTAGATATCATTAATCATAGAGAGCAGCAACGGACACTAAACACATACACAACCCAACTACCGGTTACTACAGATGGTACTCTGTTTCATTTTCCGTCACTTCTGTATCTAATCCACATATTTGCGGCAGATGAATGAGTTCCTTCTTTTTTTTGTTGTAGTTACTTCTTTTTGTATCTTTTTGTTTAAAAAAGAAAAAAAAACATTAAATGACTTTCTGAGATTTTCCCTCCTCGCCTTCGAAATGCAATCTCATAACTTTTTACGCTGTCACTGCAGAAATTGGTTGTTCGTCTATCTGATGCTGTGGATCTCTTTTGCCCTGGCTGTGTCACGAAATGTACATAACAATTTTCATACTTTCAAAATAAATGTTTGTCCTTTTTGTTTCGGTCGTTTTATGTGGACCAATGTGTATCCTTGGACGATAACTTCCATATATAGATACATTGTAACTACGTTGTGATGTTGTGTGGCGGTGTTCATATAACAGAAGCAATATTCACAATTCTCCTGGGTGAGATCCCATCAAGTTGTGGGACGAGTAAAATGGAAATATCATCGTAAAAATATCAACCACATGGTGGAGCTCTAGCAAGTGTCTTCGTAAAAATCCTAGAAACAAATAAAATCTCTCGCCTTGCTTTCTTTTATTCTTTGCGGTTAGGTTCAGTGATATTCATAAACCACGTTTTTGTCTCTTGTTCTTGTGGTGTGATTCTTTTTATGATAATGGTTTTGGCAGTTCATTTTGATTATGAGAAAGGGGGTGGAATATTGTGGGGAGTGCAAATGCCAGAGAATATAGTCGTATCGCACGTTCTTTTTCATGTTCGATGACCAGAGAGGTAATCAAAATTGCATGCATGAATAGATTCGAGACATCTTGCGTTACGATCTAGTCTGCACAACTACTATTTGTTATGGCTTTATTTATGAATATCCTTGAGTGAGTGAGGGCAGTCTGTGGAATGATAAATTGCGAGCTATGCAGAAAGTGGATTGGAAAAAAGGTGCTGCATAGTCGAATAGATGTAGACGTGGAGAGGGGCGCTTGGTGGTTCGGTGACAAGACGAATTGCAAAAAGTTTTGATGAGTGTAAGGGTTATCAAATCCATGGAAGAAAAACTCGTCAGATGCCTTCTGTACAGAAATTGCGAAATATTTGAAGCTTCTTCATAGGATTTCAATGAAGATACACATACGAAAGGATTCAACACAAAAAACATCCCCAGTTCCACCTAAAAAACCGAATTAATATTTGAAAAAAACCGAGATATTTGGATAAGTACATATAAACGTCTGGTTCCAAAGAAGATGCGCAGGTATTTAGAGCAACAGTGTGTTGAAAACCATGGTCCTGGAAATGAAACTTACTTAAATCACATCAAAATCTCTGTGGAGAGACCGTGACGTTAGTTAGTCTGATCATATTTTTGTAAGCCTAATCACTCGTTTCTTGATACTCTCGAGTAGATTAAAGCAACATTTTGAGGTCGAGATCCAAACATGGCAGCAGTATCCAAACCATGGTCTAATTTATACTTTGTTTAGAAGAACGAGATATACTTACGTGTAGTATCTCAGTGCTGAATTTCATGTAAGCTGACCTTGCGAGGTTGGATATGTGAGTATGCCATGTACCGCCAGAGTTTACTGTATCTCCAATAGGTACATGGTGCTCTTGGATTTATTGATTTTCATGAGTTTTTACGAAAAGTATATATTTCATGTACGCCAATGACGATTGGAAGAAATATACCAAAGTAAACTATGGATTCAAAGTTCGACAACAAAAATGGCCGCAAACTTCATAACTTCGTCCAGTGTAATTACGAAGAGTAGAGGTGAAAGAAGGAAACCCTCCTACACTCAATACAGAAATTGAGCACAGCTCGTTCAGAATTCACGAATTTTGCTTTTATTGCCCGATTACCTAGGTTCCTGGAGGATCTCTTGTTGTTGATTGGCACTTACTCTATTGATTCATTTCAAAGGCTTTCCTAAAGTCTGTAAGAGGTGTGTACCATTCCAAAAACTGCTCGACCATTATTCAGAATGAATTCGATTGTAGCTAGATTCTGACTGTTCATCACGTAAGGTGTATTTACAAATAACATTAGGGATCAAGGCAACCTTCATAAAAATTCATTTGTAAGTAAAACCAAAATATGTGCTCTCACAGTAGCACTTAATCCACACTCGATTGCACTTGAGCTACTTCATGTCGCATATGCCATATTAATTCCCACCTCTCTCGACACCTCCTGCTGCAATTTATGACAAATTTCTGAATTCATTTTGTGCAGAATTCCCCGATTACACGCCACGATAACAAAGCGCTTAGAAAAATCGCCAGTCATAGCCGCAGCCAGCGTATTGTCTGTGCGTCTGGTCGCATTGGCACTTGCTGGGATTGAATGCGATCCATCCAGGATGCCACCACTGACTGCTGCACACCATGTCAGTCACGTTAAAACAAAAACCTAAATAATATGCATAAATCCTCTGTCATCGGATGAATTCGTTTCTGACCACCACCACGGACACCTAATAAGTATGCAGACACTATGCGGTGTTAATTATCGAATACGATCCGAATGCGACTGGTAAATGTGGAGATTACACGTGTGTGCTGACTTAATAGATAGAGAAAAGCGTAGACGGCCACCCGGAGTCATATAGTATCTGCGTCTACTCGTATCTATCCATCACACATGTTGCGCATCGTAATCACAAATTCACATGAATAACTAATAATTCCGCTTATTTTATGCAAATTTATCGCACGGTCTGGCAATGGGTGCGGTCAGGTGCACCAGTTTTTTGTGTCCAATTCGCCTTTTGTTCGATTTCCCCTCACGTCTGTCGGTCGGTCGGTCGGTCGTCATCATAACTCTACTCCAATCTAAGATTCAATTGTAACAAAATATGACGCAAATATGGTTCAATAAATATCCAATAAAGAATGGGGTCCGGCCACCCCTTTTTCGACGTTGTGGGCACGTCGTTATGGTCATCATAATTTCTTAGATACATCATCGCATGACCAGAGTACAAGACATCCATCGATTCGGACGTCAAATAAACTATGTTAGTTTTGACAGCGCGACCTAATAATAGAGGGCCTGGGGGTATTTATAGCCTCTTAGCATATACTCGTACCTACATGACAATCGTTGGCCGGTTTTAAATTGGCATCGCTGCCGATCATAACTTGCGATCATTTGAATGCGAAACGAACAATGAGCGCGCTTTTGTTTTTGAATTATGACTGAATTGATTGTGGAATTTGGCGAATACGGAGATACGAGATACGAGATATTCGATCTGATTACGGCTGGTATTTCCTGTATGATGATGAGCATGCGCTTGTGTGCATATGTAGATTTCGGGAGCGATTTTGAGGGCGATCTCAGTTATGAATTATTCAAGTGATTAGCGATGCGAAATTGTGTTATGGTTCTAGAAGTAGGTAGTTTTTGAATGAATTACGACCAACTTTCTCGTTTATTATTCTCAATTTGTTATATGCTTTCGTTAACAAATTCGATGACCTTGCCTTGGTTTTTACTGCACACAATTGCGAATGTACCGATTTTGATTTTTTAAATTCATTATTTCGTTGACTTTTTGTACTGAAACAGTATTGAAAAAAAAAATGGTGTCCCAAAATAGTGCTTGTAAAAGGATTTACTTACTTTAATTCATATGTACATTTTTTTTCTAGATGAGACCTCCGATTTCTCTTATGTACGAATCCAAGCTATGTAGACCATGTCGATCAGTATAAGCTTCTTACTAAAATTGTACCTTTAATCAGATCAGATGTCTTACGAAATTCAGTTTTATGCTGAATGTCATACCTATTGTCCCAGACTATGTTTTTATGCAGCGATCCAGTGGCAACAAATGAAGCAAAACATTAAAAGTGTTACCAGGAGTAGGGTGCATAACATTAGAAATTCGGAGGCTAACTTCCTGTTTTGTTGAAACATCTTCGATAGGTGATCTCAGTACAATACAACAGGCTTATGACATTTCAGAATTACTTCTAGATAAACAGAAGTACAGTGGCTAGTAAAAGATTAAGACGTAGTACGAGGCCATAATCGGTTCCATCCGGTCCCATCTTCCAAAGACTTTCTCCATATATGTAAGTAAACACGCGTACATATGTACATCGTCACCATATATTCCGATGCTGAATCCTATATTCTGTGTTTCCGTGAGAAGTGTTGAACGAAATTCCCCAGCCACAATGAAAGAAATCCATTAAGCGAAAAATATCTTTCAGCTTCAACTGTTACTTTTTTGCTCTATCGACTATCAAAAGTATCTAGTCTAAGTGAAATAGATACATCTAACTATGGTAAAGCATCTGGTAAAGTTAGACATGAACTCTTTGCCTAAGGCAAACTTCAAACTCTCAAACACATATGGAGAGACCTTCAGGGAACAGAGAGGACATTCACAATCTGTCGCTCCAATAGGCCTCGTTCTACAGACTTCTGGAATAAGAACGAGCTGTAAAAATGAAGAGAATGAGGAGATAATCCTTTTATTTTCTATCTGGTGCTTACGATTCGAAGGACACTTTGCTTGTCAGAACTCTTTATTGATGGATTGGAAGGTGTAACTGGTTCTAATGTACATGAAAGTGTGGATTTCCAATTCAAGACCCCAAATCCATTCCTGTGGTCCTCCAATGTATTAGAAAATTTCTAGAAGATACTCTTGATTGATAGGTTTCCGTTCCGGATTCTCCTCCGTTAGCCATATTAATACTTTTCGGATCACGGTCCAACAATGGAAAAAGTATAGCTCTACTCTACACCTATTGTTCAGCGATTTCGAAAAAGCGTTCGACAGTGTAAACAGATATTCTTTAAGACATGCCTTACGCAGGAGAGTAAGGCATACGTTATGTATGTTCAAGAAGCCATACAATGAAATCATCTTGCCATTTGGTCACGCTCAGGAAAATAATTTTCTAATCATGTCTTCTAACACGGAAACGAGAACCAGAAGTCACTGTAAAGGCTGATAGCGAGTCCACTGATCTTCTTTACCATGAGCTAGGGGTCATCAGGCCTTTTCTATAAATTGATTTGAAATTGAAAAATATGTAGTAACCAAATTAGTAAACTTTCTAAGGCTTGCTGTAGCATCCCCAATTGTGATGAGTACAATGAGATTCTATACTTGCGCCAAAAACCAAAATAGCAGAGATTATCCTACCCTTCAAGCGATTATCCTCGTCAGCGGTTTTTAAAAAATCAATCATTTCATTTGTTGTTAAAGATATTAAAAGTATCTTTAACACATCTAATAGATTATAATGCATCAGCTTCTTAAAACATATTTTCTTCAAAAAAAAAATCATTCTGAAAAATACTCCCCTTCTGGATTTGAAACGTTTTCCATTTAACATTACCTTCCTCGAAAATTCCATCCCAATCATGCACATTAATAAATAACCTCATACAAACTTCAGTTACTCGCTAAAGTAACTTCTATTGCACACTTCCATACATATTAGTAAGTATGTGTACCCTTGCATTCTAATGGATATGCTATATCTGCACATCGATATGCAATCGAAAACACATACTTATAAGATCGTAGAACTTTGGTGTAAAAACTTTACTGCAATGAGGGTGGATTTTCTTCAGCACCAGACATCCTTTACGGGAATATAACCCTTCAGGTTCTTACCCATTCCAAAGCGCAGAAGGCAGCCATAAATTTATGTTGAAGATCTGTGATTTATATACAAGAGAAAAGTTTTATTTCAAGCTTTAATTTATGGATTTTTAGTTTTGCACCTCGGCAATATATATATCAAATGTAACACCTCCATCCATATCTATGTTTCGTCTTTACAGCTTTCTTATTCTAAGTAAATATTTAACATTTTGTAATTGAAGTGATTCTTAAAGCAATAATGATAACGCAGTTGAAAAGATGTGTCAAATAGACGTTAAAGTTTCGAATACTATGATTAAAGTATCTATTGTATAAAGGGTAGTCGCTAAACAAATCTACAAAATTAAGTTTAAATCGCTGGAAGCTGCCAATGAAGATTTTAAAATTTCGATTCTCATTTATACTGTTCATGCTTTAACTCGAAGGAATTTCCAGCAAATGAATATTTGATAATGTCAGCCTTTAAAAAAAAATTATTTTATTTGGACTGTCAGCTTACGTAGATACGACTTAAATATCGACCACACCCACTTATAGAGACAGAGCTTTGGAAGTCAAGAGTTTTACTGATGAGTGGAGAAAGGTTATCTTATACAGTGCGAGGGAATTAAGAACCAACTTTAAGATAATCTCGATGCCGAACAAACCATTTAGTAATTATGACCTACCTAATAGTGACTTATCCTCTGGCAAACATTGTCAAATCAGGTATTAGTACCTAGTTTACTTCTGAACTAGAACTGTGAAGAATCATATTTTGAAACTCAGGAACAAGGTTGTTTTTATTTTGACAAAAGAAGAGCGTATCCATTTGGGTGAAACCAAGGGGGTTCAACAGAGTAAGCGAAAGTATCTATTGTAAAAAATATCAAATATCAGTATCTAGAAATACATTGATAATCATATATCCGATAACAATCATGATATCTTACACAAAAGTTCGTCCATCCAACACCAATTAGCAAGAACTGGTTATATGTATCACTATTGATAGTAATAGTGAGACATGACCTCTACCAATTTACGATCACAACATCCAATTTCTTAGTACAACATAGACACTCATCCAAACAATATCGAGCCTTCAAAACCTCCGAACCACAAGTGCAATTAAAATCTCTTACAATCGACAGGCCCTCAATCGGACAGGAAGCCTTTTCAATATTTCCACCCATTTGCACATCGAAAAATGCACGCATGCATCTGTACACATTGCTCCCATGTATACCCTCATAATGGCCTCATAAACCACTGACCAACAGATTGGCACTTTGCACCGCTACCACTCCCAGTGCGCGAATACCTATGCATTTTTGCCCACCTCATGTTTTAGCTAACTTCTCCGGGATTGAAACTGATAAAACAGAATGCTACCATCCCAACAGCAAAAAGTAGATCTGGCAAATTAGCAAATGAACATCTCCTGGCGACCGGACCTCAAAGACATATTTCAAGCTCACGTTAGTGTGCGTGTGGTGGACACATAATCGGTGAGTTTCGCGATTTGAAACTGCTCTGCGTTTTTGCACCTTTCTCTCATCTGGCCAGCGCACAACACAACGGTCGTCGTGAAAGGTCAACGTGTTAAATACAAGGAAGCGATTTCACATCCCTCATCGAGGTCGTAAATTTTTGCATCCCATTTAGGAAGCTTGTTGGCCACACACTAGTGGGCTACGCGGGAGGGGGGGACCTTGTGGATCGGCCTACCGGAATGACGACAAACACGATCGTAAAAAGCGACCCAAAGCGAATCAGTGTGTTATTCGCTTATCAATAAGTTATTGGAATCGAAGTGCACTTCAGTTCAGCAAGCGCGGCGCGAGACAGATCCTTTTACCGACTCCCGCCGCCACCGCTGGCCGACCTCTCGATCCATTGATTTAAGTTTGCAAAAATTCTGCTTTAAATTGAATTAAAGAAGTCCGATTGGGAGTTATTGCTTTGCTTGCCGAAGGCCCTCAGACGACCGACCGACTTTTATCGCAGACCGTGCTTGAGGTAGGTAGGCGCGCATATAGTAAACCGCTTTTTTCGGTAATGATTCAATTTTCATCCTGCGAGCGATACTGTCAGGCGTAATATATCAAGCATAACGAATCCCGTAACCGAAATCGTTTGCAAGTAAATTGTGACATTTTATTAAAATTGCAACAGTGACACTTTTTTTTTTGTTGACGCATCCTCTCCCATAAATCCTGGAATTGTTTTACTTTACACACACACATACCCAGTAAAAAAAAAAAACAAACAGAAACCCATTCAAAAGAGTCCCGCATTTTTTGTCATTTTTAATTCATTCCCTGAGGATGAATAGCGATCTGATTCGGCCATACATAGTCATAACTGATGGAGCCTTTGTAAATTCTGAGCTTCGTACAAAGCAAAAAAAAAAAAGAAACAGGAAACAGTCCAGAGGAGGAATTGGCAAAAATCCATTCAGCAACTTTTGACAGGAACTTCATGTGAAAAAGCGATTGCAATCGAGGAAATGAAATGATGCGAAATGGATTCCGAAGGACATTCATATATGGATTTTGACTGCATATCCTGGTCGTGGTCATGGAATTCAATAGTGGAATTTTGAGTGGAGGGACACTCCTGCCTATATATGTAGTGTTCACCCATAGTGTTGGCGATGCAATTTTTTTGAGGAATTATGTGCAATTTATTGAGGGTACACCACTGGCGTGATGGGTTTTTGTTTCTTTCAATTTATGAGGGTGGTCTTCAACGTAAAAAAAAAAGAAATAAAGAGAACGTCGGACATTCATTGGGGTATATGGTTGATAGCAGGGTATATCAGTGGAGACTTTGCATTAAAAAAAATGAGAAAATATGTATAGTACATGCTTGTAGATACATATTTATGTTTATAGATACAAATATTTCTGAACCACTTTACCAAGAATGGAATTGTGCTCTGAAGTCACAGTCAGTGCAAAGCAGATGGAACTATACAATAAATATGATCATTCATCTTCTTCTCCTGGAGCTGTTCATGAGGGCTTCTGTCACAAGAGGAGCCCTCAGACTGAAAAAACCTATCTGTGGAAGCTAACTACAAATGGAGAGGTGGCGATATAAAGACAATTGTTGGAGAATATAATACCGAAAGATTCCCCTACAATGACTTCAAGACTGATATCCTCATTCTATTCCTAAGCCGAGCAGAGTGAGAGTCAAAAATTATAGACACAGATCTAGGGATAGCGATTTATACCGATAGGTACAGGAGCACAAGCACTGCTAAAACTGGAATCTTTTAGACACTATCAGCGTGCAGTATATGTATGTCCCTGCAAAGTGCATAGAGGACATTCACCTTAACTATCTTTGTTGACAATCAAGCAGCCTTAAGCGGTTAGAAAATGTCATGATGCACTGGTCACTATCAGACACCATGTGGTCAAACTCTGCTGGGTTCCCAAACATAGCAATATAGAAGGTAGGTAACGAAAAGCCGGATGCTTCGCCAATGAACATTAGTAAAGCGGACACATCCATACTGCCATCCGTTGGTAAATTGCATACCAGAATTGACCTCATAATTGAGAAAGAAACCAACTCGTCCTGGTTATCCAGGGAGGACTACGCCATCTCACATTACATTGATGCTCACGAATTTTCGAATCCCTCGTGATATGACTATATTTTCTGTAGAAATAGACAAAAACGCAAAGTATCAAGACTAGAATTATGTTCCTGATCCCATAAACTGCAAAATGAAAAAGCCGATATCCCTGAGTCATACCTTGCGGAATAGTGACTCAATTGAACCTCTCCATTCGCCACTTTTTCGAATGCAATTGTCTAAAGTTGAAAGCGCGATGGATGTGAATTTATGTCTTTCGATCGGTAATAAATATCACCTCATTGGGAGTGCGGGATACTGGTCCAAGTTGAACCACCATCGCCAGCACTATTGTTTAGGTTAAGCACAAAAAGCTTTCGATTGCCTTTTGCAATTTGACTTCTGCAAGTCATAACTCATGAAAAACTTCACAACCGACACGCTGCTGTATGAAGGTAAAGCACCAACTATTCATTCATAGGGCACACCATACCCCCGAGATATATGAGAAAATGTTTTGAAAAAATAAAAAATAAAATAAAATCCAAACCAAAATGCTCCCAAGTGCACTCAATACTCCAAGTAAAGTGGTTCCTTTTTGGCGAACAGAGACAAACATCTATGAGCCTGTGCATCGGATCCGTAGATACATAATTAATTACAGCGTTTTAATTTCTGTAATTAGTCACGATTTTGCATTTTGCTCACTAGGAGCCCTAGCACTTTGGTGTGTACAGTTGGCGGCGACGCGACGTTTCTTGCTCGACATCTATTTGATCCAATGTGCAATTGGATGTATCCTGAAGCCAGCCGCGCACACTGATATCAAGGCAAAGAACAGCATACAAACAGCATAAGAGTGGGAGTTACCGTGCCCGGCTTCTGGAGTATATTGTATCTCCTCGTATGTAAATTGAGAGAAGGCGCTTAAATTCTGCTCCGCCTCCGCTCAGGTTCAAGTGTCAAAGAGCCGAGATTCGTAAATGCAATTATTTTATGCATAACAACGATTCTGGTCAGCAGCAGTAGAAGTGCCTACTTGTAGTAGTCGATTTTCTTTCTCCCCTTGTTTTGAGGATTTCTAGGATTTTTTTCTAAACTCTGACAGTAAATTGAAACTAATTCATATGATTTTAAAAGTCAGTTAAGTTGTGATTCTGATCATTAGTGTTTCGAAATGGCTTCCTGTATTTAAAGGCTTCTAAAGATTGTCATCTAAATTGGAAGTGCAACTGCACTGAATTTTATGTTAAAGTCACTCATTAACAAGAAATTTGTATCTATGCAAATTGGTTAATAGCTTTGAAAGGTATTTCTTCTGTGACAGAATTTGTTAAGTACTTATCTTGAAATATATTTACACTAATTAGTGATGATCTTAGGAGTTCACAACGGTAAGTATTGCCTAACAAGTTCGTGAATATTTTTGGTGTTAAACATCAGATACATGCTTGCTTGTTCATAGATACCACACGAATTTGGTTCTTATATTCTAGTAAGCTGATAGAGTATACTTGTTTCCAGACCAGCTAGGTGAGGGGTTGTGTGAAAAGCCTTTCACTAATGTGGACATTTAATTAGTGAAAGTATTCCAAACGATATTTTGCAAGATCAGGGGAACTAAACATTTGAACGATTTGCACTATTCAATTGTTTTTTTTTTTTAAAGTCGGTGTCAAGTTCAAGTTATGACTGTTAATAGATAGATAGATAAAAACGTAAAATCAAAAAAAACTATCACATCAGTGTGAAGAATGTAACGTACTACTTATTAGTCTAACATCCTATGTATATCCTTCGAATGGCAAAAAAGTTTTAGAGGATAGCGTCTAACCATCTCTGGTGTATGGGTACAGAAAAGGTTAATCCACGAAAGCAAACCTTTACAATTTCGTAAAAAATATGGAAATATCGGTCCTGAAAAATCGAACTCGAAAATACCGGCTACCGCTCGCTTGAAGTAAGAATCAGTAGGGAGATTGAAGATTTGACCAACCAAAGAACCACCTTACTGTGGCGCCCACTGAGTCTAACTACTGGGAACTCAAACTTCGTCTAGCCCCCAAATTATGAACCGATTAATCAAACCTTATTCCTACAAGGAATTTCTTGGCTCAGTTAAGGAAAGCAATAGAAAGCCACTGTGCCATGAGGTACCACCTTTACAAACTAAATCTCTACTCAGCGACTGAATGTCGGTTCCGTTTGGAGGACGATGAATCATCCGAACGGTTCTCTGTGAATGCCCGACACTACATTAGTTCAGGAGACGTGTTTACAATCAAATACTTTACAATGATTTTCCCAGCCTCTTAGTCTGTATGCAAAAGACAACCCAGACAACCACCCCAAGAGATAATCAATATCCAATGCAAAATATAAATCACCACCACAATAATCCTTTCACATATCCTCTTCTTAAAATAGAAATAAAACCCACCACTCCACTCCATTTATCCTAGAAAAAAAAAAAAGTTCACAAATTTTCACTCCAATTACACCGCACCATGTTTACACATATGTCGAATCTCATATTTGTCATCGAATCCTTTTGTTCAGCTACCCCTCCAAGTATCCTTTTTTTTCTGTCTCCCGCCCTAGAAAACTTTCGGTAACAAAACGCGACAAACAAAGACACCAGCGCAATCCTCGACTCAAATCCATCTCTCAGCCTCTTCTCTTTCAATTCAATTAATTTCAACGTAAATATCCTTTTGCAAAAGGATATTGTAAATATGTATGACAGGCATTCTATAATTTCTTTTATCTGTCTCTTCACACAAATCCTCAATCGAATTGCAAGCAACCCCTGTGCTGTGCTTCATAAATGCCAGCCAACTTTCCAAGTACCTCATGTGTTTCGAGCGCACCATCCCAGCGGAAGGACTATTTATTTATTATCTTGTCACTTTGTTCGAGTCGCTCTGATTTCCCGAAAACTCTTCCTGCTGCAATCCACCACCTCCTTCTCTATTTTTCACAATTTAATTTTTGTCAAGGATTTTTTTTTTTGCACCAGTCATTCGAGGATATTTTTTTTTGAAATTTTTTTTTTGTATTTCGATTTTGCCGCCTGTCAACAAGTCCTTGTAAAAGAGTGTACTGTAAATAGGATTTTTTTTCATCCTTTCTTTTTTTTTTTGTGTGTATGTGGATTGTTGTCTTCTTCAATATTTGACCAGATGCGACTGTTCACGACCACGAATTATCCTGCGGCGCATATGATTTTGGGGTGGATAGATTTTATGGATTCACTTAATTATTTATGACCCATTGGCCGGTGCGGGAGAGGATATGTGTCATGCTGCGGGAATTGGTTAAGTTTGAACTATAACAACTGTGGTACACCTTTAATACAATAGAGTGCGAGTGTGAGGAGTAATCTACCATACCTACACACGTATATGGAAACCACTTAATGAGCATCGTCTCAATTAGGAGCAAGGAAAGAAAATGCCTAATAGCCATTAAGAAAATTGGGTTATATGCCGGTTAATGCTACACCTTCTCCCAGGATAGCTAGCAGCATGCTCATTAAGGCAACAAATTTGATGAAGGATTTTTTTTTGCTCCTTCGCTATGCCATTGGTATGATACATGCATTAATTACTCGCAAACAAAGGACGAAGGAGGAAATTCAAAGAAAATATAGAAAAATGAAAGGACTCATAGGCAGTGTTGTCCATCAGCTATCGTCTTTGTGGGTGGGTGGTGGTTGGAAGGAAACTAGAGTCGTTTTTTTTTTTTTTTTTTGAATAATTACCCTTTTTATGAACAAAAATATCAGCAAAATGAATAAGCATACAATAACCGATTGGGGAGTCTTGGAAATGCTATTCAATTAGCCTCATATGGATGTGGATCATTAGTCATAAACGTTGCGTATCCCATTAAGTTTGGAGTTCCAATTTCTTACCAAGACTCAAGACTTATGTGAAAAAGGTTTTTTTCGTTAACTTAACTTTGCATGTGCTGGTGCAGTTTGGACTGCGAAAGCACTATGGTGAGTACAGCCGATATTCTTTTATTTTTTGTGTAAAAGATCTTCGCATGAAAACGGACCAAGAAAGCAACCATTCAATGCTGCGAGTGGTAGTGGATTTGCTAGATTCTTTGCGGTTTGTAGGTAAATTGGGAGATCCCAATGTTTTGTCTTGCTCCTACGATGTCTTGTTCAGTTTTATTATGAAAAATTCTATTTATTACGCATCCCCAAAATCTCTGTAACCTCAAGAAATGTCATTATAACCACAAATTATGACCACAAAGCAAATTAGGTCCAAGCTGAATTTGAAACTCTCTGACAGCTCCTTTTTGATTAATAGGGAACTCATCAGCACTGGTCAATTCTTTAATGACTTCAGCTAGAGCCCTAGAAATGAACATGACAAAAGCATTCTTCAATTCTTCAGCACACATCCTACTCAATGTACTTAAATTTATTAAGAACTGTCTGCTTTCGGTGATACACTTATGTATGTATGTTAGGAGCCTCTAATTCATCATTTGTAGCTCCAAATTGTTCAAGTTTGACTATCCCTCTTCATTTTCTGTGTATCACTGCATGTGGGCATCGAGGAAGTTCCGCAAGGGTCAGTTATAGGACCTTTTCTTTTCTGAGACTTTACCATCTGATTGGTTTAATACAAAAGTGTTCATAACTTCCGATTTTTAAGCGTATGCAGTGAAATGTGACACATCTTTCTGTATAGTTTGTACTATGCAAACGTTTGGGTTATGTTCTGTTCTCCATGTTGCTGTTTTATCCACGTCTCCATTTGCCTTAGTCAGAGTCCCTTCTTAATCGGAATTCGGTTAGTCTGGTCACTCTTGATTGCGATTAAATATCTTCTGCGACTTCATTTACCAAATTTTAAAGCCGCAACATACGATGTTCATGTATACCGCCTACAACTTCCTCTTTTACTTTTTGGACATTTGTAGTCTTTGGCGAAAAGTTAGCCTTGCATCTATGATAACCAAAGGTATCTTATCTTTGGCTTGAAGACTACAGTATGATTACTGACTACCTACTGACTTTATGGTTCCCTAGCTTTCTAGCGCTGATGTGCACCTCATTTGCTTCTTTCTTCTTGTTCTGGTGGGCCCATCGGGGTCAGCTATACGCATACAGTCCAAATACGTTCATTGCTTTGTTAGTTCTTCAAGTGTTTGGATACTAATTTGTTGGACCGTAGGACTCTCAGCTTAAGAACGTCTATATACATTATTTTCAACAGCAAAGTACCTAACACGGAGCCTAGGAGTACGTTGGGTATAATTTTGTTTTCTATAATTTCTGTATTCTATCTGTATAAGCAAAGATTGCAGCCAACAGATGTTACACTATCTCATGATGTGGTGCTTGGGATATGATCGTATGTAGCAGGTAGTAGTCCGAAATAAATTGGCTACAATCTTGACCACTCGCAATACTCAAAATGATACTAGGGTGAGAGTTTTGAATCAATCCCGATTTGGAAGCTAGTTAGTTCATCTCAGGAGAGCCAAATCCTTTTTGCCTTTTGCCTGAAATAAGGAACTCACTTCGGATAGCTCTAAACTCACAACACTGTTTCGTTTTGAGGAGATATTGGTGAAGATTTGGGTATGTTTTCTGATGCATTTTCCAATTTAATCAGACTTTCACAATGCAGGTCCTTGGAGTAATAATACGCGCTGGGATGTCTGAACTTATGAAGCTCTGATTCGAAGTGGTTAAAGGTTGTACTTGAAAAATACACTAACATGGGAATACCAGGGAGTAAGAAAGTTAGTCAAAAAGTAAGAAAATATTTTAGTAAAAGTATTCCTTTGAAAACTCGAAAAGAATTTTCACAAAGATGAGTTCTACTCTCGTTTAAGTTACAGATTTCTAAAAGGGTAATTCTTGCGAATACTGGGAGACTATTGGGTAAGTGCAAGACTAAAGAAACCTTCTACCTGTTATGAGAAATATACCTTCTCTTCATCAAATCGAGATACCTAATTTAACCCACTGAAGTCCGAGAAGCAAAATTTTTCACAGGCTTCCATCAGGCTCACAGGAGCTGCTACTTTCTGTCAACTCTTAACTCCCTTGTACATCCAACATACATATGTACATACACAATGTATATAAAAAAAAAACTTTTCTTTCTACCTAAAGATACTCACTTTGTCTTGCCATTCGTGCACGATTGCTGGTCATAAACTTCAACGACAAACACTTCAAAATTCCAACTCCACTCAACTCAATTACCACAGCGAATTACTTTATGAGCCATTTTGCATTTTAATTCACCTCTTCCTCTCCGTGTCAATTGCTTATGCAAAAAAAAAAGTCAAATAAATAAATTGATACAATAAATTGCAGCGAAAATTACAACTCCAAAATCCACAAGAAGGGATGACGAGCACTAGCACTAGCACAGCATGCCTTTGAATTGCTCGTCATCATATGCTGTCGACATAAGAAAAAGACCCATAAGAGACGTGTACCATAACTCCATCACAAGTCCATCAAATATTTAACACCGCAGATACTGCACACTGACCAACAGATACTACAGTATAGTGCGCGCGAATAATTTGCGCAACGCCACTTTCTCATTATGGCCCAGGAAGAGACAGAGACGATACTTTCGAGATACAGATACGAATTCGCATTAAGCTTATAACGTCTCTTGTTGGATTGGCTTTGAATTGGATTTTTTTTATTTAGCGGTTTCGCTGTGACAGACCGAAATCGTGATTTTCATAAAATTTATTTTTATGGCATAAAGTGGGCTATTGACGACACTTTGCTGTGCGCGCACAACAATTCCGCAACGACAAACAGATACTAAATTCGTAAGCGATTTTTGCACCGTGTCGTCCCAGGGAGATACACACAGATATACGGATACTCTATCTGGCCGGATTGGTTGAGATTTTTACCTAAAAAGCATAAAAATGCTGAACGATTGCGTTATTTGTTGCTGAGCACGAAGTTAGCGCGCCACACAGTTTTGTCTGTTTTCAGTGATTTATGGTGTTTTCCAGTTTTCAATCCGATGAACCGCCGCCGCGTCAGTGTCACAACGGGGGAGGTAGTGGATATCTGCCGAAAGGGTGGGAGCCGTGCGATGTGTGATTTGTTTAATTCATTGTCTGTCAAAAATCGAAATCCTCCCAAACAACCGAAAACCGACGACGACTACGACGCCCGCCGCCATAAACGTTGAAACATACAAAGTTTTAACACATATGTATACCCGACTCCTGACCCGTAGCATGATGCGACGGAGAGAGAAAGAGAGCCATTAGCACGTGTGTGGAGATTGAAAACCCCAAAAACCAGGTTATCAGTCTTTGTTGTATTATATTTTGGTTAATTGTCCTACAAAGCATTTAACTCATCCATTACTTGCGATACGCATCTAGATACGCGCCAGATCTGAGAGAGCACTCTTTTATGAGGACATTATTCTGACCACTTAAATGGTTAAATGTTGTTGTTGCTCAAGGCGGCCGGCCGGCGGTAATACCGTTAAGAATCAGAGTGTTATTAGTATTTTAGAAAATTGTGTACATTTTGCTTTTTAATTATTTTCATTACGCGTCTATTCGGGGTCGTAAATCTTGTGGCATGGCGGCGAGGCGTCAGGCGCGGCGCGTGAATATGTTCCAGCTAGACGAACGTTTTTTTTTTTTTTTCTGAGTTTGTGTGAGTTGCGTCGTCGACGATGGTTCGAGAGTGGTATAATTAACCCTTTGGAAATGCGAGTTTAATGAGTGAATTAAAGTTTAATTAGAAATTAATTCAAATGCAAGTGTGTTTTGTTTTGAAATGAGTGAGGTACTTGGGTTTTATTTGTAGGCTCGTTTTCCTGAAAACAAATCGTTCGTAGTTTATGGTTGCGTTTATTGATTCTTTCTCCTTTTTGTTTTCACTGGCCTATGATAGCGTTTTGTGTGCAACCAATCAAAGATATGAGCTTATGGTGCAATGGTAATGTTTTTTTTTTTTTTTTAAATTAAAACAGATTTATTTGACTGATAGTTGGAAATACTTGGATTTTCTTTTTACCCACGATTTACAGCCATAAAGTGACGGTAGTTTACATCATTAATTACGTTTAGACTGTGCTACATAAACAAGGGATTGAATGGCAATACCATTGCTTGGTCAATATTACTGAAGATACTCCTCCAACCACTATCTCCACATATTTTCATAGCATAGCCTAGAGTCAGAGAAAAGAGAAGCTTTATAGACTTTTGCAACGAAGCCATTTGATACCAAAAGATACACTCGGTCAACATCTATCGCTCACGATCTGTTTTAACGCTAAATATACCTAAGGGCAACATGTTCTCAAAATACATCCAGAAAATATCCCTGAACTACATATTTTCAAAATGGATTACGACGATATGACAATGAAGAGCAAAATGTACAACGTCTCAGCCGGTAGTCTGCCCATGGACAGATTATTTCACCATCTTTCCGAATCAGAGCGGTGGGCATCGATGGCGTCTATCGAGTACAGACATCCGCTACATCTACTGTTTATCGGATTCGAAAAAGCTTTGGATAACTTGAATCGAGATGCTATCTGGCCGGTCTTGCACAGGAGAAGCATCCCAGCAAATTTCATAGCTGTTATCAAGGATACAAACGAGGGTTATAAGTGTCACGTCTTATACAATGGTAATGTGTCAGAGAAATTTCAAGTCCAAAGGCGAGTACTTACATCAGGAGTGCATACTTTCACTGCTGTTGTTCTTAGCAGTCATCAGCGTTGTGCTCTATAACATTTTACCTTAAATACCTCGAAGCTGCAGAACTTCGTAAATAGATGCCTTAAACTCATCTTGAGGATTTTTGGCCCAATCGTATCTCCAACGAATAAATTTACCAGAGAACGCGCCTTACAATAGAAAAGAGGAAATGACATTGGACGTCGAGAAGACAACTCCATTTCAGTGGAATTCGCTCACCCAGGCAAGGAGAATTGAAGGACGCCCTAGTGGCGCAAATTAGTTGATTAGCTCTTTGGGAATGTGTTGGAGGCAGCTCAAACATTTTTCAGTACTCCAAACAAGATGATGTGCATGTTGATGCCCTATGCTCGTTGACTTTAAGTAGCTAAAGCGCGATGACCAAAATTATTTTTCTCGGTGATCTTAGCATTTAACTCAGATAGTAGCAGAGCTTGCATGGTTTTTTTTTTCTAGATAATCGACTTTAAGAAAAACTTTGCATTTTTTTTTCCCCTTAAAGCCACATAACTAAGTTTTGGTTTAGGCTAAGGTGGCTGTTTGTACCAAGATGCAGACACGCTTAGATCAGAAAATATCCTTTGTGATACTATAGATCTTTCCACTTTGACTACATAGGGGCTAATAAAGCTTCTTATCAAGCGGACGATCCTCATGGGCCACTACATGGAGCAGTCTTTTTTGGGATAGGATCTGACAGGTGCATATAAGGTAAAGGAAGGTTTTTTTCTCCTCTTCGACTTTGCAACTGATGCAGAAATCATTTGAAAATAGTTCCAGCCTTTTAGCACGTTGACCTATCAAAGAGAGTCAGATTTATCTTGAGCCTTTTATGAAGCGACACGTGAGGTATTGTGCCATCTGTAGTTGAATCCTGCTTAAGTAAATGTTTCCATACAGCCAGGTTTTGACATTTAGGCAGAATCCTTAGAGTCGTTCCCTTTCTGGCAAGATCATCAGTTTTCTTGCAGTTTCCCGGGTTGTCTCTGTATAGTCTGGTACCCAGCAAAGGTGAATGTTGAACTGCTCTGTCATATCTGAGAGAGACAAGCGGCAGTTTAAAGCAGTCACTTTGTCCCATTCACTGCGGACAGGAATAACAGCCAAATATTCAGTTTCAGTGAGTGTTATCGATGTTTTATCGATGGACAAAGTTTAGTAGATTGAGGATTGAGTAGATTGAGTGACAACTGCACCACTGCGAGGAGGTGACACTCTCAGGCATCTGTTTACTGAATAGACATATCTGCATATGGGCAACATGATGTCCACAACAACAGAGACAACTAAGTATGTGGTACAAATATCTCCGACTTTATAAAATTCGGACCACGTCTTTATGCACGCAACATCTGTTACCGCCTTCATTAATAGGGCATCAAAAATATGTAGTCTGATCTGGAACTACTGATCTGGAACTATAACCGCATTGAAGATGTTTTTGCATCTTTTCCTTCGACATCAACATCTGCGATAAATCCGTCACAGAAATAATCCTTGGGGGTTTGGAGTTATCCTTATCTATTTAAAAGATCAGTCGTTAATACGTCATGGTTCAACAAAGATCAGGGCTGTTGCCGCCAAGAACAGGGCCAAAACTAAGATAGAAGTGTTACCTTGGCAAGTTTGCAAAACAGATTCAACCTTACAATTGAAAAATTGACATTGCTCTCGATATCTCAAAGGCATTTGATCGGTGAACTTCCACAATTACTTTGCGGATAGATCCAAAGCTGCTTTCTACGGAACAGATGAACTCAAGTTGCGTTCGATAATTATGTGTCTTCCGATACATTTACTACTAACATTGACTCTCCGCAGGGATGTATTCTATCACCTACTGTGTTTCTTATCCGTATCAACGTATTTTATTAGTATTATGTCACTACGATCATTTGCTATTCAGCATAGGTACGTTTTTAAGCTTCTGCCTTTTCCTCTGAATCGCTCTATTTAGATTACCGCTTGCCTATGCCAATTAGCATCAGACAATTATAATTGTTTTAGCGAAAATTAAAAAAAAAAAAAACAACATCGTTCTCACAAACAGCTTCATTAATAAGCTACCATCCCCACCACGCCGAATATCCAATTCAAATGAATGAAGAAGGTCCATTTTACACACTGAATAGGCATTTCCAACTAAAATATCGACGTTATCTCTTTCAGAAAATCTTTATAATTCGAAATTCTTTAGGAAACCACAACACAATACAAAAGAACTGTTTATAGATACTTAATAAAAAAAATATTATGAAAAATCCAAAAACATAAAACCCATCACAATCACATTCACACATATGTAGGCAATGGGGCACCCCCCATGGACTCAATCGGTCCATTAAAATCAATATCAGGTTCAGATGAAAACACCAAGCAAGACAATACCCGGTGAAAGATACAGCTACTGAAGCACATCTTCGGTGCACAGGTGAGGTCTGGAGAAGGGCTCGCGCGATTGTTGGTTTTTTTTTTTTTGATAAATGCTACCGCCTTACGATCTTGTGTCTTGCGTTGTGGTGCTGTTGGCTGATGATGGCCTTTTACCATACATTCGGATGAACCGGAGAAAGATATGACATCATGTCATCATGGAATTTGATTTACGACTTATTCGATCTTAATTTATATGAGAGAGATCGTTGGTGATAGGCCATAGTGATAGCAGTGGTAGGGTTGTTTACTGGGAATATCTATGAAATATTTTATTTGCTTTTGATTTGTGTTTTATGGGTCTCCGGAATATGATTTCTTGATTTTTTTGAGAAACGCTATCCGATGATATTCTTAGAATGGGTTTTATGGTATTTTTTTTTTTTTGTTTTGTTTTATTGAATCCTTTAACGAGAAATGGCCGATGGATGCGGTATTGTGGTATTCCACGGAAACAAGTCGACCATGATTACAATGTTTAATAATTGGCCCACCCTCTGATAACCCCTCAAAAAGAGATTAAACCACCCACAATGACATTTGAAATTGCTGCGTCATGCTCGCATCCATCCACTCGATTGCCCGTCCTGCCATTTGTGGAGCGCACTGAATAATTGCTGAGAAACGGTTTCAGCAAATCACCGCGGAGCAGGAGTAATTTTCAAAAATCGCTTCACCATCGAATTAGTCCGCTTCACCCACAAGGAGTCGTCGTCGTCTGTCCATGGCACATACAACCAAAAACCAAATACAAAAAAAAAAAAACTAGATTTAGACAACAAATCGAGGGAGTTATCCCCACCATATCCAACAGAACGTTCACGTTTGCCGGAGATAATTGCTGGAATATGCACGGGTTGATGGGGAGTGATTACCTACCCATCGCAAGCCCCCTCTGTCCCTGGAAAGCAATTTAATGATGGCTCCCCCGAAAGGATCTCCGATAATTCCGCATCATGGCAAATCAGCAAATCCCACAACACATCGCAAGCGGTGGAAGCGCAATTGAAGCATATTCACCGCCATTCGGTATGTAACGTCATCAGCATCTCTTCCTCCAGCTCCATTCAACTATCCATCTTCATTCGCACACAGCCCCTTCATCTCAGTGCACCATCCATCTGCTGCCGCCTAACTCTGCAACCAATTCCTACTTGCGTGTTGGTGTGTGTGTTGTATGTGTGTTTTGCTGCTGCAGCAAATAGTCAGTCGGTGTCCTCACAGAGATGTTCCGCCGCGCGCGAGAATATTCGGGCTGCGCGCGGCAAACTTACAGGAAAAAATAGATTCGCGCGGAGGATAATTTCGCGGAGGTGATATGGTGATGTGCAACTTTGACGGATGATCAGACAGGTTCTGATTGACTGACTTTCGGAATTGTTTGTTGTTGATATGAGATGGAAAATTAACTAGAATGCCTCAGCAGCATTCGGCGGTGGTTATCTGTGACTACGTATGGATGTATGTATGTATGTCTGTATGTATAGACATAGTCCTTGCGCGTTAGCTTTCACATTCGCGTCCCGTCGTTGTTATTACACGCCAGATTGAACCGAAGAGAGAGCGACGATAGACCGTTTCTTCTTCGCGGCAGAATGATTTGCCGGAACTATACTAGAAATTATGTAGCTTCAGGTGAAGTGACTGGACAATGGGCCATTAGAATGGTTACCACAGCCAACCGGTTGGTTGTTTGGTAGGTTCATGGGCTATGCATATCGCAATCTGTATGTCACCACATGATGGACATATTTATAATCGAAAAAAAAAAAGAAAACTGAGCGATGTTTTCTATAGAACGAGAAATATTCATGTGCTTACAAGTCTGTTAGGTTAGGTTGAAGTTTTAATTGCAAGGATGGAGAAACTTTATGGAGAGTTGGAAAATCTTTTAAGTAAATTGGACTATACAGTCGAAATTATTGTAATACTGAGTAAGCAGGCTAGCAGAGTTGAGGAGTTGGTGATTAATAGCGCACCTTCCAGAGTAAAAGTCTCCAAGATACTAAAAGAAAGTAAGACTTTAAGGAGTAATTCGAAAAATCACCTGAAAATTGATATTTTTTGAAGACAAATTTTTATTGAAACAAATTTGTCACATTGTCTCACTTCGGGTGCTTACATCTTTTTCAGACTCCTTTAGCATCTTAAACTCAGCCCTGATCTTCCTGTAGGTTGAATAGGCTGCGATACATATGTGCATATGTGATAGTACTCAGACTTCATAAGGGCCAGACTTGTCATTCTTTACGTCGACGCAGAATATGCGGGAGTTCTGTCTAGACTCTAGAGCATGAATGCAGAATAAGAGGCTATCTTTTCAATGCCTAGCAATCCAGCGAAAAAAGTCAATCGGGTCTAGGTCACATCAAGTTCACAGTTGTTGCAGAACCTAAGTAAGATTTCACTTTCGAAAGAAACAATATCTTCGTCGGATATTCGGATATTCGGTCCCGTACGCCAGGAGGGCGCATGGAGGAGAAGATACAACCGCGAACTCTATGAGATGTACCAAGATGTGGATGTAGTCCAAAAAGCCAAAACACGTCGACTACACTGGCTCGGCCACATCGAGCGAATGGACAATAATGCTCCAGAAAAGAGGATCTTCGAATCACAGCCCCCAGGTTCGAGACGACAAGGCAGACCGAACCTCCGGTTTGAGAATCGGGGATGCCAGAGCGCTTGGTCTAGACAACTGGAAGCAGCGTGCCCGGGATCGGAGAAAGTGGAAGGCTGCCGTGTCTCAGGCAGAGACTTTTCACGCGTCGGGAGCCCGTAAAAAAAAACAGATTTCTGAACTAAGTGTCTAATGTTTCGAAGACATTTAGGTTAGGAGTATTGCATCCTATTTAGATAGGTTGTTGCTACCCATTGGACCGTTCCTTGTTCGTATGCAATTAAGTGTAATCATAGATAGTTACATACGTAAATAGGTTGAAGCCGGGTACCTTGATTGTGGGATCAGAACTTGTTTGTAAAGAATGTGGCTTATGAGGTATTCGTCTTTTGTAGTCACTGTTAGGCGCAAATAGGCTGAGTCACTTTCGACATTTTATTGGGTGTAGGAGCTCTATTTACCAATAGTTTCAAGACAATAGTATTCGCTTATATTATAATGTATATCTATCATATTGCGTAGACCAGCTTGAAAAACTTTTAGCGCCAGTAGCCACAACGCCCGATGAATACCTTATCAACGCCGACGCGGTGAGTGAGGTTTATCATCGATGCCATCGATGCCACTCGATCAATGCAATATCGCTAGGCTGCTCTGGGCAACTTTAAATGTAACTGAGAGAGGAATCCTCTCCAAGATAGTTAATATATTCACTGGACACTGTGTTATAGGAAAACATGATCAAAGACTGGGCATTCCCTGCAACAACGTCTGTACAAGCTGTAGGAATGAAGATTAAGAGGAGACCATTAGACGTAGGAGACCTATGCACGTGCTCTGCACTCGCCAACATCATAAAGGTTACGCTAGGTGAATACATCTAAATGATGTCAGCAACGCCTGCAGGGCTCCTTCATACTAAGGAGTAATTGGGTCCTAGAGTAAGAGGGTGATTCACCCACCTTGCACTTCGGCAGCACAATGGACCTTCATCTCGTCTAAGTGCATCCTCATCGAGGATCTACAGCTATAGAGTTGTAGAGCGTATGGACAACAATGCTCCGGCCCGGAACCCGGAAAGTCTTCTTATTCACCCCGAAAGATAAGCACCGCAGAGGAAGGCCTCGTCGAAGATGGAGTGCTCAAGTGGACCTTAACCAACTTGGTTTGTGAACTGCTGGAAGTTGGCTAACGACCGAACTATGACAGAATTGAATACCATTTCACTCCTTGAGGTTAGCATTTTCCGACTCTTTTGGATCCGTACTTCCGAGATGACTATGGGGGCATTAATCGAGGATAGCTTAATTGAGATGGTCTCTTAAGCAAGAAGTGGCTTTCTTGAGACATTTATTCATAAAAGATTCGAGTTCTCTTTGTTAGATATATGGACCTCCTCTGTGTTACTGTTTCAGTGCCTTCACAGAACTTTTCATATATCTTGTTCGTGAAGGTCGAATCGATTAATTCATTTTATATCTGCGAACATCATGTCCTATGAAGCTATATCGCTACACATTAAGCCTCAGATTTTAAGACAGAAAGGGCAGATTAGAGGATTGTTATGTGGTGTGACAACAAGCTCTAAGAAACTCACCACGAAAGATTTGGGAAAAGTATTTACAGAAAGAAAACCACGTATCTACCCACCTATAGATACCATTAAAGTTACATAAGTAGTTCTTGATGCAGAGAGTCATCTGATTCAAATTATCTGGCCCACTCCTTAAACGAGAACATATGTATATCTTTCCGGGTAAATTGTCAGGACTCTTGCGTGCATTATGGTCATGATGGCAATTAGACAACGACCACACTCGAGTCACTCTAATAATCCCATTGCGGTGTGAAACATCATGTTAGTCCTCCTCCACAACATACCACCTGTTCCATAATGTATGCGCGATATTCAGTTCTTTTAACCATTTTTAGCGGATGTTTAACGTCCGCCTTCGATTATTTGCACTCTTGGCGCACTCTCATACGTGTGCACGATCACACGTCAATTTCGAATCAACTATCGCTCTCCAGGTGCAGCAGCTGTTTACGAGCCATAAACGGGACGGCGGTGACGGCAGTGGGGTTGCCCCATACTTGCCCGTTGGGTGGGTGGTGGATGGATGGTAATTGGCGAATTATTGTATCTGAACGAGTGAAATTGCCCCAGACATGCGATACGGATTTTTGATTGGTTTTCTCCTTCGGAATACAGATTTCAAATGAATTGGATTTACTTGTGTTTTGTGATTTTTTATTGTTACAATCCGAACACAATGTTATTTTGAAAGATTTCTTCTTTTTGTTTGCCGTTTATGGGCGACAACATTCGATACTCAATTCAGTCGAATCCCGAGTGCCATTCAACAGAATTGTGTAATCAAACTGTATGTGGATGCTATGTATGTATGTGGTGAGCGACACCCCCTTTGTTGAAGCAACGATAGAGCTGCGAATTATTTTTTTTTCGTATAAGACACCACTCCTTTGGTTTAGTTGCATTTATGTATTTCCTCTAATGCAACTTAAATTGAATCAGTGATTGCAATTATTTGGATTTTCTAATGTATCTAACATAAGTATATCCCAGGCAAGGTAGGTAATTGCAAGATTGTCTGATGACGGTTTGATTTTTCTTGATTGATGATTTGACAATGAGTTGGGAAGAAAATGATAAATTGCTTCCTCTCACATTTTAGTTGCGATACAGGGATAGTACACCTAAACGAAACTAGTCTTAGCATGAAAGAAGAGGAGAGAACAAGTTATTGCACTATAAAAGGATAATCCAACCTTTTGCACAAAACATGCTTAAGTTCGAGACTGGACAGAAAAAAGCAGCCACGCGGGCATAAAATTCAAACGAAAGTCGAACATAAGGCGTTCTTAGTGTGATGTCGGACAACTCACTCCTTACGATATTAACTAAGTGCTATCTCTCTGGTCGGAAATTGTGAGATAGGTAGGTACACTCGGAACTCCAATGAATCCATTGTGCACCCCTATCGTGGAAAAACCTAAAAACATGAACGAGTGGGTTTGAGATGAGTATGCGGCCTCCTGAACAATCCCGAATTTGTTATAAATTTTAGGATTTCCTGAGAGCCGCTTTCCTGGTTCTACACAGAGCTGTGTTTTTTTCTGCATTTATTCTAAGTCGCATTCTTCTTAGGTCGCCAAGAAGTTGTGGACGGTAATGATCCCTATGAAGAGGTCTAAGGGCGTTTTTTTAAACGAAGGATTTGCCTGGTCTAAGTTCTGTCTTTCTTACGTTTCCGGATACACCACAAGACGGTTATACTGAATTTTACAAGAGCTAGAGAAGGTAGAATAAAATTAACAATCATTACCAGATCCTGTTCAGACCCCTTTGATGCTGATTTGTCAACCAGTTCGTTCATGGAACCCACCAGAGTGTACCGTCGTGATTTTTACTGTCAGTGTTATGAGCTCATCACGGCATCATTTCACAAGTTTAGATTTAACAACAGTGGATGAGAAAGCTTTTATACCGGATTGGCTGTGGATGTAGATATCGACCATCTTCTTGGATTATTCTCGTCCCGCTTCTGCGATTGCTGAGATTTCTGTTTGAAACACATTGCCGTTGTTTTGAAGTCTTATTTAGCGTGCAACTTTTGGTTCAGATGAGTAGATCGGTTTTTAACCCATCCGTTTGGGTTAATGGCTCCACCGTTTGCGTTAACATTTAGGTTGAACTTAGGGGATAGTGTTAGATAGTCTGTGTTGGTTTCCAAGTGAGCCCATCTCTCCATAGTGCAATAGTCTATGTCGACCTCTACTCAAAAGTTGGATTTCTTGAAACGTAGGGCACTCTGCAAGTAGGTGCAAGTCTTATACGATCATTGCAAGCAGAGTTTCAAGTGCTGCGGTTGGTGTGGTTCAAATGGTGCTAAGGCATGTTAATCTTTGGATCTTGCTCAGTTCCCTTACTTGCTGCAGTGCACCAGACTAGCTGTCCATGGGTTAATGACAGGCTTATACTCCCATATTTAACTAAAGATTTTGCTGCATGTATAGAAGGATATAGATGCTTTCAATGCTTTATCCTTCCTGACGTGTTCTCTCTCCAAGTCAGTATCTCGCCTTATTTGAAATTTGGAGTAATATACCATTGTGTCTCAAGCCCGATTGGTGGTACATATTGTTCTCTTGTTAGTGAGGAGGACTACCTTTGTTATCGGGGCTCTAACGTTTAATCGTTCCTCCTATTTGTGTATGGTATTGAGGGGGGATTGTAATAGTTCGGTGATGTTGGGCAGGAACTTCATAATGAAAGCATCGTCCGCATATGCAATAACTTGGAGCCCACTTTATCCACTATATCTATAATAGAGGATCCCCTCTTTACCGGGTTTACCGGTAGAGCCCAATGCATGGACTTGACTGTCTCCTTCTGAGTGGATGTGTCTTTTCATGAACATGCATTCAACCCAATCTTAGATTACTGGGTTACCTAACACTTTGTTGGTCCAGTGCTAGTTACATAGACTGAGATTCTACTTTGTTGAAGACTCCATTATACACAATTGTCTCAACAGTTCGGCCTTTAGTATAGGTATGTTGGGCTGAAACCATGAATTTTAAATGCAGTCCATTGAATTGGCTTCTTGCAGGTTCTAGTCAATAGTTTGCGGTCTTTCCTAGCTAACACTCTGAAGAAATGAATTTTCATTCACTATACAAGCTATAGGTCACTTCATCCATCCAGAAATCCTTACTCCTCCGCTACCAACCGTCATTCCATTTTGTGCAATTAATCAAGAGAAATACAAACAAAATTCACGCCTTCAGATTACCCTCATAATCTTTATGATATCTTGAACCCCAGTCAGTCCTTACGTCACAATATTTTGATAGTGTCAATTGTGCGGCTAATTTAATGCAACATAAAGGAATGCACGTGCCATCAGACATGATAACACATCCGCCAACACTGGCTCACCGATTCTCTTAATCCTGCTAGTTAATACGTAGCAAGGGACGAACTAAAAACCGCATCTACAGACAAAAGGATGATATCTTTGTACGCGTGCCGTCATAATTCATGTTAATACCACGGACCTGCACACAAGCCATTTGAACTCGAAAAAGAAGTGTGAACAAGGATTGCTACCATTATCCTCCCTAAAACTGCATCTATTGCATGTGGGATTTTGGTGAACATTAGCTTTGTTAATCCTGCTTTCACTTCAAAGATACAATTTGAAAGGATAAAAGAAACTGCATACGCCTTTAAGACATTCTCTTGCAAAAGGATCATAATCATTTTAAACGACAACACCCTCACACGAGCTGTTTAACTAAAGTAAACGAATAAATGGATACAATCATGCCGACATCAAGGATAATACTAAAAATTGCTATTCATGAACAAAACAAAAAAAAAAATACACCAGATATCTTGAAAGGATTCATGGCAACGGGTGCAAGGGATGAGTTGAGATTACACCATGTTCCATTGCATGACTCCCTGATGTCCGCGTCGCCATAGCTTTTGCAAAAACAGGACGATTGCAGGACGTTGAATACCTTGTGCATGCATGGCGTGTGCAGTAGGATTAATGGAGAAATTATGCAAAAATCCTTCCATGTTTAGGTGTGTAACAATTTATTATAAGGTGTCAGTTGCTAAATTGCAGATTAGGATAAGTTATGGAAAATTGATTGCAATGCTCAGATTCACACAAGAGATTTTCAAAGAACAGGGTACCCCTTTGCAGTAAATGAATAAAAAAAAAATTATAGTTCCCTGTCGTAATATATTATTTAAACTACGTTTTCTTTCCATCTACCTGTCCATCATAATTTACATGGTGTTGGCGTCCATTTAAGCCAGTCCAGTTCAGTGCTCTCCTTCGATTCGATTTGCGTGTGTGTATAATTACTAACCATTCGTTATCATGTTTGCATAATTAACTCGAGTTTGGAGTATTTATTTCATTCGATTGTTGTTGTTTAGCTCTTTTGACGGAACCCTCATATGGTCGCGATGTATTTTGTTTTTTTGGGAAGGCTCATAAATTATTTGACCAAAGCATTTCGACACAATGACAATAATTGTGTCAAAAATTAGTATTCAAATTTATTTGATAGATTTAAAGATAAATTAAAAAATGATAAGCTGAGCAAATATTATACAAAAAACACACGATTTTAATTAATTTTTATTTCTTGACTTTTTTTTTCTTCGGGTTATGGGTAATTTATTCGAGTTCTATGGATGATTGATATTAGGGTATACGGCCATCATGGGTATGAATATTTTAAACCAGAACTACTTTCTCGATTCTGATTAAACAAATGTTGGTTGGTTGTTTATTATACAAATGTGGTTCATTTAAGTGTAAACCAATAAATGATATGAAATTCTAAATTTTTTATACCAGAAAACTGGAATTGGAATAATTTTTTAATATGCAATGCAAGTGCATTTCAAGAGCTATTATCGTCAACTAAGACAGAGTTCATAAATACTAAACTTCACCGAAAAGATACGACGTACACATGTAGATACTATAGGGTCATCCAACAGGAGGTGTCATTTTAAATCAATAGACAAATGCAAAATTTTTATGAAAAGTGGTGATATTCTTACTTTGATCTCAATTAACAACTCTGAGGTTAGTAATGAAGTACAAAATCTGCCAAATGTCCTCCTCAGTTTTGCTTACAAATAGACATTCTTTTGAAGAATTTTTTCATCACATTTTTACATAACTGCGGCTGTATTACGTGAATAACAACACTGAGTGCATCCATCTTTGGTAAATCACTAGCGTAGACTTATGCTGTAACATAGCCCTAATGGAAAAGATCTAATGATCCAATTGAAGTGTCCATTTGGAGAAATCACACATTCAGGAAATTTGTCACGCAATAGACCGATTGTTTCACCAGATGTGTGGCATTTTCACTGGTTTTGTAGTGAATTTTCACTATTTCGATACGCTGTTAAAATGGCCCCTCTTGTTGGATGATTCTTTACTAGACAAGCCGTGCGTCGGTATTTATCGACTGAACGACCGAATCCGTGGGGTCAAATACAACCTGAAAGCATCGTAGTTTATAACATGTACACAAAATAAACAAATATATGCATGACCCAGCGCCTAGTATCTTAAACCATTCGTATTGTGGGTTCTACAACACAAATGGAAGAATAATTCTGTTTGACAAGGTTTTTCAAGACTGGTACACTCTCGGATGTTTGCGTGAAAACTTGATAATGTCTAGAACCCCCGCTTAAGTATAAGTTATGCTCTCCATGCTGTCTGTTTACCCACATATCGATGTTGAGTTTGATTTGGTGTGTTCACTTGTTTTAGCCATAGAAGTCCCATCTTCGTTTGTGCCCGAATATCGTTTAATGTTCTCATCGCTATTTTTCCACACTTTCAAAACGTCAATCGACAGCAGTTAGGCTTCAATGCAGGTCGCATTGTAGGACATTACCCAAAAGGGTTGTTAATGCTGCCACACTTACCAGAAGCAATATTCTTCCATATTTGGGTTTACCAATCTTTGCCAAGGGATAATGCAGTTGTTGACCTTAGGAAATTCTAAAAAAAAAACGCACTTCGAACACGGCATTACACTATGTACACGTGTATGTCCCTTCCATTTCTGCGAAAAACAAAATACATACATATAACACATACAGCTCGAATGGTTGTGTGAAGCCAGGTCTTGGGTCCTACTGATCCTGTTCCACCAACTTGTCTTTTGTTTATCACTCAATATGTCTTACGTGCTAAATCCAAATTTTGTTCGTTCACATCATTCGGTTGGAAAGCACTTCATCATTGGAGGCCTTGTTTCAGAATGACCTTAAATATATAACATATGCATATATGTATCTTCATGTGTCTACTATGCTTGGTGTCATCTTCTGTTATTTTATTTTAGTCGACTAGATGCCTATCTAGATAAACGTATACCATCACTCATAAATCAAAAAAAAAAAAATCATCCCCATGCTTCCAACCGAGTTGAAACAAATTACCCTTGTCTTTATGTCATCGCTATGCACACAATTAACATTCTTAAATACAGAAACACAGTTTTTTTTAAAGTAAAAATTATTCAATTTAAGGGATGACACAGGGAGACGAAACATGGCTCTTACTTTTTAACTCCCAATTCGCTTCCAATTGAAAAGCGAGAAAGACAAAAAAAAAACATGAAATATTGTATGACATAAACATGTTACATGGTGATACAAAGTGCATGAAGACAGCGGTGTTGTGCTGGATTCCCTTCACGCAGTCACGTGCATATAGTGCCTTCTGTCAGTTAGCCGTCATAACAGCCGTAGCGAATATAAAAACCAAAGAAAGAGCTGAGCGGCACCCCTCCGTTGACGTGATGAAAGGGCATATTTTTACGCTGCCACGAAAAAGAACGGAAAACAAACCCTTCATTCGATAAAATTATAATTTGTCACCCCCCGAAACGGAGGAAGTGTGGAAGCGTATTTTATTTTTCAAACCACCACCACCGGTTATCCTTAAACGATGACATTTCTGATGACTGCATCTCATACCAGGCTAATTGCTTCCGTTTGGTGAGAGGAGTGTCAGATAGCGTAAGTCATGTCAGTGGTATGATCATTTGTCATTTTTTTTTCTTTTTTTATTTGAGAGGGGTAGTAGATGCACAAGTGTATGGAAAATATGTAGAATACAAGTACGTATCTGTGTAGAGTAAAGTAAATATTAATGCTATGCTTTTGAAAAATAAACAATCACTTGGTTCTGTTAAAGATTTGACGTCTTAGCAGAAGATATAAGCCTTTGGGAATGATATTTCTTATAATACCAATCGATGTAAATTTCTATCCCGGTTATAAAACACTTTTGTCTTACCACCTTTCTATGTAGCATCTGCTGCAATCTAGGGTCTAAGAACCCTATGGATGGACCTGCCTGAATTATTCCAGAAGTGAGACGGAGACACAGGTCTTCTGATTTGCACCGAGCATTGGCAAGGACCCTTGTAGAAGTAGAATCCATTTTTCAGTTTCTAAATCTTTGAGGCAGAGTTGGTACAGGAAAGCAATTTTGACACAAAAGTTAATAAATATCTTGTCTTGAAGAATACCTTGAAAGACCCTTTAAAAACTCATGCATGACCTTAGCTTTGATCTTAAGTAGTAGAGTGGTGGGTAATGTTCAATTTAAGTAAGTTGAGATCCTGGTCTTACTCAAGAAATTGAATCTGATTCGGAATCCAATCAAGCAGCAAGACTGACATGCTCTTCTTTACAGGAAGTTACAAGATAGATGACTTACAAGCTCCGTTTATAGATTAAGTGTGGTTGAATATAGAAAAACAGAATAGCCGAAGCCAGAAACACATGCTGGACTTCACACAGCCCTCTTGTAAAACCTACCCTTTTATACAGAGTGCCCTCGAATTGCTATCGAACATCAAGGTTTTGACCTACCTGGAAACTTACTGAGATGGCATTACAGTTTTTGAGGTCCCCTTCTAGTTGCACCACTTAAGACTATGTTTTCCTCTACTACATTGTCCGTCCTTGGTGTCCATTCGCTCTATATGCCCTAGCTTTACAAACTGTATTCTGAATTAATATATTTCTAAACCTTTTTTTTGTCAATTAATGCACCCTACTGCTTTGGTAGATATTATGAGTTCCAGTGGAAGGAGCTCAAACTAGCAAACCAGTTTTAGTACTCTTCCAGTAAAGAAAATTCTTAATCCACGCAAAAGGCCAAGAAACTGATGGATGGTGTATACACTGAACCTATAGACTGAACCTGGCGATAGCCCTTGCTTAGTATGCATGGAAAAAATAACAGTCTCGAGTACGGGTTACATAGGAATAAAGATTTTGTTGAGAAAAATTGCCGCAATCACCAAAATTGCATCCAACCTCATTTGGATATGTACATACTTACTGGTCCCCACGTAGTCCTCTTTCGGGCAGTCCCTGTTCTTTATCTTACATTGAACTCCAGTCATAGTGTCTATTGAATTGAACGCGTTTCCTCAGAAACTTCTAATTGAATATGTAGCACTATTCATCTGAGAACAAAGGTTTGTTAAGCAAACAAATGTCTTAATCAAAGCGTCTAGTCAAATTTGATCATGCACGTTAAATCCACAGACTTTACCTGCCATTCCACCACCTTATAACTTACCTGTCATCTACATTATAACCAACCCTCTTCCCCTAACCCAGTTTTTTCATCAGAGTAAAACCATGAGTAGGTAAGTATGCATTACAGACCTATTGAATCATTCTAAGACTAAGTGTCCTTAATTACTTAGTTAAAACAAAACGAAAACTTTTATTATACCCAAGAAGATAAACAAAATATTTGAGCTCATAGTTTGACAGCTGTCACATTATATCTATGTCTTCAGAGTCTTAGAGCCTAAAAAACTTTGTTCGATTTTTTTTAAAGTCTTCGCTCTCGAAGATACATTTTAAACTCGAACGGAATTGGTTTAAACGGTCCAACCTAGTGCTTATCTGCCTATACATACTTACCTTCTGATTACTTATAGCTGCCACAATCATTGCCTTAAAAAAAGGTTGACTTCTAGTAGGTTCAGTACTCGTAAATGTCAAAATCCTGATCCTGACGAAAGGAATAAAGTAAAATAAAAAACTTGATCATATTCAATTCCATGTAATTGTTTTATTTTGTTTGTTTTATATTTTTTGGTTTGTAATAATTTATTACATTGTTTTCATGTTATTTTTTTTTTTTGTTTTTAATTTGTATATTACTATATTACTCACTATTTCTAGCTTCAGTTATATTTCTTTTCTTTTTGTTGACAAATAATTTTTAAACATATGCATCCATACACTACACATCTATTTTATGATCATAAAACTTAGACAATTTTCTCTTAGACACTAATTGAAATCTATAAATAAACGATCAATATTTACAGGTGATAGAGATATAAACTTAAATAGAAAAAATAAAAATAAAAATAAACAAAAGAACATCACAAAATATTTATTTTTTTTTTTTTCAGTTTTTATTTTTTAATGTATGTATTTTGTCATATTTTTTTTAAATTAATAAAAACGTTTACACTTCATTGATATTTATTTACCTTTCTTGCTTATAAGTTTAGATTAAAATTTAATGAATTGTTTTCTTTTTTTTTATGTTTATTACACCGTGCAATGGATTTTGCTTATTTGTTATTTACTACTGTCCTAGCATAAGTATAATTTTTTTGTTTGTTTTTGTTTAAATAAAAACTGTTGCAATATGATAAATAAATTAATTTGATTTCTTTACATATATATATATATATATTTTATTTAACATTTATAATATGTATAATGGATAGTATCACAAAATTTGTTTAAATTTAAATTGTTTCGCAATTTGCTTGTTTTTTTTTTCTAAGCTTTAATTTTATCTCTCGGTTTTTTTTTTCGTGTGTGTATGTTTACTTATTTCATAAAATATTACATCGACAGATTGTTTTTATGTACAAAAGCAATATACATGTACATATGTGTAAGTACAATGGTTGAAGATTATTTAGAGAGATAGTGGAGAAAAGCTTTTGCTACATATACATATGTACGTACATTGTATAGATTTTATTCATAATTTACATTTTTACACAATTTTTCTTAGTTTTTCGTCGGTCGAAATTATTTTATAAATATATTTGTTTTTATTGCACTTTCTTTGATACACGAAAAATGTTCACTTCAAACGACGACGGCAATGAATTTTGTTTGTTAAATTCGAATTTTGATTTTAATTTGCGAAAAGCATTTGTATCTTTTTCTGTTTATATTGTAGGATTTTGTGTTTTTGTTTTTTTTTTTGTTTGCTTTTAATGTTAAATGAAACGAAATCAGTCTCTTGTCTGGCGCTTTAATATTTTTTTTTTGTTTTAAATCACATATTGCATGCATCTTTGGATACGTTTCATTTAATAGTTTTCTCGATTTTTTTTTCTTCTGTCATAAAACATTGCAAAGAAAAATATCAAATAATTCACTCATAAACAGGATTAACAAGAACAATAAATATTTGTTTGTTTTTTGTTTGGCTATTTTCATCGTTTTTTTTTTTTTTTACACTGCAAAGATGAGATATGGCAAAAAAATAATAAAATAAAGATTATTATACGCTGCCAGCGCTCTATTATTTTTTTAGTTTATTGGGATTGTTCTTATGAAACCAGTAATAACGAGTTATTTTCTGTCGGATTAACATTGTGTAGTTTATGAGGAATTAGTTGGTTTATTTATCTTTTTTTTTTGTTCTGTTTTAAAACGACTGTTTTTCTTGGGACTTATCCAATAATCTTGGGGATGGTATTTTTTTTTTCTTTTTTTTTTGAAAATAGGAGAAAGTTTCCAGCAATTACCTGCTGTCATTTAAATGACTTTGTTTTTTTAAGTGGAGGAGTTTTCGTTTTTATGAGATCATTGTGTGGTGACAACAACTTTGAGTTAACAAAGTGCGGGAGAGAAGAATTTTTGGTTGGTCATTCCTCTTTCATTAGTTTTGTATTCAGGATCAAGTAAGTTTTGATGGAATTTTACTCGTATTCTTCTTTCCAGCCGCTCATCTGAAATTAAATAAATAAAATGGTGAGTATACAAATTTTATATAAAAAATGTGTATCTACAGACACATACATACATATGTATATTTCTATTAGTATCATCGCAACATGTCATAACTTTGAAAATATATCTATGCACGTACGATAGATACGCGTATCTTATACAAGATTACAAAACTTTGATAAGTGTGTGAAGAATCATTTCAATTCGAGTCACGTACAATAAACAGAAGTAACGAGCTGTTTAAATAATTATTGCTGGCAACAATTACTATAGACATTCAAAAATGTCGAAGCTTTGGCTTGAGATTAAGCGATAAATGCATGGCAGTTACAATGTCAAGCTAATTGTATCTTTTATAGAGTAGGAGGTCGAAAAAGGTAAATAAGATGGTTATTCCTAATTGATAAAGATTGCAAATCTTGAACAATGTTTACTTTCGAGAAGCAGCTCATCCACATGCCAGATACTTATCTTAATCTGTAATTATGGAAAATGGAAATGGGGGGAGCTTAAATACCTACTTAGTGAATATTTTTCAACAAGGTTTCAGTAATTTCAAAGTTTGGACTTTTTGTTAGATAGTACATGATCAGGTTCTACTTAGGGCACATATTACAGAAGTTCACGAATGTCACAAATGTCTAAAAAACCAGTTTGATTTCGAGAATTTTGAATAAGGAACAATAAATAGTAAGTCTACACTAATTTAATGAGATTTTATCAATAAATCGTCCTAAGTTACATTCACTTTTGATAAGATTTGGTTTGAAACTCGGATGCTACCAGATTTCGTTACTTTATGGGTCGTGCCCGATCCGATCCATCGGGGGTAACTATTTAGTTTCGTTTACACTATTGTATTTTTTGGGAGAATAAGTGAAAAGTCTTAGGATTAGACATTTTGTCAAAAACGAATTTAACACACCAACTTTATATTTAACTTAGAAATACACAATGACTACACAGAAACCACTAGTATGTTCAATAAAATCTTAGGAGTTGGTAGAGCTCAGTTCTGTAAATGTGATTGAAAATCAGTTTACAGTGTACGCAGCTCTAAGAATATAAGATTACATCAACCCGAGTTAGGTGCTATTCCCCTGAAAAGAGGGCAATTAGGAAGAAAGATCGGCATGCAATACCTCCAACTGCTTATTGTGAGTCCCCACATTGAATCCTGTTGTAGACTCTTTTTATTTTGTGTTCCTAATGAACTTTAATCTCTATATATATAAAATATTCCTATATTTTCTAACTGCTATGGTATTGAATTGGCATTGGCATCTTCAGCTTATATCATGTAGCGAAAAGGCCAGCAACTAAGCCTGACAAATGTCCGTCCGGTGGTAAAGTAAAACCGAACTTTATTCAGACCTGATGCGAAAAGTATTCCAAAATATAACGTACCACCTAAACTGTTGAGCAAAATGCTGGCCAGACCAATACAAGCTGTTCTCTAAATCCCTCTCTGTATCGGAACCAGTACACCAATTGCAAAAGGAATTTGAATTGGACACGGAATCGCTGTAGGCTAAGTGCGATCACTGAACATAATCAACTATGAAACTACATGGTAAATTGAATTTTCAACGATGACGTCATGCGCAGATACTAACCAGGCTTTTGGCCCATAATAAACTCAACTTTCGAAAAGCCCAGAGCCCAAACTATAGCTTTTCACAATTCTTCTGTGTTGTCTTCTTTGCACGAATAAAGCGGACCTACAGTTAATAAAGGTCTCCAACTTTAAACTTTACAAAATATGTAGCCCAATGTAATTTGATACTTTTACACTTTATTATCATAGTTTTATGCATTTTAATTAAATAAGATAGCTTTGCCATCTCACTATTACCGACCTATTCCGAACAGTTGCAACTAAATTAGACATTATTGAGAGATTAAGTGTTGGCATTTTTTTAACCATTACTGAATTTTATTACTATTCAATTAAAATGTTATAAAAAGTAATTATTTGAAGTGGTAACAATAGTATTGTTCTGACATTAAGGAATGTAAAAGTCTCACTGTCATATGAAAAACAGTCAAGGTTCTACCAATAAGAATAAAATATTGACCTTAAACATTAGAATGTGGAAAGAATTTAATGGCTTAGAATAAGGTTAGACAAAAGATGGTGGATAGAAGTTCTAAATATAGAATGAAGAAGATACTTAGTTAAGATATTGGTTGTGGCTTTACAAATGGAAATAGAAAATAGTCCTCTAACCTAAAATTTCTTACATGGGTAGTTTTAATCGCCTATTGGTTCTGATTATTTCTATAGATCTAGAGGTACTATTATGGATTTAAATTCAGTATCCACCACCCATTGTAACGAATACGCATATCCCAATTGGAATAGGATATAAAAACAAATTTATATAAATACAAATACAACATAAACAAAATACAACTTACATACTTGACAGCTCTGTTTCTAAAGGTTTCCTGTTCCATGTCCCGAATTTTATGCGTTAACATATGTTGCTTAAGATTACCCTGTAAATAAACAAAAAGGAATACATTGTTAATACATTAATATAAAATGGTAAGCCTTTACTATATAAACTACTTCGGACTACAGAGCGAAAGTTCAAGGTTCGAATACCAGGGAACACCAAACAGTTTTAAACCAATCGCTACAAAGTACTATGAGGCAACTAATTAAGTGGCTTACACTCAGCAATTATTTCTTTGCTCTTGCAAATAGTTTATTTCTGTTTCTGACTGAAAATGCAATTGAATGGGAAGCCTCTATATTGAGACTCTCATCACTCCAATTCTGCTAATAGTCCTATTCTATCGAAAGCAGACGAAAATGTGTCGGTGTTTGAATGGGATGACTTGCGGAGGACAAGTACAAATACAAGCTTCGCAAAAAAATGAACAAAAATTCAAATACGTTCCACAATCAGAATCCACTTTCAAATTCTTCCATAAAATAAATTTAAAGAATCCATGTGCTGTACATCAAAAACTGAAGTACAATCCAAAGTCCAACAAGACTGTATACTATCTCAAATATTTGTTTCCGGCGGTAAGTACTTACGTGCTTTACAATCCTTTTGCCGCCATAACTGATGGAATTAATTTGAAGCCGATGGGCTTTGAAATTAGACCTCATAGAGATCTTTTCTGCTATCACCTTAAGGATGAGAAGGTGATGTTAAAGGGGGAAGTAAAGGCTAGTATTTGAGAGTGGTCGTGACTCCAAGGTCGATCGAAGAGTAGTCAAGATCTTAGCGTTGTATTTTTGTTCATTGCTAGAATCTCTATCTGGCTAACAGGTAGACCGCAGAAGGGTTTGGGCCGAATAAATGTAAACTCAGCACCGGATCTTGTAAGTTCATCGGTACCTTCGTTGCCAGAGATGCTTTTATATCCTGGGAACCATGGTATTGTGTACAACTAATTTTAAGAGACAATTCGTAGTCTAGAAGCATTAGTGTTGCATGGTACAGGCGGGCTGAGATTCTCCAAATACCACCGTAAAGCTAAGGGTAAGTTTATCACAGAGGGTAGGTAGTAGATCTATGGTGGGTTGTTAACCTTGACCCTTAATTGTTGCTTCTTTGTTCATAGGACCGAATTTCTGACCACATTATGTCTGGTCTTTCGTCAAAAGTAGATAAAGTAGGAAAGGTTCTCATTGCATCTGTGGTATTGACTGTCATAGAGTACCTTTTTGCAATTGAATTGGTTTCCAAAGCAGATCCATTTGTGAAACTAGATACATTTGCCTAATATTGAGACTATCTTCCGCCCTATGAAGATCAGTGGAACCTTAGCATACATGTATGTTTGTCGCTACCATTTACTTACGAAATAAAAAAAAAAAAAAAAACTCACCTTTGTTGTGAATCCTCGATCACAGATCGAGCATTTGAACGGCCGCTCTTTGGTATGACTCCTATAGTGGATTTCTAAAGCCGAATGGCATGGGAATGTTTTGAAGCAGATACCGCAGGTTGTGCTCCCTCTGACGCCTACAAATAGAGGAAACCAAGAAAGAAAGAAAAAACAAAACATAATTAAAAATCAATTCTCTCCCGTTGCATCACACAAAAATAAATAAACAAATCAATTTGGGTGGGGCGAAGAAAATAAAGCCAAACTACATATGTGTAAGCTTGGCTTTCTTTTTTTTCAAAATTTATTTATTTTTTATGTTGTTTTGTAAATTTTAATTGAAAAAAAGTTGGAAACTCACAACTCACCCGAGAGTGCTAGTGGATTGAAGGGTGCCGCCGGCATCACCGACTGGGCGATCGTGTTCATGGCGGTGCACATGTTTTGTGTGGTTGCCGGCGGAAACAGTGGGATGTTGGGGAACATTCCGAATGGCGGACGGGCGGCAACTAGCGCCGGATTTGGTTGCGGCGGTGGCGGAGGTTGAAGCTGATGGTGCTGGTGCTGCTGTTGCTGTTGTTGCTGCTGTTGCGCCTGCTGTTGGGCTTCTTGTTGCTGCCGCTGCTGGTGAAGGTGTTGCTGGTGTTGTTGCTGCTGTTGCTGGTGATGGTGATGCAGTTGCTGGTGGAGGTGTTGCTGATGATGGAGGAACATGTTGGGGTGACTTGGAGCAACCGGGCTGTGTTGCTGGGGCTGAGGGTGCTGCTGCTGTTGTGGGTGTTGATGGGGATTTGATTGAGGTGGCGTTGGAGGTGTTGGTATTTTGGTGGGCGGTGCTGATTGTTGCTGACTTAGCTGAGATCGTGGGGTTAGATCTAAAGCGCCTTGTTGCACGGAGTTGTCACCGGGTGATGGAGGAGGTTTGCCGATGGATGAATTTTCCATCGGACTTGTAGGCGCTGAATTTGCACTTGCCTCGATTTTCAACTTTTGCTCGAAGAGCATGCCCTTCATGTCATCACCGGACTTTGGTCGATCAACGGAGTCATCATGATTCGAAGACATGTGTTCGGAGGACACATCGTCGTCGAAATCATCACTGCAGTCCATGTTGTCGTCCATGTCACCTTGAGATGACTCCGAACCCATAGCACCATTATGCGGGCCACCAGGGCCCATTGCACCAAAGTGAAAAGCGAAGGGATTCAGGAATGCACCAGGCATCATGGAAGGCGGTGGATCGCGGATTTCGGCAGCCTGAATTTGCTCCGGCGTCAGATCGGTGGGTTCACCAGTGTGCAGGCGAATGTGTTGCTGCAGCACCAAGGCGTTGGAGTACTTTTTGTGACACACGGGACACTGGTGGAAGTTCCTCATCGGTGGACGAATTTTATGCACAGCCATGTGGGTTTTGAGATTTCCCTTGGTCGTGAACGCCCGACCACAAATTCGACACTTGAAAGGCCGCTCGCCAGTATGCGTGCGATAGTGCATTTGTAGAGCACTTTTGCAAGACAGCACTCGATCACAGACAACACATTGGTTGGGATCTGTGAGCTTCTTGTTCTTCATCATCTCCTTCAGCTTTAGAGTCTCCGATGTGTTGGACACTTCTATGAAGTTCTCCCATGAGTTGTCATTGCTGTGTGGCCTCGGCAACAGCGCCATCTCGTGCTTTATCGCGGCCCCAAAGAATGGCGATCGTGGTATACTTGCCGGACTACGGATGGGTGATCGACGATCCGGTGAAGTCTTGGTAAAGTTCAAGGGAAACCGATCCGCAAAGAAGTCTTCACGGTGAAACGATGGTGGCAGCTGCCCCGGCGTGGGTAGCAGTTCAACATTTTGCGGTGGCATTGATCCTGGCGAAGGTTGGGGGTGTATCGCCGATTGTTGTGGTTGACTAATTGGAGGCAGAGCAGATTTCGCGGGTGTCGGTGGTGTTGGTGGAGCTAGTGGCCGCACAGATATTGTTGGAGGGGTGGATACAGCTTGTGTCGTTGCGGGTGGCGGCGCCGAAACAGGTAATACGGGGGCTGCTGGAGGTGGTGGAGTAACTCGATTACTGTCTCGAGATAGATCGTTCTCCTCTTGCAGGTTCTCTTGTTTGATTTTTAAACTCAATGGCTCCTCAATGGTGGGAGTTACACTTCGGGTATTTGTCCTCTCCACCGGCTCAGGTTCTTTCACTCGCTCCGGTGAACTGGGTGCCGATGGCTTGCGTAGATCTGTTGGCATTTCTTGCTCACGTTTGAGAGCCGCTGCCATAGCCGGTGGCAAATGCGGCAGAGAGGGGAAAAATGGATTCGGGTACGGTCCAAGTGATTTCAGGATATCTAATGGTGGACGATATAGGCCGGGTAGTCCAGGAAACCCTGCACTCGGTGGGAATGGGAGAGGCAACGAAACCGGGGGCATCTGCTGCGGCATCTGTGGCTGATGAGTTGGCGAACTGTCCGGTGACATCTGCTCCAAAAGTGGTGGATGGAATTTATCGAGGTGCTCAGGAATGGGTGTCGCGTTCATAGGAATATGGGGGAATTTATGCGCATGCCGCTGAAAGTGTACCTTCAGGTTACCCTTGGTGGTGAAGCGGCTACCGCACACATTGCACTTAAACGGTCGCTCTCCAGTATGAGAGCGAATGTGGATTTGTAAAGCTGAGTCTGAGCCAAACACCTTGCCGCAATATCGACAGCGATGTTTGAAAAATGGCTCATTGCGGCTCTTACCGTCCGCTGTCTTGCCATCCTTACCGAAGGCAAATTCGTCGGCCAGATTGTTGGCCAGGATTCCTTGAGATGCAGAATCAAGTACTTCCTGTGCCCTTCGCTGAAGCATTTCTAGGGAATTTGGTTCATCTAGCGAGGGGAGATCATCGTGGTTTGTAATGATGCTCGATGCTAGGTCCGAGCCAAAAGGCAGAGGCATATTCTCATCCTGTTTCATGCTAGCCAGCATTTGCAGCGACGAATTTCTACTAAATTCTTCGTATTCCTCGCGTTTACGTTTCAACGAGTCATTGTTGTTCGACTCACTGTGTGCTGCTGCCAACATCTCTTCATCCTGGCACCTGGCTTCATCCTCTAGTCTCTCGCGCTTGACTTCTGGCTGTTCCTGCTCTAGTTCTTCTTCTCGTTCACGTTCTCGCTCTCGTTCCCGTTCTCGCTCCTGCTCCATCTCCAGTTCCTCATTTTCTTCATCCAACTCGTTCTCAGTCTTACCTTGATTCATCGCCAGCTGCGACTGTAGCTGTTGAATCAGTTGAATCTGGAACAATTGCTGTTGCTGGAGATTGAAAAGAGTTTGCTGCAGAAATGCCAACTGCTTCATTGCTGCCTCATTATCTGCTCCCGCATTGCCATTCGCGATGGTTTTCGCAGCGAATTGTGCAATAGCCATTTGCATATTCTGTATCGCCTCCAGTGTGACCGGACCTGGCGCAGGGAACTGTGGCATTTGCAGGGGTGGACTATTCGTTGGGGGTGTTGAAATCGGACGATTCTCTTCCTCCGTACAGTCTTCTTCAGTGGGTCTGTCATCTTCAGTCGGTACTAGTGCTTCTTGTTCCGCGTCAAATGACATTGGAACGATTCTGTCCGTGTCTTGTTCTGCCTCCACTTGCTCCCTTTCATCAGTCTCCTGACAGTCCTGTTCCTGTTCCTGTTCCTCTAATGTCTCACCACCAACTGCCTCCTCGGGTGATCGCCTGTCCAATGGTTGATTATTTATCTCCAGATCAGGTGGTGTCGGTGATGGTAATTTACTATTTATCCTTTCAATCTCCTGCAGATATGTATGCTGTTCTCCTTTCAATCCTCCCATTACCTCCGATTGAGGTAGGTGGGCATCATCCCCGTCAGGCGGTGACATTAGCCTATTATTATTATGATTGTGATCTTCCAAGTGATTTAGACTATGATTACTTAAATGACTAAAATGATTCAGGTGATGCATATGATGGTGATTATCTAACATGTTTCGTGTATCGGCTATGTTGAAGGCAACACTAGCACCAGCTGTTAAAGTGGCATCAGTTTCTTCAGCATCAGCTGCAGGGGAGTGTTGCGATTGCATTTGAATGTCAGGACTATTGGACTTGCAATCGACAATTGGAGAACATGATCCATTCTCCTCTTGATCACTGGTTACATCTGAAATGAGAAGAATAAAGGCTTGTATGATGTAAACATGCTTCTGAATATTGTATCTGCTTAGTCTAAGTTGAAAGGTACAAAATACCATGGGTTCGCAAATTAAAATTGTACCTAAATCTAGCACCTTAAAGTATATCACAAATCAGATTTCATTGCATACGTCTGGGCGTCAAGGTTTTTATATTAAACAGAGCTTAAGGAATAGAGTTCAACGTCAGATAATGGTGGGTACAAGGAACTAAACTCTAGTTTTCTTTTATGTTTGGGTATACTTATTAGAATATTTGGAAATGGCTTATAAGGTGATTTATGTCAGATTCATTCAATGTGTCAAATAGTCATAGAAATACATGTTGTCATACGGAGCATGTGCACTAAACCATAATGCAGAGTTTTAAATCCCCTCCACCCAAGATTTTAAAATCTACCAACAAACTACACAATCTATCGCCAACTAATTAAAATTTCAAATGCCAACACGTGTATCTATTAGTATGTAAACATATTAACTAACACTTACTTCAACTACAATCGATTGTAATTTCATAGTCATCTCATTGTCGTGTTGCGACGCGAGTGTATGGAACTCTGACTTTTCAACACGACACGTCGAAATTAGTTAAAACATGACCTGACCTCAAATGACTATTTTTCTACAAGTAGGTATGTACCTACAAACATGTGTAGGTATGTACATTGTATCTTTAACATTTTAATAACAAGACACCACCTTCGCTGTCTCATGTTTTCATTCAAAAAAATGTTTCTTCATCGACATGCATTTCACAGAACCGAATACCGGGTGCGAAAAATTCAACAGCCCAACGCTTTCTCATATCTGATATCTAATAGAGATCAAAATCATTTGAATGGTGTTAGAATGCGAGTAATTTGCTTTCATTGCATTATTTCGCTACCATAGATACATATGTAGATGCATATACCCACACCCAAGGCGTGGTAATATTTTCATCTAATTGTATATAATAAAATCCCCGATTAAGACATCTCACAGCAAAAAAAAAAACAAACAAAAAAAAAAGATACAGATACAAAACGAAAAAAAAAAACCATCCATATGCATTATGTATTGTTCCACAATTGGATTGCAGAAAGATAGATGTATCTTAAAAGAGAAATAAACGCATGGTTTATTGTTGTGCATTTTTCATTACAATTTTTGCTTTTTGTATTTTTATGCCCCCAAGGGGGGAGAACACACCAACAAGCTGAGATACTCTGCGATGTACACAAGTGTGAGTAGAGTAAATTGCACATTGCTGTTGAAATCCGAACCGAGCAACAGCAACAAACAGCAATAATAGATTTTAATGGTGCGATCAAAATTTTTAATGAACTTCCATTTTTTTTTTCCTGCGTTGGCTCCTCTCTGCTTGTTCTTGTTTTATATCTGTGCATTTTTTTTTTTCTAAAGGTAAAGCTATGAGTTTTGCAGTAGAAACTAGCTTCTGCACATGTGGACTGAACACATGTGTGTGCATTGTGTGTTTGTTTCCGATCTACTGACCAAGAAATAGTCATAGATACAGTTTTTCTTTTTTTTTGCTACAACAAATACTCATACCGGCTGCGATGATGGTCGAGGCAACAGGTATACACTACTCGCCAGCAGCGGTAACAGCAGCATGCACACAACTCATAGGAGATGAGATTATTTTGTTTTTGTTGTCGACAAGGGGCGTGGTAGGGTGTGTTGTGATGAAATCGGCGGCGGCGGGCCGTATGTGGTTCGAGGAAAACACGTGCCATCGTGTCCCATTGTTGTTTAGGAATGGGTGAGCAGCCGTGAGGAGAAAAGAAATAATAATAAGTGATCTTCACCTAAAGAAGGTATCTACATATGTATGTATATATGTATCTATATGTACATAAGTGATCTTGTTGTGGATTTTTTATTATGTGACTTGGTTTTGGAATGTATAGAATGTCTTGAGATTGTTTTTTATCCCCTTTACAGGATGGAGGGTTACTCTGGGGGGTTTGTTAGGATCAAATGATTAGCTGATCGTTTAATGATCTACAAATGTCACTAATTCGTATCAACGAATACACAAGTAGGTGGATGTTATATGATTTTAGAAAATTTAAGCAAAAAATTGTGCCTATTCTTAAAATACATAAAAAAGTTTCTATAGTAGGTATAGTGTGGACTCTGCCTTTGTAGGAGAGAAAGCCAATTTGCATGTTCATAACCTTATTGATTTCCTTCGGTATAACCCACTTAAGAAATGCCACTTGAATACTACATATCAACAGATTCTCAAAGTAATAGCGAACCAAGTAATATTGAGGTGGCAAATCTTGTGTCTGAAATATCAAGATCCGCTAACAAATGGGAGTCGGCAGAGCTCGAAAAAAGTCCTAACAGGCAACTGAAACTTTGTTCTACTTTTACCCCTAATTGGACAAGAACATCCACGAAAAGTTCCCATAATCAACGACGGGTTTTGTGACATCCGACCTCCAATGTGTACAAAGTGAAATTTTGTTAATTTTCTTTGTCGCTTGCATCCTCATAAGTAATAAATAGCTTCTCTGATTTGATAAGTATCTAGAGTGTTAAACAGCAAAGTTTCTTAGCTCTAAATCATGAAAATGAAATGTGGGAAAAGGGTGAACATAAACAATTTGATATGAGTTATAGATATCTTAAGAAAGATGTACCTACAACTCAAACGGAGTCTTTTCTTTGTATTTCCAAAAGCCTCTTGTTAGAATCTAGTCAGTCTTAAGATATGAACATGTGAATGCTATCTTTCACCATGAAAAGGTTGTTAAAATGTCTAGAATGTCTGTTAAATGTCTATCGCTAGATGGCATTAGCGTTGACTCTCAGCAACTTGTAAAGTAGATAGAAATACTTTGGTAGCCAGAGTAACTCGATCAGTCGTGGTGTACATAAATACATATTTGGGAAGAAACATGAAACCAATGATGCTCCTCATAATTTCTTATTTATTTAAGAAGCATTTCAACCACTGTCACACATATCATTATCTCAACTAGTTTCAGTCATCTTTAACAAAAATTCCAATCTACAAAATTTTTAGCTCGTGGTTCTAAGGAATTTTTGTTTATTTAAGTGTTGAAAGTTCATGGAGTTTTATGTCATATTTCTGATGGCATCTCTCCCAATTTTGGAGACACACCGTACCACAAGATACCACTTTTCAAATAATTAAAAATTTAAGTATCAATAAAAACAGCTTTAACCACTTTATTAGATACATTTTTTTTTGTTTTAGCCCGCCTACGGGTTCAACAAATAAAAAAAAAAAAAAGATACATAAAAAAATCTAATTTAGATAGGAAAAACCCATAGGTTACTCAAGATGCCATTCACAATTGCAAAACTAGTTCAAAAACTCATCAAAATCCACTGCTATCATTGATTTCGATCAAAATTTTATTAAATATTCAATATCAATAAAAAAAAAAAAAGAAAGAAAAAGAAGAGGTATCACCTCACGAAGAATTTTATCTTATACTGCATAAAATATTAATAATAAATCTTCATCTGATTTATTTTCAATAGCACTTAGGAATTTTCTCTTTTTTATTTTTTGTGCCGGGAACTCTTTGGGTGTGTATAGTATATTATGTGTTATATTATACAAATGATGTTACAGAAATATTTTTTTGGTTTTACTTAGTATCTATACTTAATAATTTAAATATTTAATTTATTTTTATGAATACGATTTCAGATAATAAAACACAAGCTAATGTATTTCGAAAATAAAATTTGTATAATAATCATAAAATAATCGACAAAAACACAAATTTAATACCAAACTTAAGCAAATAAACGAAACAATTTAATGATCTGTTGTCGTCCGTCGTCGTCATCGTCGTCGACATCGTTTTCAGATACAAGATGTAGAACGCACGTGTGTGTGAGAGTTAGTCTATGAAATTTTTTCCAAATAAATAATATTTAACAATGATAAAAGATAATAAAAAATTAACAAATTCGCTGTTTGTTTTTCTCTCATTTTTTCTTTCACCTTTGGGTGGACAGAAACAAAACAAATAATGCTTGAAAAAAAAAACAAAAGATATTTTATGATTTTTTGATGATCTTGGCATCCAAAGATGGGAGAGATTTTTATAAAAAAAAAGGTTTTCATTAGAGAAATAAAAAATAAAGTTATAATGAATTCAATTGATTTATATTAACACTCTATAATGCGCATAATGAAGATTAATCTTTGATATTTCTGCTTCTTTTCCTTTTTGTTCGGGCTGATTGAATTTTTATCACCTTGTGGTCATTAGATTATAAAATGCTAATGTGGAGATCTTTTTTTTTTTTCCTTGGAAAATGGTCCAGTTTAGATATGATTCTATAATGGATTGGATTGGATTGGTAAAGATGAAAATGATAAATCGGCACGATGGTGGTCTATATTGAACTGATTACATAATGTATGAATACCATTTCTAGCCGGCGTTATTTAATTAAAAGATGCGATGGAATTCCCGAAAGAAAAGAGACCAAATAGGGTCACCAAAAGGCAATAGAAGCGATTTGCTTCTCTCCTGGGCATACAAGAAGTGTTCCTCATCTCATTGGATTTTGTGAAGTTCTAAGGACTAGGAATAAAATGCAATCATAAATAATAAGTATGTACATCTAAAGGCTCTCCACAATGAGGAGTTTTCTCACCACTATTGTAGAGCCATATACTCGGTGTAAGGTACAAGCCGATGGCAACGACTCAAGATTGAGTTAGGATTCATGGTTCTTTGTACACTTAATAACCATGTCATCAACTTTCAAACATTTATGCGAGACACTGATCGGAAAATATCAATGTGGATCCTATCATGGCAGATAGGCAATGGGCCAAATTTTCTACACTAATTCATCTAAATATGATAGTATCCACTGTAGCAGTACGACATCTCGACAAAACTGATTTGGACAAGGAAATACGCTTTACAGGTAAAGTGAGGGCCATCTGTTGATTTCATTTTGAATCACATGTTATTTTGAAACTGATAGCTTTTATACGATTGACAGAAACTCAGTGTTATATTTTCCCGGTACGAAATGGGTCGACTTACGCTTGAACTACTACCAAAGTGGATTTTGATAGAAATAATGCAGCAACTGCAACTGGTGTACGCAAGTTTGTGATGAAAGTTCGTGAGATTGGTTTGCTGATTGATAACCGAACATATTCCCGCGTTTGTCCTGAGCGCTCAACGGGCAATATTACAGGTGGTTGCCGGTTTTTGGAGTGGCGGCATTATTGACCCATTTTTCTTTCATAACTTTGACGAAGCTAATGAAACACTAGTGACTCTACTAGTTATGGAGTTATGACGAATACCGACGATAGGAAATCGATGATACATGAATTTGGGGAAAGAAATTGGGTTAGACCTCCTTACTCGGAAGACAGTAAGTAAATTCTACAAAACACTAATCTAATCCAGAAAAAGGCAAATGGATAAAAATACATAACTGCTGTAACAAGATGTAGATAAGTACAAAGCTGTGGATATATCAAAAACCCAAACACATCGGGTTCATCAACTCAATGCCACATCTATCAAAAGGCCAATGTGATCCAGCCATGCAGATCATCAAATCCCTGCACCCAAATTTGAGACGACTAAGAAGAACATACCGGAGATTCAATCTGATGAAGACAATGTGATTACGAATACTACCTACCGTGTCTAGGATAGACGAGGATAAACGAGAATGGATTCTATTTAGTTCCACGAATAGATCCTACTTGCTCCAGCCACGTTGAAAATGTTGTACACACCTACACAACATCAATCCCGAATATTTATTCAAAAAGTTCTGATGATTTTTAAGGCAACTTCTGAAGTACCTACCTCAACGGCAACATCTTAGACCAGTGATTTATACTTCATTAAACAACGATGCCTTTATGCTTTTGTATGAGATTCCACATTGAGTTCCCTCAAAATTTCATAGAGATCAATGTCGACAAATGCCAACACATAAGGACCTCTTACCAATGCCCGATTTTTCCCTACTCGCGACCAGATTGTCCTGTCGTAAGTCTTTTTTTTTTGTGAAATAGACCTCGATAACGTTCTAATTGGCTTATTATTATTGCATCTGTAACTGTATCCTATGTCCTTCGGCAAAGAAAGGAATTACTACAGTCATACATACATATTGAAATTTGTACGAAATGCTTAATTTTATTGACGAACTACAAACTAAAGACTTTATAGAAGCCAAAAGTTCAAACGATGGTACGGCATATAGTCGCAACGATTTGTCCTTTCTCCAGAAGATACTAATCCAGCCTGGTTTTTACAACTACATCAGCATGGTTCATAGCATATTACGACAAAACAAATCAATTTTATTGTCAATTACTTGTATATGTATCTCTCATCGAATTGAAAACAAATTCCAGTACCAGAACAGGAAGTATATGCATACTTCCTCACTCCTCCTGCAATGATCATTTTTAAAAGCTTCCATTCTCATCTCAGATTCATGCTTTACGATATTTATTTACTTCGTTACGTATAAAGAAACTTAAACACACTTACATCCTTTTAATGACCGCCAATAAACGAGCGAAAAATTACCCATTTTAAGCACATTTACACACTATCTCATCTTAAGCACGTCAACTAATATCCCCACGGTCTCGAAATGAACCGAGTTTTGTTTTATAGTAGCCGGCAGTGACAATTTTTGCTGTCTTCCTGTAATCGGCCGGTGAATTTACCATCAATTCCGAAAATCACTAAAGTTAAACTTGATGAAAGTATAATCCCTTCAAGAAAATATCTATACATATGTATGTATGTACGCATCACCAAGCAACGAGGTCAGTTTAAGAAAACCCGAACAAAAAAAAATGAATTACATACTAACAAATGTCCCCAGACTTTCTGACTGACAAATGTAAATCACTTAAGAGATGCGGGCAACAGACAATGCAGATACAAATACAAAACGTACAATTCATCGAATTGCCATTTAATCTTTCTTACATTCGTTGTAGATGAAAAGAAATATAGCATGTATCTGCATATAAAAAATATAAATATATCGCATATAAGAAAAAAAAAAAAAAAAAAAAACAAATTCCCAACGATTTAATATGCACCCACACAGAAAGATGAGAATACGATGTATCTTTTAGATGAAAAAAAAAAAAAAACTAAAAACCCGATGACAGCCGAGAGTTGATGGTTTTTTACAAACAAAAAAAAAAAAAATATCTTGAGAGTGTGCGCTTGTCATTTGGTTAATCAATTTTTATGAGGTGAGGTTCCTTATTTTTCCGTGTATCCATCGCTCATTTGACTTCGGCTTGAATGGCGGCAACGACAACGCTGATGGCAGCGTGCGATGCACAATGGCGTATAGGAACCAATGGAGCAGACGAAGAGGAGGCACACAGCTAGTATATAGTATCATTAAAGTTGATTTAGGAACCACAGAGAAGATTTTTTAAGTGTTCTGCATTAATAATAAATGAAATGAATGAAACAAAAAAAAAAGTTTATTATTGTGGATTAAACGTAGGCTTTTTTCCTTTCGGTTTTTTTTTTTTCTTAATTTTCTTTTTTTTTCGGAACTATGAAATTGCTTGTATACAAATTAGAGAGAAATCAAAATGGTTTGTTTTAATTGGGAAGAGATTTATGAATTCATAAATTTTCTATACATCCGATGGGGAGAGAACCAAATAATTCAGAGCGCATATAAACAGATACAATTCATTAGTAACGAACGGAGATATACATATGTACATATGAATGCATATGTATATGATTTGGGGAAAAAAAATGTTGCAATTGATAGCTTAGGATCTATCAACTTTGACATGAATATTTAAATCAGCAAGAGTGATAGGTTTAAGGCGTATCTAAAGTGTGTTAAAGTTAAATTTAAATTAATCCCCACACGCCGAGTTCACTATAATGTGCATTTCTGTCAAAGTTTTCTTATGGATATCATTAAGTGTAAGTGAGTTATGTATACATTAGATTTATTATCGAATAAGTTGTGTAGAATTGTGAAAAGGTGTTATGCATAAACACAGCATGGGACTGATTTCAGATATGTTCAGATATCTATCGATCGACATTGATAGTGGAAAAGATGAACTGTCTGACCCGATCGCTCACTGCCCTCTTCTCAATAAAAATATCTGAATGATTTCTTCTTTAATTATGGAAGGACTGATACATTATCCAAATATCTTACAAAACTGTCATTTCAATCAAAATCGTTGAGCACATTGAAGATATAGCAAAAGAATTTAAGGGATTCCTCAAGGTAGTTATATTGGACCAATATTTATCTCCTGTCAATGAATGTTGCACTCATTTTGATGGCACGAAATTCCTATTGCCTTTTGCTAAACCAATTAATCCATCAAACAATTTTTGTTGTCATAAAAATTACTTAAAGTTTATTGCCAGAAACTGCCAATCTTTGACGGACGTACACAAAATTTGTATTTCGTTCAATAGCTAGTCCCCTCCATCACTTTTTGTATATTATTCTGGTATTATTTGTAATATGATATGTATAATGATGTGACAAGCAGAACTTAGCTTTATGAATACTTGTTACGTTCTTTTGGTCCCTTCTTGTAAGGTCTCTCTATCACTAAATATGTATCATGAGAAGCAGAACTGACAAATTTGGACTAATGATCTAAAAGTCTGAGTTTTTACGCAAAAGATGACAAAAAACCCCTGTACATCTGCCTGTGGTTTCTGTTAACCTAGATCCTATTGTCCTTAGGTCCATACCCATATTTCACGTGCAAATTTATTTTTCACCCTCGAAGATACTTGACAATTTTAAGAAGAATTCAATATACGTAGATTCTGTAGCCAAAGGAAGGACAATAAATTACCTAATTTATTTTTTTTTATAAATCATCATCTTACTGATTTAACTACTGATTGTAAACTTTAATTTAATGATAGGTTTCGCTATCTCACTGTTACGTAACACAAAACCGCTTCCCATACTACATGCCAACCTCATCTCTCTCTCGCTTTTCTAAACAACCACTTACGCACAATAATAAAACAATTATCGATAATTTAAAACTAATATAATATCAAACAAATGCTCAGTTCCAATGGGATAAAACTTAATGAGGGGTAAAACAATAAAATTATTATTGACCAGAGTGGGAAGCATAAAGCATTTTATGCTCCGTATTCGTAGAATATTTATTACTATGGAGTTGTTTTTTTTTTTTTTGTTTTGGGGGCGTAGTCATCATGGATAACCAAAAAGTGGTTGTTAAAAAAAAAAAAACAGTTTAAAAGACAACTCAGTAGGTAAATAAATAATTCTTAATTGGACAAAGGCAATAAACTTAATTTAATTATGTGGGGAAGTATCTATTCATTGTATCTACTCATTGTTTCCGGGTTATGTTGCAAAAATTGTCTCTGATCAGGGACTTGCATATGTCAATAGATGGGTCCTTTGGCATGAAACAAATTTAGATATGACTTTTGACTTAAAGATGACTCTAGTTCTGAATATGAAGTATGTGCAATAATACGCATCAAGTTATGACTATCATACAAAAATCGCCACAGACAACATTGGCCTTCATTTAAACTTCACTTTAATGTTGACTTTAAAAATCTTAATTTCTTATAGGTCGAGGATCAAATACCATATGATGTTAGTAGCGTACACTAGATGTGACTGAAAAGGCAGTTTGTTTGATTAGGTTAGGTGGCTATCGTTCGTATTCCAAAGGATTTACCCGGACAAGAGCATTTATCTGTAGATATCTTCTGAGCAAAACTTACATATCTCGAACTAAATCTGCCTACGGAAGTTTATTCTCAGCCTTTCTCAGGATAACGAGACACATTACTATCAGCTATTCAGTTTATACAACTTAAATACTTAGGCTAATGCCTTTCCTGGACAACAATTAGAAAACCATCCCTTACGAGCTACATCTTCTCTCCTTCAATCACAATATCCGACTGCATTCATCTCCAGAATTCAGATTGTCGATGAAGTATCTAGACGTCATTCCGGGCAGTAGTCTGACATACAATTCTCAATGTCTAGCACAGCCTTAGATTCCTAAACGATCGCTGATGATATACATATAAAAGAAGCCATGGATATAGGACAAAAAAAAATAGTAGATCCCCTTGAACTTACCAAATCACAATAAAGTCGAAAAATATAGAGGCTGCAGGGAACGACAATCTTTTTATATAATGCCCAAGTCTCAGTCTGACCACCAAAAGTAGGTCCAAAATTCTTTTTGGACTCGAAATGGTTAAGTAAGACGGAAGTAGCTAGAACTAACTAAATAAACAATCTTTCCTATTTATCGTTTCTGGTTTGACATCCGAAAAGGTTGAACGCTATGTATCTAAAAAGACCTACGTAAGGTTGTACTATCTATTGACTATGCAGCGACCCAACTAAGCAAATCTGACCGAAAGGTATAGGCTTTACTGTCATGAAATTAGAAAAAAATCTAGCTTTGGACTGGAATACTTTGGGATTGAGTATGCAAAGGTATATTGAAGTAAGTTCAGTGTCATATCATAGTGGGAAGTATGCATAGATGCGTATAGTTGTCTCCATGGATTGTTCGATTGTGATTTTATGGATGAATTGGAAAATGAGAAAAACTCAACGACCTAGTTGACATATGCATAATTTTCTATCTAACCCAAGACATGAAGTTCACAGATTCATATCATAGCAGAGGCTCAAACCATATGCGGTTATTTGTCGATCGTGTGACTCATGTCTTAACTTCGGAATGAGTTACACTTTCTGCCAAAATCAAAGCAAAACAGTTCACTCCACTAATAAATGTAATATGCAAAACCACGTAAAAATATTTAGAAAATCACCCAAAAGCTGGTCATTAACCAATCTAACCCGCATGACCCTATGCTACATATAATCTTAGACTTAATTTTATTTCTTTTAATTTACAAACAGAAATAAGAAAAGAAATAAAACTTAAATATGATAAATATTCAGGAAATTTTTCTTAATACATTCCTCAACTCATATGCAAATTTAATTCCAACTACTTTACCCGTACCTAAGTACATTGTTTGGATTTTAATTTCATGGGCACCACATAGATATACAAACCACCAGTGGAGGTACAAAAAAAAAAAAATATAAAAAAATACAAAAATTCATTATCACGAACAACAGAGCGCGGAAAACAAGAAGGAGCACATGAATATGAAAATACGGTTTCATTTTATATATATATACATATATGTATATGTAGATAGGTTAGGTATAGGTACACAAAACAAAAATTTTATTTATTATTTCGCTTAATGTACAATCAAATGAAAAATAAAAAAAAAACAAGAACGAACTAAAATTCGAATTGCAAATATCGTGCGATACACAACGTACAGTGGCAATGTCACCCTTTTTTTATTATCCATTTTTTTTTTTTGTTTTATTCCTTTTAGATACACTATAGTCTATTACACACATTGTAGGTTAAATTATTCCAATGTTGACCTCAGATTGTGTGTGTAGGTTGTGTTGGCGCACGGTTCGAAAACTGTGCTGTGTTGTAACTCAATTTCCTCATAACACACATCCAGAGTGTGTATAGGTACTTTTTTAGGCTTCCTCCTGTTTCGTCTAAATACATGATATCCAATTTGAAATCCATTTTCAGGCTATTAATTCAAATTTTATGCATTTTTTTGTTTGGTATTTGGTATTTTTTTTTCAATGTACATAGTTATTTTGTGGATTCTCATATTCTGGCAGATATAAATCGTATTTAATTTAGAATTTCCATAATTCACATGAGATATACAATTAATTTTACCACCATACAACACAACATGGCTAACAGAAAAATAGGTTTGATTTTTTTTTCGCACTTAAGGTAGATATAGTGTGGAAAACTACAATGTATCTGTGTGAACTAAATTCGTATCTATTTGGAGTGAATGGATATTTTTTATTTTGTTTATGAAAAAAAAAAACACATAAAAATTTTGTTTTTTACCGGCGAAAATGTATGTGTGAATTATGAAATGAATTATTACAGAACATCATCTTCGTACTAAGATATGTAGATTTTTTTTTTTATTTTTTACTTAAAGTCTGATGATCTACATACTCGACTCGTATAATGTGGGAGCTGAATTGATGTGTCTGTGTTGGATTTTTAATTGGTTTGATAATGATTAATACTCTTTTCGGAAAATGTTTAGAATTTTGAGGTGTGAATCATTAAGAAATTATTTGCATTAATCAATCGGTAGATTGGGCTTTGGAGATAAACAAATACGTCAACATTGGTGATTTCTACAAATATTGATTCGTAATATTTTGCTTATAAAGTAGGGGAACATTTATAAAATTTGAATTGAAAAATGACTCGGTTCATGTTATGCATGATGTGAATGAGCGTGCATATGGTATTGTTCTGTTCTTGCTTGATAATATGGTTCATATGTATGTATACATTAATGCTTAAATGCTTCAGTGACTCATACAAAAAGTAGTTTAAATATTATGTCCTACCTGTAGATAGTCGAAATGGCCTTGATATGAAAGACTTAGTATCTACAAATACCTATAGGTTGTTTAACTCAACAAAAGAAAGTACCTACGCTTCTTAAATAATTTTTGATTGACTTTTGAGTCTACCTAAGTAGGTACATATACAAATATAATTGGAAGAAACAATCAGCAAAACTAGGCTTGTAAGAAAGTCTTTTATTTGCAATATGTACATAGATTTAGTATCATTCATAAAGTGAAAAAGAAAGTCCAATCTCTGTCTTTCTGTTTCCTCGATCTTTCTGTTTTTCGTTTGTGTAAAACGAGCTCAAAATCTATGAGTAGAGTTCCAAGCTAAATTCAGCTACATCCAGCTTTGCTAGGAGTCGTCTGAGTTGATCGTCTCTGTCATAGCTAAAGAGGAAGTTACATATGATAGGTACAAATACTGTGAGTTCTAGCAAATGATAGTACCTTTCTAATTAAAATCCTTCTATTTGTTGTACCTACTCCATGATTACGAATTTTCAATCTGCTTCATAGCAACATACTCAGGCGCAAGGGACTTGACCAATGTCTAGCAATGTATGTATGCATGTACAATTATCGAAAAGGATCGTTTGAATTGAAAGTGTTTTGTGTGACACAATAGAACAGTCAGAGCTATTGAACTAGGCGAGACTAGTTAAAATCTGATATTTATTCATCTTTCAAAATTACATATACTCGTACATACATGACTTTGCCTGGAACTGCTACGAAATATATGGCTATTCAAGGTCAAAATTAGGGTCTTATTGTCTTAAACCTGATATCTATTCGAAGCTGTAGAAAAAGCCGCAGAAATACAAGTGAACGCGGTATTTCTCACCGACAACCTTCTCAAACTTGTCTCAAAGATACAGAAAAAGGTTAAGATTTCAGTACATGGCTTAGCAGCAGTTTTTCATATCTAAAAACGTTCCTTAGAACGATCGTGGATACCATTTCTAGAGCCTACAGACTGAGTGGCTTAAATAAATCTGTCCTAACTGCCGTAGTTGGAGATGATTCTCAACATCAAACCATGCCATGATAACAATGAATCAAAACATAGCATTTAAGCCTGGTACAAAGCTTGAAACCCTGAGACAGGAGTCTCAGGTGGCCGATGATCTTTCTTATATTTCTGAATGCAGTTACATATTTCATCAGTTGTACACTAAAAGTGCCACCACTTTGTCAATTTTTAGAATCTCACAACATTGAAGTGCGACCTCATATAAGATGTGGAGAAAGAAGTCCATTGTCCAGGAATGCTTATTACCCTGGATCTAATGTGTCTAAAGATGTTGCTATACCTTACTATACTAACAAACAGAAATGTCCTTAAACGTTGATAAATCGCCCAAGGATGCTTTTTGTAGCTTGCAGAAACATGCGAAAGCTTGAAGTTCCTACCAAATTTCATTACACTAAGGTTACTAGTCCGCACCCCCTGGTGGCAGACCGATTTATAGGACGTCGTCAAGTCTAAGTGTTCATGACTTACGTAGCATGTTTCCAAGTCTAACTAGCGCTTTACAGGTTATTCATAGAATACTATTATTTTGAGGAGTGCAGACAACACATACATACATATCTCATTGACCTACAGTACCCAGTTAGATGGTTATAAACCTGAAACCATGTCTTCAAATGTGCATGTTTTTAAAGATTGGTTTGTTGTAACTTTTTGAGACCCTTTTAACTTTCGGAAATCCAACAAATTCTACCCGAAGATACACATACTCTGTTGGATGTCGCCAATTCGTCGTAGAAAGCCATTAAAGCTTTCCAAATCCATCTTCTCTTCCAAACAATGTTTACATATGTATGTACACCCATTTCAACCTAAATATACTAACATACCAATAAGAGTTTGACTCACTGTTGTTTATTTATAATACCTCCCAAGGAAACTGCCGACTCAACTCAATCGTGTCTATAATTTGTCAATATCAAGTTTTGAGTTATTCCACATATTTCTCCTCTTCTACCTATTTCTTTGCATCTTCTGCGTAATTTCAATGATTAATTTATGAATTTTAACAAAAAAAAAACTAAACAAACCCACCGATGTTCAAAGGCCATTTTCCTTTCATCCCATCTGCGGCTGCACTCATTTGCCTATCGGCTAAGTGACCCTTAATGACTGAACATACATTTTCATTTCGAAAAAAAAAACTGGAAGTTCCACCAATAAAACTGTTCAACCACACAAACCCAACGATCCAACATCCATTATAATTTCTCTCTCTCACACGAAAAAAAAAATTTTTTTGTATCTAACACTAATCAAAAATTCAAAAATGTCTCCGCATAGTACCCGCACCCAACCCCGCAGCAGCGAAACAAACATGAAAACATGAAATTCAATAGAAAAAAAAAAAACCAGAAACGAATCAAAAATTATTTATTGATTCATTTAAATGTAAATTGCCTCCAACGTTGAATGTATCTCATCTTTGCTACTGTCATCATCATCATCATCATCATCATCATCAACATGATCATCATCATCAGCATCAGCATCGGCGTCATTGGACGTAGATTCTCAGGTCCACTACGAATACGTTAGTTCGTTCGTCTCTGACTAAGTGCTAAGAGTGGAGTGCATCTCGTTAATTTTTTGTTCGAAAATGTATCTACGAGACAAAAATCAATATTCCGAGACATTTTTCAACACTCGCGCGCCCTAGACCCCATATATGGGTTTTTGGGATTAATTTATTCATAATTAGGCAGAGATACATTCTCACACAGTGAAGTGAAAAATATGTATTGTGACTCCCTTTCTGGTTCTCCTCTCGGGGCTTAATTTTACCGGGTTTATCGCTATGAAAGCATTTTCGATCGCCATTAATTTTTTTCCTTCTTTTTTTTTTTTTTGGTTGGCCTTCGTTCTTTGGGCGGCTTATTGGGAATTGAAAAATATAAAATGGAATATTAATTATTAATATTAAATTTATTTCCATTCTTTTTCCTCTTCTTCTACTCGGTTGACACCACAAGATGGAGAAGATGTAAGAAGAAAGATGGTGAAGATTTGATAACAAAGTGACCGAATCTAGATACTAATTAAGCCACCGGAGTTACTGGTCGTCATATCTCCTGGAGGCCAAAAAAACAAAAAAAAAAAAACAAAAACCGAAGAACGAAAAACAAAAAAGATGGAGTTTTATGGCGGTGCCTTATTATTATTATTTCCTTTGTAGATATGCATTTGGATTTGTTTTATTCTTTCTTTGGGTTCGGGCAAGTTTAATTAACCGATTAATCGGAATGGGGTGGATTTTTATCAGAAGTCAGGGAATTTTTCAAGAAAGAGCTACCAAATACGCTTAATTGGCAGGCAAATGAGGACTACACTGGGGTTCTGGGTTCTTTGGACTGCGCGTTAACTAATCGAAGCGATTAAGCAGATGGAAGGGATTTGATAAAACAATTTGAATGATTCTAAGGGCTTCAACTTTTGAATGAAATTCTGGCTTTAATGCGGTAATTATTTGAATATTTTGACATAGAAATGGATGAGGTTGATTCAGTTTATGAAATACCGGCGGCATTTTAGAGAGAACTTTGTTGTGCCATTAAAAGATTTCAAATTCATAATTTAGATAGTTTGGAATCGGAGAAGACTCTGAACTACACTTTAAGTGAGAAGAACCATGAAAAAAGTGCCGGTTGTGAAGGAGAAAAAGGCCCTTCCAGAAGGAATCTTTCTATTTCATCGAAATCTTGACAAAACAAACTCAAACACACAAAGATATAGAATGGCACTAAAACTGGTCAAGGTGAAGGAATGTTTGAATTCGTGGGTAGTTTCAACACTATGAACATTTCTTTTCCATTTTCGATTTCCAACATTAGCAGCGCGATTATAAGACCCTTAACCGCACCGATTGCACTATCTTGAATGACAAATGATTAATCGAACTGTAGCTATAGTCAAACAAGCCGTTTTTGAAAATATCAATCTTGTGTTGTAAAATGTCAAAGATCTGCCACACATTCCGCGTATGCTTAGCAATCCATGTTGTATAATCTACCAAATTAGACAACTTGCGGTTTCAGTTAGTTAGAATACATGTGATTTTAGTATGGCACTGTTTCTGTCGGTTTTTGTAGAATGTAACCCAGAACAATGGTTACCATCGTCTCCTATCTAAGCTATCGTCTCGTCTTAGGCGGTAATAAATTGAGTTTTTAATTTATTTATTTTGTTGAGTTGGGACATGAGTTGGGACACATAAAACCAGACACCATCAAAAAATTGTGTCACATAAACATTTATAATTCAGACAAACCAATCCTAAAATCCTAAAATGCGAATCACTACGTTTCTCTCTCGACGTGCTTAAAAAAAAATAAACAAATTTGACAGAGAATCTACTCGGGCTTTGACGACAGAAAACAGGACGTCTGCCCTTCCCTGCAAGCAAATATCAAATCTCAGTTTCAACAGAAAGGAAATCAAAGCTTGATAGATCTTTTTGCAAGTTTTTGGTGCTTGATCCTGCAAGATCCAGCACCGTCAAATAAATGAGGAAAAAGTGGTGAAGATTTAAAAGCATGACTGCCATTTACACTTACATAACCATCGATTTGTAGTAGTAGAACAGACAGTAGACAGTAGACTGTGAAGTTCACCTACCGCGCATCACCACTATCATATTTCTAGACCTGGTCAGACTTATTTCCTCCTACATTCAAACTGGTGGATATTTATTGATGAAGCCAATATAAGACGATAGGAAGGAAACATCGTCAGTCAAAGTATCTGAAATACAAAGCTTTATTAGACTTCGCCGGCTTGGAAAAAAATGAAAAGGGAAGGGGCTTGGAAAGTTGTTGTTGCAACTCGCATGGCATCAAAACTGCCATGATTTTGGCCAGAAACACATTAGTAAAGCTTATGAAGAAATTGAATAAGGTGTTAGACATAAGGCGAAGAGGAAACTCGATGAACTTGGTGAACCAAGAAGAAGGTTGCCAAATGTTTAACACAGAAGGCTGTCCCAAATAGATTAAGGTGTGTGACCCTGCAAACCGTGTGGGCAAACTACTAGTGAACTAAGACGAAATAAAAATGTTGCAAAATGAAGTTCAATTAAATCAGATCAGCTGGACAAAAAAACACCCAGTATTGTATACTATTTCAATCCCATAGTAATCGTAGAACCTTGATGAGAACCAACAGTTAAAGAAAAGTTTTAAATCATCTGCATACCTACATCAGGATTTGACAGTATCATAGTGAAACAAGGAAAACAATAACAGACAAAGAATAAACTCTTGTGGCATACCTGTAGCTGTGACTATCTGATTTTGTACGACTCGACCCAAAATTGTAGATATACACATATGTACATATGCGACAATGAACTAATTCTGAGAGACATGTAAACATAGGCCAACTAACATAGTCCAGTAGTTAGTCTACATAGGTAACAATATCCCGAAGAACTAAGAAGACTCTTATAAGACCTTGATCATTCCAGCGCTGCTTTATGGCGCTGAAGCTTGGAATCTAACTAAAGCGGATGTCTCCACTGCCTCATATATGCATTTTTTTGTGGAAAAAGGACCAAATTTTACCACGTAGATACCTACACTTAAAACATAATTAGAATCAGAGAAATTGTAGGCATATATGTATTTTTTAAAAGTGTATGTCTTTAAGGTCATCTGAGACCTTACAAACACGGCGATCGAGTTGGAATGAAAACGATTTCGCCTTGTTTTGGGATTCATTTAAGTGATATTGCCCGGAGTAATGAATCCTATATCCAAATATTTTGAGCTAATTGCTAGAATATGTTCAGAGGTTTTTTAGTCTTTGCAACAGAGTTGGTATATGATATTTATCTTTTCATGCTGTAAGCAACTGAAGTCTAGTCAAATGGATGGTACATTTCAAATGTATGGTACTGTTCAAATATGTTCAAGTTGATATTCAGAGTTTTTACTAATCTTATGTCATGTTTCAAAATTGTTTTTTTTAGATTATCCGTCGATTTTTTTCTGTGAGTAAAGTTCGTGGGGTGAAAACTCTCCATACAGAATTGAAATTTTGGATTTTTAAAATAAATAGATACATGTACATATGTATTTGTCCTTTTAACAACAAGCATAGTTCCGATCCGATTTGTAATGTGCCAATACATACATATGTATGTAGGTACATGTCTAGAGAATGAGAAGAGAAGGCAATAAGAACAAAAATCTACTTACATATGTATGTAGGAAATGTAAATAATTCTCAGGGGATCGAAGTTTCTACTAGTCCTAACGTTATAGATACATGACAATCGGCGGTGTTTCAAATAAGAAACTTCAGAGCAATAGCTTACGTATATTGAGGTGGAAATGTCACTCCCATGGATACAGCTAAATCTGTGAACCGAAAAATCAAAGTTTTAAGTGGTCCAGCCTGATTTGATGAAGAACTTGTGGAATGATGCAGATCAATTGATAGAAATGCGGCTACAAATCTAGACAGCTTTTGGGTAGAAGTATACCTAAAAAGCCAGGAACGTCATTCCTTTAAGTATCACTAAGTTCAGTAAGTATCATCAATGAATCTAGTAACATAATTAGCTTCGTGTAGCCAAGCTGTATAAATTTTAAGTTCATTATTCACGAAGTGGATCTAATCATTTTCTGCACTAACCACCCAAACATGCTTTGGTTTCTTTATGCTTAGAGCATACCTTCCAGTACATACATGTACATTCTTATTTTCATAAATGAAACCTAAGCTTAGCTTCATTCAAATTTTATCAGAAGCTGGGTCGTTCTCCAATATGTCAAATCAAACAAGATTGCTTACATGCGGCTTAGTTCTATTGTATAAAACAGCATGACCCACAGATAGACAAATCCTACTTTTATTGACACGAGTACAAAAAAACAAGATTTCAGATTTCGCAAAAGAGCTAAGTCATGTTCGAAAGGTGAACTTTAAATACTCACAGGCCGTGTAAAAATGTTAATGGCTCCTTTATACTCACCGATTAAGATCAACATTAAAAGCAATTTTCTAAATTTGTACGCTAGCAGTGTCTATGAAATGTAAACTAGTGAATCCGAAACTCAAATTTGGAGTTCTGGCATTGTTCAAACGTTGGTGCAGAATAAAACTGAGCAGATTTGCAATATCAATTGTAGACTTTACATCGGTTGTGTTTAACGTGTTTGTCAAGGTGTTTGTTTAAGGTAGTGAAGAAATATTTTTCTTTTGTGGATTGAGCCTAAGAAATAGATCGTAAACTGGGTTTAAGGAGATTCAATTCAAGGTCCACAAATACAGATACAGAACTACTAAGTATCTACAAAATAAGATGAATGTCTAAGAGCCCCGGTGGTCACTGTTTGGTTGATATTCATGTTAAAACAATGGGAAACATGAGAAAAACTGAAGCCGAAAAGGTACCCTGATCAAAATTAGTATTGTTGCTTTCTGGTCATATTAAGTTAGACTAAGCACTTCATCAAGCAGTTTGTAAGGTTAAGGCGCTTCTACATCAAGTTTCATACACTCTCAGATGTAGAATTGAAGGATTTATGATTTTTCATAATTGAAAAATGAAATTGACAATTCCTTGGATAACTACAAACTACCTACAAAAACATTGCCGAAAACTAGTTGGAAGTCCATATAGATAGAGATTTAAAAAAGAACACAGCAGGCTAGAAAATTAAACTTTATTTTCACTTTGATATCTAAATAGCTATGTACATACATTCTGTATTCACTAATGCATATAATTAACTTTTCATTATAACGTCGTATTTATAAGAAAACTGGAAACGATGAAGAAACTAATAATGTCCTAATAACACGACTATCTGTTTGCCTTCAAGACTTTGTTTTTTTTTTTTGATAATTATCTAATGCATCTAATTGTGTGCAATCAAAAGTATTCAGTCATCGCAATAGCAATTCATTTTCCTTTGAAGTCCTGATGAAAGGCTTACATGCAAAAATCCAAACATTAAGCCTAATCCCACTTTTTTTTTCCGAAAGTGGAAACAATTGGATTTGACATGAGACTCAGCAAATGACAACACGAAACAGACAGTTTCGAATATTTTCAAGCGCGTTGTGTATATTACATAGAGTAATAAATAAATAAATCTGTCTGACAAGCATATTAAGTCAAGTCATTTAAAGAGTAGAAAACAATACCTCAAACTTATGACAGATCTGACAGTCATAGCCCAGAAAAAACTAATATTTAACGTATGATTTTGATGACAATTTTACAACATTCCTATCGCCATGTCACATATATCTTAAAAGTAAACAAACATTTTGAGTTATTAACAAACAATTAGTTTCCAATAGCAATTTAACTAGTTTCTGATTGAGGATTGTAATGATATCGATAGACAGGTCTAAATAAATCAGTCTTCACTTGACAGTTGGATTGTTGTGAAACTTGCTTCGATATGGAATTAATTTTGAATAACCATCGGTTGATATTAAATCGAAAATAGAAGAATTGTTTCATGGCTATATTATGACGAAAATTCGGAAATACTAAGGCTTAGGACACTTTCACACTTAACACTTTAAACACACTCACCTCGTTCAGATCTCGTTCGATCCTTAAGCTGCTTAACAATTCCATATTTAACAGTTCCAAATTGTATCATTTTATTGATAGTATCTGTATTATCTTTGAAATCACTTCGCATTTCACCCAATAGAGATATGAAATTATTTTTCATTTAAAAAACCCGAGCAGGCAAAAACGCGGACCTCGACACTCAATTCCAAGAAGGAGCAAGGAGCGAAGTTAAAAAAACAAGAAACTAAAACCGCACTTTTGTTTATGTGTATCCGTCCGTTTAATGCATTCGGAGTATCATCTCGATATTTGGAAATCTGAACCACGTTCCATAATTTTTCACTGTATTTTCAAAACCACTTCATTTTTTTTCAAAAAAAAAAGAAAAAAAGATTTTTCTTTTCTTTTTCATAAACTTTTGCACAAAAAATATCCTTTCTTATCAACATACGCGGCGGATAGCATTCATGAGTTAGTACTGTATATCTTCGATAACAAAAAACACGAAATTCTATAAATTTTTTTTTTTTAATAATAATCGTATCGAGTGTATGATGTGTGTTTACACTGCACGTTGCCGTCATCAACTGTCATCATTATTTTCGAATAAACGAATAATAACTCTAGGTGCTCATCATCATCATCATCGTCATAATAATTGAAACATGTATCTGGGTACATATGTGTATTACATAGGCATATACTTCACTCATCACAGTTTGCGCCTCCCTCCCCTCGTAACTCTTATTATCGTGTGTATGTGTATTGTATGAGTTATTAGGATATACGCCACGTTACGGTCTCCAGCTGACCAGTAAAATCATATTAGATACAAAAAAAAGGAAAAATTTACAAAAAAAATTGAGATATTGTATCTAGATGCCCGTAAAACACGAAACGAAAATCTTGCTTTGATGAAACTTTTTTTTTTTACGAAAATTATTCGATTGCGATAGCGATGTGAGCCGACGCGATACTCTCCGTGATATGGATATGTTCGGAACGCGCGTCAAAATAGCACTGACACAACAACAGTATGACGACAGGAAAAATCACTCAATTTTCGTTTCTTTTTTATTTTTTCTCAATCGTGGTGCTCTCTTTCATCCTGATGGGGGTTCTTTTCCGATTGTGTTTCTTTTCGTGTCTATAAAAGTTTTCGTTTGCTCTCTTTCGGACAATGGCAGTTTGGTATTTTCTGTCTTCGTCGTGGGTTAGTCTGTCTCCCTTGCACTTGTCAGGGAATTATGAGCGAGCGACGAACCAGCGAAGACCAAACTGATGATGGGATCGTAACTGTCTAAGAGTGAACGAGAGAGGGAGTGAGGTGGTTTATATTTTTACAGAGAAATATTTCAAATTATGATTACATATTCACCTTTTGTCAGACTCCATCTTTCAAAAGGCAAAAAAAAAAAACAATTTATTAAATGAAACGTAGGGCAAAGTGTGTTATGACAATTTACCACCTACGATCTGTCAAAATTTCTCCACACCACCCCACCCACTCATATTCATAATTCTGAACACAAACCAACCCACCACGACCCGTCGGTAATATTTAAAGAAAAAAAAAAAGAAAAAGAAGGCGAAAAGAAAAGTCAAACCCATATTTATCCCCTCCACTTTCATTTTGCCAACCAAAAAACAAATGAAATTCATAATTCTCATACACACACTCAAAAGAGCACCGAAAAAAAAACCTATAAACAGGAATCAAGAAAGAGATAGAAAACCTGTCATATGCATATTAACCGCGCTACACCACCACACCATCAAATACACAGAATACACCACACCACCAACAATATAAAGATGAAACACAAAAAAAAGAACCATCTATGATTTTCATCATAACTCTGTTATTTCTTTATTTCCTCTCCAAGTGCGGTGTTCTGTTGTTTTTGTTGTTGTTTCCTTTTTCACCTTCCTCATTCAACCATTCACAAATTTTCATTTCGAGTAGAACTGGTTTGTGAGTTAGTTGTGTCCTTGTCTAGCTCCCAATTGGATTGGTTGTTTGGGTGCTGTTCTCGTATGGAAAGAGATATACCGGTGAGGTGAGTTTAGTAATGAATCTCTTATACTGGTGGGATTTCGAATCGGAAGAGAGAGTTTCGAAATATGGCCGCGTGGTGGATTTAAATGGAATGGTGGATATTTATAAATCGTTCATCGCTGTCATAGGAAATATGAAAGTGCGTTATCCTTTGGATTGAAATGGAAATAATTTGATATGTTACTTTCATGCCAAAATTGTTGCAACGTCTTATCAACGTACAATGAACTTGGAATGACATCTAGAGTTGGAATGACATTAAGAGTTGGACTAAACAACTGTTGGAATAATTTTGTCGGTTTTATACTTTGAAGCAACTATCGAGCAGGCAAAGATTTAGCTTTTGAATTTATTACAGGTAGTCAGCTTGTCTAGTTCTAGTTTAAATCCTAAGACGACACTATGCAATGGTCAATGGAATTGCTATGTATGTAAACATGTTTTAATCTCAAACGTCAATCAAGGCCAGTACTAAGACGCTATTGTTTTTCGGGCGTAAAGGGTTGATAGGTAGTTCGCTTCCAATAGTAAATTGATATCAAATGTAAAATACCTATTGTAGGTATGTATGTATGTGGTGTTCCAAAAATGTCAAACGATTCGCTTCGCAACTATAAACGCACAAAGATATATTTACTACACATGTCAAAACCTTGACACAAGCGTTCTATTAAGTGAACTAATTGAGTATTTCATAAGTATCCCTAAATAGTTCATTTGTAGAGCATTGACAACTACGAATCTATATCGAACATCCTTACTACCTAGGCACTGTTCAATTCAAAATTCTGTTTTTACACAGGAGCTGTCATTAGATACTTGACAGGTCAGTTCAAAAAGGTTTAGCATTCGCTACTTGTTCGCCATATATACTCATTATTTGACATTAATGGTCGAAATGATTGAAATCACAAATTCGTAGATTTGTTATGAAATGTCGTCATATTGTTTCGTGGCACGATCATTCGTAACAAAGTATGTGGCTGTCAGACATTGAACTTATAGGCAAATACCTATAGATTATGATGTATGAAGTTCAATTAATGAGATGAACGGAAATGGTTCGTTTTAAAGCATTTAGACTTTTTATGGGATATTGCTCAGAGAGTAATAATCACCTCTATCTGATTGCTCGAGGAGGAAATACTTTGTACATTTATCCTGCATCTGTATAGCTTCATCCGAATTGAAAATCAAAAGTGAAACATCAAAGCCATTATTCAAATTTGAGTATGCGATCCCACCCTAGATCTGTTTTTTCATCACATAGGTATGAATTGAACTTTATTAGGGACATAACAATTTTGTATTTTAATGCAAACGCATTCTTAATTTTCGGTCGTAATAATCGTCCCATCAGATAAGGTGTGCGTGCTATAGTGTATGAATTCGAGTCAACATTATTCACTGCTGAATGTATACTGTACCAGTGAGACAACGCACCGGTCGAAGTACCGAAAATATTGCAGCCGTAAGTGTTTCAGTTCAAAATGAGCCAAATCAGTCGATTTCACGCCGTTCACAGAAATTGGGAATCTCTCAGTCCACATTGTGTCGAATTTTGCATAAAAATCTTGGCCTACACCCTTACGAGATCAAATTAACTCAGAAACTGAAGTCTGTTGATCATTTGAAGCGCCGAAACTTCTCCGATTGGGCTCTGCAAAAGTTTGAAGAAAATCCTAAATTTCATCGAAAAACCATCTTCAGGTTCATTTTGGTTTAAGCAAAATATGCGTTATTGGACAGCAACAAACCCATGTGACCCTTGACCATGTGGGGACCGTATTGTTTCGTCGATGAAAATGATCGCCATGTTACGGTCAATGGAATTCGTTATCGTGCCATGTTGAAAGACTTTTTTTTTTTGTAGTTTCTATGCTTTGGAAGAATAAGTTATAGCTTGACGGAAGACTTCAGTTGCACATTTGTAATTTCGTTCATAATCTCAAAACCTTTAAATACTATGACATAGAGTATATAAAGATAAAAATGATCAATCCAACAATATTCCTCAGTAATAGGACAGGACATTTTTCTTACATTTCACATTTTCTACGAATGTGAGTACACATATTGCCAACGGCGACACTTATTGACATGGTAGAGTGATGGCAGTAGTAGTTAGCTCCTTAAAATACATATATTATTTTTTTACATCTCATTGACTATTTACATTATAAATCTATACACTATACTTAAACACATTTTGATCGATATTTCACCTTAGTGAAAGTTTTTATATAAAATAAAAATGTGAGGCATGAGTCTTCAATACCCAGTCGTCTTAAGTAATGTAATTATTCACACATGTTTCCAGCCCAAATGATTGCACAATAATTTAATCGTTTTACCAAGACAAAAACTCAAAGTCAATATTGAAATTAAGTACAGGAAGTTTTTGATTTTCATTCATTCATGGCAAAGACTTACAGTTTATTGCTGTATCCTAAGGTTTAAATGTTTTTTACAAACTTTTTCAGCACTAACTATTGTACTTTCGGATATTTGTCAAAACTATTTGGTGTTTCCTGGAACTTGAAACTTTAGCCCCTAACTCAGTAGTCGGATACTTTCCACTACGTAGGTATCTATCAAATTTTCTTGGGTCGTTTATCACTACTTACATAAACCTATGTATATGTATTAGGTTCATGTTTTAGGTTCAATCACTGGTAAATTACATTTAAATATGTAGGTAGGCATGTACCTACCTACGTAAATTTAATTTACCAATTTCACGAATAGTTTGACCAATATTGTTCTTGAGTTCCTGAATCATCTCTGGATTGTTCGCATAGCATTGATCTTTAATCGCAGCTTTGCCAAGCAACATCACCAAAAACGACTGATTTATCGATTATTGAACTTAGTTTGCAATAAATCGATTGTTGGACGACTTATGTGGAACGTAGCCCCATCTTACTGGAACCATAGCTCGTCCAAGTATACAAAACCGATTAGTAGCCTCGGTATGTGTCTTCCAAAACGGGCCAATAATGCCGCCACTCCAAAACCACACCAAACAGTCACAGGTTCAGGATAAGCGCGTAGGACGAACACGGGAATATGTTCGGTTATAAATAAGGAAACCAGTCTGACGAACTTACATCACAAACTTGCGTTCACCAGCAGCAGTTGATGCATTATTTCGACCAAAATTTATTTTCAAAATTCGCACTGTTTCGGCAAGACAGTTTCCACAGTGGAACAACATATGTACATAACTTTGGAATATTTCCCAACATTGTTAAAGCGTAAGTCAATCCATTTCGTATTCGGCAAATATAATAATATGTAGGCACTAAGATTCTGTCAATTTTTTGAGCACATAAGAGCTGTCAGTGTCAAAATAACATATGATTCAAAAGAAACCAACAGATGGCCCACCCTATACATATGTAGGTACCTACCTTAGAGTACATTCAATGTGCACATCAGTTCCTACCAAAGGAGCCCATACTTTGTGTAGTTGTGATTGATTGCTAGCCTTAGACAAAAATGTATTCACAAAATATAACACTATTCCTGTAGACTAATACGTCTGTCGCATGAAGTGTAAATTCGCTGACTGAAATATTTAGGTGCAACTTCCAAATAGGTAGGACTTGCATACATACATATGTATGTTTGTATGTATATTTATAGTCCCGAGACCTTGTCAAAATAACTTTAAAAAAAAAAACGCCCTAAATGTCAGACTAAAATTCTAAAATTAAACTAACTTCTATTTTCCCTCCTTGGTTACAAACACTTAGTCAACCCTACTCATGTTACTAGATTTCCAAAGAAGTAGGTATCATATCCAAAATTTCTTTTATGTCGGTAGTTGAAACAATCGTTGGTTCAGATAGATATGTACAATACAATACAATAATTCGATGTCACTTCACCTTCAATTAATGAATATTTAAAGACTTGTAGGCGGCTTGTTTTAAAAATTAAGTGAAAATAAATGTATCACGACTGCACCCAATACAAAACTTCTCACATATCCGTAGTAGTTGCGATACCCAACAGTACCTACATATGTACCCAAGTTTCCAACAATATTGAACAAAATTCTCATATTCTTCGACTCATCTTAGAATACTATCTACATGGTTACCTTCATCGTTTAGCCAACAATTGAAAAATCGATTCTTTCTGGAGAACTTCACATAGCACACTCATAGGACTTTCTTTTATAGGATTAATAGCATGGTATCATAATATTACCTATTACTCCTATTTGCTCATTGATTTCAAAATAAGTAGATGATCTTCAAGTTACCAACAATCACTACTTACATATTCATAAATTTAGCAGAGTTAATCGCTGACACAATATAATAGATTAAGTTGATATAAAAAGATTCGTACTAGGTAGGTAGTCTCTGTACACAGACAATTTATTTTAGCCGGCTCTCAGCTTTGAATGTTTGTGTTTTTCTAGGTATTTCCTATAAATAATATTAAATCAACCCAATTGGATACACTCCGTTGTATGGTTTTGCTCGAACAATATTTTGTAATCAAGTTCTCCCTTGATATTCTTGTCTATGGCCATCTACCTACTTATTTATTAAATTATGTAGAAAGGTTAGAAAATCTAAACCTAACCCAAACTCAACATTGAAGCAAGATGCTTCTAATTACATGAGCACGTATCCTCCGCATAATCTCATATTACGTACATACATATGTTTGTACCTACATTAGGAAGTACGTTCAAATTTCTTAAAAATTTCTAGAAAATCCATAACAACCCAATTCTGACTCAAGCATCTCTATTTCTTAAAGCGATTTTTGTTAATTTGGAACATCCATACATGTACTCAATCATAACTATAAACCATTATAACTGGAAACCATTTTGTGAAAATCCATCATACACAGTTTCCAGCAAATCAAAACGCCGCCGGAAAGTGTACTCCTCTCGCACGATCAAGATTCCAAATCCGGAACACCTCCACTGGTTTATGATTATGCACATCAATCAATTTCTCTTATAAATCAAAATATTCTTAAAATTCCTCATAGAAAGGACATAAGGACTTTGAAAAAAAAAAACAATTGCAACAGTAAAACCCCCAGACACCACCTTCACCTCAAACCATTCCAACTTCATGCAGCAGACTAAACAAACTCACTCACTCTTCGCTGCCATTCATTTTGCCATTTGACTTCGAATATTCGAACATCTTGTAAGAGTGTTCTCTCCTTTTAACCACTGAGATTCCACTCAACTCAGGTCGGTTTGTCTCAGGTCGAGTGCGCAAGTCGAATTCACCACACACAATCATAGGACGTGTATCTCTGTCTCTCTGGACGGTGTTCTTATTACGCTTTCTCGCTTCCTCTCTGGTCATAACAGATAATATGAAAAGATGAATTTTTATAAGGTTATGACAAGGTTAGGCGGAGCGATATAATAACCACGCTCTCACACACTCGCTCAGTCACTCACCCATGCAACAGAGGGTTCTCCTCAACGCGGTGTGCTGTTGTTGTTTTCTTATTCCTTCACCATCCCCACTTTGACTTCTTTCTGTATTGTGTGTTGTTCACCTTCTTCTTCTTTTGGAATATCTTTTTTACTTTTGTTATTTATTTTTTTTTTTTGTGTTTTGTATTGTTTTTTGGGGTGCAAAAGTTTTGCTCTCGTCTCTCTCTCAGGAAGAGAGGTCCGTCTCCGTGAAGCGCGGTGTTGTTGCATTGCATTTTAAATTATTATTGTTTATTTTTTCTCCTTGGGTGAGAAAAGAAAAATCTTCTCTTATCCCTCTTGCACTCGACCGGTGGATCAACCTGTGCGCTCTTTCTTTGGCTGATTTTGCTTTGCACAGTTATTACGTTTCTTGCAATGAGATTATGAAAATTCTCTTCGTTTTTGGGGTAGGGCAGGTGGTGGGTAACGGTACTCGATTGTTGTATTAATAATTTTCGTAGTCGTCTTTTGGTTTTCCTTTTTTTGCCTCCCCGACTGGTTGGTGTGTTGTTGCTCGCTCTTTCTCACGGGCGTAACGTAAGAAGACGAACGCATTGTATTGTGGCAGCGAGTATGTGTTCGTGGGGTGGCAGTGGGTGGTTTGGGCAGGAAAGCACCCTTAGAATATTTGCTTTTTTTTCTCCAGCTCGCATTATGTGTAGAATATCCTTTATGTGGTTCTTCGTCCTCCCTGGGGGAGGGGGCGAAAGAAAGAAAAATATTTTGCTGTTGTATTGTGGAGCGAAAGGTGAATTTTTATTTTCTGGGCGTGGTCATAAATTTTTATTTATTTCACCGTTGTGTTTTCGTTTTTTTTTTCGATTCTGGCGGGTATATATTTTTTTCTTGATAAATGAGTATAAGAAGAAAACTCAGGTGGCAAGGAAGGAAATTTCGAAAAAAGGAATAGGAAAAGAAAATTGTTCGACCTCACTGAAGAGATGGTAGCCATGGAGGAGTGAGGTGCATCGAGGACACTCTCTCGAGGTGGATTGGGTGGCTGCCTTAGGTGGAAAAAGCGAATTTACCTTCTGTTGGTTTCTGTTTGTTGAGATAAAGGTTAGGATGATTGTTATCAAGTGTGATGATAGGAAAGAGTGGATAATTGCTTTCAGTTGGGTTTTGGCTTATCTACGTTGTTGGGAGTTTAGAGACGTTTTTTTGATTGATTTCAGCTCAACCAATGTGTGGCAGTGGCATGTCTTCGCCACAATCGGTTTGGTTACATTTTAAAGGGGATGAAATGTCTAGATATGGTTAATTTTGTTGGTGGTGATGATTTTCGAAGTGCTAACGAGGTACATTCATACATAGAAAGTGTGTTTATTTTTTAAATAGGTACCTACCTTAAGGCAGCAGTACTTCGAATTGCGTTTGAAAAGGGGTCAACATTTGAATTTGAGAGATTTTAGTTAGGTACTCATATTTCTAACGAAATGTCGGCGGTTTTAGGTTGATGTTTCATATTGTATCCGCAATTGAAGAACGGAGAAAGGCCAGAACGTCCCTACAACGAAATTGGAAGACAAATCTGGGTCAACAAAACTATTTTCGAAGTTCCATATTTTAAAAACGTTGTATACCTACACCCACCTAGCTATGTAAGTGTGTGGTAACTATACCCATTCGAAGGAAATTGGGTCACACTGACTGCTATAAACTTGTAATTCATTTGCAAATCGTTTTCCTTTTAAATTTGGAAAGAGGGCACAATCGATTTGAGTTTATTCCGTGGAACCTGAGGGTAATGTACCGATTTGCCAGAAATGCAACACGTTATCTATCGAAAAGTTTTGGGTAAGACATAACGTTGCCAGTTATCGATTGACTTGATTTAATGATACACGGTTGTCTATAGTTCAAATAAGGGATTGGAATTTAATGTGTGTAATGTAGTAGGTGTATATGTAGGTACCTACTTACCTTTGGAAATTAGAAGGAGACAAACAAGGAGTAGGAGCTTGGTGCTTTGCTTTGCCTCAATGTATGTACACATGTACATACATAGGTGCTGTACATATTTTGCAATATTCGATGGGCTTCGATAGTTCCAACAAAGCTTAGGGGAGCTTAAGGGTAGGTACACACATACATGGACTGATAATTAACATTCTTTTTGATAAACATTAGAAGACAATCGTCTAAAAATTACAGAACCTGTCATAGCATTATATAAGCTATTAGATCGAGTTCGACAGTTCCGGTACGAAAAATAATGGAAACGGGAGAGGTTAACTCACAGAGTCTCTAAAATCTTTAATACGAAGCACGACATAGGCACGTCTTGAAAAATCTCTACTTAGTATAAGATATCGTAAGTATATAGGTATGGATGCGGATGAATTGGGGATAGATAATGAGAATAAGGCAAAATTCGCAGTACCATCTGTTTAGGGTATTTCCTCAAATCGAAGCTAGGGAAGCGCTGCTAAAAAGAGCTCAAAGTTCCTGGTCAGACTTAGTAATGTCATGAAGGCGCACCAGTGAAATAGAAGAACTTTATACGTAGGAAAGGGCACTAATCGGGGCTAATAATAGATAGCGTACTTTGACCAATCGTACTTCTACTCATAAGGAAATCGTGACAGAATTATCGACAATGATAGCCAATTCGTATCCAGCTCTATTGGAATTAGTACGGGATTGCCGGTCTACACCTTTACGACTTGCGAGATGAAGAAGTCAAATTTTTACGAATTCCCCGAAGGGTTTTCCATTAAAACTCAAAAACTTGTACAAGATCCACTTGGAAGAGGGAAACAAATATTGATAAACACCTTAAGTCGTGTCTTGTTGTGTGTTCTTGTTAAACTGTATGTCAAGTCTTCTTAGTGTTTGTGGATAAAGCTTTCTTAGTTGAAGAATAGACACCTATAGTGATTACATGATTAGTCTTTATTTGTTTTTAATGGCATACAAAGTCCTTACCTTAGGTACAAACCTCTACATTAAATAAGTTTTCTTTTACTCTTTCTTGACGATGTAAAAAAGGATATTTTCACCTCTTACAAGGACAACTCATTGAGCTTTTTAACTTAGGTACCTATTTGTGCATAGATTTTGGAAAGTTCCTGTCTGGTAGAGACAAGAGCTAAGTATTCAAAGTCTGGTAGAGACAAGACCTAAGTGGCATGAAACAGCTAAATCCGAAATCTATCATCATCGTTCTGCGGTGTGTAAGGATTGGAGTGAGGATGGTTTTTTTGAATAAAAATTTCGCTTCTAAGTAGGTACGTAAATGCTTAACTATGGACTATTTCTTCAGGATCGGGCAAAAGTTTCATGAGTCATAGTTGCAGCCTATTGTATTGTTTTGATAAGTTATGATGTATCCTTAGCCTTCCTATATTATTCCATGTTTTTCTAGATTGTAAATACTTATTGGATTTAAACCCACGATATTGGTTTTTCTCTTCACTTTGGTGGGATGAAGGAGAAACTTTACCATCATCATCTGGAATAAAAGAAGGATTTCATATTTATGTATTCCTTCAACTGCTTCAAACATACATAAACCTTTCCTTTAAACAGAAGTCTCGTCAAATAAAAACGTAAAATAAGACGACCGGGAAGTTCACGGTTCAAAACTACTTTTTTCATGAACTGTGAACCAGAGTCCGTCTTACCATTTGGTCCTCAAAGATGTCCTCCCAAATCGCTCTTTGGCCAGTGAGAGGTGATGCTCTTGCCAGCTTCGTACTCGAAGAAGTATTGTCCAATCGCCTTTCCTGCACTTATTCCACAGCAAGAAGTCGCGCTTAAAAAAGAGGTTCCTCCAGTTCAACAACTTTTTACCAATCTCTAAGTACGCGACGTTGTTCCTGTTTTCGAAGAATGGAGTTCAGTATACTGACATCAAATGGCAGACTTTTCAAATCTAAGAAGGGAAGCCGGTCATAAGTATCTATTTCCGAAGTCAACTTGTCATCTTGCATTATCACTTCTACTAGAGTATCAAACAGATCTAGAGTTGTGGATGTTGAAGTTGCCAAGGAAACAGAAATATGTTATAAGCCTGCCGTTGTTTTCTCCCTCAGAACGCGAGCAACTAGATATATGTGTTTGGAAGCAAGTTGTAATCTCTAAGACAAGTTTACCTCCACAATGACACAGATGTCAACCTCACAGTTTGTGAAATCCATTCGGCTTTCTTGTCGATACAGCTTTTCTAAGTACGTATAGGTATTGTATACAATATCACAAAAATTAATCTACTCCATTCCAATTGATGGTTTGAATATATGCCTTTCTATGCACCACACCATCGTTACCAATTAAACTGTCAACGAACAGTTTAACATTTTTGCATAAAGTTAACAAGTCGGCCGGAGGTAGGTATTCGACCTAAAAGCAGTTGAAAAATACAGTTTTTACTGCTCATTCACAAAAAATAATAAAAAAAAAAAACAAAACCACCTGCAATATTTCAAACATCAACTATAAAACTGTTTACAATCGCATCCTTGTATGTACCAATTTAGTAAAATAAAAACATTCCGACTACTGAAAGCCATTCGAATGGTTGTTATAAAAATTGTATTCAAATAACAGTAGGTAGTAGGACGCGCTATTTGTCTGAATTTCATTCATCCAAATCTGAATCCCAATAAAACGCTGTAAACAAATAAACCAACAAGAAGAGGACCAGCAGCAGCAGCGGCAATCATGCCATCGCCATGGAACATGGAAAATATTAAAATTCATCATATACACCCGAGGATGGCAGTAAAAAATCATAAAAATCCCATCAAAATATTCAACAGCGATTTTGTATTTGTACAAGAGCATCAGGACCCATTCTTTTCTTTCTTTTTTTTTTTTGTATCCCACATTTAATTGCTCTCAGCGATGTGCGTGTGCGATAGGCGGCAAATGTCTAACCAGGGTTGTGCACAGGATTGTAATTAACCCTTTTTTTCGTTGGATTGTTGGATTTTTGGTTTGCGCTTCCAGCGAAAAAAAAAAAAAAGAAATAGAAGAGGCTATCCTAACCGATTGGTGTTGTAGGAGGAATCTCACGAATCGGCGGAAAATATGAAAAGCAAATAAATTATAGATGCACATGCACACAACCTTTGAAGCAGTAGCGCTTTTATTTTATATTTTTTTTTTGTTTACTTTCAAAGGAACGCGGCTATAAAAGTCCCATGCTAGAGGTGCCACAATTGGAATACGAATACGAAAACCGAGTGCAAGGGGCAATAATCAATAAAGTATAATGATAAATTGTTATGCGTCCTGTGCACATCCTTTTTTTGTCTAATGTCGGTGGTGTTAGTTGTAGGTGATTTTGTTTAAATGGAAGGATGGATGGAGTGACTGTGTCGGTGGAAATTAAATAAGAGTGTGTAACAGGGCATGAAATTTAAATTTATAAGAAGGTTCTATTTCGATGGATGTAGGCTGGCCTTTTTTTTTAGGTTACATGTAGATGGTATATGGGTATATCCGGTTGGAAGTGACAAATGTGTGTGGCACAGAGGGACTAAGTATTCAGTCAAAGTTGCCGCGGTGACTTCTAGATTTTGACCAATCCAGGTTCATACAGAATAGCTTAAAAGTCTCTAATGTCCGAAGTTTTTTGACAGATGTGATCAAGTGTAAATGTGTATGTACCTAGTTGGAAATAAGTCATGGAGCGGTACACACTTCAAGAACCCCATACACCACCGAAAGTGTAAAGAAAAAATCAGCCATATTAACATTACTTCATATTTTGTCAGGAAATCCGCTTTTGTTTGAGGTGGCTATGTTTGGTATTGAAAGAATATTGATTGGGTTGTATTTCTTCGAGAACGTTGAATATGAACAGTGGTTTAAAAACAACTTGTGTCCAAATTGGCTACACTTTTCGCACAGACATTGTATGAAATTGACAATTCAATAGCAGTTCATCTATACTAAGTCAATGGCCCCAGTTTTTCTCAATCAACTGAGTGGTGAGTGTCCCTTAATCTATCAAGCGGTGCTATGCCACCAGCATCAAAAACTGAATACAAGTGGCTACACTGTCAAAAAGCCATCAGGGATGTCACATCTGATGTGCTGGGTTTCTTTCGACCACCACAACGAAACCCCTGGTTCGAGAAAGAATGCCGGCAAGTAAATGCAGAAAAAACAGATGGCGTCCAAAGTTCGAGCATAGAAGGACCAGAGCTGGTCACGAACTTTACGAGCAGAAGAGAAGGGATGAATATCAGCTTCTCCGAAGGAAATAAGAGACGCTATTGCAATAATGAGTTTCGGAAGTTCTACCAGAAGGAAAAAAGAACATGTCAAGACTACATAGCCAGCCTGCAGTGATGAACAAGCTAGAAACTTAGTAGTGAAATCGCAGTCGATGTTGAGGATATGGAAACATCACTTCAGCAGACTGTATAACGGCGACGATGACCAAAATTCAGCTGTCAGGCAGAATGAACCATTCAATCTGATCGATGATAACCAACATTTCCGTCCACCCGACATGAAGTTAAGATAGCGATACCTAAGCTGAAATCCAATAAAGCTGCTGGAGCTGATGGCCTCTCTGCCGAGTAGCGTGGGATGACTTGGTAAGGAGCATGCTCACTAACTCATTTGAAAGTATGGTATGCCCGATGAATGGAACCTCAGCATTCTTTGCCCAATCCTCAAGAAAGCAGACCCTCTAAACTGCGCCTATAGAGAAATATTCCTATAAAGGAATAAGTCTCCTCAACCTCGCCTACAAGATCTTACCTGGTATTCTGTTTGAACAATTAAAATTTTTTGTCAGCAATGTGATTGGTCTATACCAGTGTGGTTTTAGGAAAGAAAAGTCCACCATATCGACCAAATTTTCACACTATGGCAGATGTTGAAAATAAAAACCAGGAATTTCAAATCGATACTATGACAGCATCTATAGAGAAGAGCTATGTCTTGTTCTAGGCCCAGGTTCACCCCGAACTGCAGCGCCATCTAAGTAAGTAAGTAACTATGTCTAGTTTTGGCATCGATGCCAAATTCATCCGGTTATGCAGAATGACGATGGAGAATGCACGCTGCTCCATCAAGGTCAGGAAAGACCTTACCGAGACCTTTGATGTTAAAAAAGGATACAGACAAAGAAACGCGTTGTCATGCGATTTCTTCAGCATCATTCTTGAAAAAAGTGTGCAGAGCTTACACGCCAACATCAGAGGCACAATCTTTCAAAAGTCTGTGCAACTGCTCGCATATGCTGATGATGATGACATAATCGGAAGAACAAAACGTGATAACATTAGTGTTCTTGTGAGAGTAAAACAAAGTATATGCTGTCAATAAAAAAAGGACATATAACACCGAACGCCTCGGAGAGAATGTCACCCTCAGACAGATAACTTTGGAATACAGACAAGGACACCATCGTTGAGATCAAACGAAGATTCACTCCTACCAATCGCTGCTTCTTTGGGCTAAGAAGGCAACTCTGTAGCAAAGCCTTCTCTTGAACAATAAGAACCTGATGATCCCAGTCCTGCTCTATGGCGCATAGGTATGGACTATGTCAAGAATGAATGAGGCCGCTTTTGGTTGTTACGAGAGAAAAATACTTCGGGTGATTTTTGGTCCAGTCTGCATAGACGGAGAGTGGTGAAGAAGATACAATCAGGAGTTGTATGAGCTATATAGCGACATCGACCTAGTCAGAAGAGTTCGAATACAACGTTTAAGATGGTTGAGTCATGTAGAGCGGATGGATAACAATGCTCCTGCCCGGAGAGTCTTCCAATCCACCCCAGAGGGACGACGCAGTTAAGGAAGACATCGCCTAAAGTGGTGCGCTTAAGTGGATAGGGACCTCAACCAGGTTCTTAGGTGAAAACTTTTTTTTTCTAATAATGAAGGGCGGATACACACTTTGTCCGTGTAGCATACATATATTAAGAACATTGGAGAAGCGTCTCACCCTGCTGACGTGATTGGCAATGGCAGTTGTGCAATCATTTACATTTTCATTTCAGATTCTCTTTCTTGTTAAAAATTCATGCCACACTTGCAATATTAGCTATTTTATCAAAAAAGAAAATCTTAGACTTGAAGGAGACAGAACGCAGGACTTCGAAGCTTTTTCAGCTCTCACAATTATGTCCAATTAGCAGTCTTGAAATTAATCTCACCATGTGTTCATACTTTCAGATCTTTCTCGTAGCAGGATTGAGTGGTTAAATCTGTGCATTTACCTACATTGTCACTGGATATGACATCAGTCGAGAAAATTCATCCAATAACGCATATTGGACCTTTAGATACTCTGTGAGGTTCACTGAACAGTTATCTAGCAGTTCACTTAGTCTACACAGAGACAAACGAAAGTGAAATCCGTTTCGTGACATGATTTCGAAAATATTCCGACTCTTGCTTAATCGGATCACATCATTTTATTATTACATTACATTTTCTTGCCACAATTCTTAACCTCATTTCATTGATCTACAGTAGTCTGTACCACGAAAGTCGTTCATGAGACAAATATTCACATTGTGGGAGATACTTAGCTTTTTTCATCAATTTCAAACTAGCTTGCAATAGAGTAAGTATATGGAGACCAAGTACCTGAAGTCATGTCCTAGGATTTATACAAAATCTTTCGTTTCTCTATAATAAAGCGCAGGATCAAGTCTGTAAGACTACTTATGTATGTACGTTTGTCAACGACATAAACAACTCATCGAAGTCTGTTCGAACTTGACACTCTCAAGAAGTTGAACTCTTGCTTGCAGTTATTACGTAGCCTTAGTCTTCAATGAAATTTCTTTAACAAGTCTCAATCGGAAGGATATACATATAACTCCCCGGACATGTCCTTTTTTCAATATCTGCACAAAAGTCTGCCGCCTGTTTTTGTCAACATCCGACTGCCAATTTTAATAAATCAAAATCTAAAAATATGGAAATCCACAAGTAAAAGGAAGAACTATCACCATATCACCCCCTTTGCTGATTTTATTTGCAGAAAAGCTTTTCTGCCATTGCGCCACCCATTAACTACGCATTAATGCACGCAATCAATGCAGAGACACCCCCATCGGCAGTATCTCAATCAACTAATATTTACATTAAGCAAGGAATGTGACAAATAAAAACATAACGCCTTCCGGCACGTGACCTCATATTATATCCTTTCTTTTTCGATTTTATTAATAACCATCATCCAAGGATAATCATCCAGTCCCAAAAGCATAAGCATAAGGATATGGAAACGAACGAATTATTTCAACCCCTCGATCGAAGGGAGAGAACTCGAGCAAACAATACTTACACAAAGACTGTCCATTATTATGTTAACACATTGTCAGCGAGTGCTGTCGTCACAGTAATACAGAAGCGGTATAGCTTAGAACGCGCAACAGGATCAACCCCCCGAATTATGAAATTAATTTCCATAAATCCCTTTCCTTTTGTGTTCAACCAAGGAGTAGCAGTGTTGTTATACTGTTTCGACAAGAAGTCAGCAAGCAGCCTTCATTGTGGTATGACGGTATGGTGAAGGTCCTTTCGCGTGTGTGTTGTACGAGTCACGTGTCGCTATTTAGGACCCATTACTCGGCAACATGGCTTTGTTCCTGTTGCCGCCTATACTCGTAGGATGAGGGGAGTTTTACGATCCTGGTTATGATTTTTGTATTATGACGAAATCTTTATTCGTCATATCCTGTGTGAGTTCGAATAATGATGTTTATATCCGGAGCGGAGTCTCATCAGCTGGTTGATGATGGAGTCAGATTTTTTCTTTTTCTTTTTTTTTTTTTTATGAGCAAATGTGTTGGTAGTTTTATGAGCCAATTGGGTTCAGGGAACTTGGTTTTATGTGATGATTTTGTTCATGTTTCATGTTTCAGGGGTCGATGGCTGCAGGATTTGACGGTTATGTTCAAAAGGAAATGTTTATTATCAGATGAGCTCGAGGAGACAAAGTATTTAGTTGGGTTAAGATTGCGAATTCGGTTTGGTTGGTCCAAAAAGTACTCGAAACAGGATTTGACCGCACGAATAGATGTTACATTTATGACGAATAAGGTGGAAGGAAACCTAGTTGATAGTATAGTACCTATACGTATGTATGTATCTACAAATAATTGCGATATCCAGAGCTTGATGATATGTGAAATTGTTAGACAAAGGTGAAACTATTGTTTGATGGTTGAGGAGAAGAGGAGACACACCCAACACAATTCCATTGCAATAGTAGGCCCATTTAGGGACAGCTTTGCTTGGTCATTACTTATTTATGGATTTCTGTTGGGTAAGGTGAACGAAAATAGTCTTTCGTCGTATCAGGTCTTTGTGGAAACTTTGTCTGGACCTAAGATGTGGGGATCTAAGAAGAGCTAAGATTCGTAAAGGAGTCGCAGCAGCTGGGAAGAAGTTGAGCAAAGCTGTGATATATTTCGAGAAACGATGGCGCATGGGAGTAGTAAGTAGAAGCCCCAAGATCCAAAAAGATCCACAAGGGGATATAGAAATTCAGTAAACACGTCCTTAGTTAAGGCCCACCACTACTAGTGCGCACAAGTAACTCTGCATTGTCCCTCTGAGTTGGATTCTAATATTCTGCGGGTCGGAGAGCTTGTGTCGATTTCCTTTTCATGGCCTAGCCATCTCAGATGACTAATGGGCTGATGTTTGACTAGGTCGATACCGCTGTACTACGTTGAAAATCTTTCTCCAAAGTACGTCAACACAAACAGGACTGAATATCTTAAGAATAATTATTCTCTTGAAACGACTGACAATATCTTCATTCATAAAGTAGGACTGGGATGATCAAGGTCTTATGTAGAATCTCCTTAGTTCTTCGGAATAGACAAAGTCCCTAACTGCCTTTAAGGTATAGCCGCCAACCCTGACGTTCTGTCCAATTCGTCAATGTTGTGTATAGCGTCTTGTTGACAGCATATTCTTGGCTTTCCCCACACTTCTGTTTCAAAATTAGGTGACAGACCGCTGAGTTCTACCAATTATGTCAATATCGTCGTCGTGGGCTAGTTGTACCGACTTTTAAAAGATTGTGTCTATGGTCCCATCGGGACATAAGTCCAAAATATTTTTCCGAAATTTTTGGCAACATATTCAATTATATTACATAGTCACTGCTCCTTAACCATCATCGTACGAATTTAGTAGGTTTGTGCTAATGTACATGAAGGTAAGGTGGGACTTAAGTCCACAACTCAATTCTGACTTATGTCCCACTAAGTGGACCTATGTTTCTGATAATAGCGCTTCGCCTTGTCCAAATCATTTTTGACATCAAAGGCCTCGGTAAGGTCGTTATTGATGTTGATGCGATAGAGAGCGTTCTCCATTGTCATTGTGCACAAACGGATGAGTTTGGCAGGGATAGCATTCGTCCTTATAAACACAGTCATATGGACTTGTTTTATCCAGGATCTGCCGAAGTGTGAAAAATTGGTCGATTGAGATTGGGGTCAGTTGTTGACAAAGGATTTCAGACGTTTCCACAATGTGGGAGATAATATTTTGTACGCTATGTTGAGGAGACTAATAATTGGCGTAACTGACTTTGGGGACTGTGGAGCAGATTTTCATATTACTTGAATAATAAAGACTGGTATATTTTTTAAAGTTTTGGGTATCAAATAGTCTGCTACCAATTTGGCAACGTATCTACAGCTTTGAAGTCGTTATCATATTTTTTCCAATATTTATCTTAAGATAAAATGCTAATTCTTTGCCCGAACCGGAGACCGATTAGAAACAAAAACTCATCTTATAAGCAGTATAAAGAAGTCATAAACTGTACTTGGAAAAACAATTGAATAAATTAAGAAAATCAGAACCAAAAAACAAATAGCACTCCACACATTCGTTGAAAAATGCCGTCAAAATGCGATGAATAAAAAAACGAGACTCCCCCAGGGGTGGAATAAATTCACTTTTTCCTTCAATTTTACTTATTTTACATTTTTTGTTTCCCTTAATGTTTTTGTTTTCTTTTTTTTTTAACAATATTTGTAACAAAATCTTCAAAAATAAAATGTATACCCCGCACATGTGCTCATCTATACAGTGAACGGAAGTGCTGGTGTACCATTGTGTACACACAAGCTGGGATTCTAAGTATCCCGAAGGGGAGAAAACGACACCCTCTTTAAAAAAAAAAAAAAATTTTTGAGTTGCACATACAGAAAAAAAAAAAAAACAACAAAAATTGAAAAAAAAACCCATAACGTAAATTTATCATGCTTAATATGGCGCGTTGTTTATTCATCCCCCATACCATAGGAAACTCATCCCCCATCGGCATCATTATCGTCATCATGAGACTCCTCAAACACGCATCCTTGTCAATGTCATCCATCCACGGCGGGATACGTTGTAGGGGAGCAGGAGCAAGAGCAGCACATGAGATGAGTGAATTAAATGTAAATTCGCAGGATATGAAAAGCCATAATGGGTGCCATGTTTTTTTTTTTCCTATTAAAAGCAAAGTGCGATGGTGCGGCGAATGGCGCCGCTCGTGCTGTCGATACGTACGCATGGGATATACACGCGAGTCATGTACTTATACACAAGTAATTGAATTAAGGTTATGACTGAAGTAGGGCGGTGGGGTGAGAGTAATTTTTGTGTTCCTAGAGTGGGATATAATTAAATTTTATAAGTTTCTCCTTAAAGTGTACGAATTTCAAGAGTCTTAGGTTGTGGCCTTGAAAAAACCTTGCTCACCTCAAATATATGTAATCTGATCACATCATATTCATTCAGGAAAATTTTTTTCTAAAATTATTATTAATACCCCAACACGTGTAGATACAATATATCTAATTGCGCTACCTCCCCCATCAGTGTTTTTTGAAATAAAAATTTCAAATTAAAACTTCCTCCCTCAGCGATTTGATCGGCTCACCTTCGTAGCACTATCCCCCACTCAGGATGCTCGTGTCATGTGTAGATTTATGGAATCCAATGTTTCGACGTTCCCTCAATTGAACTTCAGTCAACAAGGTCAAGAAAACATTTTCGAAATTCAGTTCAGTTCGTCAGGGTGGTTCCTATTTTTAAACGGGTGACATTACAGGATGTCATTGTATCTTTGGGTTATGATCGAATTATTGTTGTTATTTTTGGAATATCTTTAGACAGTTATTATATTTTCTGTTTACTCAAAATGGGAAATATGGTCCTTAATAATGATGGGACGCGTGCCACTCGCGATGCATAATTTGTCATCACCCCCGAGACAAAATTCGAGTTAATTGGTTCATAAATGCGTTTAGAATTTGTATCTTTTGGCGTTTTTAAATCACAATCTGGGAATGATTTATGTTTGGTTTATTAGAGTTTAGTGGTTGTGGTAGTTTTTTTTTTATATCGATGTGAAGGTAGTAAATACGCCACAAAAGTGATTCGAAATATGAAAGAATGAAAACTATAAAATTTTTGGAAAAAAATATCTGTAGAACCTACGTGCAAGTTGTAAGTCTCTCCTAATAAGTCACCTGCAGATTTACATATGCAGGTGTGTATATGGGTATTACTATGATAAATGCTAAGTTTGGTAGAAGTAAGCAGTTAAACATCTTGCAGACTCGCAGCTATATACATATGTATGTAAGAAGTATCTAGTCTCACAATAACACAGTGCAATCTGGGAGTGAAGACTCTCTTCGACTTCGCAGAAGAACGTCCAGATCCATTCAACTTAAACGGAAACTCATGAGATATGAAAATGACGTTTTAAGGCTTCTGGAAATAAGATCGCTAGATGAGGTCAACACAAAAAAATACTGCCCTACTTTATTTCGAAAAACAGACTGGAACTGGGTGACCGAATTCGGTATGAGATGTCTGGTTAAATCACATGCACGAGGAAGTCTTATATCATGGACACCCTTAAACGAAGGCCAGACATCGAAGACTGGGTATATGCTCACTTAGATAGAGCTAACTTATCTAGGTAATCCGGTTCTTAAATAACTCCAAGTTTGTTGAATGTTGAGTACCCGTTAGATTCCAAATCTTTGGATGGTTGTTGGTTATGTTGACAAGAGTTATTCTACGTTTGATTTCTGCAGAGGTGTTGTTTTCAGAACTAATTGTAAATTTAAGGTCGACAAGATTTCTAGTATCTCCAAGTTATAGATGTCCTCTGTGACGTTCTGTCCGATTCGTCGATGTTCAGTTTTGCTTGCCTTCATTGCTAAAGGTATTTTCAACCGCTTGCGTTTGAGTTCCATTAGTTTTGTTAATATCCTCCGATATCGCCGGAGTATGCAAGTAGTTACATAAAGTCTTGAATTTTCAAGTACCTCTATGGGCGTCAGTATTGATGTAGAAGGGAGTATTTACTATCGTCATTCTGCAGAGATAGACGCCTTGACAGGTATGTCAGAACTTGATAAGGTTCTGCGTAGCTCGTCTCTGTAAATGGTGTCATTGCCAGCATTTAAGTCAACAAAAGCAGATAAATATAGATTTGAACTTTTGGAGTTTTCTCCAGGATCTGTCGAAATATGAAAATTTGGTTCAAAGATGTGATAAAGAGACTTTAAATCGGTGACCGAAAGTACGAGTATAACTTATCTGCTAGACCCGAAATAAGAGTTGACATCACGAAATCGATCACGATCGGCACGATCACCATCTTCTGCTACCTCATATCCGCCTTCGCAATGTACAATTTCGACATGATAGGCTTTATGATTTGTCGTGTGGCCAAACTTCAGAGATTATTTTGACAAAGGATTCGCATAGGATATCAATTCAACTGATCATGGCAAATCACATGAGAGATGTGATAAACACAGAACAACTTTCAGTATAAGATAGATGCTTAGCAGTGGACCCAAGTGACATGGAACACAGCACCGAATGAAAAATAAGGAAGACGACTTTCGGGATATGCTGGACAAAGCTTCCGGAATCAACACCTTTGCTACACCGAATTAATAGATCCGAATGTATCATCGTCTACAGAATTACAAATAAACTGGTGAGAGTCCTAAACAATATCCCTGAAAGAATTTAGGCGACGAGCATAGGTGTTGTCGGATGAGAATCAACTCAATAAATGGAGTGGGTTTTGCTACAGGCGTAAGCACTGAAACGATCTCGCACGTAGTCAAGAAAGAGGATGATCATCAAACTCCTACTCTAGGTAACTTCACAGAGTAACTGTGGAAGTATTTGAGTCCTTCTTGGAGTTTTAATAAAATTATTTATCCAATCAATCTCGATTCAAGTCTCGAAAAAATAAGCTCTCGCTCCGAATATATTGCTACAGTTCAACGCTTAGCACTTTGGATTTTTGCTGCCGCGACCAACTAATATTGGTGAATTTGAATGAATCGTTCTTACAAAAGGGGATACCCAACTATAGGTCCGAGATCCAGCTTTAGGATTTCAAGAAAAATAACAAGTCAGTAGGTGCTGCAGCTTAGTGATAAGTGCGTGGGACTACTGATCGGGAGTGCTAGGTTGAGTTTTAAAACGCGAACGAGCGAATACCTGAGATACTGTTCACAAAAATTTTGCTTGGTAAAGATAGACTTGCATAGTGCGGAGTAGCATTTGTAAAAGAAACAGTCTAAGCTTCCTTCACCATTTAAATTTTTGAGTCTTCCAGCGTGAAAAGATACGCATACTGCATTGGTATGCCTACGAGTACTATAGACATGTGTTGGAAGGATTTTCCTGAGAAGTACGTTAGCGAATTTAAGGAAATATGTGGCAGATATTGAGGAGTGTCCTAGTATGTATCCATTCTGGCCAAAAAACACAACCTAATATGTTTATGTAAGTACCATGTTTCTCCATGTACTTCTTACTCACCTTTTCAAAATAAATTGTGGAACTTTGTAAAACATCTTCAGTTTGAAATATATGTATGTATCTTTCAAATAGCATCAGAATTTGTTCAAGATATAATTACTTTGAAACCCTTTTCGTAATCTATTCAGACCCAAAACAAGACGAAAGTGTGTGTTAATGTATATCAAGCAAAGAAAAATTAAACGGTCCCATTTAATGATTTCTCCAAGGACATCGATTTCTCATTTCAAAAACACCGCAAACGGAACATGTGATTGCGTTCAAATAAAGTCTAATTGATGTGTGAAAAAAAAAAAAATCTTCAACATACTTTTTCACAAGTTTCAAGGCTAAAAATTTCAATATTCAAATAACAGTCTGTCATTAAACATGCATCACTTTAAAATGCGTATTTGCTATAAAAATTGTTTGTACCAACTTTCACATCCTTTCAATATCCTGAGAGATGTGTAACTCTTTCCACTCAGTTGGACATCGTCCAAGAACTCTATGCATCCGAATGACCTTGGAATATTTTGATAAATTATCTTCGAAAATATTTGCATGTTCCAGTGTTTACGTTCATGCATGTCGAAAGGATTTCATTTTTCTGGAAAAAAAACAAATACCCAGAATCGTCCATCAGTTGTAGTTCGGATAAAGGACTTACAACGTGCTGTGTGCACAAAAGGGTAATAGCTCTAAATCTGCATATTTACATTAAATATGCCTCCTTCCTTTCATCCGAAACCATTTATCAAAAGGACAGACTAAGACATATGTACGTAAGGACCTCACAAATTTTCCTTCGTCCACTTAATTAGTTCGCAAAATATTTGACATAATTGCTTTAATGGTGTCCAGCCTATTGTCTTCGCCCTAAAACCCAACAATCTTTTTCGATTCATTTGTCATTCTTTCACTCAATTCGGTTTCGAAAAGGACCTAGGACAATCGGATTTTCCGCTCAGCTACCTGTGATCTTTTCAACCGATCAGCTCATAGATTTGCACAAATCGTTGTTGAAAATCCTTTTTGGCAAACTAGCTGCTGTAAATTTTGTCAGACGATCCATCAATTCTAATTGTGGTTGCAGTGTAATACCTGGTCGGAGGGATATTAGTGCGAAAGGAGTTACACCTCCATAACACTACCAACTACAGGTAGGAGAGTCTGAGGGTTGATTTGTTTGCTTTGGCAGTATTGTTTTCATTGCTCATCGCTTTGTGTACATTTTATGACCGATTTTAGAAAAATATGCCATTTTTATAGGATTTTTATGGCTCCAAGGATAATAATCAGAATTTTATTGCTGGCGAACGTGAAAAGAGAAATTTGTTTTAAATAAGTGGCGGTATGTGATATATGTAACAAATTAGTTGCGAACCGCCGCCGCTGCTCTGGACGGGTCAGTGGAAAAACAAACATCAATAAAAAAAAAGGAGAATTCCTGATGGAATTTTTATTTTTATACTTTTGGCCTGGTTTTGTTTACCTTTTGGGGTGAATATTTTAGCACATTCAAGCGATTTCGTGAGAACTCAGGTTTTGGAATAGGTTAAAGGGTTTTATTGGCTGGATTATGTTTTGGAAGTTATGTGATCTACTTAGATCCACGAGCTGAGATAGAACATAAATAGGATGGTAAGGGGTTATTGTTATTATGTACATATTGGAGTAATATGTGGATAATGAAGCACGTGGCAGGACTTACGTCAACACGCTATTCAAAAATGTAGTCACTAGGTGACGATTAACAAAAGAGACAACGAGTTGCATGCCTCTTATTATATTGAGCTCCACTGCCATAATCAGTATTTGCAATGGAGGCTTTTCTTTTGCCATTCGACTGGTCATCCAACTCGTTATTGTCGGACGCACTCACAAACTGCTAAGGCGGAGATTAAGTTTATCTTTCACGGTTCTTCTTCTCGTGAATGTTTGACAACCATCCGAGAGTATAACCGACACTTACAAGTATTTTTGAGTTTGTTTTTCTTTCACATAGAGTCGGCAATCGATATCTTCTGATGTTCGGATGATGTCCTTGCGGTATCTGAGAACACCTCTTGGCTTTTCTTAGGGATATTTATAGCCTTTCTTAATCTCTGTATGGAATTCGTGTAGGGTTCGTCCTGAATGGAGTTTAAAGTGCCAAGAAGCTTGATCCAGAACTTATAGTGGACATATATTTAATGAAGTGGGAAATAAGAGGTGCAGCTATAGTGGCCAAGTCCAAGGAAGTACTGGCGCATATGTACATATATATATATAACGTAGCACAAACCCTATAGATCCATTTATCCATCTGAGCTTTTAGGATCCGATATTTCGAACTGAATATTAAGTTTTGTATCAGGATAAAGAGATTACAACAGCAGAAGCGGGCTTTCACCAAGACTCCATACTAGGTCAGCTACTGTGTATGTTGAAATTCATAATTCGAGAGCTCTGAGCACATCAAAGATCGCTCACGATATAGGAAACCATAATCAAGAACTCCTAAAGGAGTTGACGCATATCTACAGTGAAGACATCAGGATAGTTCGAAACTGCCTCATAATTAGCGACTGGAGAGGTATCAAGACACCAGCCGGCGTCAGTAAAAATCTGTCATGCCTGCTTAGACTGGTCTTTTAGTATTTTTTGAAACATTTCCATGGCTAATCGGAAAAAAGTCTGTGGTGGACTAGGGCTACAACCAACAAGCTTCTGCAGCCAGCTTTGAGTTTCATAAGTTGGTTGACATCTCTTTCCAAAAAACACCGTGACATCGAAGACCTTCGAAGACGGCGCAGTTCCCCAGTGCTGTGTTCCAAGGCTGTGGGGATTCGACGTTTGGTATCTGTTCTACATATCCCTGCCATCTCTGTCGTAGTATTTGAACTCTTTTGACTAGGTCTTATGACTCTATCTTCTGCTCCATTCACCGCTTATTCTAAAATTAATCAAAGGCGATCTCATGCACATAGTCCATGCTATGGCCCCGTAGAGCAGGGATAGTTGAAGTCAAGTTCTCGGAAAAATGCAGTAGCCTTTTGAAGCTTCCAGTTAGCTTAGTTGCGAGGATTAGTTCGTAGCTAACCACTATAACATTGCCACCTCTTCAGAGACTTATAAATAAAAATTGTTTCAAGCTTCGCTTTCCTGTTTACATTTTCTATTAAAAATTCAAACTCACGGGTTTGTCATTAACATTCAAAACGAATGAGTAGCCAACATCAAAACATGGTGCCTCAGGTGTTCCGTGTCAAGGACACATGCCATTGGCAATATTTTAACAAATTTTATTGCAGGAACTGATAACGGGTCAGCAAACCACTTTTCACATACAATACATACATAGTATTCCCTTGCCTAATTTCTCTTCCTGTTTCCATTCCTTTTTTTTTTTACTGAACCAAACTAGAAACAAACAAAAAGTCAACACAGTTACATAGCACCCGCAACGTACATACGTAGGCGCCAGACTTCATATGCGTGGAATGCTAGCAAGTACCTTGCGGAATCAATCCTTAAATCTACAAGCAGAAGAAAAATTATAAAAAAAAATTATATTTACGATAAGAAAAATACAACATACATACGAGTGTGTAGGTACAACTGCGAAAAATACAATGTTGCTCCTTTTTTTCAGTCCCCCTGTGAACTAGTGTCCTCTTAGTTCAACTGGTCATTCATAGGTCCTTCGTTGTTGACAATGTTTTTTTTTTTTTTTATTAAATTATAGCCGACACATAAATAAAATTTTATCAAGACAATGGCGCCTGTATTGATAGGTAAGGAAAATGAAAAAAAAAAAAAAAATGCCGTATTCCTAAGTGCATATCCTTTAGTAGACAGATACCTTTACATGAAGCAAATTAATATTACGCAATGTATTTGTAGACAGGTATTTTTTGTTTAACCTTCGGCGCCGTTTAAATTCATTGATGAAGACGATCCTTTCGATTAGAAAGGATATTTTGTAACATTCAGGATATAATTATTGTTGCGGGTGTGTAGCACGTAAAGTACGAATGTGGAAAAGAACATAATGATAATGAATTTATTGCAAAGGCTCTAGTTTTTGACAGTTTGGGAATGTCATGCATGGAATATCCTTTTTATCTTCATATTTGTTGTCACGTAATAGATTGTGCATATGTGTACATATTGAAGTTGTAAGTGTCTTTTGTTTTAAAAGGTATGTCTGAAGATCAGATAGTGAAATCGATTTTTTTTTTTAAAGAAACAACGGAGTAAGATGGTTGTTGTTAGGAAGGACGGTTTCCAACATATAGAGTTCCTCTAAGGACTAGAATTTCCTTTCAAAGTTTCGAAAAAAATGGGTCATTTATACTGTTTTACAATAATATTTATTATTACATATTTTATTTATGAAAACGGCAAAATAAGTAAAATATCTAGTAATGTTAGATACAGTGTGTTTTTCATGTTCCAGGTTGATGTTTTTTTTTGTGCTATATGGTCCAACAAGAGGTGTCATTTTAAATCAATAGAAAAATGCAATTTTTTTATGAAAAGTGGTTAAATATTTATTTTAATTTAAAGTACAAACTTTGAGGTTATTAATGGAATTACAATACAAAATATCCACCTTGGCTCTATCTACAAATAGTCCTTATTCCTTTGGTGAAATTTTTCACCACGTTTTCGCATAATCGCGAGTAACAGCTCTGATATTTCCTTTTAGTGCATGAATTGTAGATGGAACATTGTCATAGACTTTACGTCTAATGATGTTAAATTGCACGATCTCGACGGCCAATTGAAGTCTCAATTTCGAGAAATCACACGTCCAGGAAATTCGTCAAGCAATAGAGCTATTGTTTCACCAGTTGTGTATCATGTGGCATCGTCCTGCTGTCGCTTTTGCAGTGAATTTTCACTATTTCAACACGTCGTGCGAGTGTATATCGATTTATATTTAATTACCTCCTAGTTTTTACTAATCAAAAGTCATGATTGTCAAATGTTGACAATTCAAGAATGATGGAAAATTAAAATGACACCTCTTGTTGGATTACCCTTTATGAGATGAAGGTCATTAAACCTAAAGAAGGCCCACTGTGAGACCACAAAAGAACTGGATTATCAGCATTGTATATACAGGATTCCAGTTTCAACCAGTAACCAATTTCAGTGGAAACCCATATCGTAAAATGATTTGCCATTCAGGCATGAAAACATTTTCACCAGAGTCTGGCTAGATCACTAAGATCTTATTTTAAGAAGTATTCGCCAAGGGTTTTCATTCTCAAACCCGATGTGACAGGACAGGTATACAGAAGGTGGGTTATAGTTTTCGCCTCTTCCTCGTCTTTACAGCCTTCGGGCATGTCTGCATACACTGATTATGTTCTGTGAAAATGTTTCTTATTAAGGAAGATAAGTCTCCGAAATTCCTCCAGATTTCCAAGCATTTTTACTAGGAATGCTGGTTTTGTACTTGGCGTTAAAGTTCCAATAAGGACCAATATAGTCCAAATTACTACGAATATTAGCACGAGCCATTAGGATTCCCTAAGCTGGAATGGTACTTTTGCCACAATCAGTTTCTCCAGGATGTTAACGGGAAGAAGGTGGACAAAAGAATAACATTTGAACCTTCTCGAATGTTGCACTGTTGTTTTTCTTGTCCAATGCTGTCTGATGTGTGTGACGACTACCGTGTATATCTAATGGACTATCGGGTGCTAAAGGATCCAACAAGAATAAAGGGCAAGCATAGTGTATGCCACAACGTCCCTTTTACTCAAGGTTAGAAGTATTCCATTAACTGCAATGAGTCGCAGTAGTGGTGGTAGTACTCCACCCCTGTACGCCGACCTTTTTGTTAGACAGGACCTTAGCATGAATAAATCTGGATCTGCTCGATCCAATACCAAAGACAGCGATTTTTCACAATGAAACTGGCCAGGTTGGGGTTTGTGCCGTCATGGAATTTATTTGTCATTTAAAAATATTGTTATGAGAGAGACACTAGCCTCGAAATAACAACGGATCCCTTCAGTTAAGATCATGACCCAGAACGTTCACGGACTATGAATTGGTAGTATGTACCTGGAATTTACGTAAAGTGTACAACCCTGGTGCTACTCAAAAATTTGAATCTCTCCTTACGCGGTACAAAGTTGATATTACCCCGATCCAGTAGATACGACTGATTAGGTATGTAAAAATGTATAAAGTGAGACACAAAAGACATGACATGTACAGCTGTCACAAAAGACTACACATGTTAGGATTCTGATTTATCGTACAACATTGGCTACGCTCAACAATAATTGGCTTTAAGCTGATAAGCGATCGCCTGGCTAACGATCTGTTGGACGAGGTAGCCACCGAAAGTTACCAGACACCAAACAGCATCGAAAAGGAGCCCTTGGTATCATGCGAAGGGTGTACTCCAGAAAAACTGACAGAAAATACTCACCCACCGAGGCTACATCTTAAAACAAGGGCAGCAAGCGAAGAATTTCGAGCCAGAAGAAGGGAGGATAAGAGGATTCTGCGTAAAAAGGAGAGTGGCTACACGCGCAGTCTTCCAGCTCAAGAATATCTTACAAAAGCCATAGAACTGGCAGCTTGCGGAACGCAAGCATATTCACAATATTTGGATACGTATGTGAGGAGGGTGAATGGTGGAGAATATACAACGGCGGGCGCTATGAGCTGTATCTAGGTATAGATGCAATTCAAAAAACCAAAATACGTCGAAAACGCTGGTTTGACCATATCGAACAAATGGACAATAATGCTTCAAATCACAGTCACCAGGTTCGATACGACAAGGAATAATGAACATTTTAAGAATTCAACTATCCTGAATGGCGAAGGTTTGATATAGGCAACTGCAAACAGTGTACTCAAGATCGAAGAGACTGGAAGGCTGCTGTCTCTCAGGCAGAAACTCTTCACGGGTCGGCAGTAAGTAAGTAAGTATATATCTTATAATTTCCAGGACATACCATCTTAATTGAACCACAAATGCAAAAACCAACTATCATTGAAAAATTACTCTCCACGACGAGGTTTTATTTTCTATTCTCAAAAGTCAAAAAGTTTAACGAACCGAACACAATCGTCCCTTTTCCTTTGCCCAAGAGAAATACCCTCTCTAATTCTAAATCGAAGAAATATCCTTAATTTTTTTAGGGTGCGTGTAAAAATCAAATATTTATTCATTCCTTCAAAAAGAAGCAAAAAAAAAAAAAAAAACAAAAAATCTTAAAAACCATCAAGACCGGCCACTGTTGTGGTTTCCCTTCGGAGTACACAAAAATAAATTTCCGTTTAATTAAGTGCGTCCACTACCGCAGCAGGATACCGCATTTATGGTAGACTCGTACTCCCCAAGTCAATACCCGGGGATGAGTTTACGTTCAAAGTAAATTAAGCGAACTCAAGTGTCCTTACGCAATTACCAAACGAGAATTGTTGAAAATAATTTTTTTATTTTATTTCTTTTTTTTTCATAAAAATTCAAGGACACATGTAAGCACTCCAAGTATGGGCGGGTTTTGTTCTCGATGTGCATCCGAGCACTTTTCTTCTGACTGGTTGCTTGCTGCTGGTTGAGTTGAACAGTTTGTGTGCATTTTTGAGAGGACTTGCACTCGAAATGAAATCAGTTTTTGTATGAATTAATTTTTTTTTTATGAAATCCGCACACACACTGTTTTCACACCATCAATGGGACTTTGTGTCGAGAGTGGGCTCTCAAGTGCAATATTCAATGTAAGCGATGTAGTTAAGCCACCAAGAAGGAAGGAGGTAATAATGCGTGAGAGCCTCTTGAATGGATTGCATACGTACGCAACACAACGAGTGGGTACTGGGATGGGGAAGTATCTGCTGCAATTGGCGAAAGATACTTGAATTAAATTAGTGTGCGATTTTATATGCAAGTCAATGGGTGTGGGAAATTATGTAAATTATTCGTTTGGGCTAAGGTTTTTGTTGGTTTTAGGTCCAAATTGTCTGATGTAACATAGCACGTAAGAAAGACTTTCGCGAGTTTAAGGTTGAAGTGGCTGTCAGGACACCTGATGTAGGCCCAATGTGATACCACAAGGATCCTGTAAAAAATTTCCTTTGCCAACTCTTTGAACCAGTTGAAGCTTCAAGCGTAGGAGACTTCTAATTTCTGTGTTTATCAGATCGCCTGGATCGTTATAGGGGACAGTTCTTAAGTAAAGTTTTCCTTTGTGGGAGAGATCTGAACAAAGAAAATAGAATATCATTCTTTCCTCTTCTTCCCCCATACAGCTTCTATAGAAATTAGAGTACGCCGAGTCTTCGTGCTCACTTCTTGTCTAATAGTCAGTAATGACCTCTATTGTAGCACCAATATGCAGTTTATTACGAAAAATCAACTTCTTGGAATGTTTCAGATCTAGTGTTGCCGATTTGATCACTTAAGATTGGCTTTTTCAATAGCTTTATACCTATGGTACCTACTTTCACGAAGAATGGTGATAGTTTCTTCACATCTGCCGATTTCGTCAGCCTTCCAGTTCCCCGGAATGTCCGAATTCCTCGGAGCTTGGTTATTCGAGAAGATGCGAATATCTGTAGCAGGTATCAATCAATTTTTTTTACAGGATAAGACCTCTTTAACTACACTTTACAATGGTTTGGAAGACGGAAGAAGAGACTTATCAGAGAAAACAGCTTCTTCTCGTCGTTATTTTTGAGTCGTCGCGTCGGTATCGTCCTCCCAGAATGACATGGAAGAGATGATAACCTGAACGTCATTAGCAAAATTTAGCCTGGGTAAGATACATATAGTCTATGTTTTCGTGGGCGATATTGAATTTAATCAAAATGAAGGCACGGCCAAATTCTTCATTGGACCACCACTTGCAGACGAATGGCTAAGCTAGCTGCTATTTACTTCCTGAAGATGTCCAGGGGGTCGTCTGAAGTACTCCGCTAATGGGCAAACAACTTGTGCGCCGGACTTTGCTTACATTATCGAGTCTTAGGGCAGTTCACCAGTTAACCACGCCGTAACACTAACTTATTCAGGGTAACAAGCCCCTTTGCAAGAGAATAGTGCTACTACAAATATTCTGTTCTGTTGGAGAAATTTAAGCTTATACCAAGCGAATTTCATAATGTCTATGGTTTCACACCCAAACCACACCGAGCTACCTATCTAGCTAACTTACTTGAAGGGATTTTGAGGAAGTCCTTTTAAAATATTAAGGTGCTTTACGGAGACTAGTCAAAGTCATCTGTATAAGCAATCATTGTGTAACCCTTGTCCCTCAGGGTTATCAATAGTTTATTTACCAACTAGCTCCAAAGAAGAGGTGATAGGCCTCCACTTTGTGGTGTGTCATGACTAAGAGATCTCTTTGAAGCAGATCGATTATAGATTTCGATTATTTTCAACACTGGTAACATTATAACAAATGTCTTGTAGTTTGGCAGCAGATGGCATAGTACATCTTGTATGGTTTGAAGCTATGCAGCGCTTCAAGAAGCGTGTCCTGTGTAAATAAACTCGAAATGTTGATTTATTTGCCTATTTGGTCTATTTAGGACAGTGCTGCTAACAACTTAAGAGTTAAGTACTCGGGAAGTGTGTGGTGAGTAACAAGTTTAATGAACCTTTACTAGAAGTAGTCCAAGACCCATCGGTTTTTTTCTCAGCCTTGATGGCTTTTCCTTATCCTTGATACATCAGAAGATTGTTTGACTTTCCTTCATTTTTTTACGCAATCATTGGCATTTATTGTGCTTTTGGCATTGTTAAAGAATTTCCTACAATTGTTTCTGAACGGACTTAATTTTTATTTGCCACTAGGACAGACCAGCCGTCAGGAAGAGGACATAACATTATTGAGTTTCGTTCCCATCTTAACCCTTTCCCAAAATTAAGAAAGTCTGCGTTGGATGATTATCAGTAAGTCTGTTATCTGTGGTAATTTATAGATTTTGCTTGAATGGAAAAAGTCCTGAGAGTCCCGGTCGTTTTAGGTCGACATAATTTATCGGTTGACTTCGGTTTTGCAGAGCTATATGCCAGCAAACTCATTAACGTTTACCGATCTGAAGACTGATTTTACAAACCAAATGTCAACATGTATTTGTGTATCCAGGACAAACCTTATGTATTTTTATGCAGTCGTTCACCATGTATGGCCGTAAACATAATCGATGGATGGTGATGGCTTTCGGTCAATTCGCTCTGAATGAAACCAAATATGTATCTCAAAGTGATTCTGAATAAAAAAATTTGTTTGATCAAAGTATATCAAGTCGGAAACATGCAAGATCCTCTCAGTTTTCTTTTGGCCGTGTACGCCTGTTTTAGGCAAAATATGCGACTTGTCACTGAGAAAGGTCATATGAATCTATACTGCAAGGATAAAATTAGGTCTAGTTGGATCAGTTGTCTGATGGAGTTGGCTTTAAATATTCTACATTAGGCTTCAAAGAATATTCTATAATGGACTGTAAGATATATTGGCTAAGATTGTTGTAAAATTGCTAGACAAGGCTCAGAGGGTGGTTTGTCATGACCTGAACCTCCGTTGAGTTATTCTTCGTCTTTGGTCAAGGGTTCTATTGGCGATTGGGTTTCTTTTCAATATTATTGTGAGTGGCATGGCTCTCTAGGATGCAGACAGACTAAAACGGTTAAATAGGGCTTTTTCGTCACCTTAGGTTGTTCCTTAAACTAGATGTGACCGTTCACGTTCATACTAGTTGAAACTCATGGACATCTTTGTAGATTACAGGGTAGGCGATTGTATCTTCATCTCCAATGGCTTTCTTCGCTCACCGATACGAATTTGTCATGAAAATTTTTTTTGCTTGTCCGCAGCAGCATTACTCCTTGTACCTGCTGGATAAATATAAGATTCGCTGCAGAACACTGCTCATTCAGGTCCTTACCTTAGCTTAAGGTATCGAAGTGTGCTGATGATTGGCTTACGACAGAGGAAATATATTGTATTTTCCTTAACTTTAGGCTGGGTTTGCCTTATTTGTATTAAGCATTGCTTAGTAGAAAAAGACCTCTCATTACCTTGTGACGAATGAGACTGTTTTAAGGCTATTGGATTTCGGGATCAGTTTGTTGATACATTTTGGGTCATTTTTCCATTTGATTTTTGTAATGTTACTTCCGAAGATTACCGTCTACATACAAACCTATATGCACATATGTACATATCTTTTACAGATGACACTTGAATGAAAAACACTGGACATTTAAGTTTCATTCCATTTCTCAATCAATTCCATACCACACTGGACATGTGAACCCGATAGTTGCAATTAGTCGACAGATGATAAGCTAATGCAAATATCCATGTGCATCTTCTGCATCTCTTCGCCTTGCATACAACAGCTTAACTCATCACTCAATGTCCATCTATCATTCACTTTGGCTAATAAAATATTGAAACGTGTTTATCGTTTCTAGCCAAACATTTCGCTTTGATAACGAACATGCCATAGAGAGCCCTCAATAAATATGTAAATATCCAATTTGATTTTGAAACAAAACCATCTAAAACACTGTTGAATTATTAAAGCCTTCATCCCCCCTACATTGTATGGTAATATAGCCCCAACCGACCTATAACGTAGGTCACCAGCTCTCGACCACCCAATACAATAATAAAACAAAAAAAAGAAAACAAAAAAACAAAAAACGAAACGACTCAACAATCACACACATCTAATCCACAAACGGAAAATGTTCAACAAAATCCATCCAAAGGCCAAAATCAATGCAGTTTTTGGGGTCTAACCCAACCTTGGAAGCCCCAAAACTTCCAACAGCAACACAGTACCTAAGCTTAATTCATTTACATCCCCCAAACCCAAAGGCTGGTGGCATTATACCGTTTTGCCATTTTGCAATCTAACTGCACTCAGGATGCCGTAAATATTCGAAATGTCATTTGAAATCCTAATTTACGCTCTCGCATTGTGTGTGTGATGAGCATGCAATCAAAATTTAGAATTTCCCCCTAACGTCCGCCACCGTCCCCGTTTTATGCTTTCAATCAGCCAGCTTCGACGATGTACTCTGTTCTGTACAGAGGGGAGGAAAATTAGTGCAGCATAACTTGTAACTGTATGATTGCATTTAGCACAAGGATGAGATACATCCTTCATAGAGGTACATACACAAATACATACACGCACTGCAGCACCCCCTTTTCGCAGACGATGAACATTTGGGGATTATTGCGAATGCGAAATTTGCGTACCGATCCAAATGTCGGATATGGTCCCAGTCATGATGAGGTTATAAAGGCAGTTTTGACGCAAGCTATACACTGCGCTTTTCAGTGCATCCCACGTATACGGGATGGGGTAGAACAACAGTAAGCAGGATGGAGAATACATCAACGAACCAATAAACTATATATGTACATACTCCGAGTGGGGGTTTGGAGGGCTGGGGCGTTTTTCGGAGGGTTAAACCTGGTAAGCATAATCGAATATTGGCATTTCTGACATACATAAGTCCAGATAGATTGTGTAGTTGGCAGGTGGAATTGCTGATTAGAAATGAACAGGGTGGTACTTAATTTGAAAGGTAACAGCTGGTATTGTACGAGTATTGTAAGTCTTATAAAAGAAAGCATATGGGGTTGGGGTGATTTCGAAAGAAACTGTTTTCGAGTGAGCTTTGATTCGCTTTAAATCTTTGACATTGATATTCAACCGGATCTAGCTACACAAGGTACTACTTTTAGCTTGCATACTCAAGATGATTGATCCTTAAACATTTTTAGGCTGCGAACATTTTTAGAATCATTCTACTCTTTCTGCTGCTGACTAATATCGCTTAACACTTATGCTTAAGTAGTTTAAGACCAACGAACTTTGTCTAACATCAAGGCAACCAAACGGTATCTTTGCTATATTTCGCAAAGGGCAATACGTTTTTTTCTAATATAGGCAGTCAAAGTACTACTTTCTGCAGTAGAAGATCCAACGCAGGCTCTTGTGTTAAGTCATATGTAGCCTTTTCTTCTTAGGCTTGGCAAATATGTCACCGATGCTTCTATCTATGTATCTGCAGTAAGGATAGACAATTTACACATGATAAGTTCTAGAGGGAACTTCACCCATGGAAGCTCAAACCGAAGACGAGTACAGATACGTAATGTAGTTTTAATAGTTTCAAGTGCTTAAGGTCTTCCTTCAAACTTTTCCTATTAAGTTTATCGGATATCCCATTTCTCAAGATTCCATTGTAAGTTGCGACCCAAACAAGACTTAGTAAGATCAATTTTGATCCTGGTCTTCACAATATAATTCATATTTTGGTAGTGGAATATGTAGCTTAGGCGAATAAATCTTCACAAAGGTTCCTGCGAAGATTCTTGCATCCGTAGCAGAATGAAAGCAATTGAAGCAGTAGGCGAAATCTGGAACCAAAGTTTTTTGAATAGTAAACTCCGTATACAGTCGCAGCACTAGAGGTCAACAATGATTAGACTTGCATAGCTAATGGTTTCGACACGGCGAACTAAAATCACTGTCGAACTGTCGTAATGAACCTTAGGACCAAGAAGGTACTGAAGTACTTCATAGGAATCATAATAAAGTATTTCTGAAATAGAGATCTGATCTATGATACTGAAAATAGGCGAAAGGAATACAAAGTCACATGTGGAGTTCCACAAGAGTCAGTGGCAGGCTCTACGCTATAGACCCTAATCTACGACGGTGTGTTTAGACTACCAAAAGCAAAGGAAACGAAGATTATAAGCATCGCTGCTGATAAGCAAATAAGTAACGACTCTATACGATTGGTACATTGGTGGGTTACATCTATGGGTCTCAAATTAGCGAAACAAAAGACAGAAATTGTACTCATATGTAGGAGAATAAAGGAAACCATTACAGTTTCTATAGGTGGGCATCAAATCGTATCGAAAAAAAAACACTCAATCATTACTCACCTATGTATGTACCGTGTCTAATACTGACGGTCCGAAATACAAGAGAAGATTTCTACTAAGGGAGGTTACCAAATCGATAATCCTGTACGGATCCCAAAATTGGGGGAAAGCAATACACGTACATAGATACTTATACGAAACGAATTAAGGTTGCCTACAGAATAAATGCACTGAGAGTGAGTAGTAAATGAAACACAGCGTATGTGGTTGTTGGTCTGATACCAGTCGATATTCTTGCGGTGAAGGCACACAGAAAATACAGACAAGGCTTAAATAGAGTTCAAGCTGCACAAGGAGATACAAAAGGTTTTTCAAACTTCCTTAAAAGATTGCTGGATTATTGAATGCTAAAAGCGGTGGCCCCACTGAACGAAAGGCTGGTGAACATTTAAACTGATCCCTAACCTCGACTGTTTGCTAAAACCGCGAAAATAGAGAAATAGATTTATATACATATAACCCAATTGGTATCGCGCCACTGATGATTCGGCCATACTTGTACAAGCTCAAACGCGATAGTTCTCCTTACTGTACTCCTTACAGAGCTCCCAACACAAAAACTCGAACTTGAACGAGCAAAAAGACAGAGAGTGCTATACATAAGTCAGGACGTCTGAATACAAAAGGTTAGCCTGCTCCGTACAGTAATACCTGACGGTGGTTCGGTGGGGCGAGCGTCTGAGATAGGGTAGGGTTGGGTTTAGAGACTAAAAAACAGCACGGTGCCCTTAGGAAGGTTCCAGACACCTCGAAAAAAAAAAAAAAATTGGGGAGAGTCTTTTATGTTAATGAGATTGCCAAGATATCTAATAGAACTGAATGGATTGATTTGGCATGGAATTTAGAGTCGGATGTATGGTGCACCACAAGGTTCTGTAGTAGGGTCTATTCTATAGAACTTATGTGTGACTGGACCCCTTAGTCAGACGTCTGCTTCCGTTTTACACTATAAAACGACGAAGCATTTTTCTCGTACAAAATTAACGTTTCACCCTGTAGTTGAGCCAACACAGTAGCAGCACTCAGTAGCAATTTACAAAGTCATGCATAATTGTTAGCGAATGCACTTTGAACCCCGATACACATACTATAAACATCATCAGCATCAAACAATACTCGTATCAATAAATTCACAGTAGCAGCACCCACGGCCACCCACCTCAAACCATCTGCCATAATGTATCGCTACCAATTTGCTGACCCATTGTAATCATAAAATCAACGATGCACCACTATCATTGGATTAGAAGCACAGAGTTAGACTCCACACATCGTTTGCGTAGCCCAACCGACGAACACATTCGATCCCAATCAAAGGAAACGAAAATTTTCATTTGCGTATTTTCACAAAGACCCCAAAACAAACACGAGCCTAGTAGAAAAGCAAAACTATACGCTAAGCACTAAAAGCACACGTATACCAACCGACCGACCGACGTACTAAACACAAAAAAAAAAAGACGAATTTCCCAGAATCCCATTTAACAACTTTACACAAAGAAAACACAACCGCACCAACTGGTAGCGCTCCGCACTGCATTCGCATCCGAGAGGCATCCAAATTAAACAGACAGATACGAGCTATAAAATAGTGGATCGCACCGCAATGCATACGATGACATTTTAAGTCATGTCCGTCCACCTGCTCGCCACCAGCCGCCCGGTTGCAGTAGGTATTCCCTCCGCACTCAGGTGTCCACAAGCACAAGCATCATCATCATCATCATCATCATCATCGTGGATGGATCGCCGAACGATCACTATGGAAATATTGAATTTCATTTCTAATAAATCTCCGATCGTGTGGTGGTTTTCCAATGAAGTCGTAAAGATTAACAAACCAACAGCGACGTATGGCCGAACAGCTAAATTGGATGCGCGCATGGAACGATCCGTTCGCTTTCATCCGACAGACCGTCCAACGGATAGATAATAATGGTGGCCCTGTGGAACTGTTTATGGCCAAAAAGTGGTTATTGGTCGGTCGGTTAATGTTCGATCCATTCAAAATATTTCGATAATAAAATAAAATTGTTCCATGATGATCAGCGATATCGTCTGCCGGATGAAAGGGTGAAATGTATTTCTCCACTAATGGAATTCAATAAACGGGGGTAATAAACGAAAATAGAGAAAGCCGGGAGGGGCAAGGGGCTGCATAGGAAGCCCGGCCCGGTAGAAAATTTAACGCATTTTCGTGGAAAGGCTTTCTCTCTCTCTTTTTCTCTCTCTAAAAATAGAGATGAGTTAGAACGATTGCTTAATTTCACAACATTCATCGTTCGAACACGATTTTTCTCTCAAAATTAAATGTATCTAGAAGCAATGTATCCGTAAAGTGAATAATAAATTTCAGAGAGAATACTATAAATTGACTTGAGAAGGAGATAATTAGTGTTTGCGATACCACTTTAGTTTCAAATGTGTTTTTCTTTAATTAGGGATAGATCTTAATTGCTTGGAGACCTTTCTTGTCGAAAAGAATTTTTATCATTTCAAAGAATATACTTTAACTGTAATAGGGCACATAGTTGTAAGCAAGGTAAAAGCTTGTATGTGAAACCGAAGGATGCTACTTTTTGCTGAAAACACTGGAAAGACAGATTGCTATCCATCTGCGCCAGAGCATCAACCTTTGCGTTCCAACATGCGTAGATACTGCAAAGGGAAATCAATCGAGACAGCCTTACATTCGTTCGTGCGCATCATTGAAGGATCACTGAACAATGTCGAATCAGAAGTTCTTGGGCATTCTTGGAAGTCTGAAAGTGGATACATCGCTTGGAGTGTTGATCAATCAATTGCCTACAGGGAGGTTTATTCACACACAGCTGGGGGGTATCTCAACTAGAAGGCATGCCCCAAGGTGGTGTCTTGCCTCCTCTTCTTTGGAATCTGTTAGTAAATGGGCTATTAGTAGACCTAGAAAAGACAGGATACAGAGTGATTGTCTATGAGAATGACATTGCTATTGTAGTCTTGGGTAAACACCCGGACATTCTCAGGGTAATCCTTCAATATACTCTCCTTCTCCTCACAAGATACGGACCTCATGAAACCGAATTTATTCTCTGTACGAAAAAAAATAAAGTTCTCCCATAAACGCATCTACTTTAGAGACAATGCAAAATCCTAGGCATGGTCGTTTGTTGGCATGATCACTCAATTATCAAAAGTTCAAGGATCACAAAATTTGTGTATCAGCGTTGCATTAAGAACTAGATAATCCTTCTGCAGCATTTGACATCATGTTTCATCTGGTGCCCTCAGATATATGTATATCCACCAAATAGATAACTGCCAGTGCGTCCATCCTCGATCTGAGATTTGACTATAACGAACATCGATCAAGCATCCTTGCCGCAGTGAATGTAATAATGATGCCACCTTGGATGATAGTTTAGTTCACTTCTACACAGGTGAGTCAATGCAAAGAGTCAATCCGAGAGCAACTCTTTTCGCATCCTAGATCACTGTAGCATTGTTCAGACCAAAATTATGGCAAATGTACGAGGAAGCCTCAGGACAAGGCTATGCAATATCTGTCGGGGATATTAGCAATTTCACTTACAGTCAGCGGACATGCAAGTTCCTGGAATCGTGCTATTTTAAGTCAAAGGGATGACAGAGCAGTTCATGAACTTTGCTGCGTCTAGGCCAAAGGGACATTCCGGAAAGTTTCAAGTCTAACTATCTCGCCAGACAGGGTCAAATTCTTAGGATTCTGCTTAAATGGCAAATCCTGGTTATTTCCTTCGCTACTTATAAACATCAATTGAAGTTGGACGTTTTCAGCAGGACCAGAGGGGTCGTGTTGAGTTGGATATGGCCTTCATTATGAGAAACCTAATAGCATTTTGACTGGTTCCACTAATTACAGGCCAGGATTTCATCGTTTGTTGAGTTCAGTGCTTTAGAGGGGGTTGGCTGTCCCAGAATGTGAAGATAGTTTTATCATCGACATTTGCTTGTACATCTAAGCTGCAATCAGTATGGCAAACGCTTGGAAGAGAATTAAATATTTGCTTAAACTTACGAATTACTTAGTTGTAGACGACTTACGAAAGATTCCAGACTCAAATCCACTGTTAGTTTGGGAACCATTAGTGTATTAACGAACATAGGTTCCGGTACTGCGATATCATTCTCTGAACCTTGTTTAGCAACCTCAAAACCTCAAAACCTCAAAAACAAAAGCATGAGATCTCCCATTTCCCGTGATTCTACTATGTAGTTCCGCTTAGTCTCTTATATTTATGTAAGAAGTTTGGTAATGTACGAAGTCAGGATAGTAAACCAATGCAAGGGTAATTCGACAGCTACCACTGAACCGAGGACAATATCCTCATAATCGCAGAATTTTACAACAGTTGACGAACGGTTCTTCACTAATAATAATTATTTGTCCACTTATCCACTACAGCTTCATCATTCTTCCAACTACCCCTTTGGCTTTGGTAAAAAAAAAATCCATTTGCCATCATCCAAATACCAGAACATTCAGTTTTTCTTAAGTATCTGCCACGGGGAATGCCAAACGCTCAAACATTCAAAAATGCAATTCAAGACAAAAACTGACGCCATCAGGACCACATAGCCTACGCGGCTGACAGAGTCTAACTCCAAATCTCCTTCCTCGCCCAAGTTCAAGGCATTTTGACGAATTTATTATGGAGATGAATGGCGCCCACCAAATGCGAAACAGAGTCAACAAAACTGATCCGCTGCCCGAGAGTCCGCAGTGGCATTTCAATGGCAGTTCCGTGTCCACGTTGATTGATAATAAGTTATGCCCGTTTTTATCTCGTGTTGCCATCATCATCACAATTTAATATGATGGCCCCCTCTGACGCTGTCCAAAGTCTTGTTCTGGCGGTACACAAAAAAACAAAAAACAGAGGGGAATTCTCGAAATTCCATAGGGCTCCATCGTGGTCACATGGTCGTCTCATTCAGAATCCCTCATTCCGGTGATATTAGCCGAAATTTTAATTACCAAACAAACACGATTAACTAGAAAAGCGATGGCCGTATGTATGTACATACATATGTCCGTCCAGGAAGGAGGTTGACATTTTTCTGGTCGCAGCATGATGGCGACGTCATCATCATCATCATTGTCGTTGTCGTCGTCATCGTGCGTCGGTCGTCCAGTGAGCTCAGGTATTCATGATGGTCGTGCGACAAAAAAAACGGCAGCGCGAGTTAATTGATTGATTTATTTCTGAGAAGATACTTTTTGTGTAGTAATATTTTTCTCCTGAAAGATACTCCTGCCTCCTTCGTCGTTCTGGAGAGGACGCATAATTTCGCGTATTAGAAACGGCCACGAGAATATATTTCGATTCTTGGTGGTCAAATTCATATCAGAGTCAGCATAGATGGACGGAAGGGTGGCAGGCAGTTTGCAAAATGTATTCGATTATGATTTTATGATGTTTTGGGTGGGTTTTGACAGACAGGCGTCAGTCAGGTGGAAGACCAGTGGAGACAGCAGCAGCAAAAAGTGGTAGCGCCAGGACAAATTGTGCAGGTCTTCATCTTTTGTGGAATGTTGAGTGATTTAAGTGGTCATAAAAATATTTAGTTTAAGCTTAGGAACGATAAATGTGATTAGTAGTAACAAAGACCTGCGCTGGAAGTATTCAATAGCAGACAAACGAAGTTTGTACAGGGAAATTCTACTGAAGGAGGAGTGATAAATCCGGATAACATATCTGCCTTTGTAGAAGGCTAGATCGTATCGGTTTCAGAGTTTTCTAGGACCATGTCACCATTGCCAATAACACTTTCACAACATGGTGGTATGTTTCAAGCCGAAGTTTTATTTATAACCTAGATTGCTGCAGAAAATACGAAGTTCTGACAACAAGGCTACCAAAAATCATTCAAAAATAATGGACTCTTGAAAATACATATGTATATCCAATCAACAAGTGCGAACGCCTTTACTTTTTACCTATAGATACGTCGCATGAGAAACTAAGTCAGAAATGTGCAATGACAAGTACTGTCTAATGTACTGTCACCCATTCAACTTAACGTAATCGTAGGGTAGGTACTTATGTACATAAGCCCCATAGGTACTTAAGAGAGCCTCATAGATACTTAGATAGGATTCACAATGAATTTAGTGAGAGTAGTTTGTAGTTTAAGGTGTCCAACTAGCAGTCGAAGCAGTTCTGTCCAAATTCTTTTGGATTCATCTCTGAGTTTCCGATGGAAGCCACGGTTTGAGACTAAATTATGGACTAGAGATACAAAATTAACTAATCCATCTAAAGGTGAGGAATACAACTTTTATGTTGAGTGAAAGAATGACATATTTGATAAGGAACTGATTTAAAATTCGCATCGTCCTTCGTGGGATGGGGTGGAAAGGGATGTTCAACAAGGCTTCTTAAGATAAAACTCAGAAAATCTACCACAAACTATTCTAAAATTTACTCTGAACTCGAGATGCTTCAGGCAGTCCATTTCAGACTTAAAGATACACATTTCCGACAGAGGATTACAATAGATCTTTAGAGAACCATGTGAGGCTGTACATGACTGCATAGCCACTCATCTGATTTAATCTATAACCTAAGTCAGGCTATGCTGTGGAACCTGTTAGCCAAAAAACGAATAGCTAGTAGAACACGAAAAACTTGTTGACGTTTGATACACACATTGATATCAATCACATTGATATCAATCAATCAGGAAACTAGGCGCAGGGGATGAAGAGGAATCTAGAGCACTGCTATGGAGAAGCACAGCGTTGAAGCACATTGCAGAACTCGGGACATGATGACGGACTGCTTTTGTTGAAGCTCTGAAGAATTCGACCTTTAAATTCAGTGAGCGATCTTCTTCACAAATCGTAAACAAAAATATAAAAGCTTCCAGATGTCTTTGTGATTGTTGATTAAATCCACAAATCCCCCTTAGAAATGTCAATTCCTACCTCACATATCATATTATCCTTGCCAACTGCGCATTATGAAAAAAACAAATCCTTTTTGCCCAAGTCACCGAATAAGTATCTACAAAAATATTTCCGGATTTCTATGCAGCACTGAGCATGATTTTTTACTACGACTGATGTAAGTATAGTAAGTTTTGTCTCCTCTCAGGCGGAAGAAGAAGGATATGCTAGGATAACACGATTTCCATTTTACTTATTACATACACATACATACGTATGTATGATATATATAAAAAATAAACCCATCACAAGGAGGAAAAAAATTTCGCATGCTCATCTCACCTCTGCCACAATGCATCAAAGGATGACGAATGTGATGTTACACTATCTCTGATAGGACTGGGAGTAATCCTTCATACATTTTACTACAAACCAGGCGACAGTATAATGTTTATTTTGTCAATCACTCGCGTAACCCTTTTTCGCGAAAACCCCTCTCCGTTCTGTAGAAGCATAGCCCAATGGATAAAAAGGAAGAAGATCGCGGGAGTAAGTATGTATAGTACATTTAATGTAACGATTACGAGTACAACCCTTTGCCGTGCAGTCAATCGGTCTGCTTGTCGGGCGAAATAACCCACAGCACCACGCACATAACACAGCCATACAGTAAATTAATCAATTTAATCAGTTTAATGCGAAAAAGTTAAATGGCATAAAAAATATGTTCGACAGCGCGCACATTTCATTTCATTTGCCAAAGTTGAGTGGAACTGTGAGTGCTGCTACTGGTACGGGCGGGCCCGCATATGCTGGAACATATTTTTCGATTTTTCTTTTTTTTTTTTTTTATATAAAATTATTCAGTTACTGTAGACGAAGTAAGTGAATTACTTTTTTTTTTCCTTCCTCCTCTGTGAATGGTATACGATTAATAAAATTAACTGGAGAGGGCAGATGACGGATGCTTTAGATTGTTCACAACCCTTTCAATGGGCGATGCTTCTATATTTTTCAGGGTGGTACGAGTGCGAGCAATTAATATATACATTTTGATTGATTTTATCTGATCTGTGTTGATTTAAAGAGTTGCATCATTAAAATAAATAAAATAAGCTGAATCAGCTGTAATAACCAACATAAAACAACAGTGTACAGATTATGCTGTAAAACACTCAATTCTGCTGGGTACACAAAATATTTATTTACATATAATGTACATACATATGTATCTACGTCATAAAATTAAATCAATAAAGTTCCAAAGATACGAAAAAAACATCCAACAAATTGCAACAAGCCCAGATGGAGTATAAACCATTGTAAAGATTGCGTCAGAAACTCATCAGACACATATGAGTCTTCGTCGATCAACATAGAAAAGTTGGATAGAAGTGACTCATGAAATTGAGCTGAAAGACCTCTTGTAAGCTGTGGGCAGGGTCACAAGATGCCCATATACCTACCTAGAGTCAACATAAACGAGAGTTAAGCAAAAGAAACCAAACCCAGAAATTTTGAATCATTTGAATCAAAAGTCCTTGCCTATGTGAAACTTCACTACTATCCGCCAAAAATATGGTAGCTAAGAAAAATTACGAACGATGGTCTGTACTTGAAATGTAATATGGGTCAGAATCAAAGGTGACTACACTTTTCGTAGAGAACTGGACGAGGTAGTGAACTCTATGACTTGAATGTAATGAATGAGTGGCCTAGGGAAGAAATAATCTAATTTTTGGATGTTGATACAGAGCAGTATGAGCTGAAAATTCTAAGTATGGAAAGGTACAAATTTTTTGAAGCCTTTAGAAAAATTCTTGTTATTTCTTTTTAGAAAATCCAATTCGATGTTACACTTCCCCGATGGAAAATTCTTACATATTTCTAATTACCATTAAAATCTCCACGGTTCCTCTGTAGCCAATTACAATTTCCACAAATCATCGAAACTTCCCTTCGGTGTGGGAGGGGTGGGAGGAGTGTTAAAACTTACATACCAAAGCGAAAAATAAAATCCACCAGAAGTTACCAACCCCTCGCGTCAAGCACGCAGACAAACGACTTACAACACAAGTTAGCGGTGGCGGCCAAATTAAAGCTAATGAAATACAAGAAATAGCGGTTGCCTGGGGATGGTTTCGTATTTGGGGATGTTTTTGGAAACTTCTCATCTTGAAGAAACGAAAAACTGACATCCATAATTCATTCCCTGTGTGGGGGTGATGAACATTGAAAAATTTCTTCGCATATCGTTCGCCAACTTGGAATTCAAACTTTTGCCACCCTCATCATCTCCCATTCATCTATAGATACTGTATGCTTGGGGAGGGAGTTCTGCCGGCACGTTATGATAATGATAATAACGATGATCAAGTAAAACAGCGGTGCTGAATGTTGTATCTATTTTTTTGAGTTTTCTTTTTCTTCTGACATATTTCGTAGTCAATGGAGAATCCATCCACCCAATTGATGTTCGCAGAGAAGTTGATAAATTGGGGTCGAATCATCGTTGTTCCCCTTACTCTGGGATACAGAGTCAGCGTGGAAGCTAATATTGAGTAGATACTTTGCTAATCATTATTCAAAAATTATTTACGTACAATTTTTTTTTTTGTTTTTGAAAGAAATTGTATTTTTATGTAGAATGTACGAATAGAGGAGGAAGAGGAGGAAGCTCATAAATTAATGACACGAAGATTAGAATGAGTGAAATGAGAGATGGAGGTAGAGAGGCCAGTAAATTAAATTATGTCGATCGATTGCGCTCGATTTGTAGAGAAAATGGAATTAATTACGCATTTTTTATTGCCATTGGCATTCTTATTGTATAGATGTGTGTATCTGTGTACATAGTAAGCCCACTTTACGAGAAGTGTGTTATTGAGATTGTAGGCCTGTGCATTAAAATCAAGGATCTAGTAAAAGTTGTCTTTTAATTTCCTTTTTTTTTGAGAACAGGGGGGTTATTTTGCTTGCCGTACTCAGGAGAGGTATACTTGATAAACTAATAGTTAATACAAGGCACCAAATGACATGGGGAACTGTAAGAAGAATTCATTTCAAATAGGGATTCGACAAGGTTGCCTTCTTTCGCTGTTATTTGTTTAGCAGAAGGCAACTCGAAAGAGATATGCAAATCCAACAGGATATATATTGACGTAGTTTTTATTTTTGTGAACCAATCGTGTACTGAATCCGCTCCTAAACATGTGATCTGTCTATGATGAGTAAAAGATACTAAAAGATACAAAATCACACATCGCAGGTGACTTAAGATACAAATAAAAGCCGGTGTCGATATTGAACGCAACGAGGTTTTATGACTTGGTGGAGATCATACACCAACTCATTTCTAACATTTGGTCAAACGATGAATGGAATCTCAATATCGTTTTCCCGAACCATAAGAAAGAAGATCCCCTGAATTATGTCAATTAAAGAGGTCTCCTTTATATCGCGTACAAGATCTTATCTGCCATACTGTGTGAACGTCTGAAACCCTTCGTTAACACCCTAAACAACTTCTATGAGTGTGGTTTCAGGGCAGGAAAGTCCACAGTCGATCAAATTTTCACACTTCGACAGATCGTGGATAAAACCCAAAAAGTCCAAATCGATACCTACCATCTTTCATCGATTTCAAGGCTGCATATGACAGCATTTATAGAGATGAGCTATACAGACTCATTTCTAGTTTTGGTATCCCTGGCAAACTCTTCCGCCTATGGAAAATGACGATAGAGAACGTTCGCTGCTCCAAAAGGTTTTAGACAAGGTGATGCGCTGTCATTTGGGTTTTTCAACATAGTACTTGAAAAGATTTTGCGAAACTAATAAAACAATCAAAAGATTGTGCAACTGCAAGCTGCCCAAATGGGTTTAGCGGTAAACGAGAACAAAACCAAGTATTGAACAGAACGTCAGAATCGACAACTACAACTTTGAGGTATAAGGGCTAACTGGAGAGGAGGCAAGAATCCCCAAAAATTAAGCTAAGCTTGTACCTAATCTACCAGTTAAGTTCGATTTCCAAAACTATCTCAAGCCAGAATAATTGTTAAGATAAGTGATTTACTTTGTTGATGCAAATCGAAGGAATTTGCTGGACTCTTAGAGCACAACTTGAACGCTGATCATGTATGCCTAGTGTCCTGTAAAATTATGGACCAAATGGCATGATCTTGAGGGTAAATAGCATGGACAAGAATGAATAGGTACAGAGTCGTAAGTTCATGAATGAGTGAAGAATACTAACTTACTTTACTTCACTTTTATGAAATTTAATCGAGTTCCCAATAGTGCCAGGCAACAAGTTCTAAGATGTAATGATAGATTCGCTTATATCCGCTGTCCCGCAGCAGTGTTACATTCACCTTATCTTCAAAAGTCGGCTTAAACTTCTAGTGTCAATAGTCTTTCTGAGAAACAGTATAGAGGAGGGAATCGGTAAAAAGTGTTGGTTGGTTGATACCGGTCCTCCATGAGGATGCACTTAGACCAGAAAAGGTCCATTGTGCTGCCGGTGTGTAAGTTGTGTGGATCACCCCCTTACTCTGCTCATTGATGTTGTCGAGCACAGGGCACGTGCACAGGAGGTTACTGATGGTCTCCTCTTCTTCTTCATTCGTACAACGAATTTCCATACAAGTCGTTGTAGGAAAAAAGTGTACAATTCTGGATATCAGTTTATTATCGTAGAACCACCGACTGTAGAACTTGTGCCCCACTTTCTTCAATGCATTGTAAAACCTACTAAATTATGAACGTACAGGCAACCTATGTGAGTAATGAGAACAAATTTAACAGATGAAGCGATAGACTTATTGTTTATATCATTTACCTTGGGCGAGAAAGGACATTAGCCAAGGGGTGATGTTTTAGTTAGAAGTGCATAGTTACATTCCTAGACGAATTGCCTCGCCTTAAGTTAGTTTAAGAAAATGATGTGCACAAATTTCGCAGCTTTTTTTTTAGCTATTTAGCTTATAGGTCCACATCAGGTTATGATAATTTTGCTGTCCTATAACTAGTATAAAAATGTAAGCAGCAGATATTAGGATGTAGATTCAATACCTTTACGGTCTTAAAATTGAATAATTGAATTGTAATTCAAAAACCTTCATGCCGTATATAGTGTTCAAGCTTTTCACAACGTAAGAAGACAAAATAGAGCATATATTCAAGACATTCTGCGATAAGCAAGTATATTCAAAACAGATGGTAGACATTTATCTAAAGATGTCGTCATCACACATTTGGCATCATTTACTATTAGGATAATGATCAATGGTCTAAGTTGGCTGCCTTGAGGGATCCCAGCAGTTTGAAGAATATGACTAGATATGCAGAATCCAAAGGCTTAGATACATGAAATAAACTGCAGTTGAAAGAACGTTTTGTTGTTATCTGAAAATCGAATCTCAAACTCCCGCTCAGTAGTCCGACGTACTAATAAGTGAGCCATATTTGTCGGTAAGGGGATTAGACCAATAATGATTTAGAAAAGTTGGTTTTCAAAGTGTTTAATCAAATTAAAAAATATGACAAAATCGGCCCTGGATTTTAGGTACCTATACTTGTTTAATTTATTTTCTGTTGTCGTGTAGGGATCGTAACATAACTCTTTGGTGTACCAAGTTGTTGGGTTCAACAATGTTGGCTTTGCGAAAGTAGTTCTCAAAAAAATGTATCTAGGAGGGAGAAATGTTTCATGTTAGAAAAAATCCTCTCAGATGGAAAAGTCGGCTTAAAATCGGGTAGAATGGCTAACAGACAGTTTTGTAATTAAATGCTTAAGTGTGTTTTTAAGCAATTGCGAGATGTAAGTTGAATATGAAGGAAAAGTAAGAAAGAAAGGCTGTCTCGGTTTGAAACTTAGGTGTTTTTATTTGCATTGGTTACTCCATTAGTGGAGTGGTGTTGGAGCCTATCACTTATTTAAAAACCTCTTTGTTATCATGAACGATTTTGGTGAACTGTGTCTGATTTCAAGAAACATTCCGACGACGACTTTCATGACGTTTGTACAGGGTACTAGAAATTCCATTAACCTTCCAAAAAAATCTACATTTCATATCAAATCTCCTGTAAGAAATACCATTAGTCATAGCAATAGACATGTACATTTCTAAAAGTATTTATTTCCATACATATGTGCATGTAGATACTCTATCTAACCCACAAACCTGACTACTCGCCACCTCATTGTGGCAATTATAATTACTCTCGCATGGCAATAAAAAACAATAAAAATTATTTTTTATTACAAAAACGATGAAAATAATTACGAAAACAAAAATCATTTTTAATGAGTGACGACGGCTCCTTCGTTCTCTCGTGCTTAGAGTGGTTATAATTGGCCACTTTGATGGTGGTTGAGCACCTTCACGTTAAAAACGAAATCATATGCAAACGACAATTAAATTGCTCCTTACCACCATAATTGCACGACAATATATCCTGGAAATGCAATGGAAACGCAGTATACGAGGACTTTGGATCGCGCTTTTATGGGATTATTATCTTCATCGTTTCGACGCCATCCGAGCGCCGGCCGGTAGATACCTACATTCATATGCGAATTTATGAGTGGTGGCGACGAAAGGATGCAGTTGGATGTAATACTTATGGACAGGCTAAGTGATTATTAAAATTACCATTCGACGTATATATTGGGTTACTGCGGACCCGTGTGGTTTGTGCTTGTGTCGGTTTTAACAACTTGATTAGCAGCCAATTAAGATTGTGCAGAATAAAGACTCCTGTCGTCCATATGTGTAGTTGAAGGAAGAAGATTGTTTTTAATTATCCTACGGTATATCTTTCGAATGATTATTTAAATTATTTATTTACGTTGGATTAACTGGTTTCAAGCGTGTAAAGTCCTGTTTCGGAATAGATATTTTAGTGCACTTAGTAATAGAAATAATATTGAGATAGATGACTGACTATAGAGAAGTGTAAGACGATACTTAAAACGTTTACGGTTGTTAAGATTGTATCTCAGCCTTGGAATATCGTTTTTAAAGTAGGTATATACCTCCAATCATGGTACAAGGTCATCATTGGTGGATTAGGAGCTATATTTTTGGACCTTCAGACGGGTAATGGCCGATTCATTGGTAAAGTAGTTCTGATAAGTTGGTAAAAAAACTTATGAATCATGGAAATATTCATAAATTCACTCGGATTTTGAGTGGGGACTATGTCTGGTCCCGTGGACTCATATGGCTTAAAACTGCAGACTACTGAGAGTCTATTAATAAATTCAGTGACCCTTGATCTGCATCTGCCCAAATACGGCTTGGATTCAGAAGGACACTTGACATTGGAGGGGTTTTTGAGAGGACTCTGTGAAATCTGTAGTACAGTACTATTAATGTTTTCACATAAGTTGGTGTCTCTTTGTTTAGAACGTTTGAGATTTGCCTTTACCAGTTACATACATAAGTGTCTATAATTTTCCCATCCAGAGTAATGAAAAAAAAAAATTAGCGAAATTCATCCTCCCGTACCACGGCTTCAGGATTCTTTCGAATTTTGTTATACCATTCCGTGTGGCACAGTCACACCAAAAAATCTTGGTTCAGTTGGTTAGGTCGTCGGACTACTGAGCGGGAGGATCAATTTTCAGACAAAATCTAAGTTGTTTCACGGTCCCACTTCTCGCGAATGTCTGACAAACATCCGAGAGTATAATTGTCATGGAGAAGTATTTCAAACAAAAATTGCCTTTTTGACTTCCATTTGGGCGAAGAATATAAAAAGCACACAAAGAATGGTTGTAAACAGCTAGGCCCTAGGTTCCTCATGGAGCCACCAAGAATATCCTATTCCTATTGACAATGACGAAACAGCCCAGCAGCTTAAAGAAGATCTTGCTCAGTCCAGTATTCTTAAACATTTGAACTGCAAAACACCACTCTGTTGCAATTAGTTTGCAGGCATACACCGCTTCATTACTCGATCAGTGCAATCAAATCAATTCATTGGCTCATAAACCACTATTCAACCCTTCCATATCCATCTGAACCCCCCCCAACCCAATAAAGCAAATAAACAAAACTTTATTTAACTTCAAGGTAGTTGGAGAATTCACTTCAACGAAACGAAAGCAATAAGGGTTTTTCGTCATATCCTTGTACTGTGGTCCATTAACGTCCATCGGAACTCATTAATCTAACCGACCCTAAGGGCTGTGGATTTTCTTGTAAACAACCAACTTCTTATCCTTTCGCCCCGTTGTGCGTCGCCCATTCCCCCCGTGTGTACTGAATGTTAATCTTAGCATCGCAAGCAAGGTGTTAATCCTTTTCGCCCAATCAACAAAAATGAAAATAATTCAATTTACAGGAGAGTTTCATCTCGTATCTACTACGTAGCGCAAAGGAACGCCCTTCGGCATTTAGCAAACTTTATCTTAATTCTTTTGCAGCAATCGATTGGAAAAGTTCCCCTTTTACCATTGCCACCATTGCCACCGAGCGACCCGAACCCGAAGAAGATGAAGAAACCTCTCTTAGACCGCTTCAAAGAAAATTCCATTCTCGCTTTTCTAAACTTTTTCCGGGCAGTTTTTCCCTCAAAGACGCAGGGAAACTCTTCAAGATCTAATATTTTCTAACAAGGGTAGGTGATAAGTGGGGCGATGGTGATGGTAATGGTGTTGGTGGTAAGAGTTCTGGTTCTACTCTCGTTCTCTACAAGACTGTGGTAAGTCAATATCGAGGAAAAAGATTTTCCAATTATAAATCAATTTTCGATTAAAATTACTTTGGTTGTACCAAGCGGAGGAGTTTGTGGTTTTCACACCCCCAAGCCGAAAGACCGCGCTTTGTATTGTCTCGATTAAGGAAGGCAGCAAGGAAGGATTCTCGCGGATTCTACGCGATAGTGTCGCATTGCGCGTGGTGCCTATCATCATCATCAAGTCTCGAAAATCATATACAAAACTTCGTCTCCAGAAGGATACGACCCCACCCACCCCATCCACAGCCCGTCAGAGAGTTTTTCCCCGCAAAGGAAAAAGTTAAATTGTGTGGTGTAGTGTTCGGGCGTCTTAAGAAATTAGTTTTCAAAGAAACTACCAGGGTGTGGCAAAAAAGAAACGCAAGACTGCATTCTAAAGAGTTCGTGGTGCGGTCGGTAAAAGCAGCATTAGGGGAGGGTTTCGTGCTTCGGGGTTTTTTCTTTTTTTTTTGGTTTGCTCCTATGCAACGGAGAGATGCTGAGATTTTTTGATGATGAATTTCCATTTCCAAATCTCAGCCCAGCCGTAATACAAGTTCTCGACTTGAATGCAATGCCAATGCCAATGCCATAGAGAGAGAGGATGACTGCGTCATTTTGATTAAAAGCCCCCCTAACAAGATGATATTAAAAATCAATTAACTCCGATGCGACATCATGATCCGTGAGGACAGGTAGTATCGTAAAAGCCAAACAGAAACATCAATACCCAGGGGGAGTCCGACTATGAGATATCGATGATCCCTGTCGTGGCTCCATAAAACTCAGTTTATAATTTAATATTGCGCGCGTTATAGTGTATCCCGGGAAAGTTATAAAAAATTACAACCACACAGCTCACGTATATGTACATAAAACTCCCGACTCTGGAGGAAAGCAAACGCTTCACGTTTTAATTAATAATTAAAGATGCGATGATCTTGGCATGGTGATGGGGCGCATTCAGATGGATAGGTGTAGGTACTGTGACCGGATGGAATGTGAATGTGTATCTTTTTTTCTTAATGGCTGGAACGAAAGTTAATCGGATGGGTTCATGGCTGAATTTTATGATGTCTTTGCTAGAAAGGATGCCAGGATGATTTGGCTTGCTGTGTTGGAAGTCCAACGAATTTCGATGGCTCTACTTCGATTTGTAAGTATACATTAAACAAAGGATTTTACCTTGACAAATAGAAACAGGGTATTCATAAAGTAATTAAGAGGTTAAATGGGTTTTAAGCATGTAAGTAGGAGGCGAATTTCGAATAGAAAAGAAACACCAATCGAAGGCTATCACTGACTGTGTGTCTTGCTAGTTTGGGTGCAGTGAAAGTGCAACGCCAGCAGCACTCGACATTCAAAATTCTTGCATAACCAAATTTAAAAAAAAATTAAGTTACAAAATAACCTTCTTCGTCCAGGAAGGTTTCTCTCCATTAAGGGGACACCCATCTGTATATTGGCAGCGGAATTGGAAATGCTAAATTTAGATCATGACCAAGCTGCCTTCTTAGGAGATGACTCCTATAGCTTCTTGTATGTCGAAGGACTTACTTTATGCCGAGTAGCGCACGATGAGTCAATGGATAGCCATAAGTTTCCATGCGAAGTACATGCAACTAAGTGGTACAACGATTTTTTGATGACAGGCGAACTTTAATGATTTGAATATCCCCTCGAGATACTTGTGTATTCTGCTCTTGCACAACTGGAAGGAGCTTCTCTATGTACCTACAGCTCTTTAGAAATGATATTAAATAGCAGCTCCTAACCATTCTGTATGAAGAATATAACACGCACACCACGATTGATTGTGAAAGTCTAAGTTCTAACTTCTTTACAAGCTTGTCATGCCAAATATTTGTATTTTTATAGTGAACTACATTACGTGGTGTATAATGGAGCAACTTGATATACTGAGGTTTTTATGCCCTAACTCCGTTGCTGGGTCAGTTTTAGCTCTTAGAAACTGCATACTTCGACTTGGTGATCTATAAAGGATTCAGTCTCCCATCTGCAACATGTTTCAGATCTCTTTAACTTATTTCCAGAGACCTTGTTTGGTCACCTCTACTTCCAACTTGGGTTAGTAAATCCCATTAAATGGCATATTCTTGAACTAAATTTTCTTTGCTCCCGTAAGGTCTGACCTATCCACTGCTTTTCCTTCGTCCTATTGTGATTTCGATAGGTTTCTGGCCCGTTCTCATTAAGAACTATTCGTTCGAGGTACGGCCAGAATATCCTTAAGATGATGTGTAGACATCAAATTATAAAGGTTTCCTAATGAGTGACAGAGATAGACACCTTCCATATACTGCTCCTATAAAGCAGTACTGACTCTACATTAGAGTAGAACAGTCGTAAAGCTACGACTTAAACCGATAGCACTGCTCTTCCAGATTTTGGATAGCATATCTAACGCGGGTTTGCTTTTCCAATTCTGCTGCCCACATTGAGTTCAATGACGTCGTCTGCCAAGACTGTGCTTCTTAAATAAAGGAAGCTATTACCATTCGGTTTGCTTCAGCTTCTAAACTATGAGCCATTTGATACAAGTCCATAATACCACGCGAAAGCAACCAGGCATCGTCAGCATGGTTAAGGTGTTTTAATACTTAAGTAATGATTTTCTCTGGAATACGTTGGGTTAGGTTAGGTACGTGGTTCGGTGAGTAGAGGAATCCACAACGCCACACTCAGGTCAATACAGACCCATTGTAAAACCCATAGGGGAGAGATGTCCCTTGCCCATTGGTTAACCCTAGTTGTACGAATATGGTTCTTATGAACAGACAAACCATCCAGTTGATTTGATGTAGTTAAAAATGTCATTGACTGGTCTACTGGGTCACGGAAGTGTCGCCCAAGAAATTTAAATCTAAAAGTGGGTTGTATCCTCATTAACTTATTGAGTGTTATAACCCTTGAAAGGGTGAAAGGGATTTCCTATCCTTTTGTACAATTCTGTCAGTCTTACTTTTAGCAAAGTAGGGTCACATACTTCTTGTGATAACACAAGTGTCTAAGGAGGACCATCTAGTGTTAGCCTCCCTCCAGGCCCTAATCCCTGCTTCAAGCTTCAGTGAGCAAGACGGGATGCGCACCGAGGTATCGACCTGTTCTGATGTAGATTCTGAACCCCTTCTTGCCAGTTCGTCGGCCTTCTCATTACCCGGTATACATATTTTCATGTCCAGGAACCCAGCAGAGTGCAACCTTGTACTGTGTTCCAAGAACCTTGAGCTCTTCAAGACAGCACTTCACAAGCTTTGATTTTATTTCAATAGCAGAAATCGCTTTTATTGCTGCCTGGCTGTCGATGAAAAAGGTGATACCTTCCGGTGGTATTGCCTTTAACGGACCTCCGCTTGGAAAACATTGCTATGGTTTGGGACGCGGACTGATCTGGATATGCCCGGTGGTTCAGAAAAGATACCTGAGCCTACACCTACATCCATCTTTGATTCATCTGTGAGGACTGATATGGTACGTGTATGGGTAAGCTGACTGGTTTTCCATTCTTCTCTGTTCGGAAACAAGCTTGTGAAGGGTCTCTTGAAATCTAGGTACGGAGTCAGATAATCCGTATTTGGGAACATTTCCTAGATATTTATTCAGGATCATAGAATGACCCATTGTATTTTGTCTCTAGCTGTTTGACTGACTTATTCTCAGGCCGCTGATAGCTCCCGAGGCTTGAACGAAGATATACAGTGGAAGCAGATTGAGTATAGCCTCCATTCCTGTAGTAGGTATGGTTCTCATGGTGCTTGTGGTGCCAATACAAGCCAATCTCTGCATCTTCGTAAGAGCCGCTAAGTTGGTGGTCTTGCTGGCGGACTGCCACCATACAAGATAGCCATTAGTCAGAATAGGTCTTACTATAGCCGTATACATCCACAGAATAATTTTGGGTTAGGTCCCCAGGTTAAGGGTAGGGAGGAACTTGCCCGCATAAGCGATGGCCTTGACCCCACCATACCTGAGTTCTCTGAGTACTTCATTTAGTACAATGACCCATAGCAGTGGGGAGATTACTCCGCCTTCTTTGTAATACGTTTCCTTCGCAAAGTATTTTATATAAAAGTCCGATTCATGCTGTTGAATGTTTTCTTGATGTCAATGGATATGGAGGGATTGTCTATGTATAAATTTTTCATTCTTCTATGATGATCCGCAGAGTTTTTATCCGGTTCTGGTTGACAATTCATAGACTGCTGTTGCACTTTAGAATTCCGTAGTCTGCCGGTTTCATATTTAGTTCTGCAAACAACTTCTTAGAAGATAAAATTCAGAAAGTTAACATTCTTCTGCACCTAACCAAAGAGTTGACCCAAATCTAGCCTAGAATAAATATTTTCGACAACTCGAACTTTCAATTTCCATCAAGGAGTTAGTGTTTCTGGACCCAAAAATTAAACCATTGTACCTACAAAATTTGGGACGTTAGTAATTTCCACGTCAGCTAGCATCCAGGTCTACTGCCCAAGTTAGCTACCATTCCTCAAGATAGTAGTTCACTCCGTTTCTCCAATTAAAATAGAATGTTTTTTTTTTTGTTTTCGACATGACCCCTTTCAAAAATGACACAAAACCAAAAACTCTCCAATTGAATAGCGCCTCTGTATTGCTTTCAACCAAGCGCTGACATTTTCTGTTACAGGAAAGCGCACCCAACCAATACATCACCGCAATCAAGGTCATTGCAACAACTTTTCCACAACACTGGCTGTAGGAATTCACCAAGAGAGATTATTTTTGATGTACGACTCTCAGTGCAAGGTGCCATAAATTGCACACCATGCGCTGGCAGTACGAACCATAAACAGACCGAGCGAGATGCGACGATAAACCTTGTTGCCCTGGCAGCCTCCACCGTCACCGTTCACCCATCGATATTAATTTTTCATTTCATCATTATAAACTCACCGATTCGATGTAAATCAATCAGTCCCAGCAGTGAGAGAGAAAAAAACAAAATCCGTACAATATATTGTAATCGGCCAAATATGGCACAGAGAATGAAAAGCAGTTGTCCTCTTTACGATCATCGTAAATATTGAAAGAAATAATTCCAAATAAACGGGCGCGCTGGTGCAAACTTGAACCCACATGTGCATGACTCGCTGCCGCGACACACAGCACACATGGAGCACCTCCATCATCCCAGGCCCAGCGCTCCGGCATACGTGGTGCGATGTGGCATTCATCAGATTTCGTCGATCATAACTGGCAGCGTGCGCCCGTCGCCGCATACGAATGAAAATGATAATAATAATATTTTTCATACATACTCGTACTCTCAGCTGAATTGTACGCTCCACGATTCCAGGTGATTTATCTGAATCTAACGAGTAATTTATTAATTAGCGTCGATCGTAAATATTTTTATGATCGATGTGGAATTGATCAGTGCGCGCCCAGCAGGAGGCTAAATGCTTATAGATACATACATAGATACATACATAGATACTCTCAGTGCCATGGCATTTTTCCATTGAATGTGAAATGCAAATGTCAGTGCTCGTCAAAATGAATCATCACCGCAATAGGGTGAATGCTCTAATTGGCGTCAAAACTATTTTAACATTAAAATAGAAAATTTCTGCAAATGCATTCCTGGGCCATTGTCTTATGATGCATTATGAAGTGACGGGCTACACCAGACACATGGGCCCAGATGTCATGCGGACCATTGAAAGTCAGCCAAACACCATCATATGAGTACTGCTGTGCGCAGCAGACAAAAGCGACGCATTCCCAATCTGTCGGTCGATAAATTTGTCGTAATGGCTTCATTTATTATTTTTAATGATTTCTGAAAGCATTGTGTGGAAGTGCGATTGCGATTGCCATTGCAGCGCAAGTAAGGCAAGTGCAACATACGTACTCGTATCTAGACATTGTTGTAGGCTCACAATGTCACAAGCCAATTAGTGAAATTTCTCTGATTTTAAATGAATTAATGGGGAAATACTTCTTTTTTTTTTTTTCTTATTTGTTGATAGAATATATAATTGTAGAGATGTAACACGATGCTCTAATACTATTTGTTTACTTGAGGGACTGGCATGGCTGTTAAACAGCTTTCTATGCTTGAAAACTATTCGGCATTGCGTTATGTTTTTTGTAGGATTTAGATTTCCATGGGGTCATCAGGGACTCTAACCTCCTGAAAAGGAAGATCAGATCAACTGTGAAAGGAATTGAATGTATGTAGATACAGACTGAAAATTTCACCAACTGAGGCTACCTACCACAAGCGCCTTTAGCCCTTTAAATTTCCAAAAAGGTGTACTTAACCTGAATTCGATAGTAAAGATCTCAAATTTATTAGAGAGTCAAAAAATAGCTATACTAAGAAAATATGTACCTTTGTAATATCAACAAGATAACATTGCATTGTGAGGCATGCTACATTGGAATGAACATTAATAAGAAAGCAGATACGATGTACAGGGACTCCTAAGCTTTTTGATTTAAAGATGTGAATCCTTTACTTGCTAAAAAGGGCATATTAAAAACGCTGGAACTTCTTCAATAAGTAATTGTTTTGGAACACCGCACATAATTAGAGACTATCTAAAGAAACATTTTCCTGTCATAGACCGAAGGGGAGCAATGTCGCTTTTTGTCAGTATTAGATACTTTTCTCATCATCGAGGCTGTAGTGACTGTTAATCTTGAATAAATTTTTGACCAATCTCTTTGTCGGAGATTTAACGACTAGTACAACAATATCTATCAGCATCATATTGCATCTGCCTATAGATCTATAGTTGGCATAGATTATGGGCTAATAAATCTTCGTCCTTAAATCAAAGAAATGACTTCTTGAAATACATAATACCTACAGGCAACTCTCACGTTGTGCTCGACTAGAACAACCCTTCTGGAAGAACACTGTCATTTGTCAAAAACGGACAATAGAAGCAGATAATGCTCGGAAAATACTGGCTGATCCGCGTATGTTTATAAGATTACCAGACTAGTGCAGTGATTTTCAAATAGAAATTCTAAAGAGAACTTGACATACCACAGGATATTCCACATATTGCCACTAAAGCCTTAACTCATACAAAAATAACATGTTCTTGTTAAAAACTTATTGGTATGGTTTAGGTTTAGGTTGAGTAGGGCTATGAGATTGTCATAAGACACTAGGCACAATAGTGAGCCCATCGCGATCCCCAGGGAAGCTTCTAATTCGACCATACATTTAATTTCCCTACAGAATCGAATCAGTCCTCAATTTTGGTCAGTTAACCAACTTCATCCAGATTGTTGAAAAAGTATCTTCCGAGGTACTTTGCTCTGCTCCTAGCAATGGCTTGACATTCACATAATATGTGAGTGATGTCCTCTGCGACATGTAGGTCCTTACAATACCTGCATGTGTCCGTGTTTGTTAAGCCTAATCTCATGGCGTGTTTCCTCAGAAGGCTATGGCCAGAGATTATCCCTATCGCTGTTCTCAGCTTTGATCTGCTTAGATTTATCAATTCTTCAGATTTTTTCCGATTTAACTTTAACTAAGTGACCCTATGCCCATCTAAGTTTGACCAGCTATAATGATGATTTTTTCGAGAATAATTCTCTTAGCCGCGGCCATTGGTGGTCTGATGTCTTCAAGTATATCACTTACCGGGAGTTCTGCTCCTTTTTTGACCAGTACATCGGCCTTTTCGTTACCCTCTATGTCACAGTGTCCAGGAACCCAACATAATCTGACTCGGTTCTGCGAACATAATGCCCTAAGTATTGTGCGGCAACTCTTAACTAATTCAGATTTAATGATGTAGGACTCTAGCCTGACTATCAATGTAGATGGTGATATTCCTGTTGGATTTTTATCCCATCTCAAGTAGCTCCGCAGATTTGAGTACAGACAGAACCTCTGACTGGAACACACTGCATGTTTCCGGAAGTTTCAGAGCCACATGTAGGTCTATATCTCTCGAATATACTCCTGACTCCGTACCCTCGCTAGTTTTGGAACCATCTGTATATATTGAGATTTCGTTTTCGATCGAAACTTCCGTCCTTTGCCAATCTTCTCTATCTGGGTACATTACTTCGTATGGTGTATCGAAGTCGAGTGTACCAAGACTTTCATCCGTTTCGTCGGTGATGTTGGGGAATGATCCCTGAAGAATAGAGCTATGTCCGATAAAGCTAGATTTGAAGAACCCTGCGCTTGCCTGTAATTTTATCTGTAGATCCAATGGTAGAAGATACATAAAAGCCTCGAGTGCAGCCGTTGGCGAATAAAGCGCCAGTGATGGCAATGCAGGCTGTTCTTTGTACCTTGGTCATCATATACCTTGTCTTCTTTTTGATCGTGGCCTTCCACCAAACAAGAGCCCCGTATGTTAGAATGGGTCTGACTACGAGTTTCCAATTTAGCTTACTATCTACTACCGTACCAAGATACTTTGCGTGATCCGAGAGGAAAAGCTCCACTCCAGCTAGCCTAGGCAGTTTGAAGGCTGGAATTTTATATTTCCTGCTAAACAGTACTAGTTCTGTTTTTTCCGGATGGACGTGTAGTCCGCACTTTTCAGTCCATCTTCCAAGCCTATTAAAGGCTGATTCCATCATATCGCTCAATGTATTTAGGAATTTACCCTGAACTTTACCCTGAACTTATTGGTATAGTAGGAAACGAAAAAGCAGATGAAGCAGTTAGACTAGACTCAGGGCATTGCGTAGCATTTCTCGGTGTATTCTAGAATCCTTTTCTGACAACACTGGTTTGGAATTGAGGTAGTCAGACTGTCTGAAAATAAATATGAATGTATACGAGACCTGACTGAGCCTTGCTGTTGATTGATTTCCTGATTGAGGTCTCCGAGCATTGCATGGTCTTGGCAGGTTTTGGATTCATACATGGTTGATGCCTACAGTTTATTCAAGTTCTCCATCACTACGGCAATGCCTGAATTTGGAGTTAAATTGAAGACAACGCCTAATTGATTGCTGAGAAGTAAGACTGTATAATGTTGACGCGTCGTAATCTAGTCCGAATCTTCCATATTTCCGCTGTCTTCCGGATGGTCTTTCAATGCGAGTATCATGCGAGTATCATGCCAGCTTTCTAAGTCGAGGAGTATCTTCACATTCCAGAATCTAGCTTTGTCCAGGTACAATAGCTAAAAATCGTCAACATGTGATCATTTCTTATTCGAGACATTGCGTTGGTTTACATTATCTAGTCTAGAATAGCGGCCCACCTCTTGCGAGCGCCTCACTAACATCCACGAACAAAACTGTCATGAAAAAGTTCTGAAAACAAAAATCGCTCTTCGGACACGGCGAAACAGTTGATTTTTTCTATTCGTGTGAAGAATAGAACATGCACAGGATGAGTTGTGAGAACCTGGGTCCTGGGTCCCATGAATCTGTCTCGTTAAATATTTGTATTTTTGTATAGGTATATAGGCTACAAAATAATCACTGTTCAATATTTTTCAACGATTGCTGCTTTATTGAAAAGAGTAAACCTTCCTATTAATTATAAAATATTATTTCATTCAAATGACTGCCTCGGCTGGCTTGGCAGTAGGCCATCATGTCATCATGTTTACAGCTTGACCACTATTGTTCTGAATCGTTCCTGGATTGGTCGCATAGCATCGATCTTTAATGGTACTCCACAAAAAAAAAAGAAGTCCAGAGGGGTCAAATCGCAGCTCCGTATCGGCCAGGCAACATCACCAAAACACTGATTTATACGATTATTGAAGTTAGAGGGCCATAAATCGATTGTTGGACGGCTTGTGCGTCCATCTTGCTGGAACCATAGCTTAAAATTCGGTTATCATGTCTCTGTATGTTATTGTCGTCACAGGATGAACACGAGAATATGTTCTGTATCAATCAGCAAACCAGTTTCACGATCTTTTATCAAAAACTTGCGTACACCAGCTCCAGTTAGTGCATTATTTCGACCGAAATTTCTTTACAAAATTCGTACTGTTTCGGCAACACAGCTTCCATTTTGAAAGTAACTTTGCAATATTTCCCAACGTTGTTCAAGTGTACATAAGTTAGTCCATTTCGTATTCCGAAAATATAATACTAAGTTTCTGTAAATTTTTTGAGCGCATAAGAGCTGTCAGTGTCAAAATGAGATATGATTCAAAAGGAAACCAACAGATGGCTCAGCCTTTAGTTGTCCAGAAATCACCACTAGGAGGCAGAGTAAGCACTTCATTATCTGATTGTTGCGCTAGTGGACCAAGTCATTTTCTTCATCATCTGTCTGTAGTTTCCCAATTAATAGTTTCCTCAAATTACTGCCTAACAATGGATTAAATGGCAGATACGTTCATAGCTATAGAAAACTGTCAATAAAGTTGACTTCTGTTATTCTTTCTGGTCAAAGTTCTTATCTCATATCCCTTATTATTTGGCGAATTTACCACCCCTATTCATCCCATCAAGTCCGAGCTGTCCTTAGGCTTAAGAGGGAATTTGTATATACATATGTATGTATGTACTAAGCCTATCCCTATCTCCCCGCAATACGTGTCGTTTCTGATATCAATTTACTGCCTGAAATCTAATTTACTTGCAACAATGTCCAAATAGCACCAAAATACCATGCAAAGTCCTAAACAAAAAAAAATTGCAGAAATGCAAAACAATATGTAGGTATGTATGTATATATAAATAAAGAAGAAGCACAGGAATTCTCTGGGGAGGGCGTAATCGAACAGTGGACCGGGGGCTATAAGGAGACGTCGGCATGAAACAAAAAAAAAAAAAAACACGAAAGAAAACGAAACGTTATAAATAATGAGTTGCACTTAATCAAATGATAACCACCCACCCCACCACGATGATTTAGGGGCGCAATAAACGTAAATTAATTACGAGGACGGCTTACGGAGATTAATTATTTTGCGCCGTTTCGCATAAGCTCCGTGTTGTTATTGTGTTTGTGTTTTTTTTTTGTTTCTTTTTTCTTTATTTTCATCCGTACATGGATATACGACGATGTTGCGCTGGTGAGGGTGTATTAAGACTACGACAACGACCACGACCACGTTGGCGGTGGCTATTTAATGTATTTCTTCAACTGAACATTACATCGGTCGCCTCGTCCAGTTTCAGCGGTGTGTGCGGTGTGACAGACCGGTCAGGTGAGGTAAGACTTTTCCGCATGAAGAATCGAAGGAAATGGAAGATAATGACTGTTGCTTGCTTCTTTGGATACGACTATGTATCTATGTATGTATGTATACGTATCCTAGTTCCTTAGTTGGTGTGGTTCTTTAGGGAGTATTTACTAAATAAATCTATGGTGAATCGGAGAAGGAGTTGTGAAAAATTGAAGATAGTTTCGTAGAGATTTCAAATTTCTTAACCACCTAGAGACAGACAGACAGACAGGGATTTTCCACACCACCTAGAGATAGGAGGTGCACTTTAAAAACGCTTAATCCCATTTCTTTTCTGTGGCTAGCCCCCAGTTTCAATTCATGGTCATCCCTCTGAACCCTTCAAAATCCCACAAAAAGTCCCCCATCCAAATGTTACTAAAAGATAGAAATTATTTTCTGCATAAGAGTAAATGGTAATCGTTGCCTTCTTTCCTACAAAATACGTATCTAACCATTTTTTTTTTTTTTCATTTGAGGATAAAAGTTCTCCAGTGTTATAAATGTTCATCCTTTAATTTTTTTTTCTCTCCCTCTCTCTCACTCTGCTTTCTTTTATTATCCTGCACACACCTTTGACCTTAGTGCACATGAGAGGTGAGGAGCAAAAAAATAACGAATATCCTGCCTAAGGTGGGTTTTTGCAATTTTTATTCTCATCTCCTTGGCAAAATACAAAAAAAAAAGAAAGTATTTCGCTGAAAATTATTCCAAGGACTTTGAGAAAAAAAAAAATCCACCCAAACCATAGAAGAAGCTAAGGTTATACACATACATACATACACTGTAATGGCAGTGGAATAAATGTGTTTGGGTGGAAATCAAAAGAAAAACTTTTAATTAATTTTGCAATAAATTCAAAAGAATAAATTGCTTTTTATTTTATCTAATTTTATTTTATTTTCGTTTTTGCTTTTACTCATTGTTCTGCCGTTGTTGGTAATGAATCATTTTCATTTTCTTTTTTTATTTTATCGGTGGAAAGGTACCTACCTAATGCTGGGAAAGGGAATATCCAATGAATTAAGTAGGAAAAAACAATAATGTATCTTAAAACATATCTATGTAATATAAAACTTCCTTAAAATCAACTTTGATACTAGCAAATGGGTTGGAAATGTCAGTCATATTTTAAAAGCAATTTGAATCTTGTGCGAGTGAAGTTTTCCCTGACTTTATCGCAGAAATGTGGAGATATGCTGGCACTATGGTATTCGATGCTGGTCCTGAAGTCATCTAAAGTCTCTGGTTTAATCGTGTAGACTATAGACTTGACATAACTCGAAAGAAAGCGCTTCATGTGAACGATTGAAACTCAATTCTTTGGAAGTCATGAGTCGAACCCAACTGAGTTAACCAACTTGCGTTCTTTCTTCCTTTCTGTGGTCACTCGTCATCGACAATCTTCTAGTCGATCTACAGAGATCAGACTGCATTGCCATTGATTATGCGGATGACGATTTTTATTAGTGGTAAATACAGCACGACCATTTCTAGTATCATGCAAGGTACTTTACTACACGTGTTAGAATGGTGTAGCAGAGAAGGACTATCCATCAATCCTTGTAAAACTGTTCTAGTGTCTTTTATAAAAAAAGACTGTTCAATCTAGTACCTATCACCATCAAGAACGCCACTTTAGTTTATTCCAATGAGGTCTTTGACCATGTGGGACTCCTGAACATTCTTGACTCAATTCCCAAAACGGACAAATTTTGCACTATCGCCGACATTATGGTCAGGGAGTATCGTTTCGGTAGGTTATTTCAGGTAAAAATATTGGACCGTGCAAAATGGTCTAATGGTGTTCCGGCACTGGATCTTAGAGGTCTGGTCTGGCTCACAGACGAATCGAAGATGGAAACTGGAGTTAAAGCTGGCGTTTTTGGAACCAACACTAAAATTTCGATACCTATGGCAATGTGTCCCACGGTTTTCTAAGCTGAACTTAATGCCATTGAGATCTGCGCTACGATAAATCTGAGTAAAGGCGCTAGGATATATGTATGTATGTATATCTTTTCAGATAGCCAGGCAGCACTTAAAGCGCTGTCGTCCAATTTAATGGACTATATATGAGTTAGATGCAGTACAATCTCTTGCCAGACGAAACAGAGTAAAACTCGGTTGGATCCCTGGTTATCAAGAAATTACAGGCAACGAATCTGCAGGGCGCCGTGGGTCAAGTGGTTAGGGCTTTGGACTACGGAGCGAACGGTTCGAGGTTCAATCCTCAGGCAACACCTAAAATTTCTTTCACAGCCCCACCTCTCGCTAGTGTCTGATTCATTCGGAAGTATCATTGAGATGAAAAGCTTCTCAAATTGCCCTTCAAGACGGTCTTAAACAGTAGGTACCTTCTATTCATGTAAAGAATATAACACGTCTGGGTCCCATAGACCTGACGCGCCAAGTATTTGCATTTTGAATCTGGAGATGAACTAGCTGGAGCTGGTCTAGAATTTGCATTCATAGGACGTGAATCCTACTGTAGTGTCAACACAACGCCACAACGCTGATTTTTTTTTTTTTATTATTATTTGCGCGCGCTCAAGGGTTTAGTACTACCCTTTAAATGTTAATACACAGCGCGGGCGTTAACGATTGGGAAGACAAACTTCGACTGGCCCACTGGGAAAATGTCTGAGTGTTGAGACAATCCAAGCGATTAAACAGGCCTCATTCCTACTAGGAAATCCTTAATCAAGGAAGGATAGTGTTAGAAAGCTGGCGAGCTTTCTCACAGGTCACGGTATCAACTTAACAAGCTTAATCTGTGGAATCTATGGAATGTAGGTTCTGCTCGGAAGATGAGCAGATTCTTTGTGAATGCCCAGCATTACATTGGTTAAGGAGGCGTATTTTCCTTAGAGAAATATATTCATCAGCGGAGTTAGGAAATTCTTCTGCTAAGGACGTACTATCCTTCATTAGTGAGGTGGTACGACTCTTGGTTTAATCATACCCTAATTGAGAGAATAGATCCTTTTTGGTCGCATACCATATGGGCAAGGATCTACAAAAAAAAATTCCAAGCAAAAGTTTATGATATCGAGCTCAGTGCTAGAGAATGTATCAGAAGAATCTTCTAAGGATTACACATTAACATTTTTTCAAATAGCAAACCAGTAAAAAGTCTCAAGTTTTACATTGATTCTAACCTGGTTTGGAATTTTCTATAAACTTGCCTGCAGCTTGCAGCACATAATAAAATCACACTTCCCTGGGTGCCTGGGCACAGAGGTATCTCTAGTAATGAAGCTGCTGATACATGACTAATCAGATATGGTTCATCTGTCTCTGGAAACCAAAACAAAATCTCTATTGCAGGAACTTAGAAACCAGTTTAAGGTTACGACGTGATAAAAAAATTCATCAATTTTCCAAAAAAAGCGGACGAAAGATATTCTGTATAGCAATAAACAATTATAACGCAAAGAACTTGATTGATTTTCTATCTGGTTTGTTCGCTCAAATACCACCTCAAGTCGTTATGGTGTCGGACTATTGAGCGGGAGTTCTAATTCCTTAAAATTTTTTTTTCAGATCCCACCTCTGGCAAACGTCTGATAGACACTCGACAGTACTGTACATGTTATGAAAAAAGTTCGTATGTTGTATTAGAGTGTCAAAAGACTTGGAAAGATTATGTGGTCTGGAGATCTGATTGACTAGGTTACTACCATCACTTCAGAGAATATGTTTTCAACAGGTATTTTGGAGCCATCCGTATAGGTCGATACAGATTCACCACTAAAGGTCCATTTACAGCGAACTGCGAATGCGTGAGCGTTTTGAGCATATTTATAAGCACGCCATTGTCAATTTTACTATTCCAAGAGAGCAGAACTTAATTTATCTATCGATTGATATAAAAAAAGTTGAATTTCAATTAGTTTTTTGTGAAGAAATTAACAATTCGCTGATTTTTCCGTGAATAGGTGAATGCTTTATGCGCACTGTCAAAGTTTATTCACATTCCACACGATGTAGGACGCAATCCACATTCCCGCGACCAAAACATTTGCGAGAGTTTAACCTCACAATTCGTTTTCTTTGTTCTTGGTGGTTGATTAGTGCTCGTAAATGACAACTGAAATTCGCAGATTGCTGCGACCAGATAAAAAGTGGCTGTGAATGAAATGTCAAAATTTGACATTTAGATATAAATATCTGATATGATCGTATTCTCCTCACTATACTATGCCTACATACTTAATACAGGCCTTTATACAGAGTTTTCTCCCCAGATATTGCATTTGTCATATTCAAAAGTAATTCTTTAGAATATATTTTTCAGCTAATGTTCTAATATCCAAGAGTACACCATGTGAAAGTGCACTTTGCAAGTCAATATCAAAAGGTATCACCAAGTATCACGTTCAAAAGTTATCACGTTTGGACTAGTTGAAAACTCGTTGCTGCATATGAAGCAAAGAAGTGGTTTCAAAACTCAATATTAGTGTACTTGGAAATTTAAAATTTTGATAGAGGATTACTTGATTTTTTATTACTCACCTACATACATACATATTATTTATAGAACTACTGCGTTTTCTCAAACGCATATTCACAATCCAAATATATGTATCTTCATATCTATGAAGAGCATATGCGATATTAAGATACATTTTACTAATTTTTTGACAAATCAATATTTTTTTTCAACTATGCCATCATTTATTCATAAATCTTACCAGCTTTCTGCGTTGCATATGTACATGCATATGAATTAAAAAATGATGCAATGCATTTGTAACCTAAGTACAAAAACATATTTCCATACAATTGCTCTCTTGCTGTATCCGGCGTTTAATGATTTGCATATGAACAGAACAGCAAACTATCCGAGTTCGTATATTCAACCACAGAACAGAAAAAAAAGTAAATAAATACTAGATGATCGACTGAAAACGTTATTAAAGATGGTGATTTATGACCCCTATTACTATGAAAATACTGCAACAGGTTAATTCATAAATTACGCGATCAATAGAATCAATAATGAATTTTTTTGTTTGATGTAAGAATTATAATGATTAGTTTAAAATACAACAAGGTTAGGTAACAGATTTAAATTTCATCAGATCACTCTCGGGGAGTTTATTACACGACATTTTATTTAAACTCTTAATGAAGATCAACAGTTATAGGGAAGCCGTTTAAACAAACTTGGTTATTGAAAACATTCAAATGACAACCTCCCTTATCTTTTCTGCCTTAAATACTAAAGCTTGTATAGAATAGTATATTTGAAAGTCAACGTAAACGCTCAAATCATGAAATGGCATGCGGCTATTGAAGACTCGAATCGGTTGTTTTTGTTTCATTAGCAAATATTTACATAATATAAAAAGAATTAGAATTTGGATCCTTGTGGAACTCCGTACTGAATTTCTTTTACATCGACAGAAATATTTGAAAGTAATAGCATTACGTTACAACCCTTTCGTTGGAGTCCAAAAGTTAGTTTAAAATCGCCCACTTCTGCTGAAATTTGACACAGAATCATACGTAACAGATTACAAAGATAAATTTAACAAGAAGAGATCCTATGCTAGTTTAGGTTCGTAAACCAATTTGTGGTATTTCCTGTAACATTACGTAATGCACTACAAAGTCTTAAGTAGTTAAGAAGTCTAATCCATCTGTCCTCGACCAGCTTTAAGATGTGAAAATTGCCGTTCACAACCCATTATGGACTGATCCTAAAGTTGTTCTTCGTTTTCGTTAAAAATACTGTTCCTGGCGATGGTCGCTTTTGATTCGGGTAAAGAACATAAGAGATTGAGTTCCTTCAACTCTACAGTTTGGATGATGTGATACCCTAATTAATGGCTAGAAAGACAATATTTTGGGTAGTAGTCGTCAGATTTCTCAATATGTGGCAAGACGAGTGGGGATAAGGTCCACCAGGAGCTGTACCGAGGAAAGTTTAATTTGTTTTGTATAGTCTCTAGGACTGTACTATGGCCATACGGCTGGCGGACTGCGCTACAAATATCAGCTGTCTGTGGTGTAGAAATCGATGGGCAGCAGATGTAGGATCTCAGTTAGAGTATCTATAGAACAGAATCTCAGTGACGCAGTAAAACGATCGATACTATATTTCCTATTTAAAACGTGCCATCTGACAATAGCGTCATTTGAATGCATAACAGCCAAGAAATCGTCGAAAAAGTATCGTCGTCTTCTCCACGAGCGTCGCAGACAGATGTGTCTCTTAAGCCTAGCACACTAAGATGTTTAGCAAAAGGTCTGCAGTCTTTTCTGCTGAGAGACAGCAAGAATGCCGCTGATTTTTTACAGACGTTTCGGGAGACCCAATCGTCAATGGAGGCTCTGACCGAGGACGCGGGAAGACCCAACGCAGGTTCAGGTCCTGAGAAATCATCCTCTGAGCCTAGCTTAGCAATCTCATCGGATATCTCATTTACCGCAATCCCAGTGTGACCTGGGACCCAGACAAGAGTCAATGAGTTCAGCCATGCGACCGAATTCAAAGAATTCTTGGATTCTCGAACTATTTTGGAACGGGTTACAGGGTTAAACAAGGCCTTAAGCGCCGCCTGACTGTCACTACAGACGCAAATACTACGACCCCGCCACCTATTCTTGACAATATAGTCGGCAGCCATTAGGATAGCATAGATCTCCGCTTCAAATGCTTGCCTAACGAATAGTGAAGTCTAGTGTTGTCGGTCTCCACGAAGACACCAGCACCGGCCCCTTGACTAGTTTTGGAGCCATCCGTGAAGATTCGACTACAGCCCAGTCCAGGCTCAGACTCTGGCCGAAGCAAGTCCTGAACGCAAGTAAAGTCGACTCGAAATTTACACAGCAGCCGAAATTCCGGTGTCATTGCATAAGAAGTCATATCCATAGAACTAGAGTCGTAGGATAAGTGTCGCGCAAGGTCATCGAAACTCCAGTGTGTATGATACCAAAAGCCACATCGTCTAAGACGATAGATTGCTTTGATAGTACAGCCCCTGATAAAAGTATCAAGGGGAGGTAAATCATGCAGAGCACCTAGAGCAGTGCCAGGCGTACTTGGGAAAGCTCCCGTGCAGCCGAGACAGGACATTCTTTGGACTTTGGTGCAGAAGGCAGTCACATACTTATGCGAAAGCCCTCTCCACCAAACAACCGACGCATAAGCTAGAAAAGGTCTTACCATAGCCGTATAGATCCAGAGGACCTTTTTCGGTGATAAGCCCCATGTCTTGCCCAAAGCACCCTTACACTCCCAGAAAACTGAGAGCGCCTTGCATGTCTTCGACTTGACATGCTTTGCTCAAAGAAGTTTCTTATCCAGGATCGCTCCCAGATATTTCTCTTCATCGGAGATCTGGATGGTGACGCCTTTTAGCACTGGCTGAGTCAGACCGGTCACAATCCTCCTTCTCGTAAAGAGAACAACCTCAGTTTTCAAAGGATTGACCGACAGCCCATACCTAGTGCACCATTCATCAACCAAGTCTAAGGCTATCTGCGCATTAGCACATACACTCTGTAGGCATGACCCAACAGAAAGTATGGTAACATCATCCGCGTATGCCTGAGCGTAGACGTTTGAACTATTGAGAGTATGCAAAAGAGAGTCAACTACCCTGCACCAAAGCAGTGAAGACAGAACGACACCTTGAGGGCAGCCTCTGTTTATACCTGCCATAACATGGCGGCCACAGTCCGCATCTACAACCAAAGTTCTATTCATCAGCATTGCCCTAATCCACAATAGCAATGTCTCATCTACCCCGTGTTATCTAGCAGAGTCACACATGCAATCTAAAGTCGCATTGTCGAAGGCGCCCTCTATGTCGATGAAAATGCTTATTGCGTATTCTTTCCTATCGAGCGCGCATTCAATTCCAGCAACTAGATTTTGAAGCGCAGTCTCGCAGGATTTTCCACGCTGGTATGCATGTTGCATCTCCGATAGAGGGTGCATCCTCAGTGCAGACTTGCGCACGTGAATCTGGACTAGTCTCTCCAAGCTTTTCAGCAAGAAGGAAGACAGACTTATAGGTCTGAAACTCTTGGCGAGGGAGTAGTCATCTGTATCAATTTTTGGTATAAAAGCCACTCGAACCTTGCGCCAAGGTGCAGGAATATATGCCAGTGCCAGGCACGCAATGAAGATTCTTTTCAAAGTTGACAGCAACTGGTTTATACCCTGTTGCAGCAAGGTTGGATACACTCTATCGGTACCAAGCGATAGCATCAAAAGAGTAGCACGTCACTCAGTTGGGGGTTCTATTAGTAGCTTTATCATCATCTGCTCTGCTTTTAACTTCCTTTGCAATGTTTTTTTTAAGTTAGTATAACTTAACTATTTGCCTGCTTACATCTTTCCGGGTGATCACTCTTCCAAATTTTCCCTCAGTTAAGGTCCTTTAGCACAGCAGCATAGACAAAGAAATATATCATGGCTGGCACTTTCAATGGTTCCTATGCACCTTGGGCCGTAGGGACTATGATCAGACTCGAACTTCTGAAAAAAAAGGAACTCCGCCCGCTACCTATCTCTACTTAAATACCAAAGCATAATCTTTAAACAATCTTCTCACCAACCTCAGTTTCCCCCTCATTTACCATCGACCTCTGTACCAACTTAAGAATCAGTCAATCATAATCGAATATGTGTGACATTTTAGCATACTTGGATGTGGAACAACATAAAAATTCACTCAGCGCCATCAATCTATTTCGAAAATAGCAAAAAAAAAAGGTCCTTTGCCATTTTTTATGCCCGAAAAAATCATTCAAATGTAAAAAAACAAGACACGGTTGTTTCGTCGTCCACAACACACATGCGGAACCAACATCACTCATATGAGTTCGTTTTGGGACGTCGAGACATATGCATGTCCTTATAGACGTGTGAAGGTAGTTCATCATTGCTGATGATGACGAGGATAATGTGACAGCATGTGAGGGGTGCCAATATTTTTCTTCGCAATTTTCAATTTTCCCACTTTTTTTCCCGGCTTCCTATTCGTACACTTCAACATCGTGTCAAAATCACAGGGATAAGTGGCACTACATTAGACTAATCCAAAAGAAAATAGAAGAGCCACCACGGGATAAAGGATATTCCCGGGAAAATCAGAAAAAAATAAAAAAAACTCAACTATGAGGAAAGAAAAACTGGAGTGCATCCCCGGGGATGAATATATTACAGTGTTGTGTCAAAATATCTAAAAAACTGTGGAAACAAAACCGAAATCGAAACATCAGCGTATCTTGGTTACGATTGTGGAAATGAATATCCTTGAGAGTTTCATGTCACCGAAATGGGGGTCCGTTTTTATTTCATTTCAGAGATTTTCCTTTTTTTTTTTTGTTTTTTTTTTTTTTGTGTCCTTCAATTCCCTGTATCCACTGAGGAAGACGAAATTGAATAGAACCAAGACCCGGTAGTGATGGAATTGAAAAGGAAACACACAGATTCATAACGTAATGCTGGAGGTAGGGTAGTCTTCATACCCACGACGCCACCGCCGCTGCCGCTGCCGCTGCCGCTGCCGCCGCCAAGGATGTTGGTGATTGATCGATGGGCAAGTGGATTCCGAATGTTTTCTTCTACATTTTTTTTTTTAAGTTATTTTTTAGTCCCGCGACTGGGGAGGGAGGAAGAATGATATGACGACGTCGGTTAGTCGATTTAGTATACATAGACCCCTCTTGCGGCTGTGTTAGTATTTATGGGCTGTCAATTGGCCTTATAAGATATTTATTAGGACGGGGCTGCAAGCGTGCGTGGGCTGTGCGGCCTATGTATGCGGTGACACGAAACCACACGACGATTTTGATCCGTGGCACTGTAGAGAAAAACCGAGAAAGAAAGAAAAGGGTTATGGTTTCTTAAAAAAAAAAAAAAAAACAAAATAAAAGGAATTCAATTTCGAATTGAGTTGATGAAACATTCAGAGGGTCAATTGTGGGATCTAGGGAATTGATGATGGACGACACGTGTATACGCTGAATGATTGATTTTTTGTTCGCTCTATAAAAAATGGGAAAATAAAGTTAAGAATAACGGAATATAAAATGTTGGCGAAAGAAGAACTGAACTGAAAAGAAAATGTCCTAATTTTATGTTTCAAAAGGGGTGAGGTGCATTATGATGCGTGCAATTGGGGATGTTCACTGAAAAAGAGTAATATCTGTCAAGGAACTCTGTAGGTTTAAAACGGTGAAGAATATTCTCTTTAAATCGGAGAAACAAAGGTCATTGGATTCAGGCTTGGTCCAGGCTTTCGATAGACACTATGTGGCACTATCTACATACATACTCTTACGTAACGAGAATGTGTCTTACGGACCAATAAGGTATTTTTAAGTTTGTTCAGTCTTGTACAGTGTCCTTCGTCAGCGGATAGAGTGGGAATACCTAAATTGGGCTTCGAACTCAAATTCGATTGTAGTTATACGAACGTTACACATTTTGGGAAGTGTACAGAAATAGTAAGACATGAAATTAACTTGTCCAATAGGTTTTGTTTCAAGCTCAGATTTTACTGAATCTATTCCCTCGAAAAAAAAGCTCACCGATGTTGGTTAATTTTTAACATGTGTTTAGAAAATACTCCATTAGAGGAATCAGACGCATTCACTACATTGATACCAAAAACCTGGCATCTTCTCCCAGTAAAACAGGATAAGCACAAATGAATGGGTCCAATGGTTTCATTAGAACCTCACTTAGTTGTTTGGAATCTTTTCTGCTGAGAGATAGCAAGATAAGTATCAGTCTTTTTGTACACAGATATTCAGGACGATTCGGTTGGACTGCTTACACCCTGGAAAGTCGTGTGACACATAATTATATTCGAAAGAAACTCAATCGTCTTTGAAGTTACTGCCTGGGGACGTAGGAAGACGTAGCGTAGGTTAAGGTTCTCATCGGATATGTATGTATATCTTTTGCCTTGATCCCAGTGTGATCTGGGATCCAAACTATGTATTCAGAGAGTTTTTGCATTTTCCAATAAGTATTCCGAGGGTTGAGCAAGACAATAAGCACAATCTGGCTAACGATGCAGACATTCCTGGTTGGACAATGAAAAAGAGGACTTTGAATCTGCTCAAGTGCTTTAACACTGACTGAGTCAGGCCTGTAACGATGCTTTTTTCAGACTCGACCTCAATATACCGCATAAAGTGTCCAGGTATAATCCAGCAAAGAGAATGGCAACATCATACGGATATGAATTATTTGTGTAAAACAAAGTACCACTCTATCACATACCTGCTCATATGGCTGACATTCCACCCTGAAAGGTCTATAGTATTAAGGGTGAAGTAAGCCTAATAGACGTAGCCCTACCCTTATTAAGGATGGTATGGTCTTAGTACTACAATTGTTTAACTCTGCTAAGGGTTTCAAGTTTAAGCTTTCTATGTTTCGCAAGAGATTGCATCTAAATTGCATCGTTGGACATTCTCATAAGTACCGAGACTTTGGTGTTGGGTTCAAAGGCTCTTCAGATTCCATCCTTAATCCGTCGATAAACCATATCAAATTTTTAGAGCCCAGTACCGGGACTCAATTAAACCAATTTTCACGGTCCAATTCGTCAAATAATTTCGCCAAACAGAGATCCTTGATCATAATTTTGGAGATGGAGTGCAAAACAAATCCCGTCTAGGAATTGAGTCAAGAATTTCCAAGAATTTTTGGAACAAGATCTCCTCGTTTGTATTTTTATTTTAGCTGCCATTTTATTGCAATCCACTAGCCGTTGATTCGTAGGTGTGATAGGCCAATAACAGCTTCTGGTACTCATAACACCTCCAATGTTAATACAGGTAATTCTCTATAGCCTCTGGAGCGCCAGACGAAGGCCATGTACGTAATGATGGGTTTAATCATTATAATAGACAACCTACGTCTACTGGTCCACAAGGCCAGTTTAGTCAAATATTTGGTACTTCTACTATTGATTGCCCTTGGTAGATGTCTATGAAGTCATATAGGACTATTTCCATGGAACGGGGTACCCTTTTATTTTTTTAACGATATGGTGGAAACCGTGTACGCATATTGCTTCAAGTGCATAGGGGTAAACAGTTCTAACCGGCCTCTAAACACATTAGACATTAGACTAATAGAACAAAAGTGAGGAACACGGTCTTTATGTCGATAGATAAGCCTGTTAGCTGATTCTAATAACTAGAATTTCAAAGGCAGTTTCCAAGTTGGTAAGGTCGCTGTAAAGGGTGCATCATTGGAGCAATCTTGCTAGAGCAAAACCCACAAAACCGGTATACCCCTGTGACCGGCTGCTGTATACCAAAAACTTTGAGTCTTTAAACCTTTTTTACCAGCTTTTTGTCCTTGAACTCGGCAAAGCTTTAGTTATGCTACATGGTCACTACAGAAGAGTCAATATTATGACCATGTCCTGATGCCATGGTGTTGTCTTCATTGCCAGAGTTAGGCCCTCAAAAGAAATAGGCGGCCTACTGACTGTAGACAACACGGTCATCGAACTTCGACTTCAATAAATTTATTGCTTAGCTAGCTGTGGGGCATGTGGTGGCGTCTTGTGCTTCAAGTCATCTTCTTCCAATTTATCCCAAAAATAGTCAGTCAATGAGCTCCGGTTGCGATCTCCATTGACTGAGACTGTGTTGCCAGCATAAATGAAGAAGTATAGGCTAATGACCCCTCCAACATGAAACCGGCAATAAATAGTCAATGTTTGGAGGTGTAAGGCTATTTTGTGAATGTATTCTGGTTGCTGACGTCCTTAAATAGAACAATAACGCTTTTCAACAAAGTGGTTGACCCAGAAATGGGCTTGATCACTGAGAATTATTTTGTGATAAAAAAATGAGAAATCACGTAACAAACTCGAACTTTTCTATGCTTAAATAGCAAGTATCGACGAGTTATAACAAATGCAGCTAACTTCTCGCATAGCCGAGAAAGCAGCTGGGCACACGCCCAACTGTGGGCATGAAGGTGGAGATAAAGTGGATGGATGCGCGAAGGAATCTAATGATATCGGCAGTTATTGCCCCAATTTACCTATATGGAAGGCATATTGTAAGGTTTTAGATTTTGAAAACTTAGCCCTAAAGCTTATACTTTGCCACAGGTTCCAGAAAAAAATTTTCTGTATCTGCTTCGTTACAGATACGAACTAGGCCTAGACTGGATTTATAATATTTCTTTTTACTACGATTCTCAGTTTTATTTCTTATTGCTGGAGAGTACTTTCCTTATCCGTGATGGTGGTGCCTTTTAGCTCTTTCTTGCCATTAAGGAAATTTTCAGAGAATTCTTTCATTGTGATTAAAGAGGGTTTCGTCCTTTAGAACTCTGAGCACCTTCAGTACCTTGAAAATATGGGAGTAAATTCTGATGAGTTGCAGCTCACAATCTCAAAAGGTATAGAAGATGTCTTCACTTTAACTGGTTGAATGTAACTTCAAAGACACATTCCCTGACTTCGAAGCCTTTCCACAGAATTGTGTCAACGATTTGAAAGGTATTCCACTCGCAAAGCGATGTAACCATTACATTATAAACAAACTATCATACAAACGAAATCATTTCATATTTGTAATCAGCAGCCAACGCAATCATAACAAACTTGTTTTCACCATCTTTATGGCATCGGGTGGCACGTTCCAAGTCCAATTCCATTTGGACTTGGTCCAGAATCCAAATCGCTTGCATTTTACTGCAACGAAATAAAAATACCACTGACCATAAACGTATCATGACACGAACGACATAACCATTATGAGTGCAAACGACTTGTCCCCCTTCGCCCTATCTCTCTTCGCGTCGTCGTCGTCCTCATGGCTCCATCAGTAATTCAAAAATGGTTCCAGATACACTCGTAAAAAAAAAACCAAGATTAATTCATTCGGTTACACTTTCGAACGCGCGCTTGTAATGCATTAAATTATTTGAGCCCCATAATAATTTGGAAAGAAAATTTTCCGTGAAAACGATAAAATTATTATCTATGGTTCCACCTGAAGCAGGTACAGATATAATGTATGTACGAGTCAGACTTAGTGCTAAATTCCAGGAAATTTACGATTCCATTCCGATGTCTGTGTCGTATATGTCGCATATGTAGTATATGCGAGTAGTGTCCCCCCAAACCAGCGACAAGGGACGACACGATATCTGAACGACATACCACGGACTCATTAAAAATATTAACTACTCGCGGATTCATAAATATTCATTAGCGGTGCCGTTGCCGTTGCCGTTGCCGTTCATATGAAAATATTGAAATTAAATTGTTTTTTTCAATTCTGTTTGATATTTTTATTATGAATTATAGTATCGAGCACGGCTTTGGGTTTTTAGTGGGCCACTATATCGGTGACAGTGATGGCTGCTGGTAGCGGAGGTGACCAGTCCAGCGTGACACCGGTGGTTGTCATAAATCGTAGAGGCTTCTATTGTAAATGGATGACGACGGTGGCCAGAGGTCGTGCATTTAGGCCGAATAATTTAATAGATCATGTTTTGTTGTGGTTTCTTACAATGTTGGATGGAATATTTAATTTGGTTTTAATTGCCACCACGGGATACCGTTGAGGAATTTAAATCCAAAACTGGTTGCAGATACGGCCAGTAGCTGAAAGTTGTTTGTTTTTCAAATTGGATTTTAATTTTCAGTGGTGATTCGAAAGTTCGGAGAAGCTGTGGTTTTACGATCACCCATTTGATATTTGTGTGAGTCCTGTATTATGATTTTTTAAGGTAAATTTCAGTCAGGGGGGGGGGGGGGGGGGATTAGAAAAAAAACAATACAACATGTCGCATTGTCCACCTCATGCCACTGGATTTTTTTTTGTGGGGTTAAGTTAAGTCACTGGTCTATGCCGACAAACTAACGATGATTGACGGTTTGGAGGCCAACGAAACCTAGACCCTACTGGTCTATTGTACTAATAGGAAACTAGATCGAATAGTACCCATATTACTGGATTATCTACGACTTTCATTTCAGTAAAGCTCATTGAAATTCTGTGAAGATCTGCCACCTAATCCGAGCAAAGAAAGGCAAATCCCAAAGAATTGATCCAAGGTATTGTCACCCTCTCCCCAAGCGTCACAAAGAGTGGTTTCCTTTAAGTCTAGTCCATTGAGAGGCTTAGTTAAAGGGAAGTGACAGGAAGAATCGGAGATCTCATTCTCTGGGATCAAGCGGAATGTTTGCATAACGAGTAGTGAATTCGAGTCCTGTAGGTTTCCACGAAGATCATAGGACCGGACTCTTGACTAGTGTGAGAACCTTCCGTGAGAATTCGACTATAGCCCAGTTTAGATTCAGACGTTGGCCGAAGCCAGTCTTGAACGTAACGAAAATTTACTTTAAATTTGCACAGTTGCTGAAGTTCTACTGACATTGCATCAGGGTCAAGTTTTGATCTAATCGTGTTGCCTGGAAGATGAGTTTTGCGCAGAGGACTGAAGACTGAAGATGAAAACTGAAGACTGAAGATTGAAGACTGAAGACTGAAGACTGAAGACTAAAGACTGTAGACTGAAGACTGAAGACTGAAGACTGAAGACTGAAGACGACTGAAGACTGAAGACTAAAGACTAAAGACTGAAGACTGAAGACTGGAGACTGAAGAGTGAATAGAAGATTGAAAATCTCAGCTTTCATTTCAGTGTACATAATATCCATTAGATTTCCCAAGTGACTCCGGGTTGGTCATTTCTCCTCTTTTGAGAACCTGAACCGACCGACTGGTATGACCGAGAGTCTTGATCTTTTCATAGAAATCTTCATAGGAACCACTTTTGCCAATGAAATTAATTTCTTATAAGTATTCTTTTTGGTTGGATCAAAACATATTTCAGTCTCCATCTATTGTCGTAAGTAGCCGATTTAAAAAATATCTGGCTTCCTGTTCGTGTCTCTGAAGTTCTAGACTCCACCAGAAAATTGTCGATCTATAGGTGGTTTTCGTAATTGGGCATTTCTGTTCGAGGCATCTGATGAGGATATTCGTCAGGTTTTAAGTTTTGACATCGCGCGAACTAAGTCTTCTTCGTTTTCCTCTTCCTTTGGCTCTTAGACAATGAAGTAGCCCATCAGTTAAGGTTTCTCGAATTAAAAAATCATTGACAGCCCTACGATCACAGGTCCAAACGAGCATTATATTTGGACCTGTACCATCGCCTGAAGAGACGAAACGAAGACGAAGATGGTTGGGACCTTCAAAAATCCTTGCCCCGACCGCAGCTGAAAACTCTACGGGTGGAGGGGTGGCTCAAATGCGAATTTGCGAAGTTGTCTCCAAGTATCGGTAGGTAACCACGTAGCATGCCCTCAGAAATTGATTTAAGCATTCTGCTAAGTGCCCTAGAATGAGAACTAGGTGTACCTTCCTAGGTAATGTACTTTTTCTCTGTCAGTCCATGAACTCAACTACAGTTTATATCCTCACTGTTCTACCAATTGAAGATCTTTTTCTGTTTTTAGGGCAATATTTGGGTTGGGAGAAAAAATTACCTCACTAGCTAAAAAATATGGATTCCACCACTGTCATTCTACAGTCTAAGCCATCTGATCACCTAATATTACATAAACGTGGTTCCCCTGCATTGTAGATACAACTTGCGTCAACAAAATACTGCAACTTCATCGCAGACCTCAAACACGTACGGCTAGATCTCAATAATTCAAATCATAACCATATTGCAAACACTGTTCCACTTCTCATTATCCACTGTGTGCGTGTGATATGTCACCGAATGGCTGGAAACAGGTTGACATGTTTCTCCATTCGGTTAAGTGTCTTATTCCCCAGATGTTTGATGAAGGCATCTCTCACATCCATCATATAGCTACTCGCATTCATCATAAACTCGCATACTGAACAGACACACGGTATCCCACCGATGATATTGATCTGAATTTTATTGATCACCATTTCGGAACACTAGCCGATACTTTGGCATTCGATAACTAGGCATCGAGAGGCCGAGAGATTGCAGTACGCAGCCACCTGATGGTTACTGTGTCAACCATTCGCAGAATATGGCAGCAACAAATAAAAATGTTGATTGCATAAAAATTTGTTTATTATTATGGAAATTTAACATGAATACCTGTTGCCCGTCATCGTGCATGATTTATACCGGCCTGCAATGTGCATTCGAAATGCTACTCGTTCCGTATTTGGTGTCCTCACGGTGTAGAATATGGATTTATGGCATCGAGCAAGCAACACTTAATAAGCTCTGGGAATAGTCGTACACACGTATAAACAAAATTCAATACCGTAATTAATTAATGGCGATTTTAGTACTATTAACGCGCTAATTTGGTTTCGACGTACGTACATATTGAATTTGATGATGTAGTGCAGTTGGCTGGGATCGCAAATGGAAATCGGAGAAGGTTTGTTGCGTGTACATGGCACTTGGTGTCACAGAATATGGAATGTATCTGGCGACATTCGTTGGAATGCTCATAATGCTTGAGTACAAAATTTTATTCAAATGACGGTGTGTAAGGAATCTAGGTATGGCGCTACTCGATCGCCATGAGAATAAGAATTTTTAGATAAGTATCTGGGGTATGGATTGTATGGTCATTTAGGATTGCCGCAGTTGGCTTTTGTATATTGCCTTCTGTGTGCCATTAGGGATGAGAAATGTTACCTTTACTACGTTCAAAGAAATAGTGGATCAAACTTGTGGAAGCGCAGTGGAAAACAATTAAAAAATCCAATCCTATCAGTTTTTTTCGAATTGTCGTGTAGATGTTTTAGGAACACTGAATCAACATATCGTCGACGACTCATGTAGAAGATTCGAAAACCGGACCTAGATAGGATAACAAGTCAAGCCCTTAAACTTGCAATAACATCAGAGGTAAGTGTAGTAGAATACAGTATGCATATCTTACTGGTCAGTCAGTCGAAACAGGTACGTTGTTGCAAAAAAGTATAGATTAGAGTTCAGTATAGAGTAACTTTCCTGGTTGAACATAGAAGGAACCCTTAAGAACATGGAAGGTACGATCGAATACGAATATAAAATACTGATGTTGTATCCAGTATAACCGATTATTAACTAGCAGTATCGAGAATTTGCTACAATAATTATGGGATCTATATGGAAATTAACAAAAATAATCAAATCAGCACAACATATAAGGATCAGATGAATAGGGCTATGTATACGCTAATTCGCGCACAGGAAGAGGAACTAAATAGACCTAGCACTTCAAAATATTCTACATAGTTCTACTAATAGCTTCCATATTGAAGCACTAATTAAGAAACACAAACTTTACACAGGACCAAATGAGAGATATATGTGTACGTAAGCCATAAGGACGTTTGGTGGTTGCCAATCACTTGGCACAACATAGAAACCAAACCGTCTACGGTGGGCAAAATGTAAGAAGAACTCAAACTTTACTCATCTCTCGGAGACATTCCCTTAGTAGATAATATGACCAATGAGGTATTTCTAGCTAGGGAACACAAGACCCGGGTTTCTGCAATGTTTGTCAAATTTTTGAGATCACCAGAAAACAGAACGGAAACGAAACCATCACCATTATTGTAGATCAGATGTCAGAGACTACGTCTTAAAGGAAACATGTATGCTCGTTCTCAACCTCTTGCTGGTCCTGTTTGAAAGAAATTGATCATCGAAGAAAGTCTAGAACAGCAGTTTTTGACAATCTTCTCCAAGGAAGGCTCTATTGAACAACCAGAGATAACTAGAGGAGTACAAGGAAATTAAACATGAAAGCAATAAAAAATTAGTCAACAGTTCACACTATTTCGACTCACTCCGATGTTCCTCCAATCGAGAAACACTGCCTGATTAGAGGACAAAATTCAACCCCCATTAGCTGGCAAGAAGATCAAGGCTAGCCCTACACCTGATGCCAAGCAACTAATATGAGAATAGAATTTTTTTGAGCTCTATATTAAAAAGATTCACTATTGCAAAGTCAAACTCATGCAAAGTTATACGGAAGATGAAGGATGATAAACGGGTCCACCTTGTTCGCGATGCCACTAGTATAACAGATGAAGTATCCGAAAGGAACAATATCTTAGAATTAGTTCCTTCGACTTGCAGCATCGTTAGTGCGGTGCGGATGGTTTTGAAACACAACTCATCCAGTAGCAAGCGAATCCTGGACACATCAATTGGAAGAAATCGTATGACAGCGCCAGCGTGTCGCCTAAGTCCTATTTTGACATCAAAGGTCTCGGTGATGTATTTTCGAACTTTGATGGAGCAGCTTGCATTTGCCATCATCATTCCGGACAACAGAACAAATTTGGGAGGAATGTCAATACAAAATATGGATCTTTATAGCTCGTCTCTATAAATGCTGTCATAGGCTGCCTTACAATCGATAACAAGGTGATTGGTATCGATTTGATATTTCCAAGACTTGTAGTAGTGTAAAAGTTTTGTTGATTGTAGACTTTCCTGGCCTTAAACGGAGCTAATATGGATCAATATAATGTCAATACAAGACATGGCTCTACATACATATATAGCTCGTCTCTATAAATGCTGTCATAGACTGCCTAACAATCGATAACAATCGATGGGTATCGATTTAGTATTTCCTAGACTTGTAGTAGTGTAAAAATTTGGTTGAGTGTGGGCTTTCGTGGCCTAAAACCTAGCTAATATGGATCCATCGGACTGATGAGAAAGGATTTAAGGCGCTCACACAATACAGTAGATCAGATCTTGTAAGCGAGTTAAGTAGGCTTAGTCCTCTATATATTGACACAGCTTAGAGGGTCTGCTTTCTTAATAATGTGGTCAATAGTTACCAAGTCATCACCCGCTGCTTCTCATGGCTTGGAAATCAGGGCATGAATTCCACCATATTTAAGGAATTTCAGCTCAGATATTGTTACCTTCTTCGGGTGAACAAAAATGTTGGTTATCATCATCTAGATTAAATGGTTCATTCGCCCTGCCTGTGGAGTTTCGGTTATTGTCACCGTCATAAGGTCTGCAGAAGTAAGTTTGTCATATCCTGCACATCAACTGCAATTTTATTACTAGATTTCCTTGTTCGTCCTTGGAGGCTTTGTTTCTGGCTTTGAAACCTTTTTTTCTTTGTATGACTCCTGTTTTTTCTGCATTTGCTTGTCGCCAAACTTCGTTGAACTAGGAGTTTCGTTGTACTAATTGAGAAAAACCCCGCACATCAGTGACGGCATCCTTTATAGCTTTTTGACAGTGTAACCACTGATCTTAAGTACTTGATACTGGCGGCATAAGCGCCCTAAAAAGCGTTGCTAATAGCGTGCCTGTTGCCTAAATTTCATTCCCAATGGAAACGATCTAGTCTTTTCTAAATCTAGACTTCTCTAGTGTAACTATGTATTTGTCCTTTCCTAGTAAATTCTGCATTATTTATACATACTTATAATTAGTTAGACCTTATGCTCTGCGATGTTGCTTATGTATACGTACATAAATCAAGAATCATGGAACGTATCCAAATAGCTCATGACAGAGTTTATTGAAGAAACTAAAGCAAAATATGGCAAATTGGATCTCGATCACATTAAACTGGATCTTCACCAATCCATCCATATCGTCCAATTATACATTGTATCCATGAAATACGCAAAAAAATTCAAAGCATTCTCTCGTTCCTTCGTCTTAATGACTTATGATTCGAACCATTTACCCATTTGTTTACTGTCGTGCAAAACTGTTGCAACTAATCGGGTCATGTCCAATTCGAGATTGTGTTCTGCATCCACGTTCGCACTGAAGAAGGCCAATATCTGTGCCACAATTATTATGATTCGTGCAAACACATCTTATTATATAAAAATTAATTATAAATGCGTAGCACATAAATCTCTGCGTGCGCTACATCTTCGCTTGCCCGCGTGAGAGATACAGATTCACAACTTTGATTTACGTAACAATATTTCTGTGCGACTACTGTTCCATATTTGGGGGCAGCCAGACAACCGAGCGGGATCTCCTCGCTTACGGTCCTCGATCATAAAAATGCCGGGCCTTGCCATAAATACACGAATGTGTGGGGCAATCATACACTGACACGGGATGCTGATTGTCGATGTCGATGTCGATGTCGATGTCGATGTTGCGCTACACAGATCGATCATGCAGAGTATGTGATCGCACGTATTTTCGCCTTTTTGCGAGAAATGTGTAAAAATATTTTATGAAATATGCAGCCCTGTATGACCATAGTCTATGGAATCTTGTTTCCCAGCAATGAGGTTAAGAGTGATCGACATGTACACACAACATATGTACATATGTATATGAGACGATGCATTTCCTTTTCCAAAGCGATTCGCGCAATGACTGCTAACACACCCCCATGCCATCGACTCACCGGAAGTTGAGATTATGAATTAAACGTGAACATGAAGCGCCTACATGTTAACAGGCGTTTTGTCATGTAAATCGTCTGTCGTACGTATAATTGTAATGCCTCAGATTATATGCATAATTCACCTCCTCATCTGCGGCGAAGCGTGAATAACACAGTTGCAAACAAAACGAATAATAAATTGAAAATCATTATTTTATTGCACCTAGGCAATGTGCTTATGGTGTTTATGCTCCGCTGGCGATATCGACGTGGGATGGGTGCAAAAAGGCGGCGAAACAAAACCCCCATCCAGCAGCCTTTTCGAGGAGAGATCAGCGTGGGTGCGGTCGGTGAATTAAGTGATTCAATGACTACTTTTGACACGATTCAACAAGGTGAGATTTATCTATTTCAGCGTTTTGATTTGTTGTGTAGTCGTTTCTAAAAAAAGGAAGAGGGTATTTGTAAACTTTTGGTATTTGGTATCTGTTTTGGAATTCCTATTTAGTATCGGAATCGAAATTGAGGACACATGGTTCAATACATTTCTAGATTTCATTCTACCAAGTGATAGAGATAGGATATGGTTTTGTGAGGATACGTGCACTGATTTAGCTAGTATTGCCTACCACCTTTTTGGGTCTCTTCTCGTTTATCGTCCATAAGAACAGCCTATACTATTTGGAATTCTCAAAAGTTATCCCGAGTCTAAGTATAACGTACTTAGTGAGTAGACCAAAATCCCATGACACTGACATTGTGCATGTGTCCCATCTCTTTCTCAGGCATATTCTTCGGACAGAGATACAATCTTTGCCTGTATAGAGGAAGACATATTTGGCATTACCTACTCTACAGAATTGTCTGTACAGATCCTACATATTTCTAAAATCAACGGTGTAACTGGCCAATGCTGGAGTATCGCAGCGATGAGAGCTAGTCTCAATTCTTTTTAACATATTTACAGAACAACAACGGAGATTTTAATAATATCTTAACATCATTTGGAATGTTTTAATGTACGTCCTAGTATTCCTTTAAATACTAATAAATCGTCAAGCTGTGCTTAAAACTCTGCATTTATACTTCTTAAGTCCTATCTACACAATAATATTCAAATCTAGAATGCGAAAGAATCAAGATCATCGACTGACTAACTCATATAAATGGGATCTGTGACAGAAGTAACAAATTCAGAACTCTGGACCTAGATAAAGAATAACAACCTAAAAACCACATAGTGCCAAGTCGGAAGCGTCTTTTTATCGTCTTCAAAGTCGTTTCTGAGAGGACTCACCGTTTTGAAGGCTTATCTATAGATCATTAGAGAATTGATTCAACTGCGCCACCACTCCAAGAGAATAATTCCAAATGTCAATCAGGATTTGGTATGGATATGCGATCTCCTTCGATTTTATTTATCTGGTACTGGTGTATGTACATAGATAGTTTTCGAAACTGGGTGAAACGACTGAGTAATAGGCGAAAAGTGTTGATCTTCAAGTAAACAGGGATTTTTCGGATTTCGGATAAATAGTTAAGGAGTTCAGTCATCTCAGTGTAAATGTTACTTCGATTCAACTGTTTTGAAACCTCTGACAATCCTGATCGTGTCAGTCTTACTATTTGGGATATACACACAGCGATTTCAATGTAAACTGGCATCAAGGCAGCAGTCAGTGAGTACTTATACAAACTTGAGATTGAATTTAAGCCATTTATGTATTCTGAGACTTTTTTGGAGGCCAATGGGACCATCTAAAAGGGGGCAATTTGACCACCACATAATAGTTATGAAAATGCTGCGCAGGGCAGCCGGTGTTACGGGAAAGAATAGAGTAAGAAATGAGTACATCAGGTGTTCTCTTAAAGTAGCACCAATTGGAACTCAGATAGTATGGACATGTAATGCCTAGATGAACAGAGGTAAGATATGCGAAGAACAGGTAGAGATGGAACAACTCAGGATCAACTTGCAGCCTTAGCAAAAGGAGTGCCGTGCCGACACCTGATAAAAGGGATAAGAGAATGAAGGCGAAGACTTCGTTCTCCTGTCTTACACAAAATACATAGTAGTTCTTAGCTATTAGGATAGTCTCCGTTAGTCATACTCATCAAGCGAAATACAAAGCTTAATTTCATTCTCACAGAAAGCAATATCTTGACTACAATTTTTTTCTGGATCAGACTCTGAATAAGAGGCAATCCTAAAGTGATGAATGTTGACTTTAAAGCTACGCTCCCGACCGTGAAAAGTCCCTGTCTGGGTCACAGATCAATCACCCTGCCATTGACGATTACGTGAACCTCATAATGGAGGCTCGGTGTTCTATGTCGTCTAGAATCTAAGTGCTAGGGATTTGAAGACTCTCTTGGCTGGAGCGTTGTCATTTATTCCCTCGATGTGGCCAATGCAGTCGATGGGTTTCAGGCTTCCGGACTACATCTACACCTTGTTACAGCTCATAGAGTTCGATATTGAATCTTCTCTTCTATTCGGCCTTTTACTTTTCTTTCGAAGGAGCCCAAGATCTGTGGCGATTTTCTGCACTCGACGACATAATCTAGGACTGGCATCACTTCTGTAAAGCATCGCTTTCGTCCTTTGTGTTAGGAGTCTCAAACCTAGTTGTTCTGTTAAACCGAAGTGGTAGCTGCTAACTTAGCTGGTAGCTGACTCGTCGCCTTTCATGTTCACACCAGTCATCTGTACTCCGTACTATCTGCTGCATGACAAGGCATATCCTGCGAAATCTGGTGTATGTCTGAAAAAGTTCCGAAGTAAAACTTCCAAAGTGCAGCACCTCACACCGGAATTAGTTTGTTCGGATCTCCAAAATTGGCCACCGCCTTGTAGAGCTTCAAGCGATGAATTCTGTCATTCGCAGATTTAAACTAGGTAAACAGATGGTAGGCGTGTTTCGACCTGAAATTCATGATTTTTTTTTCTGTAGATGATCCTATAGAGCTGACATTTTAGTCATCGGGCATACTTTCGTGCTCTCATGCTTCCTAAAGTTTTGAGGCATGCTCCTAATCAGAACATCGCCTCCATATTTAAAAATTTACGACGTTAAGCTATTGGGTCCGGTGGCTTTCTTGTAGTTTCATAATAACTATACCAACCTCCTGCATTGTAAAGTAGTGAAAATTATCGCGATGAGTCTAGTGTTTCATCTTCTACACTAGCTCACAACTCCTCAACATAAAACTCAACATTTCACCTTGTAAATTCAATTAAACAATCCATCATAACACTACCTGCCACTCCCCGTTTCATGGTATACATCTGAGTTGTCACAAATCTGTTCAATTTTCCAATTTGTCAACAAAATTAAATTCAAAACAGATGGACTCTTACCCGGCGGCGGCGCGGCGCAGCTTCCAGACCCAATCCACACAGCTTAGTGAAATTAACCCACTCTCCGGGTAAAAAGTGCCAACACGAATCATATGTCATCGTTATTAACACCAATATGATTTCATTTTTCCATCACACTAAACCCATATGGCTAATGCGTAAATTCACTTAAAAACCCACCCCCTGGCAAGGACCTCACGCTTATTCCAGTGTAAACAGCGAAGTCAACCTGTTTCAACCAGTGTCGGCGGGGAGGCATAATTTTGAAATTATATTCAAAATAATTGGAAAATAACTCTCGTCTTATATTTCACAACTTCAACCCCTAAAAAGTAGTATTTTCCACGGCAAAATTAAATCAACACACACCCCTTGACAATAGACAATAAAAATTCTTTATTATGATTTCGCATACCACAATGGATGGTTGACGTTATTTTCCAAATGGAAATTATTCAATTTTAAAATGTTTCCCTTTTTTTATTATAGGGGAGAGAGAGGCGCGCGAAACGCAACCCTTAAATTTTAAAACAATTCCCAAATGACTTCCTTCCCGGTGGTGGGTTATTATTTTATTAAAATGACGACATCAAATTGAATTTTCATATTGTTTCGGTTCGGGGAGTGAAAATAAAATCCACCCTCACCTTCAGGGCGGGTTGGCCTCGCATGAGTGAGTGTGTGTGTGTGTGTGTTAGTGTGAAAATCCTTTCCTTGTCGCTTGTGTCACTTAAAAAGTGATTCATGTCAGTCAATGTGCAACCAAAATCGTCAAAGAATATTCTTCCTTTGGGTCCTTGTGCATATTTCATAAGAGCGAGGTGAACGGGGGGTGAATTTCATTTCAACCCTCTGTCAGGTTGTGCTTAAAACAATATTTTATATGTATATGCACTGTTCGGTGTGTTGGCGTTGGGTTTTATTCACACTTGAGCTGTAAAATTCATAAGGGATAAGTGTAGTCCTTTTTTTATGAATTAACATGCGTAGCATATTATTGATGATGGACCAGAGGAAGGGAGTTGGTAACATGGAAATGAATGTGTGTAGTCCTGCTGCAGGCAACGAAAATGAAAGGGTGACGAGCATAAACAAGTGGCATCTGTCAAATGAACTAAGTGTGAAATTATCCTTACAAGTTATTATATTGTTCGGAATATTTACAGATTCTTTTTTTTTGTTCGAGTATTGGGGGATGAATTGCTATATGCGGCTTAAGTGGTAGGTGTGCAAAGTCCTGCTGAGTAAGGTGGTGGATTAAGAAGTTGAGAATTCAGTCGTCGTCAGTGGGTGGTGAGCGGATGAATGGAATGTTTATATCTCGACTCTGGAGGGTGGAAAATATGCGAGAAAGGTTAATTCGTTTCACCTACGGGAATAAATGATTATGTCCTTTATGGAATTTAAAATTGATGGATTTGTACACTTGCCAAAGTTTGGGGAAGGGTTTCAAAAGCGGATTGTATTTAAATTTGCTCTTTTTAATATTAAAATTAGAATTGAGTTTTCTTTCGTGTTTGGAGGTCTGTAAAGGGAAGAAAGACAAGGCAAGGATATTGTTTTATTTGAGGTAACATCATCACTTAATTGTTTTTGCTAATTGTGCTGCTAATGTTTTTTTTTTTTTGACATTTGCAAGGCAGATCTTAATTTATTTTTCTTGCATATAATGACATGCGATGAGACATGGACTAAACAACTAAATACAAAGTCATACTCCCATCAAGTGCAAGACTCAACCGATTGGGCACAAGTTCAAGTCGTTTGTTTTTTAGGATGGATTTAGTGCTGCATAACACAGTTTTGAGGACAGTTTATATGCTTAATCCTTTTTTCCTGAGTTGAAGCAGTTGTTTATACTTTGAAAAGTGGCAGTAGTCATCGAGACTATTGATAGTTATTTTCGAAAGAATAGTTTTTAGGAGACATCACAAAACAGGGTTTAGTGGAGTACTAACAGGGTCAACAGGTTCCACTTTGCTCCAAAGAGTCGCCTAGACAGAGAGCTTACGTGAGACGTAACGTAAGATATTTAAGTTGATTTACATATATAGTCACAGATCAACTTAGACCGTATAACAGATCGAGTAATCCCAAGATTTTCGATGTTTTTCGTGAGCTTAGTGAGCTTCCAATTTCATGCTCAGACGGGTAGATACCAGAGCCCACTCATACATCGGCTTTTGATGCGTCCATGCAGATTGAAATTCTATCCGAGCTATGTAATGGCCCTTCCTACGTTTGTACAATTCTATCCGGAGGGAAAGATTACTGTAACCTTATAAGATGAAGTCATGGAATGGTATTAGATAGTCTGTTTCGGTATCCAGGTTTGCTTATCTCGCAAGAGTGCGGCGGCCCATGTCGTTCATTCTCCAAAAATTAGATTGTCTCAAACATAGGGTACTCTTCACAAATGTTTCCTTTATTTGCAAGTCTATTGGAATCAGTGCGAGTATAGTTTCAAGGCTATTAACGTTTCCCCTTACCATGTCAATCTTCGATAGAATATACAGAGGGTTAACGTTAAACCTACATCTCCCAGCCCATTTTTGTAGGGTATTGAGCATGGATTTCAGCAGTTCGATGGTAGTGGGCAGGAACATGCCTTTCGTTATAAAGACAATATCGTCCGGACATGCAACAACTCGGACCACAATGTGTGCTAGTTTCATTAAAATAAAGGCGATAGAACCCCTCAGTTCCAAATTAAAATGTCTTGTCTTGAGCATGCGTTCAACCCAGTCTGAGATTCTTGGACTTACGTTTTGTTGGTCTTATCAAGTTAGATTTCTCGTCGTTGAAGGCTCTTTCAATGTTTAGCAACATCGCTAGCGTGAATTCTTTGTAATAGACTGAACTTATGATTGTTACTACCACTTCATGCAGGGCTGTTTCAATAGACAAGTTGGTCGGGACACATACATATCACTAGGACTTAGTTTGGAGCGAATGTGCAAATCTATTATCCTTTCCAATAACTTCAGCAAGACCAAGGGGAGGCTTTTCGGTCTTAGCTTATCTACTGCTTGCTGCTATGTAGCATTATGGAGATATGCCATCAGGGCACTGTCCTTTAAAGCAGTCAATTGCATAGTTGAAGTTTCCTTCGTCTAGAATTTGGTTGCCCAGACACACGCTTTTGTGTTAGCCTACATGAGTACTGAAAACCCATACTAAAGTACAAAATAATACAATTAAATCTTGTCCTTTGAAAACAGGACAAAAAAAAACAATACATCCAAATATAAGTACACGAAGCTTTTGTATTCGTCCAAGATTAGACCAGCTCATATTACAAGCCAGGGGTGCAAACGTATTAAGTAAGGCAATTTCAATAAATACCTACAAAACAACACCTCCCCTGAATGTAGGAATAGATTCCAAATGAAAAGAAAATATTTAGTGATTTGTATTCAAAAAGGACATTCCAATTGCCGTATACACACACTGTCGCTCGGAAACAAAAAAGCAAGCAATTGTTTCCATTTTTATTTCATTTCCAAATTAAATTACACGAGGGTTGTTTTCTTTGATTTCCACCCCCAAATTTGGAGAAGAAGAAGAAAGAAAAAAAAAAACGAAAGAAAATTATATGTACTCGTATAAATAAATAAAACCCAGCCGGAACGTTTAATCAGAAATTAAATCCCCATTATCCTATCAAACTACCACAAAGGACCTTCACTACCTATGGGTGAAATTAAACATGAGGTGCTTAAATTTCCGATCGTCTACACATGCATGAGGATGTACTACATATGTATGTATGTATCTACGACCACAGATTTGGAATTTTCGTCCTCCCGAACGTAACAACAAATTTATTACACACAATGAAAGAACCCAAAAATATGCCAAAAAGGATGTACGCTGTTCACTTTGTTCATACGGGTGCTATGCTTTTATCTTTTGGTAGAAACATCCTCTGGCGTGAGTCTAACCCTGTTTAACTCATCCCATGCAGCACCTATCCACGAGCGTTACTGTCCGAATATATATGAAATCATTCGATGGAATATCGACGAAAATTTGCTGTTTCTGCGTATCGTCCTGAACAGAGATTTTCATTTCTCGTTATCCTTGCATGCACGCACTGGAAACAACGAAACATCCCTGACACACGTGTGGCTGTGGCATCAGCAAAAACAAAAACGAAAGGGTGCAACACACTGAGTCGCAATTTTAGCCCCAGACCGTTTGCAATTTCAGGGGTGAGTCCTATGTGAAGGCAATCGAACGAACGACCATGTGCGTCTACAAGTGTTCCAACAGTCCGCAACCCCAACCCCTGGGCTAGTGCTCCACAAAAAGTAATATTTATGAGATTCGTGTGGATGTTCACCAGGCCAGAGCACACACTCATAACATGGGTCATCCTTTCGCTGGACTTTTCTCTATATATGAGCGAGGCCTACGTATGTACGTATGCCATCGCCGGCCGCCCCCAGAGAGTGGACATTAGAAAACGATTGCGAGCGATTTGAAACAAATACACAGAGTTACCCTAAGCTGTGGCAAGTGGGTTGAATACTCGAATATGAGTGTTTGTGTTTCATTTTCACCCGAAGGACACTCTCTACATGGAGCGTGGGTCAAGCTTGTGGTAACACTGAATGGAATATTTTGATGGCAATATACTACAGACATGGTGGGATTATCATTATTATTGGTATCCTAGCAACGGTGGCGTTGTCCACCCTCTATTGTGAGCGAAAAATATCTGCTCGATACTTTAGAGAGAGACGACAGACGCAAGCACACAAATCGTCGTCTCATGGGGTGTCCTTTTTCGGGGCGGCACGGCGGCGGGTGGTATGCTGTGAATGACTATGTGGCAACGAATGTGTTATTGTTATTGGCATAAATGCTGTGCACGCAGAATACAGAATTCATCTAACGTTCATGTATCGTATAGCTGGGGCAGCCCTTTTTGTGATGGGATCCGAAACGAGTATACTCGTACTCGCATGATGTGCTGTTATGGGGGATGCCTTCAAGGAGTCGAAGGGTTTGAGTGGGTACGTGTGTGTATATGACAAAAATATTAATACCCGAAATGAATTTCGGTCTTTGTCTATGTTATCTCTCTCTCTGCGTTTGTTGGGGGGAGGGGGGATAACAATGTCAACTGGACGCCATTATCGTTAGGAAAGTGGATGCCATTTTATTTTCTAACCGAGGAGTATCCTTTTTGTTTTTTTTTTTTGTTTTTTCTTGTCTGTTTTGGTTCTGTTATATGTCTGGAATAATAAATTGGATAATTTGATGTAAAAATAGTTTGTTTTTGTTGCCTTATCTTAATGGTATAAGAATTTTCGATATTGACTTGCATAAGTCGGTAAACAGAAGTATTGAATAGACACTGGTAAGAATTGTCCTTACAATAAGAGTTAAGATAAATTTCAATAGGTAATGAGTTTCAATAAATCAAAGAAGTATATTTTCGAAAAGTAAATATAAAATTTCTAACATCTTTGGATCGGTGCCAATATCGGTAAGTTCTCTTAACGTTTGTCCTCCTCTTGCGATTGCTTTCGAGGAAATTTTTTACAAAGGCAAGTTACGCAGTTAGGTTGATGGGTAGAAAGGCATTGTCGATTAATATCTACTACTCTCGATAAAGCCATTTATTTTAATAAGTTTGAAGAAGTAAAGTAGCGCTTCTAATGTGAATAAGGTTTCTCTATAGAGAAAACCAACCAGAGATGAGCTAAAAGCCGACTTTGAAAGCGTGTCGCTTTCGACCTAATACAACCTGCTGTAACTGGTAAACAAAAATTTATTTTATAAATCTGCAAAGGATAACGTATATTCACCAGTTTCATGACATTAACAATCACTTGCTCCATATTAAAAACGTTCATGTCAAAAACTCCCAACCATTAGCTAAACAGATACAAAACCCATAAAGACTAACTTCACGCTGTTGGATTAATAACATCGGATACTTAGCTCCACTCTACTATTCACATGTATTTACAAATGTATTACAGATACAGAATGCAGGCTTGGAAAAAGTAAGCTCAGGACACAGTATTTCAGTGAAAATATTTACAAGATTCGAGAAGAGTATCTTGTAGAGGTTTTCAATTGGATCGCCTCAATTTTCCAATAGTGCTTCTCAGTTATGCGTGACGTTAGCTGCGGTTTGTTTTGACGTTTCAAATTGCCTATACTTCCTATTTAATCATGGAAGAAAGTTTGCCAATCATCTGAATTTTTTATAAAAATTCGCGTTTGGTTGCGTAAACTTTCCGATCATTCTCAGTGATGGAGCCCATTTCTGCCTCAATGGCAAAATTGTCACTTTTTAGGAGAATAACCAACCTGATTTGAATTGACTGAATTGACTATTTGGTACTGGTCTCATGTTGATGGGGTCATTGGCCCATATTTCTTCTTCAACGATCCTGGCATCACTGTCACAATCAATGGAGATCACTACCGAACCATGTTGACTGACTAAGTTAAGGATAAATTGGAAGAGGATGACTTGGAGCGTATGTGGTTTCAACAACACGGTGCCACATGACACACAGCTGACCAAACAATAAATTTTTGAAATGGAAGTTTGGTGCCCGTCTTATCACCAGTAGTGGACAACTCAATTTATCATTTCTTTTGTGTGATTTGACGCAGCTGAACTTTTTTTTTGGGGTTATGTCAAGTCTATGGACTGTGCCTATAAGGCAGGGATTTTAGGTAACCTCAAAACCAACATCGAACGCCCAATTGCCGGCATATAAATCGGGCGGATTTATGTGATAAAATTGTGGAAATTTGGGTTCAGCACATTAACTCGTGGTGACATAATGGTTATGCCTTGCACTGTCTTAGATTTGAGTAAGTTTGCTGCGAGACCTTTTATTGGTGCCTGGCCATGAATTTAGATTGTATTCAGCTTTTTGTACCGACTTCGGCTTGCGAAACACTGCAATGGCATGGCAGGTTGAAAGATAGGTGTTAGGTTAGGTTAGGTAAATGGGTGCCTTGTGACAGTGTTACTGCTCACTTAGACCACAGTTCGGGTCCATTGTGCCCAATCATTTAACCCTGGAAACCTATAAAGTCCGCTATTGGAACCTCCCAGAGACCGATGGCTTCATCCTCTATTTTCTGATTGGGGTTACTACAAAAGGAATGGCCCGCGATAGGTTCAGCGTCGACCTTTTCCTAGCAAGTTCGTCAGCCCTTTCGTTTCCTACGATATCCATATGCCCTGGTACCCAACAGATGGTTACCGCATTAGCTCTAGATATCTTATTCAAGAGCGATTTGCAGATCTTCATAAGCCTTGATCTGGCTGCCTGGCTGCCTATATACACAGTAATCGTTCTGCCAACGATATTGCTCTCGCTTATAATCTTAGCAGCCTGCATGATGGCTGTGACTTCGGCCTGAAAGACGCTGCAATCAACATTTATTCTAAAGGAGTTGTTTATTCCTAGGGCTTCACAATAAATGCCAGCTCCTTCTTCTTCATGATTCTTCGCCACTTCCAGTACATTCTGTCAGGAATTCTTATAGCGGATCTCCTTTCAAATGCTAGCGTGGGGGTCATGTGATCAGTTTCTGACAAACAGCTGGTAGTTCCCCATCGGAACAAAATTGAGGCATGGTCGTACAGGCTCGATGACCACATTCGGCCTTCCCTCAGTCTTACAGTGGTTTTAGCATGGTTTCCATTGCTGCTGTTAGTGTTGTCTTCATTGATCCCATGACTCCGATGCACGCCGCCCTCTGGATTTTGGTGAGCTTAGAAATCTGGTATTGCTTCTCCAGTACCGTCCACTGGTATGAACCATATGTAAGAATGGGTCTTACGACCATCGTGTATATCCAGTACACCACAGCTGGCTTAAAACCCCACGTGTTACTGAATGCCTTTTTGCAAGAATAGAAAGCTACGTTTGCTTTTCTGACGCGTTCAGCAGTGTATCGGGAGTGTATCAAGTATCGGGCTGAACCTGAGATACTTAGTTCAGTACCACTGATACTTGGGGTCTGAAGGCAGGAATTGATCTCTTCCTAGTGAGGAGAACTCTTCCTAGTGAAGATAGTTGTTAGTCTACGTCCGCTAAAAGGACACCATCACCCTTATTAGTACATTCTCTTTGGTTAAGGCCCTTCTTATGTGATGCCCTGCTTTCTTGCACAAGTATAAAATAATTTTCTTTCAAATAGAGTTAGAAGGATCACGCTTACAACTAAATTCTATATTAATGGGAACATCATCGAATCAGTGTCAACATTTGAATGCTTCCACAATATCTAGGAACACCATAGACAGCTCTTCAAAGTCCCTTTCAGAAAGTTGTAACTAGTTTTATAGGCTTTTTAAGGTCGTAAAGGAGGCTCGAAACTACAGACTGTACATTCTTTTTATGGCTAAATATACCTGAGGACAAATACAGGATATATGTCATGGATAAGGATGGAGCTGGATAAGTTGGTTTCTGTTAATAGATATAGCGATTCTTCTTCTAAATGTGCCCAAGGTTTATACTTAAGAACACTTGGCATTGTAGGGTTCTTAAAAATCCCTTTATGCTGTCGAAATTATCGCAAAGATACACATCTAAGAGTGGCTCTTACAATTTGTATAAAAGGGTTGTGGCATTTGCGGTCAAGGATCTCTAGTACATGCTGTTGGTGGAATCGTGTGAATCTCTGCTATGTTTAAGGTAAACACGTGAGTTCTAAAGAAAATCTTTTTCGACCATTTTTCACAAACTTTTACCTTGACCTAATGAATATCCCCGAGTGGGAAAATATCATGAATTCAAAGTCGAAACGCTAGTATATACATTTTCGAGTATTCTGCTATGCCGCCGCTAGGACACGTAGAAACCAATGCTTTAACTAAGAAGGACAACGGTTTGATGGAAAAATTCGTTTAAACGTTAAAACAGATATTGAACCAAATTAGGGAGAACTAGTATAGACTTGGGATAACTGGAGGGATTTGTTAGTTCAGGCCCAATTTCACTCCAAACTGCAGCGCCACATTAAGCTTCGATCTTTTCGCTGCATTCATCTTTTGATTTCCTCTGCTTTCACATCGTGAACTCATTTGATTAAGGTTCACCAGCGTCAGCGTAGTCCAGAGTCTTATTTATTCCTTCATTTCGACCAGTCAATGCTAGCCGATGAATACTGCGAATAGTAGTGGTGACTATATACAACCCTGTGGTTCCTCACTCTGGATTTCTAACCTAACCATTGTACAAAATGTAACTCGTACGTTGTCCTTATAATAGTTAGTTGATACTTTTTCTGAGCTAAATTTTTTTATGTAAGGTCAACTGAATGACATGTAGATTCAAGCTATCCGAAGGGCTTCTTGACGTGTGTCGATGGATCAGTGAATTTAACGAAAATCGGCATCTTTATATACATTAGTGTCTGAAGATAATACAGCCATTAAATCACTCTCATCCTGTAGCCCAAGATACATATGTATAAGACAATGAAGGCGCTGGTTTCTTCTTAATTTACACACGTTTCCACGGACTGGTTTTGCGAAGACGTGCGGGACTGAAGACGATAACCTATCCATAAAACAACTATCTGATTATGATACCTACTCCAAAGAAAACTGATAGATCCACCAGTATTGGGTATCTAACTAAGTAAATGAGATATTTTGATTTAACAAGGTCTGCTCTAAATTCTTACTCCTTTTTTAAGTGTATCGTCTTGTTTTGAATATATTTAAAATTCTTATCCTTATAAAAAATAAAAAAAAAAAAAACCTAAGTAGTTTAGTTAAACTTTCTTTGCATTCCTTAAATACCATTCCATGTTTCGTCCTGCCAACCCCATTTGACGACAAAAAAAAAGAAAAGAGATTTAATTTCTTTTCCTATGCCGCCTTGTTTTTTGTAATTATCCCGTTTATTTTTCTAAAGGGTGAATTTTTAATCGTTCCTTCTTCCTCTGCTTGTTCCTTTTATATTAATCTAGCAAAACGAAAAGAACAGAAAAAAAAAGTCGTATAAAAATGTAACAATCTATGAAACGAGAGTTGGGCTATCCTGGATATTGCCTTACAAAAAAAAAAAAAAGAAAAGGTGATCTGGATTAGTATCTAAAAATAATGTCCTACAGGGATATCATTTTACTTTTTCTTAGAAAAAAAAAATGGCGCATAACATTTACGTAGGAACAGAAGAAAAAAAAATTTTGTCTTATCCTTATAGAAAAAAAAAAATTTGCATATTTTTCTTGTTAAGTTTGTATAAGGATGCACAATTTTCATTTCTTTCCTTCACGACATGGATTAAGTCTAAATTTGCTACGAATCTCGGATTAATCAAGGTATTTTTTTTTTCTGTTCATTTTCCCCCAAAATCCTTGCTCGTCCTTTTGCTTCTCACATTATCTTCTCCAAAAGAAAAAAAAAAAAGAAAAAAAAGTTAAAAGAATAAAGAAAAAGGACACAGTCATCCGGGGCGAGAGAACTAATTACAAATTCAATACGCAAATTCTATTAATTACCAATACAAATTAAACATCCAACTACATCCCGATATTGGCATTGTTCGGTATTTTTATCGTTGTGCTTACCCTTACTCTTCATCGAATCAGCGTAGACGGACAAGAAAAGGCCTCAGTGTCTGAGTTGGGAAGGAGGACCAGCCATAGAATTGGAATTTTTGCTACCCCCTTTCGAAAATTATTTCACTTATAGGAGAGGCAAAAAAGGATCTAATATCATTATGTGGGGTGGGGGGTGCTGCTCGCACAATCGTACACAAGTTCAGTAGGAACATACGAACAGGATAACCCCAAATGTAGCCCACTATATGAATGGTTGTGTGTATAACTGTATACGCATTCACTTGTGCAATGCATAAATTTCGTTAATTGGATAATAATGCGAAGTAGGATTTTATTTATGTCCTTACATGTTCTTTTGCTCACTTTTTCCTACAGATCCTTTATCTGTCCAACTACAACACACCAAAACGAACTCGAATGTAAAATATTTTTGCAAGGATACTCTTTTTTGGTTTTTTTTTGTGTCTGTTGGACTCGGCATTGTTTTTTTTCGTACGTACATATGTATGTATGTATGTCCTCGCAGAAAGTTGCCATGAATATAAATATTTTTGTGAAAATTTTTTTATTCATATTCTGCAGGACTCGGCTGCGAGAAAGGCAACATTTCACTTCTCTTCTTGGTAGTTATTTCTTTTCTTTTTTTTTTTGGTGGTAGTAGGTACAAGTATGTGTATAATGAAATTTTTTATATGAAGGTATGCAAATGTCCTGTTTGCTAGGACTCTATGAGCGTACATACGTACATATATGTAAGGGGATTGTACAGGCGACCCATTAAATCGTTGAGAGCTTCCCTCAACCGTAAAACATTTTAACTCCTTTGAAAGTTATGGTAACGTGGGGGTTGCGTTGGACTTGTATCCGTTCGCTCGCATACACATGTGCTGCTTGCTCATACGTTTCGACTTTAATTGGGCCAATTTTTTGGTAAATTAAAAGTGAAGACAAAATTCCAATAAATGTTTTTGCCTCGATGGGTGGATGGGTGTTTTCTTTTTTTTGTTCATTTTATTTGCTAACAGTGAGTAGCCAGTGGAGTTGTGGTACTGTGGATGTGTTTTATGATTGCTGTGCAATTAAAATTTTTTGAATGAATGTGGAGAATGTTGAAGGGGGATTTAATTTAAATCAAGTAGGATGTTGTGACGAGGCTGCTATCCATTTTAAAGGTATTTTTATCTTTTAGTTTGATTGGTCAAATGTTAAAGGATTACTGTTTTGCTTGCTTGTTGGACTGCCTACACAGAGACCGATCGAATGGTAGAGAATTGCAAACGGTTCATCAAGAATCTGCAATATTTTCCTCGAATATTTGACAAACATCCCAAGGTAATCCTGTCAATTGTATACTTCTCTTTCTCCAGACAAATTTTACACGGGATAACATGTGAAGAAATTGACGCCGATCTTTTCTTCTAGATTAGGCAAGTGACATTGAGATTACATTCGAATGTTCACTTTCAGCCGCCAAGGCTTCTTGACAAGCCACCTCCTTAAGTTTTGCCAGCTACGGTTCTAGCTCCTAAAACATTCATGCAATCTCAAATTGTTGAAATGTCAGTCGAAAAAATATGAGACCCAGGAAGTGTACTTCTGTTTTTGCAAAAATACGATACTGCCAGAGAAAATGTTTCGCGTAACCTAGCTTTTAAAAAAGGTTTACAAACAGGTTCGGTAAAAAGTTTATATGTCATGTGATGGTCACATTTTTAGTGTCAAGTGGTTAATCGGACTATAATTCTCTTGATTCCCTTGTCCTTTCTACTTGGATTGAAGGAATTTGACGCTTTTATTAGGCTCTATCAAAAACACTTGGATATTAGCTCACCATGTAAAAGTTGAGCCAATAAAAGAATCCTGCTAAACTAACATCAGATATGGATTCCTTACAGAAGTAATCTATTTCCATTAGAAATTTCATTGCCTAAAATTCTTCTATGATTCTATGCCCACTAGATTCCTTATTCCAAGTAGATAGCATAGTAGTTCATATATTGAGAAGAATTTTTATCTGATTTATAGAAGTCATGAGTGCCTTAAGTGTAGTCATGAGTGCCACTGCGAATGTCGATATTTCTAACACGCCATCTTTCATTAAATAATTAGTTTGCTATAAATTATATAGCAGAAACTTCAGTCCAAAAAAAGGTCATAATTTCCCTAGAGTTCGGTCTTATTGTCCAAATATCAGTTAAAGCCTTCGTGCCAAAAACACATCATTCATTGTCATATAGACTATAGAAGATTGCTCCGATGTCCTACCAAATATTGCGGGTTGCCGATTGTCTTGTCCATCGTGCCATACTCAGTCATTTTGTTTTTCGGAACGACTGTTGGTAACAAGTCAAGGAAATCGTTCAGAGCATCGTCAGTAGTAGTGTGCATGGTATCGGAAAGTCTAAGCCAGACATTTGTTTATAGTTTACAGACGCATGGGTCTGATGATCGGTCTATACATTCAATGCATAAGAGCAGACCTTAGAACCCACGAATCGCTGAAAATTCTTCCATACTGCGCGCAAATAAGGGTCTGAGTCTATTTCTGGCAATTTAGATTGATATCCATGAATACTCTTTAATGTTTTACATTAGTAGGATCTTTCTACATACTAGTGCCCCACGTAGATCTTACAGACAAGTTCATTCAGAAGACCAAGAGCTCTAAAAAAAAAAGGTCTACAGCTCTCATAGGATTTTTGATGATGATGAGGGATACTACAACCTTTTCAAAAAAAAAAAATGAAGAGATACATACGTACAGGACCCTGATTTAGGAAACAAGACAAATTTGACATCGCAAGTCCTTAAGACTCTTTTTAGAACGTTAATGAGACTAAAATCACAACCCTTACCATTACGACAAACAAAAACCTGATCGGATACTTCAACCGAGAACATTGTGATCCCACCATCAGAGGTTTCAGCCAAGGTAGGTACCTGAAAAGTATCATGCGAGTATAAAATTATTAACCTTCTCCATTGAACTAGTCTAAGAACCATAAGATTTCAGTACACTTGCATGGAAGTGTGACATAAAAACTGTATGTCTAATCCCGACAAAACTACATCTCAAGTTTGCATTTAGCAGTTTGAAGTCCTATAACAGTGTTTCTTTTTGAGTCGATTTCTGTGTTTCAAAATGAAGAAATCATGAGCATCAACTGTTTCTTACGAAACACCATTTTGTAAGCAATCACTTCATATCATATCATCCACACAGAAACCAACCTGAAACCACGCCCAAAAAAGTTATGAAAATATATCATAATCCATAAAGCATAACAAAAAACTTCCACCTCTGCACACGCAACCGCCGAACAGCCCCTTACAAAAAATAAATAAAAACACGATACTATTACAACCACCCACCCCCAAGATAGAACCCATCATCAAAGCACCCTTTGCAATTTCGTGTGCTCACAATGAGCACACTTTAATTTCACCCGATAACAATAACAATAACCATTGTCTTGTCCCTTAGTCTCTGGAATTAAAACGAAAGCGGAGATGTCCTTTTTTGAAGAGTGGCCAGTCAAAAGGAAACGGAAATATAATACATACATATATAACAAAACAGGTCGTTGTCCACCCACCAAAGCTTGCCTCTTATGACACAATGACTCATACAGAAGCATGCGTTGTGGCTCCGCACATCTACGCTCTGTGTATACAGAAAAAGGCACTAAACTAATAAAAGTATGACATCATATTTTCAATAGGAAACCAGCCCAACCACCCTCACTTGGTAGATACCATACACAGGGGTGGTTTTTCGTTTTCGTTATGAAACAACATCGACGCAAGGAGAACATAATATTCTTGATAGCAGCAAGAAACAAATACAAATATAATAAAAATTCTCATATAAAATATTTTCAAGGATATTGCGCAATGATAGCCACCACCATCACCACCACCACCACCACCACCACGATGTCGACGATAACGACCAGGACTAGCACCCCCACGTCACTGTACACAAGTACAACATCTCTCATCCGAAAGTAAAAGAAGAATAAGAAGGTGTACTACACGCGAACGTGGCGGCTATCGACCAATAATATTTCGTTATGTCCACTCCACCTCCACCTTCACTCCAAGGATTAATAAGGATTTCGTTTTCGTTTTCTGTTATTTTCTGTACATTTTTTTTTTTTTTTTTTTTTTTCATTTCCTTTATTGTATATTTTTCTTTCTCTTATCGTGGTTTGGTGCTTAGGTATGCATTTATATAAGGATCCAGGATATACCAGAACGACTGGGGGGTGGTGGTGGTGGGTCGAATATAAACTGTATCCGGATGTAATTCTAGAGAGAATATGAGGAAAGCAAAAATAAAATAAAAAAAAAAACCGGGACAGAGCCATAAAAGCAGCACACAGCTCGACCAACGTATTCTCGATATTAATAAAATGTCAAACGGGAACGAGAAAATTGAAAGCTCGGAACTGGGAGCAGGGAGCTGGAAAAAAAAAAACAGACGAGAAAAACATGAAAAATCCACCGCCCTGTGCTGCCCACTCCAATGGTGAAAAATTTATATCTCCGTTTTTTTTTTTTTTTCATGGATTTTCTGTTGGCTTGGTCCTTCTTCATCCGTTAGCCCACCTTTGACAGTTATAAATTTCCTGCAATTTTTCATCCCCATGGGTAGCGCCTTCGTCGGCTCCACCATTCCAGCCAGCGTAGTACACTGCCATGTCCTTTCGCTGAGTAAAGGATTTAATCGAATGGTCACCCTTTTTTTATTTATGTATTTTTTTCGCATTTAAAATAAAAGCCACATATAGCATTTGAAGGAGTCCGAGTCGAAGTCTGTTTTTTTTTTTTTTTTTTGTTTATGCGGCCCTTGGGGTGACCATTGTCCTGATTATGCGTTACGGTATACAATACGTACTATATAAGACTATAATTTTTTTTTTTATTCTCATAAAAGTCTGAGGGGGGGGGGGGGGGGGTAGGTATACATCGATTTTTTTTTATTTAAATTGATTGAGTGAAGAGAAGGTTTATTTTTTATGTTTGACTGTTTTCGAATCCTTTTTCGGTTGCTGTCATATATCGTGGAATTGGTTTTTCTTGAATGGAGACAATCAAATTAAAGTGGTGATCATCAAAAGCGAAAACTCATGGATGATTTTTGAAAATAATCAAAGCACTAAAGTGTATGATATATATTTTGGAAGAGTTTTCACATCCTTGAACTTTTTGAATACTTAGTTTCCGTATTTTTGTGTATACAAACATATTATATCTTTCTTCTATTACACACTCGAGAAGGAAGTAATGGGAAAGAGATTAATTAATAGCAAGGAGTTGCCTTTGGAAATATGTCAATGTTGCCATATTTAGACGATATATTTGAGAAATTACACTTTCAAGTTGTAAACTGTTTAAAGAAACAAAAATAGTTAGACCTCATAGCACTCAGTCCATTTTGAAGGAATCAACTCTAACCCTTGTTTTGTATTCTCAGAATGAAATAGTCATAAGGAAACTTTCAGGTCCACCCATAATTTAGGGCAGAAATAAGCGATTTTGTTTATTATTCCAATCTACTGTCTGTCAGTATTTTCTTTGCCAAAGATTTTGAGCTTTAGTCAAAATGTTACACAACGATGAAGGGTCTATTGCCCTAAATTATGGGAAAGACTCTGACCTAAACAGGTTACAAGATCATAGCGACATGATTGGGTATAGTTAGGAAGTCGTTCGAATTTTCACTGTCTTGAATCCTACGGCATAAAATTTCAGCAACGTCTTCGCCAAGCTGCCTATAGTCTTCTGGAAAACTCATGACAGTTTTTATGTTACTTTATCCAATCAGTTCATAGACTTTCCCGGTTAAAAATGTTTATTTTCTTTTAATTTGCTTCGTCGGTAGAAGTTCAGGCTAGAAAAGCTGGTGTAACGACATTTGGTAGTCGTTTACGACCATCGTACAGTATGAAGTTAAGGATGGATTTCATTCATTCAAGTATCAACTTGTAGGTCATATCCCTCTTTGGGCGACTAAATGGATTCTCGATTGCCCTATATTTATTTATTTCAAAAGCCACTATGCTGGAAATGGAATTTTCGGCCTCTAGATGGCTCAAAGGTTAGTGTTTGAGTGCTGGGCGTTTTGAACTAATATGTGCTACTCGAGGTTTCCAAACGGCCATAATATTTATTGATAGTATTGCTATTCCTCTTGGACTTCGATATAAAATATACGATATATACAAATGTATTCCAAATGAAAGCGATAAAGATCCATCTTGATACTGTAGCCAACATATGTAATAGTAAACAAAAGATCAGAGAATATCAGTTTGTTTCTTATTTGACGCGGTTACAGGACACTCGCCAAAACGATAGATTTATAGGTTATATTGCTGATTACTTTTATTTTCCTCAAGGGATGTTACCCCAAATATCCCTAAGAGCATTGCATTAAACACTTATCATTTTTTGTTGTCAAAAAAAAAAATCAAAGGTCCCAGGTGACTACGTTAAGGTACTCCAAATATGTTTTTGACAAGGGGACAGACGGGCCTATCGTGAACTCTATTTTCTTTTCTTTTACCTCTATTTCCATTGTGAATGGTAGTGTACTCAGTTAAAGTCTGTTAAGAACTATGTAGAACCATATTGCCATATTGGGGCTTATACCTCATATATATAGATCGTGGGTTTGTCTATGATATTTATGCTGTGATAGTTCCAAATGAATTTTCCATCAGGCGTAAAATCCAAGTATTTGATTTGAAAACTTATGCGGTTGTGTGTGATTTAGATAGAGAATTTATATAGATTTTGGAAACAAATATTGCTACTTCTTCTGAGATTTACATCTTTATGTGTGTGGTATTGCAACTTACGTATTTAAAGTACTACGTAGTCGCACTGATATTGCCTGCTTCACTGTCCTCATTAGTCAACCTATTCACCAGCTTTACTTAAGGTTCGTCTCTGATGTATCTTGTGGAAAAGAAAATGAGGCTATTAAGTCGGTATAACCTTAGTAAATATGTTGGCCTGCGAAGTATTTTGGGAAACCTCGTTCGAGAACGTCTGACAAACATTCGAGAGTATAACTGTCATGAAAAAGCTGATTACCAACGTTTCAGTAAGTACGTATTATTCATCAATACATAGTGGAGTTACATGTGCATGTCTTTTTGGCGGAGTCCTGGAAGGATTATAGATGGGCGTTAAATGTGAAATAATTTGAGAGCTAATTTTATATTGTCTTCTCTTTTTTGGTATGCTGATCCTTCTCTGTAGAGGACTGTCGGAAGATATGAGAGGTGATGGCATCTATAGATCGTTTTCGGCATAAGTGTACGTACATATCAACTTTACTGAAAGTCCACTATCAGCGTTATGCGTTTAAACTCCCCTTTTTTTGAACACTTATTTGCATCCACAACTATTGGAGTAATTGTTACTGAACAGTTCGCCAACTTAGCAACCATAGATGCCGCAGCAGATGCTCCCAGTGTCGTCGCGTCTACCATTTTCACCGAATGCGACGTTTTTCAAGACAAATGCCACCAAGCAGGTCGAAATCGTACCCACAGCAAGATACCTGCCACCATTATTTCATCTGGAAGTCTTGCAGTTTCCTCTGAGCTACATCAAAATTCACCCGTTCATTGATCTTCACGATCCGACAAGTATCCCACGATCGTCATTTTTTGGAGCCGCCATAAAGTACAAGATGGCGCTATTATCGAGGCCATGTAGCATATAAGTAGCCACCACTCTGAAACTGAAGGAGATGATAAAAAACAAGAAGCTAACAGAAAAGCTACTTCTTGAGAGATTACGTCTCTGACAAGTGTGTGCATAAAACACATCCATACTTACATATATGTTTTGTATATATTTTCTTTGTCATGATTTTATTAGTAGTCACAGTATTGACTTGTATCCTTTGATTTTTTGTACAATGTTTTATTAAAATGCCGCGAATAAATGTCACAAAATACATCGTCGATAAAGTAGACTTGGCAACACTCTCTCTACATACTCGTAACAATCAATTTTTCTTTTTGTGTCCGCTGCATACAGCCAAAGGAAAATATTTCGCGGAATCCCCACACAGGACATCGGACACAAAATGGTCCACTTCATCCATTCATGTTGACTCCCTAGACAGAGGATTACAACCCACTGCATGGATGGCAAAATTACTCTCCTTCGAGAGAGATTTTTCGCATATGGGTGGTAAGTTCTTCTTTTTTTTGTCACCCCCACAAGAAACAGACGATGACACGAAGAAATATTGACCATCGCAGGAGCAGAAATGGACGGTATAGTACAGAAAGAAATGAAAAAAAAAAAACCTGAAAATGTCCAGTTCGTCAGAGAGCAGAGAAAAATATCGCCACCACCCCCTATTCCGTTGACCAGAAATCGATAGAAAAAATTCTTCCTTTCTTCCTTTTTTTTTTGTTTTTTTTTTTGTTGTTCTCGTTTTATTCCAACATTTCTTTTGCTTCCCTTTTTTGTTCGTCGATGGAATTTTTCTTTTTGATACACCCGTATCGTACAGGAGTACGTTCGGGAAGAACGTGACGAGGGACTGTTATAGGTGCTTCCGATATCGACAATACATACATATACATACGGTGCATAGAGAAGGAGACCGACCTGTCCAAAGTGAGAAAAAAATGCTTCTCTAGCAGTTCAATTCCTTTTGCTCACCTTTTGCAATAAAAAATTGGAATTTCTTTTTTTTTTTTAACAAAAAAAAATAAAGGACACTCCACAGTTGTATAATTTATTCGATTGACCAAACTGGACATCTGTCTTTGCAATGCTCACTGTGATTATCTTGGGGTTGACTGATTTTACCTCTTTCTTTCTTTTTTTTTTGTTTCTTTTCCCTTTTTTGTTTTCCAAAACCGCATTTGTGGTCGACACTTTGATGAAGCATTGCTTTTTTAAATTAGAAAAATATTTCAAGTGAAATATATAAGTTTAGGAAGTTTCCTTTGCAAACGTACATAAGTACTTACATATATATGTATGTAAGTGCTAAACGAATACGCATTTCCACAACTTGACGGATCTAATCGAATGACATCGACTCGAGGGCTCTTCAAAAAGTCAAAGTTTTGCAGAAAGGAGAAAATCCACTACGCCTTAAGGACGAGAAAAAAAACGATTTCAGGATATGCCTATGGCTGTTTTATGTTACTTTCAAAAATGGCACAACGCTTGAGAAGCGATATTTTTTTTTTTTCTCGAAATAAATTGCAAATAATATTCCCGAGCGAAAAGTTATCCTGCGAAATATCCTTTCTTTTGCAATCGTCTATGGATGTACGAGTAATGTATCCATAAAATAGAATTACTTTCATTCAGCGAACAGGAAGGCGCCAATAACGTATCAAAATCTCCGACAACAATAACGTATCCTTGGGCCATTTTGCATTTCTATGCTTTGCGTATATTTTGATTTTTTTTTTTCCTCTAAAAAGCATATCGAATCTGGGGAATTGAAATTGAATCAAAATCCTTTGGAGGAGGAGGGATCTTCTCATTCCATCATGCCGCGCGTTCAGTTCGATGAGAAAAGGAAGTTTTTTTTTTATATGATACTGTGGAGTATCTATGACAGGATACGGTTATTGGTCGGGATGACACGGGTGGATATCGTTTTAAAAAGATTTTCAAGTTTTTTTTTTTTTTTGCTTCTTCTTGTTGAGTCTTGTGATTTTATGTTGTTAGCATAAAATTTCACGAGGCGGATTACATTAAGGGGTTTCTTCGGGCAAAAGGGAGTCCTTACATTGTTATATTGTATTTTGGGTAGGAAATTCGATTTTTTTATGATTGAGTATCATATCAATGGGAATTTGTTGGTAAAATTTTTGTGTATACTCGTATACCTATTTGCAAGTTAAATAGGACCGTAGATTCAATTATGTAAGAGAATTTGATAAGGAAGTATAACTGGTTGGTGGTTGTGGCACACGTAAGATGTTTGCTTGTGTAAGATCCTTATCTTGTTCACTGCTGAGTTCTTGAATCGTATTTCAAAGCTTTCAATATATCATGAACAAAATGTCTAAGAAGGAAGCGTCGTCTCAAGTTTTGTTTTTTTTGATTGCTCCTAGTTACGAGAAAACCTTATGTCCTATAACACAACCCAATATCCTTTTCACACTCAATTTTAAGACACTTAATAACCATTATGGATGTAGCCACCTCTGTTGGTAAATTAATGTTCAGATTACATGCCGTAATACTGGCCCGTTTGTTGACCTTTTTGTTCTAATATTTCATAAGGACATGATGCATCTTTCTATAGAAAAGTACAATACATATCCCGTCTACGATTTTCGATCAGTATATGATCTCTTAAGCTACATAGGGGTTAATACTTCATTCTTAGGGAATCATTTCCCAATATCCCTGACAAATCGGTTGAAATCCTTAGTACCCTTAATTTCAAAACACCATACAAAGTAATGTATCCTGAAACGGAAGATTGGCATGTACATGATTCCAAAACCAGTCAGGGCACAGGGTCAAGTATACTCCAATAATATAAACCAATCTCAAGCGCCTCTAAGACTTGCGGACTTATACAGTTTGATCCAATCAGACGTTCTATCTGTACTCAAAGTTGCTAAATTACTTGAGATGGGATCTACACATATCAGACAGGAATATCGCCATCTACATTGCCAGTCTTATGACACAAAATTTTAAATAGTCAGGAATTATTGCACAGTGCTCCATGTCGGATAATGTTAGATACTTGGGCACTGCGATATAGAAGAGAACGAAAATGCCAATGCATTGGCCAAGAAAGGAGGAGTCACAAAGTGACACAATTGGAGATATGTTAGGCAGTTAGGTAGATGGGTTGGCTAAGAAGAGAGAAACCACTTTTTACCGCACTCAGGTTAGTATAAACTCATTGTGTTGCCTATAGGGGAAAAGGTGTATCCCTTAGCTCGTGGAGCATTACCTAACCAATTATAGCTTAAGATGGAATGTTTGCTACTTACTGGGCCTGGTATACAAACCATCCTGTCCGCTTTGTCGGACATTTCTTTTATGTCCTAAAAGAAGTATCCTCCCAGGAATTTCTTTCTTAGGTGACAGAGGCTTGGGCAATGACTGAGGAAGTAGGTAGTATCTTCTTGGACATCCTCATCACCGCAACCTTTACGAAGATCTTCATTGATCAATCGTAGTTTCCTCATGTAGTACCACAGAGTGTTGGGTCCCGTGATCACTCCTAGAAGGGTAAATAGAAAATTTTTTTCTTTTTTTATCAGTCTGTCGGTTCTTCCTTTATTAGGTAGAGTCTACGTTTTTCTGGTTGTAGCACATGTGATAACAGAACTCAATCTATTCCTTGCTTTCATTACAGCTTCATTTCTCGCTTCGTGGCTAAGTGTGCAAGGCGGGACTTGATTTAGATCAAACGCCGAGCCTTTACTAGCCAGTTCATCAGCCCTTTCATTCCCTGTTATAGCTTCATGACCAGGTAACTAGTAGAGTCTTACCTTATGCTGTGTTCCAAGAACTTTAAGCTCTCCTCGACAGCACTTCACAAGTTTCGATTTTATTTCTGTAGCAGATACCGCTTTTATCGCTGCCTGGCTGTCGATGAAAAAGGTGTTATCCTCACGTGGTATTGCCTTCATCGCAGTCTCACGGGTAGCTATTGTCACTGCTAGAACCTATGCTTGGAAACGCTATGCCTAGAGTATCAGAAAATATACCTGCTCCTACATCGATGTCCATTTTGGATCTCTACTTGGATAGAGAATCGTAAAAAATCTTATAAAGTCAAGATAAGGTGTCATATATTCTGTTGTTGTTACATTCCTTACATACTTCTGTAGGATGTGTGTGTGGCCTGATGCGTTCGGGCTCCAGCTGAGTAAGCTGAGGATGACCTCGAGTCCTGCTGTTGGTGTTGTTCTCATTGCACTGGTTGTACCATCATAGCCTTTGTACTTTCGTGATGGCTGATGACCTTGCTGGGGGCAAGGTTATAAGGTTCTCTTAGACAATAGTCTTATACACCCACAGGATGATTTTGGGACTTGGCCCCCACGTTTTTCCGAAAATTCTACTACACGAGTAGAACCATGTCGTGGCTTAATTCGTTCCTCGATATTCAGTTTCCAATTTAGTTTTTTGTTAAGCACTAGCTCCAGGTATTTGGCGCTGTCAGAGATTCTGAGTGAAATTCCTCCAGCAGACGGAGTGTTCAACTGCGGTATTTTCCTCTTGTTTGTGAACATGAGCAATTCTGTTTTTTGGGGATTTACTGCCAGTCCGCATTTTCTGGTCCAAGTGTCCATGATTTTTAGGACTCCTTGAATTTGCTCACTAAAAGTTAGAAAAAAGAAGCTAGCAGAACCACATCATCCCGCTTAGGCTGTGACTTTGGTTCTGCTGTTTCTAAGTTTTGGGAGTGTTTCATTGAGAAAGAAAACCCATAGTAAAGAGGAGATAACTCCACCTTGAGGTGTGCCTCTGAAGGTATATACTTCTAACTGGGTTCCTCCTATCTGAGCTTTAATATACCTTTGCTCTAGCATGCTCACTACCCAGTTGATTAGGATATGATCTACCTTGAGGTTTGTCAGTGTCCTACACACTGCATCTGTTCTGAATTGGAGACACAAAACCACCAATATAGGTGGCTGACTGGATTATCTTATATAGAATAATCAACATGGCTGACTGTCCAACTTAGAAGGGCATAAGCTGTTCTAGCTCTTGTGGCCAGTGTTAAATCAGAAAAAATCTGGCGACATTTTTTCTGGCCATTGCGTTCTAAGGAAGCACTTTATGAGTTAAGGATTATCAATTATGGATGTATGCAGCTACTGCAATAACCTACACGTCTCACAGGATACCAAGGCATTGCCCAGATTATATCTGTAGGTTCCAAACAGATGGGACCACTATGGTGCTTTGTGTTTTATAATAAACTCCTAGTTCGACTCAACCTAACCTAACCTAAACTTTTTACGACCAGAACTTGGAATAATAGATCCCATTTTCCATATAGGCTACATAAAAGGTACACTAAGCTCGCTTGGATATCTCATGACCCCAGAGGTATTCTGTTCATCGTAGTCTTGTTTTCAGTTCAAATGAGGAATTTAGAGTTTTAAGGCTTAAGTGCCCCTTACATGGTCAAACGATTCACTACACGGATCGTGTACTGTGTGGATTGAGGCTAGACCTTACACAGTACAATCAATCGATATCGAATTAGTAGTTTCTGAAAACTTTGTCTAGTCAGCACAGATTTACTCGGATTTACTCAATTCTAAGCCACCCAGCCGTTTTACTAGAGCCTTCCAGCAATTCCAGTTTTCCCTTCTGGCTTTACTGGTTCGGTTGACTAGACTTTTTTCACTTTCATGACACGTAAGAGCAGACCATAGAATAGAATACAATTTTTAAAAAATAGAATGAACCTGCCAATAGCGAAGTCTCAAATTAGATAAAGGACCCTTTGCTGCGGTGTTTTTCTACTGATTGTGCCATAGGCGTCAAGAGCCATATTTTCAATTTGGGAAATAAGAAGGCCACCGTAGAGGATTTCTTGAGTGTGCACAACTTAACATTGAAGCACAGTAAGAGTGGTGGCCGGTTGTCTGATTTGCAAGGTTAAGTTGGGTAGTTGTCCTCACGTAGACCAAAAGGAAGGTCCATCGTGATACCACTATGGAAAAACCGGATTACTAATACCGGAGACCTACATGGAGACTTCCCAATAGGACAGGAGCCAGAGCAATCAGTTTCGGTGTAAGCCTATGCCGAAGAATTATGGTTCGTTGTTTAGACATGAAACTAGTTTGACCCGGTGACAAAGCTTTTTATTTTGCCTAATCTTGCTAGATTCTCAATACCGATAGATCAGGACAGATGCATAGAAGGTGTATCATGGTTTCCTTCTCTTCCTCGTTTCTACAGCTTCTACAGAAATTGTTGAAAAGAGCACCAAGCATTCTGGCATGTCTGCCTACTGCCCTGTAATGGGGCCAACTATCTTTCTCGGATTTATCCTATTGAGGGATAACTCAATAACTCTATCGAGTTAATCGAAAGCCAGCAGTCCGAATTACTAGGTGTAGTGTTATGGCTGTTTAAGATGCTTTCACGAACCAGTTGCAAGGATTCGCTAAGCCGTAATACTGCATTAGCCGCCATTAGCTGCCCAAACTTAGTATGTACAAGAAGAAGCTTAGCTTAGTCTATAGTGCAGCTGTAGGAGTGGCTCCTGAACCTTCTAAAGTATTGCAATGTTGCATGTTGTTCCTAAATTTAGAATATGTTATACAACAAGCCTGTTACTCGTGAAGAAATATTCAAATGCAGTAGAATTTATTTATAATATTAGCGCATGTATAGATATTTAAAACACCTAAGTGGAATGTCTTTTCCCTAACAACTGAAATGAATTCAGTCATGAAATTTAAGAGGACATGGAATTGTCTTCCCCATTTGCTCTAGGGGAGAAGGTATGCCCCCACTTCTCAGTGTTTCGGTTTAAATGAAAAAATAACAAAAGTAATAAATATGTACACTTGCTGTTTGTAGTAACTTCAGGCAGTTGCTGCGGCTTCAAAACAGATACACAACAATCTCCGACTTATTGGTACCGCGCGTCGCATTTGCTTCCTTCCAATTATTTTTTTTCGCTTTTCCTATTTATTTGCGAAAAAAAGAAAACCATGTCCTGGTCTTCCGTTTCTTTTTTCTGTTAATTTCAATTTAATTTTAATTTTTCCAGTTGTAAAGATACAAAGGACTCTTTTCTTTGAATTGTTTGCAATCTTTTAGTGGACAAGACCGAGGGCGGAAAATATCCTTAACAAATCGTGAAAGAACAGTGCAGGCAAAGCAGAAAACAGAAAAAATCAAATAAAATAGCGAAATCTTTTTTAATTGCATTTTCTGCTTGAAGTGAACTAATTAATTTGTTATTGCTCCGCCTCCTCTTTACAGGCAAAAAAAAAAAAAACCAAAGTGAATGAAAAAAAAAAAAAATCACTCCATCTTCATTCCTTCGGGCAGTGCAGATAAATAAATGTAATTATTTTAGTCCTTTCAAAAGCTCGCAGGCGAAAAAGAAAAATGGCAATTTGTCTGAGAGGAATACAAAGGACTAGGGTCAGAGAGAACTCCTAGTATCGTAGCCAATAATATAAAAATAAAGGACCTTCATAATTTTCAGCGCAAGATTAAAACAATTGCAATGGATTAAAATTGACAGACATTTTTATGTGTCGTCCTTTTTTTTTTTTTTCTTCATTCTTTTTCTTGTACATTACGAGTTTTTTTTTTTAAAAAAGTTCCTTTTTTCTGGTACTGTTCTGCAGGATTTTTATATTACTACAGAGAACGCAAAAAAATATATAAGGCAACAGCACTCAAGAGCAGTCTTCGTGTGTAATTAAATCGAATGAAAATGTCCTGTGGATTAAATTAATTTTCATTTGCATAAGAATTATATATTTTTGTTGGTACACTCTCTCTCTCTTTCTCTTGTCCATTTCTCGGTGTATATTCAAATGTCATTCTACGTTAGTGGAAATGAATGGCAGGCGACTAATTATTTTCTTTTTTTTTTTTTTTGTTTAACTTCGAAGGACATTTTTGACGAGGGGTTGGCCTTTTTTTTTTAGTCCGGCGATATTTTTTTTACTTTTTTTTTTTTTCGTTTCTTTAAATGAAATGAAAGTAAGTAGGACATTAAGTCAGATTGTATACAATAGCTCATATATTTCTTAATTAATCCATTAGAAGGAACATTTTGGGTCTTGGCCTCTGTAAATTATTTCATTGGGCACGCAATTAAAAAAAAAAAGAAGCTGAAGTGAAGTCTTGTATTAAATGGTAATAGCGTTCATATCGGACACTGGTCGGTAACACCGTCAAAGTTCTAAGGAAGTGCTAAACTGCAATAGACAATAGAGCGCTGGAACCAATGTCAAAATTTCTTGATCCTTAATAACTAATTTTATGGTCCTACATCTTTTGCAAAAATCATTTCAAGAGAGAACCAGCTTTTTAGCATGTTGGCCTATCAGACAGTGCCCAATAAGCACACCAATTACCTAACTGATCTGCGATTGCTTTAGCATAACCAACCCAGAACTAAGTTTCTGATCCAGTTTAGGCTAGATCTGTCTTGTCGACCCATTTTTCTATCTGTGATTGGTCCTGCTGAGAAAAACAGTAAAACAAGGAGAGGCAGGTAACATATCTACCGTGTTCGAGCGATTCGATTGACTCTTCTATTCTTTTGTCTCCTATTAGTTTTACCGCACGATTTTGTATCCTGTCTAGCAGGAGTAAGGTGGTTTTAGGTACACCAGACTTGGGGCTAATACGCGTATGTACCATCAAATCACCATTGGATTTTTTGCTACGAAAATCGTATTGACAGTCATTGAGGAATTTTCGTAATACAAGATATTTTCCAAGCTGACCGTTTATCACCGTTAAATTCGTCATATTTAGGACATTTATCATATGTCTTGTCCAGGAGTTCTTAGAGTGCAATGAGTTGGAAGAAGATGATTTGCCATTTTTAAGGTTGGGCTTGAAAGAACACTTTCTCAGAACTATGTGTCTGGACCAGTGGTTTTTTTATATTAAGATCTTTGTGTACTACAATCTATACTCCCAATTAATCAACACGATCCACATTTTTTCCCACCATTTCACTAAAAATAATAAAAACCTTTATTCCAAGCGCTAAATATTTTATAAACTTATCCCTTATGTTAGGCTATATCTGCTTGACTCGTCCTTTCATTATTGTTTGGTTACTAGTATGTAAACCTCTACCAGAGATCTGTACTTCAAATGAGCTTAAATGAGTTGACGAAGATTGAGTTAAAAAATTGACAAGGTAGTTACAGGAAACCTATTTTCAAAAACTTATAATCTCCAGAAAAATGTACAGAATCTGCAGGCGGACTCTGTTTCAGCGAATGGTACACTATTTGAACGGCTAGGAACGCCTTTTCTAAGAAAAGATTATAAGACAGAAAAAACCATCATCTTCCAGCCTTTTCTTGTTTGATTTATCCCGTTTTTGTGAATGAAAAGTAGGTAGATCACTCCATTGGCACTACAGACTTGTATAGGGCCTCACCCCTGTGATACGTCTTCCCTTCTGTAAGATATCTCACATATAAGCAGAGAGTCTAGAACAGATGGGTCAGAGAGCAGGTAATATAAATCACCATCTTATCCGATCAGGAGACTACATTCTGGATCTGGGTGTATCTTTATGTGCGAAGTTATCCAAATATGCAGTCAGTTAAGGACAGGACAGCCATCGTCAAGGACCTTTTAAGAAAAATGTTTGCTTTCTTCAACTTTCTTCTTTTATCCAACACTAATGACATTGAAGCGGAAGCAGAACTTACATTTCTAAAGACTGAGACTTTTTTGCTAGATTTCCCATCGCACGTCCCTGATAGTCTTAAGCACCAGATGGACATCGTGGTAAGGTGTTATGCTCACTTTATAGAAATTAAATCAAACAATCTGTCGAATGGATATGTTATGCCGCCAAACGTACGATTAGACCATCATTGAACTCCCTAACTCCTCTTTAAAGGTTATTCCTTGTCCACACCTCAATATGTATCAAGAACAGGATCAATTGGTGTGTAATCGACTTTGAAAGGAGATGGTAATACCAATTATGGTTTTTGATATGAAATGAAATTCCAGAACTTCAGTTCACTGGTTTTCTTAGCCAGCACTATTGACTAAGTGAAATTGCTATCTTATTTCAATCAATCAGCATTCCATATGCCATTTACCAAACACAACAAATCCCTCCCTTGACAGAGCCTTAGTTGTATGCACGTAACGCAACCGCATCAAGTGCTTTTGTCATTACATATTCAATATATGAATTTTGTAACAAAATGGACATGGCCGAGATTACAGAGAATAATATATGATGTCCAAACTTGAATTTCAATGGGACATGCATACCCGATTACATATCCACAGTCATCGTAGTCATCGTAGTCGTCGTTGTCCATTTGTGCATTTTGAGGACGCACAAAAAGGTTAGAAGCACCACCCAATAACAACTACGTACAACGCACAACCGCCCCAGGCTTTTAGTTCGAAAATGTTTCACAAAATTCAACTGGGAATTGGCAACGATCTGAACAACAGGATACGCTAGACACTTTCAGCTCCTGTATACAGACAGAAGTTAAAAAAAAATATAATCAAACAGGACAATGTCCATCCAGTGTGTATGGCTGTGTGTGGTAAGAGCATGAAGCATATTACCTTCGACTGCCCTCAAAATTAGGTTTTGGAACAACAGTAGCTGTTGTCTACATACGAACGGACTAAGGATATTTCCAAACACACAAAATCATATTATCCGCATTTTAGTATGCAATGGAATGATAGTCGCCGCTTGCCTTATTAAATATTCATTTTGAAAATGTCCACCCAATCTATGGGCCATGGGGGTTTCGATGGCTTGGCAGAGGGTAAACATTTCCAGACGCACACACATGTGTACTCGTATCCTTAGCATTATAAGTTGAAATTTGAAATGGAATGACTACGTCGTCGAAGGGATGAATTAGGCCAAATCAAGGAGTCAAGATAGTTTGAAGGCTATAAAGTTATTGTTGTCATGTCATGTAATGTTAGCTTATTTAACAATTGTACACATACACATGTATGGATGTACAGGACACTCCTGTATAGGTATTGAACGACGATTTCTTGTCCGGTCATCGTCAGTCAATGTTGAATGAAAATGACCCGGCGATTTTATGAAAAATTTATTTCGACATCCCAGAAGGGATACTACGGAGTTTTTTTTTTCTTTCTCGTTTTCTTTAAATCATCCTTACTACAGGACGAACGATGGGTCATGTTTTGATGTTGTCCTCTGTGTAGTATTGACTCAAGTCAATAAAAGTTTGTTTTTTTTTCTGCCTTTGGTTCTTTTTTCTTCTTTTTCCCATGTTTGGATGAATCAATTTAATTTTTAGAAGAATATGTCCTTTCGAAGGATGTGCACTTAAAAAAGTTTCAAGTTCCTTCTCTTTTTTTTTTTTTGTGTTGTAGGTAGGTATTTTATATTGGACATTGGAGAGTAGAAGGAGTCGGGGAAGATAAAGTGAAAAATGGACGAAGAAAATGCGTACAGGAGATGAATAAAAAGGTTTATGTGTTCAATATTCCCAGGGGATACCATTAAACTCATATTTACACCAAAATACAAATGTTTCAAAGTTGTCGTCCGAGGAGCGATGAAGATGTCCTTTTTATTCAATTTTGCAAAGAGATGTTTGCTTGCTTTTTTTTGTTAGATATTATTTGACTTCTTTTCGATGGTTGTAAATATTTTATTAAAATTGAATTGGTGACGAAGTCCTTTGGATATATGGTGTGTTTGCTTTCTTCATAAAGAATTCTGGTTATTGGTTTATGTAATCATTCTGTTGAAGGACGTAGACAAAGTTTGGGCAGAGGGATTTTCGTTTTTGATAATAGAAAGGATTCTTTATGAAAATTTTGTTGTGACAAGTTAGAGGATTGAACAAAACCGGAAGGCTTTTTTTATTTGAAGATACTTTCTTAGGGATGAGTTCGTGAGAGTGTAAATAAGAACTCAAAATAAATTCTAATATTTTTGTAACCAATCTTCTGCAGACAAGCCCATAAGGCTTTGCAGATACTAATGAATGTAAAATGTAGACAAAATCCCTTAGTTGGGAGTCACATGACTGACTTCAGGATACCTCTTCAGAGGAGACCGAAGCCAAAAGATTTCGGAAAAGGAAAAAATTGGATAATGCCAAACGAACTATTCGTAGAATGAGCAAGGATGATTCAGCAGGTCTCAACGCTTGGGACAGAAACCGCCTAAAAAGGGCCCAAAAACTTCTATCCCTAGTAGGTAATAACAGAGACTGTGGATCAGTAACCGACACTGCGACACAGGCACCAACCAAGCAAGGCCACAGAACCTTTAAGAATCCACGCATGCTGAAGTCACTAGCAGGTTTTACACCTTCGGAAGACCGCCGCCCAGCTTCAAGAATTTAGAACTTTTGCAGTCAGGCAATCCGCAAATTTCAGTCGCAAAGACACAAAGAAGGGAATCGATGTCTCTAGACCGAGACGCAATAAAGACAGTCCAACTGAAATAACCAGGGGCAACGAGCGCGAAAAGAGGTCACCACGGCCCCTCCCTCAGCCATGACCAGCAAGAAACCCAAGACCTCCGGGCCAACAGTAACGTTCGCTTAAATTATTAAGGACGACCTCAAGGCATGTAGCTGTCGTCAACGAAGAAAACAGCCCAGAGCAAAAACTCACAGACGAACAATAGGCAATAGTGGAGCGTAGCTGATTGACGACATGATTAGAGCAACCAGCGGATCTGCCAGTCCGATACCACTATTCGGGCAAATTACCTCAATTAAGGGCTTCCGCATTCTAGAATGCCAAGACGAGTTTACGCTGAATTGCCTCAAGGAGATAGTCGGCAATTTGGCAGCGCCAAGACCGGACTTCTCGCTCAAGATCGTCCCGAGGACCTTCCTATGAAACCGACAGCAAAGATCAATATCCCAGGTCCAACTATCTCTAATGATAATCTTGAGCAACTACTGCGCAAACTCAACCTCGAATTTCCAAGAGACGACTAGAAGATGATGGAAATTGGAGCGTCCGCTGAAACTGGTCAAGAAGTCGTCATCACACTGAACCATGAGACGATGGTTATGGTCCCTGCCAGAGGCTATAAGATACACATCGGTATCAACATGTTAAGGATTAGACCTCTGACGGAAAGAAAAGGTGGACGGCAACGTTGAATAAAAGCTCTAAGGATGAAGATTGCTCTATGTATCATCATCATAGCAAGCTGGGTAGCGCCAAACTCCATACCCAACTAATAAAACAAAATATGTATTGTCATAGCCCTAGTTTAAGAACCCAGGAATTACAAAGAAAATACTTGCTCTTTCAGACTTCCAAACCACGCCAGTATGTTCCAAGCAGAAGTATTAGCAATCGCAGAAGCGATACGACAACTATCCACGAAACTGCACTCAAGAAAGAGGTTCGATATATAGGTACATCAGTCAAGCCGATATAAAGTCCATCTCATCCACAGTCGTCAAATCCAAACTTGTGAAACGATGCTGTGAAGAACTTACAACACTCACAGTATATCACAAAGTTACTCTTCTTTGGGGTCTAGGACACAGCCGCATCCAGGGAAACGAATGGGCGGAGGATTTAGCAATGGTCGTAACCTCTGTTCTACCGCACCGAACTCTTGTTAAATCCAATATAGAGCAAGACTTCGCGAGACTAGCTAATGAGAGATGGAGCGCACTGTCATCATGTCGTGTCTCCAGAAAACTCTGGACAAGACCAATCAAATTTTAACGCTTAACAGACCCAATTTAGCGCTCTTCACAGGGACTATTACCGTCCACAACCTCCTGGCGGCCCACATCTCACTTCTTTTGCGAATGCCCAAGCCTGTGCAGAACAAAGCAAACGCCCCTCGTTGAATACCACTTCAAAGATCTGGGCGACCTGTCGGAAAATCCAGCATTAATCATCCTGAAATTTATAAAAATATCGCCTGATTCTCCATGGAAGATTCTTAGGGTTAACCTGGATACTAAAGTATCCTGGACATAGAAAATCAGACTTAAATGCAGTTCCACCAATCTCGGTGGTGGCTTCGAATGCTTGTAGAAAAGCAAAGAAAATCTGTTTAAATGTACGGAGACACCAAAATTGAAAGCAGTTCACACAAGCATGGAGGAAACTGTAGCTCTAACGAAGGAACTTCAAAAAATAACAAGTAAACGTTAAAGCTGAAAAGAAATTGCCCACTGCCTGTTGAGATCTTGAGTACCTATGACAAAACTTCAAAAGGAACTCCCTCTTCTATCAGTTTTCTCTGTCCGAGACCAAAACTATAGATTGAGTAAAGAAAGCAGAATCGAAATAACAAACTGCCATAATTGATTTATAACAATAGTACACATAGCGGCAATCCTGCAAATCAACCAACCATTCAGGACCACAAAGTCCACATCGACCCCTCACTTTTAACCCCAAACTAGTGGCATATGATTCAATTGCGATGCGAAATCTCTTCCCTTGTCACTTATACACACACACACACTCACAGACGCATACGAACAACCAAAGTCCATATACACTATTTCAATTGTGCCAAGCTCGGATTTTTCACCAACCAACCTCGTCCCCAAAGCACCCACCCATTCAATCACTCCAACTCCAACCGCAACCATATTGTGTGCACGCAAAATGTTGACAAAGAACTCCGAGTCCGTGGTTTATTTGAAATCAACTTCGGAACGGGACTGCAATTTTCCTCCTTCCACTCCCTGGGTATTGTTACCATCCACCACCCACCATTGGCACCGCACTACGTATAAGAATTCAAGACACACCATACAATGTCTGTTGGCCATTATGACATCATGGCAAAAAGACGACTACCGGCGTGCATAGTTGGGATTTTTTCGCGAAAAGGATTTTTTTTTTTTCAATTTTTTTTTTATGAAAGCGCGCGTGGCGGTATCGACCAATAACCATCGAGTTGCATACAGAAGACACTGGTTACATAGACATCCTGGCAGATCGCCATTGGTCGCAGCATAACTCAAGCATTATTACCGTCGCCGGAGTAGAAAAGATGTCCCACCTGCATATATGGAGAAAGCACCTTTCTCTCTGCATCGATTCAATGCCACATCGACAATTTGAAAAAAAAAAAAATAACGGAAAAATAGAGGTAAAACCTTAGTCCTTGGTTTATTTTTTAATTCAACAAGGACTAAATAAAAAATTCCTTCAATACAAACATACAAACTCACACTCACATAGCTTACACTCTACCTGACCGTATCCTGACCGCATGGAGCGAGGTGGATAAACACAACACACACACACACATACATATGCACACTCTAACGTTCATCGATAAAATAAGGACTAAAGAAAAATAAAAGTAAAAACGTTGTCCTTTCACATATCAATACATATTTTCTTTGGCCATCCTTGTTGAACCATAATATTGGTCAAGGGATGTCTTATTTCAAACCAAACGGGTGAACAAAATACAAAAAAAAAAAAAACACCAATTCGACCATCGGGAAAGATATAGTCTCGTCCATCCTTTATCGGTGCGCCAAGACCACCACCCACCTATACCACTCGGACGACGGAGATAAAGGATAAAAGTTGCGAGGCGAGGAAAAATGTTTAATGTGAGATACGAAATGGAGGAGGATTTTTTTTTCGCACATTGCTCGCTTTCCTTTCCAGCGCTAGCGATAAAATGGGGGATATCGATTTTTTTTTTTTTTTGCTTTTCCTTCTCCTGTATTAGAACCAATAACTCACACCCAGAGAAAGTTCATCCTTTCGGAGAAGATGAAGGCAAACGTATGTGTATGGCATTGGCATCCCGGGCGAATGATGCATTTGTTGGATACTGGATGTGGTCATCTTTTGGGTGTCGAGTATAAACTTTGCGAAACGTTTTTCCTATCAACAGTGGAGATAATCAGTTGTGGTGGAATCGCGGTTGGGGAGGCAATTGATGAGTTGAAAGGTGGAGATGAAAGAGGTAGGTTTTTCTTTTTTTCAAAAAAATTGCTTTTGTTTTGTTTGATCTCATTGCCATTACTTGTTCCAGTTTCAAGGTTGCCCTTGTAATTAAGAACTTAATTGAAAATTGTAATTAGATTCGAAACTATTGAAAGTCCTTCGAAAATCACTTAATGCCGTTCGCTGATTTTTGATATCTTAGTCAAGGCTTTCATTACAAGGTGTGTCCGGTTTATAGTCAGAGATTCATATAGCATGGTACACATGACTATAAACAGACTTCGGATTCCTTTTACTTGAGAAAGATAGAGTTAGTTCTTAAGTTGTTGTTTATCAAGTGTGCTATTAACCAGAAAGGACGATGTGCTGTGAGACTTTCAATAAGTCTTGTTATGCACGTTTCCTGAAGCTCCATTCCTATAGGTTCTGTTCTTAGATTCTCCTTAGTTCTCTAGGCGGAATTGCTTCGAATTTAAAAGATTTGCCGGATGCTTGTCGCATTCTAGTTTCGACATGTCTACCAAACTCATTCGGTTGTACAAGATGACGATGGAGAATGCAGGTTGTTCTACCAACGTCGGAAAATACCTCGCCGTGATGAATCGGATGATCTAAAACATAGGCAGCTTTGTTGCAAGATATGTGGCATTTGGCAGCCAATGGGGTATTTGAAATGTTGCTTGAAAAATTATATCCAGCAAAATTTTCGATTCTTTCCAGGTCCCGAAATTTAGGTAAAAATCACATATTACGACTTTCCCTTGAACATCTGGGTGAAATGGGCAACGAAGAATAAAAGGGTTGAACCGAAAGACCTACAATCGGATGATCTAAAACATAGGCAGCTTTGTTGCAAGATATGTGGCATTTGGCAGTCAGTGAAACAAATGAATTGAAAGAGAGACTCGTTGCTTGCAAAATCCTATCCAGCAAAATTTTCGATTTTTTCCAGGTCCCAAAATTTAGGTAAAAATCACATATTACGCCTTTCCCTTGCTCATCTGGGTGAAATGGGCAACAAAGAATAAAAGGGTTGAAGCAAAAGACCTACAATCGGATGATCTAAAACATAGGCAGCTTTGTTGCAAGATATGTGGCATTTGGCAGTCAGTGAAACAAATGAATTGAAAGAGAGACTCGTTGCTTGAAAAATCCTATCGAGCAAAATTTTCGATTTTTTCCAGGTCCCGAAATTTAGGTAAAAATCACATATTACGCCTTTCCCTTGCTCATCTGGGTGAAATGGGCAACAAAGAATAAAAGGGTTGAAGCAAAAGACCTATAATCGGATGATCTAAAACATAGGCAGCTTTGTTGCAAGATATGTGGCATTTGGCAGAAAATGGGGTATTTGAAATGCTGCTTGAAAAATCCTATCCAACAAAATTTTCGATTTTTTCCAGGTCCCGAAATTTAGGAAAAATCACATTTTACGACTTTCCCTTGATCATATGGGTGAAATGTGCAACAAAGGATAAAAGGGTTGAAGCAAAAGACCTACAATCGGATGATCTAAAACATAGGCAGCTTTGTTGCCAGATATGTGGCATTTGGCAGCCAGTGAAGCAAATGAATTGAAAGAGAGACTCGTTGCTTGAAAAATCCTATCGAGCAAAATTTTCGATTCTTTCCAGGTCCCGAAATTTAAGTAAAAATCACATATTACGCCTTTCCCTTGCTCATCTGGGTGAAATGGGCAACAAAGAATAAAAGGGTTGAAGCAAAAGACCTACAATCGCATGATCTAAAACATAGGCAGCTTTGTTGCAAGATATGTGGCATTTGGCAGTCAGTGAAACAAATGAATTGAAAGAGAGGCTCGTTGCTTGAAAAATCCTATCGAGCAAAATTTTCGATTTTTCCAGGTCCCGAAATTTAGGTAAAAATCACATATTACGACTTTCCCTTGATCATCTGGGTGAAATGGGCAACAAAGAATAAAAGGGTTGAACCGAAAGACCTACAATCGGATGATCTAAAACATAGGCAGCTTTGTTGCAAGATATGTGGCATTTGGCAGCCAATGGGGTATTTGAAATGCTGCTTGAAAAATCCTATCCAACAAAATTTTCGATTTTTTCCAGGTCCCGAAATTTAGGTAAAAATCACATATTACGACTTTCCCTTGATCATCTGGGTGAAATGGGCAACAAAGAATAAAAGGGTTGAACCGAAAGACCTACAATCGGATGATCTAAAACATAGGCAGCTTTGTTGCAAGATATGTGGCATTTGGCAGCCAATGGGGTATTTGAAATGCTGCTTGAAAAATCCTATCCAACAAAATTTTCGATTCTTTCCAGGTCCCGAAATTTAAGTAAAAATCACATATTACGCCTTTCCCTTGCTCATCTGGGTGAAATGGGCAACAAAGAATAAAAGGGTTGAAGCAAAAGACCTACAATCGCATGATCTAAAACATAGGCAGCTTTGTTGCAAGATATGTGGCATTTGGCAGTCAGTGAAACAAATGAATTGAAAGAGAGGCTCGTTGCTTGAAAAATCCTATCGAGCAAAATTTTCGATTTTTCCAGGTCCCGAAATTTAGGTAAAAATCACATATTACGACTTTCCCTTGATCATCTGGGTGAAATGGGCAACAAAGAATAAAAGGGTTGAACCGAAAGACCTACAATCGGATGATCTAAAACATAGGCAGCTTTGTTGCAAGATATGTGGCATTTGGCAGCCAATGGGGTATTTGAAATGCTGCTTGAAAAATCCTATCCAACAAAATTTTCGATTTTTTCCAGGTCCCGAAATTTAGGTAAAAATCACATATTACGACTTTCCCTTGATCATCTGGGTGAAATGGGCAACAAAGAATAAAAGGGTTGAACCGAAAGACCTACAATCGGATGATCTAAAACATAGGCAGCTTTGTTGCAAGATATGTGGCATTTGGCAGCCAATGGGGTATTTGAAATGCTGCTTGAAAAATCCTATCCAACAAAATTTTCGATTTTTTCCAGGTCCCGAAATTTAGGTAAAAATCACATTTTACGACTTTCCCTTGATCATATGGGTGAAATGGGCAACAAAGAATAAAAGGGTTGAAGCAAAAGACCTACAATCGGATGATCTAAAACATAGGCAGCTTTGTTGCCAGATATGTGGCATTTGGCAGCCAGTGAAGCAAATGAATTGAAAGAGAGACTCGTTGCTTGAAAAATCCTATCCAGCAAAATTTTCGATTTTTTCCAGGTCCCGAAATTTAGGTAAAAATCACATATTACGCCTTTCCCTTGCTCATCTGGGTGAAATGGGCAACAAAGAATAAAAGGGTTGAAGCAAAAGACCTACAATCGGATGATCTAAAACTTAGGCAGCTTTGTTGCAAGATATGTGGCATTTGGCAGCCAATGGGGTATTTGAAATGCTGCTTGAAAAATCCTATCCAACAAAATTTTCGATTTTTTCCAGGTCCCGAAATTTAGGTAAAAATCACATTTTACGACTTTCCCTTGATCATATGGGTGAAATGGGCAACAAAGAATAAAAGGGTTGAAGCAAAAGACCTACAATCGGATGATCTAAAACATAGGCAGCTTTGTTGCCAGATATGTGGCATTTGGCAGCCAGTGAAGCAAATGAATTGAAAGAGAGACTCGTTGCTTGAAAAATCCTATCCAACAAAATTTTCGATTTTTTCCAGGTCCCGAAATTTAGGTAAAAATCACATATTACGCCTTTCCCTTGCTCATCTGGGTGAAATGGGCAACAAAGAATAAAAGGGTTGAAGCAAAAGACCTACAATCGGATGATCTAAAACTTAGGCAGCTTTGTTGCAAGATATGTGGCATTTGGCAGCCAATGGGGTATTTGAAATGCTGCTTGAAAAATCCTATACAACAAAATTTTCGATTTTTTCCAGGTCCCGAAATTTAGGTAAAAATCACATATTACGCCTTTCCCTTGCTCATCTGGGTGAAATGGGCAACAAAGAATAAAAGGGTTGAACCGAAAGACCTACAATCGGATGATCTAAAACATAGGCAGCTTTGTTGCAAGATATGTGGCATTTGGCAGCCAATGGGGTATTTGAAATGCTGCTTGAAAAATCCTATCCAACAAAATTTTCGATTTTTTCCAGGTCCCGAAATTTAGGTAAAAATCACATATTACGACTTTCCCTTGAACATCTGGGTGAAATGGGCAACGAAGAATAAAAGGGTTGAAGCAAAAGACCTATAATCGGATGATCTAAAACATAGGCAGCTTTGTTGCAAGATATGTGGCATTTGGCAGAAAATGGGGTATTTGAAATGCTGCTTGAAAAATCCTATCCAACAAAATTTTCGATTTTTTCCAGGTCCCGAAATTTAGGTAAAAATCACATTTTACGACTTTCCCTTGATCATATGGGTGAAATGGGCAACAAAGAATAAAAGGGTTGAAGCAAAAGACCTACAATCGGATGATCTAAAACATAGGCAGCTTTGTTGCCAGATATGTGGCATTTGGCAGCCAGTGAAGCAAATGAATTGAAAGAGAGACTCGTTGCTTGAAAAATCCTATCCAGCAAAATTTTCGATTTTTTCCAGGTCCCGAAATTTAGGTAAAAATCACATATTACGACTTTCCCTTGCTCATCTGGGTGAAATGGGCAACAAAGAATAAAAGGGTTGAACCAAAAGACCTACAATCGGATGATCTAAAATATAGGTAGCTTTGTTGCCAGATATGTGGCATTTGGCAGCCAGTGAAGCAAATGAATTGAAAGAGAGACTCGTTGCTTGCAAAATCCTATCCAGCAAAATTTTCGATTCTTTCCAGGTCCCGAAATTTAGGTAAAAATCACATATTACGACTTTCCCTTGATCATCTGGATGAAATGGGCAACAAAGAATAAAAGGGTTGAACCAAAAGACCTACAATCGGATGATCTAAAATATAGGTAGCTTTGTTGCCAGATATGTGGCATTTGGCAGCCAGTGAAGCAAATGAATTGAAAGAGAGACTCGTTGCTTGCAAAATCCTATCCAGCAAAATTTTCGATTCTTTCCAGGTCCCGAAATTTAGGTAAAAATCACATATTACGACTTTCCCTTGATCATCTGGATGAAATGGGCAACAAAGAATAAAAGGGTTGAACCAAAAGACCTACAATCGGATGATCTAAAACATAGGCAGCTTTGTTGCCAGATATGTGGCATTTGGCAGCCAGTGAAGCAAATGAATTGAAAGAGAGACTCGTTGCTTGAAAAATCCTATCGAGCAAAATTTTCGATTCTTTCCAGGTCCCGAAATTTAGGTAAAAATCACATATTACGACTTTCCCTTGATCATCTGGATGAAATGGGCAACAAAGAATAAAAGGGTTGAAGCAAAAGACCTACAATCGGATGATCTAAAACTTAGGCAGCTTTGTTGCCAGATATGTGGCATTTGGCAGCCAATGAAGCGAATGAAATGAAAGGGAGACTTGTTGCTTGAAAAATCCTATCCAGCAAAATTTTCGATTCTTTCCAGGTCCCGAAATTTAGGTAAAAATCACATATTACGACTTTCCCTTGCTCATCTGGGTGAAATGGGCAACAAAGAATAAAAGGGTTGAACCAAAAGACCTACAATCGGATGATCTAAAATATAGGTAGCTTTGTTGCCAGATATGTGGCATTTGGCAGCCAGTGAAGCAAATGAATTGAAAGAGAGACTCGTTGCTTGCAAAATCCTATCCAGCAAAATTTTCGATTCTTTCCAGGTCCCGAAATTTAAGTAAAAATCACATATTACGACTTTCCCTTGACCATCTGGGTGAAATGGGCAACAAAGAATAAAAGGGTTGAACCGAAAGACCTACAATCGGATGATCTAAAACTTAGGCAGCTTTGTTGCCAGATATGTGGCATTTGGCAGCCAGTGAAGCAAATGAATTGAAAGAGAGACTCGTTGCTTGCAAAATCCTATCCAGCAAAATTTTCGATTCTTTCCAGGTCCCGAAATTTAAGTAAAAATCACATATTACGACTTTCCCTTGCTCATCTGGGTGAAATGGGCAACAAAGAATAAAAGGGTGGAACCGAAAGACCTACAATCGGATGATCTAAAACTTAGGAAGCTTTGTTGCCAGATATGTGGCCTTTGGCAGCCAATGAAGCAAATGAAATGAAAGAGAGACTCGTTGCTTGAAAAATCCTATCCAGCAAAATTTTCGATTTTTCCCAGGTTCCGAAATTTAGGTAAAAATCACATTTTACGACTTTCCCTTGCTCATCTGGGTGAAATGGGCAACAAAGAATAAAAGGGTTGAACCAAAAGACCTACAATCGGATGATCTAAAACTTAGGCAGCTTTGTTGCCAGATATGTGGCCTTTGGCAGCCAATGAAGCAAATGAAATGAAAGAGAGACTCGTTGCTTGAAAAATCCTATCCAGCAAAATTTTCGATTCTTTCCAGGTCCCGAAATTTAAGTAAAAATCACATATTACGACTTTCCCTTGCTCATCTGGGTGAAATGGGCAACAAAGAATAAAAGGGTGGAACCGAAAGACCTACAATCGGATGATCTAAAACTTAGGCAGCTTTGTTGCCAGATATGTGGCATTTGGCAGCCAATGAAGCGAATGAAAGGAAAGGGAGACTTGTTGCTTGAAAAATCCTATCCAGCAAAATTTTCGATTCTTTCCAGGTCCCGAAATTTAAGTAAAAATCACATATTACGACTTTCCCTTGCTCATCTGGGTGAAATGGGCAACAAAGAATAAAAGGGTTGAACCGAAAGACCTACAATCGGATGATCTAAAACTTAGGCAGCTTTGTTGCCAGATATGTGGCATTTGGCAGCCAGTGAAGCAAATGAATTGAAAGAGAGACTCGTTGCTTGCAAAATCCTATCCAGCAAAATTTTCGATTCTTTCCAGGTCCCGAAATTTAAGTAAAAATCACATATTACGACTTTCCCTTGCTCATCTGGGTGAAATGGGCAACAAAGAATAAAAGGGTGGAACCGAAAGACCTACAATCGGATGATCTAAAACTTAGGAAGCTTTGTTGCCAGATATGTGGCCTTTGGCAGCCAATGAAGCAAATGAAATGAAAGAGAGACTCGTTGCTTGAAAAATCCTATCCAGCAAAATTTTCGATTTTTCCCAGGTTCCGAAATTTAGGTAAAAATCACATTTTACGACTTTCCCTTGCTCATCTGGGTGAAATGGGCAACAAAGAATAAAAGGGTTGAACCAAAAGGCCTACAATCGGATGATCTAAAACTTAGGCAGCTTTGTTGCCAGATATGTGGCCTTTGGCAGCCAATGAAGCAAATGAAATGAAAGAGAGACTCGTTGCTTGAAAAATCCTATCCAGCAAAATTTTCGATTCTTTCCAGGTCCCGAAATTTAAGTAAAAATCACATATTACGACTTTCCCTTGCTCATCTGGGTGAAATGGGCAACAAAGAATAAAAGGGTGGAACCAAAAGACCTACAATCGGATGATCTAAAACTTAGGCAGCTTTGTTGCCAGATATGTGGCATTTGGCAGCCAGTGAAGCAAATGAATTGAAAGAGAGACTCGTTGCTTGAAAAATCCTATCGAGCAAAATTTTCGATTCTTTCCAGGTCCCGAAATTTAGGTAAAAATCACATATTACGACTTTCCCTTGATCATCTGGATGAAATGGGCAACAAAGAATAAAAGGGTTGAAGCAAAAGACCTACAATCGGATGATCTAAAACTTAGGCAGCTTTGTTGCCAGATATGTGGCATTTGGCAGCCAATGAAGCGAATGAAATGAAAGGGAGACTTGTTGCTTGAAAAATCCTATCCAGCAAAATTTTCGATTCTTTCCAGGTCCCGAAATTTAGGTAAAAATCACATATTACGACTTTCCCTTGCTCATCTGGGTGAAATGGGCAACAAAGAATAAAAGGGTTGAACCAAAAGACCTACAATCGGATGATCTAAAATATAGGTAGCTTTGTTGCCAGATATGTGGCATTTGGCAGCCAGTGAAGCAAATGAATTGAAAGAGAGACTCGTTGCTTGCAAAATCCTATCCAGCAAAATTTTCGATTCTTTCCAGGTCCCGAAATTTAAGTAAAAATCACATATTACGACTTTCCCTTGACCATCTGGGTGAAATGGGCAACAAAGAATAAAAGGGTTGAACCGAAAGACCTACAATCGGATGATCTAAAACTTAGGCAGCTTTGTTGCCAGATATGTGGCATTTGGCAGCCAGTGAAGCAAATGAATTGAAAGAGAGACTCGTTGCTTGCAAAATCCTATCCAGCAAAATTTTCGATTCTTTCCAGGTCCCGAAATTTAAGTAAAAATCACATATTACGACTTTCCCTTGCTCATCTGGGTGAAATGGGCAACAAAGAATAAAAGGGTGGAACCGAAAGACCTACAATCGGATGATCTAAAACTTAGGAAGCTTTGTTGCCAGATATGTGGCCTTTGGCAGCCAATGAAGCAAATGAAATGAAAGAGAGACTCGTTGCTTGAAAAATCCTATCCAGCAAAATTTTCGATTTTTCCCAGGTTCCGAAATTTAGGTAAAAATCACATTTTACGACTTTCCCTTGCTCATCTGGGTGAAATGGGCAACAAAGAATAAAAGGGTTGAACCAAAAGACCTACAATCGGATGATCTAAAACTTAGGCAGCTTTGTTGCCAGATATGTGGCCTTTGGCAGCCAATGAAGCAAATGAAATGAAAGAGAGACTCGTTGCTTGAAAAATCCTATCCAGCAAAATTTTCGATTCTTTCCAGGTCCCGAAATTTAAGTAAAAATCACATATTACGACTTTCCCTTGCTCATCTGGGTGAAATGGGCAACAAAGAATAAAAGGGTGGAACCGAAAGACCTACAATCGGATGATCTAAAACTTAGGCAGCTTTGTTGCCAGATATGTGGCATTTGGCAGCCAATGAAGCAAATGAAAGGAAAGGGAGACTTGTTGCTTGAAAAATCCTATCCAGCAAAATTTTCGATTCTTTCCAGGTCCCGAAATTTAAGTAAAAATCACATATTACGACTTTCCCTTGCTCATCTGGGTGAAATGGGCAACAAAGAATAAAAGGGTTGAACCGAAAGACCTACAATCGGATGATCTAAAACTTAGGCAGCTTTGTTGCCAGATATGTGGCATTTGGCAGCCAGTGAAGCAAATGAATTGAAAGAGAGACTCGTTGCTTGCAAAATCCTATCCAGCAAAATTTTCGATTCTTTCCAGGTCCCGAAATTTAAGTAAAAATCACATATTACGACTTTCCCTTGCTCATCTGGGTGAAATGGGCAACAAAGAATAAAAGGGTGGAACCGAAAGACCTACAATCGGATGATCTAAAACTTAGGAAGCTTTGTTGCCAGATATGTGGCCTTTGGCAGCCAATGAAGCAAATGAAATGAAAGAGAGACTCGTTGCTTGAAAAATCCTATCCAGCAAAATTTTCGATTTTTCCCAGGTTCCGAAATTTAGGTAAAAATCACATTTTACGACTTTCCCTTGCTCATCTGGGTGAAATGGGCAACAAAGAATAAAAGGGTTGAACCAAAAGACCTACAATCGGATGATCTAAAACTTAGGCAGCTTTGTTGCCAGATATGTGGCCTTTGGCAGCCAATGAAGCAAATGAAATGAAAGAGAGACTCGTTGCTTGAAAAATCCTATCCAGCAAAATTTTCGATTCTTTCCAGGTCCCGAAATTTAAGTAAAAATCACATTTTACGACTTTCCCTTGCTCATCTGGGTGAAATGGGCAACAAAGAATAAAAGGGTTGAACCAAAAGACCTACAATCGGATGATCTAAAACTTAGGCAGCTTTGTTGCCAGATATGTGGCCTTTGGCAGCCAATGAAGCAAATGAAATGAAAGAGAGACTCGTTGCTTGAAAAATCCTATCCAGCAAAATTTTCGATTCTTTCCAGGTCCCGAAATTTAAGTAAAAATCACATATTACGACTTTCCCTTGCTCATCTGGGTGAAATGGGCAACAAAGAATAAAAGGGTGGAACCAAAAGACCTACAATCGGATGATCTAAAATATAGGCAGCTTTGTTGCCAGATATGTGGCCTTTGGCAGCCAATGAAGCAAATGAAATGAAAGAGAGACTCGTTGCTTGAAAAATCCTATCCAGCAAAATTTTCGATTTTTCCCAGGTTCCGAAATTTAGGTAAAATTCACATATTACGACTTTCCCTTGCTCATCTGGGTGAAATGGGCAACAAAGAATAAAAGGGTTGAACCGAAAGACCTACAATCGGATGATCTAAAACTTAGGCAGCTTTTTTGTCAGATATGTGGCATTTGGCAGCCAGTGAAGCAAATGAATTGAAAGAGAGACTCGTTGCTTGCAAAATCCTATCCAGCAAAATTTTCGATTCTTTCCAGGTCCCGAAATTTAAGTAAAAATCACATATTACGACTTTCCCTTGCTCATCTGGGTGAAATGGGCAACAAAGAATAAAAGGGTGGAACCGAAAGACCTACAATCGGATGATCTAAAACATAGGCAGCTTTGTTGCAAGATATGTGGCATTTGGCAGCCAGTGAAGCAAATGAATTGAAAGAGAGACTCGTTGCTTGCAAAATCCTATCCAGCAAAATTTTCGATTCTTTCCAGGTCCCGAAATTTAGGTAAAAATCACATATTACGACTTTCCCTTGATCATCTGGATGAAATGGGCAACAAAGAATAAAAGGGTTGAACCAAAAGACCTACAATCGGATGATCTAAAACATAGGCAGCTTTGTTGCCAGATATGTGGCATTTGGCAGCCAGTGAAGCAAATGAATTGAAAGAGAGACTCGTTGCTTGAAAAATCCTATCCAGCAAAATTTTCGATTCTTTCCAGGTCCCGAAATTTAGGTAAAAATCACATATTACGACTTTCCCTTGATCATCTGGATGAAATGGGCAACAAAGAATAAAAGGGTTGAAGCAAAAGACCTACAATCGGATGATCTAAAACTTAGGCAGCTTTGTTGCCAGATATGTGGCATTTGGCAGCCAGTGAAGCAAATGAATTGAAAGAGAGACTCGTTGCTTGCAAAATCCTATCCAGCAAAATTTTCGATTCTTTCCAGGTCCCGAAATTTAAGTAAAAATCACATATTACGACTTTCCCTTGCTCATCTGGGTGAAATGGGCAACAAAGAATAAAAGGGTGGAACCAAAAGACCTACAATCGGATGATCTAAAATATAGGTAGCTTTGTTGCCAGATATGTGGCATTTGGCAGCCAGTGAAGCAAATGAATTGAAAGAGAGACTCGTTGCTTGAAAAATCCTATCCAGCAAAATTTTCGATTCTTTCCAGGTCCCGAAATTTAGGTAAAAATCACATATTACGACTTTCCCTTGATCATCTGGATGAAATGGGCAACAAAGAATAAAAGGGTTGAACCAAAAGACCTACAATCGGATGATCTAAAACATAGGCAGCTTTGTTGCCAGATATGTGGCATTTGGCAGCCAGTGAAGCAAATGAATTGAAAGAGAGACTCGTTGCTTGAAAAATCCTATCGAGCAAAATTTTCGATTCTTTCCAGGTCCCGAAATTTAGGTAAAAATCACATATTACGACTTTCCCTTGATCATCTGGATGAAATGGGCAACAAAGAATAAAAGGGTTGAAGCAAAAGACCTACAATCGGATGATCTAAAACTTAGGCAGCTTTGTTGCCAGATATGTGGCCTTTGGCAGCCAGTGAAGCAAATGAATTGAAAGAGAGACTCGTTGCTTGAAAAATCCTATCCAGCAAAATTTTCGGTTTATTCCAGGTCCCGAAATTTAAGTAAAAATCACATATTACGACTTTCCCTTGCTCATCTGGGTGAAATGGGCAACAAAGAATAAAAGGGTTGAACCGAAAGACCTACAATCGGATGATCTAAAACTTAGGCAGCTTTGTTGCCAGATATGTGGCATTTGGCAGCCAGTGAAGCAAATGAATTGAAAGAGAGACTCGTTGCTTGCAAAATCCTATCCAGCAAAATTTTCGATTCTTTCCAGGTCCCGAAATTTAAGTAAAAATCACATATTACGACTTTCCCTTGCTCATCTGGGTGAAATGGGCAACAAAGAATAAAAGGGTTGAACCAAAAGACCTACAATCGGATGATCTAAAACTTAGGCAGCTTTGTTGCCAGATATGTGGCCTTTGGCAGCCAATGAAGCAAATGAAATGAAAGAGAGACTCGTTGCTTGAAAAATCCTATCCAGCAAAATTTTCGATTTTTCCCAGGTTCCGAAATTTAGGTAAAAATCACATATTACGACTTTCCCTTGATCACCTGGATGAAATGGGCAACAAAGAATAAAAGGGTTGAAGCAAAAGACCTACAATCGGATGATCTAAAACTTAACTAGCTTTGTTGCCAGATATGTGGCCTTTGGCAGCCAATGAAGCAAATGAAATGAAAGAGAGACTCGTTGCTTGAAAAATCCTATCCAGCAAAATTTTCGATTTTTCCCAGGTTCCGAAATTTAGGTAAAAATCACATATTACGACTTTCCCTTGCTCATCTGGGTGAAATGGGCAACAAAGAATAAAAGGGTTGAACCAAAAGACCTACAATCGGATGATCTAAAACTTAGGCAGCTTTGTTGCCAGATATGTGGCCTTTGGCAGCCAATGAAGCAAATGAAATGAAAGAGAGACTCGTTGCTTGAAAAATCCTATCCAGCAAAATTTTCGATTTTTCCCAGGTTCCGAAATTTAGGTAAAAATCACATATTACGACTTTCCCTTGCTCATCTGGGTGAAATGGGCAACAAAGAATAAAAGGGTTGAACCAAAAGACCTACAATCGGATGATCTAAAACTTAGGCAGCTTTGTTGCCAGATATGTGGCCTTTGGCAGCCAATGAGGCATTTGAAATAAAAGAGAGACTCGTTGCTAGAAAAATCCTATCCAGCAAAATTTTCGATTTTTCCCAGGTTCCGAAATTTAGGTAAAAATCACATATTACGACTTTCCCTTGCTCATCTGGGTGAAATGGGCAACAAAGAATAAAAGGGTTGAACCAAAAGACCTACAATCGGATGATCTAAAACTTAGGCAGCTTTGTTGCCAGATATGTGGCCTTTGGCAGCCAATGAAGCAAATGAAATGAAAGAGAGACTCGTTGCTTGAAAAATCCTATCCAGCAAAATTTTCGATTTTTCCCAGGTTCCGAAATTTAGGTAAAAATCACATATTACGACTTTCCCTTGATCATCTGGATGAAATGGGCAACAAAGAATAAAAGGGTTGAACCAAAAGACCTACAATCGGATGATCTAAAACTTAGGCAGCTTTGTTGCCAGATATGTGGCATTTGGCAGCCAGTGAAGCAAATGAATTGAAAGAGAGACTCGTTGCTTGCAAAATCCTATCCAGCAAAATTTTCGATTCTTTCCAGGTCCCGAAATTTAAGTAAAAATCACATATTACGACTTTCCCTTGCTCATCTGGGTGAAATGGGCAACAAAGAATAAAAGGGTTGAACCAAAAGACCTACAATCGGATGATCTAAAACTTAGGCAGCTTTGTTGCCAGATATGTGGCCTTTGGCAGCCAATGAAGCAAATGAAATGAAAGAGAGACTCGTTGCTTGAAAAATCCTATCCAGCAAAATTTTCGATTTTTCCCAGGTTCCGAAATTTAGGTAAAAATCACATATTACGACTTTCCCTTGCTCATCTGGGTGAAATGGGCAACAAAGAATAAAAGGGTTGAACCGAAAGACCTACAATCGGATGATCTAAAACTTAGGCAGCTTTTTTGTCAGATATGTGGCATTTGGCAGCCAGTGAAGCAAATGAATTGAAAGAGAGACTCGTTGCTTGCAAAATCCTATCCAGCAAAATTTTCGATTCTTTCCAGGTCCCGAAATTTAAGTAAAAATCACATATTACGACTTTCCCTTGCTCATCTGGGTGAAATGGGCAACAAAGAATAAAAGGGTGGAACCGAAAGACCTACAATCGGATGATCTAAAACATAGGCAGCTTTGTTGCAAGATATGTGGCATTTGGCAGCCAGTGAAGCAAATGAATTGAAAGAGAGACTCGTTGCTTGCAAAATCCTATCCAGCAAAATTTTCGATTCTTTCCAGGTCCCGAAATTTAGGTAAAAATCACATATTACGACTTTCCCTTGATCATCTGGATGAAATGGGCAACAAAGAATAAAAGGGTTGAACCAAAAGACCTACAATCGGATGATCTAAAACATAGGCAGCTTTGTTGCCAGATATGTGGCATTTGGCAGCCAGTGAAGCAAATGAATTGAAAGAGAGACTCGTTGCTTGAAAAATCCTATCCAGCAAAATTTTCGATTCTTTCCAGGTCCCGAAATTTAGGTAAAAATCACATATTACGACTTTCCCTTGATCATCTGGATGAAATGGGCAACAAAGAATAAAAGGGTTGAAGCAAAAGACCTACAATCGGATGATCTAAAACTTAGGCAGCTTTGTTGCCAGATATGTGGCATTTGGCAGCCAGTGAAGCAAATGAATTGAAAGAGAGACTCGTTGCTTGCAAAATCCTATCCAGCAAAATTTTCGATTCTTTCCAGGTCCCGAAATTTAAGTAAAAATCACATATTACGACTTTCCCTTGCTCATCTGGGTGAAATGGGCAACAAAGAATAAAAGGGTGGAACCAAAAGACCTACAATCGGATGATCTAAAATATAGGTAGCTTTGTTGCCAGATATGTGGCATTTGGCAGCCAGTGAAGCAAATGAATTGAAAGAGAGACTCGTTGCTTGCAAAATCCTATCCAGCAAAATTTTCGATTCTTTCCAGGTCCCGAAATTTAGGTAAAAATCACATATTACGACTTTCCCTTGATCATCTGGATGAAATGGGCAACAAAGAATAAAAGGGTTGAACCAAAAGACCTACAATCGGATGATCTAAAACATAGGCAGCTTTGTTGCCAGATATGTGGCATTTGGCAGCCAGTGAAGCAAATGAATTGAAAGAGAGACTCGTTGCTTGAAAAATCCTATCGAGCAAAATTTTCGATTCTTTCCAGGTCCCGAAATTTAGGTAAAAATCACATATTACGACTTTCCCTTGATCATCTGGATGAAATGGGCAACAAAGAATAAAAGGGTTGAAGCAAAAGACCTACAATCGGATGATCTAAAACTTAGGCAGCTTTGTTGCCAGATATGTGGCCTTTGGCAGCCAGTGAAGCAAATGAATTGAAAGAGAGACTCGTTGCTTGAAAAATCCTATCCAGCAAAATTTTCGGTTTATTCCAGGTCCCGAAATTTAAGTAAAAATCACATATTACGACTTTCCCTTGCTCATCTGGGTGAAATGGGCAACAAAGAATAAAAGGGTTGAACCGAAAGACCTACAATCGGATGATCTAAAATATAGGTAGCTTTGTTGCCAGATATGTGGCATTTGGCAGCCAGTGAAGCAAATGAATTGAAAGAGAGACTCGTTGCTTGAAAAATCCTATCGAGCAAAATTTTCGATTCTTTCCAGGTCCCGAAATTTAGGTAAAAATCACATATTACGACTTTCCCTTGATCATCTGGATGAAATGGGCAACAAAGAATAAAAGGGTTGAACCAAAAGACCTACAATCGGATGATCTAAAACATAGGCAGCTTTGTTGCCAGATATGTGGCATTTGGCAGCCAGTGAAGCAAATGAATTGAAAGAGAGACTCGTTGCTTGAAAAATCCTATCGAGCAAAATTTTCGATTCTTTCCAGGTCCCGAAATTTAGGTAAAAATCACATATTACGACTTTCCCTTGATCATCTGGATGAAATGGGCAACAAAGAATAAAAGGGTTGAAGCAAAAGACCTACAATCGGATGATCTAAAACTTAGGCAGCTTTGTTGCCAGATATGTGGCCTTTGGCAGCCAGTGAAGCAAATGAATTGAAAGAGAGACTCGTTGCTTGAAAAATCCTATCCAGCAAAATTTTCGGTTTATTCCAGGTCCCGAAATTTAAGTAAAAATCACATATTACGACTTTCCCTTGCTCATCTGGGTGAAATGGGCAACAAAGAATAAAAGGGTTGAACCGAAAGACCTACAATCGGATGATCTAAAACTTAGGCAGCTTTGTTGCCAGATATGTGGCATTTGGCAGCCAGTGAAGCAAATGAATTGAAAGAGAGACTCGTTGCTTGCAAAATCCTATCCAGCAAAATTTTCGATTCTTTCCAGGTCCCGAAATTTAGGTAAAAATCACATATTACGACTTTCCCTTGCTCATCTGGGTGAAATGGGCAACAAAGAATAAAAGGGTGGAACCAAAAGACCTACAATCGGATGATCTAAAATATAGGTAGCTTTGTTGCCAGATATGTGGCATTTGGCAGCCAGTGAAGCAAATGAATTGAAAGAGAGACTCGTTGCTTGCAAAATCCTATCCAGCAAAATTTTCGATTCTTTCCAGGTCCCGAAATTTAGGTAAAAATCACATATTACGACTTTCCCTTGATCATCTGGATGAAATGGGCAACAAAGAATAAAAGGGTTGAACCAAAAGACCTACAATCGGATGATCTAAAACATAGGCAGCTTTGTTGCCAGATATGTGGCATTTGGCAGCCAGTGAAGCAAATGAATTGAAAGAGAGACTCGTTGCTTGAAAAATCCTATCGAGCAAAATTTTCGATTCTTTCCAGGTCCCGAAATTTAGGTAAAAATCACATATTACGACTTTCCCTTGATCATCTGGATGAAATGGGCAACAAAGAATAAAAGGGTTGAAGCAAAAGACCTACAATCGGATGATCTAAAACTTAGGCAGCTTTGTTGCCAGATATGTGGCCTTTGGCAGCCAGTGAAGCAAATGAATTGAAAGAGAGACTCGTTGCTTGAAAAATCCTATCCAGCAAAATTTTCGGTTTATTCCAGGTCCCGAAATTTAGGTAAAAATCACATATTACGACTTTCCCTTGCTCATCTGGGTGAAATGGGCAACAAAGAATAAAAGGGTTGAACCGAAAGACCTACAATCGGATGATCTAAAACTTAGGCAGCTTTGTTGCCAGATATGTGGCATTTGGCAGCCAGTGAAGCAAATGAATTGAAAGAGAGACTCGTTGCTTGCAAAATCCTATCCAGCAAAATTTTCGATTCTTTCCAGGTCCCGAAATTTAAGTAAAAATCACATATTACGACTTTCCCTTGCTCATCTGGGTGAAATGGGCAACAAAGAATAAAAGGGTTGAACCAAAAGACCTACAATCGGATGATCTAAAACTTAGGCAGCTTTGTTGCCAGATATGTGGCCTTTGGCAGCCAATGAAGCAAATGAAATGAAAGAGAGACTCGTTGCTTGAAAAATCCTATCCAGCAAAATTTTCGATTTTTCCCAGGTTCCGAAATTTAGGTAAAAATCACATATTACGACTTTCCCTTGATCACCTGGATGAAATGGGCAACAAAGAATAAAAGGGTTGAAGCAAAAGACCTACAATCGGATGATCTAAAACTTAACTAGCTTTGTTGCCAGATATGTGGCCTTTGGCAGCCAATGAAGCAAATGAAATGAAAGAGAGACTCGTTGCTTGAAAAATCCTATCCAGCAAAATTTTCGATTTTTCCCAGGTTCCGAAATTTAGGTAAAAATCACATATTACGACTTTCCCTTGCTCATCTGGGTGAAATGGGCAACAAAGAATAAAAGGGTTGAACCAAAAGACCTACAATCGGATGATCTAAAACTTAGGCAGCTTTGTTGCCAGATATGTGGCCTTTGGCAGCCAATGAAGCAAATGAAATGAAAGAGAGACTCGTTGCTTGAAAAATCCTATCCAGCAAAATTTTCGATTTTTCCCAGGTTCCGAAATTTAGGTAAAAATCACATATTACGACTTTCCCTTGCTCATCTGGGTGAAATGGGCAACAAAGAATAAAAGGGTTGAACCAAAAGACCTACAATCGGATGATCTAAAACTTAGGCAGCTTTGTTGCCAGATATGTGGCCTTTGGCAGCCAATGAAGCAAATGAATTGAAAAAGAGACTCGTTGCTTGAAAAATCCTATCCAGCAAAATTTTCGATTCTTTCCAGGTCCCGAAATTTAAGTAAAAATCACATATTACGACTTTCCCTTGCTCATCTGGGTGAAATGGGCAACAAAGAATAAAAGGGTTGAACCAAAAGACCTACAATCGGATGATCTAAAACATAGGCAGCTTTGTTGCCAGATATGTGGCCTTTGGCAGCCAATGAAGCAAATGAAATGAAAGAGAGACTCGTTGCTTGAAAAATCCTATCCAGCAAAATTTTCGATTTTTCCCAGGTTCCGAAATTTAGGTAAAAATCACATATTACGACTTTCCCTTGATCACCTGGATGAAATGGGCAACAAAGAATAAAAGGGTTGAAGCAAAAGACCTACAATCGGATGATCTAAAACTTAACTAGCTTTGTTGCCAGATATGTGGCCTTTGGCAGCCAATGAAGCAAATGAAATGAAAGAGAGACTCGTTGCTTGAAAAATCCTATCCAGCAAAATTTTCGATTTTTCCCAGGTTCCGAAATTTAGGTAAAAATCACATATTACGACTTTCCCTTGCTCATCTGGGTGAAATGGGCAACAAAGAATAAAAGGGTTGAACCAAAAGACCTACAATCGGATGATCTAAAACTTAGGCAGCTTTGTTGCCAGATATGTGGCCTTTGGCAGCCAATGAAGCAAATGAAATGAAAGAGAGACTCGTTGCTTGAAAAATCCTATCCAGCAAAATTTTCGATTTTTCCCAGGTTCCGAAATTTAGGTAAAAATCACATATTACGACTTTCCCTTGCTCATCTGGGTGAAATGGGCAACAAAGAATAAAAGGGTTGAACCGAAAGACCTACAATCGGATGATCTAAAACTTAGGCAGCTTTGTTGCCAGATATGTGGCCTTTGGCAGCCAATGAAGCAAATGAAATGAAAGAGAGACTCGTTGCTTGAAAAATCCTATCCAGCAAAATTTTCGATTTTTCCCAGGTTCCGAAATTTAGGTAAAAATCACATATTACGACTTTCCCTTGCTCATCTGGGTGAAATGGGCACTAAAGAATAAAAGGGTTGAACATAAAGACCTACAATCGGATGATCTAAAACATAGGCAGCTTTGTTGCCAGATATGTGGCATTTGGCAGTCAGTGAAACAAATGAATTGAAAGAGAGACTCGTTGCTTGCAAAATCCTATCCAGCAAAATTTTCGATTCTTTCCAGGTCCCGAAATTTAGGTAAAAATCACATATTACGACTTTCCCTTGATCACCTGGATGAAATGGGCAACAAAGAATAAAAGGGTTGAAGCAAAAGACCTACAATCGGATGATCTAAAACTTAGGCAGCTTTGTTGCCAGATATGGGGCATTTGGCAGCCAATGAGGCATTTGAAATAAAAGAGAGACTCGTTGCTAGAAAAATCCTATCCAGCAAAATTTTCGATTTTTCCCAGGTTCCGAAATTTAGGTAAAAATCACATATTACGACTTTCCCTTGCTCATCTGGGTGAAATGGGCAACAAAGAATAAAAGGGTTGAACCAAAAGACCTACAATCGGATGATCTAAAACTTAGGCAGCTTTGTTGCCAGATATGTGGCCTTTGGCAGCCAATGAAGCAAATGAAATGAAAGAGAGACTCGTTGCTTGAAAAATCCTATCCAGCAAAATTTTCGATTTTTCCCAGGTTCCGAAATTTAGGTAAAAATCACATATTACGACTTTCCCTTGCTCATCTGGGTGAAATGGGCAACAAAGAATAAAAGGGTTGAACCAAAAGACCTACAATCGGATGATCTAAAACTTAGGCAGCTTTGTTGCCAGATATGTGGCCTTTGGCAGCCAATGAAGCAAATGAAATGAAAGAGAGACTCGTTGCTTGAAAAATCCTATCCAGCAAAATTTTCGATTTTTCCCAGGTTCCGAAATTTAGGTAAAAATCACATATTACGACTTTCCCTTGCTCATCTGGGTGAAATGGGCAACAAAGAATAAAAGGGTTGAACCAAAAGACCTACAATCGGATGATCTAAAATATAGGCAGCTTTGTTGCCAGATATGTGGCATTTGGCAGCCAGTGAAGCAAATGAATTGAAAGAGAGACTCGTTGCTTGAAAAATCCTATCCAGCAAAATTTTCGATTCTTTCCAGGTCCCGAAATTTAGGTAAAAATCACATATTACGACTTTCCCTTGATCATCTGGATGAAATGGGCAACAAAGAATAAAAGGGTTGAAGCAAAAGACCTACAAACGGATGATCTAAAACTTAGGCAGCTTTGTTGCCAGATATGTGGCATTTGGCAGCCAATGAAGCGAATGAAATGAAAGGGAGACTTGTTGCTTGAAAAATCCTATCCAGCAAAATTTTCGATTCTTTCCAGGTCCCGAAATTTAAGTAAAAATCACATATTACGACTTTCCCTTGCTCATCTGGGTGAAATGGGCAACAAAGAATAAAAGGGTTGAACCAAAAGACCTACAATCGGATGATCTAAAACTTAGGCAGCTTTGTTGCCAGATATGTGGCATTTGGCAGCCAGTGAAACAAATGAATTGAAAGAGAGACTCGTTGCTTGAAAAATCCTATCCAGCAAAATTTTCGATTTTTCCCAGGTTCCGAAATTTAGGTAAAAATCACATATTACGACTTTCCCTTGCTCATCTGGGTGAAATGGGCAACAAAGAATAAAAGGGTTGAACCAAAAGACCTACAATCGGATGATCTAAAACTTAGGCAGCTTTGTTGCCAGATATGTGGCCTTTGGCAGCCAATGAAGCAAATGAAATGAAAGAGAGACTCGTTGCTTGAAAAATCCTATCCAGCAAAATTTTCGATTTTTCCCAGGTTCCGAAATTTAGGTAAAAATCACATATTACGACTTTCCCTTGCTCATCTGGGTGAAATGGGCAACAAAGAATAAAAGGGTTGAACCAAAAGACCTACAATCGGATGATCTAAAACTTAGGCAGCTTTGTTGCCAGATATGGGGCATTTGGCAGCCAATGAGGCATTTGAAATAAAAGAGAGACTCGTTGCTAGAAAAATCCTATCCAGCAAAATTTTCGATTTTTCCCAGGTTCCGAAATTTAGGTAAAAATCACATATTACGACTTTCCCTTGACCATCTGGGTGAAATGGGCACTAAAGAATAAAAGGGTTGAACATAAAGACCTACAATCGGATGATCTAAAACATAGGCAGCTTTGTTGCCAGATATGTGGCATTTGGCAGTCAGTGAAACAAATGAATTGAAAGAGAGACTCGTTGCTTGCAAAATCCTATCCAGCAAAATTTTCGATTCTTTCCAGGTCCCGAAATTTAGGTAAAAATCACATATTACGACTTTCCCTTGATCATCTGGATGAAATGGGCAACAAAGAATAAAAGGGTTGAAGCAAAAGACCTACAATCGGATGATCTAAAACTTAGGCAGCTTTGTTGCCAGATATGTGGCATTTGGCAGCCAATGAAGCGAATGAAATGAAAGGGAGACTTGTTGCTTGAAAAATCCTATCCAGCAAAATTTTCGATTCTTTCCAGGTCCCGAAATTTAAGTAAAAATCACATATTACGACTTTCCCTTGCTCATCTGGGTGAAATGGGCAACAAAGAATAAAAGGGTTGAACCAAAAGACCTACAATCGGATGATCTAAAACTTAGGCAGCTTTGTTGCCAGATATGTGGCCTTTGGCAGCCAGTGAAGCAAATGAATTGAAAGAGAGACTCGTTGCTTGAAAAATCCTATCCAGCAAAATTTTCGATTTTTCCCAGGTTCCGAAATTTAGGTAAAAATCACATATTACGACTTTCCCTTGCTCATCTGGGTGAAATGGGCAACAAAGAATAAAAGGGTTGAACCAAAAGACCTACAATCGGATGATCTAAAACTTAGGCAGCTTTGTTGCCAGATATGTGGCCTTTGGCAGCCAATGAAGCAAATGAATTGAAAGAGAGACTCGTTGCTTGAAAAATCCTATCCAGCAAAATTTTCGATTTTTCCCAGGTTCCGAAATTTAGGTAAAAATCACATATTACGACTTTCCCTTGCTCATCTGGGTGAAATGGGCAACAAAGAATAAAAGGGTTGAACCAAAAGACCTACAATCGGATGATCTAAAACTTAGGCAGCTTTGTTGCCAGATATGTGGCCTTTGGCAGCCAATGAAGCAAATGAAATGAAAGAGAGACTCGTTGCTTGAAAAATCCTATCCAGCAAAATTTTCGATTTTTCCCAGGTTCCGAAATTTAGGTAAAAATCACATATTACGACTTTCCCTTGCTCATCTGGGTGAAATGGGCAACAAAGAATAAAAGGGTTGAACCGAAAGACCTACAATCGGATGATCTAAAACTTAGGCAGCTTTGTTGCCAGATATGTGGCATTTGGCAGCCAATGAAGCAAATGAAATGAAAGAGAGACTCGTTGCTTGAAAAATCCTATCCAGCAAAATTTTCGATTTTTCCCAGGTTCCGAAATTTAGGTAAAAATCACATATTACGACTTTCCCTTGACCATCTGGGTGAAATGGGCACTAAAGAATAAAAGGGTTGAACATAAAGACCTACAATCGGATGATCTAAAACATAGGCAGCTTTGTTGCCAGATATGTGGCATTTGGCAGTCAGTGAAACAAATGAATTGAAAGAGAGACTCGTTGCTTGCAAAATCCTATCCAGCAAAATTTTCGATTCTTTCCAGGTCCCGAAATTTAGGTAAAAATCACATATTACGACTTTCCCTTGATCACCTGGATGAAATGGGCAACAAAGAATAAAAGGGTTGAAGCAAAAGACCTACAATCGGATGATCTAAAACTTAGGCAGCTTTGTTGCCAGATATGGGGCATTTGGCAGCCAATGAGGCATTTGAAATAAAAGAGAGACTCGTTGCTAGAAAAATCCTATCCAGCAAAATTTTCGATTTTTCCCAGGTTCCGAAATTTAGGTAAAAATCACATATTACGACTTTCCCTTGCTCATCTGGGTGAAATGGGCAACAAAGAATAAAAGGGTTGAACCAAAAGACCTACAATCGGATGATCTAAAACTTAGGCAGCTTTGTTGCCAGATATGTGGCCTTTGGCAGCCAATGAAGCAAATGAAATGAAAGAGAGACTCGTTGCTTGAAAAATCCTATCCAGCAAAATTTTCGATTTTTCCCAGGTTCCGAAATTTAGGTAAAAATCACATATTACGACTTTCCCTTGCTCATCTGGGTGAAATGGGCAACAAAGAATAAAAGGGTTGAACCGAAAGACCTACAATCGGATGATCTAAAACTTAGGCAGCTTTGTTGCCAGATATGTGGCCTTTGGCAGCCAATGAAGCAAATGAAATGAAAGAGAGACTCGTTGCTTGAAAAATCCTATCCAGCAAAATTTTCGATTTTTCCCAGGTTCCGAAATTTAGGTAAAAATCACATATTACGACTTTCCCTTGCTCATCTGGGTGAAATGGGCAACAAAGAATAAAAGGGTTGAACCAAAAGACCTACAATCGGATGATCTAAAATATAGGCAGCTTTGTTGCCAGATATGTGGCATTTGGCAGCCAGTGAAGCAAATGAATTGAAAGAGAGACTCGTTGCTTGAAAAATCCTATCCAGCAAAATTTTCGATTCTTTCCAGGTCCCGAAATTTAGGTAAAAATCACATATTACGACTTTCCCTTGATCATCTGGATGAAATGGGCAACAAAGAATAAAAGGGTTGAAGCAAAAGACCTACAATCGGATGATCTAAAACTTAGGCAGCTTTGTTGCCAGATATGTGGCATTTGGCAGCCAATGAAGCGAATGAAATGAAAGGGAGACTTGTTGCTTGAAAAATCCTATCCAGCAAAATTTTCGATTCTTTCCAGGCCCCGAAATTTAAGTAAAAATCACATATTACGACTTTCCCTTGCTCATCTGGGTGAAATGGGCAACAAAGAATAAAAGGGTTGAACCAAAAGACCTACAATCGGATGATCTAAAACTTAGGCAGCTTTGTTGCCAGATATGTGGCCTTTGGCAGCCAGTGAAGCAAATGAATTGAAAGAGAGACTCGTTGCTTGAAAAATCCTATCCAGCAAAATTTTCGATTTTTCCCAGGTTCCGAAATTTAGGTAAAAATCACATATTACGACTTTCCCTTGCTCATCTGGGTGAAATGGGCAACAAAGAATAAAAGGGTTGAACCAAAAGACCTACAATCGGATGATCTAAAACTTAGGCAGCTTTGTTGCCAGATATGTGGCCTTTGGCAGCCAATGAAGCAAATGAAATGAAAGAGAGACTCGTTGCTTGAAAAATCCTATCCAGCAAAATTTTCGATTTTTCCCAGGTTCCGAAATTTAGGTAAAAATCACATATTACGACTTTCCCTTGCTCATCTGGGTGAAATGGGCAACAAAGAATAAAAGGGTTGAACCAAAAGACCTACAATCGGATGATCTAAAATATAGGCAGCTTTGTTGCCAGATATGTGGCATTTGGCAGCCAGTGAAGCAAATGAATTGAAAGAGAGACTCGTTGCTTGAAAAATCCTATCCAGCAAAATTTTCGATTCTTTCCAGGTCCCGAAATTTAGGTAAAAATCACATATTACGACTTTCCCTTGATCATCTGGATGAAATGGGCAACAAAGAATAAAAGGGTTGAAGCAAAAGACCTACAATCGGATGATCTAAAACTTAGGCAGCTTTGTTGCCAGATATGTGGCATTTGGCAGCCAATGAAGCGAATGAAATGAAAGGGAGACTTGTTGCTTGAAAAATCCTATCCAGCAAAATTTTCGATTCTTTCCAGGTCCCGAAATTTAAGTAAAAATCACATATTACGACTTTCCCTTGCTCATCTGGGTGAAATGGGCAACAAAGAATAAAAGGGTTGAACCAAAAGACCTACAATCGGATGATCTAAAACTTAGGCAGCTTTGTTGCCAGATATGTGGCCTTTGGCAGCCAGTGAAGCAAATGAATTGAAAGAGAGACTCGTTGCTTGAAAAATCCTATCCAGCAAAATTTTCGATTTTTCCCAGGTTCCGAAATTTAGGTAAAAATCACATATTACGACTTTCCCTTGCTCATCTGGGTGAAATGGGCAACAAAGAATAAAAGGGTTGAACCAAAAGACCTACAATCGGATGATCTAAAACTTAGGCAGCTTTGTTGCCAGATATGTGGCCTTTGGCAGCCAATGAAGCAAATGAAATGAAAGAGAGACTCGTTGCTTGAAAAATCCTATCCAGCAAAATTTTCGATTTTTCCCAGGTTCCGAAATTTAGGTAAAAATCACATATTACGACTTTCCCTTGCTCATCTGGGTGAAATGGGCAACAAAGAATAAAAGGGTTGAACCAAAAGACCTACAATCGGATGATCTAAAACTTAGGCAGCTTTGTTGCCAGATATGGGGCATTTGGCAGCCAATGAGGCATTTGAAATAAAAGAGAGACTCGTTGCTAGAAAAATCCTATCCAGCAAAATTTTCGATTTTTCCCAGGTTCCGAAATTTAGGTAAAAATCACATATTACGACTTTCCCTTGACCATCTGGGTGAAATGGGCACTAAAGAATAAAAGGGTTGAACATAAAGACCTACAATCGGATGATCTAAAACATAGGCAGCTTTGTTGCCAGATATGTGGCATTTGGCAGTCAGTGAAACAAATGAATTGAAAGAGAGACTCGTTGCTTGCAAAATCCTATCCAGCAAAATTTTCGATTCTTTCCAGGTCCCGAAATTTAGGTAAAAATCACATATTACGACTTTCCCTTGATCATCTGGATGAAATGGGCAACAAAGAATAAAAGGGTTGAAGCAAAAGACCTACAATCGGATGATCTAAAACTTAGGCAGCTTTGTTGCCAGATATGTGGCATTTGGCAGCCAATGAAGCGAATGAAATGAAAGGGAGACTTGTTGCTTGAAAAATCCTATCCAGCAAAATTTTCGATTCTTTCCAGGTCCCGAAATTTAAGTAAAAATCACATATTACGACTTTCCCTTGCTCATCTGGGTGAAATGGGCAACAAAGAATAAAAGGGTTGAACCAAAAGACCTACAATCGGATGATCTAAAACTTAGGCAGCTTTGTTGCCAGATATGTGGCCTTTGGCAGCCAGTGAAGCAAATGAATTGAAAGAGAGACTCGTTGCTTGAAAAATCCTATCCAGCAAAATTTTCGATTTTTCCCAGGTTCCGAAATTTAGGTAAAAATCACATATTACGACTTTCCCTTGCTCATCTGGGTGAAATGGGCAACAAAGAATAAAAGGGTTGAACCAAAAGACCTACAATCGGATGATCTAAAACTTAGGCAGCTTTGTTGCCAGATATGTGGCCTTTGGCAGCCAATGAAGCAAATGAATTGAAAGAGAGACTCGTTGCTTGAAAAATCCTATCCAGCAAAATTTTCGATTTTTCCCAGGTTCCGAAATTTAGGTAAAAATCACATATTACGACTTTCCCTTGCTCATCTGGGTGAAATGGGCAACAAAGAATAAAAGGGTTGAACCAAAAGACCTACAATCGGATGATCTAAAACTTAGGCAGCTTTGTTGCCAGATATGTGGCCTTTGGCAGCCAATGAAGCAAATGAAATGAAAGAGAGACTCGTTGCTTGAAAAATCCTATCCAGCAAAATTTTCGATTTTTCCCAGGTTCCGAAATTTAGGTAAAAATCACATATTACGACTTTCCCTTGCTCATCTGGGTGAAATGGGCAACAAAGAATAAAAGGGTTGAACCGAAAGACCTACAATCGGATGATCTAAAACTTAGGCAGCTTTGTTGCCAGATATGTGGCCTTTGGCAGCCAATGAAGCAAATGAAATGAAAGAGAGACTCGTTGCTTGAAAAATCCTATCCAGCAAAATTTTCGATTTTTCCCAGGTTCCGAAATTTAGGTAAAAATCACATATTACGACTTTCCCTTGACCATCTGGGTGAAATGGGCACTAAAGAATAAAAGGGTTGAACATAAAGACCTACAATCGGATGATCTAAAACATAGGCAGCTTTGTTGCCAGATATGTGGCATTTGGCAGTCAGTGAAACAAATGAATTGAAAGAGAGACTCGTTGCTTGCAAAATCCTATCCAGCAAAATTTTCGATTCTTTCCAGGTCCCGAAATTTAGGTAAAAATCACATATTACGACTTTCCCTTGATCACCTGGATGAAATGGGCAACAAAGAATAAAAGGGTTGAAGCAAAAGACCTACAATCGGATGATCTAAAACTTAGGCAGCTTTGTTGCCAGATATGGGGCATTTGGCAGCCAATGAGGCATTTGAAATAAAAGAGAGACTCGTTGCTAGAAAAATCCTATCCAGCAAAATTTTCGATTTTTCCCAGGTTCCGAAATTTAGGTAAAAATCACATATTACGACTTTCCCTTGCTCATCTGGGTGAAATGGGCAACAAAGAATAAAAGGGTTGAACCAAAAGACCTACAATCGGATGATCTAAAACTTAGGCAGCTTTGTTGCCAGATATGTGGCCTTTGGCAGCCAATGAAGCAAATGAAATGAAAGAGAGACTCGTTGCTTGAAAAATCCTATCCAGCAAAATTTTCGATTTTTCCCAGGTTCCGAAATTTAGGTAAAAATCACATATTACGACTTTCCCTTGCTCATCTGGGTGAAATGGGCAACAAAGAATAAAAGGGTTGAACCAAAAGACCTACAATCGGATGATCTAAAACTTAGGCAGCTTTGTTGCCAGATATGGGGCATTTGGCAGCCAATGAGGCATTTGAAATAAAAGAGAGACTCGTTGCTAGAAAAATCCTATCCAGCAAAATTTTCGATTTTTCCCAGGTTCCGAAATTTAGGTAAAAATCACATATTACGACTTTCCCTTGACCATCTGGGTGAAATGGGCACTAAAGAATAAAAGGGTTGAACATAAAGACCTACAATCGGATGATCTAAAACATAGGCAGCTTTGTTGCCAGATATGTGGCATTTGGCAGTCAGTGAAACAAATGAATTGAAAGAGAGACTCGTTGCTTGCAAAATCCTATCCAGCAAAATTTTCGATTCTTTCCAGGTCCCGAAATTTAGGTAAAAATCACATATTACGACTTTCCCTTGATCATCTGGATGAAATGGGCAACAAAGAATAAAAGGGTTGAAGCAAAAGACCTACAATCGGATGATCTAAAACTTAGGCAGCTTTGTTGCCAGATATGTGGCATTTGGCAGCCAATGAAGCGAATGAAATGAAAGGGAGACTTGTTGCTTGAAAAATCCTATCCAGCAAAATTTTCGATTCTTTCCAGGTCCCGAAATTTAAGTAAAAATCACATATTACGACTTTCCCTTGCTCATCTGGGTGAAATGGGCAACAAAGAATAAAAGGGTTGAACCAAAAGACCTACAATCGGATGATCTAAAACTTAGGCAGCTTTGTTGCCAGATATGTGGCATTTGGCAGCCAGTGAAGCAAATGAATTGAAAGAGAGACTCGTTGCTTGAAAAATCCTATCCAGCAAAATTTTCGATTTTTCCCAGGTTCCGAAATTTAGGTAAAAATCACATATTACGACTTTCCCTTGCTCATCTGGGTGAAATGGGCAACAAAGAATAAAAGGGTTGAACCAAAAGACCTACAATCGGATGATCTAAAACTTAGGCAGCTTTGTTGCCAGATATGTGGCCTTTGGCAGCCAATGAAGCAAATGAATTGAAAGAGAGACTCGTTGCTTGAAAAATCCTATCCAGCAAAATTTTCGATTTTTCCCAGGTTCCGAAATTTAGGTAAAAATCACATATTACGACTTTCCCTTGCTCATCTGGGTGAAATGGGCAACAAAGAATAAAAGGGTTGAACCAAAAGACCTACAATCGGATGATCTAAAACTTAGGCAGCTTTGTTGCCAGATATGTGGCCTTTGGCAGCCAATGAAGCAAATGAAATGAAAGAGAGACTCGTTGCTTGAAAAATCCTATCCAGCAAAATTTTCGATTTTTCCCAGGTTCCGAAATTTAGGTAAAAATCACATATTACGACTTTCCCTTGCTCATCTGGGTGAAATGGGCAACAAAGAATAAAAGGGTTGAACCGAAAGACCTACAATCGGATGATCTAAAACTTAGGCAGCTTTGTTGCCAGATATGTGGCCTTTGGCAGCCAATGAAGCAAATGAAATGAAAGAGAGACTCGTTGCTTGAAAAATCCTATCCAGCAAAATTTTCGATTTTTCCCAGGTTCCGAAATTTAGGTAAAAATCACATATTACGACTTTCCCTTGACCATCTGGGTGAAATGGGCACTAAAGAATAAAAGGGTTGAACATAAAGACCTACAATCGGATGATCTAAAACATAGGCAGCTTTGTTGCCAGATATGTGGCATTTGGCAGTCAGTGAAACAAATGAATTGAAAGAGAGACTCGTTGCTTGCAAAATCCTATCCAGCAAAATTTTCGATTCTTTCCAGGTCCCGAAATTTAGGTAAAAATCACATATTACGACTTTCCCTTGATCACCTGGATGAAATGGGCAACAAAGAATAAAAGGGTTGAAGCAAAAGACCTACAATCGGATGATCTAAAACTTAGGCAGCTTTGTTGCCAGATATGGGGCATTTGGCAGCCAATGAGGCATTTGAAATAAAAGAGAGACTCGTTGCTAGAAAAATCCTATCCAGCAAAATTTTCGATTTTTCCCAGGTTCCGAAATTTAGGTAAAAATCACATATTACGACTTTCCCTTGCTCATCTGGGTGAAATGGGCAACAAAGAATAAAAGGGTTGAACCGAAAGACCTACAATCGGATGATCTAAAACTTAGGCAGCTTTGTTGCCAGATATGTGGCCTTTGGCAGCCAATGAAGCAAATGAAATGAAAGAGAGACTCGTTGCTTGAAAAATCCTATCCAGCAAAATTTTCGATTTTTCCCAGGTTCCGAAATTTAGGTAAAAATCACATATTACGACTTTCCCTTGCTCATCTGGGTGAAATGGGCAACAAAGAATAAAAGGGTTGAACCGAAAGACCTACAATCGGATGATCTAAAACTTAGGCAGCTTTGTTGCCAGATATGTGGCCTTTGGCAGCCAATGAAGCAAATGAAATGAAAGAGAGACTCGTTGCTTGAAAAATCCTATCCAGCAAAATTTTCGATTTTTCCCAGGTTCCGAAATTTAGGTAAAAATCACATATTACGACTTTCCCTTGCTCATCTGGGTGAAATGGGCAACAAAGAATAAAAGGGTTGAACCAAAAGACCTACAATCGGATGATCTAAAATATAGGCAGCTTTGTTGCCAGATATGTGGCATTTGGCAGCCAGTGAAGCAAATGAATTGAAAGAGAGACTCGTTGCTTGAAAAATCCTATCCAGCAAAATTTTCGATTCTTTCCAGGTCCCGAAATTTAGGTAAAAATCACATATTACGACTTTCCCTTGATCATCTGGATGAAATGGGCAACAAAGAATAAAAGGGTTGAACCAAAAGACCTACAATCGGATGATCTAAAACTTAGGCAGCTTTGTTGCCAGATATGTGGCATTTGGCAGCCAATGAAGCGAATGAAATGAAAGGGAGACTTGTTGCTTGAAAAATCCTATCCAGCAAAATTTTCGATTCTTTCCAGGTCCCGAAATTTAAGTAAAAATCACATATTACGACTTTCCCTTGCTCATCTGGGTGAAATGGGCAACAAAGAATAAAAGGGTTGAACCAAAAGACCTACAATCGGATGATCTAAAACTTAGGCAGCTTTGTTGCCAGATATGTGGCCTTTGGCAGCCAGTGAAGCAAATGAATTGAAAGAGAGACTCGTTGCTTGAAAAATCCTATCCAGCAAAATTTTCGATTTTTCCCAGGTTCCGAAATTTAGGTAAAAATCACATATTACGACTTTCCCTTGCTCATCTGGGTGAAATGGGCAACAAAGAATAAAAGGGTTGAACCAAAAGACCTACAATCGGATGATCTAAAACTTAGGCAGCTTTGTTGCCAGATATGTGGCCTTTGGCAGCCAATGAAGCAAATGAAATGAAAGAGAGACTCGTTGCTTGAAAAATCCTATCCAGCAAAATTTTCGATTTTTCCCAGGTTCCGAAATTTAGGTAAAAATCACATATTACGACTTTCCCTTGCTCATCTGGGTGAAATGGGCAACAAAGAATAAAAGGGTTGAACCAAAAGACCTACAATCGGATGATCTAAAACTTAGGCAGCTTTGTTGCCAGATATGGGGCATTTGGCAGCCAATGAGGCATTTGAAATAAAAGAGAGACTCGTTGCTAGAAAAATCCTATCCAGCAAAATTTTCGATTTTTTCCAAGTCCCGAAATTGACTGATCGGTTGGTATGTTTATCGAGTCCCCTAGAAAAAGTAAAGGTTCTACTAAAGTGTGCTTTTTATAATGCACTTTCGTCTAGCAATAAAGTTAATCCAAAAATATGTTTTTTAATATTCCTTAAGAAATACAAACTTGAAGTCCTCGTGCTCTGAAATTCAAACAACCTTTGACCTTCTGAGCTGAACCTTAAACAAGTCATCAACAATACTTTTACTCTTAAGCAACCGAATAGTGAGAGATGTTTAGCATAACTTGAATTCCTTATACATAGACTGAAAACTTCAAACCAAAAAGCCCAAAAACCTTTCCAGCAATGAAAATCGAAGTTCCCCCAAAAAACGTAGAAGGACAACAAAAAATATTCATAAGTGTATGCATATATGTACACATACCTAATCATCCAACAAATTGATTGATATTCGTTCGACCTCTGTCGTTGTACCCTAGGCATAACGCACTGCAAAGCATTTATATATTTACCACCCAGAGCTCAGAAAACTAATAAATCTCACCAAAAGCCAATACAAGTCACATCGTAATGACATAATGTCTGTCTGTCCGTTTGCCCGATCATCTAATATAAATATCTTTACTGCCAATATTACTTGCAAATGCCGCACCTCCCCTAAGTTGATTTTCCGATTTTGTGTATAGTAGTAGTAGTATTATAAGCAACAGTCCGTCTGCCGGGCATGAATAACAAAGCCGAAAGGACATTTCACCCTGGCCGGGACAGGAGAGAGAGGGAAAACTTTGCACACCAATGTCAAACACCACATCATCATCATACTCCAAGGACTAGGACTAACTCTCGGACTAACACCCAGTCTCGCACCATCCCCCGCCCATGTATACCATCTGCAAAATGATATCCTTCGACATCGAATTAGTTGCCTTGTACAGCGAAGGATGGGTCCTGACTGTAGGTGCCAAACAGCAGGATGTCAATATAACAGAGAGCAAATAAAAAACAAAACAAGAAAAAAAAAAAAAAATAAATAAATAGAAATAGTTCACGGGGTGAGAGTTAGAAGATGCGAATAACAGCGGCGGCGGCTACGACGATGGATGCCACACTGTCTTCTAATGCGATCCACCATCAGGACATAATAAAATTTTCATTAAAATTGACAAAGAACATAAATTGCGCAAAATCCCTTAAACTGCTTTGAAAACAAATTGAACGCCATCTCCCACCCTCTCTATTGGGCTAGCTAGAGGATTCAATGGAATTTTCGTATACATAATGGGTGTACTAGGTGGCAGGACCACCCACTGATGTGTCAACGCAGTAATCTAGAAATTTTTACATTATCCTTTTATCAACGCGCCAGCCCCCACCCGGCCGGGATGAATTTAATAAGAGAGAACACCGAGTAACACGATGTTTGTATTGGGTTTTTATATTCTGCGATATAATTTACCATTGTGAGTCCTGTACCAGGGATATACTACGTATAATGCAACGATTGCTGTAGCCAGGGTGACCCAATTTCAGGGTATTGATGGGATATTAACATTTTTGTTCGTCCTGCTGTGATTGATTGGTTTTAAACGTGAGGGGATTTTATGGCTGAGTTTATGTATCACTTTTGGTTCAGCAATAGTTGTAGTGTTTATTGCATTTGTTCTTAGACGTATGTAAGTCATGTAAGTGTGTACTGTGTGATGGTGATATTGCTGGCTTATGCCACAATTTCGCAATCGTAATCTTCTATGATTAGCGGCGGTTTTTTTGAAGGGGGAACGACTTATCAGTGGGTTCCTCGAAGGATTGTATGGCTTGTCTGAAATGCATGTGACTCTACCCCAGCTGAGTCAATATTCTGGAAAATTCAGGAACAGTGGAAAACTTATTTATATACATTTTCTACCATCTTATGCATTTATGACAGTACTCTGACACCTTCTTTATAACCATGAATTGGCTGTTCTATTTTAAACTTTTCACCGTTTCTGCATCTGTTTTGATTGCGTGGCCTATTTAATGCTAATGCTAATGCTGCCCAGCTATCAATTTTAATTGGGACCAATCCGCTACTACTTTTGTTTTGATATAATCACATCTATTCCTTTCTGACAAAGAATTGATGGCGCTGGAAGGCTACATCTTGAGTTTCTGTTCCCAAGTTGTGCTATAAAACCACAAAAAAATTGCTGCACTTGCCTTGTTCAGGTACAAGTTCAAGGTAAACGTTTCCTTGTACTGATCAATTGGAATGTCAATCAGCACCACTTTGAAATTAGGTTAAGAGCACTTTCCATCCATTCGGATATGAAGTCGTCGAATTTGCCCCCAACGATGACAACATTACCTGCATAGCCTTGTACTCTGTAAATAGATTTTGTTAGTAGTTCTTAAAGTTAGTCTACGACCGAAGTCCAAAAGAGGACGGAGAGCGAGCTTCGTCTGGTGGCTGTTATTATTTTAAGTAATCTGCCTTGCAGCATGCTAAGGATTAAATTTATGAGCAGAGTTGCGATTTCTTCTCCATGATTTCTAACATACGAAAGTGTTGTCAATCAAAAGTTCACTGTATGTAAATTAAAACACAGTCTTGCTACACAAGTGAATTGGTAGCCAATTGGATTTCGGTGCAGAAGATCATGAATAAGGAACGTCTTCCACTATTTTCTCCATGGTTTTAAGGAGAAAGGAAATCAGGCTAATTGAGTGGTAAATTGAATACTGCTCTAAACTATTTTCAGCTATCAGCTACGTAACTAAATCTAAAGCTTCGTTTGAGCGAGGGAATCAGTAAATATTGACCTTCGTCTAAAAGACAGAATAGTACATCTGCAGTTCCACAGAGAGGTGAGACTTTCGTTGCTTACCTAAATAATAACTTCCATTATGTTCAGAATGCTAAGTAGAGACAGGCCCAACTTGTAATTTTGGGACAATACTTTCTATTAAGTCATTTTCTTTCTTCGGGAGTAGGACGCTAAGAATTGTATTTCATCTTTTACATGTCCAAACTGATAAAGTTTACATTTTTGCCAATACGTTGATGTTTCTTTAAAACTTACACAGTTCGTGATTGCATCTTTTCAGACGATATCGATAATAAAAATCATCCTTGTCTTATTTAGGAACCAATTTAATTGAGGCTTAATAACTTATGACAGTAGCCGCTAATATTTCATAGCCAAAAGTTTCCCAACCTACGAAGTCATTTATTGTAACAAAGGTTCAAAATCGAGCTATATCTGAGTCAATACTATTTCCGGACAGTTTTCCTGTGATCAGTGGTTAATGCGTCGGACTACTGAATTGGGGGTTCGTACTTCGAAAGTTCCAGGCAACTCGAAAGTTTTTTAATTTTTCTCGGTTTTACCTTTTGCAAACGTTTGACGAACATTCGAGAGAATAGAGGTCATGAATAATTAGACCTCGGGCACGACATTAATGTTCCACTAGCAAAAAGATATATGTATGTACCTACCCCTCAATGGTCATCACAATTTTTCTGTATCATCTCTCGCTTACTTTTTCCATTATAGCTGAAAGTTGCAATTTTACTTTACTATCAGAAGATTATCCAGTCCCTAGCATTTTATTAGGATTTGTCAGATACTTTTTTCTGATAAACCGCCTTTACCACCTACTTTACACAAGTAACAGTCTTACCCAGCTCTTTCAGGTTCGGATAACCCTTGATTTTATGCAATAACTCGCTGTACACTCGTTCCCCAGATTGTTTAATTAAATTAATAGGACATCGGGGCGTTTAGGTACCCTTCTTGTTTTCCTTGATCTTTAAAATTTCAAGAGTATTCTGGACGTAGCCTTGTAATTGTTGTGTAAGCTTTTCAATAAAGTACCAGCCAGTCTTTCGTTGTTTGATCTATTATCGCTCATTTCGCATAACCTCTTGAAAGGGTTTTGATATGGATGATAGCCTTATCTAAAGCTTCAACTCCTTCTGATCAGATTTTGTGAGTCAATAACTTTTCTTAAGGTCATAATCACCATGAATTTATCACGGCATACCTTTTCGGACATGGCTGACAAATAAACACATAATTTGCATACTACTAGGTACTCAATTGACAGTCGAGTATAACAATACCTCAATCCTCTATCTAAAGTCAAAAAAAAGTCAAGCTTTGTATATTTGCCGGCCACTTTCCCTAGAGTCAGTCTCAGATTCATGCCACTCACAGCTCCACTTGGAATAATTCACCATTCACCGATTGAGTAAACTCAATCTGCAATGAGTACTACCGTTCGGTTGCCTTAGTCGCAAAGTATCACAAATATACATACAAATGTATGTATGTATACCGCTACACAACTATCCAACTGCTCCATCCGATCTGTATCGTCCAGTGCATCCAATTGAACTCTCTAAAATGGCTGCCATTCATTTCGAACGCCTTCGACAGCCACAGAACGCGCGTATTTTTCCCGTTCAATTGATGCAGCGCGCGAATTCGTTGCAAACAATCGCACATTAATCATTCGGTTTGCCAACGCAACAAACACAAGAGAGGACATAGAAATCCTTGCAACATCAGCGGCCACTGCCACCCAACCGCCACCACTATGGCCACCGCCAAAGGACCATTTGAAACACTGTACACACAATATAGTAGTTCTACTCGGATCTATCCGAAATCCTCCAATCCATAAAAGCTCACAGAGAATTAGAATAAATTCGCGAAAGTGGTTTTTTGACAATAATTGCAAAGAGTGAATTGCAACACACTGCACATTGCACAGATATGCACACATACTGCCGCCGCTGCACTCCATCTAAAATGCCCCAATACCATAAGGGACCTTCGAAGCATTCTAGAACGTCCGATTGATGGACATTCCCATCAAAGAGAGCCAGAGCAATCGAACCTAACGCATCGCCTATACCCATTTACGAAGAGTGGCAAAGCCACCGCACTCTGTGAATTGCAAACAAAACCCTGGCCCCCTACACTCTCGCCTACTCATCTTCGTCCTTCTGCTGCGGAGTCCATCTCTCTCTCTCCGTTGCAACAGCAACGCGCTGAGCAATTCGCGATTAAATGTGAACTAGATTGTGGGCAATAGTTTGTGTACACAAAGTGCGTATCGGGCCAGGATGTGCCATGGCCCTCTACACGTACTAAGCCATTGGAATGATTTTTCGGCCTGGTGAACTCAGTCTAAATTTGATTTGTAAACCTTTCGCAAAGCGGATTGAATTGCTAAATAAACGAAGGATTTTTGTTTGATTGTGTGCGTCCGCGCCGCATTTTGCAGCTACCTAACTCAGTTTCAGTAGTTTCTCAGAACACAGAGTGATGAAAAATATTTGTTTCTTTTTTTTTTTTTTTTTGTTTTTAGAAAATCCGCTTGGAAATGAATTTCAAATTTTAGAGAGGAAACTCGACCTCTGAATGCAATTCAACAACGGTTACCGGAGTTCAGCGTTCAGCTTCTTAGTTGAGAGAAAATTGAAAATGAAAAATAAAAGGAAATGAAGAAAAATATCCTTAAAAGGAAAAGCTTGTGCAATTTCTCCGCGCTAGTACTTGAGGGAGATTGCAATTATTTTTCACTTTTCAACTTCTTGCTGGTCTCTATCCAAATTTGATTGTCCTTTGGAGTTGACTCATGGCGTCGTTGTGTGCAGATCTTTATTATTATTTTTTAATTAATTTTTTAAAAGTTCTCTTCCTTTGGGGGTGAGAGGAAAATCTTAGGATTCATTTGTCCATTTGGCTTAAGTGATTTTTACTCAACGTAAGGATCTAATCCTTGAGGGTATGAAATTTTAAATTTGTATCTTGTGTTGATGGTTTATTATTTTTGCAAGTGAATCCATTCACTTCCAACAATTTTTTTTTAAATATTGAAGAGGTTAGGACTTATTTGGTTTTCGTTAGTTTTGACTGGTACTCCTAATTCTTGGGTGATGAGAGTATAAACAATCGGTATGTACAAAGGTCCCCGTCCTTTTCCTTGTTCTTATTTGCAAAGGATAGTCGCTTGCAATTTCCTTATGATGATGTAACTGGACAGATTTTAGTTGGTGTTTTATGAGTTAAATTTTAGGTCTTTCAGAAACTTGGTCTTTTCGAAGTAAACAATAGAAAACTGTGAGGTGGAATTCACAGGGTTACAAGAATATCCCATCGCTTCAGTTCTAGGCTAGATTATCGCTTGTTTTCTGCAAATCATGACTAAATTCCTTCTGATCGATCTTCACATTAGAAATACTGCCTTAAAAGGACACCCCTTAAATAACCATCAATTCGCATATCAATTCATCATGTTGTTAATATGATGGATGGATGGCGTCTACCAAATAAGAAACAAATACAAATTTGTGGGGCGACAGGTCCATGGAACCCAGGGCCTAGTTTTCCACAACCACTTACCCGTAAAGAGCCTTCCAGTCTCTTCGATCCCGGGCACGCTTTGGCATCCGCGATAGCTTGACCCTTAAAACGGAGGTCTTCCTCGTCGTGTTGAACCTGGGGGCGGTGATTCGAAGATCCTCAGAGTAGTCGACGTGTTTTGGCTTTTTCGACTACATCCACATCTTAGTACAGCTCATAGAGTTCGCAGTTGTATCTTTTCCTCCATTCGCCTTCCTTGCATTCAGGATCGAATATCCGACGAAGACTTTTTCTATCAAAAGCATTCAAAATCTGCTCTGCTCTCTTGCTTATCGTCCAATACTCCGCTCTATACAGCAGAACTGGCAGGATCAAAGTTTTATATGTAGAGCATATATTTCGTCTTCCGAGTTAGGAGTTTTGACCCCATTTGTTTCAGCAAACCGAAGTAGCTGCAGTTTCCTAGGGTAAGTCTTCATCGGATCTCCACTAAGGTGTCATTCATGGAGTTGATATTTACTCCGAGGTAGGTAAACTCCTTAACCACTTCGACGGTGGTGGACAGATGCTCCTTTGTTTGTTGACAACATGTACTTGGTTTTGTCCTTATTCACTGCACCCCAACCCGTTTCGACTGTTTTTCAATTGCCATAAAAGCCTCTAAGACGGCGCTCTGGGAGTGACCGATGATGTCAATGTCGTATGCGTATCCCAGCGGCTGGACAGATTTGTTAAAGATAGTGCCTTCCATGTTAACACCTGCCCTGCGCACTATCTGTTCCAGCACGAGATTGAGATAGCGCATCTCCTTGTTGAAATCCAGTGCATGTTTGGAATAGTTTCCGCCTTGTAGAGCTCAAGACGATGAATGCTATCATATGCGGCTTTGAAGTCTATAAAGAGATGGTGAGTCTCGATTTGAAATTGGTTGGTGTTTTCTAGGATCTGCCTTAGTGTGAAAATTTGGTCGATCGTCGAGCTCTGCTGGTAGACCATCAGAGCCGGCGGCCTTGTTGTTCTTCAAGCTTTTTGATAGCTGAGTAGCTACTGGAATAGCTACTACTATTCCCTGTGCTTAGGTGGCTAGGTTCACAACCACCGCCTCTATCAAAGAGAAAAATCACACAATGTTTCCATCTCCCAGAACTGCTGCTGATGCCAAGGGCATTGACTAATACATAGATAACCAGATGAGGCAATTCTGGATTTCCGTTGAAGCTATTGGAATCTGGAGTTAGTAAAAATACTCGAACTTAACTTTTGGGTTCTGGGGGTTAAAATAAATTGGATTACTATGATGTAGTTACTGGAAGGCTATCTATGCAATTTTGGAAAAGACGATGGATATATTTATCGTACAGGGTAGAGTAGAAAAATTCCCAATAACTGGAGAAGAGTCGGAGGAGTCCGATACACATAACCAGTGAGTTTATGAGCTCAAGCTCAAAGTGTTTGATGGTTTGTTATATCTTGATGGATACTCGTATATTAAAGTCGAAATGGGTCGGGTGTCTGGTCAAGTAACATCAAGAACAGAGTAAGAGTATCGTATACAATGATGACGGGATTTCGAGGATTTCCCACGTCAAATTGTTGAAACAGAACTGTTGAATTGTACAGAATGTAGTTGGTATGTATTGTCTTACATCGTCCAAATGTATACTTAAGCATAGCCATATACTTATCTACCCCCGCTTCTTATGAACGTTTTTAAAATTAATTGAGTATACAACAAAAGAACCTTAATTCTTCTACAGAAACGTACGCGCAATTCTCGTTTTACGTCGTAAGTTTTATTCTGAAAATAATTTCATTTTCTCCAACTCATCAACACAAATTATTTCACCTGAGTAAAGTCAAATAATCCCGCATCCCCTAACTTAACCCTTATATCCACAGCAGAGTAGAAAGAAAACTAATACAATTATGAAGAGAAGACGAAAGCATGGTAATGCGTTTTCTAAATTATTATTAAAATTTCTCAGGACTGGGAGAATTCAAATTAATTTTTCACACTTTCCACAATGGTGAAAGTGAAAGTATTCATCGCTGTAACCACCCCATTCTACCCCGAACCGAAAGTCTTAAGCATTCTAAAGAACGTGTAGAAATTCCAGTTCTACTTTATGCCACACCTTCTTGTGCTTCACTCCTGCTGGTTCCAAGATAAAATTATGTCCTTAATGTGAAGATTGTAATTTGAAAATGTATTATCACGATTCAACCCTTCTAGTGCGGCTGTGGCAGGTCTGTGGGTGTGCATGCTCATTCCGATGTTCTGTCATTTTTGTATAAATCTCCTGACATTCAGTTGATGAGAACATCGTCCTGCGATATACCTTGTCAAAAGGTAAACATTCCCACTTCTCAGAACATTCCATTTCACATTCACACAGCATTGAGGAGTTATGCCGTTTACGTGCCGGATGGTGCTAGAGAAAGTTGTCTCTGCCATCTTGCTTGCACGTTCGGTGCCTATTATTTGATTAACATCCGTTTAAACTGAAGGATATTCCAAGAGAAACGTTCGCATAAATTGCCAACCCCTTATCTGTGTGTCTGTCGTAATTTCACTAAATGAATCGTCATATTTGAAAGAGTCTTCGTTTCGCAATTTTAACCCCTGCAAAAGGATGCTTTCTTTATCTTACACTAAAATGCCTTCAAAGAGTTTGGTGAAGTTGATTCCACCATCATCCACTTGAACCGAACGAAAGTTTTCTGCGGTGGCTTTTATTTGACACTTTTTGCCTTGGCAGGGACGACAGATAGATAGGTATAGATAGAGATGACACCCGAGTGGCAGAAGAAGGGAGATATCCTTTAATTGTCGTATCCGCCCGAAACTAAGATGGTGTTCCTTCGTCGGCATTATGATGAAATTGCAAGATATAGAATCAACCTTATGAATTTTGTAGCAGACACTTCCATGTTGGCGTTGAAATTTTCATTAATAACTGGTTGCTGGCAGAAAATTTTCCTTCAGTAAGGTGGTTGGAGTAAAACACTTAAGTGTGAGTGAAGGATGTAATCATCAAAGCCAAATGAAAAGAGGAGTTGTGACTCTTTGTTTGTCCACAGTCTGGGATTGGGTTTCTTTAGAAGATGTTAAAGTGTACACCGCAAGGGAAGATGGAGACAAGACAAAAAAAAGGGATTAAAAGGACATTTGGCGTGTCGAATTATTTGAGTTTTAGGGAAATTAAAGTTGGATTATGTTTTAATTGAGTTTTGGGACAACCGGGTGTGTGGATGTGCAGCGAATTGTTACTGTAGAGGGTTTCAAGTTCACATGATTATATCCTGCTGACTGGAGGGTTTTATTAAGAAACGATAATATGTCTGCAAAAACGTAATCTACAGACGATCTGTATTGAAACACTAAGTGGATTGTGAAGATTTAGGAAGTTGACTCAGAATGTTGAAAAAATTGAAATAAATTTATTTTTTCAGATTTCTCAGAAGCAATCGGTCGTTCTGTTAGCTGGTATGAACACGCACTTACCACGGGTTTTTATACTGTCGAAATCAATTAAAATAAAACACCTTGAATGTATATGTAAAACTTTTATTTGATTACTTAACCCTCCTGTGAAATTGCAAGAGAAGCCGCTTCAACAGGCTTCGCCTTGTCCTGCATCAATAAAACATCAACTTTATGCGGCAACAAATGCTTTAGCGGTTCCAATATCTCCTTCTGTTGCAAGAATGTAATACCTTCGTTCTCCAGTGTTATCAAGTTAATACCTAAAGCAGCTGTAAGCGTTGCCTGCGGAAATATGACATGAATACACCTCTGAATGTATGGAATCAAGTCGTAAGCAAAACAAGTGCAAAGTTTAACGAAATTCTCTCTTTCACTGCCAGAGAAAGCTTGCTGTTCTTGGCGGTAGAAAGAGAGAATTTTTCTAGCGACAAACTCAAGGGATGACTGCACATTCCTAGTGACATCACTAGCAATGCCAATAGGAGCACACAGACGCAATTCATTCAAAACATTCAAATATCCATTGCACAGTGCAGCAAGGGGATGGAAGTCCAGCAAACTTTCTGGAGGATTCAGTAGATCCTGTTCGGTTCTTCTGTTGTGAATACTGGAACTGACTTTGTTGATCAGTGTGTATCTCTCCAAGTCACGTTCGAAGTTTTGATTTACGGTCAGAATGGAGTTTGAAAAGCTTTGCTTGATGACTCGAATGAAAATTGGTGCCATTAAAGCACGGAAATCGGCTCCAACTCGGCTGAATGAGAGGCCAAAGTACATGCATTGGCCAAGCACTGTGTCTAGGGAGTTGACTCCCTGTAAGAGGTCCGATTCGAGGGTTTCCAGGAAGTTTCTTATCTAAAAAGAGAATACAGAAAGTTGGGAGGGAGCTTATGACACGATAAAATGTACCTTTCGGTGAAGCCACGATTGGAAGAGCCTTCCACCATCACTGGACAAGCTAAAAGACAATGTCTTCACACTTGAGCTCGCATCCTCGTCGGGAAATATCGCTCGATATTGAGTGATGATGTTGAACAAATTGATTCTGGTTACTTCAATTGTTTTGGTGAGGTGTTGTTGTGCTAAAAGAAAGCGAAGAGTATATGTGGTTCTAACAGAAACTAATTCCAGTAGTGAAGAACGCGACCACCTGAACGGAATCGCGCCATCTATGCCCTACACCTAGGAACTTACCATCATCCCTTGGAATTGCATTCAACGAGTTGGTCAGCCAGGCATCTCTAGCTTGAAGGAATTTCAACTTCAGCTCGTTGTTTCCAAACGCCTGCATACGCCTTAGGTATCCGACAATCTGTAAACATTTAGGTAACTGAAGGTCAGTTTTTAACTGAGCTACTAGTTGCGCCAGCATAGTGTGCCAAAGGGACTCAACAGCCACGACGATGCTCTGAAATGATATATTTTACTTAATATTAATCACTAAGTACACATATGAAGACTTTGCTTACATTAATCACAGCGATATATCCTTGATTTTGTCCCAACTTCTGCACATAACTGGCCAACTCCAACGCTTCTTCGTAACGTCCTTCACGAATGCATCGCTCCATCAACTGCGGCAACTCCAAAATCTCCAACAGCTGAGCGTTTTTCTTCAAAGTTATTGTGTTTAACCGACGATTTTCATTGATTTCACTAGCTTCATCTAAGAAATTCTCACATTTCTCGCTAAAGTCGGGAAGTTTTCCAATCAACTTGTCCACTTGCCCCTCGGCGTTTTGGAATTCGGAGAAAATCGAACGCGAACACTCGGATGTGTGGATAAAGGTTTTGTAGTTGGAAATTGCCAAGTCCTGTGTCTGTTCTACGATACTCTTATTTTCATCTTGGAGACGTGATTGCTCTTTCTTGAGCTGGTCTATTTTGTAGGTGCCGAGTTTGTTTAGATAAGTGACTAGCTCGGGGTTGTCGGATAGATTTTCTATACAAAAGAACAGCGAAAATGTATGATATTCAATTGGTAACGTATTCAAAACATTCAATACCTGGAACTCCATTGGGGAATATGAGTTTTAGAACTCTTTCGTTGTCCAAATCCATGTTTTTCTAAAGGATTTTCTGTACTCAGTTCTTCTGTTTAGTAAACGCTGACGTTGGATTGACTGACGTTCAATCAGCTGTTGATATGAAATGTCAACTAGACGTCGCTTAATTTCTGTTGGCTCTCAAACTGTGTTCTACGTAAGGGTAGGTGTACTGGTTGTTACTGATTTGAAAAATGTACGTTACGATGAATAAGAAACCTACTTCAGTAGCTTTCTCTTATGAACACGGGAAGAACATCTACAGAGCAAGTAAAATACCTCTTTGTCCTCATCACTTCAGTTTCTGCAGAAGTCATACTTACATAATCAGTTTGTGAGCAAATCTGACGAATACAAAGTGTACGGTGGTAAAGTTTGTTAGTTTGCAGAAACTATCTTTGCATTGTCTTGGCAGGGACCTTCTCCACCTGAAATCAAGAATTGGACGCAGAAGGCTAGTGTTCATTACACACAATAACACAACTAGGTTCATACTGCAGACCTGCTGGCTGTTTCTATCGGTACATTCGTAAGAAATAAGGGATATTCTTGCCTGTCTTGATTGCTACTTTATTGAACACGAATAAGCTAGGCATTCTCTAGCACGTTCAGAAATAATTTCTGAGTATAGTCGCTTCATATCTAACTTTGACCCAAATGCTTGTATTATTTAAAAATCTTGCGGCGGATAATTTGGCTTTAGAGGCGTTGTATCTTGAAGGCGTCTTTAATAAGTTTGTACCAGAAGCAGTTGTGCGTTTAATGTTAAACTCTACGATAGAGACCTTGCTTGGTGAACTGTACTGATAAACCAACTGCTGACGAGGACAATTATCAATCTAAATCTTCGCTGAACTTCAGGCTAAAGTGTTGTTAGTAGCTACTTACAGCAAAACGGAGTTTTATTATTCCTTATTTATGATCTTCTGACCAATGAGCGTTACTGAAGGAAAAGGTTGCAGTGTAACTGCTTACGCAGATGTCGTGTCGATAGCTGTCTTATGGAAGCAACTGAGTAGTCTAACACAACTCATGCAAAATGCTTTCATTAAGCTCTCCAGATCTGTCTAGCAACAACGCTATTTTCTCACTTAATGTTGCCTTTTAATAACCATCAATGTATAGTTTTTTGACCAAGTTGACGTCGTACTTATAGTTCATCGTTAAACTCCCTAGTACTGTACTTACTTATTTACTTACTTAGGTGGTGAACCTGGGCATCCACTAACAAGCCTCTCCAATTAGCCCGGTCCTTACCTAACTACCTCCAGAACTGGGATGGTCAAGGTCTTATACAGAATCCCCTTAGTTGTTCGGGATAGAGCTCTACGGTGACAGCCCGCTGTATTCTACCAATTATGTCAATGTCGTCGGCGTAAGGAAAGGGGCCAATCAGGTGGTTGATGAAGGGTTTCAGACGTTCACACAATATGGCAGATAGGATCTTGTACGCGATGTTCAGGAGACTGATTACAAAGATGATGATTTTCCGAGGAGGACATATAAAGCCTAAAAACGCGAACTGGCAGTTAATTAAAAAAAAAAACGGATTGGTATTGCGTACTAACGAAAGAAAAATATCGTTTTGCTTTGAAGTTCTGTCTTCTCCAGTGCCAAGTCGCCAACAAACCTTAACACTATCAAAAGTACAAGGACTGTACCTGCATTCGTGTAACCCGACAGTAGGACTTAAAAGATTTTTTCATCCTCTAGATGTTGAATCCTGCGCATATATACATAAGTGTGTAGTATAACGACGGACTCCTCTACACCAAATCCAGATTTCGGCTGTACTCTAGCCTATTTCTGATTAGAAAGGAAAGGGAAACTGTTGAAGTACAAAGCGCCCAATTTGTCTCTATCTATATGGACGCTTTCAAAATAGACTTACGATAATATAGGTACTATACGAACCACTTATTTATTTTGTAATAATCGAACACAGATATGTATAAGACTTTCCAATATAAGAGTCTTTCCGGGAACAAACTGGTCAATCAAAAAGGTGCGCGCTATTCGAAGTCACACAATTTAGTTCCTTATAACTTGGTACCGTAAGAGGTTTACATCAACACGGGAGATTTGTAGTTTTATCATCCATAATCTCAACGGTATCTGTCTACTTATACATTCTTCCTGATCAACGTTTATACAAGTGTGGGCGTAATTTCGAAATCCCCTTGCGTGTATCGTAATCTCCGAAATATTTTAATTAAAACACCGCACAGAGGGAGACTACTTTACAGCCGATCATGGTACATAAATCGTCTTTTACATGACCAATAACATAAATGTCACTCTATAATTTGTAAATTCCGCTTATATGTCTGACTTGTGCTTAATCAGATGTCCTACTAGGGATTGCTTTACTCAAAAATTATTAAATCACTCTCTTCCTACACTGAAAAGAAAATCCTCTTAAAAAATACGTCGCAATTATTTATATAAAATTAAAAAAAAAAAAAACAAAAAATCCATAAAGGAAACCGCTTCCTTCGACACACATTACAGAACTTCAGTCAAAACCCACAACAAACTATAAATCCAACGGCCCCGACACGGCAACCAAGAAGACGTCCCTCTGTCTGACCAGAATACCAGATGAGTCAGTAAAAGATGTTCACCACCAAGATAACGCAAGTGAAATCCCCTCCCCCCGCCAAAAGAATCAGAACACACTCCACACACGCAAAAAGTGGGGTCTCTGTCGTAAACATGCAAATTTGCAATTTCAACACAATTTCCGAAGTGGAGCAAACGGCCAGACACACGCACATGATGTAACGCAGATGACATTGTCAACACCGTGTCATCGTTAATGCGACACTCAATGAATGTGTTCCAGATCTCTGCGCTACAGTCGATTTCTTGCGGACATAATTGGACACTAAAGTAAATTTAATTACTTAATATCGGTCCCACTGGAGGAGTAGAATCTAATCTACTAACCATCTGCGTACGTCGCCGATAGTCTATAGGAGCCCAGACACCCCAAAGTGATCAGGAGTCTCGAGTCAACAACAACGACAACGACAACGACGACGGCGACGGCTGCGCAGCAAGTCTGCGTGATTATATACTACCTACTTATCGGTAACGACACCTCCTCCAGAATCTTACGTTCTACTTTCACCTCAGCGGCGTCCGGCGGTGCTGGGTGTTTGCATTTGCAAGATGTCAACAAAAACAGAGAAACACTTTGGAGTAGAAAACCGAGAAAAAGGCACGTTTGGCTTAGATTTTTCATTCATTACACTCATACCGCGCCAGTTGCTGTGAGGGAATTGATTATGCATTTTTTAAGGACTGTGCAGTGGGGCACAGTTTATGGTTTCTTACAAAAAACTACATCGAAACGCTTTGACTGATTTGGCTTACGTTAAGTTGAGACTTTATGCAAATGATTTGAAATAATCGTTCTTGTAACGTTTTATGGGGATGCATGGTCAAAGTGGACCTTGCTGGATGAATAATGCAACGAACTCTTGATCAGTGGATCGACCTTTTAACTATATGAAAGAATTTCAATTTGTTTATACAAAAAGTATACAAATATCCTTTTGTCGCCAAGGTGAATAGGCGGTGAGGAATAGTCTCTTCCTCATCCATGCAGCGTCTGTAAAAATCGTTTGCCGGGAGAACCACCCGAATAGCATGGCTTCCAATGACTCAGTGCCTCGTAGAGAAACGTACTATTGTGCTGATGAAGGATCTCTTTAGTCTTATTAGACTATCGGAGTGTTTGAGATCCAATTTGAGTTCCACTTTGGTTTAGTTCTAGACAGAAAGACTTTCCTTAATGAGTCGACATCACACTCAAACGATTTTTCTCAATCCTCATTCTTCTCACAAGTAAGGAACTTGTTGTTTTGTTTGACTATTGGATTTGGGAATATCGTAGTTAGATCCTGTGCCATTGGTTTTAATCGTTTATATTGTTATACAGAAGACTAAAGGCACTTCGTTGAATATATCCTACATACCTCCTAAGTTCCTGAATGATTTCTATGATCCTTAGATGCATCGTTAAAGATAGTCTAATTTGCTCACTTCTCCTTTCTTCGGAAGATACAAGAGTTTAACCAAAGATTGATAGGCTCATAAATAGTCTAAACCAGCATTAAAGTTTAAATATTCATTGAGTATCTAAGGGTACTTGCTTTTTCAATCCTAACCACTTTATCTCACTAATTCTAAGTGCACTCCTGCCACCAGACTGATAGATCTTCAAAGTCCTGGTTCAGGCTTAGGATGATTTTATACGAGTAGATCTATCTTTGTTTTACTTTCTCAGTATTTCATCTGAGTTTTCAGTTTTATGTGGGGCTTGACTTAGGTTAGGTATATGGGTGTCCTGTGACGGGAGTAACTCCTCATGAAGACCATATGTTGGGTCCATTGTGGCCATTTGTGATTCATCTCAAAATCTACATATAACTCAAAAGATCATCCAGCTCAACTTTGCTCTAATCTTCAGACTACATGAGAAAGAAACTGATAGTAGTTCTGATCGTTCTAACAAGGATTATAGGCTACCGATACGGTACCCTGGGTGGTACGTATATGAATCTCAGGAAGTCTTTCAGTTCGATTTTGTGTAGGTCCCCAAACACCGAGGACAGTCGCATAGCAAATGACGTCTTTGCAGCTTCTGCAGCAGTCGTTGTCAGGGATCCCAAGACGGTCCGCAAGACTAACAATGACACAGTGCCCAATAATGATGTCCGTCCGTCATCAGAGAAAACGTTCTCCTCATGTCATAGGTAAAGGCACTTAGCCGATGCACATGTATTCAAAAAGGGTCTAACGACTGGACTTTTTCCAATGACATGCTCGTCCATAAACTTTTTTATGGAATTGAGAGAAATTTTCACAAAGGATACACTCTGTACTGCCGAGCCTTTCCTTGAAAGTTCATTTTTCAACCATTAGTGTAGAGTTTCAGTTCTTCTTCGTGACTATTCGATTCACCCAATCAGGCCTACCAGGTATTGGGATAGTGAACCTCCCAATAAGCTTCACTATACCGGGATTCTATAGTTAGTTTCAGTCTAGCTAATTGTTTCCTCCCATTTACACACGACTGAGGCATGGCTGTAAACTGTTGGAGACCAGAATCCTGGTACTTTAGTCGTAAGCGCAGTAGAGATCCAGTGGAATGATACAAAGCATTACGTAGCCGCTGTAGCTGTCATTCTCATAGATCCCAGACTCCCGATGCAGGTCGCTTCTAGATTTTGGTAAGATTTGAAATATGGTATAGTCTTCAAAGAAAACCGAGCCCTGATAAGGAGCTCACATCAGATCCGAGGATCTACCGCCTGATACGAGGAAAGGTAGGATAAATGCAAAGGCAGTGGTTCGAGGTATATTCACCCCCTTCACAAGCGTCGCAAACTATAGTATCACTCAAACTCAAGTGTCCAGCAACCAGAATATCCCTGATTTCTTAAAGACATCCGAGAGCATTTGTTTCGCCTGCCTGTATGCTGGAAAGCAAACTTAATCGTCAATGAAAGTCAATACTGGGAAATTAGAAGAGACCCAACGCTTGAAGTTAATCCCTAAAGCATTTGCCTTACAACCGATATTATCACAATAGATGCTCCGGCCCACTTAACTAGACTGATCTCTAAAACTAAGACATATAAACATCCAGTTAACTTGTTGGAGTCCATCACCTCCAAGTCCAGTTAAATTGTTACATATGTGCATAAATATTTCCAACTGCAATCTAAAGATTGAAAATTTGAGACATGTGACAAGGGTTAATGATATTTAGAGGAGCTTAGGTACCAGTTATAGAATGTATGCCTACTACCAGATCTTGAAAGAAGTCACGGAGTTCTGCTAATCTTTCCAAGACGTTCATATGACGTTTCCTACTTTATGTGAACGTGTACCAAAAGTTTTCAAATTCAACTTTACGATTTGCATTTTCTATTCCATTAACCAGTTGCAATGCATAATCCACAACTTATCCTGTCCCATTTGCAAATCCGCGCTGACTCCATAAAAAAAAAATTATATGTACATATAGTATATGTACGAGTACGTAAAGGAACTAAGAGAGTTACTCAACCGCAAATTAATTTTCCCATAATAAAAGACTCATAGGTCTACGTCTAACCTATCTCGCTTAACACCTTAAGCCGAGACCGCTGCCATTCATAACATCATTGCAAATTACCATGGTCTTCATCGTGCGCCATCGGGAAGTTATCATGGTCTTTCTTCTTCGTCGTCGTCGTCGTCGTAGTCATAGTCATAGTCGTACTCGTCGTCGTTGTCGTTGTCGTAGTTATCGTCATCGATGAAGACCCCCCACCCAGTGTGGTAATATAGCATCTCAACTGATTCATTTGAATAGAACATGGTATTAAGCATTTTGACACGCTGGAATTACACCCATACGCACCATGTTGAGCGCTGGTCAACGCCGCTCAGCTTTTTCCTCCTGATCGTGGTTCCCAGGTGCGCTTATGATCAGGTGGCATCATCTCTACGCAAATATAAATAAAATACACAATCTCACTGGTGGGCCGACATTCTCCATCCTCCATTTGATATGCCTCCACCACTACCACTACCACTAGGAAGAGACCACCACCGCTTCCAGTTTGCCGCAACAAGTATTAGAATAAGATTTGGTAAATGGGAACCCCAATGAATATTGTGATTACCGGTGGTGGTGCTTCATGTTCTTCCTATCGACAAAGGTGTAAAAAAAAAAAAAAAATCATCCTCTTTTTTCTTTTTTATTTTCTTCACGACTCTGAACCGATCGTCGATCATTGTCGTCATCATCACCACCACGATATGGTTGCTTCGCTATACCATGGGAACTGTGCAAAAGAAAGTCTTTCACCATTGGAGCTCTCTCATGTGAGAATGGCTCACAGCCGACAAAGAAGACCAAGAAGAACCAGCAAAAGAAGATGTGTTATGGAAGACACATTGTACGAGTTTGGGATCAACTTGCAGACTTATAGATATGTTCATACATACTTATGCTATCCATCGTTGTCGGTCTGAAAGGTGAATCTGGATAAGGGTAAGTCGTTGCGCTCTGCAGTTTCAACTACTGTTGATGCTTGCATTTCCACTTACAACCCATCTAGCAGTTAAAGTAGGTAAATCATCTTCTTTAAGTTGTTTGTTCTTCTTTACTTTGTCATCAAGTGGTTTAGAGGTTTTTTTTTTTTTATTTTTTTATTTCGTCTGCACTCGCGGTGGCATAGAAATAAGTAGCTCATTAAGTTCTTTATGCGGTGTAGAGTGCACCTTTTGGGTACAAGAAAGTTTCATTTGCGTTTTATTGAGGTTTTTATAAAAAAAAAAAAAAACCAAACTTGTTTCGTGGATATGTACGAGTACTTTAGTTTAATTGACTTGAACGGCTTAATTGAGAGTTTGGCTTGTTAGTAAGATTGATAGCTGTATCTATGAAATTAGTTGTAAAATAGTAGATAAGATCTACTTACGTCTTAAAGTGAAGTAACATCAGTGTGATTTTTGACATTATTTCGAATGATTATCTACAGTTTTCAGAGTTCCAGTGAGTATATTTTTTCTAAAGAATTGAAGTCGTTTTGTATGAAAAAGCCGAATACCTCCATCTGAAGCATTGGATATCATGTTTTATCTGCGCTAGGTATATTCGGAAAACAGATGGCTACCAGTCCTCATAGTGGATCAGTTATAACGTTGGCCACTCCTCAATCCTCAAACTAATTAACTTTACTCATGAAAACATCGCCTACAGCTCGCCGAAAGTGCGATTTGATTATAACTTCCAAACGAGTATCTCTGTAGTGAATGGAAAGTGTATGCCACCTTGGATGATAGAACAGCTCAGTTCTACATAGATTGGAGCCCAAGACCGAAAGCAGGGAGTTTTATGGTATCTTCTCTGAAAATTGCAACCGCAATCCTTCCGCCGCCACTGATCATTGAATGAAGCGTGTTTAAGACGATAACTATGGCGGTCATGGAAGACTTGTCTTAGTTAAAATGTAATGCAATATCTGATAGGGATATTAGTATTATCACTGAAAGTGTACCAGCAGTCAAGTAGCTGGAATCGTCCTCTTTCTCATCAAAGGTGTTCTGTCTTTCTTGGAGTACACGAAGGAGATTAACATTCCCCTCTGTGGATGCCAGGCCATAGAGACCTACCGGGAAACTGCATGGCTGACGAGTTCGCTAGTGAGGGTACGACTCTAAGTATTCTGCTTAAATGGCAAAACTTGGGTATACCCGTCAGTACATGTTTACATCCAAACAACCAAACCCATCCATAGATGGGAATGACTCAACGTGTCATGTATCAAAATGAATTTGGCCTAAACTGGATCAAGAACGTAGTGTTCTCATGGGCGAAAATTTGTAAATTCAACTAGATGAAGCAACAGCCCACACATCTCGCCTATCCATTGGGGTTTTAAAGGGAAAATGTTCCCCGGTATAGTGTCTCCATACACGGTGACATATGGTGTCCGCTGCATTCACCAGACTGGACTAATTTCATCCGTAAACTTTAGAAGGTCTTCAGGAGGCTGTAACCCAAAATACCATTTGCTACCATTTTAGCTGCAGTGTGTGAGTGGATATCAGTGCTGATCTTCCCATCATTTATGTTGATAGAGCTTGGGCACCTCCGATTTGGATACTTCTTGGTGCCTGTCATTAACGATTTGTCATATTTCGATGTTATGAGCGCGCAAAATTTAACTTATTGCTTTAGTTGTAACGATGTTGGTCTAGAAAATATCTGTCTGCATCAAAGTCTCATGCGATATATGGTTAGGCTACCGAAGATATTGCCAAAGATGATAACCTTTCGTATTCTTTCATTAAATTCGTCAAGTATAATCTTAAAGACAAGAAGAACCCTTAAAGCATATAGAGGATTTTGTCAAGTATGTTATGCTGACTTTGGTCTTGATTTCGATACATATTGGACACCCACTATTGTCTAAAACATTTAAGGCAGCTCAAAAATAAACGAAACACTCACTGACTAATGATATATCCTAGATCTGGTCAAGAAGGATTCTGATATTCTGCCATGTAGACTGTGAAGTCCAAATAGTTTCGATATCATTTTCTATTATGCTTCCAAACATTTCCATATGATGCCGAAAGAAATAAACAATGAAGCCAAACATTGTAACAGTGTACTTCCAAGAATGGAAACAGAAAATGTTGCCTCATATGTCGCTCAACTGAAAGTAAAAACCCCACACAACCATTATTGCCAACGAATTTCAACATCATAAATTCCTAAACGCATTTTACACTTTCACTTTACCACAATATTTCCATCACAAAAATTTTGCGGTGAAAAACTCGAAAAAAAAAAGAAGTAAATCGCTAATCTTCTCGCCATCTTACCACAGCCAACGACTGCGCGACGTGTCGGTGATGTTGAATCACATTTTATTAAATTAATATTTGTTTTTGTTGCTTTCCATTATGTTCGCTTTGTAATTTCGCAACATTACGCTGTCTGAAATCAAATTATATATATACCATCTGCATTTGTTCCATCCATCCGCCATAGTGACATACGCCACATGCGGTCGCCTCGCCATGCCGGAGTATCATATGTTTTCCCAACTTGATTCCCAGTGCCAAGAATGGCTAAAAAGGCAATTATTTGTGATTTCATGTGTATTTACCATATCTTACCATCGCGCGCACCTTTCTTTGAATGGTGACGCGACGCAATGGACAGACAAGTGAGAGAAAATAAAAGAAAAGAAAAGAAAAAGAAAAAGAAATAAACTCAAATGCAAGACTTGCTTTCTTCTTGGAGAGTACTGCTGCTGGTGGTGCTTTCTTCAACACCAAGACAGCGATGGCCTCTTCTCCCTTCTGTCTGTACTGACACTTAGCAAGACCGGCAGACAGTGACAATCTGTCTTTCTCTCGCTTCTCATGGTTCGCCGGCCAACCATCACTACCACTACCAGAACAGAGCGTTACCACCAAGATCGGCACGGTTGCATTGCTGTCATATGAACAAAATCGAATTTCAAGTTTTCAGTTGCGAGATGGTTGCGCGCCTTACCACCGCAATATCACACACTCCTCGCGTCAAGTAATAGCAGTAGAAGCTGCAACAAAGCAGCAACAGCAGCAGCAGCTGGTGAGCGAGGAGAAGGCCACTACTGACCTACTAAGGTTTGTCTCACTATTCCGGGGCTCACTTTTTCTTCTTCGTCACAGTCAAATGTGCGACGCTGGTGATGACGGGACGAATAATAATAAGAAAAAGTTTTTCTTACTTTTCTTACACTTTTTATGAGTGCTCTTCTCCGACGACCATCGGTGTTTTGGATTATTTTGATTGATTTCTTCTATTTTTTTCGGTAAAGTAAAAAAAAAAAACGAAACACAGAAAAAATCAAAATCGTCTTCAAGTGATTATAACGTATTTAATTTAAAAGAAGAAAAATGTAATCAGTGCTTGTAAAGATGTTCCCGGTGATTTTCAATAAGAAATTCACGTGTGAAAGTTAAGTGTGCAAAGAAATTGTAATCTCAAGAAATTTAAAAGAAAAAAAAAAATTTAAGTTGAATGGGAAAAGTGTTAATCAGTGAACGGTGTAACAAAACTTTGTCATTCAATAAGGAATACATTCAGATGCGGCATGAAAACATGGAGAGGAGATTCAAGTTTCCTAATAAATTTACAGTAAGTTCAATGATAATATATATAAATGAGTGCAAACATAAAATTGAATTTAACTTCCTAGTCTGTTATGAACAAAAATAAGAGCAAACGAAAGAGTTGACTTGAAAACTTTCTGAAATCTGCGAATTCACACTCAGATAAATTTTAAACTTAAATTCATACTTACACAGCGTAACTAATTAGTACTTGAGCAAAATAGAATATTATTATTGGGATCACTACCGTTTTTAACGAGTCGAGAGTGAAAATACGTTGGTCACTGCTCTCAATAATGTCTAAACATCGCATTACTTCTTCAGCTGAAATCAAAATTTAGTGTAAGCACTTCTTAAAGCCTTAATTGATGGTAATCCCAAGACTTTAGAAAACAATGACAAACCATGTCTCTTGAAAAAATCTGTAATCATTTTTAATTTTAAGAAACAGCATGGGAGTCATATAGCCGGTATCTATCTGAGTTTATGTATTTTGCAAAACTACCAATTCCATCTAAAAATTTCTAAAATCCCTTTAACCAAACTTTATGAATGGTGAGAGTTCGTTGACCTAAAATATTAGCCTGCTGTTCTTTTTTTTTTATTTACATCTTCCAATAGTGAGTTTATTGTAAGCCAATTAAGCCTCCGTCGATCAGTAGTCAATGCAAAAGTAGTAACGTTTATAGCAGTAAAAACTAAAAATCCATCTAAATGATTCTTTAGTTATTTATGGGAAATGACAGTAATGAAATCGATGCTGCGACTGAGCATTTATTATTCAATGCACAGCTAAATCCAAAGCTTAAACAGCACTGTTCAGCAACAGTTTAGTGTAAACCTCACTAACTCTAACAACTACTGTCAGTGCAGCTACTCACTGACTGATCAATGAGGTCGATACCAGTCAAAGAGACATAAAATCACATGAATGGCCAACAATAAAATCCATATTGGCAAGGTACTGATCAAGGGTTGCTGCTCATTGTAGCATTCCAGGTAACTAACAAATTAGATTCTAATGGTCTAACGAGATAAAACCCAAGTCATAAATTTTGCAATTCTAAGAATTTCGGCTTACAACTTGTATTGCACCTGCATGTATGTATGTAGAGAGACCATCTTTTTATCTGCTATACAACTGCCATTCTTAAATCTCCACATAATAAAAGATTCTTGGTAAATTCTAAACTAACTAAAAATCAATATTAATGCAATGTTAGCGAACTTACACTAATTTGACTTCGTCCAAATTAACATTTTCTTACTCTAACGCCTTCAAAATTGCTGTTTATAGACATAACATTGTAAATCTGCTCTGGTATGCATTGTTAAGCTAATATTTATTCTTGAAAAGCATTGGTGGAATAGTTACTTGTTTTTTTCAAGATTTATGGCTAGCACACAATTTGAAAACCATGCTCAAACTTTATTCAGATAATATGCAAAGTTTTCGCTAACAATGGAAGGAACACGCACCAATACCTTTATCTTAACCTAGTTTTGTTTTAAGTGGAGGGGAAACCATGATGATTGCAGGGTAGTATGAGATTCTTACTAACTAAACCTAACCTCCGGTAGCTCAGATAATCATCTCGCGGAACCACTCTAATTCATTACTTTTTCGTTTCTAAATGGCTGACCTCGTCTGACCTCCAAACGTCTTTCGCCCGTTTTCTACCTCTCCAAGTCCGACTTGGATTCCTTTCCTTTTTTCTTTTGTTCTTAAAAGGACAAATTGTAAATATTTTGGTGCAGTAGTTCAAGAAACTTTTTTTCATTTGGTTTTGATGGGTGTGTTTGCTGTTCCTCAAGTCTTCACAGTTCGGGTTCCAAGGCAGACCACTTCCCCATTACACCATTGAAGATACAGCAGGAAACGAGGAGGCTAACCATTTGGCAAGATAAGGGGCTTCCAACAAGGAATTCAATCCCAAAGAGGGGATTGGAGTTCTGCCAACAACCATCAAGACAAGCATAAACAAATGGATGCGCAAGAACTTCAACAAATATTGGGTAAACCAAGCGACCTGCAAAATGGCCAGGTCAATCGTAGAAGAGCCAAACAAGCAACTAACTAAACGAGTTCTAAGTTCCAGTAGAACATAATTGAGACTGATGGTAGGATTTATAACAGATTACATCAATCCCAATAACCTACGACAATCAACAATCTGCACCAACTGCGAAGAGGTGGAAGATGACCTGGAACACTTCCTCTGTTAGTGCTCCAGTCTTCTATACTTAACATTTTAGGCAATATTTGAAGCTCCCCTCTATGTAAAAGAACGTGACGAGAATATATTTCTTCTGGCACATGGTTCTTTCGTCGAATATTACATCTTCAATGCAAGAAGTTCGACTAAGCCTGTAATTTTTTAGCAAGGTTTTTTTTTGCAGAAATCGAAAATTTTTGCGCTTACTGTTGCTATTTAGCCGTATCCAACGAATATTTAGGGAATTACCACCTTCTCATTATCCTATTCCCATCTTGTTGATATATATGCAGAAAATACCTACCTTCCTGGAGTCTAGTCTGGGAAGAGTAGTATGTGTTGGAACAGTTAACATTTCTTGCAGAATAAAATGCTGGTATGACCAAACAAAACTGTAAAATGCAATATTCTTGAAGTGTAGGTTCAGAGGAAGAACAGGTAAGGGTCTGTAAAAGTATCTACAAAAAATGACCACAGTGCCTATGATTGAACTCTGTCCATTTTGTAACCTATAATTGGGGCGAACTTTCATATTGGTAACCCATGTGTAAAGGTCGACAACAGAGGGATATTTTCGGTTGGAATCGGTATTTATAATCGAAGATTTTTTTACTCAGTATTCTGTGTTTGTTTTCCAGCTTTATTTTGAATCAAGCATAGTACCTAGGTACATAGTGCTTGACGGCAAAGAAAATGGTAAGAATTGGATATTTTAGTCTTATCAGAACAGAGCATCAATTCTGTCTTGCTTATTCCATAACCAGTGGCTTACCACATTCTTACGGTTACACTAGTATCACCACGTCGTCTGCATAATAAATTGCAATTGAATATTATAAAACGGCAGCAGTGTTCTCCAAAGAGTGGGCGCACAACTATATGGATTTGTAGGTTACATTGTAGCAATTTTTGATTCGCTCTGTTAAAGCGTCGCAGTGCGCACCTACCCAAATAGACATACAATTATTTGCAAATTTATGATCTCACATATGTACACACAGTCCGATATTAAATCCATGCGACTGTGTAGGATTAAGAGGATAGAATATATTTCAGTCGACACCAACCAAGGTTAGTTAGGTCGTCGGCACACTATACTATTAGTCATAATCTCACTGTCATACATGTTCAAGTGTTTTTTTCTAGATCAACAACATTTGAAACTAATTAATATCCACTGCCCTAAAAACAGATCATGGCTGGATCATAAATTCTTATAACAGAATCCTAAATAAATGATAACCCTACCTGCGTGATTTATTCACTAAATTTCTTAATTTGTAACACATACATACATCATTATAATCTCTTAATTTATTCGCTATCCAGTTCAACCCACCATGTCAAAAGTACAAATACATTTCAATTAAAGTCTGTAGTTTACATACAATTAACCCAAGTCAAAACGCCTCAAGTCATCAATTGTTTTCTCAAAAAATAAATCAATCCCATCCAATTAGTAATTCAACAGCCCCGGACATTTTTGAAATTATTTTCATTTTCATTCATTGACCTCCTTCTTGCGTATTAGATAAATACATTTCAATTTAGGAAACTTTCTAATGCAGTACCTGAACATTTAGGTGCTCTAACCGCTTCCAATTGTAGTGTAGTGTGAGTGGAAAATCGTTAAATGTAATTAAAGAAACCAGAAATAAACAAATGGCCCCTATCGAATTAGGCAGCACTTAGTACAAAGAAAAGTGTATTCCAATTTCACTTTTTGCATACATAAACAGACCAACGGAATTAGAGACGCAAAAAAAAGAATTAAGTAAATAAACACGATTTGTTTTCATATCTATCTATATCCATATACAGTTTAAACATTTACACACGCGAATCTTATGGAAATTCGTTTCGAATGTGTTCTACTTGCTGGTGGCGTTGTTGCTTGTTTTTTTTTTTTTTGTTCGTTGTCATCCTTGGTGATAAGTGAAATTATTTATTCGATATTTTTGTTCGTTTTTATTTCAATATATGTGGTAGGTGTTAAGTGTTACCAATTCGAGAGGTTAGGCAATGTGGATAAAAATTATTATTAGTCACGCAAAAACAAAAGAGTTGATCAGCGAACTTTTTTTTTTTTCTTTCATGCATCACCATTTTGATGGAAAATTAAGTCTCATTGGAAATGTGTCCCATTTATTATATTTCTTACTCTGCACAGCTTTCTGAAAAGCATGAAACTGTGCGAAGTAAATTACTCACTATAATTGCTTCAAAAGGTAAAAGTCCACCAATGCAGACTACCACCATGACAAGTCCTCTTTTCATCATTAATTCGAACAGAAGAAAATGAAGACATAATGCTATTGGTTAAAGAGTATAAATAACTCTTGTCTACTCAACCACTTGTCTGTAAGTTGAGCAACAAGAGCAAACATTTAGGAAGAAAGTTACTATAATTGGCATAAAAAAGGTGCGGAGAGGTTACGTAGAGCCTACCATGAGCCTGCTACATGATGCGGACAAGAAGATAAAAAGTAAAAAAAAAAAAAAAACGAGCAAATATCACTTCATATAAGTACAATGACAAATGTTTTATGTTCTTGTGCTACGATGTAATTTTTATGATGTCCACTTATGTCTTAAGTGATGAACTGCTGACTGATTGACTGACATAATGCTCTCTGGACGATATTTTCTGTATGTATGACAGGTAAAATGGGTCGATTATGAAACTTCTTTCGTTTCTTTTATTGATTAGCACTATTAAGTGTTGATCATTCATGAGTGTGAATGCTCATACTTGCTGACATGAAAGATTATTTGCTTATGCTTTAGTGGATTGTGATGAATTATTCTATGAAGAGGCGGTATTAAATAAACACAATTTAACGGACCGTGAGTTAATTATTGAAAGGATATTGCGGTCAGTTAGAGTTTAAAATTAGGAAATAGAATTTCATTTAAGAAACCGAAAGAAAATCTATGTAAAAAGAAAGACAAACATAAAAAAATACGTGTTTCTAATGTAAAAGAAATAAAGTTCCAACTAATTTCGTCGTACATAACGAGTATTAGTCTCGATCAGCTATTTTTTTTAAAGAAACATACATAAGTTATGTTATTAAATTTGTTGAACGCTCGCTTACAGTTTTTTAGCATCGAATTCTATGGCCTCAAAATTTGGATGTAGTCCAAGAAGCCAAAATACTTCGATTGCAGTGTCTCGGCCACATCGATCGAATGGAAAACACTATCGTATCTTTAAATTTTGGAATTTTGAAGATCAAACCAGTAGTGTGTATGTGATAAAGTGTTAACTGCACCTCCCTCGCGATAAATCGTCATTTTAGAAGCCTCCTCATGGACAAGAACAGACATGAGGAGGGCGTTTGGCCATCTACTCTTGAACACATGAGTTTATAAGACATTTTCTTACTCAGCCGTCTTCCAGAAAATACAATTTATTAGTCTAAAATATCCAGACCATTTACATAAATACATAAAACTGACCTCGAAGTATAATTAAATCCCTTAATTCAAACAGACACGATCTGTTTGCTTTTACTACCTAAGAGTCGTAACTCTTGAAGGAAATCTTGTGTCAATATGTTTTTTTTGGAATGTTAATAATCAAAAACTGTGTTTTTTTTATTTAAAAGCTCTTGTTTAAACTCTTAAACTCTTCACAAATAAAAAAACGTCGAAATGCACTCTAAAATATTTTATTACAGAAAGACTAAATCAATCCAAAGAAACCTTCCGTTCTCATGGTTTGGTTTACAACAAATTAAATTTGCTAGAGCAGCACAAAACCGCAATCACGTTTAATTCCTTTCGCCACAAGTTGGCACAAGCAAAATTTCATTTTAGAAAAAAAAAAACAAGTAAAACTGAAAATAAAAAACAGAACAAGTCAAACCAAACCGAACGAACAACTGTTGGCATTCAGTTGAAAGAAAGACTTTTACTTAACCTATATTCCATTGAGGAATTTTAATGAATAAGTCGCCGCTACTGATCGATCACCGGAACACCCTTTCTCTGTTGTCATCCCAAAGAAAATCGAATCCAAACACACAGGCTTAAGGTCGTTCGACGTTCATCGAATGATACCGAGTACAAACAATCTTCTACACTTGCATGCGTTGTAATGAAAATTAATACGAAATGCGATTAAAATTCATTTCACTCAAGAAGCAGCGCGCGGTTGGAGGGGAGACAACTTAAACGAAGAGCTGACTGCATTTTGCTGAACTTTCAGTTCTTTGGTGGTTTCCACACCACAAAAATCAATGGCATCCATCATCGTCATGGAGCGAGCTAAACTGAAGTGTTGGAAAGGTTCAAGCCGACAAACTGCTTATCGGCTTTCACTGAAGACGTCGACGACGGCCACTTCGATGGTGGTGTGTGCTCGCGCGCACGCCGGTAAATGGTCAATAAAATCGGCTAAAATTACCAAAAGTTTACGGAAACTTTCCATTTCAGTTTTTTTTTTGTTCCTCTGCTCTGTGCAATCCACTCTCATGGGCACCTTCGCGCGATCGCCGGTAACAAGGAATGTTATTGCATTTTGATACTTCTTTGAATCTGGACAGATGCTTGGTCGGCGGCGACGTTATGTAGATACTTCTACCCAATTGACTATAATCAAAAGATGTTGTATAAGATGGCCAATCATTTATTTCTTTTTCTATGGAAAGTGTTAAACGAGAATTACAACAAAGAGACAAACTAAGTGGTGTTAGGTAACTCTTTTGGGAAAAAAAAAGGTTGTGGGCTGGCCTGAGATAATGATGCGTTAAAGAGAATATGTGGGGTTGATGCTAATCAAAGTTACGTAAGATAATGATGCATGTGATTCTTTGTCTTCGAGTCTAGGTATTGCATATTAATGTGGTCGGTGCAGTGAAGATAAATGCTTTAGAAGGAGTACAGTCGTTTATAAATTTAATTAAAAGAGAAATTATGCGCATAAAGATGGTTCAAAACTTGTTTACTTTTACTTTTGGGTTTCACCTTCTATAAGTGAAACATGAAATTGTAAGTCATTAGCCGTAAAATAATTTTCATGGTAAATTTATTAGCTTGACGAATGAACTGGCATTTAATAGGGTTCCGAATTCGAAGAAAGAAATTGAAATGAAAACCCAACTCTGATGTGTAATGCGTTCAGAAAGGTGTAGATAAATATGATGCATATGTATATCTGAACCACTATAACCTAGAATAAATTTAAATTTAATTTTCAGTTACTTAGAACATTGTGTGGAGTACATCCATCGAGTAGGATGAAGTCGTAGAATATTTTGACATTTACGAATTGTGTAGAAATGCGGAAACCGTTTCTTAAATTTTATACTATCGTCTGCTATGGTCCTTTGTTCTCAACCTTTGTTGCAATAAGAAGAAAGGAGGTGATTGATTAGACGGTATCGAACCAGTACTTCAAGTCGATCGCTAACAGAATTCTCCTATCAGATCATAGATACATACCTTTCCAAATCAATTAGAAAGCTATTGCTATATAAAAGAAGAAGAATCCGTGAAAAATTAACTGGATACACTTTGGTGAAAAGGTAGATAACTCTATCAAAACTCCTTCTAACGAGATGAACGATTAAGGATCCTGGTTAACATCTGACTTATGTCCTCACAAGATGTTTCAAACTGACGTCTCAGTTACGAAATCCTCTTGCAGTTGCCTGTATCATGCCTAGAGACTGTTTGTGCTAATGCGTAGATCGCTTTAGACACGATCGGTAAATGGTGGACTCTGAACAGGATTTCGGTCATTCCACTGAAAATCGAAGTTGTTTTCCTCTTTATGAGAAGGAGGATTGTGTCGGGTCGAACTCAGCCAGGGCATCACTACATACAGCTCTCCGATGAAGTCAAATATTTGGGATTGATCCTGGATAAAAAAAACTTCTTTGGGCAAACCATCTCAAGTCATTGAAGGTGATCTCAGTTTTTTGGCAGTTTGGGTTTGATAAAAAGTCTTTGGACCGATACGGCTATAATCGTTTCTAGGTTATGTGTTAGTTTTTCGGTGGACGTATAAGTTGTTTGATTTACGTCCACTTGATACTTATGTCAACTTTGTGTGCGAAACTGAAGCCAGCTGGCTAACGACCGGGCTGGATTCAAAGCGCCATCTAAGTACATAAGTCAGTGATACTTATACCATACGATGTACTATCAAAATGGGACAGTTATCCTATGACCCTGGTTCCATGAATATGCCGTCTCATGTAATGACACCAAAATTTCGGCTGTTGGTCAAATTTAAAGTCTACTTTCCTGGGAAGAGTATGAGTTTGGACTGGGCTGTATATGTAGTCAAAGGTCCGGTACTCGGGGTTTTCGACTCATGCTAGGCTGCACCTAAGTCTATGATCAACCATTTAACCAGTTATAAGGAGTGGAGCATGCTGATACTGTAACCCTTCCATCATTGTAATAAAATGGATCCTTCCTGGTAGTATAATGGCACAGTTCTGTATGAGTGTTCCTGTGGACAGTTTCCTAACCCGGTAAACAAAAACAAAACAAGAATGAGTTCAAAACACTCAGACTTCTTCACAACGCTCATGCGCCATGATCGGCTAAGACAGCCCAATCTCCAGTCAGATTACGTAAGTAGACTCCTTTGCATGGCTCGTTTTGTAAGGTGTGTCTGATCTATTGCCTTTTTTGTCCTTGTAAAATGCTCTTTCTATTCTATACTGACTCTACTTTTGAATCAAATATTCGTTGCTTAGTCTTTCGGCAGCTTCTGCTTTTCTGATCTTACTGCTCACGTCTAGTTCGAATCCACCGTTGGGTCCTAAAAAACGAATACTCACATTTTTTTTTACTAACCAGCAGTGTTAACATTAGGAAAGGACATTCTATAGTTTCACTGCCCTTTTAATTGGATTATAGTTGAGAAAGGAATCTAGCGTCCATATCCATTAAATAAATGATTTTCAATATTTTGAGATTAATTTTTAATTAAAATCTAAGTTTTCTTTTCCTTAAATATTATTATACATAAATTCCATATTTTCCGGGGGTGAAATACAGTCACCATTTTCCCCAAAGAGTAGGATAATTTGATCCTATTACCTAAACATAATTTCCACAAGTAGTTGTAAGGCGGTCAGTACCTTAGAGTAATCCTGAAGAACCTCATTCTTGGGAAACTACATATCAGTAAACATCAGTAATTAGAGAACATGGTTCTAATGCCTTACATTACCATCGCCTAATGACGAATGTCGTGTCAATTGTCCCAGACTCAGTTTTCACTGGCAGCAAATCAAGCGTCAAAGTATCGACAGACGTAATAAGCATGTTACCAATAATTGTACCGTACCAGACTGCCGGCAGATAAAACGTTTTCAGCGAACTTTCTGAATTGATTTGACGATCGCTGAAGGCAACCACACTAGGCCAATGCATAGTGCCAATTAACAATAAACAAAATTCTTAGATATGTATCTGGTAGCTCTTCTCTTTTTCTTTTAACTCTATTTCTGTGGTTATATTTAGCGAAATGTAAATTAAATGCATTCAAACAACTAAAGATAGAAACACAGATTGCTGCTCATCAATATTCAATCTATATTCTCCATCGAAAAAGAAAGCATTGTCCAATCCAAGCAAAGACAGTGACTAACAACACCATTTGGGTTAAGATATTGCGAAAGCAGAGTGAAATCTTAGATGCATAAATGCGGAAAAACAAAGCCAAAAATAACGATATTGGGAAATGTGAAACTACCGGCGGAAAGTCCAAAAAAAAAAGAAAAACAAAACGAAACAGAAACACAAACCATTCATTAATTTTTCCACTGAACAAACAAATCGCGTTCGTTTTCTTTTATATTATGTTCTTCTTCATTTCTAACCGTCTTCAAGTTGTATACTGTGTAGGTATAGGTTTCAGGTTACATTTGGCAAACGATAGTAAAAGTTGTTCTGAATAATTTTCTTGTGAATATTCGGTGCGGAACGCATAAATTTTCAAAATGTTTTCGATTCATTCTAAATCAGAGAATTGAGTTCTAGCCTTTTGGGATTCTCTTTTGCAAATTTTCCACCGTAGCGAGTACACTAGTAGGTACTACTACAACTTTCTCTTACCATTCACTTGTGATTATTTTCATTATTGTAGGCTGTAATCGAATCTATAATCCAAACTTGTTTTCTCTTCTTTTGCAGGGGCATTTTCTGTTCCTCTTGCTTTTCGCCATCGCAGTCCATCGGTCTGTGGCGTTTGGTTTCGATTCGGCAAACTCATGCAGTCCGAATAAAATGTCACGACGTGGGAGAGCACAGTTGGTGGCCACGATACCATGTGATCTGTCGCGACAAGCGTATTGCCATTTGCCAGGAGCAGCATATCCATGGCATGCTGTAAGGAGATTTGTCCATGAGAATCAGGGACTGATGAAGAGAATGTATGGAGATGTGAAGCACATATCCATATTACGAACGGAAATTCAGAATAATGATATCGACATTGAGGATCTGGAGCAAACTGCTGCCAGATATTCTCGAGATGGATTCCGAAGGACGAAAGTGATGCAGAATCAATTTGAAAATATTCGAAACAATGAAGTATTGAAAGAACCACATTTCCGACCAGTTTCGTCGCCAACACCACAAAGTACTAGCACATCTACTACAACGACGACAGAAACACCGACTACAACTGATGCAACGACTGTACCAACAGAACCAGCGACTATGCCGACTACTCCAACGGAGAATCTAACTTCAACGACAACGCAGAAGAGCTCTACTCAGAGGATCACAAAACCTACGCCAACCGAACAATCAAGGAAACCGACTTCTAAGTTGGATGATGTTGAGTTGGATGATGATGATCAGAATCTCGAATCGAACAGTGTCTATGAGCCCACTTCACCGAATTCAGCTACCATTGGGGAGAATATCAAAATTGTGGAATCACCAAATTTGGGACTCGGCAATATTACTGAATCTGCGACTATTTCAACGACACTTAGGGTTGCACCGCTAACAACCAAGGACATACCTACCGCTCCTACAACTGCAATTCGTGCAACTGAGGTAGACAAAATCTCTGAAACAATCAGTCAAATAGCTAATATGACCAAGGTGAGAGTTGATGGAATAGCCGTAACCACGCCTCTAAAGGCCGCCACTAGCAGTAGTACAAACAGCAGCAGCAACAGCCTACATAATCTTTACAACAATTCACCAACCGAGCCAACAGTAAAGGTTACAGAAATTAAGAAGCAAACTGTTGCCACCATCGTAACAAAACCAGTCCTTCGAGATGGACAATTATTTCAGGACACGGTTCAAAAGGATCCACTTCCAGTTGCCAATCTTCGAGGAGTGTAAGTTCTATTCTATTGTCTATTGTAAAATTCACTACATATGTTCTGTTGTCCTTTATAGCAATGCATGTCCTGTAAAAGAAGAGGTAGTTGCACCATTCTGGGCAAATAACACTCGTGGAGAGGTGCTCGCCTTGTTGAACCTTTATCCCTTCGAACAATACGTCCACTGGGAGAAATGCACACACGAACACAAACAGATGTACTGTCGAGATGGTTGTCGATGCGAACAGCAATACCGACTACATCGACTTCTCGCCTACGATCCACACAACGAATGTCGTGGTATCTTTTCCGATTGGTTCCGCTTCCCATCTTGTTGCATTTGCAAATGCTATGACATTCCACCAGATTTCCGTGCCACATCACGCAGTCCTCGATCCGAAGCCGATTACCGACATCCGGCTGAGATAGCCGAAGCTGAAGTCCGTAAGGCCGTCTACGAGCATGCATCTGAAGATTGGTATCGACCTCGAGATGAGTTCGATGCTTACGATTAAAGGAATAACTAACATATATTTATATATTTTTTGTTTTTAGTTTGAACGTATGTTTGTGATTTTGTTGAATAATGCATTGCGTGTAGTTATTTAGGCAATTTTATAATTATATTTTTGTTTTAAATTATTTATTGTTATCCTAGTCGAAAGAAAAACAACAGACACATAGTTAATCGATAGATGTGTATTGTAAATATTTTAATCGAAATGAGCGAAAGTACCTTAAAAAAATACTTAATTTCCAACCACAGTGATGTATGCTAAGTATACTCTGCTGCACACTTTGTTCTTATGTTGGAATGATAGTTTAATAATTAGTAAATTACAAGTTTCTTGTAAATTTTTTTAACAAAAAATACAGATTCTATCTGGCCATATATCTTACTCAAACGTATAATACACTAATCTATAGAATTTTAATAAGCATTTAGTTATTTATGATATTTTTGTTTTAATTAACATCAAATGGTATGGAATTTAGTAATAATGGAGATGCTGAAGAATAATCTAAGTGTTACGTGAAACTCTTTGCTACACCTCTCGAACAGCACTCGTACTCATACATTTCGGCTTTCTTTCGGATTTAAACTTCACTACCTTCTTTTCAACTCACTATCGCTATTACTGCTAGTTTCACTTCCCATCTCTTGCTGTCGTTCAATGTTTACCTATCAATCTTCCTTTTATTCTATAACACTATTCACTATACCCAAAAGATATGTCTCTCAAGCTACTATTTTGTATTTCAAGATCGGGAGATATAGTATTTAGCTGATGATCGGTAGACAAGACAAGTAAGGAGTTTTAATTCTCATGTATCGCTTTCAGCTTATAGGAACATCCACACCGTCTTGCTTGATTGTGTGCAACGCCTTTTGCGTCTATCCAACTCTTCCCCTAATCTCTTCCTGCTTCTAATCTAATCCTTCTAATATCTCCCTTAACGCCTACTTATGGGTACGCTTAGGACACCACTGTTTGGTCGACCCACTCTTCCGTAAATTATACTGCATGGTATATTTTACCGCTCCCATCCCTATTCTCGTTTCCACGGTCTCCACGTAAGCAACCACAAACATACTCTGAAGAAAATTCTACAAATCCAATCGAGTGAAAAAATTCAGAAAAATTCTTTCCAATTTTTGGACACTATTCGCGAAGTTTCAAAATCTCATGTGCCACTAATGTGCAAATCTGCAAGCAAACACGTTCAAGTCAATGCGACACTTTTTTTTCTACTTATTTACTTGAGTTCTTTCCTGCATCGTGGATATCAGGAAGTTGTTATATTACAACTGCTATAACGTATAGAATAAAAAAATTACTGAAGCTATGGCTTAGAATTGGATTTTCGCTAGTGGTACAGGACATTAAGATTTAAAACATCCTACAGTTGTTCGGAGCTATTTCTTTCATTCCTTTTTGATTCCATCATCCAAAATTGATTTAAGAACTCGGTTCTAAAACTCTTTAAGCGTGCGAACTTATTCTATGGTGTGAGTAGACTTCTGAATTTCTACAAAACATCCTGATACAAGATTAACCAAACCTTGATGTTAAATTTGTGTTTGACTGGCTGATGTCAGAGTTTTAAATATCATCCACCATTGCATACTGATACAGGAAACCGAAAACATAATAGTAAAAGTAAAACATTTAATTTTGAGCTTTTATAAAATGATATAAATTTATTAATTTCTTTTTCTTTATATATAAATCCATTTAACAAGTGAATATATTGTATATTTATTTTTTTATTGCATTAATATCTATTGTTTATTTTTTTTTTTGTAAAGTTAATATAATATTGTATATCTATAATAATCATTGAAATATCAAATAAAAGACAAACAGAGCAAACATGTAAATTAAAACATACAAATATATAAAATACACAAAGTATCTAGACAAAAACAAAATATGTATTAGAAATATAAAATTAAACAATAAAAAAAAAAAATATTAAAATGTAAGGCTAGTGATAGATAAATTTATATTTTAAATTGTTTCTAAGGCATTTTTTTTATTTAATATGTTTATTCGTTTTTATATTTATTTATTTATATTCGGTTTTTTTTTTATTTTAATGTAAACATCGCTGTTAACATTTGTTTATATTTAAAAAAAATTTTAAGGCAATAAATATATTTTAAGGCAATAAATATAAACTGATTTTTTTTTTACAAAATTTAATTTTTCGAAAAATTGGAAGATTTTTTGTGAAAACGCTTAGAGCATAAAAAAAATTGTTAAATGTATTGTATACCAGTCAATTTTAGTTAAAGGCACTTCACATATTGCATAAGATATAGAGAATATTCAACAGACAGAACATATATATGTAAAAGAAATACATTAGTTACTTTAGAATACTTATAAATTATAGGTACGACGCGGTACCTAACGATAAAAGTGTGTGCAACATTAAAATGAATTTTTAAAATAAAATATTATAAAAATAGGCAAGGCAGGGAGTGGTTGTGGTAAAATAACATGCATTTTGAAGATTAAAAGTCAGCTGTCCTAGGCATTAGAGACGGGTACCCACAGGAGTTTCTCTTGTTCCTTATCGACTGAGTCCTTGATTTGTGTGCACATATGCTTAATGCTTACACCGGGTATTACAGCTATTTTAAAGATAGTGCGTTTTAGAATGTTGTTTGAGTTTGTTTTAGATATTCACTTACCAGATATATACTGTTTGTAGTCAGATTCGAGTTTTAGAGCTCGCTCGTACATCTCTTTTGCAGCCTTGGCAGAAATCTTATCTGTCCCATAACGTGGATCTTTGATCTCCCGAATTTGTTTTGCCGACTTGAATCGCAAGAGCAGTACTATGGGATATATTTGCAAACGCTGTAGGCGCTCAACAGCGGAGATAGATATGTCTAAAATGCAGTGACGACGGTCCTGTAATAAATAAGTAAATAATAAATAAATCTGTGGGACCAGGCTGTTTCTAATGGAAAGGGATGAAAGATTACGACTTCTTAGGCAGAGAGTGCAAGAAATTGAAACTAAATATTAAATCTTCGTTCACTTAACAGCGATGCTCTTTTATACGCCATTGCATTAACACAGTCTCCGACAGAAATTAGTAAACTTACATTTTTACAAGAATTATTAATAGACTCCACAGTGGTGCATTCGAATTTGTTGCCTCTTCGTCGATAATCCACGAATATATTTTCCTGCAGTCCTTCTTCCATTGCTTCTTGTGAACAATCCATAGTTGTCACCTCACATGACTTGAAGAGATTTACAAAGTCAATTGTTAATCGATCCATGACACATTCCGAGAGTGGACCAATTATCAGTACTGGACGACGAATGGGAGCTGCAAAGGGAGCTAATATCAGAAAATTTCGACGTTCAAACTCAACCAAATAACTTACAGTCCAATCGTTCAACACGTTGATAGCTCAAAATTCCACCATCATCATTCAACATTCCAGAATCGGGAAAGAAACTGAGTTGTGTATTGCTGAAGCTGGCGATCTCGGTGGAATCTCTGGACGAGCTACGTTGGTGCTTTTTTCGACGAAAGAAAGATCTTCGTGCCGAAGTGCTACCACGACGTGTCGTTCCGCCATCACAGTCGACATTTTCACCCGAACGGAGCTCCTCTTCAACCCTAAAGCTAGAGAATTAATATCCTTCCACAATTTGTAAGGAAATCACAGCTCACTTTGATTGACTTGGAATAATTCCGCACTCCTTGCGATGACCCTTAGCATCTAGTTTCCAAGCTCTCCACAGGCCAAATGTCCCACCGAATACTGTATTGTCCACATAGAGTACCTCGTCCTTCACAAACTTTAGCTCACCCTCATTCAAATCGCCAGTTCTGTCAAACCCCACCCGAATATAAAAAGAGTCTCCTGATCTGTCCTTAATCTGCTTCAATACTGAAACAAAAACCCATTATGCAGTCACACAGTTCGTACGTAAGACCTGATCAGACTTACTTTGCAACTTATTCTGTACCAACATAGTCACTGTCTCGGTTAGTTTTGATATCTCATTGGCGGCCTGCTCAGCAGTCACACATCTTAAGTCGACACCATTGTATTCCAGAATCTGATCGCCCTTGCGGATGCCAGCTCGATCTGATGGCGATCCTGTGGTCACATCGTGAACAAAAATCCCCACCTTGTTGCCGCCAAACAGCTTAATCCCGAGGTTTTTTGACTTGTCCATATGTAGTGTCACGTAACGTGCTTCCTCCTCATAGATAGTAGTCGGGATGTCTTGACTGCTCACATCCGATTGATTCTCTAAACTATCGGCAAAACTTTGATCCTTAATCGGTGTGGAGATCAGAGAATTGGACGGAGGCATAATGCTGCTGTTGGTCAGGGCACTCGAGGTGGTTATCGGTGACGAGGCCATCAGTGAACGAGCCGGTGGTCGTGGAGAGTTGCGGGGCGTTGGTGAACCGGAGTGATTAACACTTTCCGGTTCGAGATTGTTGCCGCCGTCATATTCTGCAGAGAGAAATTCTAGAAAATAAAGACACACACACACATAAGGACAATCACAAGGACAAACTAACGAAATACTCACTCTCTGGATTATACTGCACTAACATTGTGATTGAGTTTCCACATTGGCGCAGCACATTTGCTGCGATGTCATTGGTAGCCGAGCGCATGTTTAGTCCGCAAACTTCTAAGAGTTGATCGCCCACCTGAAGACCGGCACGAGTAGCAATGCTCTTCTCGGCTACTGTTGAGACGAAAATCCCGCCACCATTGTTGTTACATTGGATGGTGATTCCCAGGGATTTGTCGCTCTTTTCAATCGTGACTCTTCTCAGGTCTCCAGGGCAAAGAAAATCCGACGGCACATTCGAATTTCGTTTGCTTCCGCCGTGACTTAGCACCTCAACGTGTACCTGTGGCATGGGGGAACCTCTCTCGCTGCCACCGTGATGGTCAATGGACCCTGTGCTATTCTTCACACCGCTTCCTTTGCTCGCTACGCTATGATTCGACGGGATACGCAACCGTTGGTGTTCCTTTTTGCGTGGGAAAGTACCGCCCTCATACACTTGAGAGTACACCGACGGCATATCATCATGATCTCGAGTTGGGTGGATGCTGCGACCACCGCGATTGTAGGGATAGTCCACCGACGAGTTATACGCGTGATGAGGCAGCGGAAGTGGTGGTGGGCTGCCGTAGTCCAAATCGAACTTATCTGCAGATGAGTGAGCAACGTGCTGCGGTTCCATGGAATGCGGCAGGGTGAGAGGACTAGAGTGACGGATCTTATGGGGGTGATGAGAATGGGGCAAGTGAATGGGATGCATCTGTGAACTGTTCGATGTGAAAGTGGGAAACAGTTGGGTGTGGCGATGTTGTGGAGCGATGCTGTTTCCATTGCCGCTGTTCATTTGATCGCGGTGAAAATGAAGCACACCGCCTGTATTCGATCCAGGATGGTTGGCAACTCCCGAGGCTATACTCTCGCTATCACTTGGGTACTTCGGTACGTTTTTTGACTGCATTCCGGCTGCTGGTGCCGCTGGGCGCTTGGGAAAATTCGCGTATTCACTGATTGGCGGACTCTTCTGCGAGAGAATTGAATCAATCGAGTTCTGGGACTTGAGCGAAATCATGTCGAGCGAGTTCTGTTGTGCGCTATTGCGAGCAAAGGCTGTACTATTGGATTGGGGCTGACAAAATAGAGGTGCCTGTTGTGGTGAACTCTTGATCATTTCAAAGAGTTGCTGCTGCTTTGTGCCAATGGTGATTGCTCCGGGAATCACTTGCTGTTGTGCTGTCTGACCAGTGGTCTTATACAACATACTATTCTCCATCGGAGTCAGATTCAAGCTGTATCGATTCTGGTAGTGATTTGCGTGATGCTGCCGCTGATTTGTGTGGGTACTGTACTTCCCCATCAAATCTGATGTTTTAATCCGCATGTTTGGTGTAACCAACGGTGGACTGCGGATGCCAACTGGCTTGGATTGCTCTAGAATCATCGGCTCAGACTCTAAAGCAGTTCCGTAAACTGAATGACGATAGGGATAACCGTTGGTGGTGGTACTCCCGCTGGACTGAAAAAGATTTGACGCAGGTATGGGATTCGAGTTACGATTGGGATTGTTTTTCGATGATAACAGTGTGCTCGAGCTACCGGCACCGCCCATTTTCTCTGGTTCTTCTTTGTCCACATTGATGGGAGCCGCTGTGAATAGTGAAAGAGGAGCTCGCTCCTTCTTCCTATGCTGCACAATGGTGCCTGTGGGGTTCTCTTGTGATGTATTGAGGATATTAGTGCGCGGCCATGTGCCCATGCTCTTCGAGGTCTCCTTCTCCTTTTTACTATTCCGCTTGCTTCGCTTGAAGAGATTTTCTTTGCTCTTCTCCGAGCTCTCACTTAGCACAGAATCCAAGGCAGCCAGTGCATCATTCTCTTGACTGAAATCAGCTCCAGGTTTGGAGATATGCATCTTCTCTCGGAACTTACTTAACATTTCAGCTATTTTAGAAGGGTGCTTTGCGCTTGTTACTTTGTGCATTGAGTCGTTCGAGTCTGTTTGAGCTGAAGTCGTTGTCATGCGACGATGAGCCTCGGGATAACTGACATCTTGGACGTTTTTCAGAGCGAATATGGTGATCGAATCATTGCGGTGGTCATTCAACACATTCATCACGTCTTTAACGTTCTGCACGCCCTCCATGGACTTGTTGTTGATGCTGAGCACGCGATCGCCTACATCCAACTCTGGTTCGAAAGCAGAAAGTGAGTTTTGCTCAATTTTTGAAATGAAAACCCCGGTATCGAGGTTCAAACCGTGGTTATGGTTTTCTTGTAAGTTCAAGTGAACGGTGTAGAAGTGACGCTTACTCTGACGAGTACGTGACACTAAAAGAGTACATCTTGGGGCACTAGATCGTATCTCATCCAATACCATGCGTTTAGTCATCGACTGACAATCCAGGTTGTTCACCTTCACGATGACATCATTTATTTTTAAATGCCCAAAAGCCGGTGACGTATTCGTCACTCCGCACACTAGCTGTCGATTGTTGGTATCGTCCAAAATAATACCCACATCTCCGTCCTGGTGGTAGTTGCACAGTTCGATCTCAATCATATCATCCGCATCGTAGGTACTCAGTCGAAAGCTGCGCCTTGAATCGTGCGACTGAGAGTTCTCAATCTGCTCCTTAAGACCCTCTATTTCTCTTTGTGCTTCGTCCTTCTGCTTCTTTATCTTCTCACTATCGCGAATCGCAGACAACAAATCGCTGATCGCCTTATCGCGCTCTTTTCTCAGGTTATCACAGAGTGTCTTCACCGAATCGCGCTCTTGAACGATTTTTTCTCGCTCAGATATGGCCCAGTCACGGTGCCTCTTCGCAATGTCGGTCTCTTGTATGGACTTTTCCACCTCAGAGTGGGCCTTCTCAAGACATTTTCTTAGCTTTTCGATTTCCTTGAAGTCATCTTTGCTGTCGGAGAATTCTTTGCTCCAGGATGACTCTCTCGATTTGAGAAGTTCTCGCTTCTTTAGCTTCATATTGAGATCCTCTATATTGTGCATGAGTTCAGAGTTCGCCTGTTGCAAAGTCTTTACCTCGTTCTTATCCTTTTTCCTTTGGATTTCTACTTGATCGAGTTCTTTTTTAACAGCCGCCAGATCATCACTCATTTTCTGAGTTTCTTGCAGCACATTGTCCTTTTCGGATAGAATCTGGTTCAGCTCTTCCTCTACACGATTTCTATGCATAGTTGTCATCAACAACTCATTCGCCTTTGCAGCCAGCAATGCTTTCAACTTCTCGACTTCTTTCTCAAGCTGATCCCGCTGAATACTGAACGTTTCTCGTGTTTCTCTATAATAATTTCGCTCCTTCTTGACGTTGTCCAGCTCGTTTATCACCGAACTTAGATGCTTCTTGAACTTTTCCCTTTCGGATGAAATTATATTACGATCCTTAGACAAATCGGCGTACCTCTCCTTGCAGAGTTGTAATTCTTCAAGAAGTTTCTCAGTCTCCACACAACCGCCTTCACATTTCTTGCCACCCATTTCGCTATAATGCTCGCAGTAAAACGAACCAGACTGCGTATTGCCATTTTCACTCTCTTTCTGCTTGACCGACTCAATGAATTGAAGAAGTTTACGTTCGAGAATCATGTTCTGTTGAGTTAGACGCGCATTTTCCGTTGCTATATCTGTGAATTTATTACGATCCTTTGATGAGGATTCTAGCTGATTCATTGCTGCCATATACTGCTCCTGATAGAATGCCAGTTGTGAAGCCATTTCCTCACATCGACGAACGGTGTCTTTGTGCTGATGTCGAAGATTGTTCAGTTCCATGTCGTACTGCTGTTTCATCAGATCGAAGGGCTTTTTAGCATTTGGATTGTTGTTGGCAAGATTGGCGGCTGTTGTACTGCCGCTACTATTGGAGGAGGGTCGAAGGGTGCGATCATAACCACCCACATATTCAGGACTCTCTGTAAAACACGAACATTTTTTGATATTTGATTTTGTTTAGAGAGAATCAAAGGAGACAAACCTTCTTGACTGCTATTGCTCGTTAAAGAAAGATCTCCAGAAGCCATTTTTCAAATCATTTTCCACGGAGTAAAAAAGAGATTAATGTATCTGCAAGGAAAAGGGTATTATGTATAGGAAAGTGGAACAGTTTTAATTTATTGAGTAAAATGTAGACATGCTGTGATCCCGGCGAGACATTCTAGGTACCCAACTTACACCTAATCTGTGTCTTGCTGAACTATGGTTGTCTCAGGACTTTCGTTGCCCTAAACCACTAACACGATAAAAATGAATTGTTTTGTGTTGATTTTATTGCGCATATACATATGTATGTACATATGGCACCCAAAATGAGGAGAACTCTGTATGTGCTAGCTAGTGACGTGAGCGGTTATAGACAATCGTTTGATTGGTCGAGTACAAATCGTTCTTAAGTAAACAAGTAGCCAGCAAAATGTTCATATCTACGATCTTGACGATCTGTTACAGTGTCAACAGCCAAAAGGTAAGGCTAAACTTTACTTGACAAAAAAATCTAAAAGTGCCGCAAAAGAAAAATATCAACAGAACAATACGTGTGCTGCCTAAGCCTTAGATAACTGATATCTCACGCAATCCCCTTGCCTCCGCCGCCAACTCTTATCGACTCGTGCGTGATGAATGTAAACTTGAGCAACAACGACGACAAATTGTCGTCTTTATCGGTTTGATTGCGTTTTGCGATTACAGGAAACATCAAAACCGCAAATGACACACCAGCCCGCCACCCAATCTTATCGCAGACGATTGCCCTTCGCCAAATGGCAACCTGGCCACAGAAGTCCGACGCCAAATTCAGAATTAGACAAACAAACCGTACTCACGATTACATCAGCTGATATTTTTAAATCCAAAATCGAATTATTAGCCGACTATCGCCGAACAATTAACTACAATCACCGAAACGTCGCGACGTCTACCGAGCGGAGATCGAGCTGCTGCACTTTCTTTTGCCAATAAAAACTAATAACCCCACCAGGAGAAGCGAACAGAAAACAAAAAGAAAAGTAAAAAGAAGTTTCTTCATATGTTCATGCACCAATTAGCAAATTCAAGTTAATTGAAAGGTGCAGGCAACAATAGTCGTGGCACCAGAGCGGAGTGACAATGGCGAACGAGTGGAGAAGCACGGGCTGAGCGCCGGACGAATCGACCAAGTATTGAGTTACAATAGAACTGGTTTTTTCGGTGGCAATAGACTTGTTTCTTTCTTAACAAAATTAAATGTGAAAATAACTTACCAAAGTAATGTCTCGGTGTATATACGTACGTATGTATGTATATATAGAACACCGACCGAACCACCAGGGGCAAGGAACTGAAAAAGTCGCGAAATTTTCGTCAGACTCGCTGCGTGTCTTGGGCACGAACTTTTTGTAGTCCTCCCACGGGACTGTTTTTTTTTTCTTTCTTAATTTTAACTGCGACTCAATTAAAAATTAGAATTTTGCAATATATACATATTAACATTTAACATTTGCAATCCCGCACCGAAGTAGGAGCCAATAAGATATAACCGAGAAGAGAAATGAGAGGAGAAAATAAGAAAAAAAAAAAAAGAAACCAATGACGTTAGCTGCTTTCGCTTCAGATGCAAAATTAATCACTTTTTGATGTAAATTTCTCTTTAAAAATACACAATTGAGTAATACGGGCACTGGTGTAATGATTTTGGATGGATTTTTGCAAATTAAACAAGGCAAACAATGTTAAAAATTAAAATTAAAAAACTGCGAAGGAGGAAAGAAATTTTTTTTCTCCCTGTGGCACTGCACTTGTGTGTGATACTTGGAAAATTTTTCTCTGACAGATGACGGTTTTGTTTAGCAACATCTTTCTGTCATGAGTGGTGACCGCTGGCGGAGGGTGAGTGTAATATGGAAGCTTTTTCGAAGTGTAAAGGTGGATAAAAAGGTTGGCGGTTGTTCTCATTAGCAATGTTAATAATGTACATATATAAATGTATGTACGGATCGAAATGTTGTTAAAATTTGGGTATTAGGAACCATCTTTGTAAAACCTGGGATTATTGGTCATCGTACACAGTACAGTGCGGTGTATTTGTTAGAAGTTAGCCGGCGTACGGAATAGCAACTTACTACAGTTCGGGGTTACCCTGGGGCTCCACAAACAAGCCTCTCCATTTAACCCGGTCCTTAGCTAACTGCCTCCAATTGCGCACTCCAAGTTTGTTGAGGTCCCTTCTACTTGTGCACGCCATCTAAGGCGAGGTCTTCCTCTGCTGCGTTGTCTCTCTGGGTTAAATTCGAAGACTCTACGGGTCGGAGTACTGATGTCCTTTCGCTCTATATGTCCTAGTTTTCTCAAACCACTAATGCACAGGTTTTCGACTAGGTCGATGTTGTTGTACAGCTCGAATAGTTCGTCGTTAAATCTCCTTCTCCAAAGCCCGTCACCGCAAACGGGACCGAATATTTTATGAAGAATCTTTCTCTTGAAGCGACCGAGCATATCTTCACTAGCTTTAGATAGAGTCCAAGCTTCAGCACCATAAAGCAGGACTGGGATGATCAAGATCTTTTACAGAGTCTCCTTAGTTGTTCGGGATAGGGCTCTACTACTCAATCGTCTGCTCAGCCAAAAGACATAGCGACTGGCAAGAGTTATTCTTCGTTTAATTTCTGCTGAGATGTTGTTGTAAGAGTTTATAGCAGAGCCGAGGTAGACAAAGTCCCTTACTATCTCAAAGTTATAGGTGTCGATTGTGACGTTCTGTCCAATTCGTCGATCTTGAGTGTCCTTCTTGTTCACAGCATATACGTGGTTTTGTCCTCGTTTACCTCACTTCATTTTGCTCAGGTAGACGGAATTTTTGGCTCTCATCGTCTGTGTTGAATGGGTCATTCTGCCTGACAGCGAGATGTTGATCTTCGTTGCCTTTATACAGTCTATGTCTCTACTGTCCGATAAGGTCTCGCAGAAATGGCGGTACCTGTCATTTAATCTGGGCTGCCTTTATGGTACTGCAGGCTAAATTTGTTCCATGCTGCTGGCAGAAGGTGGTTGGTGATTTTCTCAAGCTGGAGTATACACTAGAGTTGCTCTGCAGACAGGCACACTTTCGGCTCGGCTTGGGCAGACACTTTCTTCGTAGAACACGCTGATTGATCAAAACTTCGACAGTCTGTTATCCTTTTGGATATCCTTTTACGATGTAATCGAAAAGCAGTAGCTTAAGCCTTAGAATCTAACTGCTCTAAACAAAGTTTGAAATTGAAAAAGCAGCGCAGAGATAGTCTTTATATTCTTCATTAAGAAGAGAATCTTTAGCCCAGCATGAGGTCACCCTAGATCAAAAATTTAACTGAAACCCTCTCCTAGAGTATTCGACTCCGGGAAGCCATATGGGTCTCATTTTGATGTCGCTACATTTTGAATACATATCTGTCTGTCAATTATGTAAAAAAAAATCTCTCTTCTACATAAAAACATCAAGATTTTTTTAAAAAAAGAAAAAAAGTTCTTAAGCCCTAGGACCCTCCATCCAAATCATTTTGTTCACATTTTCGAACAAAACTTCATAATTGTCGAACATACCATACCTGTTCCATACAAAAGCTTCCTACGAAATCAATCTTTGACAGCTGTCAACAAGCGAATAAAAGAAACGAGCAAAAAGCCATTCACTAGCAGCATCGGGATCTCTGACCGCTTGATTGAAATTTTTTTATTTTATTTTTATGCACGAAATAAACATAAATCTATCGGTGAAAACAGTGAAAAACATTAGCGCTAACAATTTACCAACTATTAGACAACCCTATTCGTTAGAGTTTGCTCAAAATTCCCCCATAAATAAAAAACTGCAGTGAACAGAAAAAGCTGTGATAACTCCAAAACCACATCAAAATGGTGAGTAATAATTTTTTTTTTCCTTTTCTTCTCTGTCCCCTTTTAGTGGGTACCCGAATGAGAAACTGGAAAAAGTATGTCACACCCAAAAGGAGGGACAACAAAAACAATGATGAGAGAAAATGTAATTTTATCGACATATTTGGAAGTGAATTTCTACACGAAATCGAGAACCTTTAGGGGTTTATCTTATCACCAAGTCGGCCGCGGCATAGTCGTGCGGATTGTGGCTGGCGGTGATTTACTCGTTTCTGGGAGGTAAACATCCGGAGTAGATGTAACGCATAGTGTATTGCCTTACATGGTTGGTACTGATGTGCATTGCAGCGGAGGATAGACTCGATGTGCAGTCTGCTCTGTATCGCTTTCTTGCTTCCACTACACCATCAGAGGGGAAGTGCAAAAGTGTATTCAACATGAGCGCGCTGTTAGTCATACATATGTATATCGTCAAGTTAGCAATTATGTGCGAAATATTCAAAGGCAGATGATTTGTTAGCAAAAATTTGAAAGACGATGTTGGCTTTTGTAAGTCAATCTATCGCCCACAAAGCTGGCGAGCGTTTCTGTTGGCTGTTTTCCAGATGATGTTATGCTACTCAACATTTCTTTGCATAAAGAACGAAAATGGGAATGACCGCATCTGCTTTGATATTTGGAAAACCGGTTTCACGAATTGCATCGTTCGGAGTGTTGCTATTCACTTTGGAAGTTTATCGTTTGAATGATGATGAACATCTTCGTAGTTTCAGCGTAGCTTCCATAGAAACTGCATTCAATTTGCTGTGATTGTAGCTGTGATTTAGAGTGAAATCCATACCAATTTCCGAAACCTTTAGTTTCCTGTACTTGTTCGGAAGTGCACATCCAAAAGCTCAACTGGCCGTTTGCAATAACTTAACAATAATAGCCAGCTTATTGGCGCCCCGATGGGCAACTATGCTCTTGCTAAGGATCGCAACTGTCTACGTCTCTTGTGTAGAAAACTACATAATGCGGAATACTTCCCTAACGATTGTCCTGCCTTTACTTTCATCAGGTGGTAGGTCTTTGGTGCTGATATCGTTAGTTTCACAGCAAACATAGATGTGTTGATTCGGTTTTTTTTGCTTATAAGATGGAATTCTGGAAAAATTGTTAAAATGGCTTGTTTCCTAATAGTTTCCTAAAAATGGTAGCCTAATGAACCAATTATGGCTGAGCGTTCCAGTGAGTATCCTGAGAAAACAATTTCTTGACCTAGAAAGAGATTCTCCGGAGAGATTTTACGCCAAAAAGGCGGTGATTATGGGATATTCTGCTAGAAACGACATGCAGCAATAGGGTATATTTGTAACCACTTGATTTAGCAACTGTTGAATCCCTCCGTAACGCCTCACCCAGTCAGTAAAAAATAATTTGTGTGAACTATACTTTGTATTAAATTAAAATACAATTCCCTATTGTGCGTCACTTTTAATAAAAAAAAAAACGAAAATATTCTTCTTTTTCAGACGGAACTACAAATGGACTGTGCCCTAGATCTAATGCGTCGTTTGCCTCCTCAGCAGATTGAGAAGAACCTCATCGATCTAATCGATTTGGCACCCGATCTCTGCGAAGATCTGCTCTCATCGGTGGATCAACCCTTGAAGATAGCCAAGGACAAAGAAGTTGGCAAAGATTATCTTTTGTGTGATTACAATCGCGATGGTGATTCTTACCGTTCTCCATGGTCGAACACATACGATCCACCACTCGAAGATGGGCAAATGCCATCCGAGCGACTGCGTAAGTTAGAGATCGAAGCAAATTACGCCTTCGATCAGTATCGTGAGATGTATTATGAAGGTGGCGTATCTTCTGTGTATCTCTGGGATCTCGATCATGGCTTCGCAGCTGTTATCCTGATCAAGAAAGCCGGCGATGGAAGCAAGAAAATCCGTGGCTGTTGGGACTCCATCCATGTTGTAGAGGTGCAAGAGAAGACCACCGGTCGAACGGCACACTACAAACTGACATCTACTGCTATGCTATGGTTGCAGACAAACAAACAAGGTTCAGGCACAATGAATCTGGGTGGTTCACTTACCCGCCAACAGGAGCAAGATGCCAATGTAAGCGAATCGTCGCCCCACATCGCCAACATCGGCCGAATGGTCGAAGAGATGGAGAATAAAATTCGCAATACGCTTAATGAAATTTACTTTGGTAAAACAAAAGACATCGTGAATGGACTGCGCAGCACACAGTCCCTGTCCGATCAAAGGGCGCAGACTGCGATGAAGCAGGACCTCGCCGCTGCCATTCTACGTCGCAACGTCAAACCCGAAACGAACTGAGATGAGGGCCTCGACGACAAATTTGAGGACAAACAGGAGGAGGAGAACTATGACAACTTCTAGACCGCCGCCACCGCCACCGCTACCCTCAGTCGTCCTTCACATTCACACACCAGTCTCCAGCAAAGTCCCTGACAAAAAATCAAATCAAAATCCCGATAAAAACAAAAAAAAAGAAACAAAAAGCAACTGCGAACACAAACGAAACATATTTTTGTTTGAACCTAATCGTACCGCGAGTGAGGTCCATCGAACGACAGACAGTTAACCTCGCTTGTTAATGATATATTATTATAATTAATATTATTATTATTATTATGTATTACTATTACAAAACTTTTTGCATTTATCGAACCTGCTGTTGCTGCTGGCCTTTTGTTGATGCTTCGCAAAACTCTTCCACTTTTTATTTCCCTTTTATATGATTACATATTCTCTTTTTTGTTTAAACATTTACATATATTATTTTTTTTTACTATTATGTTTAATTTTTATGTGTATATTCAGAGGAAAAAGAAAACAAAAAAAAAAAGAAAAGAAAAACATGCAGAAAAGTCTAACCGCGTTGGGTATTTATTGTGAATGATTTTTTTATTATTCAGTTGAAAAAAAAAATAGAGAAATTTCGAAATTAAAAAGTAAACGGTAAATAAAAAGATTTTAAGATGTGAAAGAAGAAAAATTAAAAAATAAATAAATGAAAATTAAAAAATTTTATAATATTACCAATATTATTATTAACTAAAATAAACAATTTAAGAAATTAAAGTTATTCACTTTTTTTTTTACTTTTTTGTATGGCTGCAGTTTTTTTTTTTAAGGATCTCTACTCCCGATAGTCCTGCGTCTCATTTAATTGGGGGCGTCTCAAACTTTTGGTTGCCTGGGGACTGGGATTTTAAATACAAATACAAATATTTGCTGCGGTATTATATTCTTCACACGAATGGAAGGGGTCCACTGTTTACTGGCGAGTCTGAAGTGAATTTTTTGTTTTAAAAGCTTTTCAGGAAAGTTATACTCTTGGACTCTTGGATATTTGTCAGACACTTAAAAAAAAAATAAAAAAATTGGTGCAATGTGGGAATCGATTCTAGAAGCTCCCCTCAGTAGTTCGAGGCAAAATATGACCGGATAAAACAATTAAGTCGATGTAGGCACTATTTATTTTTTGTTTGATAAATCTAAACATATTTGATATGCCTGCGATGGTGGGAGGCCCGGTGTGTATTAGGAAATATGTTGCTCTTTGGAATTCGAGACCATCACACTATCATCTACCTTATTTAGCATTCTACTCTCCATCTCCTGAGGTGATCCTCATTTGAAATCAGTAGGTTACTATCTAAAATGTTGGTTGGAAGTTGCTTCGAACTTAAAACGTATCTAAGCTCCTTTCTAATCCTCTACGCAACGTTCTCAAATTTTTTTTCAAACTATTGCATTGCGGTTCAAACACGTACCACCATTTGAGAACTGCGTCTATACTGTAGCTACATTTAAACACTTCCTGCTTATTTAACTTTTGTAGCAAGTATGTAGATTGATGTGTGCATTCGTTCATCAACATATATATAGGAATTGAAAGGTTTTTTTAACTACTGACCCTACTCCAACCAAACTCACAAGTCAAGTGAAAACAAACATTTTATAAAAGTACATGCTCGTTAATTTGTTAGACTTTTTCTCAAGCAATCGAGCAGCTGAAAAGACTTCGGAAATCATCAAAATGGTTAAACGCGTGTATAGGTGATGTGTCGCCTCTGATTTCAAACGAGGTGAGCGCATTGTGGACATCGATTTGAAGACACCCACAGAATAAAACGCTCTTATTCTTAATTTTAGTTAATATTCATTATTTGAAGATTGTTTTACTAAACTGACACAGCATACTATCGTTCAAACTCACCAGTAAATTACTGTTTGGGTATTTCTAGTTTCCTCTTTTTCATGAGGCTCTTAAAGTCTTCTTCCATTATCATTTCTAGTCCAACCTCGGTTTCTCAGATTTGGCACCAAAATTTGAACAAACTTTCAGTTCTTACTGAACATAAAGTGATTTTGTTCAAAGTGTACCTACCAATCGATAGCTATACTCCTGAACTCCATGACGGCGATCCTCGAAATGATCCATGCACGTGATTAGAATTCACCGTTATAAGTCAGTTATATCCCACATGATTGTAATTTGTGTAGTAAAAAATAAAAAAATAAAATTTTAGGAAAAATGGAACTAAAAAAATTAAAATCACATGAGTCCCGGGCGTTGCATGCAAAGCTTAAAGGTAACCCGTTCAATTTAAAGTCGAGATATTCTATGATTCGATCTGTTGTACTAGATCTTGGCCTTTACGAGAAAGGTATGGACTTGGAGCAAATGCGTCAGGTGATGGGAGCTGTAGATGAGTCCATAAATGAGACTCCCTTTAATGATCGAGACATGGAATTCGCACTGAAAGTAAAGGTGTTCCAATAATAAATTCAAACAGATTGAGTGATCATTTTAATTGCAGGAAAGTGAACGTGAATTTGTTGCGGGAAATGTCTGTAACTCTACTATGATTGGGTGAGATATTTATTTTATGGTAGTTACCATCTGTATTTAAAAATTATTTTATACATAGATCGTCTGAGAATAATATCGCTTCGTCCATTGGTCGTCGACATCGCAAGTACATACAAGTGTGTTTCAATGCTTGCATATTTATTTACCAACAGTATACTTCCAGTTTTAGAGATTTTTCGCCGCCAGACAGTAGCCCAGAGGTTGGTTGTGTACAAAAGATGACCATTGTTGCTGAAGTTCATCATGAACTGAATTGGGTTCCTAAAAGCTCTCCCCCATCTGATCAGGACCAGAAGCGCTTATCTAGGAAACGTACTGCTGACGCCATATCGCAGGACGACTCTGGTATCATATTGTCAAATAGTTCCTTTGAAACTACCAGTGTTTAAGTTTATTTATTGCGTTAATTATTATTGGTTTATTCGGTTTCGTAAATATATGCAATTTTGTTATGAAGTATTGTATGATTGGGGAAAATATTCAAAAGAAAAATTTTAATCGGCTAGGCTATTGTCCAATTCGTATCATTCATCTGGTGCCTATGTATGTAATTTCATTCATTCATTCATTCAGTTGCAGTTGACTAGAATGCACATGTTGCGGTGGAAACCTCATCTGGACAAAGCGTGTCGAACTCCGATTACGTTTAGAAAATTTTAATTTCCGCCGTCCGTATGCATAAAACAATATCGTCACCTTCTATTGTGAGGATTCAGAATCTCGGATTGACTTCCGAGAGGTGATGTTGAAATCAAGTACGTTACACACATTTTCAGACCACGAGTCACTAAAGATTCTCCCAGATCTCCAATCTAGTCCTCTAGGGGTCCTAGTATATACTACGCTCAACTTCAAAGTCTTTGTGTTAAACTATGTACCTACATAATACAAAAAGCACAATGAGCAGCTTTTCTAATATAGCATTAGTTTTGAGTTTAATTTTCCAATTAGTTATAAAATAATTCCCTCTCTAGTCATGATCACAGTCAGCAATTTTTGCATTCATCTGGTTTGAACGGCATCAGATTGCCATCTAGTTGTGACACAACGAACTAAATTAAATAAGCATAAATTCCCATTTCGTCGCCATTTTCATTCGATTTGACAGCAAAACATTAAAAAAAATTTACTACACAATCAAAACAAGAAAATTTGTTCTATTGTTTGGAAGAAATAGTTTTGTCGGAGCGGAAAGATTGTGTAAATCCTTTATTTTCATTTCGGTAAAATTGGCAAAATTACAATAACCCACCATGTACAACCAAATGAAATTGCAAGCCAATGCCCCAATCAAAGAACCGCTCGAAGTTGAGGTTGACGATGAGGACGATGAGGATAAGAGAACAATCTTTTGCGCAAACATTGATCAGAGAGTTACAGAGGAGATTCTCTTCGAAGCCTTTTTGCAAGTAAGTGCCTTAAATTAATAAATACATATGCATATCAAATACATATATTCTCATCCCACTTTGGCCAGGCTGGACCCATTGAATCAGTGCGCATTCCCAAAGATAATGGAGGACGCCAAAAGACATTCGGTTTTATTACGTATGTACACAAATGTAGTGTGCCTTTTGCGTTAAAACTTTTAGCCGGACTCTGTCTGTATAAGAAAACTCTGACCATAAAGACAAAGAACGTCCAGAGTTTTCCAAGCGATTGTGAGCCGCTTCAACGTCGTGGAGGAGGAGGAGGAGGGGCCCGAGACAACCTTGCATTGCGGGGAAATAACTTTTCAGGATATTGCGATGAAAATCCTTTCAAGCGTGATATATCGCCACCGAAGAGGGTGGAGTGGGGCGCCCAGAGACGAAGTGATGAATTGAAAAAGCACTCGTCACATAACTCGCGACCACATCAGAATACACCGTACTCGCGTGTGGATTCTTCAAGAGACCATGGCGGCGGTGGTGGTGGATATCAGAATAGACACAACAACAGACGATCTGAACAGAGAAATAGACATAGATAGCAGAGGCTATGGGAATTTTTTACCAATAGTACACACGGTGCATTAACTCAGCTAACCATCAAATTTCCGTTTTGTGAATTGTAAAATTATTTCATTTATACTTTCATTGGTCTGTACATAATTCAAAAGATATTGTAATACTTTAAGCGATTGTGTGTATCTTATGTACTTGTTAATGGAGTTTCAGTTTAAGTTTTTCTATAGTCAGCTGTTTGGTTTTATTCTTTAGGGAGTCTAATTTGATGCAAGTGATTTTCTTTTCAAGGTTCCACTAAAGTATCAACTTTGAATATTCTGCTGTCTGACTTTGTAGCTCCTGTTCGCTTACATTTTATAGATAGCTTTAATACTAATGGAAGTAAAACCAACTATCACGGATAATTCTGTATGCGAACATTTATATATAAACCCGAAGCAAACTTGAAAAACTCACTGGACAGTTGCAGTACGAAATTTCCGGAGAGTGGCACTTGAATTAACTTATTAATTAGCTTATGAGCAATAGCTATCTAAGGGGCAATAGTAATGAATGAAATTAAGCTATAAACTAGATTTATGATGATTTATAGCTGACAAGAAGGAACTCAAGTACTTGTAGATTTCGATGAATGTAACGGTAATCTTATTTTAATAAGTACAAAGAACAAGTGAGTAGTTGAAAACGAAAAATTTTTCCAATTAGCACACGTGACCTCTCAAAACTCCCTATCGACAAGTCCGAAGAAAGTTTACTATTTTGGCATAGCTAGGTAATAAATTAAATTAAGCTATACACTTGATTAATGATACTTATTTAGAGATGACAAGAAGAAACTTAAGTACCTGTAGATGTTGATGAATGTTAAGTACCTGTACTTATTGAAAGTATCTTCTACAAATGATAATGGAAAAAGACTTTGAAGGGCAGTTTAGTAGACCAACCGTTAAGCAATGAATCTTATCTAAAATTTAAAATAAGAGCGTTTTATTCTGTGGGTGTCTTCAAATCAATGTCCATAATGCGATCACCTCGTTTGAGATCATAGGTCATATAACAGTCTTGAAAAAAGGTTATCAAATAAAAAAAATTCTCTTCGGACACGGCATTAAGCAGGCTCCTTCCATTTGTGTAAAGAATATAACGGCCTTTTTCCAAAATTCAAACAAAATGCTCATTGTGACTGTACTTGCATCGGTGATACAATCACACGATGCTTTCACGATGCGCGGTGCATTCTGCTGCTAATTGAATTACGACCTTTTTGGAATGTAATGCGATGCGCACAATTTATTTTATGGAAATCTTCAAAAAAGAGTGTAACAAATTAATTGCAACTCTGATAATTAATCATGATTTACAAAGCAGGCAGTGCTGTATTTGGGAAAGTACCCAACACGCACATCGGAACGCGCACTATTTAGTATTCATACACTCGAATTCTTCACCGTTGAGCTTTCCATAGCCGGCATTCAACACAAGATGATCTGATTCATCTACAGAAATCTTGCACAAGCGAGTAGAAACTGAAGGCGAATGTCTACTGACTTTGGCCGTTTAGTACATAAATGTATACATGTTACGTTCTCGAAACTTAAGATCCTGGTAACCAGGCTTACGTTGTCAATGTGGAACAAACCATCCTCACCCAGATATAGGCTCTAACCCTCCTCATTTGGGATACATTTTGGTGGTGGTATCTATTATGGGTAAGCGTGGAGATCCTCACCGCTGTCGCAGCTGTTGTTGACGAATACCTAACAGCAGTGTATGAGAGCCTGGTACACTAGGCGGAGTAAAGGACCACCATAAGGAAGTAGGTACAACATCGATAGTTCCAAAAGACCAGAATGATCTACAAACTATCTTGCAGCCATCTTATAGGCATAATTTTCATCTTTAGGAGGAGGATTGATCTTGATCTTTAGGAGGAGCATCAACGTCCATATGGAGAACTGCCTCATTCTTGAATTTGGAATGGCTTAACTGTATACTAAATAATATGTATGACTTAAATATACCAAATGCATTAATCACTCCGTGCCGTTCATCGTTAGTCTTAATAGCCAAATGGTTGATTGCCAGTGAGTATCGCATTTTTGCATCTATGCATCTTTGAATTTCGGTGATTTCTTATGACATACGCAGCGATCATATTCGTTTTAATTTTATGAAAATAGCATCTTCTTGAACTGACCATTCCCAAAAGTGTTTCTGTTCCAATCAGAGTGAAGCTCTTGATTAATTAACTCAATGATGTTGGATGTATCAGTGAGAGTAGTTTACTGTAAAAATGTGTGCGATTATAGATTAATAACGTAAAATTTTATAATTATTTTTAAATATTGCTTAATTAGATTGCACAACAAGTTTTTCTTTTTTTTTCATCGATAAGAGCAAATTATAGTTACTTAAAGATTTAATCATTTTCAATCCAAATGCATCTGTATATAAAGCCCTGAACTTGAACACTTGAGCTCAGTGTTTGAATTTTTCTTAAGGACATTTGTGGTTGAGTGTTATATAAAGTAAAACATTGATTTACCTAATACATACGTCGATAAATTAAGTTAAAAGGATATAATCAACCATGTTGCTGAAAACCCTAATTGGTTGGTTCGAATAACATTTAACTGATATATGTATAACAGAAATCGACGTTTACAATTTTAATTTAAGGATTGTTCATATGCTTACAAATTATAAAACTGTCACAACAGGATGTTTGTATTCGGAACTCAACACTTGATCCAGGCGTGACGTATTATATGTACAATGACGACTACCCGAACAAGAGCACAAAATCTAGTTGCATTTTTTATGCCACAGCTGAAAACGATTATCAGGTTTCGGTTGAATGTTCTATTGAAACAAATACGGTTTGTACAAATTAAAATAGGTAATATACATATTTTCCTTAAAATTCATTAAATTGTGTTTCCACATTCCTAGTTCTCTACCTAGCGCATAGCTTGTCCGCATTTCCCTTTATGTCCTTTGTTGTCCAATTTTATAACTCCACTGCATGTTCAAAACTTTCTGACTCCCTTCAAAGTTGTCAACTTTTTGACGCGAGTTTATTTAGGACTACAAACGGCATTTTCCGAATTTGAGGTCTAGAGCTTCGTTGGTTGAGGACTAGGTTTACACCGAAATCTGGCGACAACTAAATATGTAGTTTGAGAAGCTTCTCAGGAGAAAATATACTTTCGTATGTTTGTCATACATTTTTGAGACAAACAAATTTGTTTGACAACATATTGGACTTTTAATCGACCTGGGAACACACATATGTATCAACATTTCGATAGCATTACAGGTTGAGTTTAGTGTAGCGCCATTTTGTTGAAAGCACATACTCTCAAAGCCCTAATCTTTTACGCAGGACAGGGTTACTTTACTGCTTCTGGGTTTAAACAGTTTCTCTATCAGAATGTAAAGGTCTCTTGTTAAGGATGACCCGCGCATACTGATCTTGCTTTTATATGCGTATTTTCATTTGTTGTTCAGGAATTGTTTTATCCACATTTTATATTTAACCTAGGCCGGTGGTAAATGTGGTGTTGACAAATTCTACATTTCCACAAATGGTGATCTGACCTTGCGGGACGCTGAGGTTTTCTGCGGCTCGGGTGATGTAAATCGCACATCGACTTTCGGAAGTATAGCAGTTGCTTACAAAGCATCAGCAGATGAGACATCAGAAGGCCGTTTTTTGTGTTATGCAAAAGCCACACCATCATCTTGTGATTGCGGATGGACACAATCTGAACGGATCATAGATGGGGAAGACGCTCACGAAGGTGAATTTCCATCTGTTGTTGGCATTTATGGTGACGAAGAGGGAGATCTCTTCTGTGGTGGAACTATCAGTAATTATTTAATTTTTTCGTTTTTTTTTCATATTTTTTAATAATAATTCTTTTCAGTCAGTCATCGACTAGTTTTATCAGCGAAGCACTGCTTTAAGTCTAATAGAAAGCCAGAGAATATTTTTATTTTGGCAGGATTAATCAATAAAGATAAGGGTATATTTTTTTTTTATTGTCAAATGACAAAACCACTAAACCTATCGAATGGTCAAGAGGAGTGGCACCAGCTTGCTTGCCATTCTGGCAGAAGTATGTACATATAACAATGTATCTAAATATATATTTTGTTATTCTAATTGACAATGCTCTAGGAATGCCACTTTTTTTTATACAGACGTTATTTTACTCGGTTGGGGTTATGACAAGCATCACAATAGACCGTCAATACTTCAAAAAGTACAGGTTCAGGTTGTAACGAATTCCAAATGTTCGAAATACTATCCGGACATACATTCAAAGCAAATATGTACTTTCACACCAGGAAAGGATGCTTGTCAGTTTGATTCTGGTGGTCCAGTATTTCATGTTACTGACAGGCAGGTTTTGATTGGAATTATAAGTTATGGAAAAACTTGTGCTGACGATTCTCCAGGTGTTAATACAAGGGTTTCATCGTACTTAGATTGGATAGAGAGTAAATCTGAAGATAAGTTATGTTATAAGAAATTTATTTAATCATGTCAGTGTTATAAATAAAAGAAGCACAAATAAATATAGAGTTTCCGTGTTCAACTTAACAAATGTATCACAAGTACTTTTCTAAAGATAACCTAGAATCAATCTGGAGAAAATTTATATATATATTAGAAAATCTTCTGCCTATACTCTAGAACTCTAGGACCTTAGAAGAGCTATTACGGATGTGTATGAAACTAGCTGCACCTATAAGAGCAAGTGCCAGTTTCCAGGTCGAAATATTCTCATTTTTAATAGTCACGGTCAGCTATAGTTATTTATCTGTTCTTTTGAAAAGCCTATTAATACGAGTGCACAACTGGAGTAAGCTAAGGACCTTGCGAGCCATCTATTTAAAAATACAAAAAAAAACTCTATTTAATATCTTATTTATTGGAAAACACAAATGAGAGAACAGTTGCTATGCAGGTTTAATTTGTTTTTTGTATATAAACTAAATTTTCTATTCAATTAGTAAACAATTAAATGGCTTGAGAGTGCAAATTTGTTGTTTACAAGCGTATTATAATATTTTTAAATAAATTAAACAACAAGATTTATTTCTATCGATTAGAGTAAATTATAGTTACCTTACAGATCCGATCTATTTACATATTTTTGTTTATAACGCAACTATATTTATATAAGGCACTGATCTTGCATGCTTGTGAACAGTGTTTCAATTTTCATTAAGAATGTCTGTGCTTAAGTGATTTGGAATCGACAACGGTCTACTGTCTACTTACATACATACATATGTATATCAAAAGGAAAATATGTTACGGAAAGTCTATACAGCTTGGTTAGAATGGTGCTATATAATTGAATTTAAGGGTTAACCGTTTAATTTAAGGATTGTTCATATGCATGCAAATTATAAAACTGTCACACCAAGAGGACTGTAAACGGACTCAAATTCTTGAACCAGATCGAACATATTATATATACAATGAACACTACCCGGAGATGAGCACAGGATCTAGTTGTATTTTTAAGCCTACAGCCCCAGAGGATCATCATATTTTCGTTAATTGTTCTATCGAAACAGAAACGGTTTGTACTACGTTTATCTATCTATAATTCTTACTCATACTCATACAAAAGTGAAATCATAAGAAAGGAGATCAGTCTATTCTCCAATAGTTTAAGACCGGATAAGATGTGTTTGGAAGACAGGGCCCTTCATGGAGTTGTTTTCGTATCGTCCTATGGATGCACGAAGACTGAAGTTCGAAATAGATGATTTATGTGTAGTTTAACAAGGTCAATGTCGGATATCCCAATACATCGAATATCTTAGGAAGAGTTTTTCTCTCAATACGACATAAGAATATGGTCTTCTTTATTTCGATAGAGCCTATGATTCAGCGCCGTAAAGTAGGACTTATAAGAAATCTCCTTAGTCGTTAGACTAAGCTGTTAAAACAGCACCACGGTAGACAATTCCATTTTTTTTTTAGAATGAGGGAATGCATTATACACCCTCAGAAGCCATGTTTCTCCCTGTATCTGAATTTAATTGACATCAGGCAATCAGGCGACCCCAGAATACTTCTTGTACAACTCTATGGGGCTTCAATCTGGTATGCAAATAAATACTAGCGTTTTCTCGACATAGGTTCCAAATAGGGGCCAAGGATAGGAATTAATCTCGTAGTTGGAGCTCACTACCCGGAGAGCTCATCTTCGCTGCACCGTTACCATTTGCCATATAATATGTGATCTGCCTATATCTCACAGTAATGCAGGAGGATAAATTAAGTCATAGCCATAGGATGTCTCCAGCTACTTGCCGTTGGATCTTCCAAGTTACACATTAGTTTGTCCAAAGCTGTAGTTATCTTTGTAGCTCTTTCGGATGTGTCCACTTGATTTGCTGGTAATGAGTGAGCTTTGTGCCCAACCTTACCCTTAAGTAACTACTTAACTTCATTTTTGGAAATACTTAACTACATTACTGAGTGATTGGCTTGGTCCGTGTCCTTGCGTCCAGGATTGGGCGTATCTTAATGAAGTCGTCTTCCAACGTCTTGGTGTTGTGAGAACCTAAAATACGGTTTAAACTCTATGGGGGGCAAGTAGTAATTTCCTTTTTATGAGAACCATCTGTAATATTGAATTCTATTGGATCTCGATCTTTACGGTAGTATTTCACCGTTCGTAGGAGGTATTCTGAAAGTATTTTCTAGATCGCTTTGCAGAGTAAAAGTTGTATCTCGCATTTAAAGTTACTATCATGATACTTTTTCTTCCAGAAAGTTTTTCTACTGCTTCTGTTGTAGAACGTCCTTTTCTAAGCCAATGTTGCCTGATGTATAAGTCGCTTCCTGTTTCGACCGTTAAAATTGTTGTGTTAGATAGGTCCTCTAAAAGCTTTCTTGTTGTGTCTAGTAAACATAGGGGTCTGAACGCTATCACTCTGTGAAAGTCTTTTTAGGCCTCAAAGAGCTCGGTGAGGTTATTACCTACCGTGAGCAAACTTTCTCCATCATCATGGCCATGTACAAGCATGGCTATGTATAGTTCGTCACTATAAAAGGTTGTCATAGACGCTTTAAAATCGAATTTTCTCTTCAAGATCTCCCCAAGTATGAATATTTATCGATTGTGGACTTTTCTGGCTAAAGGCTGACTGAAAATATTCGCATATTTTCGCTGCTCGTTAATTTTCCTCGAAACCTTCGTGTCTTGGAATTCAGGCATTAAATGATGTTCTTGAATGAGTTTTCATAAGATTGACCTCCCATGTAAGTCACCTATAGCAACCTCCAGCTAATTGAAGACCCAAAAGCCCTTGATCTGCGATTTTAAGAATTGGGTTGTTTTGAATGTATACAAGTCACCAATTGCAATGTAAAGCCTGGGTATACTAGCTTCCATAAAAAAATTAAGGCCGATTCACAGTAGACACATTCTTTGAATCCAAACTTCCATATAATTTTATCCCTATTTAAATGTAAATATAATTTTAGGATGGTAATAAATGCAGTACTGAAAAATTTTACATTTCAATCGATGGTGATCAGACCCTCCGTGATGCCGAAGGTTTTTGCGGCACTGGCGTGATAGAACGGACTTCGAAATTTCGCGATGTAGTAGTTGCTTACAAATCATCAGCAACGGAGGGTTCTGGAATCGGAAATCGGTTTTTATGTTCTGTGATCGCACAACCAGATTCTTCTTGTGATTGCGGGTGGACGCAAACCTTGCGAATTGAAGGAGGGAAAGACTCCCACGAAGGGGAATATCCCTCCGTTGCCAGAATTGTTGATGCCAACACCCGCTCATTTTACTGCGGTGGAACAATTAGTAATTCTTTAATTTTCTTGTTTTTTGTATCTTTACCTAAGAAGATTCTTTTCAGTAAGTCATCAATTAGTTGCATCTGCAAAGCACTGTTTTGAGGGTAATGTAGATACATCGAGAATTGCTGTTGGAGTAGGAATAATCGATACAACTAAGGGTATTTTATCATGATTAATTGAGTGTTTCTTTTAAAATTGAATTTTATTTAGGGACTAAATATGCAGCACTGTATAAGATCAAGTCTATTCTTTTCCCCCCTGATGACAAGAATCATAGGGAACTAAACGACATAGCTCTTGTAAGAACTACTGAGAATATCAAGTGGTCGAGTGGAGTTGCACCAGCTTGTTTGCCATTCTTGCAGAAGTAAGTATGCATTTGATTCAGTTAACCTATTCATATTAATTTTTAACATTCTCTAGGAATGATACTTTTGTTGATAAGAACGTTATTTTACTCGGATGGGGTTTAGATAAAAATAGTAACCCACACACAATACTTCAAAATGTACAGGTTAAGGTTATGTCGAATTCCAACTGTTCTAGACACTATCCAACGTTAACTGCAAGGCAAATGTGTACTTTCGCACCAGGAAAGGATGCTTGTCAGATGGATTCTGGTGGTCCAGTACTTTACGTCAAGGATAGGCAGATTTTGGTTGGAATTATACTTTATGGAAGTATTTGTGGTGAGGAGGAACCAGGTGTTAATACAAGGGTTACATCGTACTTAGATTGGATAGAAAATGTATCTGAGGATAAGTTGTGTTATACGAAATTAAATTGAATGTGTTGATGTTAAAAAGGAATCATAAATAAAAATGGTAGAAGTAGTGACTTTTGCGGTAGCAGATATATTTCTATTATATAGGTAGGTAGCATAAGCTTTGGGGACATGGGTTACGATGAAGGTATTGATTGAGCATGTACCGCATCAATGAATTTCACGATGAAGTACTTGCTTTATCTACATCTAAATAATATTGTCCTTCTTACGAAAGAGTGTTCATAATGATACAGTAAGTCCCGTGCTGTAATCAGACTGCATTTACACTACTAGTACGAAACAGCTCGATCTTTGATGGGTCGTAACATCAACTTTTGTATAGAGCGTGTGGGAGAAGAATTTGAGATCCAATGTGGGTTCCAACAAAAAATGTATCTTCTCACGATTTTTATTCGCATTGGTGTCTTGTACTATTTTGTTGATATTTTCTAGCTCATTCCGAAATTCGTAAATGGAACGTCTTGGAATTGTAGAGTGATATTTCAAAACAAAGTTATTCAAGCAATTCATCCGCTGAATAATAAGCATTGTCTGACAACTAGTCGATTTAGAAGGTGTTGTCACGGGGATTGTCATCAGTAGAATCGAAAAAATCAAGTCTGCGTTTGTGTTGCTGGTCATGATATGGTAGATGGCACTAGGAATGGGTCCAACCATCAATCCCCTTCACAGTCAGGACGGTCATCGGCTGATATTGCTTTTAGTACAGTTCCTGGTTGTATTTCTTTCTTATACACTTTGTAGTAGTTCCAGATGAGGTGATTGATCAAGATCCTACTATCTTATCATTGGAATCAGTACCAGATATTAGACTGTGTCTGAATTTCTTAAGAATGCACAAAGCTGTTTGAGTCTGACGAAGAGAAAAGGGAATCCTTGTTCATTTTTGGGAAACTTGCGACTTGAAACGTGCGAATTGGATCCCGTGTCCCCGTAGGGGTTTTAGGGAATCAACCACTCCTGCGCGCCATCGTTTTTGGTTAGTTCCTGGTGATGTATTTCAACTGCATTCAGCTTTATTTCAATTGCATCCATCCAGCATAGTCGAGGTATTTGATGTAGGTTGTGAGGTTCCATTGAATTCCGTCAATTCTTGTCGACAGGGTGATCTGTAAATTATCACTAATCACCACCAAAAAGACTAGTCGCGATAGTATTCAACCTTGTCGAACGCCGCTATGGATCTGAAATTCTTCCGGCAAACTAGCCCTATGTTTTCATAATGGCTACCAATTTATTCGTGATGAATCTCTTCCTTAAAGGATTTCGTAATGATATATACGTTGGCGTTACCTTAGAAAAAAATTGCCACCATGATGTGGCAAGACTGCAACTAGTCGATCTTTTTGGAGAGATAATGAAATTGTCGGGCAGTTATCATTTGGAGACCGATGACATCGGTTAAGGCTGTCATATGTGGTTCTGTTCCCTACAAGCGCAACTTACGTTCACAAAACTCCAACCTTTCCGTTGGCTTTGATGAGACTGAAGTTAGACTCATTTGTCGGCAATATTTCAGGTGAGTGATGATTCTCACTTATTCTTAAGCCTTTGCCAATTTCCAGGATCCTGAGTTGTATATAATTTCTAGAGCAGTTAAGCAAGTCCCTGTAGTATAAGAGCAGTATAAGAGTAAATTATTGCAGGCCGTGAAAAAAAACTCTTATTATAACAGTTATGCATATTTAATACAATAATAATAAGTATAATATAAACAATAATTGGAAATGAATTCCTTTTGTAATCTAAATCTTGAGTGCGGAACAGTAGAAGAGTCTTAACCTAAAATTCCTACCTTGCAGCTACAACTTACAATTAATTGTGAAAACTATTTACAAGAATAAACTCTGTGCGTTCATGTCGAATTAATAAATATTTTTCAGTGTCTTTTCGATGTTTCGATATGTTCTAGTCGGTATGACCTCCAATAACAGACGCGAGTAGTTCTGATGCGTCGAAAGCATACGAAACAGAGACTTCGCATAGCTTCTGGTTTCCAAACTTCCTTCGAGCAAAAGATTCGCTCCAGTCAAAATGAATTTATCCCGATTGTCCCGACCCATGGTGAATATTTTTTCGCAACCCACTCGATCTGCTAATCGATTCAATAGCTTCGCTGTTGTGGTTCGTACGATGGCATTTTGATGAACCGCTCCTCGAGTGCTCAGGATATTTAGAATTTTCGGTGGAGTTAGATTATCACACATCGATTCCAATCCTCTTGTTGCATCAGCTCGAAGGAATCTATTAGTATCGGCAGTCCGATGAAGTAGTGCACACACTAAATCGTCACATTCTTGTTCGAGGAATTTGCTCTTCATCGTAAAGAGCTCGGTCGAGGCTTGGCAAGCTGCTCTAGACACCTGTGATCTGAGATTGCGAACCGATTTTGTCAACTGAATGCAGGTCATGTGCATTTGATTGTCTAGCGTGTCTGGATGGTAACGCATTAAGCGGACCAGGGACTTGAGTCCCATTACATTGATCTCCCAGTTGGATGAGTCCATCTGATCGAAGGTCTTATTTAGAGCATCGCGTGGTTTGTCGAATCGTGTCATGTTCTGGGGAAAGAGTTCCGCTTGAGTCATTTTGATTGACTGCTTGACCGGAGAGATTCGTCGATGATTTTTCATGAAGTATGAAGTTTTCGACTTCCTCTGCAGTGGAATGTGTTGGGGTTTCACTGGGATGAAGTCGGTTAGGGTATTATTAAGCTGACTTGATTGATAGTCCGAGCTGGTTTCGGTGCTATTGTCGATGTCGAGTTTGGACTGTGGTCGATCGTAGAGGGACTCACAGCTTTTCGCAAAGGATGACTTGCGGGATAAGGCTTTGATTTCCTCAATTGTTGGAGATTTTGGTGGGGATGGTAGGATGTCTTCTAAATTTGGTGTATAGACTTCAGGCTCATGATCAATAGGTAATTCTTTGATGGGTGAGGATGATTCGTTTGGAGTTTTCGGAACAGTGTTGGTGTCTTCAATATCACTCAGGTCTTCCAAGACCTCCTGCGTGACTTCGGAGACTCTATCTGGTTCGGCTACTGATGGTTCGCAATCGAGTTCTTCGTCAATTACTTGAGACCTGGTGGACACCACCGATTGTGGACGAGAGGCTGGAGTTATTGCTTGAGATTCATAGTCGGGTGTATCAGCTGGGGGCTCGATTTCTTCAGATTTTGTAGACTGTACGTCTGTTTTTGAACTCTCAGTCCTGCTAAGTGCACTACTAGGCTTTGATGCCTCTGGTGTTATCTCCTTTTCGGGTGATATGGGCTCTATAACAACTTCCCCGTTAGAACTTTCAGGGGCTTCAGTATCAGGAAGCTCTGTTTCATCCATTTTTGACTTCTTTAGTTGCTCCACTGAGCTGTTCAGGTCAACGCCATTGGGTGAACTCTGCATAGTGGCTACGACTGTCGTTTTCGGTGTACTATACTGCCTTTCTTTATCGTCTTCGTCCTTTACAATCTGCTGTTGTGGTGAAGGTGTTCGCTTAATCTCTCCATTTGACCAACTTTCAATAATGCCTCCATTGTGGTTCTCGGTGTTATGTTTGGTTTGTGGTTTAGGGGACAAATCCAGTCGTTGTATGGAATGTGGTGTTACAGGTGGTGTTTCATTTACAGTCGATTGTGTGACCGAGTTTCCATTTGTTTGTGATTGTAGTGCGGTTTTGTTACTGCAAATGAAATAAATAAGTTATTAGTGAGGATATCCAACTATGTACTTATTTCTAAAATTGAGGGAGAATCCTGTTCCTTCCCTAACCTACACAATTTAAAACGTGTAACGTTCCATGGGAATAACCCCACATGAGTGTACATTTAAAATGCAAGTTCTATTGATTTCAACTGGTTTCCTTTGAAGAAAGTAGAACAGTGGTTAAGTCGATAGAATAGTTTAATATCGAATCGTAAGGCGTTTCTCCCAATAAACTGGAATAACATTTATAATTAAACATCCATTTTGTGCCTCAGTTTATGCAAACATTGCATGATGTAGTATAGATTAAGTTAACTACGAACTAAGAATAATATTTGTAGTAAATAGTAACTAAAGAGCTTATTTTTGTTATAGGTTTTAAATCCTTATAAAAAGCGTGGCAGACCAGTTCTTGGATCAATAAACTTGAACAGGTGGTCATATCGACGCTGTAAGTTACTAAAATAGATGAACTTTGAACAAATGAGGTGAACTGGTCATGCCGGATTGAAAGGAAACGATACAGGACAGGAACTGGCCAGGAAAGGTTCTAGCATTGATGTAATACTGGCTTCCAGCGAACAGTCTCGTCACTATAATATATCAAGGGTTGCGTCATAATCCACAGAGTTAGCCCAGAGCTTCATATGCTTCATATGAGCCACATCTGCTATGCCACTGTCTGATACTTCAGGAAGGACGACTAACCTAGTATCTAAGTGTTAGGTTCTTTGAGAGCCTTGACTAGTAAGCTAGAATGACTTCCAATAAAGTTTGATAATAATAGAAATTGTTTCTTACTGGAAGCAACCTTTTCAAGCCTAGCCTAGTCTAACCTTGTTCTATTAATTTGGAAAACCAGAGCCTGATGAGATAGAGATTGATGAGGTTGAGACAATACTCACTTTGGAATGCAGAGAAGGTCAAAGTGTGAGTGGAAAAATGGTTAAAGATAGATGATGTTGTAACGAGGTTATACGTGGTAGTGTTAATGGAAGGTCACCTCAAAACGTTGTAAGTGAGAAAGAAGTAATAACGAATGGGAATATGAGACTGACCTCAATCACAATCTTCAGAAATGATACGGTCATGAAATAAGAAATTTAGACCCAGATATGACCATGAAAAGAGGAAAACCAATGATCCTGTGATGTGTGCCAATAAGAATGACATCTTAAATTGTATACAGATAGATTAAGCATAGCGAATGAAACTGTAACTGGGATTGAGACCAAGAACCTAAACTCGAAACTGATGGAAAATGAACCTTACATCATCCTCGAGATGGAGATTCAAATAAAATGAGAGTGTGGCCAGTTTAGTCTAAACTGAAAGAGGCTAGAAGAAGGGACCGGGTATTATAATTGGAAAGAAAAAGGACTACCAGAACTAAGGTAAAGAATGTTACTTGTATATTAAGGGTCGAGTGCTGGTGTTCTTGTAAAATACAACCTTTAATAGAGCTGAAAATAGGTAGAAGATTCGGATCATCTGTGTCTGTAGAAATAGCTCGACGAAAGTTCAAAGAAGTAAGAAAATTCTGAATTCGGTGGTGTCGTTGAACTATGTCATGTTATTTGGTTTCGAGGTCACACTATGATCATGGAGAATGAAATGTGTGATAAGTTTGCTAGAGAACTCTTTAAGGAAACTTTCTTATCAACTGTTGTGGATGTGGTGGTATAGCAAACAGACATCTCCATTTTATATTATTCCCGTTTATTAGAAAACAAGACAGGAGACATTGGCAGATTTTCGGCGTTGATGTGGTGAATGTTAATATTTTAAATTCGTTGGACTCCAAATTAGAGACTCTAGAAAGAGATCCTAGGACATTTAAAAATTATAGCCCAAACACACACTAAATATGCCAGATTGGAGATCAAATGCTTAGTATAAAAGACGGGCGAAATAAAGAGATTTTCATGGAATCAGCAAACGAAAGCTACACTAATGGTTCGAAACAGGACACGTAAGGCTATTCGACTATGCCTACAGTGTTTTTGAAGTTGGAGTCATGGTCATTTTCAACTTCGTCAATTTGTTCATCATGAATCTAGTTCCGAGTCGGACTTTGCTTACTACGCCAACAGTCAGTGTTCTATTTAATCGTTGAAAACTTCTCCTGTAAGATCTAACTTAATAAAACTTCGGCACAGTTCACAAAAGTAGGTGCCTTTTGAATTAATAGAGGGAAAAGCGGTACGACTTTTCTAGTTGTATTGTTACAAGCAAAACTTAGCCATATAGGACGCCCCAAAGCGTTCTGGTAGGACCCAAAGGGCTGGGATTTGTAGCATCTGTGGCGAGGAAGAAAAAATAAGAAATGTTTTCAAAGATATTCAGGTCAACTAAGTGGTTCTAACTTCCAAGTTTTAGGCTACATAATATGTATATAGATGTGGTATCATAATGACTAAGGATGCCTAACCTAACCTAACCGAACCAGTGTCCCTTTCAAAAATTTGCCGAAAATATTTTGGTAGCCAGTTAAAATAAATGTCGTATGCAACAGGAATTCAAAATAATTTTGAATGAAAATGGAGTTCAACAAAATTTGGCAGTAGTGATGCCATTAAATAAATTGTCAAAAACTGTCATAAGTTTTCAAATATTGTAGAAAAATCAAACATCAAACGAAATTCAAGAAATGCAGCTGAAAAAAATCGACTGTTAGACTTCACAAATTTAGTTTAGACTTATTGGATAGTATTCTCTGACTAAGTGGAATGATGATAATGTATGTTACTAGTCAAAAGCTGTTACTAGCTTTGGTGCATGTCATGTTCAATAAATTTGAGTATCTTGAATTGGTATTAAAAACTGTTCCAAAAGGATGTTTTTTTTTAAAGAAACTAGGCCGATTTAAAATTTAAACTGTATTTTATTGACACATAGTATTTACCACTTTGTTTTTAAAAAAACTTAACAACAGTTGAACTTATGACGATTATGTAGTTTCAGAGAGTTGTAATCGAACTGGAAATGGACTTCTTTTTATAACTCTCAACTAACCTCTTTCCTAACCACGCACTTCTTATTCGTCTTACACGAAAGTCCACAAACAAAGATTAATGATTCATGCTGTACTTGGGTAAATAACTCCCATTGTTTGTCCAAAGAAAATATCTAATCAAATATTAGTACGTCCTTGACACCCGAGCGTGTCTTGATGTTATCGAAAAAGATAAAACAATAAGTTTATTTAACTTTTAGACATGAGGACCTTCACTAAACTTTTAGTAAGTAAATAAATAAACATGTACGCCGCCAAACGTATCCACTAGTTGGTCGGTTTGAATGCACTTACTATTCGCCAGTTATTGCTATTGGTATAACCGGTGTTTCTTGGCCACTTTTCTGGTTATTTTCTTGTGTTACTCCAATCGATTTACGTCTCCGGTAATAGCAGCACACACAACAATACGAACTACACCATCGGGGTACATTCTCGATGGTGGAGCATAGCTTGTCCACCATATAAGCTTTTGTTTGGATGAGATTCACTCGAGTCCGCCCGAAACAGTCTTTGGAGAAAATCATCATTTTCATTTCTCATCACAAATATCACAAAGAAAAGTTTTTGTTTTTTTTTTTTTTTTTTTAAAAATCAAAATCCAATATTTCAAATCACAGAACAAAATGGACAAAGAGGAAGAAAAAGAAAAAGAAAAATAAAAATTCCAACGAAACGCGTTTGTCGCGGACTAAATAACATCACAGACTGCTTGGGCCACGCTGGTCACTATGGTTTAAAAGGACTCATGTCCTGGTTGTGAATGAACTTTTGGGGGTAATATAGAGTTAGTGGGGGTGATTGTTGGACTGGGTAGTTATTTCCACACGGCTGAAGTACACAATCGCTTGGTGTCGTCGGATGGGAAAGGTGGAAGTCCATTTACATATGGGCTGGCTTTGCATTTTTTAGATCAACCCCATGGGTAACCGGTAAAGTGGTCAACAGGGTGGTTGATTAATTGGGAAATATATATATAGTATATTTGGTTTTACGAGTGGTCAAGTTGGTATATTAGTTTTCCTAGAAATCAGGCAGAGAGCTGGAGATAGTTAACTTCAAGGTGATTCATAAGAAATTCGCCGACAGTATGGGTTTCCGGAAAATTTATTGGTTTGCTTGAGACTTTTAATTGCGGGTGGGTGTAGTTAATTATTGTTTTTTGTTTCATTGCCGGGGAAGGGTAGCCATAAACAAGTGAGATTAGTTATTCTTTTTTCAAAATTTGTTGGTTTTTGGATGTCACCGGTGTGGTAGGATAAAATTTTATTTTGGCGTGAAATTGGAAACTAACATGCCATGTAGGGTTTCTGGCCTACAGACAGATGCTAAGTACATACGCACTCTACTTGAAATTAGGTTTCGGATATAAAGCAAAATGATTTCTATTAAATAAGTGTACAGGCGAGTACTTTTATTTATCGAAATAAGTTCCAATTTACTTCTGCTCTATAAAAGTTTTTCATATTTTGTATAAAGTGTTAGAAATGGTAATTTTGATAACGTATCATTGTCTAGAGTCCATATTCGAAAATTAAGCACCATTTCTTAATCCTAAATTGCAGATACAAAGATAAGACATTCTAAGACTGGTTATATGAATGCAATTTCAAAAGACGTATAATAAGGAGCAAAATGTTGTCAGGGACAGAAATTCTAGGATACTTATTTGGAAGCTGTCTGAATAATTACAGCAACTGCCTCCATAATCTGAAAAAAATTTCATCCCTACGGACACTAAATTAAACTTATTTCTTTCTTTTCTATTCCTTGTACGGTAGTATTCAACATCTTCCGATCTGGTTAAAAGAACTTATCAAGACCAAATTTGAGAACCGAGGACAGAAGATCATGGAGAATTATTATGACCATAAAGGCTGGGAAGGAAGAATATGCGGCCATGGGTCCGCATATTATTATGCTGACATGGTTAAGACGGTTCTTCAGACTGAATTCTTAAATTATTTTGCACGATGGATGTAATGTCACATTTGTCGACTATTCTGCAATCTATGTAGTCTAGTTTTCTTTCTTTACATGCACTTGTAGGGATTTTGGGTGACAAGCTGCAAGATGAGACCTTAATGAACCCTAAAATCGCCATTACGTGGCGGTCAAATAAATAGACGAACTAGTGTAGTTGGGGGTTAGGGGATATATAATAATACTATAATTAAAACAAGATTTTTTTGTTCCACCTTAGAAACAGAGGGTATACTTCTAGCAGGCAACTTCCAGTCGTGACTAGAAAACATCCCACAAAAAGACAAATAACAATAATCAATGTCCGGAGTACTTAAGAAATAATTTTCGCCTAAAAAAGTACTAAGTACCATTTATAAAAACTCAAAGTTTTTCCACACTCTAGTTATTAATGATAAAACCATAGTTATAGTTTTGCAGTTGAGTATTCCAAGGTTTCCCGTCTCTAGTAAGACCTGCACGAAGAGATGAGCATATTTTTCAAAAAAGAAAATTAAAACTAAAGTCAAAAAGAGGAGCAAAGCGGTACTATAAATTATATGATACTTTTTTTTACCTGTTTTATGAAATTATGGAAAGGAGCCTAGTCTACACAATGAAGTTTCACCACGGAAAAGTCAAACCCGAAGGTCCTGAAGTATCGCTGAGTTAAAATTTGTTTCAAAAACGTATGTTTGTCACTTCATGTTGAGCTGGAGGAATTTGTAAGAATCGTTTTAATTTTTTTTTCCACTGAAACACCCTGTATAATACAATGGATATGTTTGTATTATACATATCTGTACACACAGATGTAAACCAACATCTTGCGAGAATTGAATACTCATTGAGGTGCGGTGGTAATATTGCTCGCTTAGAAGTTTACATTACTCGAAATGACCACCCTGTTGAGCAAAACATGCCAGTTCAATTGCGCGGTCATTGTATTAGAAGTAGTGAAGCAGTAATGAGCTACAAAAAAAAAAAAAAAAACAAAAACCTCCTGTCAACCCTCGTCAAGGGATAGAATTTCCTCGCCACACGAACAAAAATCATTGGCTGCGAAGTAAACCCCCAAGTGTGAGTTAAGTTGCCTAAACCCCACATAAAGTTGGGGGTTAAGGGGCTAGCCATTCCGTCACCAACATTCAATTGAAAACACGCAGCATAAATAAAAATATTTTAAGTGCCATTTGATTCTTTTTCTCCTTTTTTTTTTTTTTTGAATTTACTGATCAATCCATATAATCACCCTATTTGATGGGGTGGGTGGGGGTGTAACTATACATAGTTCATATTTGGGTCATTTATTAATTTATTAACTTATAACTTTCATGACCCTAACTTAACTTAAATTTGTATGGTATTCCCATGGGAAATATGGGTCAGTTATGTTCTAGATAGTTTTGGGTTACGTGGCGTTATATTGAGCAATGTTCTGATAAGCGTAGGTATATGTATGTCCTTGTGCTTGTGGTGCTTGTTACGTGTAATAAGTACGTTAAAAGTGATTAAGCTTTACATCTAAATTCCACTTTATGAATATTTCTATTGTTTTTTATTTTTTTTTTCGTAATAAACGTGTTGTGGACTTGTGTATGTTGACATTTAGTAAACGAAATCACTGTTGCGTACACCTCGCAATGTGATTAAAATTTATAGCGACAGGGAGATTGTTATTTTCTTTTTTTTTTTTTCGCAAGGATTGGTTTTTCCTTAGTGGAAACTGTCGTGATTGAAAGAAATGAGTTAAATAGGTGAAAGCAAACTTCATCATAGATGAGGAGGTCGCTTAAAGAACTAGTTTACAGCTAATCAATGACACCTATTTCATAATTCTAAACCAAATACATACTAGAAAAAATAGAGTGGTACCACCACTTTTGGTGGACACGACTGTATGTATCATTCATGGTAAAAGATGAAATATTGTGGGCTGGTTTTGATTTAAACAGTACGTCTTTTAATAAACATTCCATCTACTACCTTACCGGCATCTTATAACTGATAGTGTGGTTGCTTCAGTTGGTGAAATTGTCAGTTACTGAAAGAAATCATATCAAAATTCAATCTACAGAACAATGCCTTGACAAATTCTATCAGAAATGCATGATGACAAGTAGTGTTGATACCAAATTTTTCAGGTTTAATGGCACAAAAACGATGAGAAAAGACAATGAATAGTCAACGCTGGGAATACTGGCACTCTACCAATGGCTGCAATTTTTTAAGCATTGTATAAAAGAAAAATGATTGTGAATTATGAACAATTAATCGAAAAATTTCAATTTTGAATGATAACTGTGTGTGCTCTCCAGATGGTCGAACTGCCAACCTAATCAACCGCATACTAATATGTACATGTATGTAGATACGAGGCAAGCATCTATAATTCGTGAACGGTGACTCTCTTGTTTCAAACCAATTCAGAGATTGACTATTCAACGAGAAGAAACTGCGAATCACATAGAAAAAGAAATACAACGTTGGAAGCCTTAGAAGGACTGAAGTAGCCAGAGTCTACAGAGAACCTCTGAGCGAGTGACTCTTCACTGTGCGTTCACTATCCAAAAACGCCACAATTCCGTGAAGGCAGTACCGCGACAATATGAGAGAGATACCTGAGACTACTACTATAGGTTATACTTGGGCCATAAAGTGTGCTCTCAGTGTCAACTCGAGCAAAATTCAACTAATGCTCTTCACCATTAAAACCAAAATACCGGATTTTATGCTTTCCTCGACCACTCACTTATCGTCCAATGAAGGATATTTGGGAATCTAGGTAATAAACTATCCTGGAAGCTAAACATAGAACAACGGATAAAGAAAGTATGCATAGCCTTCTGTGCTTGTAGCAGACCTTCGATAAAAAATGGGGCTGCAACCACAATTGACTCTGTCGATGTACACAGCCGTAGTAAGTCCGATCCTCACATATAGGTTAATAGTATGGTGGCCGGTTTTAAGAAAAATTTACAACATAACCAGACTTAACAAGGTACAAAGAACTGCATACATAGGTACCACAGGCGCTCTGCGATCAACCCTATAAGATACACTTTCAGTCTTTATGCATCTTTTATCTCTAGATCTCCATATAACAAACATCACAATATATGTATATCGCGTTCCCATTTAGAGAGTCTGGGTGCTGGACCGCGAAGTATTTCGATACACAATTCCCTACAGAACAGAACAGAATGACAGGATGGACAGGTGATTAAGGATTTCGACATAATAATCTACACAGATGGCTCAAAGATGGACTGTGGAGGTCGGTTCAGGTATATTCTCCGAAACCTTAAACACCTCAAAATCATATAGACTTCCGGATACGGCCAGCGTCTTCCATGCGGAAGTTTTTGCTATCCGTGTAGCCATATCAAAGCCCAAACAAATACAACGTTACATGAAAAAATCGCGATTTTAGTTGATAGCCAAGCTGTTATCAAAGCCATTAACTCGGCTACAATATCTTCCAAATTAGTACAATTATGCCGAAGTGAGCTAGGATAACAGAGTCTATCATATTTTAAGGCGCTAGCAATTCGCAATATGTAAAAAAAAAATTAAAATTTTTTACGATTAGTCTCTGTTAAGACGCTAAGATGTTAAGACTCTCCTGGGCTATGAAGTAGAGGCTCTAAAATATAAGGAGTCTTAGCATTCATATCCAAAGCCATGCAATGAACTGAAAGTGTTTTGGTTACAAAACTCAAAACGTTGAGAAGGAATCCAAGACTTTAAAAATAAGTTCAACACAGCTGAAACAAAAAGAAAAAACAAGACTCTTCTTTGTTAAAAAAATCAAAAGTCAATACACCACTTAGACCCAAACATTTTTTAACATCAAAGTTAAAGGAACGGTTACTGCCGATTTTTCCAAAAAAAAGTGACACAAACAGATGAGTTCAATGGGATGGCAAAAATAGACATGGCTCTGTGTTATAATAGAAGCTTAAAGATACCTGCAAAGGGGTCTGGCTTTAGGGTAAATCTCTAGACGTAGGCGTCGTTGGTATGGTAGCTAAAAACTCTGCAAGAATTTACCGTCTAGTTTGCGTGAAAATCAGTGAGAGGAATGTTTAGCCTCACACCGGTTTGTTTGGCAATATAGTGCGAATCTAAGTTTCTGGTTCTGGGCCTTAATGTCGATGATCTACAGGTTGTCTGAAGATAATAGAATACATCAGAAATTACCCAAATCCATAACATTCCGAGATATATCCCAGATACCATGCTTAAGGCATTTTGGTTCTTCAGAGCCCATTTATAATGTGCGCCAGCGCTTGGAAAGACACCATCAATCTTTCATGCTATTGAACTATGGACCTATGCAACTTTATTTTTTCTCAAAGTCTAGCAGTACTTATGGAGGTTAATAATTTTTAGTTTTTTAATGGTTTAGTAATCAGCACATTGGCTTTAGCAGAATTGTTGGACATTGCCCAATTCACTTTATCTCGGTTCGGTAAGTAAAAGTATGGTCGTGATTCTACTATCATACTTCCTTCTATTGAGGATTCAAAAACTTTGCATCCAGGTCTAATCACATCCTAAAAAATGGAGAACCTGAAAGTCTAAAGGATCTTTGCATGATATCAATGTCTAAGTCAGAATTTATAGAGATTTAGTTCGCTGTGTAACTTTTAGTTTGGAAACCATAACTTGAAGACACATTCAACAAAATGGATTGTTTGGACCAAAATGGACGAGCAGTCTTTATAAAAATTAGGCGATTTTGGATGTCTTCAAAGGTTGAGCTGAGTCTTTAATAAAAGGTTGAGCTGTTCCATGGGTCATTGAGAAAAACATGTAAAGTCTACGACACTCGCCTGTGGCAAAAATCGAGACAAAAAAAAAAAAAAACACAAATATTGGTTACATTAGTTTTGTTATACTCTCTGATGTTTATGAAATGTTCGACAAAGATAGGGACCGGTTTCCAGCTGCCACCATACTTTGACCTGATGTAGGTCCATTGTGATACCATAAGGAGCTTGAAAAACTTTCCCTTGCTTACTAGCTAAAGCAATTTAGGCCTCTAATGAAGAATAGGCCTCTTCTAATATTTGTGCTTATCAGATTGCACCGATTTATCTAGTAGAAAGGCTCCCAGATGGAGTCTTCTTTTGTGGGAGAGAGCTGAACATGTACAAAGAAGGTGGAGAATAGTTTCTTCCTCTTCTTTGTCCATACAGCTCCTACAGCTCCAAGCCTTTTTGTATGTTTGCCTATTACACAGTGCCCGGTGATGACACCTCCTGTAACTCTAATAGTGCTTATATTCTGTTGACAGAGGTCAGGTTCTTAGAGCGTTTTAGGTCTAGCTTTGTCCAAATTTGTTTAGTTGGTAGATGCATTACGCCTATCCTTATATTTGTTCTTTCAATATCATCTAGTTTTAATTTGAGTTTGCATATAGTGGTGGTCATACTTTGTTGTTTCATATCATAGTCCCGACACACCCAGATTTATTTTTTAAACTGCTCCGCCAGCTATGGGAGATAATCGGCAGTTAGATATTGTTGAGCTACTGAGTTATTAGAAATTCCAGGGATTGAAAGCTGCTTGGCTGTCCAAAAAGATGCGGATATCTATAGAAGATATTACGTTTTTCTTTTGCTAGGATTAGACATCCTTCATCGCCATTGATTCTGCCTGGAATACTCTACTATGATTTAAAAGACAAATGGAGATGTCTATCAGTGCGTCGGTATAAAAATTGATGCACTTATTATCCAGGACTCTATCTTCTCCCAAAATGACTCGGAAGAGATGGCCACCTTGAATTTATTACCAAAATTGAGCCCAGGTATGGTGTAGCGTATGTTTTCGAAATTTTGAGTTTATTCAGAATGGAGGCGTGACAAGTTCTTTTTGCTAGTTGAAGATATAGAAGAGTGTCAGATGTAGCAAAATATTCTGCATTGCAGATGGTATCGTCCAAATTGATCCGATAACAAGCTGTTCGCTCAACTTTTCTTAGATTATCGCAGTTTGGGGCTTTACTGAAGGCAGTCCAACAGACAAAGACAGGGAACAGAACGTATGAGGTATTTAGTGCTGCAAGTCATACTTATTCCTGTTTGCGATTTTGCAAGAGAAAAGTGCTACTGTAACTTTTTTTTATTCTTTCTTGAATGTTGGGTTTCTAGCTTAACTTTTTCTCTAAAAGGAGACAAATATGTTGCTTCATTGGAGAAAGTCTTTATATTTCTTAGATGAGAGTCCCAATTCAGTTTAGTGGATTTTACACCCAAACCACATCGAGCTCTGAATCTAACTTATATAATGCGTTGTGAAGGACACCTTTAAAGTATTAAAGTGCTTTCCCAAGACCATCATAGCTACATCATCTACATTAGCAATCACTGTATAATCCTCGGCTTCCAGGATTATCAATAGTTCATTACTCACCCAATTCCAAAGAATAGGGGTTAGGATGCTACTTTGTGAGGTGTTGCTAACAGACCTGCTAGCAGATGTCCTTACCAGCCTTGAGTTTATAATTCAACCAGTAAGCAGTAGATTGGTCAAATTGCAAGGAAAGCCATCTACCTTCAGAATAGTGCATCTGTAATTGCTAATGTATTGACGTGGTTCTGAGGACTTAGGGTACGTATATAACTATATTCTGAAAGAGTTTGTTAAATGTGGATATTTTCGGGAATGAACTGCAAAAATCTAAACTTAAGAAGCCAAAGTTGTGTCAAAAGAAAGCAAAAAGATTGAAAGCGTTCGAATAATGATTACAATGTGCCCACAAACCTTCATATACAAAATAAAAAATATTGACTAAGCATGTTTTTAAGCTTTTTCTTGATATTCTTGAATGTGTGTCCGATGCTTCCAAGAGGTAAGGATATTATAAAGACTGTATTGTTCTCTGAGAATCGAACATTGAACTCTCACTCAGAAGTCTGAAGCCCTAACCACTAAGTCTACTCGGGTATTAAAAAGATAACAATATATAATTAATATGTATGTATATGTACATGATTCAACATTTGTCATGTCTAAACTGAATGAAGCTAAAGTAATTTGTTATTATTAACAATATGACTGGGTCCTTGCCCCCAGTATCACTTCATAACTAAGCAATAGAATAATTTCCCACTCCTACTGCGAATTATAGAATCAACAAGCTTTCAACAAGGGTTCAATGCACCTGCTACCTTATTCACATTTGAACTTCTCAAACTATGCAACAATGCCGTCCGTACATACGTATGTACATATGTATAGTTACTATACCCTTAATCATTTCTACCAAACTTTGTTAATTACCTTTGTATAAACTTTTCCACATTCACAAACCGCCTACTACTGTTTGCAGTTCCGTGATTGTTATGATGATTCTGTTCCACTGTTGCACTGGTGCCACCTCCTCCAGCATAGGTTGTTGCGAATCCATTGCATTCCTCGCCGAATGAACTTTCGTCAAAAGTATCTGCAAACAAAATGGTTGCCATTAAAAAACTATCTAATTCACAAGTTCATTGCACACAGGACTAACCTTGAGGTGTATAGTAAGTTCGATTGCTTCTCGCAGCATGTTTGCGTTGTTGCACCGTGTAATTCACCTTCGGATATGTTGAATTGAAGTGCACCTGATTGCGTGGCACATACGCCATGGAGGAGTAGGAATTTTTATACGATTGCTTCGGCAAATAATTTCCAGTCATGTCGATTCGTTCCATCGTTGGGAATCTGCAAAAAATAGATTTTGATTAGTTGCACTTGATACATTCGCTGCAAACAAACCTGGAATTGACAGATTGTCTCGCAAATCGTCCATTTAGGCCGATTCCACCATTGCCACTGCTGCTAGTGTATGTGCTGTCTGAACTTCTTCCATCGACGGAGGAATCCGAGCACGACTTAGTGGCTATTCTCTTTCCGTTAATACCAATTATTTCACCTGCAAGAGATGTCATTACCGTCAGACAACAAGATAGAATCAGGATAACAGGCAAAATGGTGAACGTTGTCATAAGAACCACCCTCGCATGTTGCAGGTTGGTTGCATAGACTTTGTTTACACATCGAATGCAACTATGATACCAAAACAAAAGACCAAAGTGTTTACTTACCACCGCCGGTAGGGCCACCGCCGCCGCCGCCGCCGCCGCCTCCACCACCAACACTCCGGATCGATTTCATTGACGTGTATTGCAGTGGAATGGTTTTCCCCAAAACATACTGTACGTTGGAATGATTGTCGTCCTGTGAAAGAAATATATACAGTGTCAGGAGTGAATCCAAAAATCGTTCGGATCGATTCCGATTACCAAATTCATATTAATCACCGGGACACATCCAATGAGACGATACGCCAAAAATAACTGAACCATCATTCAAAAAGCTTTAATCCTTGTAGAAAGTAGTTTTAAAGAAATGGTTCTATCCGTTCGTTTCCTTACTCAACAAAAGTTCCAGACCAACTGGAGTTAAGCGTCGCAATTGCATGCAATCAGAGTGCCGAGTAAAATAGGACGACGACTGCCCATTGGTGTTCTATTTCACAGGGGTTGCCCATTTAAAAAAAAAAAAAAAAAAGCCCAACTTTAGCGCTTTGAATAAATAGTATCGGGAAATTATTTTATTATAACGTGACTGGGTGACAAAATCGATATTTACGCGAAAATGCATGCGATAGTGGTCAATCGGAGCGGAGAATGCGAGGCGAATGATGACGAACGCCTTGGACATTTTTCATATTTGTCGCAACTGACGTGAATTTGTCAGATTAATTAGAATATAGCAGGCTTTCTGCGCATGATAATGAATATGTGCGTGTGGCGTAGGAATATATGAATACAACAATCCGGAGTGACTTTCTGGATTTATTAGAATTGTTAATCAGCGATTAAAATTATTTTAAAGCCTGTATTTGCACACGGACGTCACGGACACTTCCAGGGGATTTGACATAAATGCACGCGATATTCAGACTGTAGGCGATGTGTGCAATGAGGTGGACAGGATCAGTTTGCATTGATAGGAATGCAAATTCGATGTTGCGCGTTGAGATTTATGTAATAAAATCCATCAAAGTGCCTAGTGTACCAACAGTTGCGAATTATGGAAGAATACCAGCTGTGCGATAAATAGGTCCTGTCTGGAATAAATCACATAATTACTGGGCATTGTGCCATTGGTATTTGTGCTTCGGTGTACTACACAACGACTATTATAGAAGTTGCTGGGACGAGGAAGGAATTGAATCTGCTATGTGACTGTTGTGCCCTATCTGCCAGAAGAATGAGATCTCTAGGTAGTCACTTCTTCACTGACTTGGAGGATGTGGGTAATGTCGAGCTGATGGAACTCCTGCGATTCATATTACAATTGGGAAGGTTCCAATACAGCGGTTTTGTTTTCAGTACTTTCTGGGTTAAATAATTGGGCACAATGGACCCAATGGAAAGTGAGGAGCATTAACCTAACCTAATCATACCAGCCGTGCTGAAATAGGGTACAGTCCAGTTGCTGCGAACTCTGAAGAGGAAATTCATTCCGTGTCTGGCACTGGCATATACTTCGACACCCTGATGAATGTTTAAAGTGGCGTTTATACCAAAGATTGGTGTAGGAGACTTCTCCCTTATCAATAGTTACGCCTTCTTGTTGAAAAGCTTTGAGCACTGTTCGAGATTTATGTGCGCAAGTTTGGTCTGAGCATAGAGTTGCATCTATCTAAGATATAACATGCATACCAGCTAAGATAATCCTTCGAGCCTCCACTTCAAAAAATTATTGCTAGAATGGAATGCACGCTTGATAGGATAGATGCCCGCCATGGGCATTTTCATCGACATAGAAGGTGCTTTGACTGCATGTGGGATAGACGGTCTAGATTAGGCATTGGTATTGTGGATCAGGACAATGCATATGTAATTGCATACTCTCATTAGTTCAAATGACTACACTCATGCATAAGTATGCGGATGACATTGTCATTCCTAGAGACTGTCTGTGCGAACCCGCAATTTCTTCTGAAAACTAAGGTAGTGCCCTTCACGAGAAGGAAGATTGTGACCGGTCTGACTCAGTCTTCGATTTCAGCGAGATTTCTGGAAGTGATGCTGCATAAGAAACTTCTCTGGGCAAAGCAGGGCAAATCGAAGACATTCAAGATGCTAGTATGTGAGTGCCTTCTTCACTAAACTTCAAAGAACAGACTGTCCGTCGTGTTTTTTCGACTACTCCTGGCTCTACTCTAGATATGAGTAAGTGCCTTCTGCCAAAGTTGTTTTCATACCGAAGGTGGGCCGGTGAGGGCATGAATCCGCGAAGGATTCGCAATGCGCAAATTCGATTGTCGTTGCACTTAGACTTCGGCCAGACTTTGAGCCTGGACTGGGCTCAAAATGTAGCCAAGGGTAGTGATGGTGTCTTCGTAGAGACCGACAACACTATAGGTACTTCACTACTCGTTATTTAAGCATGCCTCTGTTTTTCAAGCGGGGATTTCTGCTATCCAAATGGATTGTAAAAATTAGGTAAGGCTTTGCTCAACCCTTTAAAAAATAAAATTAAAATGGTTCGAGAATGCAGGAACTCTTTGAATTTAATCCCAAGACTGAATTCTTTGACTATTTTCTGGGTCCCAGGTCACACAAGAATTGCGGAGATTGATATCTCTGATGAAATTGGTAACCAAGGCACAGAGAATGACTTCTTATGAGCTCAACCTGCATTGGTTCTTCCCGGTTCTTGGCTAGGGCTAATGCTCTTGAACGTTTGTAAGAACTAATTTTTTTTTTCAAAATCTACCTTAGAGTAGAGTATTCACCAGAAGTACCTGGACCAAGGCAAGGGTGACAGGATCTATTGTGTGAGCTTTATAAAATATCTGGTCAATTAGAATGATGTCCAGAATGACGTTGAAGAATCCATAGTTGCCTAAAATAAATGGTCTACGATGGGATTGACGTGGGTCTAGTTATTTCCTCGGATTTGCTTTAAAGGTTCCCAGGTCACAGCAGAGTTTACAGTCGTTAAATTAAAGCCCAAAAGTTGCTGTCTAGAATAGCTAAGAGTTCTTGGTAAGATACTTCAGTATTCATTGACATGAGGCTATAGCAAGGAATTAGAAGGTTTAATACTGATCTCGGAGGAATCTTATACTACTACTTGGTGATACGAAGCAAGGAATTCAGATCTCAGAACTCAATAGACGCAGTCATCCCTATGCACCTGTGTAACCTTTTATAACAGCTGATGATCTACGGTCTCTGTTTACAAAAGGAAGTTAGTATTCAGGCTATTATTAAAAGACGTCACCTAATCACTTCTAACCATCATCGGTCAACTTAACCTAACTCCGCATAAATCATTTTCTATTTTACTGGATAAATTAATTCATCATTTCATAATCAAGATGGTGTCCCGGTGGTTATTTTTCTTTTTTAGTTTTACCCTACTACGCTAAAATAAATATAACAAATTGAATATGAATAAATAATGAACTTCAACTTACACATGTCGCATACTCTGTGCTCACATCCTTGCCTCCGACTCCAAGTGCAAGCATTTCGTGTGGCGCGCGATATCTTTTCGAATCCTCATGACTATATAATAAATAAAAAAGAAAACAAAACAGAAAGGACGAAAGCTGTAAATAGCAAATAAAATACTTTAAATCTAGATACAGCCGTTTGCTGGAATTGGAAGCAGCCCAACAATGAAGCGCCACCTATTCGCCAGCCAACTTTAAAAATACTTTCAAACTTCAGCACAATGAATAGCACCGCATGCGACGACACAGCCCTCCCATATTTGTAGGGTGTAAAATCGATTAACTCCTTAAAGGAGAAACCTTCGCGAAGGACCATTACATGATGGTCTTAGCACCACTCCAGGCTACCTTCAACGAGGTTACTTTCCTTCGCGAAAATAAAAATAAAAATAAATTAAAAAGTAAAAAAAGGACTTCAAAATCGATGTCGGCTTGTCGTGGACATGTCACTCATGCTGGCACTTAATTGATGGGCGTCCAATCCTAATTCACATGCAAATGGCGCACTATTTGCTCTGTCTGTCAATTGTTTACCTATTCATGGAGTGACTGAAAGATTGGCAACAACTTTGCTGATTGCGGTATTTGTGTGCACGTCGCTTCAGTGATGTCGGCGAGACTGACCCCACACCCGATGCTATCCACTCCAAGTCGGGACCCATATGCGCCATTGCTGCTCTGTCATGACTCTGCGGGGATGGCACTCTCAAGGTGTACTGAACACTTCCGTCGGGGCTGACAATTGGTAGTTGCTTGCGTGACAATCTCGCCTTAACAGCTGAAAAGAGTTGATTTCCATTCTCTCGTGACGCTGCGATATTCTGCACCACTTCCAGAACCACTCGAGGCGACGTCACTTGGCCCAGAATTGCCAGTACATCCAACGCTGCTTGGCGCACCCGCTTCTTCCGATCCAGTGCAGCCAGAGTTGCACTTGTCACACAAGTGTTGGTATCGAAACAGGTACTGGGGAAGGTCATCAAAGCGTACATCACCATTTGCAGTGCGTTCTCACGGAACTACAAAACGAGAGGGAGCGTTAAACAATGACTAATTAAAGCGATTTGTGCGCCAACAACAATGAATGAGGGAATGTTAAGAAAAAGAAAGGTGAAATCACCCCTCATTTATGCAAGTGGAGCAGTAGCGAAAAGAAGCCACACTCACGACCTACCCTTGAGCTCTTTGCATGTAAGAAATCGTCCGATATCAGTTTGAGGACAATCACAGCCGGTGGCAGGCGTTGCATTAACGCCTTCGAGGCACGATTCGCACCCGGCCCACCCTGTCTACAGAGACCAGTGATGATTTGTACAGTCCGATCTTCGAGATTGTCCAGCGGAAGTCGTGATATCAGATTCATTAATACACGTCGTTTATCTTCTGACACTTCAGGGTTTTTCTCTGATGAAAGTAGAGTCCGCAAGAGGGAGTCCAAACACGGTTGTACTAATGCTAGGTTTTCGGAAGAACGAAGTGCATCCTCGAGGGCATAGATTCCATTCGAACGTTGTCGCCAATCCTGCAAAGAGAAACAACGATAAAGTTCAACAGCAGTACGAGTAAATATTCCTGAAAAGTCCTTCGGTTTTGTTTCAATAACAACCTTAGGCGGAAGTAAAACTTTAAAAGTGTCATTAAAATGGATAAACTATTGTTCAAGGTATTTTCCATGCTCCCCGGGGCTGGCCGGGGTATGTCATGTGCCGGGGATATGTGTGGAATTCTAGTAGAATGAAAGTTAATCGGTTATTGACCGAGTAACCTTTGTCAAGTATAAAACGTTGGACTGTATCGATTATTTTTGGTATTTTTTAGGGATGGCAGGGCTGTTATTATTTTTGTGTATTTATCTAATAGAGGGATAGGATTTATATACAAATGATGGGAACTCCCAGTATGGCTATAGACTAGGTCTTAAAATGAGAAGGACATCAGCAGTCACCTGTCATTCCCTAAGGTTCCACAGGGCATAAAGTACCTACAGATGTAAACGAAGCGGGAAAACAGTACCAGCAAGGTAATGAAATAAATATACTGCGTCGCCACACTTACAGGACGAAAATATCGACCATTACCACTGTCTATTTATAGTTCGTCTTGAATTAACATGAAACATACATTTTAGGTTCAATTGCCGGGTATATCGCTCACTTAAAGAATGCTTTTTAGCTTAAGATAACTTATATCTTCGTACTTTCTAAGCAATCAAAACAAAACGTGTCAAGGGGGCAGTACATAACTTACCAATAATATGGTAAGGTATGGTACCCTAGGCCTAAAGGACGAAGAATAATGACAGTGTCATTCTAGCGAGACAGTAGAGTCCAATCGAGTCTTAAAATGTATGACAAGCAATCAAAGCGTTCAAGAAAATATAGGGTGACAGTAAAAGGCATCCCTCAGGGCGGAGTACTATCAACAGTACTCTTATTATTAGTTGCAGAATACAAATATAAGGAAGAATGGAAAGAAGAATAGAAGGAAGACGAGTTTTCTAAGCAGAGAATGTAGTCATCTTGGCATATGAAAAAGTTCCAATTCTCGATAGCCATCAAGACCCAGGGCTTAGCTTCTGACAACCATTTGCATTGTGCGCGTTATCTTTCACACGAATGGAAGGGGCATACTGTTTAATACCGTCTTTTTGTTTTGAGGAGCTTTTTCATGACAGTTTTATTCTCGGATGGTTGTCAGACGTTCACAGGAGGTAGGGCTGTGAAAAAGATTTTGGTGTTATCTGAGATTCGGACCTTAAGTTCAGTAGTCCAATGCACACTCTAGTCTCAGAGAGGTAAGAGTGGTAAAACAATGATTCGTCATAAAAGTTAAAAGTCCACACCCCTCTTAAACACATGGGAATACATTTAGTAATCAGCTTTTCTTAGATACCACTCCTTCAAACTTCCATTACGTTGCCTCCATACATATCTCATCGACATGCATACAACATTCAATTACTTTCGACCTTTTTAACTTCCATTCCACGTATGAATGCATTTGCCTGCGATATGAAATTTGAAAATCAATTTCCATAAAAAACCTAAAAGGACGTGTCACTCCTTTAGCAGCAATTTTCCAATCTTTGTCTTGCCGCCAGAAATGGGTCTTCTTCTCTCCTACGACACGACAGCGCCGAGGGGAAATCCATTACAGAAAGTGATTTCTTACCTCAAGACTTGCCTATACTACAACAGAAGACGAAAAAAAAAAAAGAAAAGAAATGCAACGCTCGAAATTGATTTTTAATAATTCATTAAAAGTGGATGAAGGTAATCGAGGGTTGTTTTGTTGTTCTTTCACTTTCCCTACCCTTAACTCACAAGATGGACTCCGTTGGTGTAGGCTATGTGTAGTTATAGGCTCACTCTATGGACTGTACTACTCAATTAAAATTGTATATGTATCTCTTAATGGCAGTTGTTAACAACTGTAACCTTGTGAGCTCTACCGGACAATGGGTCAGTTGTAGTGTCCTTAAATAACCCCTCAGTGGGGTAGTCTCCCATTTCATAACAAACACACCAGCTGTAGAGGGGGTTTTCGTTTTGTTTTTTTTATTTTTGTGCCACACTGTCGCATGAGAGATACCAATTCGAATTCCAAATCGATTTCAAGTGATTTTTATAAAGATGGTGTCCAAATTTATTCCGAATTGCTAGATATCGTGCTGAGTGAGGAGTCGTCGTTTACATTTCGAGGTTAGTTAACTTAATGGTTTCCCTGTTGACTTAATGAGGCTTTTAATTTGTTAAAGTGAAAGATTAAGGAAGATATCCAGACGGAATTACTTCATTAGTTGTCGATTTCGAATTTATTTAGAAGTATGAAGGAATAGTTACCAATGAATAATAAACCAACTGAAGAAGTTAACCCTTAAAAATAGTGAAGTCATGTCATTGAAACGATTTGATTATGTATTTGGATATAAGGTGTTGAGACGTCTTGATTGAGACGAAAGTGGGATATAAGCTTTGTTTAATGAATTTTAGAACAGAGTAGAACAGGATAGAACAGAACAGTTTCGTGAAAAACGTCAGACAAGTTTGAACAGTCAATGAAGTTGTCAAAACAAATTTTTGTTAAATTTTGGTTTGTTTACATCGGAAAAATCAAAATATTTTGAAATTTTGCGAAGGAAATACTCAATCGTAATATTCGGCATCAATCCAAATAAATAAAAACTTATTTGAAATAAAATTTACCACAAGACTTAACAAATTAATGACAACAAAACGATGACAGCTGATTTTGACAGTTTTCACGAATCTGTCAAAACTAAAAAGTAAGTGCAGAAAATCCTTTTCTAAACTGTTCTAGAACAATCTCATTGAACAAGAATCAGATCAGCTGAGAACAGAAAATTCCTCATTGAACACCAAAAGTTGTACTTTTCTGTTCCGAACAGTCCAGAACAAGCTCATTGAACACAGCTATAAAGTTGGGAAAATTTGTGATACTTAGGTGGCGTTTCATTTCATGGGGAAACTGGCCCTGAAAATTTGTGATAAGGGACATTAATATGGAAGTGTGGGGTAGTTAACTTTAATATTTCAAATGTGTCGAATTCGTGACGTTTTTTAAGCTTTAAGGAGTGTTTTTTAAACCATCCATATCGTGAAGGTATAGTAGCTCAGATTCTTCGAAGATACGATTATCAACAAAAGGTCATTGGACCTACATCACTCCCTTGAGGAATCTCTAATTTAAAGAGGACTTACTATATACTGGCAATTTTATAAGTATGATCTAGTTCGCGATGTGAAAAGAAGCAAAACTTCAAAGAATTAAACTTTTAGGTACATTATTCGATGAAAGGCTTTACCGGAAACCTTGCTTAAATCGGTCTTAAAAATAAAGCCTTTTCTATCCTTTTAATGCATAATACAGATTGAGACCAACTGTCAGACTGAAAATCATGGCCAGAAGATGACTTCGGATGTTTCAGGATCTACAGAAGGTGTATTCACGAATTTTATGTTACGTTACTAAAGTGTTAAAATGCTGAGGGGAGTTTAAAGGCAGACCTACAAAGAACGTTATTATTAACTATATTAGATTTGTCATGTCGAGTAAATAGTTAATACTGATTCAGTTAAGAAATTTTGAGATTCAGAGATGAGGTAAAATAAGATAGTCAACTTCTAGGGAATCACTGTAGAAATCTAATGAATGCACTCGCACACATTCCTTTAGCTATGGACATTACAAGAGAAGCGCCATCTTGTAAATTTTGCTGTTAAAAGTTGATTGACAGGTGGAAACATTTATTGTTGTCAGTTAGCATTTTCCAAGTGTGTTTACTTACAGTTCTGAACTCAGTGCAAAAAAGGGAATAATTTGTGATAAACAAAAATAATGTAGGATTGGACCAGATTTACACATTTTTGGGTTAAATGTTAAGGAATTAAATAAACTTGACTTCGCATTTTTGACAACAACTTGTTCAACACATACAAAACTGTTGGGAATAAAATACTTGTAGCAGCAAATGAGAGATGGACCGCGCTCGACTGCTGTGTCACAACCAGGAAAATGAAAAACGGAGAGAATTTTACAAATGAGTAAAAAAATCCTTGTCTTCTCTCCTGAGTATAAATACCGAACACAACATGCTGAAATATCACACAAAGAAGGTGAGTCTCAGCACGGACGACCTATGCAGAGGCTGTTGGGACGAGGAGATGCATGAGGATACTCCACACTTCCTCTGTCACTGCCCAGCACTCTGTCAAATCAGGAACAAAGGTTTAGAAGAAATTTCCGACAAGTCTTTAAAAGATTTGCAAAAATTCATAATCGCCTCGGAATGGCTTGAAGATCTATAGGTTTTTCATAGGTTCTATAGCATGGGAGGTATAACACCCAAGGGGCATCACAATGGATCTACATTGATCTAAGTGTGACGGGTGAAAGTTTCTCTTCTCCCGTCAACCCATTAACCTAACCTAACCAACAAAACTGTTTGACTTCATTCTATTATATACAAATTTACAGGCACGGAATTTAAGAGATGATAAGGTGCGGACCATTTCGTGTACGGATTACGAAGCAGGAGATTCGAGATTGGGTTGTCAGATAGAAGTTTATTTTAACCGTCCCACCTCTCGTGAGCTTCTGACAAACATCCTATCTTACTGTCATTCGTGTCAAGAAAAGCTTTCATAAAATATTCACTCTAATCTTGATTCGTGGCATTGGATAGCCTAGTTCCCTTATCTCCCCTTTATGAACCTAAACCATTACCACATAATTTCGCCTTATCTATAGTTCCTATAGTTCCTTCACGTTAAGCTAAAAATAATTTGCAATCCAAAAATAAACATTTCATAGGTTAAGTACACGCTTTTAGATTATGTGCTATCGTATAAAATTAAGGACATAGCACCCTCAACACGAGATCTCAGACTTTATAGAGCATTAATCCGCATTCGTATTCGAGCACAATAGCCTAACAAATCATCAACTAAATAAGCACAATAAAAAAAAAATTAAATTAATTCCCCAAAAACTTATGTAAGTGTGACACAACATGCCTAAACGATGTTGTACCATGCATAAAGATTCGTTTCGTTCTAAAAAACAAAAAGGACATTTCGACTCACGAAAGTCAGATTTCACCCTACTGTAGGTTGAAATTAAAATGTTGATTCGTTTAGCAATTACCAACTCCCACATAGGTAGTGATTATGCCAATTGTAACGTGGTGATAAAGTAAGTCAACTCAACCGCCCCCATGTCATACTTTTACGATGACCTCAATCCAGGACACATCGGGAAATGCTAATAAGAAGTACGCACAATTGCGTACAAAAAGTCGTATACACATAGTAATATTTTTGATTGACGTAGTACTACAAACGTTTTTAGCAACAAGAATGGCCTGCAGAAATGGGGTTAATACTGTAAAGGCACGAAAGTGCCAAAAATTCTTTAGGTATCGCTGGCCAAAAATATATATATAAATGCAATCATAAAAGTTGAAATAACGCAAATACGAAATTTTACCAAGGGATAAGTTATTGTTAAAGCTGACAGTGGAATTGGACACACGTTTGGTATGAGGGGGTTGTTCATAAAACATGCATGACCCACATAGTGGTCTTACTACCTTAACCACAAAAATAAACCGCATGGTAAACATACCTAAGACTGGTGGTGGTGGTGGTGGTGATAGTGGTGGCCGCCATGTGCAAATTACTCGCAGTTATTTTTCCGCAAGTGGTTTATTTCCTTTTAAACGAATTTCGAAACGCAACAGATTTTCATAGCCTAGATAGTTTTTTGGAAGAAAACACAGAGTAAGGTTACGAAGAAGGGTGCTTTCCCCAAAGAAAGTTTCGGGATTCAAATTCAATGGAAATTTTTCATGAAACTGTTTCAGAGAATTTTGGTACACCAATTGCAAATTATTTATATGAATACCTAATTTTTAAGAATTCATATTTAATGAGGCCTTTCTGTGGTTTATAGTTTCTTTTGAGTTTCACTTTTCTGACATGTGATAGTAGTTTCAATGAAAGGGTAGTAGCAGCATACAACCAAAATTGGATAGCCACCCGTAAATAGTTACTGAAGCAAGCAAAAGCAAGTTTTTCTCGCATTGATTGTTATGGTGGTCTTGTCAAAACCTACCACCTGTACATTTTGAAATGTTACTGTCAATGACAGCTCTGAGACCATAGTCGAGGTTCAATCAAACTTACCCGATGTTGAGAGCTTGACTTTGATCGAAGTGAAACAACTTTTGGGAATATGTACACAGTCTGGGATAAATTTCGTTTGGAAGGATTCGTTGGTGTGAAATAGAAAATTTATTCTCTAAGGGTGCTGTACAAAAACTGAGAGAGAACCACCTATTGGGTGACCATTGTCAATATTTCTTGGATTACAATGATTTTCCAAAAGATGTTTCCGAAATTGATCGCGATTGTCACTATGTCACTTTTGGTCCTATGACGAAAATCAACTATCCAACCAAGGATGAATATTTTGAGGGGTAATTGAAGACAGTCAAGGAAAAGTATCGAATTTTCTACACGATGGAGATTGAATATGAGTTTCCCAAGTACTTTCCTTTATAAAGACCTGAGCAAAGTTGGGGTACTCTCTGGTAATCAATCATTTCGCTTATGAGACCTGTAGGCGATGAACTGGTTTTTGGATGAATCTGATGTATTGATGTCATGTCCTTAGACTACTTAGAAGTTGAAGGACAGTCTCCCGGAGCAATTCGTTTGGAGACTATAAGGCGCTGTTAAACTTTTTAAAGATTAATCGCTTTGCAAATGATCCTGGTGTTTTGGAACTGTTGGTACTGGATTTTCTCAGCAATGGTGGCAATTTCGTTGATCTATCGCAACAGGATCTGATTGATTGCTATGATGGCGATGAAGATTTCAGTGGTTATCCATAAATGATGCAACTCAAGTGTATCCCAACTGAAGAGAATGATGAACCCTGTCTGGTTCCAGACGAAAAATCTCACATATTTACTCAATGGCCAACGATAAGTGAAATAGATACTTATGTAACAAAATAATAAAGTCACGTCCAGGCGGATATGTCTAAAGTTCAACTAGATCAGATCTAGATAACATTGAATCAAATTCAAGTGACTAGGCCAGATTACTTAGGTAGGTAAATGAACGAATGTAGTTGGGAAAAAAAAAGATTTTTCATTTCTTCTCTAGATGTCAGACGTCTTCGACCACCTGATGGAAATTGCAAAATAAAGGATCAGAAGCTTCGGGAAAAGTTGGACAGAGCTGCAACTTATTGCTTGAAACCGCACACGATGACACAAAGCCGTAGTAAGGATGCTAAGACTCACGTGCGGATAAGGGATTCATATGTACGAGTAAGTAAGTACCTTCGTCAAGGATAACATTTTTTTGACATGCTCTGAACTTTTCTGCACAGGGACGCATTCATAGTACAGGTCTATTATCACCTATCATCTATTTTATGGGAGCTATAGCTCGGAATGGCAGTGTTCTCAAGTGGTTAGTGCGTTAGAGGGGTTCCACATTCGATCCCCAGACAACATCAAAATTTCTTTTACGGCCCCACCTCTCGCGAGTATCTGACAAACATCTTAGAGTATAACTGTCATGAAAAAGCTTTTCAAATAAAACATTGCCCTTCGGTAACGGCGTTAAAAACAGTGTAATATAATTCGCTCAACACGAATAGTTGTTAGAAGCTAGGCCTTGGGTTCCATGGACCTGTCGCGCCAAATATTTGTATTTCTGTATAGCTCGGAATGATAGGCATTAATTTGTCCCACAAGGCACTTTGACTTTAATGAGATCTTTTTTGCTATCCTCTTGAGAAGCTATTTATACAGTTTTGCGTGCAAGCTGAAATCAAGCTCCTGAATGAAGCTGAGGATAATTTGAACTGAGAAGCAGATGGCGAGATGGCGAGATAACCCCTTTCTGAAAGTATTTAAACCAGCCCCGGGCAATGCCAGAACATAGTCTACACATGTACTAATAACTAATACTGATTTCCTTGAAGTGGTATTTAAATGACCATTGACCAAGTAGGATGTCAAACAAGCTCTTGGCATCATTGCTGGAATATCTTTTGTTGGCTTGTTTAAGAAATCGAGAAATTTCGTTGCATATCTTTGGTATGTTGTCTCACCTTTCCTTCTCATTGGTATCAATCATATATATTGTTTAGGATCGTCTCGAGCCTTGGAATTGAGACGTCAATTGGCGCACTGGTAAATCAGTTGCTTATTAATTCAAAACTGGCCGAGGTCTCAGTTGGCAGGTTTGTCAGTTGTGGTATACCACAAAGAGGTGTGATCTCTCCTTTTCTTTGGAGCATAATGGTGAATGAACTGCTTCTAATACTAGAAGGGGAAGGATGCAAGGATGTTGCCTATGCAGATGACGTTGCTATTGCTGTCTCAGGGAAACACCTCAATACACTTGGGGGATATTCTACAGCATGCCGTCTCTAAGTTCTTCAAATGGACTAAAAAATGCGGTCTGGAGGTCAATCCTCAGAAAACCAAACTGGTCCTTTTCACAAGGAAATATAAACTTCCCAACTTTGAAAGCTCTTGGAAGTAGGTGGGGACTTCAGCTTCAAATTACCTATTGGCTCTATCCATTATCAGGCCCATACTTACGTATGGCGTGATAGCCTGGTGGGATAAAGCCATCTACTACAACCTCCTCAGTGGTGTGTAAAGAATGGCATGCGTCTGCATTAGTGGAGCCCTGAGGAAAGCAATTATTTCGTGCATCAGTCTGCGTAGTGGCCACTCATCTATTTTAAATAAACTAGAATTCATCTCAAAACACACTGATTACATCCTACCCCAGCTCTTTTTCAACAAAAAGTTCGAAATCTATGTACATACCCTCCAGCACTACCTTGGAGGGTGACATATAGTCTAGCAATGGAACTGTTTGCCTCTATACAGAAGGTTCCCACACGGAAACAGGTGTGGGGGAGATTTTTTTCTCCCAAAATCTAAACTGCAAGATCTCCTTCCGCCATCCCGATCACTGTAGCGTGTTCCAAGTGGAAATAATGACGATCAAGAAGGCATTGTCATGGTTAAGGTACAATGTAATATCCATTTTAACCGATAGTCAAGCCGCGATTAAATCCATGAATTCGGTTACCTTCAATTTCAAAGTAGCCCTTATATTGCCACTTTCTCTTAACGAGATGGCAGAACAATTCAAAATTCACCTTATTTGGGTGCCGGGGCTTAGGGACTAGGGTAATTGCATGGCCGACAAACCCTCGATTCTACCAGAGAAGGAGAATCTCAACATGCCTCTCGCTACGTGTAAACTCTTAATTAATCGCAAAATATGATCAACGCTACTAACCGCAGGTCCATGTGCTTTATCATGAAATAGATCTGCCCGAGCTGGATCTCAAGCGCTCCAATAGTCTTATAAGACTAAAAAAAAACTTCATCAGCACAATAGTAGGTATCATTATAGGACACTTCGTCATTGGGAAGCATGCCCTCAGGTCTGCGTCACCCGGCAAATGATTTTTGCAGAGCTGCATGGTTGAGGAAGAGGAAGAGACAATTCTTCACTTCATATGCACCTGCCAAGCTCTTTCAACTCGAACAAAACTATATGTAGGAGAGTACTTCTTCATGTTAGTTCTCGATTAAGGACAGTAGATCCTGTGGTATCACAATGGACTTATTCCGGCCTAAGTGTAGCTACACTTCCTGCAGCCTGGTAGAGAACTAGGACTCCAGTTTAAGGACAACCTTTGGTATTTTGTACCAAATCAAGAGCTGATCGAGCTTTACTTTGTACTAAAGAAATAATGAAATAACTTCTTAGAAAACTCCTGGTAGAGAATTGTAACTCTGCTTTGCGATTATCTGCATGTACTCGCCGGCATTCTTCATCGAACAAGAGGTTTCGTTGTGGCGCTCGAGAGAAACTCAGCACACATTTTTGACAGTGTAGCCATTTGTATTCATATTCGCATCTGTACCTTGGGAACATCAAGGTAGTGGTCCGAGTTCGGACTGTCATACTGATCCATTTGGCTCAGGAGAACTCCATTTTCCTTTGTGAATATTGAGATGTAGGAACACTACAAAGCCAATTGGCCTAAATCCATTATCAGAGATGGTATCGTGCAGAATTTACAGTAGACAGTACTAACAAAGATGCCCTCCCTTTCTAGCTTTGCATTAAAATCAACAATCGGACAATTTTGAGATTATATCTAGGGGCTTGCTTTCTTCTTTTCTTGTTCTCGTCTTTTGTCTTTTCCTTAAGCTCATAGAAGCTTTCTCTGGTATCGTCATCTTTCTGTGAATTAATGCGTTCATATGTCAAAGCAATACTATACGTTTCCTACCATACAGTTGTTGCCACTTCTCGATAAAGCATCTTACCATTTCCTCTACCTATTACCGCAAGTGGTGTAATTCTTTTAGATCCTCACGTATCCTTGCAGCTTTATTGAATTTTTAAACACATTCCAAAGTTAGTGTAGTGTTGATATGTGTCTACTCCATGCACCCAGAGGTGCTACAATATTTTTCTTTCTCAGATCAACAACCTCGACATTATTCCCTTTTATCCAAAGTAGCTCATCGAAGCAGAAACTTGCTTCAGCTTAGATAGTCTTCAGCTGTCTTTAAAGTTTACCGAATCCTGTGTCACCCTTAATTTGTGTGTTCCAAATAGAAGTTGATTTCCATAATGATTTCCCTCCTCTCCAGGAAGGCATTTGTTCATCTGGGTCAACATCCATTGGTAAATTAATTGATGTTATCAAGACTGATATGATATGGAAATTATACCCCTCGAGTACAAAGGGCCAAATCCATACAACACTTTCTAGCTATGAGTGGGCAACAAAGGAATTAGGATTTACCAGATAACAACCCACATTGTGCGACTGTTGAGCTACAAGAACTAGGTCAACTATTATAACGAAATTCCAATAATTAATAGCGCTATACTCTTATTTGTTACTTTCAATGATTGATTACACAAATAGATGAAATCTCAGTAAAAACCCGTAAATTTTTCCATTTCATAAAGGGAAGAATTTTTGAATGCTCCTCTTCCGCATAATAGTGGTCCTTACCATCGCTCTTGGATGTTTTACCGCCACAATTGTATGACAGACACATGTATCTTCTTGAAGGATATTCCACATCTATCTAAAGACTACCTCAAGTGTCGTAAATCTCTCAGTCAATAGATTTACCGAATTACTTCGTCAGTAATTGGTTCTAGGTGGAGTAGGTGGAGCACTTACCGACTGGGTGGGAATCATTAGGTACATCCCCTTCAAGAATTTCACTACACAGACGCGCTGCCACGAGTCTTAATGGTTACGTCCGTCCGTCAGAATAGTACTAAACTGTGATTTAAGAGGATTGGAATTCACTTATTGTAAATTTTATCGACATTCACGAAGCACTATGTGAACATGTGGGAACATGGAAGAAGGACGGCATTGTTCTTCGAATTTGACCTTTTTTTTTTGTTTTACCTCGTTTGGTCAACTTACCGAATTGGCAGTGTGACATTTAATACTGCATACTGGAAATCGCGTGATAGGAATAAATTGAAAAATCGCAATTAGCCCCATAAGGCATTATTAGGTGAGTTTTTCTTTTCGTTTTTCATGCAAATGAGAGGACTTGCAAGGAATACAAGCTTAAGCTTGAAGGACGACAAAAAGTGATTGAACTGAAGGGGTAAACATGTCAAGTTGGTGAAATATCGATAGGAGCGCCAATCGATTGGTAGTGCTAGTGAGGATACTTTGCCCAGTTTTGTGAAAGTTCTGTGAAATTTTTAATTTGTCTAATTGTCGTTGTGATGATTGGAACTGGTAATTGGTTAATGGATGTTGCATATTGCTAATTGGGTGTCAATGGGAAATATTCACCATCTTTTGAGGTAGGTAATTGAAATATAAACGTCTGTCATCGAGTGATATAGAGAATCAAGAACCCCAAACAGTGTCTAAGAACCTCGAATCCTCCTTAGAACAATTTAATTCAAGTAAATGCCGGTGTGCCTAAGGGGTGTATGCTTACACCAATTTTATATAATTTTTACCAAATACTGGCAATGATATAGGAAAAACGTATTAAATAAATGTACTGATCATCAAATTCCAATAAGATGACGATTTTGTTCGAATCGTGATATTCTGTTGGCTCTTGAGTTAGAGGACCTAAATGTTCAAGCTGCGATTGATGTTGAAAATTTAGGATTAATCCTGAATACAGAACCAAAGTGACATAAGGATGTGGAGCTACAATGAACTGGCAGTGTCAAGAAGTATTTGGAAAAAACTATGAGTTTCAAGCTTGCTGCACATATTGCAAACTCAGAATGCTTCCTTGATTTGCTCCCATTGAACTTAGACATTGAAAGTAAATAAAAGTAATGTGAGGTTTAGCACAATGGATCTGATGTTTGGTCTAATTTGTAGAACATCAAAGCAATGGTCTTAATCTACGTTACTTATCGAAAATATAAGCATTGTCGTCATATCCCGTAGAAGAAATAGGTGAAGTTGAAAAATTCCTTCAGGACCAGTATACTCCTTTTGTATAATGAGACTAAATTTTCCTGTAGTCTGCCAAAATGGCGACTGGATTTTAAATTGGTTTGATAGAAGTATTGCCATTTGTTGTGATATCCATGGCGCACTAAAGGCACTCGAAACTCATACAATTCACGGAAAGATTAATCTAGAATGTAAGAACTGGGGGTTCTTCTTAATTGGTTACCACGTCATAGTGAAGTTTTAGGCAATGAGATTTCTAACGCACTTTCGAGGAGTGATGGGAAACCACAATATTACTGCAGACTTCAGTCTATTGCTTAACGACATGAACAGGGTCCTTGATGAAGAAATCTATTGTGATTTGTTTTAAGCTCTTCCTATCAGCTCTTCGTATTTTACAGATAGACACTTAGACTGGAAGATGTGATGCCATGGATCTTTCCAGTTTGGTTACCCGGGGACTAATAAAATAAATGTAAAGGATGCCAGTTTGCTCAGGAAGAATGGACAGAATTAAAGAATGGAGCTCCTAAATGGAGCAGTATTTTTTGGGACAGGGCCGCACAGTTACATACGAGGTGAAGGACGGTTTTCATTTCCTCCTCGTCGCTGTAAAAGCATTGGAAAAGAGGTCTAATGTTGGCCTATGAAACTGTGTCCCAATATTAGCAAAATAATCTGCACAATATTTCTGATCCAGCTTAGGCCAAATCCGTCTTGATATACTCATGACATGTCGAACCATTTTCCTACCTGTAGTTGGTTGCAGCAAGTGGTATACCAAACTTTCGGCATTTTGGTTGAATTTTTAAAGGTATACCCTTTCTAGCGAGGTCGTCAGTCTTGCAGTTTTCCGGAATGTCTCTATGTTCTGGCACCCAGCAAAGGTGAATCTTAAACTACTCCGTCATCTCTGAATGAGACAAATGGCAGCTTAAAATGGACTTTGACGAGGGAAAATACGATTGAGTGAGGTAATCAGCTTTAACAAGAGCTGACTATCAAATGATCACACCATATAGTAAGATAGGCCAACAAACGTGGTTCAATATCAGAGTAAAGTCTGGCTCCAGATCTCGAAATTCAGATGGTGCAACATATTAGAATAACAGTTGGATTCGAGACCATACAAAGTCCAATTCCAATTCGGTTCCAAGATAGCACTTAGGATCTAAGATAGGCTAAATCTGTCTAGCTAGGTATGTTGGTAGGTAGAAGGGATGGGAGCGCGTGCAGCCAGCACTCGAATCACCAATGGATCCATTCTGAACTCCTGTCGTGGATAACCTAAGACGAAGACAAAAGTTGGTTTGTAGCTTTGGAATAGCTAAGAGGCCTCGAACCATGATCTTGTCATAAATTTCAGGATGGTTTATGGTGGCATTCCTGACAGGTCACCCAAGTCTACGGAGTGGTATTCGACAAGTGTCGTTTTTCTAGTTATGCACAGACTTAAGCATTTGCATAGGAACTGAGATGTGCTCTCCTCTGCATCCTTGCCGTCACATCCTCGGCAGAAGTCATCAGGGTCGTATTCTTCTTCAATGGGCCGCCAGGAGGTGGTAGCCGTTAATAATCCTCGTGATGAGCGCTATGTTGGGTCTGTTAAGCGCTAAAACAAGATGACAGTGCGCTCCATCTCTCATTAGCTAGTCTGTCTAGCCAAGCTTGGTCTCTATATTTGTGTTTAGCTTGAGTTTTGATTTCAATAGTATTACCATGGTATTAGCCTAGAAAATCACTATATCCTGGCACCCAGCACACATTTAAATGTTAAATTGTTTAGTATTCATAGAGCATTCTGGTTCTTCTCCGAAACAGCTTGTGAGAAGTGACATCCATAGGTAGTCACACGATTTTAAACCTCCTGATGTTTAGCCCACACTAATCAGATTTGAATGAGTAAAACTTTGCCATATATAGCTTAAGAACCTCAGCTCACAATGGAATTACCAACGAACCTCGAGAAGAGGCTCAGAACTTTAACATACAATTTTCAAACAGCCAGTTCGGACTAGAATGGAAGTTCTTATATCCAGCATTTCTTCGACTTCTAAATATTGCTGATGAAAGTATTGTACATATGAGGACGTCCAAGGACATTGTTTTTTTCCGGAGAACTTTGCTTAAACAGTTTGTTAAGATCAAATTGTCAAAACCACGAAGAATCGTCTCGAAAATGAAGAAGAATGTTTTAAGGAAACCGATGCTACAACCACCAGCACCATCCGATCTTCTTCGTCGAAACCACTCCTGTCTAACAAAACATGAACCTACGTATTCTTAGTTTTGTGTTTATTCCTGAATTTCAGCTGTTTCTATGAATTTCTTATAAACAACAAGGACTTGATAGCCATCTCTTCGTTGGAAACGAAATATAAAAAAATTCTCGAAACTCATAAGTACCTCATGAAATATTACCTGACTGGCCTACATATTTCATTGGAAAACCCAACCGTCGCCACTTAATTTTTAATGATATTTTTATACTTTACCATTACTTAAGCTGTTATTAAAACTTTCTACCAGTAGCAGTCCTGCGTTAAGTACGCTTTTCAGAATTTCCCTATTTCCCCGTTATCATGTTACCCAGCAATGTAATACAAAATGCTTCAAAGCCAAACAAAAATAATAAAAAAAAAGTGGAAAACCTCTGACAAACCTCCATTTAAGCGTAATTTACATCATAAACATAAAAATGCATTGCAACGTCAATTAAAGTGTAAACGCACTACAAGAGCCTCTTGCAATTAAGCGGGTACTTTCACACTTATGTCCCTTTTTCCTGTTAAACGGCTTCAGGAAGAATTAAAACTACCCGCACGGGACAGGACTACATATTGCCACGCGATTACCATTTACGTTGCGATAAAACACCTTGGCTATTATGTAGAATTTTTTTTGTCCAGATTTCCTGCAGGATAACATTTGTCAGGAATTGGGAAATAAAAGAAAATCTAGGCCAAATATAACAATAAAAGAAATATGACGACCATTCGTTGTAAGAGACGGTCTCCGGCTGCTTGCCGGTCAGCCACACGAATGTCCTTCGAAAAAGCCAAAAGGATTATTAAAAGCAACACATTCATAGGAAGTTCCCGGTAATTGTATATATCGCTTTTCAGAGGGAAGCCCGTAACTGCATGCATAGCGGTTTGTGAAGGAAAATTTATTCTGACCAAATTGTACTTGTATAGGGGGATGGGAGGTAATGGTTTTCTTTGGATTTTTCCAGACGGTTTTTGGCGATCAGAGTGGATATTATGGGAATTAGCATACATTTCAAGTAACTGGGTTAATTGAAGACCGAAATTAGTTTCAAATGTGATTCACTGTTATATGTACATATGAAAGGGTATTTATCCTGATAAGCGATTTAAGGACTCGCAACAGGTTTTGATATGATTCTTGTAACTTGTATTGAAGGCGCTGTGGCTATTTATCTATTCGAGGAGAAATGCAAACTCAAGGAATAGTGGCTTGACATTACTTGGAACTGACGCAGGGTAGGTATTTATGTTGAGAGGTTGCTTTAATTAATCGAGAACTTCGCTTTCGATAAAAAAATAAAATATCTCCTTGCTTATTATTAAACCCGGAAAAGTCAAACCAGCATTTTAAAAGGAGCGGTCCGGAAAGAAGTGTCATACTAGGGCGTGTCTCGAAAGGGTGTGTTCTTTAAAATTTTAGAGACGTGAGTCAGTCTTAAGTCGTATATATATATAGATTCCACGAAGGTATTGATTGATTTCAAGTCCTGTATTGACAGATGCTTGAAGATGCCTTAAAACACTTAACCTCAGTTTAATGCAGCCAACTGTAGTTGTTTCGACAGGTTTGTGAAATTACTTTGAAACCTTAGACGACTTAGATGTATACCATCTTAAGGAAGTGAATGCAATGACTACTAAACGAGACTATCTTTGACGACAAGAGTCTGGCTTAAATACTTCGTAAAATGGAAACAATCTTCCCCTTAAGAGAGTATTTGGCTTACAAACCATTAACCTGAATAGAACCTCGATAAGTGTGGAATCTATATATTCTAAACCCAAAATTGCAGGCTCATAAGGACTTCCAAACCATGACAGTGTGTTCCAACAGTCAACAGTCTTAGTAGACGCAAAAGCCCACCCCTTTCTATGAGTTGGATCAATCTGAAAGAGGATGACTACCAATCTTATAGGATCTTCGACTGTGACGTTACTGCAACACACGTTGGTAGACCAGAAAGGGTTATATGTAAGGAATCAAAAGGCATCCAATTGGCCACGAAAGGCAGTTCTTGTAGCAACACCAATTTGGTACCAACTGCTAGGCCTATGTTCAGGCCCGTAAGCAACACGAGTGAGCGTGACCAAAAATCAGCAGAGCCAGAAGAAACCGACTTTCAGAAGCCAGTTGTCGCCGGAAGAAAAGAGGTTGGATAATGCTAGGACAATAATGCTCTAGCAAATATAATCTTCGAATCACAGATCCCAGGTTTAAAACGACAAAGAAGACCGAACCTCCTTTTTAAGAATCAAACTAATGCGGATGTCAACACGCTTGGTCTAGACAACTAGAAGCAGCGTGCCCGAGATAGAAGAGTGGAAGGTTGCCATGTCTCAGGCAGAGACTCTTCACGGGTCGGGAGCCCGTTGAGTAAGTAAGTAAGATCTAAGAATTGCGGCTTAGGAAATCCTTGCAACTGGCTCGTGGAAATATGGGCCAGGCAAGCATCCTAAATGGCCATAATACTATTCCTAGTAATTCCGACTACATAGTCCCCTATCTGGACTTCAACGTCAAATATAGAACCAGGATTCCTAGAAGAAATACTTGGGAATCGGGAGAAATTTTAAACGAATCTGCGACAGAAATCTACACAGACGGATCCAAGACAGCGTCTGGCACAGGTGCGGGGATTTACTCCAGTGTTTTGGACATTGCATCGCATTGCCACTCGACTGCCGGATCACTGCAGTGTTTTTTAAGCACGTGAAGCCGCGACCTGGCTTTCGATTAACTCGATAGAGTGCAGCGTTGGTAAAGCAATGCCGCGGATCTCTTAACGAGATCGCTGTCAGGTGCGACGTATCCCTGTGCTGGGTTCCAGGCCATAGGGATATTCCAGGCAATTGCAGAGCGGACGAGCAATTGCAATTGCAGACCGGGACCTCCCTGACAATAGGGATGTACCGTCAGCACCTATTAAATCGATAATTTTCCAATTAGATACCGCAGCCATAAGTATGGCAAACAGTAGATGGAACAATATCAGCACATGTCTCACTCCTAGGCAAATCTGGCCAGAGCTGGATTGTAGGAAAACTAGTAGACTTATTTCCAGTAATAGGATCAATCTTAGGAAGATAGTTGGCGTCCTCGCAGGACACTGTCTGGTCCTGTCTGGCGCCCCCTTCAACTATTTCTGTAGGAGCTGTAGAGACGAGGAAGAGGAGGAAACCATGATACATCTTCTGTGCACCTGTCCTGCTCTATCGGTCTTGAGAAGGAAAACCTTAGGTGAATAGTTCTTCGAAGATCTAAACGATCTAGCCAGACTAGACTTAGGCAAGATTAGGAGCTTTGTCACCAGGTCAAACTGGTTTAATGATTAAACAACAAACCACACATCTTCGGCATTGGTCTATACCGAAAATAGTTGCCCTGCCTTCTGTCCCATCCGGGAAGTCTCAATGAAGGTCTCCGTTGCTGGTAATCCGGTTTTTCCATAGTGGTATCACAATAGACCTCCCTTGTGGTCTAAGTACGTCCCTGCTAAGCGGGGACAACTACACAACCCACCCACCCGCTAAGATCTAAGAACGCCGAGTTACCAACATGGTAGCTAGACCACTACGAAGAGGCTTTTATTTGGATAGGAATACTGGCATGAATGAAATTTTTCAAGAGACGGCTTCAAGACGATCAAGCCATGTAGTAACATAAATCGTTCTTATACGTACAGTCAGTATGTGATATGGGCTGCATAGCGATATCCTTACACAGGAATAGAGAGATCCATTTGCTTTTCTTACATTTCTTAGAAGATTGATTCTTTAGTTAAGTGTCCTATTCGAAACGTTACCAGTGGTTTACCACAGGGGACTGAGTGTGCTGTTGCATTGGTTGCGCTATGCATAGTGTAGAAAACCAACCAATATTTCAGTACCTTGGGAGATCAATAATTTTAACCATTTTCGAGATAGACTAGATGACGTAACAAGGATTGTTGGGAAATGAACAGACTGCTTGTGGAATACAAGAATGCGGTAGTTCCTTTAAATAGCAAAAGGAAGATGGAACTGGTCAGGACATAGATTGCATTTAAATCGTCCATCTGTCCATCTAAAATCAAACTGAGAAAGACATGTGGACACAGTGGTTGATGGATGACGAAGAGATATTCATTTCCTTGAAGGAAAATGGTTGTTCTCGCTCCTTTCGTGGAGAAAGGTAAGCCATGGGTAGAAAATTCAGCAAGTCACCAACGTTCTTAGTATCTTTGGTTAAAAGTTCAAAAGCTAAGATGAAAGGGACGTAGAAGAAGTATAACCTGCCCGAGTCGATATAGATGAGTAAGTCCTCAAAGCCTTAGGCCTCCTGAGAAAGGTTGAATACAATTCAAAGGTTAAAATGGCTAAACTGTTGCCGGAAGTTTACCGAAAATATAAGAACATAACGATACTCAACTCGTGTGCTACCCTAAGCTGGTACTACTTACCTTCCCCCCTCCACCCTAATTAGATATTTACCCACACTCCATTTACACCTAATGTCACCTTAATAACCCCTCTACATACACTTCCACAGTGAACCTGTCCCATTCCAATTAAATTCTATTGTCTGACCAAATAAATCCGAGCTTTTTTTTTTTGTTTGTTTTGGTATAGCACTTGGTGTGAATGTTTAACAATTCCGCACGTGGATGTCCTAGCTACCATTAGTCCATCATACTCGAAACGGAAAAAGATTGTTTTGCAACCTTGACGCCGCTTGCCTTGAGTTTCGACTAACTACGCAGTCACCGAAAAAAATTATTTGGCATTACATGCCAAGGACTCACTCACACGTACAAAATGTGTACTTCCTTCTGGCCACACACTCGAGACCCCATTAGAACGGTAATTACCGATAGCCAATACGACACACCACCTATGATTAAATTAAGTGCACTCAACTCAACTCACCCCTGATCGAAGGTCCATTAAAACTTCATCGTCAACAATGTCCAACTCCTCCCAGGACTTTGGTGGTTTTTGCTGTTGCTTTGGTTGTTCATTTCTGGTGGCTTTCTCCCCGAAGTCTTCATCATCCATGCGGATACTAGCACGACGTGCTCTCACTGGTGAGGGTTCCCTTTGGAGGTTGTGAAGCACTTCGATTTCCTTGTGGGTAGTTTTCGGGCTGATTATGTTGTCCACTGAGCTGATACTTAGTCGTTTGAATGGGGACCTTGGTGATGTATCCTTTGGTTGGTTGTCGGTGTCCTTTTTTCGAGGAGACGATGGCGAGGTCGCCGCAGATGGTGCACTGTCGCTGGAGTCGAGTTTTTGTATCTGGCCCGATTTCAGACGGCTTGGGGAAGTCGGAGAAATTGGCTTGGTGTTGTCGTTGGGGATCTCTAAACTCAGGAGATTCATTTTGTCACTATCTTGCTTCACTTCCTCGTTTGTGACTGTGGCGTCACTGTCTGGAGTACGCATTTTGACAACTTCACCGCCGAAGGTAACTCGTTTTGGTGTCCTTGGTGTAGCTGGTGCTACATAGTAATCATCGTTGACCCTTCGATTGATTTCCTCCACCTCACTGTCGGAGAGTACGTGAATAATACCTGTGGTCTCTATCGGTGGACCGCTAATGATTTCATCCTCAACGCTGCTGGGGTAGGTGTCCGGAGCTTCGGAATCGTCTTTTTCTTCCAGGATTCTCATGGTCAATGTGTCATCGTTGATTTGGATCTCGGTTTCCAGAATGACTTTCTCTTTGGCTGAGTTACACGGGACGGTGGCACTGGAAAACTCCAACATTTTCTCCTCATCTGAAGACCGCCAACAGCCTTCGGAGTGATTCACTGAGAACGCACTCGCTTCCGATTCCAAAGTTGGCATCATACGCCAGGATTTGGTGCTTGAGTTCAACTCCTTGTTCTCACCCACACTGTAGACACTGCAAAGCAATTCAAACTCTCTGTAGGCTCCGTGGGACATGTACTCTGCAAATTCTCGGTTCCCAATCAACTCTCGAATCTTGGTCAGCACTTTCAAGGTGATTTCTTGGTGAGTTACCTGACCCATCTTGTTGACCAGCATGTCGATTGTGGTTCTTAGGATGTAATTCCTCTTGGTCGTGTGTAGGGTGGACTGAACCAGAGCTGGTAAGGATAGCATAACACCGCATGTTAGGCGTCCACCAAAGGGTTCATTTGTGATCTTCTGATTCAGACCGATGTCGAGAATCTGAAGGAGGATGGTCTCTGGCATGGCTGTCTCAGCAAGATACACTCTCAGGCAGTCCAATGCTCCTTTCCGTACAGTAGGAGCTTGATGCCCCAAATTTTCCACTAGCTGTGGCACTAGTGGATCCATGTACGCGTCTGCCTTCGGACCGAGAACCACCAAAACATCCACAAGGACCCGCAGAGCATGTTGTCGCACTTGCCATTCGGCATCACGTAAACGTTCCAAGAACTCGGCGAACATTTCCATCGGACAAACACTGTCGGGCAGAGTGCGTGTCCTTAGTATGTGCTCCCAGAGCGGAGTCAATTGTAGAACTGAACCGGGTCGCTGCGAGCCGGCCGACGAAAGGTGCTGCTGCTGCTGTTGTTGATGATGGTACTTCCTTGCCGACCGCGGGGTTGAAGTGAGTACATGACGATGCTGCTGTTGTGGCTGCCCTGATGAACCCGAACAACTGCTTTCATCCACAGAATTCGTATCCTTTCGCGTGAACATCCGACGAAAGAACATATTATTTCGATTTAATTGCGAATTATGCAACTTGCGATGGCATAGGTAAGGCTTGGAAGGAGCACACTATGACCGAACCGTATTGGGTAAAACTCATGACTGAATTGATGGTGAGGAGTTGCAAGCTTTTTGTAGCCAATGCATGACCACTGTGAATCGGTAATGCTCGGTAGGCTGAGCTTTTCATTTTACTGGACACTCGCCAGTACGAGTATGCGCAGATCCTTGGGCCCACATGTGAGTTGGATTTACATTGAAACCCTGTTGAATGGTGTGCGCCCGTTATGACTGTTGTGGTTGTTGTGGTTGCTCTGGTCCTCGGCATGTGTATGCGTTCCAGATGACCTGGTTCGGCTGATAACAGCGTTATGAATTTCAATGTTCCCACTGGCGAAAGTTGTTGAAGTGAAAGTAAGCTGATTCGAGAAGGTGTGCAGTACGTCGTTTCCAAGTATTTCCTTCGTCTTGTGTGGTCATTTTCGTGTTTCGTGTGCTTTGGTCGCCTAGGCTGGATTATTTAGAGGCGGAGGAGGATGTCGGCCAGACTGGCTATCGGTGAAAGTAAGTAATTTTCGGTTAATGATCGGAGAGATTAGAGTAATGATAAGATTTGTGGTGCCTCACGTTTATTGTTTGGTGAACTTTATTTTCTGTTAATGAATTGAGTTCAGGACAGGTTTCGGGTGAACTTTTATAGATGCCACTAAATCATTTTGATGTACTTCCGCAATTGGGTTTCCGGGTCTTGTTCAGCTACTCGTGTGTGTATGTGTTTGACGTGGAAACAATATTCCGATAAAATGTAATTAAAAATAAAAATAATTGTGTTTCCTTGCAAAATAAATTTTAATGGTCGTAAAGTCTTAAAATAATTCCCAAGGATGTGGGTATCACCACCATAAGGCCTGTGGAAGTGAAGGGTCTTATTTCAGAGGTTTAGTTCTTGTCCTTTCCATTGAATGAGGTCTAAGTATACACTTAAATCCTTTCACCCTTCGACGGGTATAGGGCATCAACAACCCTTGAATGCAATCCAGATTTGGTACTCAGAGATGTCACACATAAAACAGAGATGTTAGCCTTCCCTAAAATTCGTCCATACTTTGTATAGAGACATGCCCACTTCTTAGGGGCATTTTTATAAGAAACAGTCGAGACAGCTCGTGGGCATCATTTGTAGATCTCTGAACATGAAGGGATATACCTTGGTGAGGTTTCTTGACATTGAAAGAGCTATTAACAATGCAAAATCAGAAGGAACCATATTTGGGTCTCATATTGGATGGGAAACTTATCTAGAAAGCCAATGCTAAAACATGTAAGAATTACAAATATTCTATTCCTGCAGAAATCTATTGGCAACGCAACACTTTGGATATCATCATCAGGCCTATACTACATACTATATAGTATGATGAGCACTGGGCGAATAGCAGTTCATAAAGCCTTAAGTGAATTCGAAAAATCGCAAAGATCTGCATGTTTGTACAGCAGCAGAACTACTACTTCTGCAGCATTGTACATCATGTTTCATCTACTTTCTCAAGATATAATTGGCAAACAGATGACTGTGAGTTCGGCCATCCGTCTTAAGTCGCTATGGTTCAGTTATCATGCTGGTCACTTCTCGATACTTAATCTATTAAACTTTACCCATGAAACCATTGACTGCTTCCCGCAAAAACTGAGATTTGACTTTAACTTCCAAACGACCATCCCTGCCAACAGTGAATGGCACAATGATGCCACAATGGATGATAGTTCACTTCTCTTCTCCACAGACGGTCTCAAAACCGAAAGTGGGGTGGATTGTGGTGTCTTCCTTCCAGATTATTGTAGCGTTTTTCAAGCGAAAGTTATGGGGATCAAAGAAGCCTTGACCTGGTTGAAAAGTAATACTGTATGTGTCAGGAATATAAGCATTTTCACTGACAGTCATCGGCAATTAAGTTCCTGGATTTGTGTTCTTTCATGTCGAAGGCCGCTTTGAATGGCCGTGTGTCTCTTTCGAAGATGACTCAGTAGTTCAACATTCACCTCTGTTGAAAGCAAATCAAAGCAGACGAGCTTACCAGAAAGGGTACGACTCTAAGGATTCTGCTTGGCAAAATCTGGGTAGGGCCCTTGCTACATGTGAACATCTACTAAAGATGGACGTTTTCAGTAGGACCAACCCACAAATGGAAAGTGTCTCAACGTATCATATACAAAGACAGCTCTGCCCTAATCTGTATCAAAAACATCCAGGGCCACGGGACACTGTTTGATAGGCCAACTTTCTAAAAAACCCTGGGCTTCTTCTTAAACTGCTTTAAATAATAACATTAAATAATTTTTGCAGGAGTTGCATGGACGAAGAGGAGGAAACCATCCTCATCTCCGGCTCTTTCGTCGATGACCTTATCGAAGTGGAGTCCTTTTCTATCATGTGCATCCTTCGATACAATACATAAGAAACTCCAGTTGATTTTAGTTGTCACAAAGAGGAAAGATGAATGATTTCCCAAAGGACTCCTTCTGGTCTGAATGTGTCTGTATCTTCATACAGCGATATGGTTATGCGGTCAACCAGCATTCGAAGAGAAAATGAGAACTCGTCAAGTAGGCTTCGTGTGGGCCAAAGTAAATGGTGTATACTTTATCAGCTGCTACGCGCCTCCCAGCATCACGCAAGCAGAATTTTATAGCGAATAGTTGACAACATCACAACTACCTCACGAGGAAGAAACAGTGTCGTCATTGCAGGGCATATCAATGCATGGGCTGTAGAATGGGATTCACGTGCCACAAACGCCAAAGGAACAACACTTCTGAAGGCGTTCGCAACGATAGACATAGTTCTCGTGATTCAGAAGCGACCTGACTTTCAAAAACGGAGGAGGGTCAATAATAGATATCACCTTTATGAGCACTTGTTTGGCAAGGAATTCTGTGTGGACAGTATGCACCATGTATATGCACAGCAACCACCAGGCGATCAAGTTTCAGCTACGATCGAGTCCCATTGAAAATAGAAGAGAGGCTAGAGAAAGCAGCCGTTGAAAAGGGGATGGAAACCATACTTTCTGGATGTTGAAGTAGGTACTCCAGCTGATGATGGAAGATCTGTCGTTTTGTGGATCAGCCGCTGACAAGGCGAATCAGCTCAGAAAAGGATTAACTACTGTAATGCATCAATGCAACAGAAAACAGCAACGGCCACCAGTAATGGAATGATGAAATCGCCAGACTGCGCGCAGTGTGCCACAGGGCGCTCCGATTGTACCAGAACTCCAGAGAATACAGCAGCCATGGGGAACCTTAAAACTGCAATTAAAGATAGTAAAACTAGAAGCTTCATCGAACTGTGCAACGAAGCTGACCATAAGCCTACCAAGTGGTGATGATAAAGTAGAATGACTGGTCCTCCTACCAAAATGTAGTAAACCACCGAAAGATCCCTCATCGTATAGGACTCTATGTAACTTGGACACTTTGGGGAAAACACTGGTGTACATTAAAAGTGACAGATTGGAGAGTGCATCGATGAGGCTAGAGGTCAGATCAGCAATACGGTTTCCGTAAGGCACGGTCTACGATCGACGCTATCGACGAAGTCGTGAATACCGCTCAAAAACGCATAGAAAGAAGACGATGGATGGGCGGGGGTAAACTATACTGTGCAATCATCATGCTGGATATCAAGAACGCCTTCAATACCGTCAACTGGAGACACATTCTGTGAGCACTTACCGCCAAGAGAGTACCAGAATATCTGCAGAAGACAATGAGGAACTATTTTGGAAATAGGATACTGCTGTACGATGGTATGAAGTCACAGGCGACGTTCCTCAAGGCTGCGTATTAGGTCCGCTTCTGTGAAATCTAATATAGGATAACGTCCTCAGACTTGTAATCCCGAGATCTTCGAAAATAATTGCCTTCACCGATGCCATAACAATCATTGTAGTGAACAAACTCCTTGAGGAGTTGGAACATAACTGCAATGAAGCCATCGGGATGGTCAAGGACTGGCTAGTATGCATGGACCTACAACTTACAGAAGAAAAGACCGAAGTAGTGCTCATCAGCATTCATGGAGACTGTAAGAGTAGCCGTGGGCCATCATGTCGCAGCTTTCAAATCAAAGCTGAAGTACCTTGGCATTACCATAGATGCAAGGCTAACTTATAAGCAGCACCTGCAGTATGCAGCTGGTAAAGCAGCAAATGCACCGGCAAGGATTATGCTAACAATTACGGGACCTTAATAAAAGAAGAGATTGCTCTTAAAGACAATTGCCGCACCAACAATTCTCTATGGCTCTCAAATATAGGCTGATGCCATGAAAACGAAATCATACAGAAATAAGACTGAGACAGCTTACAGAACCAACCCGTTAAAGTTATACAGCGCCTTCCGAACAACTTATTACAACGCGGCATGTGTAGTGACTGGCATGACCCAGCAGGACAACGGCAACAGCGACGAGTCGAAATAATACTGTAGTACCACCAAGGACAAATTTGGAAGAATGGTAGGAGAGGTATCACTCTGATAAAGGGAGACATTGATACCCAATATAGACGCCTGGATTAATAGGAAGCATTGGAGCTGAATTTTTACCTGACCATGGATACTTTAGAGCCTATCTGTATAGGTTTAAATATGACAACAACCCTTAATATACAATGTGCATGGAAGCAGTGAAAGATGCAGAACACATCCACAGCCTAGATATTACGTAGAATGGCACCTACTAGTAAACCAACTGGGAGAGGATTTAACCCCAGACAACTTCACCAGACAGATGATGAGCAGTGAAGTGACTTGGAAAGCAGTTAGAGACAATGTGACAATCAGCGAAGATAGGAGCGACAACGAAACGCATCATAGCAGGCTGCCAACACCAAGGAGCCGAGTACCTAATGCAGCGTACACATTGTCGCGCAAATCTGCGAGCAAGTGCGTTCAGATAAGCACGCGCTCAAGTGCGTTGCTCTTTTCTTCATACAAAAGTCAAGCCAAAATGCCATCCAAACGCACGCACTTCCCCGCGAGCATACAAATCCGCACGCAAGTGCTAAGATTTGCGCGTAAGTGTGTACGCCGCTTAAGGCTGAAGTCTGATCTCGCGAAGAAGTGGCTGACGTCAGTGCCGTGAAGACCAGAGGTAGAAGGGAACGTGGTTTTAGTTGGTGATTAGATTCCCACCTTCCTACGTAAAAAAAAACTTTATTTAGAAAAACAAAGTGTTGCCTTTCCAAGGCTATGTACAGCAGTGGTTAAGGTTTGCATTGATAATGAATTTTTGTGTATGAAATCACATATTAAGCCACGCCAACTTTTTTTTTATAAAATTTTCATAACGAGAATATTGTTGATAAAATCTCTTAAAAGTCAATTACGTTCAGTTCTGATAACCAACAAGGATAGTTTTGGAATAGTCTCCTTGTTTTAGATTAGAACCAGAGCCTCGAATGGGAGTATGAACGCGATAAGAACGTACCCTATCTCATCCTGTTTCGAGCTCATGATCCAATAAGGATCCAACCGGTGTCATACGTGAATATTTTGTTCTTAAAACAACCTCTCTCTAGATAAAATTCAAAGTAGAGAGCTGGAATTGTCACCCCTCTGCATTCAAGTCAATATATATTCAGAAAGGACGAGTGGACCAAGGTGGCTCTTCACCACCTAGTCAAAGAAATAAATAAGAAAATCGACTTACAAGCCTTCCTAGAGATCGATAATACAAGTTAGGATTCGATACCAGAAACAGTGCTCGATTACTTCCAGTGTGACAGTGACAGGTTTTAGGTCATGATATTCTGGCAATCATCCTTATACAGTTTCTACTTACCTAAACAAACCGGTATCTTCTTTAACCTGAAAGAAAACATTCAGCAATAAAAAAATAATCCTTTAAATATTATTTTTCGTATAAAAACATTTATTTCCTAATAATTTTCTTTTATTACATCTAAAGTTAAAATATTCTTAAAATCGAAGACCTAGTGTAATAAAAATTTAGATTTTTACAAAAATCATTTCGTTTCTTAATTATTTAACACATTTTCCATTTGTTTAAACATTTTTAAGACTCAGGCTTTAGTTTAATTATACACACTCATGATCGTGTATAATGAAAGTTGTTATAAGAAAGTGAGTTTGTTTGTTTTTTTTTTTTTTTAATTTTATAGTCAACTACTTACAAGCTAAACAATTACTTTCTACATACATCTACGTATTTATAAGCTTATAAAATACTTTTTTTATAAATTTGTTTTTTTTGTTCGCTGAATTAGACAAGTTAATTTGCATCTAAAATTATAAAAAAAAAATTCATTCAGTAAATCTTATGGCAAGATTTTTTATTTTTTTAATAGTTAATATAGCACACGGGAAATTTTAGTCTGACACAAAACAAAAAAAAAAGAATTATTAAACTTAATAACTAGTTTTAATGAGGTGTTAGCTATTTTTTTATGCCGCAGCAATTCGTTAAAAAGGTTTAGCAAATACACAAACCGCGTCGTGCGTTCTATATGGATTATTGTATTTAGGATTTGAACCTTGATACAAGGTGACTCACATTTTTCGTTTTTATTTATATAATATACTTTTCTACAAGCTATGAAATGGATGTGTGTAGACATCTTAAGACAGTTAATTAGGATGCGTGGCAGGCATTTGCTTGTTTTTGTGTGTTTTGACCTTGGAAGTCCAAAAAAAAGGGAAAAAAAAAATGAAAATTGTAACAAAAGTCTACTTAAAACGAACGGAAAGGGGTAGAGGAGTTTAAACTTAACTAAGCCGAACTGGTTCTAATCTAGAATAATACAAAGAGTCTAAACAGCTAGTCCTCTCTAGAGCTACATACTATATACAGACGGTGAGAGGTGGTGGCAACATCTACACATATTCCTCGGAGGCCTTTTGTACACTGGCTGGTATCCTAAGCGATGGCGGGTGGTGTTCTCCCACGGAGTCGGGAAGCTCAGCGATGTCCTTGAATACACCCATCAGACTTTCGAAATTTGGTCCCCAGTTGAGGAGGTAGTCCCATCCCAGAGTTGTGGTGGATGGTGATGCAGCACCATTTGGCTGGCGGTAGATACCGCCCATATGTGTGGATAGATCATCGTCGGAGGCGACTAGAGTGCTGAGGGAGCCTCGGAACGAAGAATCGAAGCCATCATACGAGGGCGGTGGCATTGGTGGTGCTTTATTGGAATTCGTGACGCTCTCGTTGCCACGACGATCCTCCTCACCGCCACTCTTGGTATACTTATCGCCACTGATACTGTTGTTGTCGTACTCGATTTCGGAGCACGTGAAGCTATCGTTCCCGCTTTCGTCAGTCGAGGTGGAACTGTGTGCGTCGACATCGGCTGAGTGGTGAACGCCTAGGGAGAGGTGATGGCCACCGCCGGGGACGCGTGGTGCTTCACTACTGCTGGAAACTGCGTCTAGAGTTGAAACTAGGCTTGATGTTCGTGGCCTGACGTTGAGGCGTTCGATTTCCTCAGCTGTGAGGCCCATCGGGGCTTGTGGAGGTGACTGAGGTTGCACAACGGGCTTTTGCCTGCTAGCACTGGAACTCTGTCCAGATAGTTGTGACATCACCGGGCTATTGAGACTTCGTTCGCTGTTGCTGTGCAGGGCGTCTTTACCGACTCCCCCTGAGCTGGATGTAGTTGCCAGCAGAGCGCTTTGGAGAGGTTTCCCAGAAATATCGTGCAACGTGAGGATGCGTGGCTGCTGGGAGCTTAGTTCAGAGCTGGGCGATAGCCTAGCAAGTGGAGTGCTCTGATGAGGACGTGGAGTACTTGATGGCGGAGGTTGACTAGCTTGTGGCGGAACCCTGGGTGCGTATGGGCCTCCATGGTGAGGCGAGTGCCTATGCTGCTGCTGCGCTGGAGAGGCTTGATGTTTGTGGTGCGTATAGGAAGCAACTGGTGGAGGAGTCGCCTTATACTTGCGAACTCCTCCGGCTTCTCTATACCCCTTGTAGTGATAAACGATGTCAATGTCAGATGGAGCTATAGAGCTTGCATTTTCTAGGTCATAGTGCTCCGGGAATTCCGAACCGAGATCTACCGATCCAGGGTGGTCATGTGGGTGATGCGATTGACTGGGTGGTGGAATCGGTGGATGATGCTCGTCGCGTAATGGTGGACTCTTACTGACGACTTCCCTTTCGATAATATCCGGTCTCTGTGGTCGTTGATGTTCACCAGGGCCAATTTCTCGTTCCTTGTATTTCTTGGAAATCAGTTCAGGTCCTACCATATGGTGACCTCCAACGCCACGGATTAAGTCTCCGTTGTCTCCATGGTATCCCACGCTCGGATCGTTCGAGTGCAGACCCCTCGCCATGACACAATCTCCATTATTACCACCGATTCCTGAGCTACCAAGCATCGTTGATCCTCCATTTTGTTTACTCTGAAGGCCCGGTGCCCCACCTGGACCACCACTCTTCTCCTTCTTCTGCTTTCGAAAGCGAAACACCACGAAAGACACAAGAATAGCCACCAAGAGGATCACGAAAAACACAATGACCAGAGTAATGCCAATGCTGAGAGGATCAGCTACCTGCGCTGCTCCAATGCCCAATACTCCGTGGCATCCTTGGAAGACTTTTCCTCGCGTAAGCACCTCGCTGAATACACTGCCGGAACCATTGAATGGCTGAACCTCGTTGTTGATGGTAAAATTGGACAAACAACCTTCGAAACTTGCTGGCATGGTCTCCTGCTGCAGGTACTCTCGTCGAACGCCACCCACAGACAGAACTGTCAGGTAGGGATCAAGAAAATCATGCACACCGGCTGAGTCCAATTCATCACCCACTTTCCGCCCATCGACTAGAATTCTCAGCACCCGGTGGGAGGCGTGCAAAGTCAAGTTATGCCACTTTCCATCCGATAGACTGTCTGGATCATTGACTGTCATGTTAACCGATGTTCCCTGCCGTGAGCTATACATGAGCTTTCCCGACCTCAGCTCAACCGACGTAAAGTGCTTGTTGGTCGCGGCGAAGAGGATGATTCCATTTGTCTGGACTGTTCTGAAGAGCAGACTCAGTGTCTTTGGTGGATCCTCAATCTGGGCCATCGAGGTTATGTTGTCATTGTTTACCGTGAAGCGACGCCTTCGAGTTTCTATATCATAGGTCCAAACGTTGTTCCCTCCGTAGAGATTGTCCAGCAACTGCATCCGTCGGTGCTTCTCGGAGATTTTGAACTCCACGAAGCCACCGTCGCTGATGGAGATCGGTTCCAAGGAGCTGTAGCAGTCGGGTGATAGTAGATTTCCTCCGCACTGGCACATGGCCGTGTGCCACCGATCCATGCAGATTCCAAATGAGCCACAGAGTGATAGAGCTGGGTCTGATGGAAGACCCTGTTGACATGGACCGCCATTGTTGCTTCGATTGCAGGTGGACATGACTCCTCTTTGCTTCAGTGGATTGCTCATGTTCAATGGCCGTCCGTTGATGGAAACACTGTGAACACAGCCCACCAAGTCATCGGTGTGGATTTGTCCTGGTCTTTCAAGAACCGGATCCGCGGTAGATAGACCACCAACAAGGAGTGGCTGCTTGTTAAAGTTGAGGGTTCTGTAAGTAAAAGAATGGAATCAGGGTGGTGAACCTTGAATGAAGCTCATGTAAAACTTACCCAGTAGGACCGACATCATCGGCATAGCACGAGGCGTCTCCAGGTCTGCAATCTTCGCACACATCTCCATTCTCTGTGCACTTAGCCACACTGAGCGACATCACTCGGCCATTCCTGGTTGCTGTCACCTTATGCCATTTCCCGTTGGCCAGGGTGTTCTTGTTTCCACTACCAACCACCACCGTCGTGATGGCAGTTCGAGCACCTCCGAATGAAAACAAAGCCTTTCCCTTGACCACCTCTATGGCCACGAAGTCCGAGCGACCTCCACTTTGAATTCCGTAGTTATATAGGAGCAGAGCATCAGGCTTGGTGGTGGCAAAGATGATTGAAATGTCATTTGTAGCCGCATCCAGTGGTGGGAAGGCCATGAAGGAAAGTTCCTCAAACCCAAAGGTAGTCTTCTCACAGTGCCGTCCGTATCGTCCTCCCACACAGCTGCACTTGTAGCCTGGTTTGAGGGCCACACAGAGTCCACCGTGGAGGCAAGGATTCGGTCTGCATGAGTCTGCAATATGCTCGCACTGATTGCCACGATAGCCTGGTCGGCATAGACAGAAGAATGATGATCCATCGGGACTCTCTCGACATGATCCTCCATTGCGGCATGGGCTACCAGAACAGACGTCGCCTCTCTCCAACTGACAGAACTTACCCTCTCTATGCGGTGGGCATGTGCACTGGAAGTCATATCCCTGCCTTCTACATTGACCATTAGCTTGGCATGGGTTGGGCGAGCAAGGATCTTGCCGCTTCTCACATTGACGACCAGTATAGCCATCAGGACATTTGCAGATGAAGTCATGCGTTACCAAGGGTGCTGTGAAGATCAACGTCTGACTGTCGACAATATTGAGTGGTCCTTCGTCATGGACTCGGAAGTCTTCACTGCAAACTCCACCATTGTCACAGGTGTTCGTACTCGAGCAAGGTGTGAATCCAATGACAACTCTCCCAGGGGTTTGTAGAAGTCTCTCGATCGTTTCAAGCTTTTTGTTGAGACGCTCCACGATATATCTCGGTGATCGGTAGCTCTGACTTGAAGTCTGCAAGCCAAGAGCGACTTGGAAGCCAGTCTGGTTTAAGGTGTTCCGGATGCTGTACAGATTGTATTCATCTCCATGATCAGTGCTGGCCTTGAGAATGTCCAAAAAGCTGCGGTAATAATTTGCAAGGAAGGACTCTGCTGTCATGTTATCCACGTTGATGGTGATCGAATTGGCAACGGTGGTGTTGTCGAAGCCTCTGAACTCTACTGTAACAGTTGAAGTAACGTCATTGTGCTTGCCATCGTTCCCAGACACTGAGTAGGAGTATCCATGGGTCGAAGTCTTCTGTGTGGTGTGCATGTCGCACTTGTTGGGAATCGTTAGGATACCCAAGGGACTGCTCTGAGAATCCGGTTTAATGCGACACTTATAGTCTCCAGTGGTGTCTGGATCATTTGGATGCACATCAGCGATCTTGCCGATTGAAATTTCGTTGTTGAAGACATTCAATAGGACATGTACCATCCTTGGAGTTGACGGACTATCATTTTGATCGAGAATGTTGACAGTGATTGTGTGTTGTGATCGCATCTTTGGCTTTCCGTTGTCTTCCACTTCCACGATCACTTCTAGAATTGGAGTGACCTCGCGATCTATACTTCGTGTGGTCTTCATTAGTCCTGAGTGCTTGTCTACACTGACCATCGTTTTGTGTTTGCCACCGACGAGATAGTAGGTAAATGGTCCTCCATTCGGTGGAAGATCAGGATCACTAGCCGAGAGTGTCATTATGGACGTCCCTGGAGGCTCATTCTCTGAGACATACCCAATCACACCATTCGCATCGAAGATGGGTCCATTGTCATTCACATCGAGCAGATCTATTTTCACTGTTGCTGTTCCTGTTTGTGGTGGAAGTCCTGTATCGATAGCACCAACGATCAGGTTGTAGGTTGGAATAGTCTCGCGATCGAGCATTTTCGCAGTTTCGATCTGGCCACTTTGAGGATCGACTTTAAAGGCTTGGTTTACGTTTCCATTTATAATTGAGTAGCTAAACTGGTTATTCTGTGGGCGAACGTCCTTATCTACTGCCTTGACAGTAGCAACTTTGGTTCCGATCGATGATCCCTCCGATATACTGGCTTCGTAAAGGTGATTAAGGAACTCCGGAGGATCGTTACCATCCTGAATGGAGATGATCACTTGAGCTTCATCGGTATCATTGCCTCGAATTCCACCAAAATTCTTAGCCATTACTGTAAGGACAACCCGACTCTGAGTCTCACGGTCGAGATTTCTCGAAACGAACATAACACCAGTCTCTGCGTTGATTGCAAAGCCCTTGTCATTGCTGGAGCCTACTAGAAGATAGTAAACCTTTCCATCTTCGCCAGCGTCCTTATCAGTTGCTTGAATGGATCCAATAGTTGTTCCAACTTCTGCTGATTCGGACACGTCAAAGTGGAAGACAGGCTGTAAGAACTGTGGATAAAACTCATTCACTCCCGTGATGTGGACCACGACTTTCGCCATTCCCTGCATCGTAGAATCTGGATTCACAGCCAAGACTTGCAAGATGTATTCCTTCTTCTCCTCGTAGTCAAAACTAGCCGTGGAATTGATCATACCGTTGCTTGGATTTATCTTGAAAAGATCTCGACCAGATCCGCCTGTGATCGAGTATCGGATTATGGCGTTCTTAGGCGAATCCTTGTCCGTAGCATGTGCACGGAAAACAAACGTGTTTGGAGGTTGATTCTCAGCGAGACAGGCATGGTATTCCGATTGATTGAACTCCGGAGCGTTGTCGTTGATATCGGTAAGAATGACAGTCAACATAGCAACGGCCATCTTTGACTTGAAACCCAAGTCCTCTGCGGTTATATTCAAGTGGTATTCCTGAATGAGATCGTAGTCCAAGGGTTGCAAGATCGTCACTGAACCTGTGACTGCATTCACTGCAAATTCCTTTCGTTCATTACCTCCAGAGATAGAATAACGAATCATTCCATTCGGTCCATCATCTCGGTCCGAAGCACTGACAGTGAGGATCGTCGAACCGATCGGTTCATTTTCCGGCACGATCACTTGGTAGCTTAGGGCTGTGAATTCTGGTGTGTAACGATTGTCTCCGGTGACAATGATGGTGGCAGTGACTTCATCTGTTTGCGGCGGTACTCCACGATCGATGGCTTTGATCTTGAGGGTGAATGCTGTATTCGGTCGGACTCCAAGTGGTTTCGACACCGATACCCATCCATCCTGTTTATTGATGATGAACTGCGATGTTCCATTACCTCCAACAATCGAGTAGTCAATTTCGGCGTTCACTCCATAGTCCAGCTCGTCCTTCGCCACCACTTGGACGATCTTCTGTCCGACTTTAGCGTCTTCTGGAACAGGTGAGAGGTAACCGCGTGTTTCGAATCGTGGTGGGTTATTATTGGCGTCCACTACGTTGATGTTCACCAGGCACTCGGAGTACATCGGAGGTTTGCCATTATCCGTGGCTAAAACCGTCATGGAGTACATATTTTCTGGTGAGGCCTCAATCTGGGAATGTTTATACCTGATCGTGCGCTTGCTAAAGATCTCACCTGTTGCTGGATCGATCGTAAACAGATCAGATGGATGCTGCAGGGAATACGATATAACCGAGTTTGGACCTTGTTTGTCGCGATCAGTGGCGATCACTTGTCCAACAAATGCGACCGATCTTTGCAGCTCTGGGAAGTTAAAGCTATAGTAACTGTGTTCGAATTCTGGAGCATTGTCGTTCTGATCTTGGATGGTGATCGTGAGTGGCGTCTCCGATCGCCATGCTCCATCGAAGGCTGCAACTTTCAGCAGATACTCGTCCTGCTGCTCACGGTCGAGATGTGCAGCGACGGTAACATTTCCACTAATCGGATCGATTGTGAATTTCTCGCCAGGATTCTCGGTAAAACTATAGGTGGCATTGGCATTTGCGCCCACGTCAAGATCAGACGAGGTCAGCTTGATCACGAAACTACCAATCTCAGCATTTTCGGTGACATTCACACTGAAGAGCCGCGTGAATCTTGGAGGATTGTCATTCTTATCGAGCACTGTTATGATCACACTAGCACTACCCGTCATCTGAGGCATTCCCTGATCTACAGCCTCCACGATCAGTTCATAGGATGCTATATCCTCACGATCCAATCGCATGGTTGTGTACACTTCTCCACTATCTGCGTCCATTTCGAATGTTCCATCGAAATCATTGGCCAGCCGATAAGTGATCTCACCATTATCAGCTGAATCACGATCCTTTGCGCTCACTTTTATAATAAATTGTGGTGGGGTTTCCTCTTCCAGGATTTCTGCATTGTAGATAAGTTTTTCCATAACAGGGGCGTTGTCGTTAGCATCAGTCACATTGATCGTGAGCAACATGACACTCCTCAGACTCGGACGATCAGAATCTGCTGCCTCGATCCATATCTCGTACTGATGTGCTGTTTCATAGTCCAGACCGTCCTTTCCAATCGAAGCAACTCCTGTGCCAGGATCAATTCGAACTGCTTCACCAATATTTCCTCCAGCGATCGAAAATTTAATATTCCCAGCGGCACCTTTCTTTGGCGATGTTGCCAGGATCTTGGTGATCATTTTACCCTCCACTACGTCCTCTGGTAGCATAAACTGTGTGTTGGCCATGTACGAGAATGTCGGGAATAGGTGTGCGGGTCTAAGCAATATCGTCAGATCGGCACTAGCGCTTTGAGGATCAGGTCCCTGATCAGTTGCGTGCATGACAATTGAATAAACCATATCGAAGCCACCTCCATTAGATGACAGTTCGACCTTCGTCTTTATAACTCCTGACTTCTCATTGATATCGAACTTGTCCACATCCTTTCCACTGATCGAGTAGATGATCTTGGCATTTGCTCCGTCATCCAGATCGATAGCACGAGCTCCGAAGATGAATTCGCCTCCCTTGATCCGATCTGGTACATTAACGTTGAAGCTTGGACTTTCAAAAGTCGGGGAATTGTCGTTCACGTCGAGGATTGTGACTGTCAGATTGACGGTGGATGCACGTGGTTCCGTTGCTGAGCTGTCCTGTGCCATCAGAGTGAGGTAGTAAACAGCAGTGTCTTCCCTATCCAGACTTGCCGCGGTAGTTATTTCTCCAGTGTCCGCATTGACATGGAATTTGTCCATCTTCTCGCCAAGTAAGCTGAACCGAATCTTCGCATTCAATCCGGTGTCCTTATCTGTTGCCACTGGATGAAGGACTTTGGTGCCAACTGGAAGATTCTCCTGAACCATCGCATGATAAGACTGACGTGCAAACTCTGGCCGATGATCATTCATGTCCTGTACGATGACTCGAACGATTCCCGTACCAGTCAATGGTGGCGATCCTAAAAGAAGAAAAAAAAAAATCATAATGAATGGTTTTGGGAGTTCATTGTCCTAGCTTAGGAATTCTATGGTCACATCTTGATAAGACACCCCCTTCTATTACAAGACAATTGTGTGCTCCCTTTGCGCACACACATAATAAATTGCATCCAGAACCAATAAACCACAAAACAGTTCGACCGAGCAGATGCTGTCCAACAGATATGACTGGCTTCCACCTCTTTTGCCACACGTCCGCAACCAGAGCACCAGAGTGGCCTGGTGTTCCTGATCTAATTTAACGAGCAAATTGAATAATTCCCTTAAAAGGAGCCCAATGCACAGTACAAACACACACACACCAGAGTGCATCTTTCTGGAGTAATCCGAATCCGAATTCGAATCCCTATCGAGGATCTTGGTTTATTTTCTCTCAATTCTCTCTCTCTCTATTTCGGTTGTGGATTACTGGACATAGACTCTGGAATTGGTGCCGTACCGAATTCCAAATGAGGTCTACCTATGGTATGCATGCCTGTGTGTGTATAGTTCATTTTTTTTTTCTGCAAATTGAGTGTGGTTGGTAATGGGGCACTAGAGAGCATGATGCTCTGTCTAGAGAGTGTGGCTGGACTGTACGCATATAAAGGTCGTGGTTTGTGGTAATATGATTGGTTACGGTTTGCCGCGATAGGATCTAGGTGTCGCCTTTTTGGGGTCGATGCGCAATTAATTGGAATTAAGCGGAGGCAGGCTTTGGGTTAGGAAATATAGCAATTGTTTCAATTACAATGCAATTACTCGTATGTAGATAATTAAACGGAATAGAGTTATGGAAAGACGAGCCTTATTGACCTTATGTTTGTGACTGTTATAAGGAATAGGAGTTTGGATTGGTTTTAATGAAGCGAGTCATTGTAGGAACTGTAGACCGACAAGGTTGCAGTCGAGTGAAATGGGAACTTTGCCAGTTCGACCTGGAAGGTTTGTTGTGACAAAGTTGTTCTAAGTCTAGGAAAATATCCACATCCTCTATGAAGGTGAAAAAGCTTTTAGTAAAGGATTTTGTCTCTGGAGGCTGATTTAGTTTGTTGAAGTGATATTTTAGGCAGCAAGGATCTGCAAAGAACAGTATGTATCTTTGTAATATGTAAAGATTTATTTACAGGAATACAGTTGAAAAATCTAAGCCTAGACGGAGTCCAGATTCCTACCATAGATCCAGGTCTAGAAACACAGTAATTGACTTAGACCTGGCGTGTCAGTCACATTGGCACTATTCTTAACTCCTTGAAAACCAAGCTGGTGTCTGAGAAGACTAATGTCTTGAGTTGAGAAGCAACTTATAATTAAGACGGTTCCTAGCTCGGATAACGAAGGACCTCAAATTTACAGATTTTTCCAACTGAAACAGCTACGATTAAATTCAGACACTTTGAGGTTAACTAAAGGAAGATGGTTAGAAGCGTGGCACTGTCCTTGCAGAGTGACTTGAGAGTTCGGCTGCAACAAATAAGCTTTCACTCGAGATTATGTAGATTCGATAGACTAGACATCCTTCAGATCTCCATTGAACCGGGTGTTGAGTATCAAGTGCCAAGTCACATGCTGTTGGTTCCATTGTGTCAACAGGGCATTAATTTGGCTTGTATTGCATGGGAGTGGTATCACTGATAAATTAATAGCTATTGTCAAAGCTTAGTACAATGAGTTCAAGGATAAAAGAATAGTGTTTGAGATTTTTTTTAAAGACCAGAAGAGGTCCTTTGTGATACATACAATGGATCTTTCTGCTTTGGTTACCCAGGGACTAATAAAACAAGCCTGAGCTTTTCATATAGCGAAAAATACATAAGACGTAGAATGATACCAGGAGCAGTATTCTTTAGGACAGGGTCAGACCGGTACATAGGGGTGAAGGATAGTTTCCTCCTCCTCTTCGTCCCTACAACGTCTGAGGAAATAATTTGAAAACAAGTTCAGTCTTCTAGCATGTTGGCATATCAGACAGTGGTGGCACTACGTATTAATTTAGCTTAGGACAGATCTGTCTCGATATACTTATGACACGTCAAGTGACTTCTCCATTTGTGGTTGATTCTGCTGAAAGCGTACAGTATTAGTTGATCCTTTTTTTTTTTTTTTTGAAAGACCCTTGCCCATATGGCTCACACTGCGACCTAAGAAGATCTATTGTATCAAAGGGTAATACTAAGCCAACAGCCGTTCCATCTCCCGTATGAAGGATAGAACGTCCTTAGCAGCGAAGTACCTCAGCTCTGCTGATGAACATATTTCTTTGTGGAAAATACGCCTCCTTAACCAATGTAATGCTGGGCATTGACAGAGAATGTGCTCAGAGGATTCGTCACCTTCTAAGTAGAACCTACATTCGGTTTTTGGGCTCAGATTGAGTTTGTTAAGGTGGTAACGCAGGCTGCAGTGGCCTGTGAGAAAGCTCACCAGCTTCGTCATGCTTTCCTTATCTAGATTAAGGATTTCCTTGTAGGAAAAAGGCCTGATTAATCGCTTGGATTGTCTCAGCCCCGGAACATTTTCCCAGTGGGCCAGACGAAGTTTGTGTTCACAAGTATTAATCAGTAGCCCAGTGGCAGTAGCCCAGTTGACACCACAGTAAAGTTCAGGCCCTATGAACGCTGATTCTGAGCCAATACAATTCCTTGATGACCAGGGATCCAACCAAGTTTCACCCTGTTGTGTCTGGCAAGAGATTGTAGGGCACATGGTCCTAGTGGCGCACTCAATGGCGGACTTGATATGAGAATTCCAGCTAAGCCGTTTATCAAGGATGACACCAATATATTTAACCTCACTGGAATAGACTAAGGTAGTGTCTTTGATCGTGATAGGTCCTAGATTGACCAGTCTTCTTTTTGTAAAAGGCACTAGAACGGTTTTGCAAGGGTTGATGGATAGTCCTACTCTGCTGCACCTTTTCAACGGGTATAGTAAAGCACATTGCATGACACTAGAAATGGTCGTGCTGTGTTTACCACTGATAAAAATGGCCAAGTCATCTGCATAACCAATGGCGATGTAGCCTAATCTCTGAAGATCAACTAGGAGATTGTCGATGACTAGTGACCATAGAAGAGGGGAAAGGACTCCTCCCTGGGGACATCCTTTAACTGCGGTCACTGACACTGACACTCCTCCAGAAGAGGAAGTAATAATTCGACTTTCCAGCATGGTCCGTATCCATTGGTTGGCCGAATCCTCGATACCTCTGCTATTAATTGCTCTTGCTATTGAGTCGTAGCCAGTGTTATCGAATGCACCCTCAATGTCAAGAAAGGCACACAGAGCTATTTCCTTGGAACGTATAGTTCCTTCTATCTTCTTCACAAGATAGTGAATAGCACTTTCTGTTGATTTTCCTTTTCTGTATGCAAATTGACTTGAGTGCAGAGGGGTAGACAAATCTAGCCGACCTCTAATATGAACGTCAATGAGTCTCTCCATTGTTTTGAGAAAAAATGATGTTAGACTTATAGGCCTATAAGATTTAGGCAGCTCACTAGGCTTGGTTTGGGGATAAAGATAAGTAGTTGATCCTTACATGAAATAGTTGATCCTTACATGTAGCAAGGGTTCTGTCATGGGTCATACTCTATCTGGCGAGCTCGTCAGTCTTTGAGTTTTCTGGACTATCTTATGGTATGTGCAAAGTTGCAGAAGGAGTAGTTCTTAGTGCACTGTTGAAACACAGACATTAATACCAACCTTTATGAGTTTTACCAAGATTTGGAAGTAGTCTTTTGGCATTCCGGACTACATCCAAATCATAGAATACGTCTATTTCATTGGGAACATTTGGTCGGTCACAACGAGCGAATGGACGACAATCCTCCAGCCAAAAGGGTCTTCGAATGTCAGCCCTTAGATTCGAGATGGCAAGAAAGACACTAATGTTTTAAGGATCAAGCAATGGCGACTGCTAGGATTCTTGGTCTGACGAACTGACAGCAGCATGGAGGTAATGGAAAGCTTAAAACTTTACACTATTTTGAAAAACATCGAAATAGCATTTCACTTTGTTTGGCATAAAAGGATTACATGGCCTTATTACCGATCTTTTTGGAGCGGTATACATATATCTTCCATCGTTATTCAGCATCAGCTAATAGCACTGGTCAAGATGCCTTTGATTTGAGAACAGAACACTTGCCATAAATATTGGCAATCATTTTGGAAACTCTCATTGCATTTATAAATTGCATTATTCTCGGCATCTTATGGCGTCTTATTATAATAAACTCGTCAGTAGATACATCCAAGAACTGTCCATTCGCAAGGTTATTAATAATGTTTGCTGTGTTAGGCTTTCCAGCAAATATTTAAAAAAAATGGGTGAGAACTTCAATTATTATAGTCCTTCCTAATTTCAGATTTCACATGTCTTCAAAGCCTATGTATCTTTAGAACCAAACTTCCAACAAAACAGAGAAAATCTCAGCCACACCTCCAAAAAAAAATCACCTCTACTATCAGTACCAATAATACCACAATCACGTACCCACCTTTGGAGAAAATCAATCAAAGTAAATCGCTTTAGATGATTTATGGCACCCGCTTGTAAGACTCATAAAAAATACATAACACCCATAGCACCGAACAATTTCATGTACTCCAAGTACCATGAGACCACTTAAATAACCATTCTACCAACTGTGAGCGTGCGCACATACCTTTACAACACCAAGCTACGACGAGACACGGGACTCTATGCTATTGTGGGCCGAAGATTCCATTGTGGGCTCACAGCATAAACTACCATCATCATCGTCGAACGATTTATGTTCGAATGTCGTTCCTCGGACACGGAAGAAGAAGGGAATCTTCTTGCATCCCCGCTATACAGAAATAAAAAAAAAAAAAACCCTCGAAACAAAGTATGAATCCACTTACCAGGCCAATGGCTTTCAATGTCCATCACCTTACTCTTTCTTTACAACAGAGTGGGCAACATTTTAATTCCATCCTCTAGGACATTACAGCGAAGAGTGATTTCGCCTGACTTTGTCTCTAAATGCAGCCGTAATCACTTTGGTTACAATTTCGTTTCCTTTTTCACCCTCCAGCCGCACAGAGGACAACCAACACTGAAATGAAATATCAATAACTTACTGTGCTGTGCTGTGCTGTGCTGCGAAAAAAACTTTCTTCTCCCAGACTATAAGCCAAACAACACATAAAAGGAATGTGAGCCAGATACGATGGCTAAAGTCACCAGGGGGCCACCAAGCAGCCACCATCGCCGCCACTCAACAAACATGTAACACTTTGGAGAAGTATATTTGGTCCATGGTGAGCGGCTCACCCAACAACCAGGTGGACTGGAACTGGGACTGACTGAACAACAACGAATTATTCCTCCGTCCTGCAATTGTGATAGAGTTTGGCCAAAATCGAAATTGCCTGTTGTTGCAGCTACCAGTCGGATGATATGGTTCTCTAGGCACACCGACCGACCGACTCATGCCCATGAGAGAGTGTAATTGAAAAATATTTAAAAAGCAATTTTTCATATCGACTGCTTCGCGCCTTTTGTGGTTTTATAGTCATGGTGTGCTGGTGGTGATGATCATATTGGCGGTTACGTTGAGAGTTGTGGATTTTTAATCCCGAAACGATTGTAGATTTATAGAAAGAACAGTTTGATCTATCGCGGATACATATTCATCTTACTTTTCGGGTTGCCATTGCCAGTAGATAGTCCAAAGGCGCATATGGTGAGGCTGTGCAACGATTGGGAGACAATGGCAAGAATTATGGTCATAGTGGGGCTTCAATCGATGGATATAACGAAAAATATTACTTTGAACTTTTGTACTATAACAGTTCAATGTTGAGGATTATTTTCACCACTGTGAACATTATTCTTTTCCCAATCCAGCGATCGTGGTTATGAAATTGGAATTTAATAATATCGAATGTGTGTGCTGGTGTTGGCGTCTACCTAGGGAAAGCTATTTCCTGATGGAGATGAATAAACATGTGAAGATGCCACAGAGGCGTTTGATTTATTGAAGGTGTGAGATGAGGATGGAGCTTTGTTTCACAATAAAATTGAAATGGAGTATTTTTTTCGAAATTCCTTTGGCGATTTTTTTTTATGATGCTTTACGTCATTCAATGAATGAGTGGCTATAAGTCTGAAGTCTGTATTATATTTGGAACGCCTTCTCAATCATTGTTGGGTCTTCCAGGTGCAGATCATGGTGATTATGGAAGTTTTGTTTTGGGGGTGAAGTGCAATGTGATAACTAATCGGGGTATCACCATTTTTACGGAGAGTCGAACCACGACCAAATCTCTGGAATTTTTCACATCGAACTCAAAAAAAAGATGGATTAACAATACAATATTTATCTAATTTGCCTTTCGGGACACAGAGACATTTCAGGGAATGGCTGATAAGTTCACTGATAAATTCGTCAGGTAGGGTACCCATTACTTACTTTACTTACTTATGTCCTGTATCCCCTTGTGGGTTCTAGGGCCTCTAAAACGCCTACGCGCCATCGTGTGCGGTTTCTGACAATGTGCCTCAGCTCTCCCCAACTCTTTCCCAATTGCCGTGCTTCCTTCTCGACTGTTCTGCGCCATGTACTTCTGGGACAGCCGCGTATTCTGCCATCCTGAGTAAGCGGGTTCCATTGCATCGCGTGGTTAGCTATGGACCTGTCACCTTTTCGGAGAGTGTGACCAATCTACTGCCACTTTCGTCATTCTATGGTTGTGCCTATAGGTTCATGACCCGTTCTCTGATAAAGCTGTTCGTTAGAGATACAGTTTGGCCAGAAAATCCTTAAGATGTTGCGTAGGCACCTATTACCAAACGTTTGCAGCTTCCTCGTGATAGTAGCGGTCACTCTCCAGGTACCACATCCATATAGCAGCACGGATTCAATGTTGGAACGGAACAGTCGTAGCTTGGTATTTAAGCTAATTGCATTACTACGCCAAATTGTGGATAGCATCCCAAATGCAGACGGAGATAAGGAGAATATCGGCGTGCCTCTAGCTGCAGCTCAAATGCTTCTTAACTTAACCAATAGCGAATGGACAGACGGCACATTGTGCCACATTACTAAACATATCTGGCCTAAGCTGGATCAGATCCAACTGTCCAAGTATAGTAGGTGGGCATTTTAACTAATGACTTCTGAAGAAGCTGCTTGGATGAAGACGAGGAGGAACATATACAGTACTTCCTTTGTATGTACCAAGTTCTCTGAAGATTGCAACTAGGTCTCTACTTCTACTGCCAGGCGCCATGGCTCAAGTGGTTAGTGCGTTGGACTACGGAGCAAGGGGTTCCAGGTTCAATCCCCAGACAACACTTAAAATTTCTTTCACGGCCCCACCTCTCGCGAGCGTCTGACAAACATCCGAGAGTAAAAACTGACACGAAAAAGCTTCTCAAAACAAAAAATTGCCGTTCGGATCCGACATTAAACAGTAGGCCCCTTCCATTCGTGTAAAGAATATAACACGCACAACACTAATGGTTGTGAGAAGCTAGGCCTTGGGTCCATGGACCTGTTGCACTACAAATTTGTATTTTTGGTATTTTTGTCCACTTCTACTGCAATTTAGATGAACTGGCTAACGCGAACATCAATGGGAATTGGGTATTTACATAAATGGACATTTGCTGGTTTATACCAATACCTTAACCAGAATAGGTTCATTATCATACCACAAGGATTACAACTAGTGGCAGAATTAGCCGAGTCTTAGTATGAAACGCTGGCTGCATATGTCTAAGGTCCATTTCCACCAGTTCATTGGGGTTGTCATAGACTCAACGTGTTGGCCTTTCGCTACCTAAGACCTAGTCTTTAAATACGAGTACGAGTCAGATGCTAGTCATATCTGGATGACATGTGGTGTGCTATGTGATTAGTGCAACCATATCTATGAAGACATTCCTACTCAAATTGGTTTCACTGCCAGTTTAGACACAAATGTGGAAAAACTAACCAAGAATCTCAAAAATCTAGATAGGAGACGAGATGATCTTAGGCTTACTAGATAGTAGAGTCTCAATCAGCTCAGTCACTCGAATTTGTAGTCAAAAACTAGCATAAAAATGATAAGGCTGGTTACAGACATTGGGATAGCAGGTGAACATCACCAACTATTACAAGGACATTTTAGGATTGAGGTAGTGATGCTAACAGTAGTAGGTTTATTTTGGAATAGATTTCTGGATTAAAGCGACCATGTACGGTCCCCACTTTTTCGATGAATTCGATACTGTATCACTGTCAGTAGAAGCCTCTTCTGTCCAGGAACACTCTCCTTCTTAAATCACGCAACTTATTCGAGTAACACATATAGTATAGGTATTACCCGACCTTTCCAATACCTATGCTTCTGTGCCACTAATGTCGCTCAGAGAATGTGTAACGTGATGGATAAAATCATTCCCTATGACTTGAAAAATAATGTTTTTATTTACCTTGATGAGTTCTTGGTTCGAATCTTATGCCAAATTGCGTGTTTGACGATTAACGTTGAAAAAAGGAAAAATTTAGTTTTAATATGAACATATGAACCTCCACGGGAATTAAATGGCCGATGAACTAGCTAGGAAAAGCTCAAAATCAAAAAAAATACAAGCAGATCACTCGGTCTTAACGCCCATTAGTCTTAATTACTTCGGATTTTCATAACATGACCAACGCAAGATGGCGTACTCTTACTTTAAGCCGCGTCTCCAGAAAACGTTGGGTCCATTACAAAAAAAAAAAAAAAACAAAAAAATGGAGAACTACTGTCGCTAAACAGACCACAGCTAATTTTCCTCATAGGTATCCTCAGAGGCCACAACTCAATGGCAGCCCATCTTAGAAGAATGAGAACTAGCACCACAGATCTATGCAGATGCTGTAGCAACACAGAGGTAGAGGGAAACTCAACACATTTCCTTTGCTAATGCCTAAGCCTCAACAGAACCTGTTACTAGAACTAGCAAATGCACCACCTAAAACCACTCTAAAATTCATCATGAAAACGGGTTGGTTCAGCAGAGCCGTTCCTGGAATAAACTGATTTTAGTACCAACTGCAGTCACCCCTTCAACCTACCTAGCTTCTGAAGAATGACAGCTCAGCATAGAGGCTTTAGTAACGACCGACTGTCTTAAGAAAGGACAAATATTTCACATGGCTGACAAGGGATGGAGTACTTTTATGAAAAAGCTTGTCAAACAAAAATTGTCTATCGGACACCGTTTTGAGCTTAAAAGATTCGACTTCATGATTGAACATAAGAATAGGTGTCCAGAACGTAGTCCCTTGAAGTTTCTTACGCATCCATGAGCTCAAACCGGACACTGTAATGTTGGATACTAACCTTGTTTCATCACACTTTGAATCAATGATGAATTAAGAAAAACTATCGATTTACAAACGGACGGACATACAATCCAGTGACGTACTGCAAGATGAAAGGTCATGAAAACTCTGTGTGCCGAAGAGTTTTGTATGAAGATCTTCTACATTCTGCCCATGACTTTCCTGCCGCTGGGCATAAAGGGCTCAGTCCGTAAGTTTTACGTAGTTTCTCGATTACCGATGGGACAGAAAACTTTGACCATGCAACCAGGAGCATACCGCCACCCTCCTCAAATGTTTCCATGGCCTTGAACGCAGACTTTACTAACTTCATCGAATCCAAAAAGCACCTACTCTTAGAAAAATAACATCGTATATGCCTCTAGTCCTGTGTATAGTGTAGTATAGTGCCTTTTATTTCCTGGATGACAATAAAAATACATCACCTTTGCCTTTCTACATCTACATCAAAAGATCTGCAGTAATGAACCTCTCCGACTAAGAAAATCAGACTTTGTAAGAATGTATGATGGCTTGAAGAATTATTAGGACTACATAGCAAGCTACTATGACTTTCCCGTGAGTAGAACTTATAAACCTTGTTTTAACTCAACCAACCACTTTCTGTGCCTTCTAGACAGACACTCTGAAAATATAGAACCGACAAGGTCTATTTAAGAAAGTTACCTTCAGTCATCATGGCTGCTCTTAAATCTATAAAATCCAACACAATCCAATCAGAAGCAGTATTAGGAATAGTAGGATTTTACGCAACTCCAACGCAGAAGAAATAAATTGTGCATCACCCTCGTTTACTGGGCTCTGAATTCTTAATTTTCTTAGACAGTAAAACAAAATGGTACGCTCCCACGGCTTTAAAGGCATTCATATGGAGCAGATTTCCACGAAGTTAGTTCCCATACATGGTGAATGTTCGCATTCTATGAACCCTCAAGTCAACAAACAAATGCATTCATCTCTTCTGCTGGAAGCATAGAAAGATGGATCATTGTCTCTACTAATCAATACAGAACGTCTGGTGAAAGGATTCCATTGAAGAAGAAGTTTTGGATTCACTAGATTTAGACTGTTAGTGACACTCTTTTGGAAGTTATGTATAACTTGGAGGAGGCTAAATCATGGTGGCAGGAATGACATGATGTTCTTGATTTTGAATATTCTAAAAGAAAAATTTGGATGATTTATCTATACGGATAGAGATTTCGGTTGTGGCCATATCCCGAGTATACACGAAGATGGTCATTATTACGTATCATAGATTGTCGCATCAGCATATATGTATGTACATATCTTCTTAGTCTGAGGTCTGTAGATACAGCATCCAAGTGTTAGCCCACAAAACGATACGCAGTCTATTTATCAGTTTATAGTCAGAGAGAACGACTGCTATCAGTATCAAGTTCTCATCAGACAGACAATCTGATAAAATAATAATAAAATAAATATTCGTGAATTATGACAGCTCCGTTCTAAAAGGAATTCAAAATTTTCATATGTCAGATAAAAATATAAACACTATGTGTAGAGTAACAAGCAATTTGTGTAAAAGATCTTTTTCACAACCACTCAGCCGAAGAAATAAAATCATTTAAGTGAAACGCTGACAATTAAGTGAGGATCTGGCATCTTTATTTTATTTCTGTAATGTCTTTCATATTTCTTGAGACATAATTAGCAACCACTATATCTTGGCCCATAACACATGGCTTATAAAACATAATCACCCCGAACCCGACTGCAAGGAAAAATTCCTTTAACCATTCCACACTCTACCATCGCACACTTAATTTTCATTACTCTCTTACTTTTGCTGGAAAACACTCTCTTCGCGCTAATCGCGATTGAAACATGGAAAATGCTTGTTAGACACACACAAGGTCTGCAGAGATATTGTAAAGTTTATTGTTTGTTATTATTAGTGTTTTGTATCCATGGCACAAACACACACACGTATACATTCATTCCACCGAAATCACAGATAAAGAAATAAGCTATGACTTCGCCATGAAACATAGATTTCGTCTTTTGTGGCCTAGCGCGACAGGCCTCCAATTCAAGTTAACATTACTTAAGAGCCGAGAGTTACAAACCAAAAACACACATACACAGCAAGGCCAAGGTGAGTATGCTGAGTGGTACGCCATCCGATGGACATATCCGTGCTTGTTCCAACTTAGTTATGGCACTTCACTGGACCAGGCTCTCAGCTCTCAGAGTGTATGTCTCTGTACACATGTCCGACAGAGTGACGTATGCTTTCGGGATGATGTTTCGTTTTTTCGCCTTATCTAACCTTGAAGGATGGGGCAGGGTTTGAATTTTCCACAAATTATTGGACACACATAGTGGTATACTTGTTGTTGTTTGCTAGAAGAGAGATCTTCCTCGTGATAAACGTGGTTTCGAGGAGGAAATAGAATTGGGATTGATATAAGGGTCAGTTGAGGCTTATCTTGTAATTGGTCGTATATTTTTGTGAAAAAGAAGGAAATACATATATTTCCGTAGGCCGGGTGAGTAATGTGTGTGCCTTGAGATATGTGTATCAAGTGAGAATGTGGCCTATGGGGAGGATAAATTAATTGGCTGGCACACGCTGTGTTGCTAATTGGAATGGTGGAGGGCTGGCTTCATAAATTTTCCATCATAGGGGGAACCTTTAATTGATAGATACCACATTCAGTTAAATGTCAATGAAGTGGTCCAGCATCCGAGTCTGTGTAGATACATAGTTGCTAACAGTTGTTGACGATGTCACTTATATGTGAACATTGTCGTCGTCGATGTCGTATCACCTTCGCCAATAATGTTGTACGACTGAAGGAGAGTATTTGTGTTGTCAATCTTAGCATTGAATGTGTGTGCCTCCACAGTGAACTGTACTGTACTATCCGTTCGGCTTCGCATCATTCTAAATCTTTGCCGTCACAGTCGTAGCCGTCTGGCATCGTCATCATCATCATCGTCATTATCATCGTCGTCGGCATCATCTTGGCTTGGACATAGATACATACTATATACACTATGTACCTATGTACATGTGTGGACATTTTTCGCGGTACAAAACGGATTCTTAACTGTGTCGTTATACCAGCCGTGTTACATGGTTTAACCAGCATCTATTGTGGCACCATCGGTCGCATCATCATCTTCGTGGTCATCGGCAGTGTTGTGTTGTGCGCAGTCACCAGTCAGATGCCATTTCTGAGATAAGGAAGTGATTTCATAAAATCCATACACCATATTGTATGCTGTTTGGGAGAGCAAACAAAAGGATACTCTCTACTCTCCACTCTTGCTGCGTATGCTTGACCAATACGTTATCTTTGGCGCAGATTGAAGGAAGTTCGCTACGAACATACATATGAGTATATATAGCCACCGAGCGTCCAGACTCTTTCTCTAGCCCATGAACAATCTAAAACGCATATAATCGAAAATAATCGACAAAGAAAGAAATGTGTGCTGCGTATGGGGATGGGGTTCGGCTTTGCGACTTTAGCTTGGACTTTGGCGTTTGGCTTCCGTTTGGCTCGTTAAGAGAGCTGGCTCTTGTCGTTGTCGTTTGCGGTGCGGAATTGTCTACAACAAATCTTACTAGTTGTAATATTTGTATCGTGTTACTTTTAACACATCGTTTTGCAGCAATAGATACATGCAATGGATGTTCCCGGGTGTGTGTGTGTGTGGAAACACATATTTCGGTAGCCATTTGCAGTAGGGAAACATATGTTTTCGCGGAGATCATTTTAATGATCATCTTCAGTGGCTTGGGGTTCTATGGTTAGCCTCTTCTGCCTTTTCTTCGACAGTTATCCAGGTCGCGATCTATGTGGTTTTTTTTTTACCATCCTTTACCTATCTTGCTGCAAGAGGTATAAATACTTTGTTGTTGCTGCAGTTGGGCAGTGCAGCGACCAATTTTTCGAATATTGTGTGGGAAATTTATAAATTATTGTCACACACACGTAGAGTTATGGGAGAAATTTTGTGGGAGTATGTACAATAGAAAAAATGTTGTCGTTACACTCATTAAAGTGAAAGAGGAATTTTTCTCCTAACGACATACACACTGGATGCAGTTCGCTATTCAACTCTTTTGTTTTACCTCTCGATTGGCAGAATGCAGACATACACACACATACACGCCATGCGAAGGATAGAGGATGTAGCATTTTTTTCTTCTTCGTTTCTTACGTTGACATGTAATTAAATTCCATGTTTGTGGTTAATTGCGTACTAGGAAGGAAATTAGTTATTATATTTGAGAGAAAAAATTTAGCAGAGATACAGAGAAAGTGTGTAGATGCCTTGCGGGTTGATGCCTGAAGTATTGATTACCGGGAAATGAATTCAAATTCCAGGAGGGAAATTCAATAAAATTTTGTAGTGACATAACCATTTGAGTGGTGACATAATGAAGGAAAAAGTGTGATGGGAAATAAATGAAACAAACCCTTCAGCATTTAAAATAAAAATAGTGAATTGTCACTTGTCACCATTTTTCACAACTTTTCGTGTCGTGTTGCCTGTTGGATCCAAAATAGTTATTTGTTTCTTCTGTTAGTACGTACGATCAACTGTTGACATAGATCTACAAATTTATTAAAGTACTTTTCAAACTGAGTTCACAAGAATAATGAGGAATGCTAATGTTAACGACAAGTAGTAGGTTGTGGAGTACAATAACTTAATACAAGCCTATTCTATATGGATACCACGGACACCACTACTTAAGATCGGAACTCGATCTCATTCCTAATGTCAAAACTTTAGTAGTAACTATTCTAAAATTATTTAAGACTTTAGAAGATGTTCACCGCATTCTTTTATAATTTTTTTCCGTCATCCTTCCCACGACAAATTCAAATTAATTTTGCAAAGCCATCCAACACTAGTCACAAACAAGATCCCTCTTAAGTACGACATACCACTCGTACGTGCTGTTAATGTAATTTATTTCACTAGAATTTGACATTTATTGCTCACGTCTGTGCGGAGCGAATTGTAAGCAGTTTGACCAAGCGGGTGGGTGGACAAATAGACGGGTTTCCGACCCAAACGATGAGAATAACTTTTTAAGTGCTTCGTGTAGACTTCTATTCCCGTGTACATGGCGACTTAACAATTATTATTATCCTCTCCACTCTGACTTGGCCATGGTACTCTCATCGCAAAAATGAATGTTTCTCCATGTTTGACATGTTAAGGATCGCTCTTCAATACGAGTAATCCTCGTGGAGTATCAAAGGAATAATAAAATAGATTTATGATCAGAGTCCCTAGAGAGAGATGGTGAATTATCTTAAAGTGGATCCCGTCCTCTGGCCGTAAAGGAATATACCAACCGCCCGACCAATTGACACGACTTCATAAAGCGTCCAACGATCTCATTTGTAGATTTTAATGAAGTAAACAAAATCATCGAACATTACAAATTTCCGGTGTTCACAATAATTGCAGATTATAACTGAAATCATCCCGAAAATCCCATTCATAAGGATTTACACGGAGCAATAAAGATGGAATGCAAAAAGAAAACCAACCAACCACAACCGCCACAAGGCTAATAAAATTGTTATCGGAATTTTTAATATTTTTCCACAACAACAACCACAGTACGCGAACTGCAAAATCAAAAAAAAAAAAAAAAAGTATCTACTCCGAAAAAAAGGAGGAAAATCTGTAATGCAAGAGTCTGAACTTAAAACAGGTACTAGTGAGATTCCCTGAGGGATCTCATGGCGTCACGATTTCATAAAAGCCTGAGCATCAGCTCCCAATGAACATCATCCCATGGATGATGACGACGACGACGACGACGACGACGGTGCTGATGCTGATGATGATGATGATGATGACGATGATGATGAAACTGAAGGCTTTCTCACTCCTTTTGTTTCTCAGGGAAAGGAGAGATCTTCTCTAGATTTTGTTAAAAATAGTTAAAAACGCAAAAAAAAAAAAAAATATTTTTTATTTTTTTTGGTTCTTTGTTTCTGAAGAGTTGTGACGTGATCACAGAGATATACGAGTACTATTCTCTGGCTATTAATAAAGCAAAGGAGCAGTTAGTGTGTAAGCACCTTTACCCAGAGGAAGCAGAAGTAGGAGCAAAAGGAGGAGACAACGGGTGATTGGCGAAGCACAATTATTAGATTATATGGAGTGCTTATGGTTCTCTGCTCGAAACAGTAGATAGATACGTAGATAGATGGTGTGTAGCCTAGAGAGATGAGATGTGGAGTTACACGCCCTCACTGGGTTTATTTTCTGGATGAACACAGAACACGAGTTAGGATTTGTTGTTTTCTATTTTTTTTTTTTTCTCTTAAAACAATAGACTCTGGTAATGAAAAAGTGTTGAGATGGGCTATGGATTTGCCCGGCCGTTTTGGATATCTCTTTGATTTTATCTACGCGATGGTGTAGTGTGGTGGGGAATTTTTGGTTCATATTGCTAAATTGTCACGACTTGCAAGGAGTTTGGAGTTTTTTTTGTTTAAAATTTGTGCGGCGGATGTATTAATGAGTCAAAATAGAAATGGTTTAGTTTGGTTTGAAATAATAACGAAAGTCGTTGCCCGACTGACCATCTAGTAAGATAGACTAGCATCCAAAATGAAGGATATCCACATTTTGATCTTATAGCCAGTTTAGTTCTTAACAGGGTCCTTACATTAAGATTTGCCGTAAAACTATTCAAATTCTGTTTTAAGGTTCATAAGAAAGCGCTTGCTTAACCTTCTCCTAATCAGACTTGGGCGACTATCTATACACATAAATTTTTATACATGCAACCTGGAATTAAAGATTCAGGAGGTTCAGTTGTTATGGGCTAACATTTTACTTTTTCTCAATACATCGTTGAAATTTCTTCGAGAGGAGAGTAGGCTATTCAGTTAACACTCACCACATCAGCATCAAAGATCTGTCACATGATCGAGACAATCACAAAGAAAATAATCCAAATCCTGGCCCACTCCTCAAGAGTCGCTAACAATGGGGTTTTTTTTTAAACCTAACACACTAAGATGGAGGTTCATGGAGGCTCTTCTTAGCAGTCTTATCGGAGAGCTCATTTCTCGCAATCCCAGTGTGACGTGGGACCCAGACAATGAGTTCATCCTTGCGACAAAATTCTAAGAGTTCTGAAACTATTTGGCAGCGGATTGAAGGGGTGAGCAAGACCTCGATATAGACGCAGATATTTCGAGCTCTCCACCTACTCCTTGCAATATAATCGCTAACTATTAGGGTAGCATAGATCTCGGTATGCAAAATAGAGGCATGCTTGCTTAACGAATTGTGAAGTTTAGTGTTATCGATATCCACGATGACACCACCACCGATTTCTTGACTAGTTTTGTCAATTTTATCATCCTCAGACTTTGGCTGAAACAAGTCCTGAGAGTAATGAAAGTCGACTCTAAATTTGCACAGCAGATGAAGTCCCGATTTCATCGTACCAGAGATACATACAATTGTACAAAAGGAATCGTATCATAGCCGTATAGATCCAGAGGACCTTTTTCGGTGACAAGCCCCATATCTTGCCAGAAACACCTTTACACTGCCAGAAAAATGAGTGTGCCTTGGATGTCTTCGACTTGTGTAGGTTTATTGGGTGGATACCAATGACTTACCACTTTATGACGAACAGACTCAGGTTGAAATTCAGAAAAATCCCTATCGTTCAATGTTATGAATGTCAATGGAATCAGCCACTGAGAAAAGAGAACTTTATAGTGCCGTCAACAATGCTTTACTTAGTGAGGATGACTTCCACAACAAGGAGTCTTCAAAGCCATATTTTCGGAGGAAGTGGGGTCCAAAGTCATTATAATGTATCCAATGTTTGAAGAAATGTTGTAAATGCAATATGGCAGCAAAATTTGGTGGTACTCTTGCAGATTTTATGAAATTTCAGTCACAATTCTGACATTTTACATTCATCCGCAGTAAGGCCTTTGGATAATGAAACCATCCCCTAAGAGTGAAGACTTTCTAAAAGAAATTTTATTTGACAGTGAGTGAGAACTAGAGAAGCTCTTGTGTGAACCTAAAGCAACTACAGACGTCCCCAACTATAGGATCATAGTCATACAGCGCATAGAGTAATGCTAGATAACTGAAGAAAAATCACTGTATTTAGGAAAAAAGTGTAAAATAAGGCACATCTCTGAACTCAACTGAAACTGAACATATGATGACGTAAGAGTTGTAAAAATTCTGATACAAATGTATGTATACCCCAGAGGGTGAGTGAATGACCTTGAGATCAGTTAAATGGACTAAATGACCCAAAATGGTACTATTCTCCCCTCTAGCTGCATGCCTAGATACATTGTTACGATGATCATTCTAATTAGATACTTCACCTGAACCAAGATTCAAAAGAATTTTCTTTCAAGGAAAAGAAAGAAAAAAAAAAGAATTGCTGATACCAAATGCGATCAATAAATCGTGCGCACATGTTTGCCATACTAGCCACAGACAGTGGTCCACCGTTTATTAACAATAGTTCCAATATTCATAATAGAAAATTTGTATCTGCGCCGTATTCAGGGTTTTTCTATGGAATATCTTCCTCTCCATTCGGTAAGAATAGGAAAAAAAAATTGTTATCATCACAAATTATAAAACAATGCTCGTTCATACTGCATCGTCACCGACAATAGACCACCGCCTTTCTGCACTTTCTTCTTTCGCAAGAGTAAATCTAATAAACTACTTGTTTGTTCAAATTGTTGGTATCTCTCTGTTGTTGTTCTTGGTTAAGGTTGGCCTTTCGCTTGAAAATTTCGTCGATTCATCGAGAATTATTTTTTTTTTTTTTGTTTTTTTCTTTTCATAGTTCCGTGCCGCGATGGTACCAGTGCTGGTGGTGCTCTATGTAACTGCTGCTGAGACTATAAAGAATCGAAAAACCAATAAAACTCGAACTCAGGTGAATGAGGAGCATTCCAATGGAGAGGAAGCCCACCACAACAAATCGTTGTCATAAAACAAGACCAACGAGCGGATAATTCCATAAGAGTTTTCCCTGTTTTTTTTTTTTTTTTTTGCTCTTTTTAGTTTTTCCTTTTTCCACACAAACCCATACTACACGAATGGCATTACAGTTGGCCTGGCTGCCTGTTGAGTATCTGCGATGATGCTTTGGTGGAAGGAAGTATCTATGGGTTTGCTGCTGCCATGCTGCACACTGTCCCAAGATATGACCACTATTTATTTGCCCCTTAAAAGATCTTCCTTGTTCGATGGTGGTATTCTTTTTTTGTTTTTTAGCTTTGAGTAGGATGATTTCGTGTGCCATGTGTTTGGCCAAGAACTATTGTTGAACTGTTCCTCATCGGACAATTGTTACTGCACTCACTTACATTGGTTTAAGAACCAATATTCCAATACGTTGATGGTCAGTTTGGCGAAAGGAGGCAAAGTTACACATGCACATGGTGCTGCAAGTTGTAAGCAATCTTATGAAAAACACAGTTACCTTTGAAGAAGAAGGCAGAAATACATTAAATTCCCACATATGAATCTATTAATACAGAGTGGAACTTTCTCGCTGTTTAATGGTGATCATGCGAGAAGTGATTGCAAATGAGTGTTGGGCAAGTATTTTTTTTTTTTTTTTATTGGAAGGTCCTTTACTTTCGAAAACAGATGGGAAACGTTGTTGTTAAGGAATGCAAAGAATTGTAATAAATTTTAATGAAATTTTTTAACTCAAGTTTAGGGTTACTTGGACGTTTTTTCATTTCAGAACTTTGAGAATGTTAAAGAGTGTGGCAGAGTTTTAGTAGAACGTATGTACTTTTAAAAGAAAGAAAAGATTTATCTAACAGCTCTTCTGTTCAAACACTGAAAGCACAAGTGAAGCCAGTAGAGTCAGGAAGATTCTGTCCTACCCTGATGCACAGCACCAAATAAAACTAACTACCTCCCTCTCATAGGTAAGATTCAGAGACCGGCTTACGTTTCCATTACAAGCATCCCCGGTGCTGGAAACAATGTTGCGCGGCCTTTCTTCTGAACATCTATAGGAAAGAAGTTGGAATGAAATCGACGCTGCAACTGAGGGAGTTATCGCAGTGTCATACCGGCAATGCAGGGCACGTCATTATTCTGAATCCAGATTATATGAAAATAGAAGCCACAATATCACACACATATTCCTTCCTGACAGAATTGGCCACTGGAGATCTACACTGATGGACTGAAGACAGGCGAGGGTGTAGAAGCTAGACTGTTTCAGTCTTTCTTTGAGTAAGCAGGTCTTTTAGACTACCAAACCTGCAGTGTATTTCAACCGGGGGTTATGGCTATTCGTGAAGCCGCTGCTATCCCTGAGATCGGTATCGAGTGTGGATATCGTCATTTCTACCGACAGTCAGTCAGCTATAAAAGTACTCGCGAATCACTAAAAAATAAGATCTAAATTGGTAAAACAATGCCTCCAATGTCTTCACTCTGTGGTGAGTCCCTGGTCAATCAGATATCCAGGAAATGTTAAGTAGACGAATTAGCCTAAAGTAGCACTAAACAGGACCTCTAGACTGTTGAGACGTGCTTTGCCAGACAGATGTTAAGTAGACCCAAGACAACAAATTCGCTACTCATCAGCAGCTTCAGCATATGTAGGTACCCTGGTCGAACTATTGACAGATCATTGTGCATTAGGCAGGCATGACTTGAAGCTTGAAACTTTGGCCAATGACTTCTGGATGAAGAAGGAGAAGAATCACAATTTCACCTATTCTGCAGCTGCTCTGTGGTATCCTATTTATGAGATAAAACCACAAGCCTTGAACAAGGAACATACCACTGTAGAGGACACCAAACAAAATGAAGTAACCGATTTGTGGCTTTAGTCTTTAGAAATGAAATTCGAGGCCTTAACTGGACAGTCATCAGAGAAATGAGATAGTCTGCGACAATGGATGGGTGACTACTGTGACTATTTGAAAGAGGTTTCGTCATCGATTTTATCCGGCGACCTCTCTATCTTTTCTATTAGGACTCTGACCTAATACGGTGGAGTAATGAATAACCCAAAACGTTACCCTTCACTTCACTTCAGTTTGTATTGTCACAACAACTTTCGTTTAAATGAAATGAATTCCATTGAACCGGCACAAACAAGTCAAACTGCAATCCTTCGTTTTTCGTAATTTCCTTTTTTTTTTTAAAAATCAATAAATTTCCCATTTGTACATAATGCAACGCTAATATCATCGCCTATTACGAAATACCATAATTTACATAAAATTATTGCCACAGAAGCTACGATGATGTTTAGTTAATCATGCATCCTGTGCACCTCCTTCTCTCGGTAACCAGTAGTGCGCAACCAAAACCAAATAAAAAAAAAAACAAAAAAAAAGAATCTCTACAACAATCTTTGCATTCTTCTGTGGAAGTAAATAAAAATAAAAAAAAAAACCATTTGATTGTGAAATCTCTATTCAGCTCCATTTAGTCGCGCCGACACTCAATGCACAATTCACACAGCATCCCGCCGCGCGATTATTTATACTCCACGAGAAGTATCTGCAGACTTTTTATGAGTATCTATAGACTTTTCCCAGTTGAATTTGAATTATTTACCGAATGGAAATTTATTGATTAGAAAACTTTGAAGTTTTATTTTGCTGAAATTATTGTTTTTTTTTTGTTTGCACCCGAGAGGCTGTAGATACATACAAAGATACTTTAACATTTGGGATCTATCCTCTAAAACAGTGAAAATTCCATGAAGCGCGCGGCGGATTTTCAAAAAGAATCTGGTTTTTTTGTCAGGCCATAACAAAAGTTGCTTATTTATTAGGTGTGCTCTATAGATTTGCACTGCCATTTCGAAATTTATTTTTTTTTCTCCCATTTGGTGTTAACTAGAGAGCAGGCCACAAATCACCCGTGGGTACGTCGAATCCAGTCAACACAGTTGAATATGCTTTTCTGCCGAAAATTTATGGGGTATTTATAGATTTTTTTTGTTTTTTGTTTGGTTTTGTCTTACCCCCGCGGGTCTATATGTTGAGTTTCCTTTGTTAAGTTAAAGTCATGCTTTGATGATGCAATGAGGTTATTAGATACAAAAAAAGAAAAAAACCGACGGATATAGCTTCTGATCCATAAGTAGACAGACACCTGGCGCTTTAATTTGTTTCGAATTGGAATTTACTACACAAAAGTGAGAATTAATGTGGTTAATCGAATTAGAATTGTTATTGTTAAGCCATGAAATGGATATCCTGATCCATTCAGTATGCCTGATGATCTGCATCATTGACTTGTAGATTGGATTTAAATTTAAACTGTTACTTACACTCTTGAAGTATTATGCGAAGGAGCAGTATCTCTTCAGTGTAAAAAAACGCATTACAAAGTGGTTAGAATTATATGAAGATACTTTGTAAAGTAAGTGCAATTCTTGGTCGCTAAAGTCCTCCAAAATTGATGAAAAAAGTTAGGAACTTGTATGAGTGTTTGTTCTATGCAATGAATAAAAATTTCGTTGTGAGTTGGGGACATTCGGGACTCGACGTTGACGCCCCAGATAGTCGACTATAAGGCTTCATGAAAAATTTGGAGTCAGGTAGGATGGTGACCTCGTGAAGTGATTGGGCAGTTGTTTTCAAACGTATTCCTTCGATAGGTCGGGCGAATCCAAAAGCCTTTTTAAAGTCCATTCGAGATGATTTCAAGAATTCACCATGGACTCTGAAGCACTAGTTTACATGAAATCCACACCGGGAACTCCGCATGAGCCTTCAGAACCTTCGAAAATAATGTCGAAACTATGTAATATCATTGTCTTTCTTTTGGGTAGATTTACCAAAGTCTGCACATTAAAAGCTCTTACTGGTGGTACTCGAAATGGTTCACATGTTATACTGCGTCTAAGAAACGGCCAACCTTAGAACCACTCCAACAGATGCACTAGAAACTATCATCCGCCGTCTTCCTGTTGATATTTTTGGAGAGCTGATGGCGGCTAAAGCAACATTACAGCTTAAGGAATCCTCACAACTGGGTCTTGGAAATATGTCATAGCACTATTCCTAGTAATTCGGACTATATTGTCCTTTATTTGGACTTTAACGTCAAGTATAAAACCAGGATTCCTAGTAAATGTGCTTTGGAATCTGGAACGATTTTGAATGCGTCTGTGATAGAGGTGTACACAGATAGATTCAATACAGCGTTTGGCACAGTTGCGGGAGTCTACTTCAGCGTGTCGGAAATTTGTGTCACTACACGATTGTATTGTGTATTTCAGGATTTCAGAGATTAAAGCAGTCCGAGCAACTGTGGCTTGGCTTTAAACTAAGATAGCAGATTAGAGCTCTATTGTTCGATATACATATAGCAGCGATAAAAGCCTTCGAATCGCCAAAAACATGTTCCAAGTTGGTTAAGCAATGCCGCGGATCTCTTAACGAGAAGGCTGTCATGCCAAAAGAACATTCCGCGCAATTGCATATCAAAGGTAGGTGCAGACTGTAACATCCATGACAATAGGTGGGCCGTCCGCACCTATTAAATGGAATACTATCCGTACATGTCTCTCATCTAAACATTTTATCTACGTTAGTCATAGGATACAATTAAGAAACATACTTAGTTGGAGCTCTCACAGGACATTGTATGGTAGATGATATGCTAGAAGGCTAGGTGCTCCCTTCAACGATTGTTGTAAAAGCTGTAGAAATAAGGAAGAGGAAGAAACTATGATCCACCATCTGTATACCTATCTTGCCCTATCGGCAATTAAGAATGAAAACCCTTGGTGATTACTTCTTCGAAGATCTTAGTGATCTAGTCAGACTCGACTTAAGCAAGATCAAAATTCTTGTCTCTGTGACACATTGGTTTCATGCCTAATAGGCATAGATACACTACTTAACCTGTATAGGAAATCGGGACGTAGATGCCTGTGTTGTCGCAGTAGATCTTCCTTTTAGTCTAAGTCTGCCTCTACTTAAGCAGGGACCCTTAAATGGTTTAAACACATCCCTTTTAGTTGGTTGCTAATAGGTATGTGAATGGATTCACTCTTGACATTAGTTTATGGTAGGAAATATCTCAGTGACAATCAATGACAAAAATTCTGTTGTGGATTCACTTGTAGAAAGAGTTCTTCTCCAAAAACTGCTTATATATCTAACAAAGCCAGCGAATTCACTGCATCAAGATCGAGACTCTTTTCTTTATCCTTACACGCGATCACATCCTTTTCAAACTCCTTCTGTTCTGTATCAGAAACATGTGTAATCGAAACGGGTAATTCAATTTAATCTCGGCGCTGATTTGATGAGATCAGCAACCTTTTACACCCTTCAACTTCAATCCCGAATGTGATTTCTCATTTCCACAATATCAATCTTTTGTTGTTTGTCGGCATCGGGATGAACCAGGCTGGAGCGCACTTCAACCTGCTTCCAACCTACTCATCAGACACATCTCATCTCATCAAGCATTTAGGCAATTAACTCCGAAAGCAAACTCTCTACCAAAAAGTGTATCTTTTCGTTTTGTACGCTTTAAATTAAAAACGAAATGCCAATTTAAATTAATAAAACTAAAAATGACGATTTTTATTCCGACCAAACGAGGAGGAGGTATGGTGGTACCGAAACCAAAAGGGAGAACCAGAGAAACGCCACCTTCATCATGAGAAATGAATATACGCGCCCTTTTTTCGTAGCTAATTACTATGCACCCAGCCTACCACCACCACCACCACCACCACCACCACTAGCATCATCACCGGCGTACAATGACACATTCGTCGGGGGGCACTCAACTCCAGTCGGTTCCCGAAAAGCCAACACCACGAATCACTAAAAGTATTCGATCATCTTCAAGGTAACATCAACAACAGCAGCAGCAGCATCAGTGGTAAGAGCTCGGGCCCAAGCGATCGCAGCACTGAGACTGACGAAGAGTAATTATCAATGTGAGCAGCCTGGTGCTTGATGGTGCTCCCTGTGAGAGAAATCCTCAAACTCCAGCCAGCCAGCCATCTATCCATCCATCCATCCATCCATCCATCCGAACCATTGCAACCCATCGAAGGGCACCACGTACATACAGTCTGGGGAGAGGAAGATTTTCGGAGATTCTCGTCATGACGATGTGTAATTTTACTTTTTGCATCTCTGATTGGTCTTCCATGCTCACATGGACTTTGTTTTTTTTTTTTTATTTTGGTTTCGTTCATGGAAAATCCATGGTTGACTCTGACTGGCATAACTCTTCATAATTTTTCAGAATCCCCCCCTCCCCCACTAGAGAGAGAGACAGAGAAGAGGTGGCTGGCTCACGGGGGAATGTGTTTATCCGAAATTCATTACCTTGTTGTATGGCTTGTAATGAGGCTCACTCTGGGGAGAGCGAGAGATGCTTGTCTTGGTGCTGAGTTCCACGATTGTCCTCCATCACCAAACAGACTGCCATGGGACGGACGGACATGAGTGTTGGCGTGGTGGGCTTTTGGAAACTCGAAATTATCCAGCAAAATAAAATTAATTGCTCGTTTAGTTAATTTATCATGGATGTGTGCGCGCCGCGCTGCTCCGTGCTGAGGTCGAGTTTCGTTTTGCATTGCAACCTGGTTTTGGGGCAAAGGAGCGAGACTCTTCATTGGGTGAAATGGGCATTGTCACGGATAGGTAATTTTGTTAGATTTCTTCCTAAACTGGAGTAATGTGTTTGAAATGTTTGCTTTTTCTTGGTAAAGTGTGAAATCAGAGTTGGGTAAGCCGATAAGTTATTGCCGGCTGAAGAGCATCGTTGACTTTCTCTTTGGTGTATCTATGTGTGTTGAAATGGTACTTAACTGGGGGAAAACGCCATTAATAGTTAGATTTAGGAAAGCTGAAAATACTCTCATCAAAGTGGGGATGATGTTCCAATTTTGGTTTGCGAGTTGACCATGTGAGACTTGTGAGCAGGGGGCTAATGAAATACTACAAAATTGTTCTTACTGACCTCAACAGCTTTAGCGCGCCTTGGCTGTCAGAGGATATGACATGGTGGAGTATTTTCTTAGACTAACCAAGAGTTTTCTACCACTAGATGATTCGCCGAAGATTCCAGATACAGATTCGCTGTCTAATTTGGAGGCATCGGTATATGAGACTAGATCGTATTCCGCTGGATAGGGCCTGAATTTTCCAGACACCCATTGAGGAAATGGTATCGTTTGCAGGAATACTTGGGAAGCATATTATCTAGTGACAAGTGTTAGTTCAGTTCAGCTTCCACATCTATATGGACTCAGGCTTAGAGATGTTATGCGAATAGAAAGTGAAGAACATAGATAAATTCCGGCTAAACGTTGCACTCATTCCAGTTTTCTTACTGTGCTTGCTGCGCAGGTCTCAGTTCACCTTACCACTGCTGTATAAGGTAAAAATGGTTTAACAACTGATGTGTACGTTTTAAAGAATATTTTCTTAATGTCAAGGTACTTTGGTACTCTCGTAAACAGAGAGTCGAAATAAAGGATTCAGGTTTCTGTTCACGAAAAGCACATTCGTTTACAGAGAGACCCTCACAAGTACACCATATCTGTACTTCGAAGTGAGCATCTAAATCTGCTTCTAAGATGAAGCCTGCTGTCTCTTGGCGCTTAGAAGATAGTTAAGGACACATTCAGTGAATATGAGGTGATATTGAAACATCCTTTAATGTCCAAAAAGCCGACATAGTATATCCCCATTTAAGACTGGCTCAGTGGGGTTATGGAGAAAGATTAAGGTTGTCTTCATACCAAAGTACGCTCAAGATTTTATACTAATAGGTCTTACCTCCTGATTCATTACCAGACAATCGTAAAAAGCTTCGCTCTGAGGATCTATCTGCAGCACAGCAAGCCTCTATAGAGGGTAAACGTGTAGAGACATGCAGCACGCATTGCGTCGTTGGCTCCATTGAACAGATATTGAAATAGAAATTGAATAGCGAAGTCATCTCCTCCCATTTGAACGAAACACTCTTGGAATCAGACGTGGCGAAGTCTGAGTCAGAGCCTATGCAGATACTATGCCAGCGACAGGTACATTCATTACAGCACTAAAATTCTTGGACACCAAAGTCAGGACTAGTGGTGAAATCCTAGTTCAAAACTCCTTCCGTTGGAGGCATTCTCCTGAGAATATCTGACTAAATACATACCTGGGACTAGTGCTCGACAAAAAACTAAATTGGGAAATGAATATCGATAGTGCAGTAGAATATTCATTAAAACTTGGGGACCAAGTCCCAGAATCAACCTGTGACTGTATACGGCTATAGTGAGGTCTATCCTCATCTATGGTTGCCTTATGTGGTGGTAAGGCACCAGTAAGACGACTAACCTTAAAGATTTTAGAGGTTAGCGTGGATTGGAACTACCAGTGCGATGAAAACAAAACCAACCTGAGGACTCGAGGACTTCCTCTTCGATAGATCTTGTAGAATGTAGCAATTGAATGTAGCAACGACCAACTACCTAACGTCATACCTGGACATTACAACACCTTTTATAAGACTCTACCAGAGAAGAGAAGAATTGAAAAACAGAGAAACACCAAACGCATAAGCTATCCAAGGTGGGCATTGTTCCAAGCCCAGGATGCATTTGCATGTCGAAATCAATCAGAGGCCCAAACCATAGAAGCGTTTTTCAATCGGAGATCCTAGTGAGACTGCGATGAATGTAATAATACGTGAGGATATCACATTTTTCAACGACAGCCAGGCAGGGATATAAGCGATATCTGCTACAGAAATAATATTAAAGCCTGCGAAGTGCTGTGGAGAAGAGCTCAAGGTTCTTGGAATGCAGGATAAGGTAGGACTCTGTTGGATCCTTGATGATAAAGGTATGTCTTTCAGTTTGTTCTCACATTATCCTTTCACCTAAACGTGGCATATGCTGTATCTCTTCCAATCGCCTCATTCATGCACTTTAGTGATGTTTCACACAAGCTCCTACACAAAAGATAGATATCCACTCTAAGCAATAATGGATTTCATAACGAAGGACAAATATGCAAGTTCCTTTCAAAGAAAATCAATGCTTCAAGCATCCGCAAACAAAGTAGCACACTTCTTTTCCCGTCCTAGGTGCTACCATCTGTCTTGACCACAGTACACTTTTTCCCAGGCTATCATTACGAAAATTCCCCATAAATTCTAATTTAGTTCTTCGTTCCGTAAACGAAAAAAAAAAAAAAAAACGGTAAAAAATAAAAACAAACTCTCCACTACAAGTCCTGTGTGCCCATCGCGCGACATGCTATTCAAAATATTTCCGTCATTCTAATGGGCGGTCACCCATGTTCTACTCACGTTGCACGGCGCGTTCAATTTCATAATAAGAAGCGCTACTTACAAACATCTCCGATCGCAGCCCAGTTGTGTACATCATCCTAACCATGGAATGGGAAGAAGCTAACAAAAAAAAAAAAAACGCAACCAGGAACACCAACAAGACACACTCCCGGAACATGCCGCAAGAACACTCCAGAGTAGAGGACATTAATCAGCACTGAAAAAATGTTCAGCTCAACTGTGTGTCTTTGGCCAGGGCCCGCTGCTGCCCGCTCATGGTGTTACATGAGCTCTACAGGAGCAACACAACGCTACTGCGTTGATATTCCGTTTTAAAGGCCCCCTTAAGCTACCACATTACACTGGGCTTACAATGTAAATTCGAGCATTACATTCAAATGTGTGGACTCCTCCGATGGGCCTATTATATTGGTCACCAGTGGTGAAGGCTCCCCCTCGCGCTGTGGATATTGACACGCACAAGACACACACGAGAATTTCACAAAATAATTTTCCGTCTGTCCTCAAATTGGGCTCACAATAGAAATCTCGGTTCCCAGTGACTTTTCGTGAGACAGAAGGGGAATAGAATAGAGTTCGTGCGTAGAGCCTTAATTCCTGGCTGAGGCATCCTCCACAGTTACAGGAACCTTTTATAGAATTAAGAAATGATCGAGATCGTAGTTGGTACCTACTTTTTTTTTTTGTTGTCATCTCTATAGAATCATTGTTCCCAGTGTTGGAGGAGAGCCTTCGCAATGCGTTCCCGGATTTCTTTTGTTCTCGTGGTAGCGCGTTCGATTGTCGCTTATGATTGGAGAATGCAGCGCGAGAACAACACCGTCTTTGCGCGGTCGTCTCTGTGTCGTTGTCGTCTTGCGGATAAAATTGGAGCAAAAGTATGTAACCTAGGCTAACAAACCGAACGGAATTTCGTGTTCGGTTCGCAGCACAGGGATGGGGAAAATATTAAGATATATGCACAATATGCAAGTTAGCCCTAGTTTGCATTGTGCAGAATGTAAATTGGCTCCCGATGTGTGTGTTGCATCGATCGATTGGACTCTGTGAGGGGCTCCTCGTTAAAGATTTGTTGTTATGTTTGACCTACTATCGCTGACTTGAGATCTGCATATTTTGCACAATGGAATCGACTTGCTATGACTGTACGAACATGTTGATGATGATGATGGTGATGGGATCCACCTTTGTAGAGCATACGGGAAAAGGGTCAATTAGAAATGTCCAAAAATAGGAAATAGGATCGAGCTGATTTAAGAGTAGTGTGTGTACCTACTTTGTCTGTAGTTCGTAATCAAAGAACCGTAACAGCGACAGAAGGATTGTCTAGATCTGGTGATAGTAGATGGAGTAGAGTTCATCAGTGAAAGAAAAGGGTGACCTAAAATGGTCACTCAAATGAGAAGGGTAATGAAGTGATAGCTGATGTGTATCTGCAACAAATTGTTTTCTTAGCGAGTGGTGATGGTGTTAGGCTATGGATATGTTTGCTTGAAGTAAATATATAGGTAGGCCATTTGTCCTAATGAGAATAAAAGATATCGGTCTACAGAATGCTTAGTAAAGAAAGTGTATTGTACTATGGGCTACCACTCTGTCTCAGCTCAGCATCTGGTACTGAAGTCGTAGAATTCTATATGCAACCTCTTAGTGGTGCCGTGGCTCTCAATATTAAGTGCGTCGGACTACTGAGTTCGAAGTTTAATTCGTAGACAACACAGGTCCACCTTTCACGACCTTCTGACATGCATCCGAGAGTTTTGTATCTTTTGCTTGGAAATGCTGTTTCTATTAAGTTGCAGCAGTCTCTTTGACTTGGATACGTCCAGAACTGCGTTGCAATGAGTTCAATTTTCTTTATTTTCAAAGAGAACAGATATGTTTCAAACCAAAAGCTTAATTGGCGCCCTCACCGAGACAAAATAATATTCAAGTCACGTGAGCTTATTACAATTTGCTCGAAACTTTGTTTTTAACAAAACTGAGACTTTAGACATCAGACAAGAATGTCATTGAAGTACTTGCGAACAACCGTATTTGATCATTCTAGTCCCATAGTATGCTTCCTCAGAACGCAATGACCAGAGAGTGTTCCTATTTCTATTCTTATCCGTGATCTGCTTAGTTTTATAATTTCCGTAGATTCTTTCCTATTCTTTTCTAAGTTGGACTATCTTAGGTCAAATATGTTGATAAATCTATCGAGACGTAGATTGGTAGTTTTGTGCTTCCAATTGTGTCATAGGCAGATCTTTAGGTGGCGCACAAGTAATGACATCGTCTTACAGAAGACCAGTTTTAATAAATCCCCCGTTCATCAAACATAAGCAAAAAAACAAGTAAAAAGACACAAATTTCAGGGCATCTTAGCCAAATTCCATGGACAACTCATTTCGTATGCAAATGAGAGACTTTAACCACCACCATGTACTGATAAAATCTGCACAAGTTACCTTTATAGTCATCATTTAGTTTAAACATTATTTTTATAAGCAAAAGACATCATTCATAATTTTTGTCAGATGAAATACAAGACTAACAACAGTAAGGTGTCCCTCTCTCCGTCTCATCTATACAATCACAAGCATAAGTACACATACTCGACTGATTGAAGGTAAAATGTAGAAGACAACGCAACAACTCTTAAATTGAAGCTCAACCCAAAAGAATGGCTGCGGGGAGCAAATTATGGTAGTTGGAAAATTTTTATACTCGAACTTGATATATCCGTATCTCGCCCCAGAGTACACACACTCGGTGTGTGCGCACCAAGGTGGTGGTTGCGTTTCATATTTTTAACTCCGCCCTAATGGTTGAGTTTAAGCCGCCTTGCAAATGTAGAATTTCCAAAGGATCCCATCAAAGGGGCAACCCGGAATGCATAATCACTCAGAGGGGAGAACAGTATACATACATGCTTATTTTTTTTTTCCATCCATACTTTGCTTTATTTATTATATTTTCTGTAACCATACCATGCAGGGAAGAAAGGAGGTAGAATGGAGATAAAAAAAACAAAAAAAAGACACATTTCAAAAAAGCTCCTGGCAATACGCAAATATCACATCGCGCACTGAACAGCGCAACATGTTATCTGTGATCTGCAGTAAAAATCAGACGAACTAAAGGTAGAGATACACACTGCATGTGAATGAATCTCCTGTGAGCGCGCGCGCGAATGTGAGAGGGACTCCAGAATCGTGATTTCTCGCATCTTCTTTTGGTTGAATTTTGTGGCCTTAAGATAATACGTTCGGGTAATTACAGTAATTTGTAAATGTGCAATGTATGTGCATCATGCATTGGAGTTGTATGAGTGGCTGGGGAATAGGTAACAAATTCATGGTTATGAACTGGAAACGAAATTCTCCTGGTTTAGATTTCATCCCTTGGGGGTCGAATTGTAAAAATTTGCGTATCGTGTGCAATTGCACTTCTTAGTTGTACTTGAAACTTACCGGTATCCATGGCGACGAGGGTTAGTGTGTATTCGGCTTGCATCTCACGGTCGAGAGCTCGAAGTAAGGATATCTCTCCGGTTGATGCATTAATGCGGAACAAATCGGCATCACCTTCCTTGAGGAAGTAACGAACTTGTGAGTTAAATGGTGGTGTATCGGCATCGTACGCTTTCACTGTGATAACATAACCTCCATTTGGGGGAATAACATTTTCCATAACATAGGCCAAGTAAGGTGAATCCAAGAATGTCGGTGGATTGTCGTTGATATCGGTGATGACTATAGTCAGTTCAGCGGTATCATACCTCGTTTCGACGGCAGTTCCAGCGACATCAGCTGCACAATCTTCGGCACGTACGGTCAGTACATATCGGGATTTTCTTTCGTAATTTAGATTCTTTGCAACCCTCACGACACCGGAATCTTCACTGATACTGAAATCACGATTATTGTCACCGGCTGCGATGGAAAACCGCACCCTTCCATTGGAACCTTCATCGATATCAGTTGCGGAAACTTGCAGTACCATTGCTCCGATACTGGCGTTCTCGGCAACAGATGCACTATACTGTTTGGGGTCGAACACAGGGCTGTTGTCGTTTTCATCGAGAATTTTTACAGCGATTTGAGTTTGTGTCGAACGTGGTGGTTCACCACGGTCGCGTGCTGTTACACTCAGTAAATAGCTTGAGCGTATTTCTCGATCCAATCGGCCGGAAACTCTTAGTAAACCATCAACTGGACCTAATGTGAAGGGTACCGATTGCTCAGAAGCAAGAATATATTCGATGTAACCATTGCGACCTTCATCGCGATCGACAGCTTTTACAGCCATAACAACGGTGTTGATGGCGATATTTTCCATAATTGATGTTTCATTGGATGATGTGAAGATGGGTGATTCGTCATTGACGTCTTTGAGGACAACGGTGACCTGGAAGGAAAAAAAAAGAAATTGATTAATAAATTTGTTTGATTTTTCACTTAGAATGTGTATAAACAAAAGAGTTGATTTGCGAACTGTGCTTTGAAAATGATTCGGGTATATTGTTTGATTGGGAAATTGATTCAGTAGATCCAATGTTTAAGAAAGAGTTTGAATGGAAAATGGAATAAATATACAAGAGTTTATAGTGCTGCAACATAGTATTACTGTATTACTAAAAATGTGAGCGTTAACTCCAGGCAAAGTGTTCAAAAACGAAATTTCTTTCACAGAGCAGGAAGTATCCACAGTTGATGCCCCTTTTATTGGTGCAAAGACAACTCAGTAAACTTACTGTCTTATCGAGTAGAGATAAGGCCATATCAGACTAAATAACAAACAAAACTAAAACCAAGCAAGCTAACATATTTATATTTAAAGACTTGTTATTGTGGCCGACGCGACGTAGGCAACATGACGGCCATACTCTACCCAAATTCCAAAAATATTTGGAAACAAAGTATCTAAAAAATAAGTCGGAACTAATAAAATATCGACTGTGATCACAGTTTTTTCTTTTCCCATCGGTGTCTCTTATATCAGTCTACCATCTCATCTGTCTATTAGAAATCCATCTTATCTGCTTAAATCCATTCTAGGTATATTCACTTAATCTTAGATTATCTTCTAAAACTCTCCGCCTTTCGGTTTTATCCGCCAATTCTAGCAGCCTACTTTAAAATTAATTATACCTTTCAACTTCCCCGACTAGTTTCGCTGGATATTTTTAATATGCCCACGCTAAAATCTCCACTGCATATAATTTCCATTTGGCGGTATCTCCAAAACCCCGAGTGGCTATCCATCTGTCTATACTTATCTAACTCTTTTGCTCTTTATTTTTGTTTGGCCAAACTCAATTTAATTAAATGATATCCCCTTTAGAACTACTAAAACTCCTAAGAATCCCAAACATACCTATCAATTCCCATTTATTATGCAAGAGTTTCGCTCACTTAAAAAGATACAACACAACCGGTCAAACGTTTTTCGTTACTTGAATTAAAAATTCAACGCATGGAATCTCTTCCATTAATTACAAAAAAAAAACTAAACACAAATTCAATTCAATATCCTTAAATTTTTGTTGTTTTATTTCGAATCGCCCCCTCGTACCATTTCCATTGGGCAATGAATGATAAATCTTAAACATCACCTCAAAGATTAGCAGTGATTCCTATTCAATTTCATTTTGTACACACATTCCCGCGTGCTAGTAAGAGATATCTTTCTTAGCCTCTCTGGAAAAGAGCCAAATCCACTTAGATTTAATTTTATATCGCTACAGAATCTCAAATGCAAACGCAATAAAAAAAAAACACCACACCCGCTTGATACAGCTAAAGAGGTTCCGCACTGATGCAGCAGTTGCGGCAACATCGCCCAACAACATGTTTATACCAAACAACTTCATTAATAATCGCAACATGTATCTGTGACTGTGAAAGATTATCTGCCACTAACTTGTGAGAGCGAGAGATGTAAAGATACTCTAATCCCATATAGAAACACTCTTCCTCCTCCTCCAACTCCCTTCTGTGATATTAAATAAATCGAACCGAATTTCTACATTTGCATAATAATGCGTACGTTTTCGATTTTTCGGTATTTTCTGGTCTACATTTACAGGGTGAACCATACATGATGGGAAAAGCCTAAGTTTTATAGACGGAAAGCTATGGCCAATTCAATTTTATTCGGTTCGGTCATACTTTATGCATCACTTTGGTTTAAAGTAGTTGTTGGTAGATGATGGTTGGTTGCAAAAGCAATTTAAAAACTCGAAAATTAATACGGTTACCACGTAGAAGCTTATTACTAAAGACGTGTAGTCGTTGAATATGATGCTGTGAGAGCCTCTGTTAGCACAAAATAGGAGTTAGCGTGCGCCTCAAGCCAGGGATTGAATCTAGCGTTGGATTTGTAGGAGCGAATTGTAAAATGTTGGATACATACGAATACCTATGTATAGATTGAAAACGATTGTAGAAAATGTAGATTTCTTCCACTTGTATATGAAAGCTTGCAGCCTGCTATCTACGCATAAGCTCCAAATGCGAAGTCCTACATACTTTCTCCTCAGCTAAGTCCTCATCAAATCTCATTATTGTTGCTATTGCTTCAAACTTCAACTTCTTACGAGGTCAATGGTGGAACTATTTTTTATGCTGGATCCATTGAATTCTGTGGTCCGTGGTCAGGTGCTTGCCAATATTCTTTCTTTTTTCTGAAATAAGCCATTATCCTTAAATTGTTTGAACTCTAGTATATCTATGGTGCAACTTTTGAATCGCGCGCCGAATAGTTGATTTTTTTTTTTGGATGTATGCAGACTGTCATATGAGACCCAACTGAGGTCGAAGAAGGTCTATAGGACCGTACATCCGTGTGATCTGCTGGACTTTTGTAACTTCTCTCCTCAACAAGTACCAGGGCATCTATGAAACTAAAGTTCTTTTGAAACACCCGGTACTACTTCTATCCCACACTTGACGTAATGGCCTTCTCTATCGCTGACTCCTTGCAAAGGTATTTCCCTCACAATCATTCAATTGTAGAAAAAAAAAAAGAACTCCAAAGCATACCTGCTGCGCTGCCAAACAACCAACCGACTCCAGTCCTGACGATGACAAAAGCCTGTGCAGTGATTCACACACAACAAAGCGCACAACAGCTTGCCTAGAGAATGTGTTACCATTTGACTTTGGCAGACAGTTTTATTCACGTTAAATTAATTACCCTATAAATTCAATAAATTATTTCTCTATACGCACACAATTTCACGGATCGAGTGCGCGCGCGCCATTTGCATTGGGACTACGACAACGACGACGATGGAGGAAATTTCCAAGTTGCATTAAGGATAAGATAAGCCAACCAGTGGTGCTTACTTTAGAACTGCCATCCGTTCTGCTGCCGCGCCAATGGCTATGGCATCACCTCTGCTGCCGTAGCTACTATCACACAAAGCACCTTAGAGTGGTGAGAGAGTGGCCATTTCTATTCTCCAGGTTTAGGTAAAATCAACATTGCTGCTTACCGCAAGACAGTCTATTGATAGTAATGATGATCATCAGCGGCGGCAGCAGCAGCAGCAGCAGCAGCAGCAGTGAGATGCAGTGCAGGAGTCTGTCCGTCCGGCAAACGACCGAAATCCAAGAAATTAATAGAAGACGAAGACTCTGTCCGGGAGTCTCTGTCTCTGTTGCAGCGAAAATAAAATATATTTCGCAAATTTTATTTTATAAGATGTTTAATTCTTTTTTCTTTTTTTTTTTGTGGTTTGCTGCTCCTTTGCGACTGTGAGTCTCTGTACTTTGCAACAGGAAGTGTTCGCTGCGCACCACAGGATGATGACGAGGAGGGGGAGGCAAAGCTAGAGGATTAATATGCACATTGATGCCGACGTCAACCAGTTGTTGACCAGGTTTAATAGTAAAGCGGGTCCATTTATTTCTTTGATATCTTCATTATTTTTCGTAAGGATATCTTGTTATTATTCTTGTTCTTCTTTCGTGGCTATTTTTGTGTGTTATTTGCACATGCTTTGGGGCTGCACTCTGTGGTGTTTCTTAGAGCGGGGATGACGGGAGGGGGGGACAGATCACTATTTCTGGTTTCTCTATGACCATGGTGATGATTACTTTGTTGGTGAGGATTTGTGAAGTGTTGTGTGCCACAAATGCGATAGTGAGTGTCGCCATTATAGAGATTTGATGGAACTTAAGTGACTTGTCCTAATGGAGTTTTTCGCTTTTGCCCCCTCCAATTAACTGTTATTGGCACAAATATAACTTAAGTATATCAGTACATACTTTTAATGGAATTGTTGCATTAGTGCAGCAAGTGCAGCGTGATATTTGTGGTAAAGTGGTTTCACTAAATTTACAAATACAAGGAGGGAATTTCAACGAGCTTAAAGACGATGAATGAATAAGCAAATAGTGGTGGTATTCATTTTTAATTATTAGGAAGTAGACCATGGAAGGCAGTAGGAGGTTTCAGACAACGTGTGTTTATAGTTGGAAAGCCGATATGCAAAAATATAGGGACATATATTTCCACTTCGCAACAATTCTCAACAGTTTATAAGGAAGTTGTTAGACTTGTAGGAATAGGGCAGCTGACTAGGCCTTTTATCTGGCTTGGGGATGAAAATCGTATTTATTATCTGAAGGTGATCGAGATATTTTTCTCCTGTGTAGCTTGATCCAAGATGAAGTGATCATTCCCGGCAGAATTCGATGCAAAAGCTCTGCACATTGCGCGTGTTATATTCTTCACACGAATGGAATGGGTCTACTGTTTCACACTATTTGGCAAGGTCAATTTAAGAAGGTGTTTGATGACATTTATTCTCTTGGATATTTGTCACATGCTCGCCGAGATATGGAACCGTGAAAAAAAATGTTAGTATTGTGTGAGAGTCCAACCTCTCGGCTAAATCCAAGAGCAAAAACTCCAACACTCTCCAATAACGATTTCCAGTAAGATTGATATCCTAAAGATTTATTGCACTTCTACTAGAAAAATATATATTTATCTTGTCCCTTCCCAGCACCGTCTGGTTACTCAAAATACATAACTTAAAGGTTAACCTTTTATCGATGAAATTCACAACTCATAACCCAACAAATTTTATCAACCCAATATCGAAGCCAATACCGAGTCACGATATTTTTCTCTTCACTAGCCGTACCTAGTTTCAGATGCAATTATTATTATCTGTTCCCTAAAACAAAAATAAAAAATAAAAAATAAAAACACGAATAAACGAAAAAGTACTTGTGCCTCCAATAGCGAGAATCATGATGATCATAAAATTAATATCTTTATTCGTGTAAACATTAAAATCTCTCTGCTGCAATAAATTATCAAGCGATACAAAGAAAAAAAAAAAACACACACCAAATATATATAAATAAGAAAATCTTACCTGTACCGTCGAGGATAACTTCCGTTGTTCAGGCTCCTTGGCACAATCTCTTGCGGTCACAACTAAATTGTACGAGTTCTTTGCTTCACGATCGAGTTCACGTTTCGTACGAATTGTACCGTTTTGTGCAATTTCAAAATCATCATTATCGTCACCCGCTGTTATGCTATACTCAATCCGACCGTTATCACCTACAATAAATAAAAAAAATACAAAAAATGAAATATTAAAGGCAAACTGTTGGATTCCTTATCCTTAAAGAAAAGTGTAACAATCAATTGAGTTAAACTTAATTCCTATCAATTGGAAGACATTTAAATACTCAACACCCACACAAATTGAATTCAAATATTCTTTTTGCTGTGAATTGATTTATTTTTTTCGTTTTGAGCCAGCACACCTCTGATAAGTGAGTGGAAATTCACAGCATGCGCACGATCTATCCATCTAATGATGACCACATTGAGCGCGCTGTTGTTTCCCTTCGATGATGGCTCTTGGATAAAATCACTGAAGTTGATGATGATGATTATGATGGATTATTGTGATTTTGTGAAAAATAATCATTGAAAAATAGCAAATACATTTTACTAGGTATGTGTGTAAACATCCGTGAATGTACACTTTCGCGATGCATTTCTCTGTCTCTTGTGGCGGTGGTTGCGGGTCACTGCAGGTGAGGTATGAAAATTATGAGCTTGCGAAAGTCAACACCATTATTTTGTGGTAATAATATGTATTTTTTACCCATTCATTTGTAAGGTAAAGTTAAATGTTTGTTTGTGTTTGTTTTTTTACTTTTTTCTTACAAAAAAAAAAAAAAACAAATATATAAAACGAAAGAGTTGAATAGCGAACTTTTCTTTTTCCTTATGGTACTATGCAACAGTGCGCAGGGCCATACAGTCTATTTCGCAAACCATGACAGATGTTTATGGAGGGTAATTATCGGTTTCGTAGTTCCCTATTGAATGGTTACTAAGCTAATTTCTTCTGTAATTAAGGTGGAAAGCTGTTTGCAAAGGTATGCAGGTGCAAACATTGACACTTTTGATTGATGGTCTTGTAGAAAATAAAAAATGTTTGCTTATGGTTCAAGTTTTAAAAGAATAACCGAAATTTGTGAAAAGATTACGGTAAATTTTGATTTAGAAGAATGGTAATAGTGATTAGCCTGTAAAATAGCTTATAGACATTGGTGGATGGGAATATAGTTTGATTTATTTGTTTTACTTGAATAAGAACTGGAATGGAATTTGGTGAGTTGGGTCTGCGGTGGTTCTCATTACATGAATATACTGCTTAATGTTTAAGAAAACACCAAACCATCTCCATCTCCACCTATCTATATGTAACTACAGAGGAAACGACATAGAGAGCACATAATGTCACCCAAGAAGAAATCCTGGTTGATTTTGTAATGTGACACGATTACTGAACTTGCCTTAGTCTTTCTGATATTCATATATGTATGCCAAACCAGTTTATAAGTTTAGTTAACCTGAGATTCTTTAATAGTGGGTCTATGGTTGATATCCTTGCGAACAATAATAATATATATATCAGACTGGAGGTGATCCTAGTTAGAAAAAAAAAATCTACCTAATTCATTAGTCCGTTGGACATTCGTGAACGCCGCTGAAATGATCTTATATTACTAAGGTAACAATGGTGTGGTAGGTTTTCAAACCATTGAACCAAAAAATTACGCTGAATTGCTAGGTCAACCATTCGAAAAGATGCCAAACATAATACTCAAAGTTAAAGAAATTACTCAATAAAGTGTCGCTCTCTCTGAAGTACCAATTGTTTTAATCGTTTCCATGGTGACTTTTACGAAGTACGAAGTAACTGATTGTGACTCAATGAGTTGCTTCCAATGTTTGTCCATAGACACCAAGCACCAAACTGGTTCTTACCTACCACATCAAACGAGGAATTACTGATGACTTGCTACCATTGTTATTCATGATTCCTCTAGGAATACTATGGCGCTTGCTTTCCTTGCTCAGGTCATCGTAATGACTGTGGGCATTGTTCTTAAAGTTCTTCATATTGCGTTTAAGTTCATTTGCATTCTGAAACACTAACTTCTTTGAATAAATGGTACTCCTCAAATGTTCCACACTTTAACTGACATACGTCTTCAGACCGTTACTACTGTTAACTACTAAGCCAACTCCAAATCCACCCAAAAGTGGTTCTCACGCTTTTCCTTCCCAATAATAATAACAATTAAAAAAGTATTCGCATTTCCTTTCCATTTATGACACAGATAACAATAATTCTCTTTATGTCAATTCTGTCCAAAAAGTCTCCATCCACAAATGGAATATTTATCGAACCACATCTTGGAACGTTAAGTGAATCGTTTGTCTTTATAGTTTAAACTTTTATTGACACTTTGATAAACTTTTAGAGGGTCTTCCCCAAATTATGTTTTATGTGCTATAAATTGAGAAAAGAAAGGAAAAAAAAAAAACTCACCCGAATCAATATCTGTTGCACTGACTGTCACCACTGGCGTTCCAATCGAAACATTCTCAAAAATCTCATTTGAATAGCTCATGGGATCAAATACCGGCGCGTTATCATTCAAATCAAGCACATTGCAGTAAACCGTTAATGTGGTCGATAAACTCGGATGCCCATTATCCTGTGCTTGCACAACCAGAATATAGTGTTGCACCTGAAATGCATGAGAGAGACGACAAAAATAAATTAATTTCAGTTGCAATTAAAAGAATCAAATAAAAAACCCCCCAAATGAGCAACAACCAACTGTCATCGGACCATAACAGTTGTTGTGCGGAATTTTTAAATCGTTTCTCCGAAACATACACAGACCACAGGAGTTCAACTTAAAAAGAAGTTTATGCCCTTACCTCTTCATAATCGAGACGAGCTGTCAGCGTAAAGACACCAGTTTGTGGATTCAGACTGAACACATCATTAGCCCAATCGGAGATTACCGTATACGAGACCATTGCATTATTACCCAAATCTGGATCTGTCGCTGAGATAACACCGACCTGATAGCCTCGCGGTGCATTCTCTGGTATGTCAAATGAGTACACAGCTTCCGAGAATACCGGCGGATTGTCGTTTGTATCCGTAACCTGTAATCAGAAAAAAAAAATTAGTAAATTCTTAAAGCAAAAAACTCAAAAGCCATAGTGCTCATTGCAAATTCATGTCACAGTTCCATCAAGATGATGATGACGATGACGAAATTTAACTAAAAGTCAGATTCATCCCGGCATGGCCATCCTACCAAAAAGAAAAAAAAAACGAAATTATTGGCCATCCCCTCACCACCCGTCCAATTGGTGAATAATGACCATAAGGCGATAATTTCAGACTGAAGCGCAGATGAAGATCGGGAATTTTCACTTCTGGAATTGCGGCGGTCTGGCCGATCGATCGATGCTGGTAGTGGAGAGACCAATGCCTAGTGTGCCCGGGTGCCTGGACAACACGAATAAAAATTTAACTGCAACTCATTTACAATTCAGAACAACAAACATTTGTCTGCGGTCTTTAGGTGAATGGTGATGGTGGTGCTGGTGCTGAAGACTCGTCGCCAGGTTTTTGCAACTCTGTTTTGTTTTTGGCTTCAATCAAATTTCACCGACCGAACGACGACGCGACGCACTGATGCAGTGAATAACTTAGAAAATGCGTGTTTTTGTGCACGCAGATGCCAGTAAAATATCTTTGTTTGAGTTTTATATGAAAGCGAACATCAAATAATGCCATACTTTGGATTCCAATTGATATCTCATTTGAAGGTATCTGGTTGAGGTTTCTCTGGTTGGCATTAGTTTGGGCGACCATGTTTTCGGCTTTTTGTTACGCAAAATGAGGGGTTTTTTTTTTCCTGTAAATCGTACCGACATTTTTCAAATACAAAATAGTCTGTTGTGCGTGTGATTTCTAAGATGAGATAAGAACTTGAACTGCACTGTGTATGGACATGGAGTTAAGCATGTTAAACATTTCGCATTTCGCCAGTAGCAGTCTAAAATTCTTCATATGACTACTAATTTGAGGGGAAAGTTTTGAAGTACATTTTGAGTTGAAAAGAAGGATTTCAAGAACATATTCTAAATTAGTTTCATACCAATTTATCAGGATTTGCTAAAATTGAATAGACTCTGATAGGATTTAAAATAAAATGAAGGCTTTAACTAAAGGGATTTTCATCAATCCACTTTGAGATATTATGAGATATTAATTATGGAACACAACATCATTCAAATGTTCTCAAATGTGTTGAATCCAATTTGACGTTCAATGTAGGTCCTGTGGTTGTCTTAAGTCGAAGCCTTCCTAGAATAGACTATGGACTTGATATAGCCTCAAAGAAGAGTCAAGAGGCGTCAAATCACATGAACAAGGTGCCTACCAAACACTGTCACCGAAATTCGATTTCGGTAACTCGATTGTTTGGGCAGATTTGTGGCATGTGGAGCCATCTTGTTGAAACCACACATGCTCCATTTCAACCCAAAAATAGTCAGACATCACCAAATATATGTAAGTCAAGGGGTCATTGACTTACCCGTATGAAACCCGTACCAAAATGTAATTTTTGTGGCTGTAATGGCATTTTCCGATTGCTTTTGGGTTGCTGACTTGCCCAAATGTGACAGTTTTGGTTTTGGAAAAATTTTGAAATTTTGTAAAGCCGGAACCGAACGTGAATTTTAATTAAAAAATTTGGATAATTGGCAAACGTTGCTGAAGCATTTTCTTTTTAGCAATTAAGTAGTAAGTCTAGACAAGTTGAAATGTCAAAACAAACCACAGCTAACATCATGCGTAGCCGGAAAGTCCTCTTGGAAAAATGGAGCGTCCCAATTGAAAACTCCTTAGCAGCCATTTTGATAAACTTTCGATCTCCTTCCAGAGCATATAGAGACAATCAACTCGGTTAATAAGGACTCCATAAATCTAGCAAACTAGTTAAAGCTCTTCAGGATAAAGATACATTGTCACAGTGGTTGGCTCAGTAGGAGGAGCGTTACACCACTTTGCAAAGCAAGTCTTTTACTGGAAGCACGTTTGATAATTGTCAACTGTGTGTCATATGCTCAACGTCATCTACATGAAATGCTGAAGTGCCCTAACCTAAAGTATACGATTATGTCACCAATCTGAAGTTCGAGAAATCAATGGTTGAGAAATGAATGGTTCTATGTAAGATTTTGGAGATGCTTTAGAAATTTCAATTCGATACCCACTATCTTCAGGGAAAGCCATCCGTGTTTGTGTAAATGGGCATTAGCTATTTTTGCTTAAATAAGATGACGATTGGTAACATGCGCTGCTGTTGCAATGGTAGAAAAGATACCACCGAAATTCTGAGCATTACGGTAGGATGGATTATAATGGAACTTCTTCATCCTGGTACTGGAGAAAAAAACACCAAATTTTTAGTTGAACATATTGGGCATTAATTGCCTCGAGTAACACTCTTCAATCGATGCTAGTTTGGCCTTAGTACCAAGGTCTTATCACGAAATTAGGAAAGAGTGTATCCATTCTAAATATAAATCGAGATTTCATTGAAATTTTGTATTTCAATTGCATCTTCTCACCTTGTTCCAGAGGATATCCTGTCAATATCATGTCACCAAGATAAGTATGGAATCTTTAGAGTTAGGACACTACAAATTAATCAGTGGCCCTCACTCCCCCGGATATATTCAGATTATTGTTAACATATGGCCACGATCTGGTTCTGAAAGAGGTCTCTGTGAGAGTAAAACGGAATGGATTGGAGTTTAATCCACAGAAAATCGAGCTCACTAAGAAGAGAAAGATACATTTCTTACGTCACATTACTAAAGCTAGATGGTATGACAATGTAATGTATCTCTCATCTAAGGCTAAATATCTAGACTCCAAGTTATATGGCAAAGAAAATGTTGAAGAAAGGACAAATACATGATTGAACCCTCTCTATGCCTGTAAAAGGACCTTTAGGAGAAGATGCGGAATCCAACCGTGCATTATTATCTGAATTTTCGAAGAAATTTTCAGACACATCATGTCCTATGGATCTCTAGTTTGGTGGACAGCATCAGAACAACAGAACAGAAAGAACTCTTCACAGGAGTTGTAAGAGGCACACAGCAAACAGGGCTGGACATAATCCTTCATCTCTTTCTTCTGGATTTGTTCATAAATGATTATGTCACAATAGGAACTCTTTGAGTAAGAGTAGCCAACCTGTTGAAACATGGTACCTAAGGATATAGGACGATATTTATAACACAATAGACAATGGATGGGAAATATAACTCCGAAAGCTTTACAGCCACATTGGGCTATATAGTCGTCTGCAATGATTTCAACATTGATATTCATATCCTATTCCTAAGCCACAGTAGAGTGGGAGTGGGAGAGTGGAAGTAAAATAATCCAGATAAGTTCTAGGGATCAAGATCTACACCGATGGTCTAAAAATGAAGCTGCAATCTTTTAGACTACCGGAAGCGTTGTAGTGTATTCCAAACTGAAATCCTAGTAATAGAAAAAGCTGCACAATCCATAGAATACAGTCATCATAGTCAATAAACATTAAAATCGATTATAATCACATCAAACGTGTTACAGAAATATTGTGACGTTCTAATCACCATCAGGCATCATTCCATTAAACTCTCCTGGATGTAGCAATATGGAAGGTAGCAAAAAGATGAATTCTTTGGCAAGAATGGGGTTGGCAGTGAATATTTGTGCAGAAGATACATCCATACTGTCACAGGTGACGGCATAATAGAGAAAGGGGCTTACTCATCCTAGTTATCCAGGGAGGACTGTGCCACATTTCGTGCATTTTGGCCAGCATTGAACAAAGCATAAAACATTGACACTAGATCAATCTTCTATATCCGCATCTTAACTGGAATGATCGCAGGACACTGCGTTATTGGAGCTATGCTCCGGAAATAAAGGGTGTTCAAGTGTTGTTGGTCTTGGTGTTGGTCCAAGTATAAGCAGAAGCTGCATACAAGAACGACTCCTATGCATCGATCCAACCTCTTCGCAAGAAGGCATAGTGTATGTCTTACTACCAACTATAAAGCATCTTTGATTGCAGAGGCCTTTTCTTGTTATTTTATGAAACAAGACCTTAAAAAAGGTTTTGTTATTCCAAAGCAATAAATTTAACAAAACATCTAGGTAACACTGAAGATGTTTGCCTGTTTTTACTTAGAAGAATACATGTAAATGTAGTTCCTCATACATTGAGTTAGTCAGTGGAGTTGATGGTAACACCTAACTGGATGTGATCAGCAAAGACGGGAAAGTTTAAGCTGCATTCAGCATAAAAAGAAACCTGCTATGGTTTGTAATAATCACCAGTGTTATTCCTAAGCGCAAGTTTACAATCTTGAAGATATTTTCATTAAGTCGATCTTGAATAAACAACAGCACCATACGCACTCTATAGTGGTAAAGACCCAACCTTACCTCCAAAGCAGATCTGTTCCAAAATACGCCACGCAGTGGACTACACCCATTTTTGTATTGTTTTCAAGGTTAAATAAAGACCATTTGTGAATTATATGTAACAAGAGTCATGACTAAAAAAAACTTAAAATTCAAATTTGGTCCGAGGAATGTAAAATCCAACCATATTACAGAAAATTCCTCTGGGTCTTTAAATGACCCTCCATCCGCATACCAGAGGGCAGCAGCGCCTGAGTAAACAAAGCACATTCTCGCAAAACTTTAAGTATTGCCATTTAGCAGCGGCACCACCAACAACCCGCCAGGTAACACAAGACCACGTAAGTAATAAATGTCACCTTCATTCAGAAGTGTTTAAAATGACATTTTCTTTCCGGGGGTTCACGTAAATTTAATTTACTTATACTATCTCCCCATATACTCGTTCACATATCTTCGCTGGCGAATCAAGAAAAGGATACAAAAGCAAAAGCACCACAAAACAGAAGAAAAGAAAAAAACTGTCGCCTTGAGCCAAACTTGTTGCTCTTCATTGTCGTTTTCGTTGCGTCTTTTGTGGATGATTTTTCGATCTTTTTATCGCCCAGATAAATCTACATATCTACAGCTTGCCCCCAAGAGAAAAGATACACCAATACACACACAATACATTCGCATGGCGACGGGGCAATTTCAGCTTGTAATCCATATTCATACATTAAACATATTTTTTATCGCTCACTTAAAATCAAAGTGCGAGCTCTCCAGTCCCAAGAGCAGAGCAGGAACTGCTCCACCACACAACATCACACACCACCAAGGCACAACTCGTCGCAGCCACTAAAAGAGGTGCAAAAAAGGTTGAAACCGAAAAACCATTGAGGCGGTTTTTTAACACGCGGAGCATCAAATTACCAAAACCGGCAAAGAAATTAATAAAAATATAAACAAAAAAAAAAAAACACAACAACACCGAACAAAAGGAAAAGGAAGAGCACCCATTGCCTCGAAGAAAAAAAAAAAAAATTCAAAATCAGTTTCCTTAAACGAACGCAGTAGCACCATATGTGTAGTGCTGGTTGGCCTTTAAGGTTACTTTTCTACCACGCATACCGAACTCTTAAGAAGTTTGCTCCCTTCTCACAGTAAAGCAGGATAAAAAAAAAGATACGAAAATGTTTAATGAATACGGGAAAACGACTACAAAAACAATAACCCAACAACAACAATAACACAACGAATAAAGGACCTTCAGTTTGGTTTGGCACTCACCTGTACGGTAACAGTGGTTTCTGTATGCTGTACACCATCGGTGACACGTATAATCAGGTGATAAACATCTTTGGTTTCACGATCCAGAGCGTCTTTTAGGCGCAATTTACCCGTGTCCGGTTCGAGTAAGAATTTACCATCGTCTCCATTGATCATGGTATAGGTCAGAGTTCCCAGTGTGTCTGGATCGGTGGCACGAATTGTTGCGACTGTATGACCAGCACCAAGATCTTCACTAACGCTAAACGTTAGAGGAATATCACGGAACACTGGTGGACTATCATTCTTATCCAATACAGTCACTTTCACCTGAAAAGAAAAAAATAATTGAGATACGTGAGTGATAGGTGAGAAAGTGTTAAAGTTCTTAACAAAAAAATAATATGAGAACGAGATACTTTTATTATTTGATTGTAATAAGAAAGTGATAATAACAGACAACATTGGTATTTAAGGATTATTGCTGAGGTATTCATTGGATTAAACAAGTGTTTTGTGTTAGATACATATTATCCTGGAAGGAAAGGATTTGCTTTATACATATTAATAGCTCGATCTTCTATAGGGTCATCCAACAAGAGGTGTCATTTTAAATCTCACGCCA